>OY743176.1:48832725-51232725 GCA_963555705.1 Ligustrum vulgare | reverse complement strand
AAATCATAATTCACATTTGTTAATTCTAATTGTATTTATTATCATTAGTAATAAAATTATTTTTGTAATAAATTATAAATAATATTAAGAATAAAAAAATTATTTAGAATTTTATAATTTATTTATAATGTAAAAGAGGTAGTCAAAATAGTCCGGCCGAACCAAAACATATTGGTCCGGCCGCAAAAACAGAGTGGCCGGACCACTTTGGCTTGGCCGCAAAAAATGGTCCGGCCGGACCAAAGTGGTGCGGCCAGACCATTACAAATTGGTCTGGCCGGATCATTACATAATGGTCCGGCCGAACCCTTCTTCTTCACTGGGAACGCCCAGCGAAGACGACAATAGCGGAGCTCGCCATTTCCGGTGAGCTCCGTCATAAAATTGTAGAATATATGTTCCCAAACTCGATTTACATATGAAAATTTTCAAACTTCAAGTTATAAATCTAGGAATCAAAGCTAAAAATGTAATCTAACCTTGTCTAATGTTTGAAGATTATGATGAATAGATCTTCTTCTTGAACAACCCGGAGTCTTCTTCTTCTCTTGGACGGACTGAAGGCGAGAATGGTGGAGTCCACTTTGTTTTAGCCGGACTCAAAGGATAATGTTTTTAAATAAGTATAAGGATATTTTATACTTTATCAATAATAACCATTTTCACTTTTTCTTTTAACTTATAAATGGGTCAAAGGATATTTTGAAAAATAGGTCGGATGATCTGGCTATTGGCCACTAATTCCTCGCTGGGTGGGAGAGATGTTATAATGTAGACAATTTTTTAAACAACTTATTAATCTCACACTTTGTCACAGAAAATATATATATATATATATATATATATATATATATATATATATATATATTAATCTCATACATTTTTTCTCTTTTCAATCACATATTTTATCTAAAAAAATATAAATAAATCACATTATAATTTGAATATAGCTCTAAACACACCCTTAATAGCATATTTTATTCAGGTTTTCAAGGTAAAATATGTTGCTGAAAAGTAATTTGAGGAAATATGAATAATTAAAATTTATTTAGGAAAATGTATTATCTATAAATTTGTTTATAAGCAGTTAAAATAATAAGAAAAAATGATTCGAAATTAATTCAAGTAAGAAATGATAGGTATTAAGTGAGATAAATTAAAAAAGATTGAATATTGAAAAAGTAAAAAGTACAATTAAAACTTTTATATTTAGTATTTGAGACGATTTTAAGAAAGATGTATTTAGAATTTCCTCTCATTTTTCGACTTGTATTAAACTTCTCGTTGAGATCTTGCATTTGACACCTGTGTAGCATATTTTTCGACTTCAAAATAATACAATAATTATCAAAAGAATAAAAATAATCTATAGTTTTACTTTTTATAGATATTTTTTTCACAAATTCATAAATCATTTATTACAGGTTACATTAATTGAACTCTCGTAATTCAGTTATTAAAATAAATATATAAAATTAAAAAAATTTCTAAAATGGAAGATGAAAATAGGCAGGAAATTGTGTCGGGATTTATGTGACAACTATATAATAATAATAATAATAATAATAATAATAATAATAATAATAATAATAATAATAATAATAATAATAATAATAATAATAATGTGTAGCTAAAAAGTTGAGAATCTTTTATGAATTTATATATAATATTGTTTTATTGATAAATGTGTGATTAAAAAGAAGAGAGAAAATATGTTTTGTTTATAATGAGGCCAAACAAGGGTGTATCATAATTCATAATAAATATGTAATAAATATTAAATTTTCTACAAAAAATTTATTTAGAATATAGAAAGTTCATTTTGACAAAAATCTATGCATGTATTTTTTGTGACGACTCTTTTATTATATAACTAGTTGAGCGTCGTGCGTTACACGACCCGGGCGTTATGTGTGGTGCCATATTGAATATGAAAAGTAGTTTATGAAATTCCCCTAAAATTGCAAAAATAAAAAAAGTATGACCGATATACCATTTTTATTGAATAAATTATCATTTTTGTTTGTTTTTCAAATCAATATAAATTTACAAAAGAAGATATAAAAAAGGCCAAATGTGTTGATTTCGACCAAATGTGTAATTCAGTACCGGATTAACCTTGTCCTCAGAGATCACGATAACCTTCATAGCGCGAAAGGCTTTTGGTGCTCTTGGATTTGACCACATTTGCTCAAACAAATTTTACGCCACAACTTCTGAATCTTCCAATGAGTTTCATTGGAATCAAAATAAACCCGCTGAAAATGAATATAAAACGAAACTCACATTACAAAGCCACGTAAGCAAGTAGTTGTAACGTCTCAAATTTTGTTAACTCGGAACGCTACTAAAGTTTAAATCTGCTTAAAATAAGTATTTTAAATAAATACCAAAATGCATAATTTTTTTTTTTTTTTTTTTTTAAATAACATCAAACTCGGAACAAAATGTAGAAGCGTAATTGATTGAAATAATTTAAGTTTCAAATCAAATTGTCACTACCAAACATAATAATAAGCAAAATGCCAAAACTTTTGAAATATTAAAATTTGAAATTAAATTCATGAATGGAAATCAACTATCAAAATGCAAGTTTTCTAAAATATATTAATTGAAATAGTCTATCATTTTATTCAAAGATTGTCCGCTCATTGTCTTGCCTCGTCGAGCTCCTTAGCCTGAAAGGGTGGAAATAATGGGGTGAGCATAATGAATTATATTCAGTGGAGATACAGCAATCAGTACAAGTTAAATCCAAACATAAAATCAAATTTAACTTTGTCCCATAATCTTTATTTTATTATTTCTAACAACTGTGTGATATTAGTTTTGTGTTTCAAACCTTGCTATGAAATTTGGACAAATTTCCCCTTGGTCGTGTGAAAATCAGACAGGTATTTAAAGCTTCCAGAACCCTAGGGTTTGAAAAAAAATAACTCTAGGGACTCGTATCTCTCGATATATGGACACAGACAGTTCGCTCTGGTAAATTAGCTGGAACTTTTCATTTATCGTAATAGCAAGTCATCGTGTGGGTGACCATTAGGCTTGCGGTTGCCTATTGCTAGATTATAGGAATAATTTGTCATTACCTTTGTTTTCATAGTTGTTTGTCTTGTGGTATCTTTTGTGATTATTTTCTTTGTTGCGTTATAATTAGAATTGTCCCTAGACTTTACCCATGTCGAAAATTCCCTTGACCTGAGATCCTTGAGTCTCATAGAATCCTGAGAATTTAGAACGGTGTATATTGGTAACTTTAGGATTTTCTATGTGATTTTCCGTGTGATGCTTATTTTATGTTGTGTGTTTCTTATTTGTGAAGATGTTTGCATACCATTTTGACTTGAATGTCTTCGATGGTAAAAGTGATTTTCTATATGGCAACAAAAATGAAAGGCATTTTAGTACAACAAAAGGTTTCTAAAGCAATTGACAATTCTTCCCCAAATATTGTGACTGATGATCAGAAAACAGAATTTGATGAACTTGCACACACTTCTATTATTTTGCATTTGTCTGACTCTATTTTTCGTAAAGTTGGTAAATCAAAATCAGCTAAAGAACTTTGAGACAAATTGGAGGAGCTTTATGTGTCAAAATCTACTCCAAATAAACTTTTTCTGCTTGAAAGTGTGTTTAGTTTCAAAGATCCCTCTAAAGATTTGGATGACAACCTTGATGTCTTTAATATACTCGTGCAAGACATCACTAACTGCGGTGAAAAAGTACCTGCAGAATATAAAGATGTTATATTGTTAAATGATATTCCTAACGCTTATAAAGAAGTTAAGAATGCTATTAAATATGTGAGAAAGACTTTAACACCTGAAGTTATCATTGACTCCTTGAAGGGTAGGGAGAGGGTGGTGAAAGCTGAAAAAAATGAGAGGGCTACTAGTGGTGAGGTCCACGTGATGAGAGGTAGGTGTTGTAAAAATAGAGATGACTCAAATCATGGGAGTGATAGATGGAAGGGTGGAAGTAGTTTTAGGTCACTGGAGAAGGCAAAGGGAAAGAAGTGCTATGGTTGTGGTAGGTATGGACATTTCAGAAGAGACTCTCATGGAGAGAGAAACAAAATGAGAGATGGGAATAGAAATCGGGTCAATGAAGTTAGTACCTCATATGGTGATCCGAGTAAAGTTTATTGATTTTTTTCACTTGTTACTACTGAATTATGAGCATCTAATTGTTTTACCTCTTTTGCATGTGTGTTCACTTGATACAGTAGCATTTTTTATGTTGCATTTCATTTGCATTGATTTGAACATTTGCATGAATTTTGAGAGTGGTTTGTTATTTGTGTATAACATGGTTTCATGCATGGTGGTTAGGGTTGGTGTTAGGTTTTGATACTGTGTGTGTTCTCACTATAGGTATCAGATATGTTTCGTTGGGGGATATGTATTCAGTGGTTTCATTAGAAGTGAGAAGTGAGCAGGTAATGTTGGGACTAGATGCATGAGAGTGTGTTTGGTGACATACTGGAGGATGTGTAGGTTTGACATTTAGGTCACGAGAGGTGAGATTATTAAATGTCTTTGTTTTATTCTATTTGTGAAGATCTCGACTAGGTGGAGGACGCTCTTATGTTCTCTAAGTGAGATGGAGACTCAAAGTTTACTTTCTTTGAGAGAGATATAAGGTAGTGATAGAGGTACATCCATTGTTTCAGGATCTTTAGTATTTTACTAGTTAGGCATAATGATTGAGTAATCTAATGAGTTTTGATGGCGATGAGAGGAGAGCTACATCGATTTTTTGGGAAATGGTGATTGAGTTATATCATTTCTTGGGGGGTCATTTTGCATCTATTGCATGTGTTGACTATTTGAATAACTTGGTATTAATTTGAAGCTCTTTATGTGAACTTGTTAAAAAGATTTATCTTGTTTGTCCTATGATATGTTCTCATCGCATGTGTGGTGTCACCTTGTAACTTTGAATTATTACATGCTCTTGATTGACTCATGTGTGAATGTAATGTGTTTACAGATATCTTTAGAAAACATGCATTATTTGTCTAAAGTTGTCTTACTTGCTAATGTGATATAAATTCATAGTTTGGCTCCTTGTGATTTAGTTTGTAATTGGGTTTAACCTTGGCCCTTGGTGAGTACTATTAGTAGGTATGAGATATGTTTCAGAGTTGAAACATTGATAAAGGTATGTTGAGTTACAATTTGTTTGAAACTATTTTGTGCAACTAATAAACTTTGTGTTTTGGTGTTGCAAGTTTTCTTGAAACCAAGTTGGAAGTTTGTTGGGATTTTTTGGTTCCAGTCAAACCCTTGGCTATAATGAAAAATCAAAACCCATTTAACTTCAGGCTTTTATAAGCCTATATTGAAGAATATTTTAATCCACACCATAATTGCTTGTAGCCGAATCTGGTCGGGTATTTTGAGTTAGTCAACCCAATTGGGTTTGGTGCTCAATACCCACCTTGGAGATATTGTTGGAAAATAGATCAGGGTAATTATATTTGCACCACAATTTCTTATAACTAACATTTGAATTGGATTATTGGTTCATAATCTTTATAGATTATTACATTTATGTTCTTTATTTTTTTTATCAATTTTTTATCATTAAATTTTCAACAATTATCAAATTTTATCCTTCATGATGGGTTTGGTCCAATTTTTTTATTATTATTGTGCTTTAAAACAACTAATAAGTATTGAATTAAAATTTTCATTTTTTTTACTTATTAAGTGTATAAGCAGTCAATAAATCTTTTTAATTCCTCTTAATAATCTTTTTGACAGAAATAGATAAAAGAGACGAGATGTATTAATTAATGAAAAATTTAAAATAAGAATACGATAAAAAAAATTTGGGGAACATAATTGTAATATTGATTCAAGATTATGAACATTTCTTATAAGTAAAATGTGGTGCACATATAAAAAGATGGGGTTGTAATATATTTAGCCAAGAGATAAATCGATTAACTCTATCATTATCTACTTGTTACCTAAATCTTGGGAATTCTCGATCGTTATTTCGAAAAGGGGTCTCCAATTTGAATCAAACTTCTTTAGTCTCTTCGTGGACACTTGACTTTTCAACAAAGATGTAAAAAATCGGTTGCTTCTTTTCTGTGAGAAAAAGACTCCTTCCTTCATTTTGCTTTGTGCATGGGGTGAGATAGAGGAAAAACAGAGTCTGTCATTTTTTGCCTTCTTCGTGATAGCTTTCTTCCTCGTGATAAAGAATGGCTCATGTCTTGTTTTCTTCGTACAAAACAATTGCTTCATTTCTTCGTGGGTTTTCTTCTACGTGAACATCCTTTCGATCGGTTGATTTGTGATTACCTGGTACAACCTTTGTGATTGTACAAATCTCCAAGAAGTGGTGACACCTTATGGTGGTGAATTGATTTTCTGAGCCAAAACAAAAAAGGGGGAAAATAAAATCTTCAATTTTTTTTTATTTACTGTTGATTTTCATTTATTGATATTAATTCTATTTAACACCACATTTGTTGTTTTTGTAGGTTGGATTACTGCTTCTCACCATCATTTTTCTCCCCCTTCGACTTCGATCTTTGCCCCGCCATTTTCTTACTTTCCAAATCCACACACCAAACAAAATCATAAAATAGGAACTAAAAATGTTTAGTTCAACACAAGCTTAAATCTCGACACAAATACTCAAATTCCTCCCAATAATGTTGATCGTATTTAGCAAACTTATTGGAAGATTAAGAGTGAAAAAATGCCGGAAAACCCTAAAAAATGATACGAGAAACTTATTTATCTTCATTATGAAATTAATCAAAAGTTCATCATGTTTGAGGGAATTTGATGAAGAAGTTCTAGAGATGGGAGAGAGAACGTAGAGCCTATGGAGAAAGAATGAAGCTTCGAGACTAGAGGAGGCAAAAAAAAAAAAAGGACAACATCATTTCAGATGATGTGGGATTACGTCAAATGAGCAGTGATGGAGCCTTGTGCTCTTTATATACATATACACACTAATGGTGGTGTTCTGGGGAGATATCTTAAGGTCTAATTAATAAGAAAAATGAAAAGTTCTGAAGTTTCCTTTCGTTAGTTGAGGTGGGGACATCTAGGGATGGCAACGGATTTGGTTCAGATCGGTCAAACAGTAAAAATTTGAGATCGAGTCGGATTCGAATTGGATCGCGGATCGGATTGAGAAGTAAAAAATTCGTTATCTATTCATCAATAAATAATTCATAAAAACTAATATAAAATTCAATTTTTTTTTTTGAAACCAAACTATCAGTAGATTAATTAATATTTGCCCTTACTAAGGCAGATAAAAAACGTGGAATACAATCATACTAAGAAAAAGAATTAGACCAATTTGCACCATAAGTTGCTAGAACATGGGCTACGTTATTACTACTTCTAGGGACAAAAGAACATGAGCAATTAAAATATTGAAGGAAGTGATATCTAACAAAATTTCAGTGTTGGGATCACAGGAAAGATCATTCTGAAGAGCTTGAACTACCCGACTGGAGTCTGTCTCCACCAAGCACTGTGTATAACCCTTATTCTATGCAAAAAGGATACTTTGCTTTACTGCACGAGCTTTGGCCACCTCCACTGAAAGAGCACTGTACACTTCTTAACTTGAGCTCCAACCACCACACCAAATTCGTCCCTAAGGACCACACCAACATAGAAGATGGTCATCCTAATCTTGAAAGGTGCATCAATGTTGATTTTAATCCACCCGGATGGAGGCAATACCTAGCAGTTGCCACCTCCATTGAAAGAGCACTGTACACTGCTTAACTTGAGCTCCAACCACCACACCAAACTCGTCCCTAAGGACCACACCGACATAAAAGATGGTCATCCCAATCTTGAAAGCTGCATCAATGTTGATTTTAATCCACTGGATGGAGGCAATACCTAGCGTGCTTCGAGTGTACTATCTGGATGGGCTAGTCCACCTACATTGCATTTTTGTCCCCAGTCATATAGCCCTTTGCACAACCTCCACTAGAACCTCTGCTGGTCGCCTCTTTCTTCCATGAAAAACACCATTCTGTTCACCCCAAATAATCCACATAACCATCCCACTTCATCAACATTGATTCTTATGGATTTAAAAATTCTATTCTGGACTGTGAGGGGTATTTTTAAGAAAACTACCAGAAGAAGAATCAAAAAGTTAATTCAGTTGGATAAAATCCAATATATTTTTATATTGGAACCAATGATAACCAAAACAACAGTGGAAGAGTATAATAAAATCCTCGAATTTGGTGGAGGTATGGCTAATTGCAATAGTAAAATATGGATGTTCTGTAAGTTTGATATTCAGGTACATGTTATAAAGAATGCTGAACGACATCTAACTGTGAATTTGGAGACTGAGGAAAAGCAAATTGTAGTAACTGCAGTGTATGCCAAGAGCACATATATTAAGAGGAGGGAGCTACGGGCTGATTTACTAAATCAGGCACAACATATGGATTCTTCATGGATAATAGGAGGAGATTTCAATGCTATTAGACATAGTGGAGAAAGATCAAGAGGAGGAGATCCCATTACTATATCTATGAATGAATTCAACAATTGGATTAATAAATGTCAAGTTGTTGAACCACACAATGAAGGGTAGTTTTTCACTTGGAACAAAAATCAAATGTTGGAAAAATTGGACAGGATTTTGGAGAGTAGCAAATGCATCAACCAATTCACTTCCATTCAGGCCAAGACGCTCAATAGAAATACATCTAATCACTGCCCCCCTCATGATCACGTAGCAGGGAAGTCAACAAGTGCGAGTTAAATCATCATTCAAATTTCTTAATGTTTGGTGTAATCATGAAGATTTCTCCCAGGTAGTTGAGAATAACTGGAATCTACCACTTCAAACATTTGCAAAAGGATTTTCTTGGCTTCTACTACAAACTAAAGAGGCTTAAAAGATGTCTTAAGGAATGGAATGTGAATAAGTTTGGAAATATTTTGCAGAAAGTCAAACAGGCTGAAGAGAGGGCTAATGGTAAGGAGCAATTATATGCTGCAATTCAAACTTCGGAGGCAAGAAGTGAAGTTTTTGAGGCTTATGCTCAATTGAATAAAATGTTGGCTGAGGAAGAAAGTTTTTGGAAACAAAAAGCTTGTGTGAAATGGCATTTTGAAGGAGATAGAAACACAAAATATTTCCATGCCAGATTCAAAGCAAATAGAGGAAGAAATTACATTTGTGGGAACAATAAATATGGCACTTGGACTGAGAATTTGCAAGAGGTTAAAGATTCAGCTGTGCAATTTTTCTCTCAAATGTTTGCTGCTGAGAATAATGAAGAGGAATTAGACTTCCTAAATTTATTCCTACTATCCTGGGAGAAGACGATAATAGGAGACTTATTGCATTACCATTAGAAGATGAGATTAAAAACACAATATTTGATATGGACACTAATAGCTGCGCGGGGCTAAATTGATTTAATGGCTTCTTCTACCAAAAATGTTGGGGGATAATCAAAGCAAACCTGATTGATGCTTTACAGGATTTTTTTAAAGGGAGAGTACTACCAGCTGGTGTAGCTACTACAACGATTGTTCTAATTCCCAAACAAGAGAAGCCAAGGGATTGGAAAGACTATAAGCCAATAAATCTGTGCAATGTGTATAATAAGATCATCTCAAATGTCCTCAATACCAGGTTGCTTGGTATCTTACCTAAAATCATTTTGGAAAACCAGAGTGGTTTCATGCCATGAAGGAGTATAATTGATAATGTGATCTTAGCACAAGAGCTCATCCATCAGATAAACAGAAAAGTAAGAGGGGGGCAATTTAGTCCTTAAGTTGGATATGGCTAAAGCATATGATAGACTATCCTGGAGTTTCCTCTACAAAGTCATGAACATGTTTGGTTTTGATGCTAACTGGGTTGATAAAATTGCTAGGTGTATCCAAGAATGTAATTTCTCAGTGCTGATTAATGGTGAACTCGCAGGGTTTTTCCATCTACTAGGCGTGTCAGGAAAGGTGATCCTATATCTCCTGCACTTTTTATTATTATAGTTGAAAGCCTCAGCAGATGAATTAATCAATTGTTTGATCAGTACCAATCAATGGCATTTGTATATGGAGGAAGAATAAAGGTGTCCCACCTTGGTTTTGCGGATGATATAATAATGATCTTCACAAATGGCTAGGCTAAATCATTGAAGAGATTAATGACATTTTTGAAACAATATGAAAGGACCTCAGGACAACTTATTAACTGCTCTAAAAGCTCGTTTGTGATTGAATGGGAGAATCAACTACTATCGGCTGGAGGGAGAATCACATTAATTAAACACGTATTACATACCATCCCTATCTATCTACTGCAAGTTCTTGCCCCCCCAAGGTGTGATATCTAAGATTGAGAGCTTATTCAATAGCTTTCTTTGGGGTGACAAGGAGAATGAGAGAAGGTTACATTGGTCTACTTGGAATAAAGTTTGCTTCCTACTACTGGAAGGAGGTTTTGGATGCAGAACAATTGAAGTCATGAACCATGCATTTGATTGTAAACTTTGGTGGCAGTATAGGTAGCAGAAAATACTTTGGAGTAAAATATTGCATAAAAAATACAGCAAAAATCTTCACCCCAATAACATGTCAGCTAAAGCAGCTGATTCTGGCCTGTGTAAAAGGTTGATGAAAGTGAAAAAATCATGGAGAACCAGATAGTGTGGAAGATTGGATCAGGGGAAAGCTTCTTTTGGACAGATAAATGGTTATCAGTTGGAGCATTGTCACAATTTGTCTCTTCAGAACATCTCAGCAGTAACAGAATTAAAGACTTCTATAATGAAGGACAATGGAAGTTACAAAAGATGCAAGAAATGTTACCTAACTGGATCATGGATCAAATTTGCAAAATAAAATTAAAAGAGGAGAAAGATCAAATTGTTTGGATGACAGATAAATCAGGTAATTTTTCAATTTCTTCCTCTGTTGATATGATTAGAAGGAAAGAAACCATACAAAAATTGTATGAAATCATATGGTCTAAAGAGATCCTAACCAGAATCTCCTTTTTTATTTGGAAAATGTGGCATAATTGGATCTCGACTGATGTAGTGATTAAAAAAAAACTTGGAGTTCAAATGACATCCAAGTGTCAATGTTGTAAGCAGGAGGAAGACATGAACCACCTGTTCCTCTGTGGACCTATTGCTGTTGAAGAATGGACCTACTTCTTTACTAAAAATGGAAAACAATGGAGGAATTATAGACATCCAATGTGTCTATTTAATGCTTGCTGTCGAAGTTGTTGTAAATTCCCTGAGATGTGGGAGTTGCTACCCTTGTTATCTTGTGGAATTTGTGGATTGAGAGAAATCATGCAAAATACGAGGATAAACAAATGTCTGGTCAGAGAATTATTAAAAATGTTGAAGGAAGAATGCTCTTAATCCTTCACGAAATGACCATCAAAAGAGAGAAACGGAAGAAAAAGCCTTATGCCTGTTGCTGGGAGAAACCGGAAGGGAACATGATCAAAATCAATGTATCTATCTATGAGAAACAGGAGGAAGCTGGGGGAGGAAGCATTGCTAGAAATAATAATGGAGATATAATTTTTGCATTGAGTAAAAGATTAGCAAGGAAGAATGGATTTGAAGCTGTTATTGATGTGATATGAGAGAGTATTCAGAAGTGTGAGGAGTTGAGTTTGAAGAGCGTTAGGTTTGCTACAGAGAACCAGGATGTTATACAGAGTATTAATGATGTTAACTCTTGTGCTTGGTCCGTGTATTTTCAACTATCTGATATAAGAGATTTTGTGAGAAGATATGAAAGCAAGATTGAGATTGAAAAAAAAGATTACTAATAGAGTTGCGGTCTGGCTAGCTGAAGAAGGAGTTCTATCTGAAGAGTGTGTTTGGTATCAATCAGTAAATTGCCCCAGAATGCTTAAGAGTATAGTGAAAATGGATCAACTGCAAATTCCCTACGTATTGGAACCTGATTGAATGTCAGAACTGATGATTGTGTTACAAGAGGTTAACTAAATTTTTTTAGCTTGAACTTGAATTGTAAAGGGAGTAAGTACTCCAGTTTTATAGTTTTTTGCATTGGCATCATGAAAGGATTGTTTTTGGAGTAGTACTCCAGTTTGCATGCATCATTATTGTCTTTTGAGATTATTTTGCATTTGTATTAGGCATTCCACTTGGAGGCAAGGACGATATCCTCCTCCTTTAGGTGCAATAATTTTCTTTTGTTAATAAAATGGTAGGGGAAACCAAACCCCCCCCCCCCCACACGAGTTAAAGGAGGAGGAATAAAATCCACTCTAGTAACTCTAGAGGGTTTTGTAAAAAAAAAAAAAAAAAATTCCAATACATCAGGAGATTTCCTTTGCGCCAACTCCCACAATAGCAGCTGAATGTTATCCAGGCCTACCAGCATTTTCAACTCCGTCCACATGCCAATAACCTTCCATACTTGACAAGGAAAAAGACAAAAATAATAACATGCATCCCCTTCTCCATCCCACTGCACTCATAGCACCGGGACTTCCCCTAAGGTAGGATGGATTTCCTAACCAGATTATGTCTAGTGGGAAGGGAGTTCAAGAATAGTCACCAAACAAACACCCAAACCTTTGGAGGCGTCAGGAGGTTCCATAACAGCTTCCACCACCTGTTTTTGGCCGACTGCTCTTTCATTTCCCATTGTCCTCCAACCTCCACCTTGTAACCAATTTTAATAGAATATTTCCCATTAGATTCGTGATGCCGAAAAATTTTATCCGATCGATTACCAGAACTAAGGGGCGAAGAAGTGATAATATGTCCGTCTCTTGGCCAAAAAGTAGAATGAATGAGATCTCTGTCCCAATCACCTGAGGTCGTTCTTAGATCTTCCACAAGAGTAACCTTCTCTGACTGAGGAGTATAAGGCAAGAAATTCCCAGACCAGGGGAGCCAAGGATCCCGAAAGATTTTGACATGCTTGCCATCATCCACTCTCCATCTCAATCCTCCAACCAAAAGTTCTCATCCCCACAATATACTAGACCATATGGTCGAAGCTCCACTAGGTTTTTCGGGCAACAAGAAAGTCCATATCTCTGAAGTATCTAGATATTAATAGGCTTCTAACAAGAGATTTAGGATGTTGTAGCAAATGCCAGGCTCATTTGGCTACCTTGGCTAGATTGAAGACCTCAAGATCTTGAAATCCAAGTCCACCTTTCCCCTTATGTTCACACAATTTGGACCACCCAATCCAAGGAATCTTCATTCCAGAACTTGAGCCACCCACCAAATGTTACGGATCATAGTATGGATATCATTGCTTAAAGAACTTGGAAGTTGAAAAATGCTAATGATATAAGTGGGGATTTCCTACGAAATTGACTTCACCAACACCACTCGCCCTCCGCTGAAAAGAGGCTAGATTTCCAACCTTTCACCTGTTTCCAGATCTTCTCCTTAATTGATAGAAAGGCCTCTCTCTTATTTCTCCCTACTATCATGGGGATCCCCAGATGTTCCCCTGAAGTCCAACTAAGTTCACACCAAATAGAGTTTTAATCTCATTTCATCCTGAAGTGGTGCGGTGACGTTTGGACTGATTGAAATATAAGTATTTTCAAAATTAATCTGCTGACCAGAGGCTTGTTCATTTCATTCCAAAATTTTTAGCAATGTTTGACAATTTGTAACACGGGCTTGGAGAAAAATAAGGGAGTCATCCGCGAAGAATAAGTGATTAATTCTCGGAGCACCCCTTGCACACTTAAGACCCTCCATCTTTCCCTCCTATTCTCCAAGCATCAATAATCCAGAGAAAGCTTCCGCGCATAGAAAAAATAGATAGGGTGGTAATGGGCATCCATATCGAAATCCCCTTGTAGGTACTACCCTTCCTCAGACATGCCCATTAATAAGAAAATCAAATATCACTAAACTCGTGCAATTCATAATTAAATCCTACCACTTTTATGAGAACCCCATCTTGGCCATCACTGCGATAATAGAATTCCATTCTACTCTATCGTAAGCTTTGTTCATATCAAGTTTGAGGGCTAGATAACCCTTTCTTCCCTTCATTTTCTGATTCATTGAGTGGATGAACTCAAATCCCACAGTTGCATTATTAGTTATCAGACGGCTTGGGACAAAAGCACTCTAGTTTTCGGAAATCACACTTGGCAGAACATGCTTCAAACGGTTAGAGATTTTTTTGGAGATAAGATTATAAATGACATTACATAAGCTAATCGAACAGAAGTCCCTCATGGAATCTGGCGCTCTCTTCTTAAGGATCAAAACAATGTTGGTATCATTTAGAGAATCAATAGATTTTCCATCGTTTAATACATCTAAATAGACCTGGATAATGGAATCCTGCATGAGTTCACAATGTCTCTGATAGAAAGTTACATGAAACTCATCAAGCCCTACCTGAGTCGGTTTCGAGCTCGTAAACAAGGACTGAAAATAATCCTCCACAACTGTAGTGATTGTACCCTAATCCGAAACCCAACCTCCATCCACATCCTGCAATCTTTCAATGAGATTCTTTTGCCTTCTTCCTGTAGCTTTTGAGTGAAAGAATTTAGTGTTTCAATCCCCTTCCCTCAGCCAATCCGCCCAAGACCGTTGTTTCCAATATATCTCCCCCCTATTTGAAAGTAAATTGATTTCTCCTTCCAGTTTTTTGATCTCCTCCATATGGTTAAAGCTTTCTGGGGAATTATACAATTCGTTCAATTGTCTTCTAAGTGTTCGGAGTTTTTCGTTGCCAATAGCCAAACTGACTTTGATACCATGACTGCAACCTTTGTCTATACATGCCCAAAAGGGACTGAAAGTACCCCAAAGAAGAATCAGTATTGTTCTTTATCTGGCCCTCCACCCAACACTGCCTCACCACCTCATCATAACCTGATTCCTTCATCCAAAAAGGTTTGAAACCGAAAGGTCTTCGTCCCCAATCTCTTGTTTGTCTAGTACGACCCTGAATGATGAGCAGAATAGGATGATGATCTAAGCATGACATATCTAGGTGTTCCACTTTTGCTGGTGGAAATAAAGACTACCAACCCAAGTTGCAAATAAAGCGATCACGTCTTTCTTGGATGTTATGTACGCCTACTCTTTTGTTGTTCCAGGAGAATGGGGGTCCAACATAAGCACTCTCACTTAAATCACAATCCTGAAGTTCCCTTCTAAAGTCCATAATGGCTACATATCCCCTGCTCATCCCTCTCTCCTTCTCCTCCAAACTCAAAGTTTAATTAAAGTCCCCACCACACACCTAGATTTTCCGAACTAGATCCCTTTAACCTACGGAGAAGTTCTCAAGAGGTAAATCGTTGTTCAAGCCTTGGATGACCATAGAAACCCGTAAATCACCAAGAAACACGACTTAGATGAGTGACACTAGCATCAATATGCCCTGTTGAAAAGCTTTGAAATGAGATATCCCAACCATCATTCCATAATAACATTAGACCTCCACTTCGCACCCTGCTATGCACCACCAACCCGTGATCCATACCGACACTAAATTTAAAATTTCCTACCTTTTCACCAACTAATCTAGTCTCAGACAGGAAGACTAGATCCAGGGAATAAGTTAGGATTAAGCATTGAACTTTTCGGATCGTACTAAAGTTCCTCGCTCCCTGAACGTTCTAGCATAGGAAACTCATTGCACGGAGTCCGCCGTAGAAGTATCATCAGTAATAACTGCATTTCTTTCATCCTCCACCTCCTTTTTATTCTCTTTGTACCACATCCATCATAAGCCTAGATAGATTCCATTCTTTTTTTGGACCAATTTGCATTCTCCTCAAAGACCATCCCTTCCTGACCATCCTCACCCCTACAATGGATACAGATTACGCCCCCTTGACTGCTCGAGCTCTCCATTTCTAGGAAGTGGGCTTAGTTGCAACCCGCAAGTTCTGTTCCTTACACTTTTCGCTTTCATGCCCTACTGAAGCCTCCTTTTCCACCACGTCAACATTCTTGCTAACCCCCTCTCTCCCACCCTATTTTCCTACTGCCTTCTTTTCCAAGAGCATACTTCCATCCTCCTCGGCCGACTCAGATGCATGGGAATCGAAGGATGTGGCGCATGCTATCCCATCAGTGCTCCCTATCTTATTTTCTAAACAATCATCAACCTGTAAGTTCCCCCCTACATGGTTTTCGGACCGAACAGGAGAGGATTTCCTACTCGTTCCCCTTCCATATGCTAATGGAATAGGAGCACACAGCTAATCCCCAAACGGTTTTTGACCCTCCACCTACTTTTCCACATCATCACCATTAGTACACTCCTCCTCCTTATGATCCAAAAATCCACATATGTAACAGTAGTCCGGAAGCCTCTCATATTGGACCAAAAGGATAATTTCAATTTGAACATCTCCAACAAGTAAATGAATAAAGTGTCGTAAAGGTTGGGAGATGTCAATACATTCCTTCAGTTGAACACCCGACCCTCCGAGTTCAACTGCTTCAACCTTTCCTATCTTACTTCCCAACTGGTTCACACATGATTCTGTTTCCAAGACTAATGGGACATTACGATTCTGAACCCAAAATGAGGCGTGGTTGAAACACACATGTGAAAAATCACCTAGTCTAGCTGGTTTCTCAAACACAATAAGATTCTTGTTAAAAGTCCATGGACCACCTATAATAGTCCTCTCACGATCCTTGGAAGAGTCAAAAGTAAAGAGGAACATATTGAAACCTGATTTCTGAACCACATTGAATGGATGCTCTATACACCATATGAGACACAGAACTTTGATGCAACCTTCGCAATTAACTGCGCGACTACCTAATACTTTTCCAAAGAGGCAGTGGTCGATGCTCTCCGGCCCTTCATCCGGGGTGTTCTGCGGTATGATATGGATAGGACCTTCTTGTTCAGAAAGCCACAACTTCTCGCTCATTTTTGTTAAGTCCAGGACTGCCATGCAAAGAAATCACCAAGGAACCCTACTTCCTGCACAAGGAAGTGACAAGATCATGGAAAGAAAACAAAAAACTAACCAAGGTAATCAGGAAATTAAGGGGAAGCCACGTATACTATCGGGATATGGAAGAAAAATGTAAACAGTTGCACTAAAAACTAGCATCTAAAGGCTGTTGAAGGAACACTAAATGGGACTGGACGCTCCACCCTTCTAACCCTAAAGTTAGAGAGAGAAAACACTTTTTAATATAATATTCAATTCATACAACAATTTAATGCATATATAGAGAATTAAGGATTTTGTACCAAATTCAATAAAAGACTAGATATTTTAGATTTAGTAATTAGTTTTTTATGTAAAGTTTTTTAATTAAAAACAATTGAATCGGATCACCCTCGATCCAAATCTAATCCGTTGATCCACAGATCGAGATTTCTCGAATCAACGGATCAGATCGAATTTCTTTGCCATGTCTGGGGACATCATTATCTTTCATATGAATAGTTTAGACGTTAGTCTAGCCGAAATATTTTGGAAATACCAGTCAAGATCCTCAATTTAATACCTATTGTGATTTAGCATCGATTTGACATTCATTTCATAAAACTCATTTTTCTTTTATCAAAATTAGTCACACATTTTGTGGATCCACAACTTTTATCAAAGTTTAACCACCATTTTACCATATGTTATTAAAATCTAATTTTTATACAAACCTAAGAAGGGCATAGTCCCAAAGGTTTGAAAATAAAACTTTAAGAGTAATTATATTACCACCACGAGATTTATTTTCTGCACCACATTATAATGACACCACAATTCAAATACATTTTTAATAAATATACCACAACAAATTTACAATAATACTTCTAATCCTATATAAAAACTAAAAAAGAATACATTGTGGTGTACTCATTTCTTACAGTAATAAATAATATTAATATTAATATTAATATTTTCTTCTAATTCATATACTGACCATAGAAGAAGCTACTGCCGGTAAACCAAGATTTTCCAAAGCCTCTATTCGCTGGTGCATCCACCTTCCCTGTCACAACCCCTCCATCATTTTTTTAAAAAACTCATTTTCTTCCACACATTATATTAATAAAATAATCTACACATAAATTAAAAAATTCTTACTTTTTAACCAAGAATTCTCCAAACTTACTTTTCAAATCGATCAATTCTCAAAATCAAAAATTGAAATCGAAAGTAGAATTGATAAAAACATATTTGTTATTCATTTCCTAAAATAATGTCTAATGTATTTGTTTGTTTATGTTTCGTGATTTTTTTTTACCAATAGGTTGAACTGTTAATGTAGTGAATTTTTGTTAAATATTTTATTGTGAATTTTAGAAATCCAGAATAAACTTTATTTTTTAAAAACTCATTTTCAACCACACATTCTATAAATAAAATCATATACACATAAATCCAAAAAAAAATCTTAGTTTTTAATCACAAATTCTTCAAAAAATTATAATTACGAACCACATTATTTGAAATAACCGGTGTCAAACAGGGGTTTAATATGTTGGGGACTAAATACGCCAAACATTTGTACGTTACAAAGTAAATATACCAAACATGAGCTTAATATGTTAGGGACTACTATCGCAAGAAACTCAAGGTTAGCGACAATTTGTGCTATTTACACATTTTTAACGGTGGGAACTAACGAAATCTGACGGTAAGGACCATTTGCGCAACGTTTGGTTATTCTGAGGATATAAATGCCAATTTTTCATGCACTTTTTCTATTATTCTTGGTTCTTATGTTCAATCTAAATCTAAAGGGTTGATTTTTGATTGAACATAATATATATATTAATATTAATTTGTTATTAAGTTCCTTTATTTTTCTCTATTTTACATTTATTTTTACAACTATTGAATCGTCACTTTATTTCAGCGCTTGAAATTTGACTTTCGTGTTAGTAATGAGCGGATATTTCCTGTTAAAAGATGTGTTAAAAGTTCAAGAGGAGAAGAAGGTACATTTGGACCGTGGCAAGAGTTTGTGTTGATGAGTCGGGCAGATGTTAATGATAGGTAAGATATTTCAATCTAGAAAACCAAATCTATTTTCTTGCTAAGCGTATTTATTTTCCTTTTTCCAATTTGAGAAGAAGTTCCACTAAATTTCAGTCCTATTTAAATGGGCGAAATCCTGTTTGAGTGGTGCAACTTTAGTGGTCATTAGTTGTCTCTTGAACTGATGAGTTATTAGTTACTCTGGATTATTGATAATCTTAACAGTGGTCCTTAAGAGTACAAACAGACCTTTTCGTTGTCATTATTTCTGATTTTTCTTGGCCATCTTTTAGAACTATCTAGATTTTCTACTTCATCCTCAACCTTTGGTTTAATAATTGTGTAGTAAGAAGAGTAAAAGTATGAAGGAGGGTTTGATTCTTCTAATCCATTAAAGTAAATTCAACTAATGTATTTGACGATCTAAGTTTTTGAGGCTTTATTTCAAAGCTCACCTAGTCCCTTCTCTTCCAAATAGGACTTTGAACAAGAATGGTGGTAGTTCTCTTATTTCATTTGGTTTGTATTGACATTTATTTATGTGTGGATTTATCATGGATTCGATTTTATGTTTGAATGGATTTGAATTTTGTGAAAAGATCTTTTAAATTTGATTTGAATAATTTGAATTTGAATTCCAAAGGCTGGATTTATTAGCTGCATTTTTTTGATTAATACTGTAATTAATTGGAGGGCCTTACATATTTGTTCAAATCCAGCTCATTTCTGTTATGTTGATCTTGCTTTAGCATCAAGGAAGAATTTTTTTTGTTGGGTTGTTTTTATTCTTCTGTTCGTGTACATTGTAAAAGGAAATTGTCCTTTATGTGATTGTATGTGTCTAATTATGTTTGAAAATATATGGAGTAAAAATTTTTGTGCCTCCTGCTAGGATAAAATTTGATCAAGCTACATCTCTAATTTACTTGATTTATTTTTTCTCACGCCGTCACGGTCCCACAATCTAGGCTCACAGTTAATGCAAGTTTACTGTATACTCTATTGGACTTAGTAATTTGCTCAAATTATTAAAGGTTTTGAAATTCACTGATGTTAATTTATTTGTAAACCTATTTCCATTTGCTTTCCAGCCAAATGGTATTTATGCTGAGTCTGTTAATCTATTAATAATGGTTTTAAGTTAGTCTAGCTGTTGCATAGCTCATTGGAAGATGATGTGAAGTTGCACCATTTTTACTTCGTTTTTGAAATGGATTTTGCATCTAACTTGCATCGATCATGTTCAAATACAAGTATCCTATTTTGCAAAATTGAACTATATGTGATATAACTAAAATTTGAAAACATTGATACTTCATTCTAACATGTTAGAAAATAATTGATGAAAAATATGGTTTTGATACATATATTGTCTCAATTGGCTATATTATTAATTGATGCAGGATTTATTACACTAAACTTTCAATCGGAACTCCTTCCAACTACTATCATGTCCAGGTCGATACAGGTAGTGACATTCTGTGGGTGAATTGTGCTAGCTGTGACAAGTGTCCTATGAAATGCGACGTTAAAGTATGTTCTTCTGTTTCTTATTTTGATGCCACCTCTTTATCATAAGGATTATAATCCAAGTGAAACTGGAAGGAGTAGCTTATTTTTTTTCGTGGAACAGATAGTTTTCAATCAGTATGACTTGAAAGTCTCCTCAACTGGAAAGCCAGTTACTTGCGATCAAGATTTTTGTTCCGTTATGTTTAATAGTCCAGATTCAGATTGCAAGGTGGGAGAGCTCTGTGAATATGTTGTTACATATGGAGATGGGAGCAGAACAGAGGGATATTTCTTTAGAGATAATATCAAACTTGATGAAGTGACTGGAAACCTTCAGACATCATCCATGAATGGGTCCATAGCATTTGGGTGAGTCCTCATTTTTTATGGAGTCTTCTGTTTTGATCTCTATCACTAATATTAATCTGTCACTTGAAACTGCTTTATACATTTTTATACCTATCCACATCACAAATGGCCCATCATTGCAAGTTTATCTCTTCAATATTGTAAATATGTTACATGGATAAACAGTATATGCTATTTCTATAGCTTACATGTTTGTGATCTAAGATAGGTGCTCTTCTAAACAATCTGGAGAGTCAGGTTCATCTTCTAAAGTAGTTGATGGGATTCTTAGTTTCAGACAAGCAAATACATCTGTACTTTTATAGCTTACTTCGTCTGGGAAAGTGAAAATAATATTTTCGCATTGCCTGGATGGTGTCAACAGAGGTGGCATATTTGCAATTGGACAATTGGCGTAGCTAAAAGTAAAATCAACACCACTTGTCCCAAATGCGTACGTAACGGTGGAGTTATTTGCAATAGAAATGTGCCATTTATGTTCAATTAAATATACTGTTGGTTTACATTGAAGATTGAATTGCAATTGTTTGTGAATGAGAAATGTCAAAACACAACAAAAAATTATTTGATTGTAAAATGTATAGAATTTATTTAAATGTAAGCTGTATTGTAATTGCTGATTGCACTGTTAATTGAATTACAAACAAGAGATAAAGAGATACAAATGACCTAAACACTCTAGAGGCCTGTGATCTCTCCACATAACTCAAACACACACGCACAAAATATCTGGGTGAATGAATAAAAATTTCCCTTTTTTATAGTTAGCTGGTGCATCGTTTATTTGGAAAATATTTTCTTGACCTAGGACTCATGACACACCCTTAATTTTGATAACTTAATGTTGTGTTTTCTTAACTACAAGTCTCTTTCCTACTAGGATTAGGCGTCAGCAATCTACAATTTATGTTTCCCCATTCAATTAAATAAAGTTTCTTTCATCCTGCATTTTTTTTTTATTTATTGCAAGCTCACTTTAGTGAAAACTAGGACCTTACACCTCCAAATTCCTTCTTCCAATTCCTTAACCTATGCTCTACAAAGCTAATGAAATTTTTTGTAAGTTTATAAACGATTACAACTAAAAACCTTGGAAATGACAAATTCCCTATTCTGCGGTGGTTCTTATCCTTGGACCAGCCCCTTAATCTGGGAAGAGATGGTATAGGGAAGGATGTATCTCAAACTCTTACACCATGTTTTGTTCGGGGAAGGATACATCTAAAGCTCTTACACCACCAAGACCACCTTAGCCACAACACAAAATCCAACCACATTTACAATCAAAACCCCTATGTTACTCCACCGATTTCCATGAAAAACCTGTCATCTTAAAGGATGTAAATGCAACTGTAAATTCCTCAGTTGCTGATGAAACCAATTCAAATGCATCACAAAAAGAGCACAAGCCAATTTTGATTGACAAATATTTCCTCTAAGTGACTTGTGGTCGATCCTGTGATTACGCAAACCTTTTTAGCCCCTTTGAAACCTGGTAAGAGCCATCTACCTGGAAAGTTCAAGGATCCCTTGGCGTGTTCCTTTAAGGCAAGAAATACTAGAGCAAGAGCACTACTGCAGGCTTTAGAGAGTAGGGGCGAGAGTAGTCCAAGCATGCAGTTGCATATCAATGCAGATATCGGAGATGATACCTCTATCCATGCTTCATTAATCATTCAAACATGCAATCCGTGTTGTCACCATAGAAAGTAATGGAAACCTAACAAATATGACGACTAAAGTTGTGTATAAGGAGATTTTCCAAAATTTGTAACACTCTTGGTAACAAAATTATTATTATTATTATTATTATTATTATTATTATTATTATTATTATTATTATAGGCACTCGCTATTGTTACTTTTTTTTGATTTTTTTTCACATTATTCCATGTCAGTATATTATACTTTGTCAATGGAATATATTTGTGCATCGCACATGTGTAAAACTAGTTAAAATTAGATAATGATCGATGAATCTTGATTCGACAAACAGTGACTGTCCCTATTGTCATTTTTGTACTTTTTTCTTCTTTTGGTCAATTTTATGGGCTCAAATTAAGCCATGATAGCAAAATCTTGATGTTAATTTTATGTTCTCACATAGTACTTCACCATTTTTTTTCAAATTACAAAATCGTCAACTGTAATAAAAGTTATTGTAATTTAAAATGGTCTCTTGACAATATATTTTTCATTTTTATTAAAAATCAATTTTCGTTTCATTTTCTCACTCTACACAAAACTAAGATTTTAATGTGGGTAAATATATTGCCACCACGATTTTTATATGTTACACCACATTATAATAACACCACAAATAAAATACATTTTGATAAATGTACTACAAGTAATTTACAAATACGACCTAAATCAATTGCAATAAAAAAGGAAAAAATAAATTACACTCCATATACATTTCTTGTTATATATTACCATTTTTATTTCACCCCTCTCCCCACCAATTCTTTCTTCATCCATTATCATTTGACAATGCATTCCATAAATCAGCTCTTTGCAACTCATTTGCTCTCTAACAATTTCACTCCTCTTTACTGATCATCATTTTCTACCAACATTGAATTTCTAATAACACTATCTCAATTAAAAAATAATAAGTCCACCACAACTATTTCATGAATTCGATATACAATAAGACTTGAGATAGTTGAAATTATTCATCTCTTTTTCATTATATTAAAAAAAAAATTATTTACTTTAACTGAATAATCGGGTATATAGATGTTTTTATATTTAAAAAGGATTTTGTTGGTTTATCAAAAAATAAATAAAAAAAAGATTTTGTTGGAGAAATTTTCATTTACTTTTTTAGCGATTAAATTAAGAATTGGTATAAACTTCCTTCATCAATATCACATCGACATTTTTTATGATTGAAATTCTTGTAGGAAAGAGAAACAGTTTTCATGAATTTTACGTGTAAAATGTTATTTTCTTGATGAAGTTAAAAAAATGCTTGAAATATGGAGAAATCAAATGAAAAGCTCATGAAGAAATCAAATTTATTGGAAAAGTTGAGTAAAGTTATTTTTTTCAGTTTTCCTATGATTCATTTTTTATTGATAAATGATTTTGTAAGACAAAGATGATTTTGAAAAAATAAAGACAAAAATAAAAGAGATGAGATGGAGAAGATAATTAGTATTAGAGATTGTGGTGTACTTAACATTAATAAAAGAAATTATATTAGAAAAACTAAAAGGATATTTATGTCATTGTATTTGTGCCTATTTTAATAAATAAACAAAGAAATTATGATTGTGGTGTGAAAAATAATTTTTGTGATGGCAATATACTCACCCTTTTAATGTACCACCTTAAAAACTCATAAAACTAAAAACTTGAATTTTTCAAAATCCACTTTTCATTTGTCGTCATCCCTTATTTTTTCTTTTATTATTATTATTATTATTATTATTTTACTTTCTTTGTTTGATCTATTTAACTTGTACAAGCCTGATTTATAATATGCGATGAGTGTTGTGAGTCTGTTCATGCATAATCCAAGTGATCAACACAGTGATGCATTTATCCAAACTTTGACGTATTTGAAGTTTTCTCCTAGTAAGGACATCTTGTACACTAAAAATGAACATCTAGACATTGTGAGTCACACATAATCTGATTTTGCTGGATCGAGATTGGATAGAAAATCTATTTCAGGATATGTTTCATTTGTGGGATGAAATCTTGTTACTTGGAGAAGTAAAAAACAAAATGTGATTTCACTATCTAGTGCCGAGGCAAAATATCATGCTTTTCACCATGTAATTAACGAGCTTACGTGGTTGAGAATTCTTTTTAGTGAATCGAGCTTTGGTCCAAGCAATTATATCTTACTATTTTGTGACAACATTGCAGTTATTGAGATATTACATAAAAAATTATCTAGTATCTAAGAATTCATTTATTAAAAGTGCATGCCAGCTAGTCAGCATCAAAACACATAGAGATACTAGTGTTTCATTCTATACATCAATATTTAAGTTGGACATGTGTGATATCTACGCACCAACACGAGGAAAGTGTTAAAATATGTATAGTTTAGGAACTTTAGTTATGATTATGTAATAGTTTATTCGTTGTGTACATACATTCAGATTAAGGAAATGAAACAAATACTATTCTCTCTACACATTTATCTTAGCATGGTAAATAAAATAAGCCCTTCTTTGGTACATTTTAATTTTTTTTTTTCTACAATACTCAATCTCAATCATCAATAAAAGTTAAGTCCACGATCTTTTACTTTTCAATCAAATCTCAACCATCTATCCTTCAAAAAATCACTATTCATTTAAAAAAAAAACTCTTTTTAAACAATACCAAACACACACTAAATCATAAACTAAAATATTTTTCAAATTACTTTTTAATTATGCATCTTGTATCTCTCTAATTTTCAACCACTATTTTTTACTTCAAAATTATAAATAAATCAAACACTGTTACAAAATAAAGGTTTAAACAACTCAAATTCTTTATTTATTAAAAAAATTCCGTTACCAAACAAAGATAGATTCAGAATTTAGAAAAATCAGCTACAATGCGGCTGGTCTTTATTTTGCTCCACGTCCTTCTGCCTTTTGGATTCTGATTTTGTATCCTAGCGCTGCCAAATTGATAATTGTATACATTAATCTGTTGAAAACGGTGGCAATTCAGCATTTGCTGTGAAAAATCCAAATAAACCATCTGCAAACTCTGATAAGATTAAAATCAAAACCATTATATATCACCAGAAACAATAATAATATAATTAAACAAATTCGTTTTACATAAAAAATAACTTTTTCAGCAGACTCTAGATCGCAAGGAAATAGCTTAAAAACCTGCAATAGTTGGATTTTGAACAAACCTAGTGATAAATTTCAGGTGTTGAAGAAATTTTTGGCACTGAGAAAGGGGGTGATGGAATCGGAAGAGCCACTTTTGCTGCCAGATAACAAGGAAAAAACAAGAGAACTCGCATCAAAATGGGTGGCTTTTGGCAAAGAACTAAACAGGGTAAATTTCATTGCACTGCCAATGATTATTGTGACAGTATCGCAGTATTTGTTGCGGGTTTCACCGATGTTCATGTTGGGGCATCTTGGTGAACTATCTCTATCAAGTGCATCAATAGCCACCTCCTTTGCAAATGTTACCGGATTCAGTGTACTGGTAATATCTTCTCTCTGTTTGACCTTATTAAGAGGAACAATCCCAACCTTTGACATGGGATTTTACCCTTCTGCATAACTCTGTGGCTCTTGAAATCCAATTGTTCATTTAAGGTTTTTGTCATTTGTTTTTTTTAACGTGGAAGAGAATGTCTGACAGCTGTTTGATGATATGGAAAATTGCTAATACTCTCGTCTCAAGTGCTTAAAACATTAAGGGCATGCTGTTGGCGAAGAAAAATGAGATGATCCTAAAACAATTTGTAGAATTTTAGGCACCAAGGAATGAAAATCGTGCAATTTTGAATATCTAGATATTAATTCCATAGATTTGATATACGTAATACGTAGAACCCAGTAGATCTAGCAATGAACAGAACAGAATGACGAAGAAGAATTCATATATTCGACCCAACAAGGCTTACTTAGTAGTTATTGTATTAAGTTGTTCAATGTGTAAACATCTATTTCCTTGTAAACACTTACTATGTTACTATGTTGATAGTGGGATGGATCCGTTTAGGATAGCATGAACCAAGAAACTTGCAGAAAATTTCGGATTGGTAAACTAACACCAGATATATGTTCTCACTATATGTTCGGATCGCCATTGATTAAGAATTATTTTAAATGTGAATTGGAGAACATCACGATAATTTAGCCCTGTTTGGTAGAGATTAAAATAAGATTTTTAGTAGATTTTGATAGAAGTTGATGGAATGTGTGATTGAAAGTTGTAGGTCCTATAAGATGAGTGATTAAAATTAATTGTTGATTTCAACCTGAGATTAATGTCATATTTAAATTAGAACCTGTTATAGAATAGAATCTGCTGTATATAATTAATTAGCTCAATTATAGGGATCCTATTTTGTATAGTTTCCTTAGATAGTCTCTTAGCTTTTGAATATATATACCTCATTCTTCTTTCAATAAAATATGGAATACAATTCTTCTTCCATCAAAAATATCATGATATCAGAGCTTCTTGAGCAAAGGGAGAGATGGATGACCCAACCTACAATGTGCTTCGAAAGGAGATGTTACACCAGAGCAAGCAACAGATTTCGGTATTTGTGTTTCAAGGATGTAGAGGCCTCCAGATTCATATCATTTACCAATAATCTTCTTCGTCATAAGATCCTGAAATAAGCAATGATCAGGAAAAAATGAGATGCAACAATTAAGATTGCGAGTAAGCTGGCTTACACAGATCAAATTAAAGGATAAATTGGGTAAATGTATGACAGACGACAGAGGAAGCAAAGGGTGGGAGTGATTGTGCCAGACCCTCGAACACGAGATGGTGACCCATCTGCTAAAGTAACTATAGAGGTGGAAGTATGTGACTAGAAAGTAGAAAAAAGACTAGAATTACCTGTCATGTGATCTGTGGCACCAGAATCAATGACCCAATTGGAGAATGAGGAGAGAAAACACATATTTGGTTTTACCTGAATTAGCAATAGCAATGACAGAAGGAGATGAGGACTTCAGTGATTCTTGATACAGTGAAAACTTGGCAAATTCATCTGCAGAGACAAGAATTGATTTTTCAAAAGCATCATAAGTAAATGCAACATGGGCCGAGAGAGATTTCTGATTCTTGTACTGGAGCTTTCTACATTCTCACTTCAGATGTCCTATCTTGTGACAGTAATGGCACACAATTCCTCCAGAATCTTGTGGTCGTGTTTCAAATCCTTGTAAGCCTTCTCCTTTGTTTCCACTTTGATTGGTTGATTGCCGAGGCTCATAATTATTATTTCGATTTACCAAGGCACCATTGAGCTGAACAGGTAGGGATGACAATAATACCCACGACCCGTTGGGTACCTGCACAAATGGGCGAAAATTACTTTACCCAATGAGTTTGTGGGTGGGGTATGGGTATAGATTTAGAAACCCGACAGGAGTATTGGTAGGGTATGGGTATTGTAGAAAAACCCATACCCAACCCATATACCCATTAAATTTAAAAAAAAAAAAATTATTGTATTTAAATTTTAACAGTATATAATTTTGGACAAGTAGACTTTTTGCTATTTGCTTATTTTTGGACAATTGGAGTCTATTTATTTTTGGACAATAGATGTTATATTTTTACTTCATTACCAATGCCAAAAAAAATAAAAATAAAAAAAATATTAAAATTAAAATACGTAATGGGTTTTAAATGGGTATAAAAAGTATACCTGCACTCTACCCGCATCCGACCCGCCACTCTTAAGTGGGTATATGGGTAGGGTATGAGTATTATAAATCTCTAGTGGGTTGGGTATGGGTTTTTCAAACCCACCCCATACCCTACCCATTGCCATCTCTATGAACAGGTGAAGTGCCTTCTATGCGGAGTACTC
This sequence comes from Ligustrum vulgare, assembly GCA_963555705.1. Classification (NCBI taxonomy): domain Eukaryota; kingdom Viridiplantae; phylum Streptophyta; class Magnoliopsida; order Lamiales; family Oleaceae; genus Ligustrum; species Ligustrum vulgare. Next base: position 51,204,308 of record OY743176.1, on the reverse strand, counting down.
GACTAAATACTTCTTGTAAAGAGGAAATCTTAGAACCAGAAAGAACCTATGATTTAGCAGTCTCAAAGTCAGAAGGAAGGCCGGCCAGAAAACTTATGATAGCCATTTCTCTTGTTGGCTTTGTTGAACTTTCACATCAGGGTTAAAGGGCAGTAGCACATTAAGTTCCTCATAAGTCTTCTTAAATTCCATCAAATAATTCGTAAGGGACTGATCTTGCTTTTCTGCACAGTAAAATGCTTTGCACACCTCATACATGCGAGAAAGGTTCCCTTTACCAAAATATAAGAAGTCCAAATAGTCCATCAACTCTTTAACAAATTCACAATGATTGATCAAGCCAATTACCTTGTTATCAATTGAATTTCGAATCTGCAGGAATAAGCGAGCATCTTCTCTAAGCCATGTCTGCCTTGAATCATCCTTAGGGGGATCTTCAGTCAAATGAGTATCTTTGTCAATACTTCGCAGATAAAGACGAACGGTCTTGCTCCAATCCAAATAATTAGTGTCATTTAGCTTATGGTCCGTGATTTTAGACATCACAGGCACCATATCCGACATAACAACGGATTTCTTTCTAGTCATAACTTCGTAACAGATATAAAGCAGCAAACACAGAAGTAAAACTAAGAATCAGAACGAGTTAGCAAGCAAAATATTTGAGGAACACAAACCAGCCAAGCACAGAACTCAAATTGGGCTTCAGAACCTCCGGCGAAGCAAAGGTGAGTGACCGGAGAGGAATTTCGACCAGAACGAGACAGCGCGTGGGTCTCACGCGCGGATGATGGTGAGAGCAGTCTGCCACTCCAGGTAAGGTTACTAGATGAACCCTAAAAGGTGGAACCCTAATTTGCACAAGATAGAACCCTAATTTGTGCAATTGTCGAGAAATTTTTTCAATTCTAATGGCTCTAATCCCATGTACCTTACGGGAGATGGAGAACCAATGGAAGATCCTAAGAGATATTAGAAGGTTGGTTGGAAAGTTGAATTATCTTACACTAACTCGTCCAGATATTGCATATTCTGTCATTGTCGTTAGTCAGTTTATGTCATCCCCAACAATTCATCATTGAGCAGCGTTAGAACAGATTTTGTGTTACTTGAAAGGAGCACCTGAACGTGGTATTTTATATGCAAATCATGGGCACACTCATATTGAATGTTTTTCAGATGCAGATTGACAGGTTCCAAAATGGATAGAAAATTCACATCAGGTTATTGTGTGTTTGTAGGAGGAAATTTGATCTCATGGAAAAGTAAGAAGCAAAACGTTGTGTCAAGATCCAGTGCAGAGTCAGAATATAGGGCTATGGCACAATCTGTGCGTGAGATAATGTGGATGTATCAGCTCTTAACTGAAATAGGTCTTAAAACTTCAATACCAGCAAAATTGTGGTATGATAACCAAGTTGCCCTCTATATTGCATCTAATCCTGTATTTCATGAGCGAACCAAGCACATTGAAATCGATTATCATTTTGTTCGTGAGAAAATTCAATAAGGCTTGATCTCTACTGGGTATGTGAAGACTGGAGACCAATTAGGAGATATCTTCACGAAAGCTCTAAATGGGGTTCGGGTTGATTATCTTTGTAACAAGCTGGGCATGATTAATATCTATGCTCCAGTTTGAGGGGGAGTATTATAGAATAGAATCAGCTGTATATGGTTAATTAGCTCAATTATAGGGATCCTATTTTGTATAGTTTCCTTAGATAGTCTCTTAGCTTTTGTATATATATACGTCATTCTTCTTTCAATAAAATATGGAATACAATTCTTCTTCCATCAAAAATATCAGAACCAAACAGGAGCTTAGTTTATGGATATGATGTTCAGTATTATAAATTAAATAAATGGCCAAGCATTCATCTAAATCTGCTCATCTAATCAAGAACTGAATCTGCTAAACAGTTTGGAATGTCTAGCGCGTTGGAAACTCTCTGCGGACAGGCATATGGAGCACAGCAATATCAAAGAGTCGGAACTTTTACATACGGTGCTATTTTATGTCTCTTTGTGGCATGTTTCCCTGTATCCCTTTTGTGGATCTACACAGATAAGCTGTTAATATTGATAGGCCAAGACCCTTTAATCTCATCAGAAGCTGGGAAATTTGCAATTTGGCTTATTCCTACATTATTTCCTTATGCGATTCTTCAGTCTCTGGTTCGTTACTTGCAGACTCAAAGTTTGATCCTTCCGATGCTTTTGAGTTCACTTGCATCTCTACTCTTCCATTTGCCCCTTTGTTGGGCTTTTATCTTCAAGTTAAGTCTAGGAAACGCTGGAGCGGCGCTTTCCATTGGAATATCGTACTGGTTTAACGTGATTTTGCTCGTGCTTTATGTGAAATATTCTCCAACCTGTGAGAAAACATGTGCTTCATTCTCGAGGGATGTCTTCCTAACTATGGGGGAGTTCTTTCAGTTTGCTATACCTTCTGCTGTGATGGTTTGGTAAGACATTTTCTCTTGTTTTCAAGGATTCTATACACTTTTTAATTATGCCCTGTTTGGTAGAGATTTTTAGTGGATTTTGATAAAAGTTGATGACGTGTTGTTGAAAAGTTGTAAGTCCCATAAAATGTGTGATTAAAATTAATTGTTGACTTGATATTAAAATCAGAACCAAACAAGGGGTATATTACATTTCTGATATATAACATTATCCTTCACTGTTAATTGTTACAGCCTCGAGTGGTGGTCTTTTGAGCTAGTTATATTGCTTTCAGGAGTGTTGCCAAATCCACAGCTAGAAACTTCGGTTTTTTCAGTCTGGTATTCTTATAGGATGGTGCTTCTATCTGATTATGTTAAATACATCTGTTGGCAGTTGGCACTAAACTTGTATAGAAATTTGACTTTGGTTGCTGAACTTTGAATGCAGCTTTACAACTACTTCGTTGCACTATCACATACCCTATTCTTTTGGAACTGCTGCAAGGTCTGCTCTTGATCCATATTCTACGGGCCTGTTTGACTGGATTTCTACTTTTGATTATGCTTTTTTTATGGAAGAGTTTCCTCATTCTCGAGGAAGTTAGCTTAGTCCAGCTTCCTAAAAGCTTTTCTACCTAGACAAAATACTTCTCAAAAATTATTCAAACATATTGAAAGACAGCTTCTTAGTCTCAGAGACAGAAGCAGCTTTTGAGTTTTCAAAAGTCCTTTCAAACAGGCCTAGTATATGTTTCCAATTGAAGAAATATGTATAATATCTCATCAAGCTTTTAAATTATGACCCTTTGTAGTACTTTGGTTTCTAATGAATTGGGAGCCGGGAAACCATTTGTTGCGAAAATCGCTCTCTGTGCTGCGCTGGTTCTTTCCATTGCAGAGATTATTATAGCAAGCGCTGCTATTTTCATTTGGCGTCATAGTTTGGGATATGCTTTTAGCAATGAGAAGGAAGTTGTCGTTTACGTCAAAGAAATGGCTCCTTTCCTTTGCATGTCGATTATCGTTGATAGCTTGCAAGCAGTACTTTCTGGTGATATATCCATCATCAAAATTTGTTATTTTTTTAACTTTTAATTCGTTTTTTTCATTCAATCAAGACATTATCTTGGTTTCTATAGGAGTAGCTAGAGGTAGCGGGTGGCAGCATATCGGTGCCTATGTCAACCTCGGGGCGTATTATCTGGTCGGGATCCCAGTAGCTTTAGTACTTGGATTTGTTTTGCACTTGAAGGGGAAAGGGCTTTGGAGTGGATTGGTAGCCGGAGCAACCGTTCAATCTACCGCGCTTTCTATTATAACAAGTCTCACGAATTGGGAAGATCAGGTGAGCATTACGAACTTCCATTTATCGAAGAAAATCGAGATGTTTTTGACTGATGACAGGCAGTGTATGTGGATATTACAGGCAATGAAAGCCAGAAAAAGGGTATTTGCATATACAGTTCCAGCTCGGAATGAGCTGATCAATTGAAAGAATGAAGAGTCGAGAAACAAACTCAACAGAATTTTTGTAGGAAAAATACTACCCTTTTGAAATGTCACAAATGATTAATTGGAATTTTTTACCGGCCGAAATTGTTGACTTTTCAAAATATTGTCCAATGAGATATCACGTTGCATTTGTTGACTTGTATTATCAAAGAGGCGACGAGAACATGACAATTCAGGGTCTCCTTCAAAAATATGTCTGGATCCAGGTCGTGATCTAGTTCGTGGTTTTTGGTAGCATTATGTTTCTAATGTGTATCTCATTATAATAATTATTCAATTTCTTCACATATAATTATCAAAGAAATATATTTCTTTTCACAAAGGGTGGGTTGTCCGTGGTGGATTTGTTGCCAAAAGTTGTCATTAGTTAAAGTTGTAACATAGAAGCAACTAACTATGATTAGAAACTACGTGAAATAGTAAAGAAAGTATTTCTTAAACCACCTCATTATCACCTTCGACACCTACCTCCCAAGTCCCATAACCTTACCGATTCGCAATCAACCATTGATACCCTGTTGGATTCGTACAAACACCATTTCCCTCTCGGATAAATCTAAAATTTCAAATCATATATTTCCACGGATCAAAGCAAAGTCTTCAAACTCAGATTAAAGGACGGAATTCTTACATGTCACGTCAATTTAATAGTCAATTAAGAAGAATGTTATATAATTTTCGTTATAATGTCACTCGAACTTTAATAAAAGAACCACACCTCACTTTCTTGTCATGTGAGCCTTAATAAAAATCTTTTTTGCTTCAAACTTTCGACACTAAGAAGAGAAATCGAGCTATATAGCGTTCATCGTGCGAGGTCACACGACACGAGAAGTATAACAAATATTTGAAAACTTACATTATGTGACTAATTTAGTAACTAAAATTAAAAATTGATGATTAACTTGTTACTTGTTAAAGGTTGAGGATCGACTCGAAAAAACAGAATGCTAGTGAAGAGCCCTTTTACAAAGGCCATATAACTTTTTTTTTTTTTTTTATCAAAAAGGCCATATAACTTTTAACTAACCGCTAGTTGGCGGTATAGGTAGATCAATGGTCCCACGTTCTGTTAGGAGTTTGGATTCTATCTGCGGCCCCTCGTGTTTTCGCCCGCCAAATATTTGAATGCTTCTGGTGCAGGCAATTTATTTAAAACCATCAATCGCCACCTTCATCATAACACTGAAAAGATCAACGGATAGATATGCTCGAACCTTGTATCTTCTGTAGGTCGAGATGCACTGGATCCGAATTTTCAAGCCTTTATAATTCCCCTGCTTTCATTCAATTCTCAGTCTGAAGAGCACACATCCACAGTAGAAATACAATACTCTCTCAAATTCAGGTTTACTCATACTGATAATCAGTTCGTTCATTTGATTTTTATTATTGTGTTTTCATTTTTGTATGATTAATTATTTTTCTCAATTTCTAGTGAAATGCGTTGAGCTCAATTTGGGGAAATGCAGAATTCTACATATGATAGTTTCACGACCAGCTCCGCCACCTCCTCTGCTGACAAATCCACCAACGCCGCCTCCGATGTTAGTAATCCATTCCTCTCCCCTACATCTTTGACCTGTCTGAACTCCATTAATTCTTCCTTCTACTCCACACTCTTCCCTCAAAACTACTCCCCGCACTCTCCCTCCGATTCTACATGGTTTGATGGCGGTGATTCAATCGCCACGGAACGGCGCCTCCGCGATGCGAGTTGCATTTTGGAATACCAGCAGCTCTACAACAGCTACACTGTCTGCCTCGCCAAGCTTCACGAGTTCATCGATGAAGGTGACTCTCTCCGCCGCGAGAACGACGCAATCCGCCTCTCCAATGCTGACATCGCTCATCGCCTCAGTCTCCTACTCTCCGATCTGAATACCTCCACCACAATAACAGCTCCGAAACCTCACCATCAACAAAACCGCCTCCAACGAAGGAATTCGGAACGACCATTTCCGAAGAGCTTCTCAGTGCGTTCCAGAGATAATCTCAAGATGAATATCCCGAGTCACAACTCAAATCGTCACGAACTCGTAGGCCAGTGCGGTCCGGTGAGTGAACTCGCTATCATTTCTTAAAATTTTCCAAATTCTTATTGTTTGATGTGTTTTTCTTCTATTATTTTATACATATACGTCGGTGCAGCAAAGAGTGCGTGTAGGAGGGGACAAAGGGGAGAAAGAAGCATTGGAATTTGATGTGTACAATCAGGGAATGATTAAAACGGAACTCTGCAGTAAATGGCAAGAGACTGGTACGTGTTCTTACGGAGAGAACTGCCAATTCGCACATGGAATCAATGAGCTGCGGCCGGTGATAAGGCACCAGCGCTACAAGACTGACATATGCCGCATAGTACTCGCCGGAAATATTTGCCCGTACGGTCACCGGTGCCATTTCCGCCACTCTCTTACTGAACAGGAGCGGCGACACCAGCAAGTTTGATCCAAAAATTAACAGTATGTTTGGTATGCAAGGACAACATGGTAAGAATCCTGAAATTCTTTATTCGTGTTCAATACATCCCATCCCACTATCATATATGTACATTAGTGTTTATGGATTAGTTTATCAAATTATAGATCAATTCAGTACAGTTTACGAACTCAACATGTCATTAGAGTTTTTGGAATAATTTGCCAAATTCGGGAAGTAAATTCATATATATACATATTTTTTTTATCAGTAAATTCATATTCTAGATGTTAATTTGAATACCACTTTCTTAATAAGATTTACCATCACTTAAATTTTCTTTAAATTATTTACATTTTGTTCAGGTTTGATTTTCTTCACCTATTATTAACAACCACCGCGTTCGTTGGATGTAACTCATGTAAGTAGCATGATAGCATCCGACCGAATTGAAGCACACATCACCAAGGGGGAGCATGCGTGCCCATCATCGTTGTAAACGGAAAACATAACGAATAATATTAGGACTGGTTGACCCAATTGTTAATTTGGACATTTCGAATTTGGAGAAATTTTCTTGTTTTACTATGGCCCAAAAATTGTATCTTAGGCTCTGTTTGATACGTTGGAAATTTCAGGGAAAAGGAAAAACTTTCCCACATATTTTGCCACTTTTGGTATTTGAAAGATAAAGTTTTCTTGGCAACTTGATTTCCCTCTTTTTGGTGCACGCGCGAGTGTTCCATTTTTTGAAGGATTTGCTTTACTGCTAATGTAGTAGAATTAATTTTCTAGGGTAAATTTCTATCAATTTTTGTCCCGTTTAATCATTTTTGTAATTGCTAATTGATTTATTTTGTTTTAAAAAATTAACATTATTATTGTCAAGTACAAATGTGTGAAAAAATTAATTTTTTTTAATTAAAATAGTTAAATTTTGCTTTATTTTCCATGGAAAATAATGTCGATCAAACAACAAAAGTTGGAAAATTTCTCACTTTTTCCACTTAAAAAATTAAACAAATCAAACACATTAAACTTCAAAATTCTAAGGAATTCAATTCCCTGAAATTCATTTTCTTTTCACCCAAATTCCACTATCGCTATGCAGCCTTAGTGCCATTTGCTTGATCTCAAAACCAATTATACATTTTCCTTAGTTGCGTTTGATATACATCTTTTTTCATGGAAAATATCATTTTCCATCCAATTTTTTCACTTTAACATGTTTGATTGCACATTAATTTCATGGAAACCATTTCCATCCTAGGACCCTCACGCACCTCAATTCCATGAAAAGGAGGAAAATGAATTCTTATGGGTAGAGGAGATCCAATTTTCTAGGGAAAAACTTTATAATATTTGTCAAATTTGATCATTTTTGTTGTTGTTTATTGATTTTTTTCAAAAATTAATATTATTATTAACAAGTATAAATGTTTGAAAAAATAAAAAAAAAAATTATAAAAATATCTAAATTTTGGTTTATTTTCCATGAAAAATAATGCCAATAAACAAAAATTGAAAAATTCTCCAATTTTTCACCTAGAAAATTAAACCAATCAAATATATCAAGGGCGCGTTTGATAGGAATGATTTTCCACGAAAAATTCCAAATTACATGGAAAATTTCCATCTTTCATTGTTTAGTTCAACATTTTTTCTATGGAATCATGCATTTTCCTAAAAAATGAGGAATTTCATTTCAAGCCTATGGGGTAGTTTTTTTCCGGGCAACTTTAGGTTACTTTTTCAACACGTTTGATTATTTTTGTTGTTGTTAATTAATTTATTTTTCTTCAAAAAAATTAATATTATTATTATCAAATACAAATGTGTAAAAAAGTAAATATATATATATATATATATATATATATATATATATATATATATATATATATATATATAGCTAATTTTGCTTTTTTTTTTTCATGGAAAATAATGTCAATTAAACAACAAAAGTTGAAAATTCCCCACTTTTTTCACCTAGAAAATGAAAACAATCAAATATATATATATATATATATATATATATATATATATATATATATATATAGCTAATTTTGCTTTTTTTTTTTTCATGGAAAATAATGTCAATTAAACAACAAAAGTTGAAAATTCCCCACTTTTTTCACCTAGAAAATGAAAACAATCAAATACATTAAACTTCAAATTCCTAAGAATTCAATTTTCTGAAATTCATTTTCTTTTCACCTGAATTCCACACTCGCTATCAAACGCAGCCTAAACTCTAAATTTCTAGGAATTCAATTCCTTATAATTCTATTTCTTTCCACCCAAATTGCATCATCGCTATCAAAAGCAGTCTTAGAGACATTTTCGAGAGAAAAATCTCATAAAAATATAATATCGTAGTCAAGTAATAAAAAGTGAGTAAATCATCATTCCACTTGAAGTATTTAATTAATATAATTCTAATTAAACCTAATTTAAACTCCTAACAATTAGAGTATTCTCTTAGGTAATTGGAAGCCAAATGTAATTAATGAATAATACACGGTCAAATATAGCCTACTTGTGGTAAGTAAAAAGGGTTGGAGCCGGCCCATTTGTTTGGGCTGGGCCAAATTTCATTTGGGATGGACTTTGTCTAAGAATTTTTTTTTTTTCTTTCCTAAAAGGAATTTTTGGGCCAGGGGTGGGCCAGGGTCCAGTTGGCCCACCCCCTGGCTCCGCCCATGTAAGTAAACAAAGTCAATATACTAACAATCTCAGAAACGAACATTGGAGTACATTACTAGAGTGTTGGGATACTTAAAAACGTATTCGAGAGCATTCATTTCATTATGAACAATATCCTCGAGTAGTTGAAGGATATGTTAGTGATATCCTTCAACTAGATATTAGATATTGATGACTATGTCTTGTAAACAGTATAAGTGGTGATGTAGAACAAATGGTCAAATAGATTGAAAAGGAATTGGACCGAAAGGGACTAACCAGCAAAATATACGTTTTTATATTTTATCTTTGGTTAAAAATAGTTGATTTATTTGATTTGGACTTTTATTATTTTTCCTTGTTTGTTCTAGTTTCTTTGTTTATCTAGAATTAGGATTTCTTTTAACGCCTAAAAATTAGGCCCTTGAGACTTTTATGCATTCATTTGATTAATAAAATTCGTGAAATTATTCTCTCAACTCTTTGATGGATTTCAAGTTTTATCATTTACAAGGTTTTTGCTTGAATTCCTTGCTAATACATTGCATCAAGATGAGTATTATAGGGTAATCTTCATAAAATATCACCTATGTGAGTGCAAACTTTTTCAAATGAGAATTATACTTAGGCGAATGCTCTAATGCACTTGTAGAACCCAAGAGAGTTCAGAGCCAAAATAATAAACACAATAAATAGTCAAAGTTTATATGAATGATAATGTGTATGATCTATTGTCTAGGATTGCAATAATGGCCGACAACTCAAAAGGTTGCATTCATTGATTGGTCAAGTGAGTCCGATAAATTCTTATTAAGGAAGGTTCAATGCGAAATCTACCTATCCTAATACATTACTTTCCAGTAGTACTCTTCTTCGTCTTCCATTATCTTGTTTAGGATTTGATGTGAGTACTCAAAGATAATACATAATGAAAAGTCACCACCATTTGATAAGGTGAAATCTAGACCATAAAAAATGTGGTGCATCACTGCATCAACATTTGAAAAAAATAGATTGAAATCTGTTATTCTAGCCAGTAAAAATCTTCATATATGTTTAACATTTGCCTCATTAGTCCTTCCACTCTAAAACTTATCTAATTTTGGCATTACCTTCTTCCCCCTCCCTCCCCTCCCCCCCCCCCCCCCCCCGACCGTGAAAGATGTCGATCTAGGCACGTTACGAACCATAGGAGATGCTGATATTCGATGTTTTCCTCGTCTTGCAGGAGTCCTTTTTTCACTTCTGTTCATTGATTTTCTTGGAAGTCTAATATCAGGCTGCAAGTTTTCAGCCTCATATTTTTGCCTCATGTTATGTAACTCCTCCTTGACTATTTTCTTTACGTGAAGTGATCTTTCTGTTTCATTTACCTCTCGATCTCCCTTAACCGTTAGTTCTCGAGTTTCTCTTCGAACTAGCTCGACTTTGATTAGTATTTCCCTTTCACTTGCTTTTAGAGCTTCCACCCATGCCTCAGCAGCTGCAACTTTTTTGTCCGCGATTTCCTCAGCACCAGATGCATGTCCTGTTAAGTAGTCATATTCAAACTTTGAGATGGTTATTGTTGACTTATCCCGAGAAGCTGAAGCTCTGTCTCTCATTGTCTTGTCAATAAGCGACTCGAGATTCTGAAGTGAAATGATTTCTAATGATTTAGCTGTTTTAAGTTCTTGTAGGACGATCCGTAATCTTTCTTCAGCCAAATCCAGTTCAGACTCGGTTTTTTGAATCTCGGCTTTGGTTATTGCAGTTTCTTCGCTAATCAGAGAGAGTTCGTGTTTAGCTGATTCGGTTTCTGTTTTTAACTTATCAAGAGTATGTGAGAGACCTGAAGCAGTTGATTTAGCCTTGTCTTCAGCTGTGGACACTGCTTCCAATTTGGCTTTCGCCCTCAAAAGCTTCGAATTCAGACTCTGAACCGTCCGCGCTGCTTTTTCTTCTTTTCTCCTTAGTCGAGCTGATTCCTCTGCAACGTGTTTGAGCTCGTCTCGTACTACATCCATGGATGACATGAACTGAAAACTTTCTTCGTTAACTAAAGCTAATTCTTTCTTTGTTTCCTCGAACTCGTCCTCAATGGACACCAATGCAAGGCGAGACTCGGATGCTACTTGTGATCTCTTGTCCATTTCCTTTACATTCTCTAGCATTTTGATATCAGACATTGTAATAGCCAATTTTGCTTCTAACTCTTCTGAATGTTCAATTTCTTGGATCATTTCATTCATTTTATTCCTAGTTTCCTTCATTGCATTCGAGTGTTTTTCAGCAGCAGCTTTTTTCTGGGCTTCAATTTCCTCGTATTCCTTATGGGCCTCGATTCGTGCCAACTCGACTAGCACGTTTTCTTCATTGATTTCATCGATCTCCTTGGTAAGTGATTCGACTGAACTCGCATAAGAAATCATTTTAGACACAGAGGATTCTGTTTCCTTCTCGGCTCTTCTTTTTTCGTCTAAAATCCCAGCCACGTCCAACTTGAGCTTACTTAATTCTCGTTTAACAGATCTCAATTTTCTCAACACTTTAGCATGCTGTGAATTTTCATAGTTCTGATATCCTTCACCTTTTTCACTCATTTTCAGTTTCTCCACCTTTCCCAGCTGTGTTTTTGCACGCAAATTCGATTCTTCAATTACTGAAGTTAGGCCTTTTACGGTCTTTTTCGCAGAAAAAAGCTCGGTTTCTGCTTGTGCTGTTGTTGATTCTGCAAGTTTTCTGCTCTCGTTGAATTGGCTCGTGTCCCGTCTCAACCGGTGAAGTTCTCCTCCTTTTGGATACTGCTTCTACAAATATATGCAAAGTGCACCATTAGACATGAAAATTTTTGCCTAAATGCAAAATGTCTAAAAAGTTCTTTACTATACCTCTGAATATTTTTTTTGTAATTTCTTCCCATCTGTAATTCTTTCTCCATAATAATCAACAGAGCCAATTCTCGTTTCTTGCAACCCTCCTGAATCCATTTCCAGTGGTCGTGCTCGAATCAGTCGAAACCTGTTAGAAAAGTTTTTCCCTTGTATGAATTTTAGCAGAACTACATGCTTGCTACAACGTCAAAAGTGACAACTTCTATGCAATATTGCTTTTAAGATGGACTCGCTCCCAATAATTTCGAGTTCATCGACGCAAACCCTTTTTCTTGTTCAATCTATTTGAGTAAAAAGATCATCAAAAGAATGTTGCTAAGCTCGATTCCAGATGAGTTCGAGGTTGTCTAATGAACCCTTTTTCTCGTTCAATCTACTACTATACCTATTCAAAAAAACTCAATGAAATCGTACTTGTTAACAAATCAAAAACGGGTCAAAAATCTGATGCAGAAATTATTACCTGAGACCTCTGCTAAAAATATGATTGGCATAAAAATTTGATTTATCTTCAGCCCTACAAGTTTAACAGGAAAACCATCGAGTATTTGATAAAACCTCGAGGTATATAGCTCCGGATGATTGGCTCTTATTGGTTTCATCACCAGCCTTTGGATTTTTCCCTGTGGACCCCAACAAATATTGATTCTATACAACATGAACTGGAAAAAGAAAAAAAAAAAAAAAAAAAAACAACAACTTTTTCCTCGGATGTTACAATCGACTATAACATGTTTCTATAATTCCTCATATTTTCAGTCGCCTAGATTTATCGTTACTTAATGTCTTAATCAAGATTAAGGATTGTTTACGCCGTAAAGCATGTACTCTCTAGTCGGTACGATGACTAATATTCGCCGGTGGTGATTCAATAAAAGAAAAGATACTGATTCGGCCTTCACTTTGGTCCGAGCTTACAATTCCATAGATACTACAAGGGATTAAGTCTCTGTATATCAAAAATAGGAAGCATCATTTTTACATTTTTTATTTTTATTTTTTATTTTTTGCGAAGACGAAGAACAAAATTCTATCTTATCAGATATTTAGTCCTATTTGATAGAGATTAAAATTAGATTTTGATAAAAGTTGATGAGATGTGTGGTTAAAAAGTATTGAATCTCATAAAATATGTGGTTGAGATTAATTGTTGAATTTAATTTAGATTAAAATCTAGATTTTAATTTTCACAAAACAAGGGCTTAATACAACGATGAAGAATCAGATCCAATTCGATATTTTTCTTGAAAGATGAGAGGAAGGATTTGAAATGTTAGAATTAAAATAAAATAAAATAAAATAAAATGAAATCGTCGCATCATAGGACATAGAAAGAGGGTTTTGGGTTCACAGATAAATTGTTGTCCTCGTCAAAGGTGCAAGCTCTGCAGGGCCGGCCCTGAGAATAGAGAGACCCTAGGCGACTCATTATTTTGATGCCATTAAATATATGTATATTTTTTCGTGTAGTAATACTTAAATATTAAAATGAATAAACATATATGTATTTTTTTTAAAAAATGACTTTATAACATCCAAAAGATGAAATTCCTAAAATCAGCATAACGTAGGAAAAATAGTCATATTCCAATGTAGCTTAAGCATTCTGCTAATCAAAATGCTTATTCCATTTTCACCCACTTGAAACTCCGGTAATCGAGGAGTGCTTTTTGGAAGCAAAAGTGAAGGTCTGAACATATATCTCCAAATCATTCAATAATTCATAGGTCTCAAACTTCATTTTATAAAACAAGTTACTGACTTTTCTTAGTTTTTTATTTAGTGGAAGAGCTTTGAATCTGCAATAATCAATTTCTTCAAAAAAAAAAAAAAAAAATCCAAATCTATAGATTTTACACTACCTCCAGTTGCATTTAGTCCCAAAAAATTGGCTAAACAGTTTGGCCAAAATTTTTTTGAGGCCCCTCAAATTGAGAGGCCCTAGGCGCCGGCCTTGGTGGCCTTATGCCAGGGCCGGCCCTGAAGCTCTGCCACGTTGTTAAACCTGAAACCACTGGGACAAAATTCATTTTGTCATGTAAACGGTAAATAGTAATAATATAGTGAAATTGAATGTTTAGTAAATTATAGATTATATTTAAGTTGATCGCGTGTAATTTTTTATTCATAGATTTTTTAAACTTCTAACTTTTTTTTTATTGGATAAATTAAACTTCATAACTTGTATTCAAAAAAAAAAAAAAAAAAAATTGTTGAGACGCAACCTTGACGACTCCACTTGCCCTGCCTTGAGACTTGGTGAATGATGTAAATCACAAGTTATGCCTCCAAGTATACAGGGTGGAAGGCTGCTTGTACACTTACCCCAAAAGTCAAATCAATATTTTAGAATTCGAACCCTTGACGAGGCAGTCTCAAACAAAGTTAGGATTTTTCCGTCTTCCTCTTTTATCACTTGAAAATGTGCCATGAGGGCTTTATAACTTATATTCACTTATTATGTATCATGTACAATTCACAATTCACAATTATTTAAAAGTACTATCAAATATATCCCAACATCTTGAGAGTTGGGAAAATGACAAGATAAAAGGGGACAAAGTGGTCTAAGTTTATTTTAGTTGCTTTAAAGTGGTACATGTCATCTTTAAAGAGATGATTGTAATATATTTAGTTATTTTAGTTAATTTTGGGAGTAAATAGAAATTAAAATGGCATTTTTGCACTTTGGTCCCAATCGTATTTACCCATGTGGTTTTAGGATCTATTACTTAGTTTGGTTAAAGTTTCTCTATATTTACGTTTCATTTGTAGAAATGGTTCGTTCAGTCTAATGTCGTTAAACAATCTCATGAATGATATGTATCAGAGTATTCCTTAAGGACCTCAGTTAACCTGACTTTATTATAGCAATCTAGGTATGTAAGAATTCATAGTGGCTTTGTAGATCGAGGGGGAGGCAATCGACAATGAGCAATATGCGAACCAACACTTGAGGTTTAGAACTTTACTCACCACTCAAGAGTGTACTTGGATTTTGAGGGATGGTATGTTGGCTATTGATATACTTGGTGATGAAAACTCCATGGAAATTCCTAAATAAAACTTTAATAACGAGAGTAAATGGAGGAAGGTCTAGGGTCGATGGGAGGGAGAGGCTGATTTACTCCCACTAACTTACCTGAATTCCAAATACCCATTGGCATCTTGATTAACTCTGATTCTAAAGATTACTATCTAAATTTATCATTTCTATGTTCATCAATCAAAATAGAGAGTTTATATGTAATTTGTTCAGTCTAAAGTTGCTCTTAAAAGATTCAAAAGTGACAAGTGACTTCCTGAAAAGAGTTTTTCTTTAGTAACCCGTGTCATGGGAGTATCTATCAATTTCATCTCGATGAGTTTGCAAGAAGTAATCCCTTGACAAGAAGAGGAAACGATCAATCATTCGAGGCAAAGATCAATGATATGTAAAAGTGATGAGTTTCTCTATGCATCGACATCCACACCTAGAGAGACTGTAGATCGATTATCATGATGCTCAAGTCCTCTAATCCCATGGAAATCCAGAGAATCATAGAACAACTACCCTATATGTTATTTCTATATTCAGTCATGATTTTGCTCCTGAGTTTTCTAACAAATAGATTCTCACAGTAGAGTCTATAGGGGAACTAGAACTGAGGCGCACACCCTTTCCACTCTTTTAGAACCTAGCAGATCGAACAACTGCTGCGATGATCAGGATCAACAAGCAAAATCCATAAGCATCACTATCACTTGGAAGTTTATAAATTTTAAAATTTATGATATATAATTAATTATAATTAATTTAATAATTATAAGATTCTTTTTTGTTATCATAGCTCTTTTCTAACTTCACCGATGAGTTTTATTCAATAATCAACACAATGGTTAATATATTCAAGAATAATGCTACCTTAACAACCCATCTCACACAACTTATCTCACAACCGCGAGATATCACGATATTTTGACTCAAATTTATCATGAGATGTTATATAAATTTTTGAAATTGTGAAAAGGTGAATACCTTTTCTCTCTCCTGTACACGCACCTTTTCTCTTCCATTACCCTCCCTCCAGCCATGACCCATGCACTAAAGAATACATCACTGAATATGAAACTTCCGAGCATAACATGACCTGAAGACTGCTCCTCCTCCCCTCCCCCCCAACTGCTCCAAAGACTTCTCCCTCCCTCCATGACCTCCTCCTACCAGTGAAGAACATCACCGAAAATCGCGTGAATTTTTGAAAAATTTACCTCCTCCTAGGCTGTGAAAGACTCCCCCTTTAGCAGCTTAGAAGACAACAAAGGCTGTGGATTTCTGAAAAATCGCCTTCCCCAGTAGTCGAAAAAAGAAGCCAAAAAAATGAAAAATGTTGCATTGGTTGATCATCCATTTACTTGAAGTTGCAGGGGATGTTGTGGGCACAACGTCGACGATGGGTAAGTGTGTTTTCGTTATTATAAGTTAAGATTATTAACTATTGAGCTGTTCTTGGTTATTCATCTATGCGTTTAGCAAAAATTGCTTACTGTGTTTCCGTTATTTTAGGCAAAAAATGGGAAGTGGTTTTCTGTTATTTTAAAGGAATTTTCTTATGGTTTCTCCTATGTCAGTTATTCTTCAGTTACAAAAAATTAAAATGGCTGGAAATTTATGATTTCGTTCATGTAATCAATCACCTAATACTGATGATGAGGGAGGATTGGTGGATGATGATATTGTGAAAGCAAATGAGATGGATATGGAAAACTCGGTTTTAGTGAATGAAGTAATCATAACCGAGGAAAGTGCAATTGTGCCTTCGGTTGGAATGAGATTTGCTAGCTTCGAGGAGGCTTTTGATTTTTACAAAACCTACGGTTATAGTACAGGTTTTCCTGTTAGAAAGAGAACTTCAAAAAAGAACTATGATGGCCAATTGAAATGTGGAGTGTTTGTATGCGGAAGAGAAAGAAAGAGAAGTAGTGCTACAGGTAATTACTTGAAGCCTCATCTGACTATGCAAACAGGTTGTGAGGCTAAATTACCAATGAGTATAGATGCTTTATGGTCATGGAGAGTTACCAATGTTTATCTAGAGTATAATCACAGGAGTAGCCCATCAAAATCCAGGTTGTTTCGGTGTAATCAACAGTTGAGTGAACAAGTGAAAAGGAAGCTCAAAGTTAATGACATAGCAGGAATTCCATTACATAAAAGTTTCACCTCAGTCGTTGTTGAAGCAGGTGGATATGAGCAGCTCCCATTTTTTAAGAAGGACTATAGAAACTACATAGAGAAGGTCAGACGAATGAGGCTTGGGGATGGAGATGCAGCTGCATTACAAATGTACTTTTTGAAGATGCAATCAGAGTGTCCGGGTTTCTTCTTTAGTGTGGATTTAGATGACGAGGCTAGATTGCAAAATGTATTCTAGGTAGATAATTGATGCAGGCAAGCTTACAAAGAATTTGGTGATGTTGTAACATTTGATACCACATACCTAACCAACAGGTATGACATGCCGTTTGCACCTTTTGTGGGTGTGAATCATCACAGGCAATCAACCCTATTTGGATGTGGTTTAGTATTAAATGAAAACACTAAGACTTTTGTGTGGTTGTTTAGAACTTAGCTGGATTGTATGGAAGGGGAGGCTCCCAGAGGGATAATTACAGATCAGAACAGGGCAATGCAAAATGCAGTTGAAATTGTATTCCCAAACACAAGACATAGATGGTGTCTGTGGCACATTTTGAAGAAGTTTCCTGAAAAGTTTAGGTATCAAGAGCAAAAAGGATCCATACTTTCTTCTGTACATGATGTAATATATGAATCGCAGAGTTCTGAACAGTTTGAACATGACTGGGCTCAAATGTTTGATAGGTTCCTATTACATGACAATGATTGGTTATCGAGTCTATGTAGAGAAAAGTGTCTAGGGACCATGTTTTTTGATAATAAGTTTTGGGCAAGTATGTCAACAACACAGTGTAGTGAGAGCATGAATGCTTTCTTCGATGCGTATGTTCACTCGAAGACCTCTCTAAAACAATTTGTAGAACAATATGAGAATGTACTGAAGTCTAAAGTTGAGAAGGAGTTTCAATCAGACTTCAAGTCATATTCACAAATGGTACCATGTGTCACAAAGTTTTCTATGGAGAAACAATTTCAAGCTATCTACACACTCTCTAAGTCTAGAGAATTCCAAGAATAATTAACTACTAAAATGTATTGTGATATTCAAACTGCCGAAGATGCTAGTCTTCCGTGTAGGTATGAGGTGTCAGAACAAATAATTCTAGAGAAGCTAGAGAAGACGAAGAGTTTTACTATTACATTGGAGAGGGAGAAATGTGAAATTGTTTGCAGTTGTCACTTGTTTGAGTTCAGAGGCATAATTTGTAGACATGCGATAACGGTTCTATTTCGTAATGGTATTAAGCTTATTCCTGATTGCTACATTTTAAGGAGATGGAGGAGAGATGTTTCTAGAGCTTACACTAGGGTGAAGATCAATTATGTTGGCTGGGTAAGTACGGAGGAGCAACTTAGATATGAACAGTTGTGTAGCTCGTATGCAAAGGCTTTGAATATGATTTTCGGCGACGAAAAACGATATCAAGAGGTAATGGAGTGGATTGAACATCTTATGAGTAAGATGCCAAACTCGATTGGAGAACAAAATTGTAATACGAACGTTCTTCCCCTAAAAGAAAAGCATATGGCCCCATCAATGGGGACGTGGAAAATACTTTGGGAAAATGCATATTGGATCCAAAGTGCTCAAAACGGAAAGGAGCCCCTAGAAAACTTTGGCAAAAGGGGCCATTGAAGATTTCCAAAAAAAAAAAAAGGTATGTCTTCACTTAATTTCTTTGTAATTTATGCAATCAAATTATCAAACACAACTAGTTGAACTTTCATTTTGGTATGTAGGTTACTTCAAAGGCATCCAAAAGGAAGACCTCGACACAAAAGGAAGTACCACAAGTTAGTCAGTCATTGGAACAACTACAATCTTCATTTACATGCTCAAGGAAAGGTGTTTGATTTGAATTGTAGCATAAACGAGTGGTTCGGAGTGGATTTTAATTTGTGATATTGCATTGTATTTTGTAAAGGTGTAAGTAATGTGGCTTTTGTAATCTATGTGTTTTGCATAGGTGAAGGAAATGTGGCTTGTGCTAGAATGTTTTTTGTATAGGTGTAGGAAATGTGGCTTTTGCTAAAATATGTTTTATATAGGTGCAAGAGCACGAAATGTGGATGTTCCTATAATGTGTTTTGTAAGGGTGTAGGAAATGTCGATGTTGCTAGAATGTGCCTTGGATTGTCCATCTTAGGTAGGGGTTTAACGAGCTGTATGTTTTGAAGACAATTGATCTCGTTTATTTTGAAATCGTAATATCGAATTTAAAAAATGTGGGTTTCATTGTGTCTGTTTAAAGAATTCAGAAAAAACGGGTATGTCTTTACTTGAAATTTTCATTCTTGCACCTATATATGCCAACCCAGGATGAACAATATTCATTGCAAAAACAGGAATGCTAAAACAGGATACATGAACTCTAAAATAACTAACTAAATGGAATATGAAATGGAATAGCTACTGCCAACAAACACTTAATGTCTTGAAACTTACATATCAGTGCCAAAATATTCGTTACATAACTAAGTACAAACGAGCATTACTAGAAATGACGACAAAAAAGGATTGCTCAACTCTAACTTAACTAACTTTGCTCATCTCTCACTCATTCATGCATCTTTCCTTTCCCTTTCCCTTTATTGTCCCCATTTTGTTTAGCCTTCTTTATGGTAAAGTTCATTGAAATCTCTACATCATCTTCTTCTACTATTCGAGCACACACTTTCAGCATCTGCTCCAAGTCTTCAGTTTCAACCTTAGGGGGTAGTGGTACTTGATTGACCTTTGTCCCAATAGAAGAATCCACATTGATTACTGCAATTAAAGAAAAATTTGCCTCTGAACCTTTCGACTTTAACCACTTCGAACCACCGCACGTAACCATTTCCACACCATGGGCATGGCTGCTTGTTAGGACAATCACGTGCCCAATGCCCCGGTTGCTTATAACAATGGCAGACTTCGTCATTGTCTCCTGCCATTCAGGGATTTCCTTCTCTTCAGATAGGTGCTGACAGAAAGTGAGAAAATTGACAGTGAATCCAAAATAGTAAAATTTACAACAAATCACAAAATTGCAGTAGATCACGAAATAGTAAAAGTTACAGAAGATCACAAAATTACACACTTTTAGCAAAGTTACAGCAGATCACAAATTGGTAGTGAATCCAAAATAGTAAAATTTTCATATTCCTATTTCATTGAGTAACTAAACTGATATAGGCACAATAAATGGCTAGTACATATGCTGAACAATCACCACTACATAGGCCCCAAAAAACGATATTGCAACATAGGCAAGCAATAAACGGATTTTGCCATAAATCGCTACTACATAGACAAGGAACAAACGCATACCGAATTCTGCCACCAAAAAAAAAAAAAAAGGAATGTTCTACTAAGACAAATGCATTTTTTTTTTGGGAAGCATATCTTCTTAAACAATACATTACCATTTGGGGCAGTTAAATTTTTTTTTTCCAGATTTCGTTTTTGACCTTAAAATTTTCTAAATAAGCACTAGATGTTCAAAAATCAAAATGAAAATATAAAAAATAAACCTAAATCGCGTCGTGGTTCATGGTCGAAATCGATTGGGAAGTGAAACCTAGGTTTTTTACTCCACTACTTCGAAATCAACTCCTGTCGAGAAGGATGTGGACTTACACTTAAATGTAGGTTTCCGGCGATATGGTTGGTCGGAATGGGATGGACTCCCCTCAACTCTAATGGGGAAATCAGGCAGGGACGTTGATGGGCGAGGATGAGAGCTGAATCTGAGTTCTCAAGTTTGAAGAATGAGACCGGCTTGATCAAGGTGCGTTGATAAACAGATAGATTATTTTAGGGGCAATTTTATAAAATCAGT
Source organism: Ligustrum vulgare (assembly GCA_963555705.1). Lineage (NCBI taxonomy): Eukaryota > Viridiplantae > Streptophyta > Magnoliopsida > Lamiales > Oleaceae > Ligustrum > Ligustrum vulgare. Next base: position 51,183,370 of record OY743176.1, on the reverse strand, counting down.
GAGGTTGTGAGAGAAGTTGTGTGAGATGGGTTGTTAAGGTAGCATTATTCTATATTCAAATTAGGCCTAGGCAAAATAACCGGAACCAATGGTTCAGTTCGGTTCCTATTCAGTCCCGGTTCGGTTCGGTTCCATCAAAATTTTAAACGGTTCTGATTCTAAAAATCAAGAACAATCGCTTCCGGTTCTTAGTTCAGAACCAAATCCAAGAACCAAAACAAAACACTATTTTTATTATTTTTTTTAAATATAAATTTTAAAAAAAATCATCAATTATTAATCTTAATGCATGTTATCCGATCCATTAGTCAATATTAATTACCCAACAACTATTTACTCATTCAACATTACAATAACTATAAGCAAAATAAGTAATAAACAAAAACTCATAGATCAAAAATTATTTTTCTTTCACTAATTCTGTCGTTCAGCTTCAAGCCTTCAGTCGTCAAGTCTTCAGCCATCAGTTCTTCAAAAAAATCTAAAAACAATTTTCAATCTTCATCTTACAATTAAGTGTTATCTTGTAACTTGTTTTCAAGAATTTTTTAGACTTGCGCGATTGTTCCTCGAAAATGTGAAGAATTACGGACAGAAATTGAAGAATTTTTTCAAGGAGCACATACACGCGGATGAAGAGATACGTTACCGACTAGAAGGGAGTGAATATTTTGATGTCAATGATTTTGAGCGTTGTATTCGCATTTTGATTAAGGTCAGTGACATTACCGTCTTACAACTCTAACCACCCGTAGTCTACCATAACTTCATTGTTTAAGTTAGAAATTTTAGTTTAGGAAATCGGAACTAGAACCAGAATCAAAAGAACCGAATGGTTCGGTTCCGGTTCGGTTCTTCTCGTGTAAAAATAACTAACGCTACTTTTTTCAAAAGAATCATCTGTTCTTATTTCGATTCGATTTTCTAGAAATTAGAATCATATGGAATTACGTCCACGCCTAATTCAAACGGACAAAACATAACACTTGCAAACAATATTGATGTATTTATTAAGGTAGAGACAGCTAGATTGCTAGAGCAGACACCGCATGCAGTATTAAATTAAATAAGATAAAGATATAAACTTTGTTTATTTGTAGCCATAGAAAAATAAGGATATTGAACTCTTTAACGGTGCTTAATAAATATACGTTTCCATTGGCCAAGCTATTTTATCATTATTATACAGTAATAGGAAAATAAAAAAGCTTTGTCAAGAATGGGATTCGAACCCATGCCCTTTCGGACCAGTACCTGAAACTGGCGCCTTAGACCAACTCGGCCATCTTGACTCTGTTTGGTGGTTCAATGCAAAATATTATCTTAATCAAAATGATTAATTGTCTTCGACAATTCTATTTAACTTTAATGCCCTAAATCCATTCATTTTTATGTAAATTAATCCCATAGGAGATGTACTCACGTCTACCGTGCAATTAATAAAATAAGCATAAATCTTTTTACCTTAAAAAAGAAACATTCACGACCCAATATTAAAGGAGGTCGATAATTATTAATTAGAGATGGGAAGAGAATTAATTAATTAACACGTGTTGTATTCATTGCTTATGTACAAGAAGCAGTGTTTAAAAAATTAAAAATCGGTTCGAACCTGAAAAGACAATGAGTTAAGGGTAAGATGGTTCGATTGGATCGAACCGATTTCAATTAAAAAATTAAAAATTAACCCAAAAATCATAAAATTTTCTAAAAAACAAGTTATTTTACAAATAAACAAGCATTTACTTATTTAGAAAATAAAATCATATACAAAAGTAACTTAAAACAACTTTAAGAAAACAAAACAGCAAAAAATAAATAAATAAAACTGGAAAACCATGTTTAAAAACAAGCCACTTCCCAGTTGAAGTTGAACGGCCAAAACTGAGTTTTTCGGCCTGTTTTTTAATGACCGATTTTCCGATCGAACCGACCAGTCCGGTCTGATTTTCTAATCTAAACATTGACAAAAAGTAAGCAAATGGACTCGGCCGTGACGGGAGGGAAGAAATACTGCTATATAATAACCATGTTAAATCTTGGAAGACATGTTCCGTTCGTGCTCAATTGCTTAGCTATTTTGCACGTTAAAAGGCCTGTAGAGTGTGGACTATCATCATCATTATTGTAAAAAATAAAAATAAATAATATTCTACTTTTTAATTATGTTAAAAATAAAACTTAAGATTTTGTCATTAAGACCATATTAAGACCATTTTTATGTGATTAAGGTAAGTTCATTGTCTATAGCTGGAAGGATTCTCATTCTTGTGAGACCATTTCCTTTGCGGATCTCAACTCTCAAGTGATAATCTTGATTTTATGGTGATTGACCTGCTAAAAATAATTGGAATGATATAAATTATCTCAAAATGATTGCATGTTTTCGTACAGTTGCAGTTGAGGTAAAAATAATTTTAGGGAAACATTTTTAAATGATATTGTGACATGACGGACATAGATTGGATGGTGCAAATAACTACTTCACCACTTACATTTTTATCACCCAATGTATGTGCGTCTTGTCACAATGTCACTTAAAAATATCAATTAAAATTACTCGTTGAGGTAATTGATCTTCAATTTGAATTTCCATTTTTCTTGCAAGGAAACTCGAGTGGTATTCATGTTCGGACCAAAAATTTGATTTTGATGACAGCTGAGTCTCCATTTTATAAATGATATTTACCAAGTTCAGTTTGCAAGGATACTGACTATGGTGATAGATTCTCCAAGTTTAATTAGATGATAATAATAGTAGAAGCACGATCTCTTATCTTTCTTCAAGAACAATTAGTCAATATCCCAAAAGTATATTGAAATTGTAACATTTCTTAAAGAGCAAAAATATTCATTTAGTATATGAATAATGAAGTAGCAACAACAAATTATTATTATTATTATTATTATTATTATTATTATTATTATTATTATTATTCAAAAACATTAACTCTTCATGAGCATGTTATGTAATACTAAGGCCAGGAAATCTTAAAAGATTTGATTGGTGCGAGTGAAGACAAAGTATGCTGAAAAGATTCATGTTGATACAGTGAGAATAGTACGTCGTCATCTAATGGTCGGGACATGACGTTAAGTGAGACTCGGATCGTTACATGTTATATAGCAGGTTGTTAATATTTGCATATTGTATTTCTTCAAGGGTAATAAGTCAATATTCTTCTGGAATATTGAAAATTATAATATGATGCATGCTCTTTATGAAGAATTCTTCTAGAATATTGAAAATTAAAATTTTGTAATTGTTCAATTATGATCCATTTGCACTTTTTGAAAAATTTGATGTTGTGAATGTAATTAATTTTTACATTTCTTTTTTTATTTAAAGAAAGAGGGTAAATTTGTCATTTTATATTAAAGAATAATAAAAAATGTAATTACTATTTAGCAATAATTAAGTGATTTAGAGATGTTTTGCACAAAAAAATGAAAGAATGAGGATGTATTCGATAAAGCTTCTAAACATTAGGGACGAAATGTGCAAATTATCTATCTTTTTTAACGATTGCATTTAAATGTGTTTGACGGAAGGACTATTTTTGCAAAGAAATGTGATTTAAATGGTGTAAATGTCAAAATTGAAATGTTAGGAACGAAATATGCAAATTATCTATCTTTTTTAACGATTGCATTTAACTGTGGTTGACGTAAGGACTATTTTTGCAAGGATATGTGATTTAGAGAGTGTAAATGTCAAAATTGACATGTTGGGGGCGATTTCCACAAGAAGTGCAAATATTAGTGACATTTTGTGCTATTTACCCTTAATTGAATAGGTCATGGAAAAAACACTAACATTAAGTACTCGCTTAGAATGAGACACGAATGAAGCGCATCGTGACAAGTAGTGAGACTATAGGGTTGTAAGTGTTAGATAATATTAACGTACATAATTATATTCTAATAACGTACGTTTTACCTGCACAAATTGGACATAATTTCGACTTACTGAAATTGAGTATATGAAGTAGAAAATCTAAAATACATGAATGCGAATTTGGTCGAGGCAAGAGTTGGACTCTTTGTTCTTAAGACGATAATGTCTCGCACGGGTGTTAACGATTTTCCGGCATTAATCTCCTATGACACAACGATCACATTTCTCAATAGGAGCACTCCAAATTACGTAGACCAACGGACCTTCTTAATATTTTTAACTCTCTTCATATGAAACTCGACTCCAAATAAGTGCAAAATTTATTTCTAAATGAATATGCATCAATAAGATAATGCAATAATGGAAAAAATGAATGAATTTATAAATGATTCAATTGATGAATGAAGTAAAATCTTATAAATGTTGGAAGTTTGTGTTTCAAAAGACACAACAAACCCTAAACCCTTTCAAGAGACAAATCATTTCAAATTTATCTCTAATTGAAGAAACACGCTCATTGGAAAATAATAATAATTTCAAAAGTCATATTCTTTTATCTAAAGGGACATACCTCTTCATCTAATTAGGTTATAGAATATTCAATAATATTCTATTAATTTTCCAACAATGTCACATTTTAAAGTGACTTAATTTTCCATTCATCAACTAATGGTTCCACTTAAATAATTACATAAATTGGTCAAAACCAATTTTTCATACAAAGTTCCAACAATCCCCCATATGAATGAAAATTAATGCAAACATTGAAGAGAGTACAAGCGGAAAGCTATTGCATAAGGAGATATAGCTTGATGATAATCGAGAAGGTTCAACTTCATCACAGGAACTTGTGGTCCACAATGTTACAAGATCAAAGGTCAAGGAATCTCACGCTAGTGCAGTCAAGCAAGATTCGAGGTCGAATTCTTTTCAAGAGGGAGGGGATGATGAGATTCGGGAAACGTCAAATCTCAATGCAAGGCCGGTGGGACCCATGATGAGATCCGATGCCGGAGAAATTCAAGATTCGAGGCTAAACAAAGTAAATAAGTCAAGAAAAGAAGCCAAAAATCAAGTTGGAAGCCAAGACATGAAGAAAGTTGAGAAATTTGACTAAGCCAATTTCGATCGATCAAAAGTCTGCAAAGAATTTTGGAGCAAGCCTCAGTTAATTTCGGTTGATTGATGTGCGACCGAAACACGCTGAATTAAAAAAAAAAAAAGGGATTTTTTGTGCAATTTTCGAAATTTCTCTTTTACCCCATATTTTGTACAATAAATACATATTTCATTTCAAACCTTAACAATTAACTTTGGATGTTCATTGTGAAAGGCTCTTGAGAGAGTTCCTCTTGAGGGTGAGGTAAATCTATTTTCTTGCTCTTATATGTTCTTGGAAATTAATCTACTACATCGAGAGTATTATTATTCTTGTATTGTTATTTATTCCCGCCACCTTGAAATTTCTTTAGTTGATACCCAATGGGCTTGGTTCTTTAATCAATGAATTTTGGGTTATATTTAAACTTAGGTTAAGGTGTTTTATCGCTTTCTGTTACCATTTTAGGTTTCTTGGGAAGATATTAAATTGTTGTGAAAATCTTTGGTCAATATACCAAGGAAGTTCGCAGTATATTAACCAAAAATTCCCAAAACAATTTAATATCTTCCCAAGAAAGCTAAAATGGTAAAAGAAAGCAATAAAACACCTTAACATAAGTTTAAATCTAACACAAAATTCATTGATTAAAGAATCAAGCCCAATGGGTACCAACTAAACAAATTTCAAGGTGGCGAAAATAAATAACAATACAAGAATAATAATACTCTAGATTTACTTGATTAATTTTCAAAAAAATACAAGAGCAAGAAATGGGATTTACCTCACCCACAAGAGGAACTCTCTCAAGAGCCTTTCATAATGAACATCCAAAGTTAATTGTTAGGTTTTGAAATGAAATGTGTATTTATTGTATAAAATATGGGGTAAAAGAGAAATTTCGAAAATTGCACAAAAAATCCTCTTTTTAATTCAGAGTGGTTTGGTCTACCGTACCAGTCGACCGATCCACTTTCGGTTGACTGCATGGTCGACAGTTTCGGTCACATGTCAATCAACTAAAACTGACTGAGGCTTGCTCCAAAATTCTCTGTAGACTTCCGGTCGACCGAAATTGGCTTAGTCAATTTCTCAACTTTCTTTATGTCTTGGCGTCCAACTTGATTCTTGGCTTCTTTCCTTGATTTATTTACTTTGTTTAGCTTCGAATCTTGAATCTCTCCAGCATCGGATCTCGTCATAGGTCCCACCGACCATGCATCGAGGTTTGACGTTTCCCGGATCTCATCATCATCGAAAGGAAATTGCATAACTCTGTCCCAAAAGAGCGCCTGTGAGAGGAGGTTTGCCCCAACCCTTATAAAACAGCCTAGGAACCCCTCAGATTTCGATGTGAGATTCTCATCAGGCCCGCTGGAAATCATCATCCCCTCTCCTTTTAGACCATTCGTCCTCGAATGGAGGACATCTTTTGAATGGGGGAGATGATTACGAGAGGAGTCCAGACGATTCAGAGAGGAGCCCCTCCATACCTATCCCATGAGGATTGGCTCTGATACCAATAGAAGGGAAAATGCCTAACTCCGTCCCAAAAACGAGCCTGTGAGAGGAGGTTTGCCCCAACCTTTATAAACCAGCCTAGGAACTCCTCAGATTCTATTGTGGGATTCTCATCAGCCACGCTGGAACTCATCATAGCTTTTGGCTTTGAACCTGCCTTAGAGAAATACTATCGGATTTATGTGGCTAATCAGTGAACATGATGTTTTGAACCGTTCAGCCATTCGTGTAAACTAAGATAATAATACTCACACAATATCTACCCTAACACTTTTATGTTCTCATGGTTGTGTTCATTTTGGCCCTGAACACTCTTGGTTTCGCAAGTGTTTTAGAGAATTTAAGCCTTGAAACATTCTCATAAAAGCGGCCCCACTTCTCACTTACATAGGTGATCACCAATTAGGAGTAGACCTCCCCACCCCACTTGAGTTATCCAAGATATAGGAATCATTAAAAGCTAACTCTAACCTAGGCACTCTGTAAAATCTTTGGTTTAACCATAGGAATGGGTAGGAATTTAATCATAAGTGCTTAACTGAATCTTGGTAACTTAGTTGTCTCATTGAACCAAGTTCTTAGGATCTCCAGTCAGCATGGTTGAGTTATCATTACAAAGATTACATGCATAGTAGGCTTTAATCCTATCCCTTTCGATTAGCAGTTTAATGATCTCTTGGTAAGCTTTTCGATATAGTGGATCCACAAAATTATATCAGCTAAGATCAACTGCAATACAATGTTGACCTATGATTATTCACATGTATATTGTTTTGATTATAACAAACAAAATCTCTTATATTACTAATGGTTTCGATTCTTGAGTTTAATCATATATATGTCATTTGAATACTCCGAGATCAAAATCGTCATCCATTAAAGTATAAAGCTATCAAAAAGAGATTTGAAGTAAACAAGATTGTCGAAGACCGAAGATTAAAGCTTTAGAAGTTTATGTTGAAAAATTTCAACTCGTAAAGGTATCGACTCATCAATATTTAGCAAGTTCATAAAGCTCAAAAATATTTTTAAAATCATTACTTGCATAAAAATGATTTTTCAAATCATAACATAAAATAGTTTTTGGAAAAATGAACTTTTTGATATAAAAATAAAAATTCCAAATTCAGCTATTTCGGTCGACCGAAAGTCCATTGATCGACGGGAAATATGATCGACCAAAATTGTTTGCTCAACTGAAAGCCTAACGACTCAAATAGTATAACAGCAATTTTTGAGCTTTCGGTCGACCGAAAGTGTTGAAATGATCGACCGAAAGTTCCTGCAGCTCATTTTCTTGATTTATAAATAGTCATTTCTCTTGCATTCAATTCCAACAATCACAAGAGCAATTAAGAGAGCATATTTACTTGAAAATCATTGAGCTTACTTTGTTTGACATTCTATTTCATTTATTGCAAAATATTTCTTGATTGATCAAAACTTTTCCTATATTTATCAAGTATTCTATTTTGAAGAAAAATTCATTACTCTTACTTCTTTATTGATCATTGATTGGGTTCTTCATCACCAAATACTTATTGAAGTGTATATCTTTCTTTATACTTAACTAAGTATTATTTGGAAAGAGAGATCATTGGTTGAAAAACTTTGATTCAAGCAAAACTATCTCATATCATTTATCAAAGTTTTCATAAACACTTGAGCTTTAAATATTTGATATCTTAAAACTCTCAAGATACTTGACTTGATCATATCATTTGTTAAGAGAGTTTATTCAATTATAAAATTCTCATTTGTATTTTGCTTATGGTTTCGAGATCCTTGTGAAAACTCGATCGTAAAGGATAGGTACTCATTGTTGTAAAGTCACCTAAGGATAAGTACTCCTTGTTGTAAGTCACTTAAGGATTCGATACTCCTTATTGTAAGTTATCAATATAGTGGATTTGACCTTGCTCGTGACGGAGAGCTCGGTAACGGAGGATGTAAATCACGTTGGTTAATTGAACCTCCTTAAATCATCGTTTGCACTCTCTTATCCCTTTTACTTACTTTCATTGCACTTGTATTTATTTCTTATTGTGCAATATCATTTATTGTTCATAATTGGTTAATTGTATCAAATTAAGAGTATTTATCGAAAAAATTTTATAAAACCAATTCACTCCCCTCTTGGTTAGTTTATCTTGGGCTATCAATTGGTATCAGAGCTTAGGAACTCTTTCATTTAGATTTTACTATCTAGAGTTATGGCTAACCAAAATATTGAAGGTTATTCTACTAATCGTCCTCCATTGTTTGATGGTACTAATTATAATTATTGAAAAACTAAAAATGATGATTTATATTCAATCCATTAATTATAATATATGGGATGTCATTGAATCCGGTCCTAATGAGCTTACTGAGGTTATTAAGGTTGATGGAAAATCGGATATAACTATTTCAAAACGTAAGTAAGAATATGATGAGGATGATAAAAGAAAATTGTCTTTAAATGCTAGAGCTAAAAATTTTCTCTATTGTGCACTTAATATTAATAAATTTTATCGTATTAGCACATGTGATTCCGCACACGATATTTGACATGCTTTAGAAGTCACACACATGGGCACAAATAAAGTTAAAGAAACAAAAATAAATTTTTTGTATAAAAAATTTTGAAATTTTCTTCATGAAACAAGATGAACCCATTGCTAGCATGATTATTAGATTTACCGTTATTGTTAATGGTCTTAAGGACTTTGATCAAAAATTTTCTAATGATGAACTTGATAGCAAAATGCTTAGGTCTCTCTCGGAAGATTGGAGCTCATTGAGAATGTTGATAGAAAACACCCAAGATGTCAACACATATCCCTTGGAAGAGCTTTATGGAACATTGATGAAATATGAGCTAAATCATGCCGAGACAAAAGAAAAGTCTAGAAAAGCAAAAGAGGAAGAAATGAAGGATCCTCCTAGGAGACAAATTGCCTAAAATCATCAAATGATGAAGAAGCCTCAAACTCTAACAAGAGTGATGAGAAACTCAATGATCTTGTTCTCCTTGTCAAAAAGTGGAAAACCTTTTGTAACAACCGTAGATTTCAAAAGAAAGAAGATAAAGGTGAAGAGAAAAAGATTATTTGCTATGATTGTAACAAACCCGGTCACAAAAGAACCGAATCTCCCAACAAGAGAAAATTCCTCAAAAAGAAAGCTCTACAAGGTACTTGGGATGATAGTAATGATGAGCAAGATGAAAGTGAAAGTCAAGATGAAGTTGCAAACATGTGTTTCATGGCCATTGAAGATGAGGTAAATACTAATGACATTTTCTCCTATGATGAATTATCAACCTCATATGAAGAAATGATTGAAGCTTTTGAAAAACTTGTTCTTAAACATTCCACTCTTAAAAAGTAATACATTTTGTTGAAAAATGAAGTCGAAATTTTTTTTGAAAAACAAAAAGATATTGAAAAGATGTATCTTGATCAAAATGCTTTGATGGTAGAAAACCTCTCCCTAAAAGAAAAAGTTTTAGATTTAATATACATTGTTTTCACAAGTTCACTCAAGGGAAGAAAAATTTTGAACTAATGCTTGGTAAACAACAATGTGTTTTTGATAAAGGAGGAATTGGATACAAACCATTTTTGAAACAAAAATCTACCAAAAATACTTTTGTTAAAGCCTCTACTTCTTATTCCTTTCATCAAAACACTTTTGTCAAAACATTAACTACATGTAGCTTTTGTAATAGAAGTGGGCATGTAGCTTTTAATTGTTTAGTGAAAAAGAAACTACACTTTGAAGAAAGACATAAGAGGGTTCAAGGAACTAACTATCAAGGACCCAAAATTATGTGGGTACCAAGAAGTCAAAAATTAAGTCATGTTTTGTAGGTATCAACAAAAGTAAAGAGCAATTGGTTCTTGGATAGTGGTTACTCAAGGTACATGACCAGAGATAAATCACTCTTATCAAGATTCAAAAGAAAGGATGGAGGTCATGTCACTTTTGGAGATAATGCCAAAGGAAAAATCATTGGCATTGGAAATATTGGTTTGGAAATTCCTTTTGAGGAAATGAATATTCAAGATCAAAGCAATGAAATTCCCATAGAAAATGAAGAAAAAGACTTGGAAGAACCAACTCCTCAACAAGAAGAAGGACAATCTTCGAAAAACTCAAGTGATCAAGCACTTCCTATCGAATGGAGATTTGCTTCATCTCATCCAAAAGAGCTCATAATTGGTGATCCTTCAAAAGGTGTAAGTACTAGAAACTGTACTAAATAATTCTTAAATAATTGTGCCTTTATTTCTCAAATTGAACAAAGAATTTCAAAGAACCCGAGTTGGATGAGTTTTGGATTCTTGCAATGCAAGAAGAACTAAATCAATTTGAAAGAAATCATGTTTGGGATTTAGTTGATAGACCAAATGATCAAACCGTTATTGGTACAAAATGGGCTTTTCGAAACAAAAAGGATGAAAACGGTATAATTGTCCATAACAAGGCTAGATTAGTGGCCCAAGGTTGCAATCAAGAAGAAGGCATTGACTTTGAAGAAACTTTTGCACTGGTTGCTAGACTAGAATCCATTCGTATGCTTCTTGCCTTTGCTTGTCACAAAGGTTTTACTCTTTATCAAATGGATGTCAAAAGTGCATTTTTAAATGGTCTTATTCAAGAATAAGTTTATGTTGAACAACCTCCCGGTTTCAAAAATTATAAATTTCCAGATAATGTATTTAAACTAAGAAAGGCTCTATATGGTTTAAAACAAGCTCCTAGAGCTTGGTATGAAAGATTGAGAAAATTTCTTATCTCAAATGACTTTCAAATGGGAAATGCATATACTACACTTTTTATCAAAATCAAAAAGGAAGACATTATTGTTGTACAAATTTATGTTGATGATATTGTTTTTGGTGCAACTATTGTTTCTCTTTGTGAAGAATTTTCAAAATGTATGATGGGAGAGTTAAAATTCTTCCTCGGGCTTCAAGTCAAACAAACTAGTGAAGGAATATTCATTAGTCAAACTAAGTACATTATGGACATGCTCAAAAAGTTCAAGATGGAAAACTTGAATTCAATGAATACTCCAATGAGTGCTTCAATCAAATTGGACAAAGATAATCAAGGCACTTCCATTGGCATTACAAAATATCGAGGTATAATTGGATCTCTTCTTTACTTAACCACAAGTAGACCTGATATTATGTTTAGTGTGTGCTTATGTGCTAGATTACAATCAAATCCTAAAGAATCTCATCTAAGTGCCTTAAAACGTATTTTTAGATATTTATGTGGGTCTAGAACTTTGGGACTTTGGTATCCTAAAGGCACTCATATTGATCTTATAAATTATTCGGATGCCGATTGGGTGGGATACACAATTGATAGAAAAAGCACAAATGGAACTTGTTACTTTCTAGGCTTTGCACTTGTGTCATGGTTTAGCAAGAAACAAAATTCTGTTGCACTATCTACCGCCAAGGCCGAATATATCTCTGCTGCTAGTTGTTGTGCTCAAGTTTTGTGGATGAAACAAACTCTTAGTGATTATCACTTGATTTTTGAAAATCAAGTGATCATGTGCAAAAAGATGACATTTAATTGAAATTTGTTAATACCGAAAAACAATTGGCCGATATTTTTACTAAACCTCTAGCTCATGACAGATTTTCATACATTAGAAAATGATTGGGTATTATTGATGAAAATGATATTTGTGGCTAAAGTTACATTATATATTTGTTTTAACCGAAATACATGCAAAATTTGATTTTTGAGCATTTCGGTCGTCCGAAAGGTGACTTTCAGTTGAATAAAGTGTTCAACCGAAACATGTGTCGGTCGAACTCATGTACACCCGAAACCAGAGTTTTGGTCGACCATTACACGATCGAACCCTCCTGCAACTACCTATTTTCAAACATGCAGAGTTTCGGTTGACCGAAACTATTCGGTCGGCCAGAAGGTGACTTTCAGTTGAACAAAGTGTTCAACTGAAACATGTTTCGGTCGAACTCATGTATGACCGAAACCAGAGTTTCGGTCGACCATTACATGAACGAACCCTCCTGCAGCTACCTATTTTCAAACCTGCAGAGTTTCTGTCGACCGACAAACTTTCGATTGACCGAAAGTTGCGCAACTTCAGAATTTTTAAACATAAATTTCATCCCCAAAATCTTTTTATAAACCCTAATCTCGCATTCCCCTCACCATATTCATTCCAAAATCCATCATATTTCATCCTATTACCTCAAAACTTCCACAAATTCGTGTTACCCATCATCATCTACATCAAAAATTTTGATTTTTCACTTCCAATTTCACAAAGAACACTTCAAAACCCTAATTTTGGGACATAAATACGAAATTTCCATCTCTCTCATTCAAATTCATTTTTCACTCCACACAAATCACCATTCTTTACTTCAAACCTCGACTAATACTCCTTTTTCAATCAAATCCTACCATTTTTTACCAAAAAATTCTATTATCTCTTCTCTTGCTACCTCCAAAAAAAATTTAGAAAATTCACAATGCCTCCCAAGAAAAGGACGAAGAAATGCGAAGCAAGCTCATCCAACGTTGAGGAGACCGTCCCATTTCCCAACTACTTCTCCGATCACCCAATTCTCATAAGTAAGTCCATCGATTTCTTCGATTTTTATCTTCAAGACCCTTCGTTTCAAATTGAGCGTTATTTTGAAGATATAGGATGGAAAAATATCATGTCCATTTTCGAAAATTCCTTCCCAAAATTAATTAGGGAATTCTTTCGAAACGCCACTTTCTATCCGGATGAAATTACAAGTCCTGTTAGGGGAACCATAGTCTCTATCAAACGATCCCTCATTAGAAACCTCTTAGGATTGCAACCGTACGAAAATTATGCATATGTCACCCATTATCCTGTTAGATTCGAGGGGTACAATGAACTTGAGGCATGTAGTCGTGTTACTGCCCGACCACTCACTACCACTATGACCTTGAACCTCAACCATATGAAAATTCCATCCAAGGTCCTTCATCGTGCAATTGCTCACTCAATTGTACCCCGTAGTGGTCATTATGACAAAGTAAATCATCTCGACCTATTCATTCTTGATTCTCTACTTGTAGGTCGTAAACTGGATTTCCCATACATTTTCATCCAACATCTTCATCATGTTCATACATCCCCTCTAGTTTTAGGGCTACCCTACGGCATGATCTTCACCAAAATTTTCAATTACTTCAATGTACCGTTTGACAATGAGGCCATTCTTAAACCAAAACACACCGATATTATCAACATCAACACTCTCAAACGGATGAAAATAGTCAAGGGTGATGGGAAATAGGTATGCAACACTCAAGGTTTTGATGATGCTTTGGTTGGCCATTTACTAAAGAAAAAGCCGAAGAAGAATTGGAAATTGGTGAAGGCGCAGCTGCGGGTGAGGGTGACCAAGGGGATGCCGGTGAAGGTGATGAACAAGGCGGTCAGGATGAACCACCTCGACCAAGGAAATGGACTCGAGCTCCGCAAGTTGCACCACCTCCTCGTCGATCCATCTCTGAAGATCAATTCAATATTTTAAACGAGCGTATTGATTCTCTCACTACTTCGGTTGAAGGCATTCAACATCAACTTCAACAAATGCACACGTCTCAAGAAGCCTTCTTCGCTCATTTTTAATCCATCTACCCGCCTAAACCACCTACAACACCGGCAGCCGACTGAAGATCACATCTTTCTCTTTAAATTCTTAGTAGTACTTTTTCAAAACCTTTTTACCTATGTAATCATGTTTCAAACTTTGACATTCTCTTTTATATTAATGTTCCTTGTGCTACTTATTTTGCATATTGTGGTTGAAATGCTTTATTTTGATATAAGTATTGCATTGTGTTGTGATTTGATGACATTGTGGTATAGGTAACCTATATATATGATTAGATGATTCTCTTATCGGTTTGTACGAAATACGGGGAATCCATGTAAAAAAAAATTTCTGGAACATAAAACAATGTGTGTTGGTGCTTACATGACGTTGTGATTCCATATTCATAACCATTACATCGACTTATATGCATGTTTAAACTTACTTCATGCTATAAGTTTTCTATTAAAGGGAAAATTGATTATATTTGTGATATCAAACATGTAATTCCTCGTTTGTGCTTTCATGATTATTCACATATGTATTGAGACTACTTGACACTTTTTGCTTATGCCAAAAGGGGGAAGAGATATTTGATAAGATTTGATTTTTTTTTTATCTTGTTATATTATGATAGAAAGGGGGAATACATTGCAAAAGAAAGGAGGAATATGTACTCACATATATATTTCATCATTTTATTACGAATTGCAAATCATATTGTTTGTCATAATAAAAAAGGGGAAAATTGTTGACCTGTGATTATTCACGTGTCTATTGTTTTGATTATAACAAACAAGATCTCTTATATTACTAATGGTTTCGATTCTTGAGTTTAATCATATATATGTCATTTGAATACTCCGAGATCAAAATAGTCATCCATTGAAGTACAAAACAATTAAAAATAGATTTGAAGTGAACAAGATCGTCGAAGACCAAAGATTAAAGCTTTAGAAGATTTATATTGAAAAATTTCAACTCCTTTGTAAATGTATCGACTCATCAATATTTAGCAAGTTCATAAAGCTCAAAAATATTTTTAAAATCATTACTTGTATAAAAATGATTTTTCAAATCATAACATGAAATAGTTTTTGGAAAAATGAATTTTTTGATATAAAAATAAAATTTCAAATTCAGTTATTTTGGTCGACCGAAAGTCCATTGATCGATGGGAAATATGATTGACCGAAATTGTTTGCTCAACCGAAAGTCTAACGGCTCAAATAGTATAACGGCTAGTTTTGAACTTTCGGTCGACCGAAAGTGTTGAAATGATCGACCGAAAGTTCCTGCAGCTCATTTTCTTGATTTATAAATAGTCATTTCTCTTGCAGTCAATTCCAAAAAACACAAGAGCAATTAAGATAGCATATTTACTTGAAAATCATTGAGCTTACTTTGTTTTACATTCTATTTCATTTATTGTAAAGAATTTCTTGATTGATCAAGACTTTTCATATCTTTATCAAGAATTCTATTTTGAAGAAAAACTCATTACTCTTATTTCATTATTGATCATTGATTGAGTTCTTCATCACCAAACACTTATTTAAGTGTATATTTTTCTTCATACTTAACTAAGTATTATTTAGAAAGAGAGATCATTGGTTGAAAATTTTGATTTAAGCAAAACTATCTCATATCGTTTATCAAAGTTTTCATAAACACTTGAGCTTTAAATATTTGCTATCTATTGAAGTGTTATCCTAAAAATCTCAAGATACTTGACTTGATCATATTATTTGTTAAGAGAGTTTATTCAATTTTAAAATTCTCATTTGTATTTTGCTTATGGTTTCGAGATCCTTGTGAAAACTCGATTATAAATGATGGGTGCTCATTGTTGTAAAGTCACCTAAGGATAAGTGCTCATTGTTGTAAGTCACTTAAGGATTCGACACTCCTTGTTGTAAGTTATCAATATAGTAGATTTGACCTTGCTCGTGACGGAGAGCTCGGTAACGTAGGACGTATATCACGTTGGTTGATTGAACCTCCTTAAATCATCATTTGCACTCTTTTATCCCTTTTACTTACTTCCATTGCACTTGTATTTATTTCTTATTTCATATTGTGCAATATCATTTATTGTTCATAATTGGTTAATTGTATGAACTTAAGAGTATTTATCAAAAAGTTTTTATAAAACCAATTCATCCCCTCTTGGTTAGTTTATCTTGGGCTATCATACAAGACGATCTATACCATTTGAGCTATGATCAATCAATGTAGCAAGTCTGGACTTGTCACTTTTGGAACTCTGAAGCTAACATGCTTTTCTTGCTTTTTTGTTTTAGTTGAAGCTTCATTATAGTTATCAGTAACCCCCACAAGCCTAGGATATCGAATAAATAAGTTCCAAAATTTCTTGAAATGAAATACTTATTTCTCACTTTATCTAAAGCTCTAGTTCCAAAATTTCATCTTCAAATTCATAATGATTTCAAACATTTTCAAATACCGCACTAGCATAGTAAACACATTTACTAGCGGATATAAATCCTTACAACGGATATCCATGTCACAATATGGTACCAACAAATTTTCTCAAGAATATTACATTTCAACAATGTTCAATTCAAGTTTATAATAATTTGAAGAAAGCAAGGCCACCACCATACTTCACGGGTAGTCTCAAGTTCAAGTTTTGATATATACTTGAACAACGACTCGATACGATTAAGATAAGATTTGAAATTCAACACTACATGGATTAAATCTTAAAATCAAGAACCTCAAGGACTTAAATTTTGAAGTCCAAAACTCAAAGGACCAAATCAAAAATTTTGGAAAACTTCTAAGGTCAAACTTGTAGATCCCAAGACCTCAAGTACTCAATATGCAATTAAATCCTTAATGTAAAATTGCAACTCAAGTTCCTTGGCCTCTTAAATTTCCAATTAGAAGTCATTTTCATCAAATGACCAAGGTTTCTTAACTAGTGGATTCTTCAATCTTTGGTAATTGATATTCAATTTATATCATTGAATCATTATCATTACAATGCAGTTCAACTTATGAATATTATTCAAATACTTAATACTTATTATTAATTATTGCATACCTATATCCATGCAATAAACGATCTTGTTCCAATTTTAACAATTTTTTGGTTATTATGAACAATCCTTATACTTCTAAAATTAGTATAAGGGATTTATATCTTTCAATCTTCATAGAACATTTTTCTTTGACATATAAGGTATGAAGAATGCTACTTTTAAACTAAGTTACCCCCAACAATTCCTCAATTAGGAATGTATGTTCAAGTAGTAACATTACCCCCACAAATCTTGGATAGGACTCAAATTTAGAGTTCATCAACTCTTTTAAAGTTCAACAATATAATTAGTTATATCTATTGAATAAATAATTTTATTTCACCTCTAGTCAACATATAAAATGATTAGAAATGTCAAAAAGTCTATGTTTCTTCCACATTTAAGGATATTACAATCTCATTTAGTACCGACATTGACCCAACTATATAATTGGATCATTCAAATTTGATCATAATCAACACATGTAATCAAATTAAATTTGCGAGTCACACCACATCCCATGCATATTTAAACAAACCACAATTTTGGTGCAATTAACCAAAAGTCATTCACTTTAGTAAGTATAGATATTCATTCTCTATATTGGCATTTGCCGACCAATTATGTGGTCTATGCCCAGTGGCACAAAAATTATCGTATTAAGGTTATCAAATATATTATTTAGCATGTGAGATATATGTAATAAAAGAAAATCAAAAAGGAAATGGCAATTCGAATAAATGTTCAATGAAGTTACAAAGAAAGTAGATTGAGGCTAGAGTTTAAATCTATTTCCTTAAGATGATTATGGCATGCTACGGTGCTTACAGTTGATGCCAATCACCTCCCAAGATACAACAGTCTTTCACTTGTGGTATGAAAACACTCATAACAGAAAGAACGACGAACCAGAAAAGTCTCGTACTCCCTTGACTACGAATGAAAAATATTTTATGGCAGAATGCAAAAAATATTTGATGGCATAATGCAAGAAGGTTATGAAGAATGATTTAGGATGATCAAATTCGGAAATTAAGGGTCCTATTTATAGATTTTCAAAATCTCCAGGCCAAGAGTTGCAACTCTTTGAAAGGACACAACTATTAGTTTGTATTTGTTTTAGTCCTAACAGTTTCGAATATGCTTGAAAGGACACACCTTTTTTCAATTAATTAATTTTGAAATTCGGAAACAAATAATAAATAAATAAAATAAAATAAATAATTTAATTTATTTTTTCCAAAAAGAATATAGGCACCAAACATGACCCATGACCCGACCCGACCCGACCCCGACCTTGTGCCTAACCGTCGGACCGCGACTACGGCGCACCCGTTTAGGCTTTGTACTAGTCTAGACATTGTCTAAAATTTCCCCCTTTCAAAGATTATTGGTACTCTTTGGAGCCCAAACTCATACCCAAACTTGAGGTATATAAATTAGTTCAAAATTTCTTCAACTTCCTATGTAGAATTAAATTTTCACACTTACTTCCAAATTCCAAGATTTCTACTTTCAAGTTGCCAACTTCTATCATTAATTTCTCATTTATCTAGAAATGATTTTGTAAAATTAAATATATCATGAATATCTACTCGTCGAGTAGAATGTGTTTAACCATTGACTCGTACAAAACAGATATCGGGTCCCACCCAAATTATTGGTCAAACTTGACCCATTTCCAACATTAAGAAGTGTCGAGAGAGACTCATAGAAAATTTGTGACATTAGTCCTCAATCTTTAGGAGCTCTTCAAAATTTTGACCCAATCTTTAAAATCAAACTTTTAAATCTCCATCCTTAAGTTGCAATTGTATATTTTGAACATTTTTGTGTAATCTTATTAATATTATCGTTAAATTTTCCTTGCGAGAAATGTATGAGCTAATTTTAAATACATAGAGTTGACAAGAAATACTTATTCAATGAAGGGTCAAATTCGGTGTAAAACATCAAATTTGGTGTAAAACTTTCTCCAATGAGACACCAAATATGGTGCAAGATTTGGTGTGATAAATAGTGTAACGCCCCGAATTCTGTGGAGCTCGGGACGCCACGTCGTCCTTTAAATCTGATTTTATTGCGGAAAATAAATTTAATTCAAAACGTCACATTCATTATTTGAAACCTTCAGCGGAAATTTGATTAATTTAAATATAGAATAATTCATAAAACTTGTGTCTCAATTATTTAAATGAAATTAACGATAAATAATTTAACAAGTAACATTCATAAAATTGTCTAATAACATCATCATTTATTTAATTTTTTGCCAACGCTGCCCATTCATTCGCCATAATACTTGTCTTCACTCATCTTTCAAAATATAACTTATCATTTACTAAATCTCGCTTATGGTGTAAATGAACTTGCAATTCTAACCTCAATTTCCTTAGTGGTTGCATATCATATTATGCTCTTAATTCCAAATGATAAAATTCTAGGCAGAGTCTCCCTTGTAATTTGGACTTATCCAACCCGTAGGTATACTTCATAACCAACAATAATAAATAACTCCACATTTGTCCACAACGATTTAAATATTGACAACAATTCCAACACTTCAATATCATAAAAATATCCCAGAAAATCAATTCATAATTCTTCAACATAACAATTTCAAATCATAGTTTCCAATATCAATATCTCACTTCCTTCAATACATTGGTTGGCTCAAAAGACTACTCATACTTATGAATATATGCCACAAATCATATTCCCAAAATTTAATCACAAGACCAAACTACATAATAAATTTCTCTTAAAATAGAGTAATAATTCACTTACTCAACACAATATCCATTACTTAATTCCCAATAATTAAGAACCAAATCTTTAAACCTCTAATTTCATAATTCTTCTAATAAAAGTCTCAATAAAATCATATCACTTATAATCTCAACATCTCATCACAACTTCATAAAACTGGCTCGTTATTTCTCGTTTAGTCTAAACGATAGATATTCCAAAAATATTGTCTAATCCTTTCTGTTGACTTCTCGTAAATGGTGCCATGTCTAAAATCAATTATACAAAGTTCAGGTAGGGTTCATCATTTCTAAATTCGAGGACAAAAATTATTATAAAATCATGCTTAAATCATATTATTCCCATTATGCTCAACACTCGTTCTCTATCTTTTCTTTTCTTTCAAAAAAAATTTCCCGTTATGCCCAAAAACTCATTTCTTTCTCATTATTTCGGATATTAGTTTTCTAATTCTTTCTCGTCTTTTCTTTTATTTTCTTTTCTCATCAAATTCTCAAAACATTTATTCTCAAGTATCCGAAATAAATCAATAAAGTAAACACACTAAACTTCGTTACCTTCGGAGTCGGCGATAAATGATGGCAATGGAAAAAAGTCGTCAAAACATTATTTCTATTATTTTTAGAAAAAATTATTTTCTTATTTTGTAAAAAATTTTTGTAAGTCTACAGAAACGTAGACCCGCTCTGATACCATGCTGTAACGCCCCGAGTTTCGAGGAGCGCGGGAACGTCACTTTTCTAAATTCTTGAATAAACTTTGTTGCGGAAAAATGATTAAATATTAAATATCGCATTTATCGAATAAAAGTTTAGCGATAATTCAAATGGAATAAGTATTTTCGTACAAATTTATAAAAATGACAATTCTTGATAAAATGAAATAATCATTTCAAAGTTCACGACTTTTTTTTAAAAAAAAAAATATCAATTTGTAATTTGCCGTCATTGCCCATCACTCGCCACCGTCTCCGAAATCTGAAAAAGTTATTAAAATAACGGGTTGAGCATTTCAAAAATGAAATACTCAGTAGACTCGCCCCCACTAATTGATTTATATTATAATTGCATGTGTTATGTGGATTTGTGTGATTTTATGCTTAATTGCATGAGAAAAGAATATCTCTTTTGAGATAAAGAATTATGTTATGCTGGACATAACTTATCTGCTAGCCAATAAAAGAAAAGAATATGTTCATTTGCGTTCACTAAGTGATGCCTATGAATAAGAAAAGACTGTCACTACATTATTTGCATAATTTCTTGTTCAATTATCTTGTAAATTAATTATTGGTGATGAGTCTACCGAGTATTTCATTTTTGAAATGCTCAACCCGTTATTTTAATAACTTTTGCAGATTTTGAAGACGGTGGCGAGTGATGGGCAATGACGGCAAATTACAAATTGATATTTTTTTTTAAAAAAAAATCGTGAACTTTGAAATGATTATTTCATTTTATCAAGAATTGTCATTTTTACAAATTTGTACTAAAATACTTATTCCATTTGAATTATCGCTAAACTTTTATTCGATAAATGCGATATTTAATATTTAATCATTTTTCCGCAACAAAGTTTATTCAAGAATTTAGAAAAGTGACGTTCCCGCGCTACTCGGAACTCGGGGCGCGCTCCTCGGAACTCGGGGCGTTACAAATAGTATTACGCCAAATTTGGTATAACACTATTCTCTTACATTTTACACCAAATTTGAAGTAATTCATTATTTTCCATTTTGCCCTTTCATGCATATGTTAAAACGAATTGAAATTCCCTCTATGCCCCTTTATTATAATTATTATTATTATTATTATTATTATTGTTTTTGTATTCAATAATTTACATTTACATTTATTTATCTTTATGCGACTATTTTTTAATTAATATTAATTTTTAAATTATAATTAAATAATAAGCAATACATATTGAATACATAAAATTCAAAATTTTTGCTTTTAATTTCATAATTTATTAAATGTAGTATTTCAATTAATTTCATATTTGTTTAAACTTAATAATTTCATTTTTAATTAAATGGAAAATGAAATAAATTATTTGTATAGACGTAAATAATAATAAAAAAACAACTATTCATTTGGTGCAACCATTGGAGTTGATCTTCTTTTTGGTGTAAAGTTATACCAAATTTGATGTAATCATTGAAGATGCCCTTAATGCAAAATAATCTTTAAAATGTAAACATTTTATTCAATTTTACAATACATTTGTTTACTTCAAATATCCTTATCTCTATCAGCTACCGGCACATTGGTGATAATCGACTATCGTAGAACCATCGACCACATTGTTCGACTCCTAAATTAGAAATTTTAACTCCATTACTTATTAATGAGGCCGTGTTTTATTTTTCTTTTTTAAGTTGTCCCTGCATAATAAAAAATATCATCATAATTTTTTTGATAGAGGATTAACCGGCCGAATTTGCAGTTTGTACCTTGATTCTAATTACAATAATTTTAGGGAGAGATTTTTTGTGAACATTTTTAAGTGACATTTTAACATGACGTATGTTTATTGAATTGTGAAAAAGTAAGTAATGGGGTAGTTATTTTTACCACCAAATGAATGTGTGACAGGTCACAATGTCACTTACAAATGTTCCTAAAAAATGTTTCTCTAAAATTATTCTTCTAATTAAGCAATTTGTAGGAAATAACATATCCGATTTTGGAACCAGTTTCCAGTTTTTCGAGTCCAATCAGCCAATCCTGATCAGTTTTTATAACACTGATTTAAATAGATGTTCGTGTTATTTGAGATTAGATGAATGGGAAAGATAGAGGAACCTTTTATATATTAATGTAGTATGCATATGATCAAATTTCACGTTGTTGTCCGCATGAGATGTGCAACCGACACCAATACATTATACGTTCAACTCAAAACATATCACTATCTCAAGCAAACTTAGGGAAAAAGAATGCATAGGCAATCATATGATGCAACAAATCAACCTAAGTGTAAGAGTTAAGGAAAGTTAGATCAAATGTCAGAAATCAAGATTAGTTTTTCATGTTTCCAAAGTAAAAATAAATATTTTATATACAAAGTCGTATAGTTTTTATATTTGGATTGTAAGAACTTGTTTAGTGATGTAATTTTTTTCACTGCAATTTTTCAAACTCAATTTTAAATATTAATTCATTGTCAAGCTTACAATTGTTGACTTTTTCAAACTTTTTGAACCACACATTCATTTTTTTTTAAAAAAAAATCTATAAATCACATTTTCAAATAGGCTCTAAATACTTTGTTGATTTCAGAACGTGACATTTAAAGCCACAAAACTTTTATTTAGCATAAGAAATCATTAAATTTACAATGTTGTTTCATTGTGTCTTTCTCTACGGATGCCTTAGTCGATTTAACGTGTTTTGGTGATACGTTCCACAGCTAAATTTATTTCATACAGTCTTAGTAAGATTTGGATAATCAACTAATTTGATTGACAGTCTTAACTAAAAAAATGTAATTTTCATACGTCATTTTAATTTCAGATATTTATTTGTAGTAGTTATTTTATTTACTGTAGTGATGGATTAAGAAATATATTTGACAAGTGGATGTAATTTCAAAATAATTCACCAAATCATTAACCCTCCCCATAAAATCTTAGCCATATTCTCTTTGCTATTTTCAGTTCGTTTTTAGTTTTCCATTTTTGAAAATATCGAAAACACATTCACTTTGCCCATTTTCAGAAATGCGTTTTCCAAAAAAAAAAAAAAACTCAAAACGAGTTTATTGCGTTTTGAATATTTTGTGTTAAAAAGTCCAAAATGCGCGTTTTGGACCTTTTTTTTTTAATGTGAGACACTACCTTCACTTGAAGTTCTTATGTTATTTGCCATTATATATTGATCCATGTAAATTTTTTTTTCTTTTCTGTAAATGTGAGACACTTTTTTCACTTGAAGTTTTATGTTATTTTGCCATTATATATAGATCCATGTTAATTTTTTATTTTTATTTTGTAAATGTGAGATACTTCTTTCACTTGAAGTTTTTATGTTATTTTGTCATTATATATAGATTCATGTTAAGTTTTTTTTTTTTTTTTTTTTGGGTAAATGTGAGACATTTTCTTCACTTGAAGTGCTTATTTTATTTTGTCATTATATATAGATATCCATGTTAAGTTTTTTTTTTTTTTTGATAAATGTAAGATACTTCCTTTACTTGAAATTCTTATGTTATTTTGCTATTATATATAGATCCATGTTAAGATTTTTTTTTTTTTAATTTTGTAAATGTGAAACACTTTTTTCACTTAAAGTTCTTATATTATTTTACCATTATAAATATATTCATGTTAAGATTTTGTTGGTATGAGGTTGAATTTTTATTTAGATGAAATAATATTAATGATGAATATATTGACATATAGAACTAACTGATTTATTGACATTAAGATTAATGTAATTCAACAAATCAATCATTTTTTACATATAAAATATCACAAAATAAATATATCAGAAAATTACAAACTAAACGCATTTTTCAGTTTTTTATTTTTGAAAACAGTTTTCCAAAATTATAAAGAGAAAATGTTTTCAGTAATCCCAAAACAAACAACCAAAATTCAAAATTCAAAATTCAAAATTTAAAATCGAAACACAAGGAGAACGGCTAACTTTCCTTTATTTGCCAAAAAAAATGAGATAAGACTTGTGTGAAGTTCATTGGTGGAGCCTGGAGGAAATGGAATCCACACGCCATTAATAAGAAATAAGAAATTTGTATAAAAGAAAAAGTAATAAGCTGTAAGCTGTCCCAAAAATAAGTGAAAGCGAATAAGCCTCTGTTTGGCAAAATGTGTTTTTTTATGTTTTTAAACAACACAATTCCTCAAATCACTTTTTAACCACACACATTTTTTCAACCACATATCTCTCCATTTTTCAACCACATATTTTACCTCGAAAATATAAAAAAAAACATGTTTTTAAACTTTTAACTTTTAACAAACAGAGGCTAAAGTGAACAACTGGATTTATGCTCTTTCCATCTCATTTATTTTTGTAAGTATATCCTCAAAGCGGATTCAACTCTTAAAATTTGTCAACTACCATATTCATTCATATCATATCATATCGTACACGGTACAACTGTCTAAAATATTGAATATTGAATTTTCTCTCTCTAACTTTCTCTCTCTACTTCTTGAATAGCCTTTATAAAACCTTCACAAGCTCCTACATTTTCCATCGAATTTGATCAAGAAATTCCTTTCTACTATACAAGATTCAATAATAATTACTTAAAATTTCTGCCCTTTTCTTTTTTGAAAGAAAATTACTTATTTTCTCTTCATCCATTCTCAAGCAATTCCTTTCTACTACTAGGGATTATTTTTGCTTAAATTTCTGCTTATTTTGGAAGAAAACTGCTTATTTCTTCAATGGGAAATTACATTTCTTGCACATTGTCATCGACAGCGGGCAAGCATTCCGGCAGGGCTGCAAAGGTTTTTTTCCCGGAAGGTGAAATCCGGCAATTCTACGAGCCCATAAAAGCTGCAGAACTAATGCTTGAATCACCAAATTCTTTCATCGTAAACACAAAATCCCTTCAAATTGGGAGAAGATTTTCTGCATTAAATGCAGATGAAGACCTCGAAATGGCAAATGTTTATGTCTTTTTCCCGATGAAGAGGTTGAATACTCTGGTGACAGCTTCAGACATGGGTGCACTGTTTTTAACAGTGAATTCAGCTACAAAACGGCCAGCGTCTATCGGAAGTGTGAGAATCTTGCCGGAATGTAGTGAAAAACCGGTGCCGAAACTAAATTTAGATGATATTGAAGAATTCTCGACGCCGGAGTTTCAGCACCGGCTGTCAATGTGCCGATCCAGGAAGCCATTGTTGGAGACTATAGTCGAAGAACCCGTTGGTTTAAGAATATTACAAAATTAATTAGTTGATGGGAATAGATTTACTTTTTGAATTTCTCTTCCAAATTTAGCAAAAAGAGAGATATTGACATGTTATTCATTTTAGAGTTTGTATGGTAAAGACTAGGTTTTTAATTTTTTTATGATGGGAAAAGGGTGAAGATTGTAAATTTGTTGTGTATATGGAAGATTTGTGCTTTTTTCTTTGAACAAAATTTGTGTTACTGTGTAGCTTTTGATCTACATATTTTTAATTGGAGCCCGTGATCCGAGTTTAATTAAACGGTCGTGAACAAGGTCTAATCAACTTTTGATAAGGGAGTGCTTTTTTCACCCTTTTTATCAGAAATTGATAATTTCGAATTCTAAATAGGCATTATAATTTAATGTAGAATCATTCTATTTTAACAAAACATTTGACAAAGAACTTGATAAAAACTCTCACATGTGGTATGTGAGGGTCAAGAGCAATGATTATCGATCCCCACCCTGTATGCAGTGGCAGATCCAGGATCGAAGTTCAAGGTTGTTGACCGTGGACCGCAACGACCGCAATATTTAATTAAAATAAATAATAATAAAAATTGATAAATTAAACGATGTTTTACTAATTGTGAATTTTCTATTATGATTTATGGAGAATTCAAAGGTTTCTTCCAAATATAGTAGATGATTAAAAACAAGGAAATCCCTTTTTATCCTTCTGTTTTCATCTTACTTGCTGAAAATCTCTAAAGATGACTGAATAAATTATTTATTAGATACTAGATATTGAAGTATCTAAAAGCAGCCCTATGACAAGATGTTCTTGAAGAAGTAAAGGCTTGTCCAATATTAGACAAAGCAGGTGAGGAATTTTGGACCTTAAATGCTTGAGGTTCTTTCTCCATTCAATCTTGTATCAATTAAGATAATTAGAACTAAAGCTAGTATTTAACACTCCTTTAAAGACATGGAACAAATTTATTCTATCAAACGGCTCCTTCATCTGGAAATTGTGTCATAATTAATTTCTTTATTCGTCAATTATAATTTGTCAAATCAAATAATCATCAAATTTCAATAATTACAATTCAAAAATCAAACCATATTTTCACCAAAAATCTCAATTCATAACCTATAATCAATAATCACAACAATTCACAAATGAAATCATATTTTCACCAACACTCACAATTCACAAATCTAATCACATTGCAAAAACTTAAATGTAACATTTATGCATAATTCCCAAAACAATCGTAATGAATCAAGGCTTAGCCTCAATACGTGATAATTCAAAAGAGAAATCACAAATCATCAAAAATTGAGAATGACGGTGGCTACTGGGTCTGGGCAGATCTAACAAAAAATTTGAGAAATTAAACATCAATTCAATATTATTGATTAAAACTTATATATTACAAAATCAAAAAATAAAAAATTACAACAAATGAACAGTCAACATAACAAAAGCAGGAAAGAAAGACTGAAAGAGAACAGGAGAAACCATTACATTACCGTCACCAAGCAACTGAGCAAGCATTTCTCCCACCACCGAACCGAAGTTGGAGGTGGTCCGTGGGGCGACCGGCAGCCTACCGTGCCGTCTGGAGGCTAAGCACTGCTGGTGCTGGGTGGCTTGGAGTTTGGAGGTTGGACGTGGATCAGCGGATGGAACGGAGATCTTCCAAGGGCTCGAAGAATGGGATTTTGGGTTGGGGGTCAGGAGGAATTGGGGAATTGAAGCCAGAGGTTCCGTTTGGGGCTTTTGGGCTTGTTGCAGTTTGAGCTTTGGTAGATTGCTTGGGCCAAGACCAAAAGAAAGAGAGAGAGAAAAAAAAAAGAAGATGAAACTGCAGCAAAAAAAAAAAAAACAACTTTTATTTTGTTATTTTTTAGGTAGATGGATGGTTAAAAATTGGAGAGAGAAAATATGTAGGGTTAGAGATTGATTTGCGGAATTGTGTAATTTAAAAATTGATTTAAAAATCGAAAAAAACCTCCAAAAAACTGCATTACCGAACAAAGGCTAAAACACACAAGTCTCTTTTTTTACAAAAGACATGTCTCCCCTTCCAATCAATTGTACCGCATACAATTTCACACAAAGAGGGGCCAAATGATAATTGTTGCGTTACTTGTTCGGAGAGAATAATTCTCAATCGGTTGGATGCTTGTTCAAAGTCAATTTCATACAATTTCACACAAAGGAGGGGCCAAATGATAATTGATAAAATAATTCTCAATCAGTTAGATGCTTGTTCATAGTCAATTTTAATTTTTTTTTTAAATTTTTTTTTTTTTTTTTTTTTTTAAAGAAGAATCGCACCTAGACAGGTGCTTAGTGGTGATGTAATAATAAATTTTACAAGTGGTAGTGATGAAATACTCAGAGTATGCTAGGTAAGCCAAATAAGCTTCATCTACTAAAATAAACTCTTATTGATTGATAAGGTTATTTGAGAAGTTGGAGCTTATTTTACAGGCTTTTCAAATAAGTTCTATGAATTTTTTATTTTTCTTCCATTTTTAGCCTTTTTATTTATTTTATTTTTTGAATTATACCCATATTCCATTAGGATATTTAAAATATATTTTTCTTTTATGTCATTTTATAATTCTGAGCTAGCTTTTCAGCTAGTTTTGTCAAACATTTTTATTTCAATCAAGTAGTTTATCAGCTATCCGCTATCAGCTTTCAATTAATTTTTCAACTATCAGCTATCAGCTAGCTTATCATAGCCCAAATATTAGAGCATCTCCAATGTGAAAATGTCTAACATGTCATATCATCAATTAGACAATGTCGACATAGTTTATTCTCCAATACATCCCATGTAGGGCTGATGTGGCAAAAAAAAATTAGACATTGTCTAACTCCATGTCTAACTTTGAAAAACAAGTCTAACATGCTGACTTGACAAATGATGGAGGGGAAAAAAGTATTTTTCTTTTACATTCAAGTAACTATTAAATCGGATTCCAATAATCAATTTAAATAAATAGATTTGGTGATTCCAATAATTTGATTTTATACTAAAATCGATAATATGGTGATTATTTACAATTTTTATTGATTAGGTGATTACTTAAACAAACAAAACTACAAATAATACACTCCATCAGTTTCCATATGAATATAGAAAAAAGAAGAAGGGATTTGATAATTGATTACCTCTTGATTTTCCTAGAACTGAAAATTCAATAAATCAGCTGAATAAATGATGGGGTGATTTTTCTAGAACTGAAAAATCAATAAATCAGCCAAATAAATGATGGGTTTTGCTGTTAAATAATCAAGAAATGAAAAACTCATCAAGAATCGATCAATTTCACAAGAAGATGAATAGATTATGGGTTTTTCAAACAATTATTTTGAGATGACGGGAGTGTTTTCAGAGCCTCACATTCAAAATTGTCATATTTTTGTAGACTTTGAGGCTGAGCAAAATGCAATTCAAGAAACAAAGTTGGAGAGAGAGAGAGAAATTAATAGGAGAAAGAAATTAAATCTGAAGTGGACTTCAGAACAGGAAGAAAAGAATAACGAGAACTTTTTTCTTTTGGTTACAAAATAACATAAAGTGATCATTCAAAAATAAAAAATAACAGAAACTGAATTTTACAAGTTTAATAGTTTTATTTTAAATAAATAAATGCTACATGATCATTAATTTTGGGATGTAGACATAATACATTGAAGATCACTTTTTTGACTCAATGTCTATTTATTAGACATTCATTAGAAACTCAATTAATTGATGTCAAATAACACTTCATTTTTAGCTTAGACCATGTCCTATTGGAAATGGTCTTACAAATGATGATGGTGGTGGAGTGACATAATTTTGGAAATAGAAAAAAATTGAGTAAAAAGTGTGAGAAGTGATATTGATGATTGTAGCAGTAGTGATGTCTTAAATAGTATGGTAGTGTACAATTATATTATGTTACAAAAATCTATATATAATAATTAAAATAAAAGTATTTTGAAAATAAAACAATATTCAAAAGTAAGTGTAGAATTACTAAACTTTTTAAGGGTTCTCTGAAATATTCCCAAACCAAAATTATCTTTCTAGAATGTAAAAGACAATCAACACACAAAAATAATCTCCATCACACTACGTAGGACGACCCACAGTAGTTGTAATGCCACTCCAAGTACTCCTTAGTTATGACCTCACTTAGAATGGGACACGAATGAAGGGCATCATGACAAGACTATTGTGAGCCTAAAGGTTTGTAAGAAGTGTCGACAAAAAGAATCATGGAAAATTCAACCAGCTCTTGAAGATTTTGACACAATCTTTAAATCAAACATTTTCAATCTCCATTTTTAAGTTCCATCGGTGTATATTTTCAGCCTCTTGTGTAATTTCATTAACATTAGCATTAAATTTTCCTAGCTCATGTGAGATCGATGTACGAGCTAATTTTTGAACGTGTACAGTTGACAAGATATACTTGACACAAAATAATCTTTAAAATGTAAACATACATTTTATTCGTTTTCAATTACAATAACTTCAAGTATGTAGATATTTGTAGATTGTATATATTGTATAGCAGTTTCGTTCTCCTGCCATATATTTGGCACCATAAGGTGCCAGACGCAGATACAAGGACGTGGGCTCCTTTATGGCGTGTGTCTGGCACCACGGTTGGTAGGAGAAAAGTTCTATATTGTATAGTTTGTATAACTAACTAACTAACTAACTAGTTTAATTAGAGTTAATAACCGGTTTTAGTTATAGTTAATTTTTTTTCTTTCTGTTAATTAGTTTCTTTTGCTAATTAGTTGAAATATAAATAGGATGAACATTATATTGTTTTTTAGTTCTTCCAATGGAATAAAATCCTTTTTCCACACATCTCTCTCTAGAAATTGTTCGTGGTATTAGAGCAACAAGATCAAGGGAGAAGTGGAGAAATCTGTGATTAACTATCGACAAAAGAACACCTGAGAATTGGACGGAAACAATGGCAGATAATGAACTCAATTCAGATGAAGGATTGAGAAACAAGAGGAGGTACATGTTTCTTTTGGAGAAGCAACAGAGATGACTGCAATATTGGCTATGTCTCATGGCTATAAGGAGGAAGGAAGTGGAAGAAATGGAAGAAGATATGAATTAATTAAGCAATAAAAGGACTGTGATCATTGAAAGACCAGTGGACACAAAAGAGAAGCTTGTTTCAAGATTATAGGATACCCTGATTGGTACAAGCGTAATGGAAATGCAGTTAAATATTCTGATAATGTGGCCGAGACTCCCTTTGAAAGGTGTAACCCACACTTTGAGGGACTGAACCGATCCTGCCTTGAACCATTGATTCGAGTGGTAAATCACAGGATGTACCCCTCAGAGGCCGGGGTAGAAGGTATTGAAAGTCTCCACGAGTGGTGATAACTCCCGCTTGCCACAAGGCCAAATTCATTTTCAGGATTCGAACCCTGCACCTAGTCGCGCTGAGTGTGTTATCAGCCCTCCTTTTACCACTAGGAGATATGTTGTGGGGGCGACTCCCTTTGATTTTGGAGGTGACAAGGGAAAGGAGATGGGAAAAGACCAAGCACAAAACTTTCAAAGCTTGAATCTATCAGAACTTATTCAGCAGGAGCTTATCAAACTAGTAGAGGGGAAGGAAATTAATAACATAGTCAATTTTGCTCATTTGATAGACTTTGCAGGTTCTGTCTTACCCTTGAATCCATTCTTGCTTTAAGTGCTTCTACTTTAATAAATATGGGGTCCTGGATCATTGATATGTCCAAAAATGACCGCTCATTTTTTTAAGTCAATATGGTTATCGGTCATTGAAAATCTATTTTTCGATTTTCTTTTTACGGGGTAACTTTTGTCCCAATTTCAATATCATACATAATTTAGATAAAATAGAGTTTTTAGTATACTACTCAACGAGCTCACAAAATTTACAAATTCGGCTTCGAAATATAGTTGAGGAATCATAATTTGACAAAAAATTATTTTTATTGTTCTTGTACAATAACACCATTACATACATAATTACAGATAATATTCGTGCATCATACGAGTTAGACAAGTAAATATTATAAGAGGAAGTAGGCCAACTATTGTTCATTTGTTACCACCCTTTTTTTTTTTTTTTTTTTTGCCATTTTTTTGTTAATTTCGTGGATCCAAATGAAGCTGTAATAGCAAGATCTTATTATCAATGTAAAGATTTCACGCACTACTTTATCACATTATTTTCGAATTA
The DNA here is from genome assembly GCA_963555705.1 of Ligustrum vulgare. Classification (NCBI taxonomy): domain Eukaryota; kingdom Viridiplantae; phylum Streptophyta; class Magnoliopsida; order Lamiales; family Oleaceae; genus Ligustrum; species Ligustrum vulgare. Next base: position 51,151,273 of record OY743176.1, on the reverse strand, counting down.
TAAAATCGTCAATTGCAGCAAAATTTATAGCAGTTTAAAATGATCCCTTAAACATAAAAATTTCAGTTTCTTTTCCCCCCTCACGAATCAACTTTCGTCTCATTCTCAACATAGACAAAATTGAGTTCTCAATGTACCTCTTCGAACAGCTCACAAAAATCTACAAATATGTCTTTTCAAAATCATATGACGACTGTTAAAATAAGACGAACGCACTTTCAAAAATGACCGTTAAAGTTACCGGTCGTAAAAATGTATTTTCAATTTTCGGTTAACTTCGAAACATGCATATTTTAAATAAAACAGAGTTTTTAATATATTATTTTGAAAAGCTCACAAAATCTGCAAACTCATCTTCTAATTTATAAACCGGTTGAGGAAATTAAGTTAACAAGGTCAACGCGCATAGCAAAAATTATATATATATATATATATAAACTCATTTTCGACCGCACATTTTAAGAGACACATAATATTTTCATAACAACAAATTTTCTTGAAAGTATATTTTTCACTCAAAATAACTATACTCAAGCAAGCATCATATAATACCTCCCCACAAGAAACACTTTCTGGGAACACTGTTCTTTTGTATCCCTCTTGTATTCATGCACTGTAAAATATCCTTTAATTTTTGTTATTTCGATAAATTTGTAGGATTTGCTTTTATTTTTTTTTCAAAAATTATTTTATTAACATTTTTGCATTAAGAGTGTCTTCTTTTTCTTTTTCTTTTTTAACTTCTATTTATGTAGATCAAGTTAACATAAATGATTTCGAGTGACAATTTATTCTTGCCTTAATTTTAATTATAGTTATCCTTTTTTTTAATTATTATGCACTTTTATTTAGAGGTTTGGTGTCCGCTTTTAAGTGTGATTATAATATACTTAAAATTTTGCATTAAGTATTAACTAGCCTTGATGATGTTTGAAAGAATTATCTAAAAAAATAAAAAATTGCACGTCTTATTAACAAAGAGTTATGTTAGAATTTGATTTAAAACGATTTACAGTTATTTCATTTCATTTTTTTTTTTGTCACTGAGTTATTAAATTTACGTGTAATTGCTTCTATGCATAATTTTTTTCTGCAACGCTACAGATTAATGTGTTATCGAGAGAATTACAAAATGTTGAGTAAACTTTCGGTCAAAAGCGTTTTTGAAAGATATTACGATGTTCATTTCGAAGAGTTGGATTCTTTTTTTCTATCATAATAAGTTACAATAATTTGACATAATGGTACTTTCGATTATTCATATGTAATAAGAGCATCTCTAATGATTTATGTATATTTTGATATTAATATCTCGCTCATGTCCATAAAATAAATAATGAAATTCAAAACTTATCTCCAATGATTTTTGTCTACAATTTTTTTATGTGTAGACATGTCATCAAATTAACATCATTTTCTTAGATTAAATAAATGAAAATTTAACATTTGTCTAATCACTTTGTCTAGCACATTATCTATACCTAGACATAGTACAAGATAATATACATGCCACATCAGAATCATTGTTCACCAATATCTCGCGATGTAAGATATCCCCGCAAGTGTACGAGTCGTGAGAAGTAATAAAGTTGACCTAAGAGTCCGGATTATCGTCCCACGGAAACTGCTATTAATTATCGAAATATGTTAGTTCTATATCTTATTTGAAGGGACGAAATAATTTGAGATTTTAAACTAAAACTAAGACAATACTTAAAGAATTAAAATTGCGAAATTTGTTTTGTTTTTAAAAACGATTGTAAAGTAGTTGAGATTCACGATTTCACCTAGCCAATTAAATCAATTCCAATTTTATTTTCTAAATATGCATTCGGTCGAATTCACTAATTTAAATTGAAATTCCTCTCTCGAGTTTAAATCAATTCTACTTAAATAAGTCAACCATGTATCTCTACAGCGGGTCTAAATATTCCTTATCTAGATGTAATAAACACAAGAATTCACACACGACTGCAATAATAACAAAAATATATCTCTATCTCTTGTTCAATTACTGGATTTATTACCAACTTCTAAGATATTAACTCACCTCTCTGATTATGAAAATAACTCAATATATCATGAATTGGTGATCAAGCAATTCAAGCATTAAGACTAATAATAAATCAATACATGCAACAAAATCGTTAAAACAACGAAATTTGGAATTAAAATAATCTGACTAGGCTACATCGTTCATCCCAATATAGAATTTAGTTACACATCATTGATAAAGAACAAAAATAGTAAATATAAGCATTCATTGAAAGTAGTGTAAAGAATGAAAATCTTGTACCAAGTATCTATTCTTCAATTCACGCTTCTTTACAACGCTTGATTCCCCAATAATTTGATGTTGAATTCTCTATTGTGGCTCGTTCTATGGAGAGGAAAATGTTTTATTTTCGTGCAAAGAAGTTGTATTTATAGTTGGTGAAGAGACCAAGTTGAAGAAGGAAAGAAATTCATCAAATCCGCGCGCGAGTTTTTTTGGGTATCTACACAGCGTTCAGTATTTCGACCGTATCTTTTTTTTCCTTATCTGATTAAGATGATTCAAATTGCGTTAGAAATATAACTTAAAGGGTTACAATTCTTCTAAAAATAGGATTTTCCTAATTCGAATGTTTACTACCCCAAAAGTTGGTCTCAAAGTCCGACTAGAATTCTGTCCAGAATCTTCTAGGATTGGAATCAATTTTATGGTAATATTCTTATCATGTTCCATTCCTTTTTTACTTCTACTTGCATCCAATTGACTCCTAAAAATCCTCAAAGTATCTTCTTATTATCCAAATCAATCATTGGATATTTGCAAGTTGATCCCTCATATTTAATTTGCTCTTCAGTTCTTCAACTTCCAATTGCAACAATATAATCCTCATACTTTGAAGTCTTCTCAATTCGCTCGTTTCAACTCTCAATTCCTTCAAATGGATCCTCCAACTTCTTATTCCTTTACTTCGGCACATTTCATCTTTTCGGGTGACGTCACAAACTTATCTATTGGTCATTTTAGCTCCAATTAGCATCCAATTATGCATTTTTATCATCAATTACTTCATTCTTCATCTTTTGGGATATTTTTTGCAAAGTAAACAAATAAACACAAATTAAATATCATATATTCTAAAACAATAATAATTTATTCTAATTTAGACATACAAATAAGTGTATAAAATACACTTATCAAATACCCCCAAACTAGAATTATTGTTCGTCCTCGAATAATGTAAACTAAACTAACAAATTAAAATAACAACGTGCAATTGTTTTTGTTGTGTCAACATGTTCACCATATGCCTCCATAGTCCAAATCAATTCAAGCTTCAGAAAGAGTTATGAACAACAATGCAAAATAATTTCTAGTTATATCTTGCCAGATTTTCAACTGTTTGTGTGAATAGCCAATGTCAAACGCATACTTATGCAAAAGATGTGCTCAACACTGTATGGCTAATTATGCATAATCAAGCCCGAATCACATGTGGTCAATCTATGATTTATAATGAAATTCCTTTCAACGCTCATGGATGATCACCACTTTCTACTTTTCTCTCACATCCCGAATTTTTAACTATGTGGGTTCTCAACATTTTTCATTGCTTTTTCCACACAAGGTAGTCAGAATCAGAAATATGCGTGCATAACAAATCAAAAGAAAGCAGACCCCAATTCTACAACCTCAACCATCACAGCTCAGTCAACAAAGCTTATACCATGCAATTATATATATATTTTTTCTTTTGATGGACGACTTCTTTTTTTAATTGTCCTTGTCTTTTACCATCTTTGTGCAGAACTTTTCATACTTGCTTTCTATATGACCCCTGTAGCAGGCTTTCAGATCGGCAACTCCCAAACCAGTTGGCTTTAGGGTATCAGGTTCAAAGAAGCCCTCAGACGTACTTGCCCGAGTCATAAAGGCTTAAACAGAAAAGTTAAAGATGTTATAATGTCTTATGTGTAAGTCCACTCTCCGTACTTGCTTTCTAATTGACCCCTGTAGCGAGCTTTAGGTCGATGACTCCCAAGCCAGTTGGCTTTAGGGCACCAGGTTTGAAGGACCACTCGGACTTACTTACTCGAGTCAAAAAGGAATTTGAAGAGCAGAATAAGACCTTTAGCATTTTTCTATTTTTATACTGGAAATGGTTTATACCAGTTGACCAAATTGCAGTGACTCAAGTGCAAAACCAAGAACCACAGGCTTCCAACCCATCAATGGACACAAATTTCAACCATTCTACCCCCAACTTGCCTTTGAGCATGATTGGTTCTAATTTAGGAATGTGATGTCTAATGATCTAAGTTCAGGGATTTTCAAGTCATTCCTAAGTTCAAATTGTATAAAACTTTGCCCCACATGTATTAAACAAAATCCCTCACACAAGCAATTATCCAATACTGGCTATGTGCGCAATAAATATGGAATCTAGCAAAACATAACTAGTTCAAAATAAGTTTATGCTTTCATGTTGTCCAATTTTCAAGCCTATGCACAAATTCATTCATACTATATCCTAGGCAATAAATAAGTCGACACAATTTTTCAAAAAAAATTTTCAATATTTTTTAATCCCAATAAAAATAGAATGAGAACATAAAATGAATAGCGTGAATATGGAAGCATTTTCCATGAATGATATTTCACACCCCCAAACTAGAAAGACACATTGTCCTCAATGTTTGTCAAAAATATTTAAAAATATAAAACAAGACAAAGGAGAGAGAACGAGAACTTCCCAAGTGCATTGGAGATGTTTTGTTGCCTTGATGCTTCCATTTGAAATTGCACTTTGATGCATTTGACCATTTCTTTACATTGTCCAACTTGATTGGATATGTTTTGATTGGTATGTGCCTTGTAAAACAAAAGATAAATGACTCTAGAAGACATGAATACCAATAAGAAACTATCCAATTCTAATTGTGTGTGCGTGTGTGCTTTGGATGACGATGAATACCTAAACTACTAAAAATTGCATAAAAATCAAAACACCTCTAAACATGCAAAATAATGTAACAAGCAAAATTTTCTTAACATGCAAACATGCAAAACACTTAAAACATGTCACCTATCATGCATGTATCTAAAAACAAGTAAATAAAATAAATACTTAAAGCATAATAAATAAAAGGGAAGAAAATTTGGGTTGCCTCCCAATAAGCGCTCCGTTTATAGTCCAAAGTATGACATTTTGCATTTTTCTTTAAGGAACTCTAAATAAGGCTTTTGATGACCTTCTTTGTTTGTGTCGTTTGAACTTGCTCCAATTTTCATTCATGCTCCAAAATTTTACCTTGTCCATGTCATGTATGTTGACTTCTCCACTCGATTCGTACTTCAATATATATACTTCAATCATCTCTTCAGTGCCAATGATGAAATCAATTTTTCCCCAGTGATTGAAGTTAGAGGATTGCATTGTAAAGTCGGTACTTTTAAGTGTCTCCTTATTTATTTGCTCTTGTGTGATCAACTCCTCTTTCTCCAATTGCTCTGCATTTTTTATTGAAGTTTCCTTGAGCTCAATGTCCAGAATCTAAATTGTTGACATTTGGACAAAGATATCTTCATGGCAGCTATTTTCTTCTGGTTGATCAACTCTTTCAAGTTCTTATTCTTTTTCTTCAACTATTTCAACCAATTTGTCTGACTCCTCTGATATTTGCACCTGAATTTCTGGTAATTTCAATTATTCACTCTCTATCATGCTTACTGTCCACCGCTCCATCAACTTCTTAATTTCAACTTGTTGTTTTTGCAATTCCTGATTTATCAAATCTTCATTGTCAAAATCTTCAGTTTCAACTTGAACTGCATGTATTGGTGGACACTCCTGCTTTACCATATAATAATTCCGACAACAATCAGCCTTCCATATAGTATCCTTGGGTGCAATAGGGCAATCGAATACAACATGATTTCCCCAACAGAAATCACACATCAGATACGTCTGAATTGCAATTCGATCAAAGAGCCATTGATTATTGTTTGCTGCCATCTTGTTGTGTTGCCTCCAACTGTCTGAAAATTCATTCAATACCTGAATAGGAAACAATACACAGCTTTTAAAAATATTTCCTAAACAAAAACTAAGAAATAAAAATAAAAACTAAAATAAAGTTCAAACTAAAGTAAGAACTAATTGGTATCGATATTAATATAAAAACAGTCCCCGGCAACGGCGCCAAAAACTTGTTCACCAATATCTCGCGATGTAAGATATCCCCGCAAGTGTACGAGTCGTGAGAAGTAATAAAGTTGACCTAAGAGTCCGGATTATCGTCCCACGGAAACTGCTATTAATTATCGAAATATATTAGTTCTATACCTTATTTGAAGGGACGAAATAATTTGAGATTTTAAACTAAAACTAAGACAATACTTAAAGAATTAAAATTGCGAAATTTGTTTTGTTTTTAAAAACGATTGTAAAGTAGTTGAGATTCACGATTTCACCTAACCAATTAAATCAATTCCAATTTTATTTTCTAAATATGCATTCGGTCGAATTCACTAATTTAAATTGAAATTCCTCTCTCGAGTTTAAATCAATTCTACTTAAATAAGTCAACCATGTATCTCTACAGCGAGTCTGAATATTCCTTATCTAGATGTAATAAACACAAGAATTCACACACGACCGCAATAATAACAAAAATATATCTCTATCTCTTGTTCAATTACTGGATTTATTACAAAATTCTAAGATATTAACTCACCTCTCGGATTATGAAAATAACTCAATATATCATGAATTGGTGATCAAGCAATTCAAGCATTAAGACTAATAATAAATCAATACATGCAACAAAATCGTTAAAACAACGAAATTTGGAATTAAAATAATCTGACTAGGTTACATCGTTCATCCCAATATAGAATTTAGTTACACATCATTGATAAAGAACAAAAATAGTAAATATAAGCATTCATTGAAAGTAGTCTAAAGAATGAAAATCTTGCACCAAGTATCTATTCTTCAATTCACGCTTCTTTACAACGCTTGATTCCCCAATAATTTGATGTTGAATTCTCTATTGTGGCTCGTTCTATGGAGAGGCAAATGTTTTATTTTCGTTCAAAGAAGTTGTATTTATAGTTGGTGAAGAGACAAAGTTGAAGAAGGAAAGAAATTCATCAAATCCGCGCGCGAGTTTTTTTTGGTATCTACACAGCGTTCAGTATTTCGACCGTATCTTTTTCTTTCCTTATCCGATTAAGATGATTCAAATTGCGTTATAAATATAACTTAAAGGGTTACAATTCTTCTAAAAATAGGATTTTCCTAATTCGAATGATTACTACCCCAAAAGTTGGTCTCAAAGTCCGACTAGAATTCTGTCCAGAATCTTCTAGGATTGGAATCAATTTTATGGTAATATTCTTATCATATTCCATTCTTTTTTTACTTCTACTTGCATCCAATTGACTCCTAAAAATCCTCAAAGTATCTTCTTATTATCCAAATCAATCATTGGATATTTACAAGTTGATCCCTCATATTTAATTTGCTCTTCAGTTCTTCAACTTCCAATTGCAACAATATAATCCTCATACTTTGGAATCTTCTCAATTCTCTCGTTTCAACTCTCAATTCCTTCAAATGGATCCTCAAACTTCTTATTCCTTTACTTCGGCACATTGCATCTTTTCGGTTGACGTCACAAACTTATCTATTGCTCATTTTAGCTCCAATTAGCATCCAATTATGCATTTTTCTCATCCAATTATGCATTGAAGATAAAATATTTAAATTATTATTTATTTTTCCTATGTGACAATAATTTTTTTCAGAATTCATAAACTATTAAATATGCTCTAACATACATAAATACTGACATTACTTCTTGTGCATCATACAAGCTGTCAACTAGTAATCTTTATCTTTATAATTATTATATTATTATCTTTATATATATATATATATATATATATATATATATATATATATATATATATATATATATATATATATAATATATAAAAGTAAGGTAGTTTCTAAAAATAGTTTTTCGTCCATTTTCTATTTCTATAAATAGTAAGGTCCCATAAAATTAAATAGTGTGAATGCAAAGTGGATTATTGTGAATGCAAAATTAATGTAGGTCAAATGTGAATGCAAAATCTGGATAAACTTGAACGCATTTATATATATATATATATATATATATATATATTATTAACACTAATACTGAATGAGTTCAATTAATATTTTTAGTTATCAGTATTAAAATTATCATTTAATTATTTTATTTATTTATTTGATATTCTTAATATTATAAATTCTATGTATAGCCATCAATATAAAAATTGTGTTTTAATTATAAATTGTCAAATCATTTATTATCTTTAATATAAAAAATCATATTTTCAGAAATATGTATGTAGTTGAAAAAATGCGCTGCTTATAAATAATTTATAGAAAAAGTTATTGAACAAAGTCTAATATTGAATAAATAATGCTTTGGTTTCTTTTTAGTTAATAATATCAATAGAATAATTAATATTTTTAATCATTCTTAATTTTAATAAAGTTTTAAAGATTATAGGGTATCAGATTATTTGTATAATTTTGTGATCACCAACTTTAATCGGTTGTCTTATCATGATAATTGTGAGATTTTCAAATTATTATTTTGACTATTTGACTTTGATTTCTTTATAATTGTTTTTGTAAAATAGTGATTTTTTAGAATGTATCGTTAAAAAGTAGTATGAAAAATTGTAAAATATAATTTTTTAAAAAACGTGATTGAAAATGAATGTTTAGAAAAATTGATTCTTGAAAAATCAATTCCATTTGAGTAAGTGATAAAGTATTATGTCTTTTGGATTAAACAATCATGCCGTTTTTATGAATCGAGATGTATAAATGATTTCTTAGTAAATAAAGTTAAATATATTTACGATATACATTCGTTGAAATTTAATCACAACTAAAATTTCCTGATACTTAATTTGCTACATTTATTTAAATATATGACCACATCTATTTAATTTGTAATATTAAAGTAAATATGAAATGAAATATTTGTTTAATAAATTTAAATATCAAATATTGTAATAAGATAGTTAGTACTAATTCTAATAGTACTATTCAAATAGTGATAAATTATTTGTGATAATATAGAAATTATATTTTGAAAAGATTACTTACATTAATAATCATAAAAATTAAATAGTTATACAAATGTGTTATGCAAATGGCCATTGAAGTATTTTTTTTAAGTAGTAAGTTATTTAAGTTCCTAAGTATTACAATTGTGGCAACTTAGTAAAAAAGAAAAAATTGCCCCTATAATTTACATATAAATTAAAAAAAAAAAATTAAACTTTTTAACAGCTCATTGTACCAAAATTTTCTGTTAGGAACTATATTACTTGAAATAATGAGTTTCAAACAAGTGCTTAAGTATACATTATCCACAAAATCATTATTATTAAACTCATTTTATAGATAATAAGGGCTCAAATAAGGATTAAATATGCTCATGAAAGAAAAATGTAATATATAAAGAGAGCGCTTCCCAAAAACAGGTATTGATCCATTTTCCTGTCTAAAACACATTTTCTAAAATGGTAATTAGTAGTAGTAATTCACTATTTATTATTCATTTTGGACAAAATTCCGATTTAAATTATTCCAAATGAATGCAGATTTTTAAATAGTTGCAATTTTTAGGTCTCGAGGTTTCTTGGTCCGTCTTCCCATCTTGAAAATCAATTACATTGTTTTTTTAAATTTGTAAAAATAAAAAAAAAATTGATTAAAAATTTAATTAAGTGCCAAACTTTGAGTGGCGTGGGTACACTGAGTGTACATACAGAATTCTTTATTTTGATTAGTCTTTTTTTTTTTTTTTTTTTTTTAAATTTCAAATTCAATAACACGTGTTCTATAGGAAATGAAGACAATGGATTCATATATTTGAATATAAATAAATGTCATATCATATCTATGTAAATGTGTTACATTGAAAATAAAAAATTTGGATTAATATATTTTAAAATAAATAAATATATGCTATGTAAATTTGTTAAGTTAGAAATGAAAAAATTGAATTAATATATTTTGAAAATAAATAAATAAAATTATTGAAATTTTACTTCCTAATAAGTCAATAAATAAGTAGGCTCTTCAATACACATGTTACAAAATAATTAATTATTTTCTATTAACTTTTTAACCACACATATATTTTCTCTCCATTTTTCAGCAATTACTTTTTACCTCAAAATCATAAATAAAAAAGTTTACAAACCTAACATTATTACCAAACAGAGGCTTAATCATTTCATCATTTTTACAAAAATTGGCATGTTTAAAAATCAAGGAAAAATAAAATATATGTAAGCAACACATTAAAACATATAGTTAATAAAAAATTATAACATATTAAACGGGAAACGGGTGATGAGGTTGGCAAATTTTCAAAGAAAAACGTAAATAAAAGTAAAAAAAAAAAAAATTATATAAAAAATTTAAATGAGTGCCAAATTTTGAGTGCGCGCGGTATACTTAATGTACATGTAGCATTTTTTATTTTGAATAGTTTTACCTTTTTTAAAATTTCAAATTCAATAACATTTTGTATTGAAATTTTATTTAAATTATGTTTTTTATTTGATATGATTGAATTAAGATATTTTCAAAATTATGAATTAACAATTATATATTCCGTGCACCGCACGGGTAGACAACTAGTTATTATTATAAAAATAGAAGTGAGAAGAGAGAAGCATTAAAAGTCATCTTACTGCCTAAATGCACTTGCAATTTTTAGAAACAAAAAATAAAATTATTATTATTATTATTATTATTATTATTATTATTATTATTATTATTATTATTATTATTATTAATTTTATTAACCTATACTTACTATATATAAAGAGAGAATAGTGGATTACTGTTAATGCAAAATGGATTAATATGAATGTAAAATCTGGATATATGTAAATCCATTTATTGCCTTATGTGTGTGTGTGTCAGTACTAATATTATTTTATGGTAAATACTAAACAATGGTTAATATATTTTTAATAATTTTAAATTTTAATAATTGTGGAAATATTATATGACATAATAATTTATTGATCTTTAATGTTGTTCAATTGTCGTATATTTAATGAGTTAAGATTAAACACATATTTATAGTTTATTGTGATTTTTGAACGAAAATTAAGAAAAAGTGAAATATGTGAGGTAAATGCAAAAATTATAATAAATATATTTATATCTTGAACAAGCATCAATATTTGTATTCATAATATTACATCTAACATGATATACAATTAAAAAACTACAGAATTTGCATTTATCATTCAATGAAGTTTTCTATAATTTGGTTATTTATGTTGTTTTTAAATTTTAATAATTATTGTAATAAAAAATTATTTTTGTCTCTTTTGTATTTGTGTTGATTATGTATAATCATTAAATTTTATGAATACTTACCTATATTGTGGATAGCAATTTCAGTTCATCACACTGGTGAAAATCTATACTATATATAAAAGTAAGATAGTTTGACAAAATTTAATTCTTAAATTCTTTATGTTTTAGCATTATAGTAAATAATTAACATGATGTTATTGTTATTTGTATATTTTGGTTGTTGTTGTTGTTGTTATTATTATTATTATTATTATTATTATTGGATGAGTTCAATCAATATTTTTAGTTATCAATATTAAAATTATTATTTAATTATTGATTTTTTTTTTATTTGTTGTTCTTAATATTATAAATCATATGTGTAGCCATCAATAATTAAATTGTGTTTTAATTATTAATGGTCAAATCATTTGTTATCTTTAATATTACAAATCATATTTTCTATATATTATTATTATTATTATTATTATTATTATTATTATTATTATTATTATTATTATTATTATTATTAAACATTTTAATAAATTAAGCCTCTTTTCAACAACTATATTTTGTTTCGAGGTAAAATGTGTGGTTAAAAAGTGGGTTGAGAAAATGTGCTGCTTATAAATAATTTATAGAAAAAGTTATTGAACAAATGTTAATACTGAAGAGTTAATGCTTTGATTTTTTTTAGTTAATAATATTAATAGAATGATTAATATTTTTTAATCATTCTTAATTTTAATAAAAATTTTAAAGATTATAGGGTATAATTTTCGATATAATTTCGTAATCTCTAACTTTACTTGGTTGTCGTAAAATGATAATCACTAGATTTTCAAAATTATTATTTTGACTACTTATTTTTGTAAATAAAGTTTTATTGGTTAAATTCAAATATTTTGACTACTTCTTTTTTAATTATTGTGATGTGATCGATGTTTTTGAATGAAAATTAAAAAGTACGTTAAATACAAGAGACAAATGTAGAAGTTATGAGAAATATACACGTTAAATACAAGAGGCAAATGTAGAAGTTGTGAGAAATATATTGATACCTTTCACATGCATCAATATTCGTGCACATAATATTATATTAAATATGATATACCATTAAAAAACTACTAAATTTACATTTTCAATTAAGTTATTAATAATTCATAAAAATTATTGAAATCAATAATAATTTATTATTTAAATATATAAATTAACGTTTACTATTCAAATATTTTTTTAATAATTTGAATTTCTTATGTTATTTTTTAAATTTTAATAATTATTGTAATAGAGAATTCATTTTTATGCATTTATATATGTGTTGATTATGTATAAGCACTAAAATTTTACGAATACTTATTGAAATCGATATTGCAGATTATAACTTACGTGCATGGCACGAGTGAAATACTAGTTATTATTATTATTATAAAAGTAGAAGTGATGAGTGAGAAGCATTAAAAGCCATCTTCCCACCTAAATGCACTTTCAATTTTTAGAAACAAAAAATAAAATTATTATTATTATTAAGCATTAAAAGTCATCTTCCCGCCTAAATGCACTTGCAATTTTTAGAAACAAGAAATAAAATAAAATAAAAATCTGTGTAGATTAATGTCGTATTTAAATCTGTGTTGATTAATGCAATTTTTCATTTGGATTCATGTAAATTAATTTCGTATTTAAATCTGTGTTTATTAATAACTTTTTTGAATACAAATAATGTTATGAATTAAGTATCATATTTAATATGATTAAAATTATACAGTTAACTCCGTACCAGTTTAATTCTTATTTCTTTTAGGTATTAGTAATACGGTAAATACTTTAATATACTGTTTATTATTTTTATATTTGTATTATAATTACAATGATTTTTTATTATTATTAAAGCTAATATGGAATGAATTCAGTCAATACATATAGCTATCAATATTAAGTCTCTGTTTGGAAAACTTGTTTAAAAACAAGTTTTTTACAACACAATTCCTCAAATCACTTTTTAACCACACATATTTTCTCTCTCCACTTTTCAACCACATATTTGACCTCGAAAACATAAAAAAAACATGTTTTTAAACAAAAACATTTTAACAAACAGATGCTTATTACTATTTAATTATTTATTATCCTTAATATTGTAAATCATATTTTATAAAATATATATTATTATTAACTCTTTAATAAATTAAACCTCTGTTGGAGGCTATGTTTTTGTTTATAAATAAAAAAATCTTGTTTTCGAGATAATATATGTGTTTGAAAAGTGATTTAAAAAAGTACAAGTCTAAGAAATGTTGAGAGTTCCCAATGGTTTTCTAAATCCCTAGCTGGCAAAAAATGTACGAAAGAAATGAATATACAATTTTATTAGAGTCTTCTTTATTTTGAATTTGTTAAATATGAGATTTAATTATATAACTTTTGCTCTCTTGAGCTTGGAGCGTGGGACTATCCTGCGCTCCAAGCATATTTTTCTTTTATTAAAGTTTCGACTGTTATGTGGACAACCCATTTTATTTTTCTTTCCAAACATTGCGGCTGTCAGCTGAAAATCCATTTTTCTTTTCAAACATTGCAGCTATAGCTAACAACAGCAATGTTTGATTTTTTATTTTTTATTTTTTACATTTTTTTTTGATTTTCCTTCTTCTAAATATTTGTTTTAGATTAATGCATTATTTCTTATCTGAAATGATTTTTATACATTAATTAGTTATCATTTTTATCTTCATACTTATATTATAATAAGCACTATTTGAGAAAACAAACAAATATAAATTAAAATAGATATTACACAAATGATTGTCAGGATAATGTAATTGAAATGAATACAACAACAATGGGGCTTAATGATAGTCATCGTCATCTAACTCTGGAAACACTCCACAGTTATTGCTAACAATTTTGGTGTACCATCATATTGAATATCATTTCATGAGTATTGTGCTTCATATGGCACGTCCATGAGTTGCGTCCTAATGACACGGATAAAAATATTAAAATTTAAACGCAGTATTGTCTACTAACTCACAGCGGTGGTGAGGTCAAATAAATTCTTCTATCTTGCCCACTACGACCACTTCCAAGCAATTCTCTGCGATTGGATCAACCACATGTTGGTACCGTCATTACTCTTGTTTTTCATCCTATTCATTCGCATATCACTACTGTCGTCGACATTCTTAACCCGTAATTTCATGCCCCAAAACTCATCCATTAGAAATGAGGTGCGAGCATCGGTTAAGGAACCCTCGTCTACTAACTCTGATGCATTGCACGTTAGCATCCCATGTCGTGAGATAATGGGGATTAATTTTGTAGTATTGGTCCACCGATGTATAATGCAGTGGTCTGGTAACAACTGACATATTTCTTGATCATTAATGATAGCATGTGACGATACAAATATCCTTTTTTTTTTTGAAAAATCCCCCAAAATAAGTGAGGAGATTTTTAGGTCTACCTCATCTTATTCCAAAGGGGGGTTTGGATGACCCTACATTTTTATTCCAAAACAAAAGTTTACACCTAAAAGGAGCGGGAAATATCCGAACCTCCTAAAAGAAATGCCTACATACATCATTTAACAATGAACTAAAATGTGTGCAACACCAAAAAAACCAAAAAGAATGCATGCCTGACTCTAAGACCAGACTTAAACCAATGGGCACCACAACACTTGCACGAGAAAACTGATTACAAATCAATGAAAAGAATGACAATAAACCATCCTCAGGCTACAAATTATTCATCAATCAGATGCATAGAAGGGAAACCGAGTTTATCCATTCAGATCATACCTTTAGCCACTTCAGCGATCTGGTTCTCCAAAATCATCTTGAAGCTCTTCTCCTTGTGTCCCAATGCAGCAAATCAATCAGCCACTCCATTCCCTTCTCTCCATTTATGAGTGATCTTCACTTCCATATACCTCATGCACGATCTAATTTTTTCAAGGTTATACTGAATATACCAAGGACCACTGATAGTTGAGTTACAAAGCATATAGGCAGCCATAGAACCTGTTTCAATCCAAATCTTTTTGAATCCTTGTTCAATTCCAATTTGTAATCCTTTATCGATGGATTTTATCTCAGCCTCAAGAATTTGACTATAAAAATCATAAAATCCCCACATAACCTGACCAAAGTGATTCCTGCAAATTCCACCCCCAGACGCAAAACCATCCTTCTTGAGAGCACCATCTATATTAATCTTCATCCAACCAACATGAGGTTTGAACCATTTAACAATGATAACTTTTCTGCACTTAATCTTTTTCACAAGAGGATTGCCAGCTAGATTCAATATATTTAGAAGGTATTGGGTTCGGTTGATGACACTTTGAGCCTGCATTTTCATGCCATTGTATTTGGCATTATTCCTGATAATCCAAATAAACCAGAGCACTATGAACGGAACCAGAGAGATCAAATCACTAGGTTTAGCTTTGGTCTGTAGAATCCAGGAAAAGACAACTCCTTTAGGCTCCCCTTCAGAATTAATACTAATCCCCACTTTAGAACTTATAAGTCTCCAAACCTCCTCAGCCACTTTTCCTTCAACAAATAAATTTTTTATCGTCTCTTCTTCACAGCAACATTGAAATTTAGATGCCATCTGAACATTAAACCTTTTTCTGATAATCTCATCAACTGATATTCTGTTGCCCCATAATGTCGAAATGAAGATCGCAATTTTGGGAGGGAGCCATTTGTTCCATATAAAATCATGGGGTATTTAAGATTCCTACTTCTGTCTAAAAGTCTCAATGCAGCTCTTGGTGTTAAACACTCCATCGGAACTATTTTTCCACAATATTTGTTCTTCATCCTGGTTAAGCTGTATGCTGAGAATCTCTTGTATAATATGAGGTGGCACCACGTCAGAAAGCTTCTTAACCTCCCATTGATCCTTATCATTAGAATTATAATCTAAAACCAGTTTCTTCACATTAGCATTAGGAAGAGTTTTTCCCTTCAAGATTCTAGATCTTAGCCAATGATCAAGCTCAAAGTTAATTTTGCCTCTGTTAACCTTCCAATATATATGAGGTTCAACAAGCTCCCTAGCTTGAACCATTCTTTTCCATAAAGGGGAATCCTGGTTCCTAACTTGAACCTCAGATTCATGACTTCCCCGGTAGTACTTCGTTTTCATCACCTAGCTCCATAGAGACACTTGTCTTCTAAAATTCCACCACATTTTACAGTCAAAAGCAAGACTAATTTCTTTAATATCTTTGCAACCAAGGCCTCCTTCCTTTCTTGGAAAGCAAATCTTATCCCACGTAGCCCAATGTATCTTTTTCTCTTGATTAGAATCACCCCATATGTAGGCACTGAACATTTTGGAAAGTTTGTTGATAATTGCCTTTGGAGGATCGAGTATTTGTAATAAGTGTATAGGCATGGATTCCAAGACATGCTTAACAAGAGTGATTCTTCCCCCAGCTGAAATCCCTTTATGCTCCCATCCCATAATTCTGTTCCTGACTTTCTTAATTAATTCCTCAAACAGGAATATCTTCTTATGCCCTTTAAATAGTGGAACTCCCAGATAAACCATCGGCACCTCTTGTCTTTGGAAGCCAGTACAATCTTTCAACGTCTTGCTATGTTGTTCTGTATTAGTAATAAAAGAACTTTTAGCCAAGTTGATGGATTGCCCAGAAGCTCTACAATAGTTCCCAAGAAACTCCATTATATTGTTTAAACTCTGTCTTTGTCCATTAGTAAAGATTACAACATCATCCGCAAAAGCCAAATGGGAAATAGGCACATTTCCTCCATACTCATAATCCATTCCCATCTTGGTGGTATACAGATTATCTAACCCTCTGGATAAACTTTCTGCCATTATGATGAAGAGAGCAGGAGATATAGGATCTCCTTGTCTAATGCCTCTGCTGGATTTGAAAAATCCTTTAAGTTCACCATTAATCATCACAGAGAATTTGCAGCTGCTTATACACCTGTTAATTTTGTCAATCCACGCCTCATCAAAGCAAAATTTTCCCATAACTTTTGATAGAAATTTCCAATCAACTCTATCGTATGCTTTGGCCATATCCAATTTAAGAATCACATTACCCCCTCTGGTTTTCTTATATAACTGGAAAAGCAGTTCTTGAGCTAAAAGAATGTTATCTGCAATAGATCTCCCTGGGGTGAAACCACTTTGAGAATGGGAGATGATTCTGGGTAGAATCTTATTAAGCCTCATGGACATAACTTTGGTCAGGATTTTACTTATCACATTACACAAGCTGATAGGTCTGTACTCTTTCCAGTTGGTAGCATTTTCCTTTTTTGGTATAAGAACAATGGTGGTGGCAGCAACACCCTCTGGCAAGATTTTACCTGTGTAAAAATCAGTAACAGCTTCAAGGATATCACTCTTAATAATGTTCAAGCATTTTTGGTAAAAAAACTCCTCCAAACCCATCAGGACCAGCAGCACTGTCTTTATTAAATGAGAAAACCGCCTCTTTGATCTCATCAATGGAAGGTATCCTATTGAGCATCTCATTGTCCTCAGCAGTAACAATTTTGGGGATAGGATTTAAAATGTCATCATTAAGTTCAGTGTATTCCTCAGTAAGAATTTGACTAAAATAATCAATGGCAGAATTTTGTATCTCCTCCGCTTCCTTTAATATTCTTCCATTCTCCAATATGATTTGATTTATTTTGCATTTACTTCTATTTTTCCTAACCACCGCATGGAAAAACTTCGTATTTCTATCTCCTTCACAATTCCACTTGATACCAGCCTTTTGTTTCCAGAACACTTCTTCTCTGGACAGGATTTTATTCAGTTCAGCATAGGCTGCATGAACCTCAGATCTAGCCGCTTGGGATTTTACTCTGCCATAATCCTTCTCCTTTTGTAAGGCCACATCCTCAGCCCTTTTCAAGTTGACAAACAGGTTTCCAAATGACTTTTTGTTCCACTCTTTAAGAAACTTCTTCAATCGCTTTAATTTGTACACAAATCCAAATAAGCCTCTAGAGTATGGAGATAGGACCTCATTCCAGTTTCTCTCAACTACTTGAAAGAATTCCTCATGAAGACACCACATATTTTGGAACCTAAATGAAGACTTGACCTGTACAACCTTATCTGATGTTTGCAGCAGTAGTGGGGAATGGTCTGATGTATCTCTACTAAGACATTCTGGCCTGAAATTTGGGAATTTCTCCATCCATAGTGCATTGACCAGCAATCTATCAAGTTTTTCCCACATGTTTCCATTGGTCCAGGTAAATTGATTATTCTCAATATGTGCTTCTTCCACTTCAGCATCCAAGAGAAAGTTATTAAAATCCTCCATAGATTGATTGTTAAGCAGATTACCCCCTTCTCTTTCTCCCCTATTGAGAATAGCATTAAAATCGCCTCCTACAATCCAAGGGATATCCACACCTTCTGACATTTAGCTTAGTTCAGACCATAGTTCTCTTCGTTTCTGTATAGAACACTTGGCATACACAGCAGAAATATACACCTCCGCTTCCTTCCAAATAAGTTTTGTAGTGAGGACTTGTTCCTTATCCCCAGTAATGCTACAACCCATTACATCCTTCCAAAAATCCCAAATTTTACCATTAACATTAGTGTAGCATTGATCAAATCCCAATCTAATTTTGAAGTCCTGAATTTTACTTCTATCCACCAAAGGTTCGGCTATGAAAATCACTCCCAATTTATACATCTTGCATAGCATTTTGAGTCTAACCAGGGAATTAGATATTCCCCTTATGTTCCAAATCAATATCAATGACATCAGACTAAGAATAGGTCCAATCTTACCTTTTCCTTTGCTGCTGCCTCCTCTTCCTCGGACTTCTAATAATAAGATGTTGTAAGATATCATGCTCCTTGGTCTTAATCTCATCATCTGGATTCAAATCCTCTGGTAACAAAACCTCCTGGTTAACATCCTCCATATTCACTTCCAGGTTTGAACAAGAACTACTCCGTTTAGTTTGGGGCTTGAAATGACCAATGTTGTCATTTTCAGTAGCATTTATTTTGAATTCCTCCAAGTCAACTTCTATCTTTTCAATTGGGATGGCAGCACCTTGATTTCCTTCACCAGTTATTTTGAATTCTCTATTAACTTCCAATAATTCACTGCTCTCTTCGACAAGATCCTTAAGGCAATCAAAAGCACCACTGTGTGGATTTCCTATTACATCATTCTGTGAGACAACTCTTTCCTCAGTATCTGTCACATCATTTTGGGTAGCTCCCTTTTCATCAAATTCATTCCTCTCCATGTCTTCTTTAGGCTTTTCTTTGGTAGAGCATTCAGGAAATTTCTTACAATCAACCTCAACTTTATCCAAATCTGCTGCAGGATCATTTTTGGTCCAAGAAGGACCAGCTCCATTATCTTTCTGAACCACCTTCCATGAATTAACATTGAATTTCTATGGCATATGCTGTGGCTCAACTACTTTTCGCTTACCATTATTTTTCACCTGTAGGTTATCTCTCTTCCAATAACATTGTGATTCATCATGTCCAATATGGTGACAAAAGTTACAATATTTTGGATCATCTTGGTTCTAGTCTTAGTAGCAGTCGGTTCATCAATTTTCAAACAGGATCCAATAGCAGTAGCAATGGAATAAAGGATTGCTTTATCATAATAAATCAGAGGCAGTTTAAGCAATGAAATCCAAATTGGAACTACTGATGATTCTCTGCTAGCATCAAAATTCACTGTGTATTTAAGCACTCGCATTGGAAAACCTTTAATAAACCACACTGCTTTCATAAACAACCGAGCATAATCTTCTTCTAATTCAAAGTTAATAAGAACTAGTATTACACCCGTGCGATGCACGATCATTTGTTACTTACATACATCAAATTTATATTTTAACATATGAAATGAATATTTAATTAAACATAACTTACTTTTTGATGATTTGCCTGCCCCCGAGTAGGTGAATTCATTGGTCAACAAATTGATCATGGCATTAATTTTATCATGATCTCCTGCCAATGCTAATTGCTTCACTATCCCTTCCACCTAGAACCCACCAACCCAAAAAAAATCAACAATTACACAAAATTTCAGAAAATTACTCCAAGAAAGATAAAACAAAAATATGATACAAACAAATACATATATGTAATCAAGACCTCAAGAGCCGCATTTCTCAGCTTTTCTTCTTGATTGATGTAAAATAATGTTAAATGCTTCATCCATTGACCTTCTTCAAATCCTCAAATTGTGTTATGGGAATTGAGTGCATAATATAGGAGTCAAATTCGAGCTGATGAATGCATCAAGTAAATATTGTTATCTGCTAGTTGACAAAAACAGAGAAATGGTATGACGAAGGTCTGCTTATTGTGCTTCTTGTTGCCAATAACAATAGCTTCCACAATAATGGCATCACATTAGATATCAGATTAATTGAAGAATGTATTACCTATAGAAGTCTAACTACGATAACATTCATACTTGCTATAGCTTTGACCGATTCTTGTTTAATCCACCTTCCAGGACAACTTTGGTGTTGGAAGTGTCAAACCCGAAAGGGAATGTGGTATGTGTATGACAGAGGAAATTTCAGTGGTTTTCCTCCCATGTGCACATATGGTTCTTTGCTCCCAATGCAACACTCTGCACGAAAAGATTGAAACTAAAATAAGAAGCTTATTTCATTTCTTTGCACCAATAACTTCATAAGTGCCCTGAATCAAAAAAATTGAGCCCTAAATGAAAAAAATTGAAAGAAACAGTAATTACCTCATTGTCAACGACTTGCCGGGTACAATTTCATGTCAAGCTAAGGAAAAATGATCTGGTTCAAATCTTATCACAGCTCATTTATCAGATATGGAGAATTAAAATGTTGGATCAAAGAACATAATCTGGTTTGTAAATAAGCGGAAGTGTTGAGACAGAATATAAAGCTTCTTGATTGGATTAAAACATACCCATGAGCGAAGCTTCTAGTAGGTGCTTAGCCAAGAGAATCTGTTTTGTAGGGTTGATATCACCATCTTCGATCTTGAATGATGCTGCTGGTAGAAAGATAAAAAACATCTTCTGTAATATAATAAGGATTTTAAAATTAGTATGTACCCTTTGAAGTGATTTTTATTTTCCTAGAAAGCAAAATAAAATCAGATTGCAACATAGACATTACAGCTAAAAGTAATAAACAGCTGACCACCATCGAAACCACACCACCACCAAATCGCTACGACACATCGCCACTACAATGTCTAGGAAGAGTTTGGAGACAGAGGTTTGAGACAGAGAGGAAGGAGAGCGATAGTGTTTTCGAGTGGTTCATGGATAATAATTCAAATTGGTTTTGTTCAGGGAGGACTGAGGAGGCAGGTTTGAGTCAGAGAGGGAGCAGAACTCTTCTTCAGATGATACTTTTCAATTTTGTACGGTTAGCACTGGGGGAATGACTTCAGGTCAACATTTTTGGTCCAATTTTTTTTTTTTTTTCAAATGGGTCTTCGACGGGATGTTTTGAGCGGGAGTTTCTTTACAACTATCCTTCTTTAATATTAAGAAGAATAGATAGATGTGCTTAGAATCCAAGTATCCAATAGTAAAACCTCCATGAAATCCAATAGCCAACAACGCATGATGAAGATCACAGTACAAAGGTTTATAGTGAGAAAACTTTCCAATCAAAGCAAATTTTAGCCAACCAGACAATTTAACAATTTCTTCATTCGACACAGGAACAAATGGTTCATTCCTAAAAACTTCAGCAGTTCGAATAGGGAGAATTTCAGACTTACCGTCTTTCACAACATCCTCAAAAGATTTTGCTCAAACTTGGATGGTTATCTTTCTCCCACTTGCAATATCAGTAAAGGATCTCTCCTTAGGAGGCGGCTGATCCATCGATCACAATTCCACACACTCTCAAAACAGAATGATGTCTAAGCAAGACAAAACCTCCTCTGAACTCCACAAAGGAAGTTCTTCCTCAAATCAGAACCACTCACCGAACAATCCAGCTGAATACGATCAGAGAAATGCAATCCAAGCAAATTAGAAGAAGATCAAGCAAGATAGAAGAAGTTGAGATGAAGATCAAAGGAACTATGTGATTTCGCACCACAACTAGGTGAACTGGCGGGAGAGTTTTTTAAATATATATTACAATACAAATATCCTTTAAACTTAAATATTTGACAACTACAGTGGGACACCATATACCTTATATGGCGTCCCACTGTTCATGTAGTGTTAGATTTTCAGTTTTTCCCCATTTTTACCTTTAGATTAATTTGATTTTTCCTTCTATGTCCATTGATTATTATTATTATTATTATTATTATTATTATTATTATTATTATTATTATTATTATTATTATTATTATTATTATGTTTGGTTAAATTTAGTTATATTCTTTGTTATTTATTGTTATTTTTATTAAGATAATGAATTAATTGTAACGAATTAAATATATGCGGTCCATATATAAATAAATGTAACAGATTAAGCAATATTGACGGTGCATGAAAGTAAAATCAACCTCATGACTTGTGGTTCACGAACATGGAATTCAACTCAAGAGATCCTTTGCATGATTAATAATTTTTTATTTTTAAATGTGATGCATTTAATTGAACATAATTAAATGCATATTTAATTATATGTCAATAAAAAAATTTATTAGTGAAAATATAAATAAAATATATATATAGTGAGTCTTTTGCCTATATATGTTAATAAAATTAAGAAATAAAGCTTCACCATTTTTTATGGCATGTAATTATTTTTTAAATATTTTAATAAATTTGAAAATCGTTGAATTGTTTTATTATCTTTACGGGAAAACATATCATGAATTAAGTGTTTTAGATATTGTACCATGAACATATTAGCTCCATTTCTGGAATTAACGTTCAATAAATGAAATTTTCTTTTTAAAAAAACTTTAGAACTACAAAATTAGGCTCATAAAATACATGTGCAAAACTCAACTTATATATTCTCCTTAAAGATCGACACTTTTCTTTTCATATATTGTTTTTCATCATATTCTTCCCAAAAAGAGGTGTAGGATATACCTTTTTAGTATAATTTGATTTTTTAAGTATTAATTATTAATTTCAAGTGTTTTTCTAAAAAAGTAATCATTAATTTTAATAAATATTGATTATTCTTTCTTCATACTGACAATTTCTTTATTCATATGTTACATTGTTATTTTAATAAAAATTATTGATCAATCAATTGTTTAATAAAAATTATATGAACTAATTGTTAAAATTTGTAGTATATTTTTGCATATTTTAATTATTTAAATTTATAAGGAAAAATAGAAAAATGAACAGAATCAGTAAATAAATAAAAATAATGTGAAAATGATGAATGAATTGAAGAAATCTTAACCCAACTTACAGACAATATATTTACAATTTGCTCTCACTTGTTTGCTTGAATTAAACTTCTCACTGTGATCTTTAATTTGACACTCATATAACATATTTTTCGATTTCAAAATAATACAATAATAATAATAATAATAATAATAATAATAATAATAATAATAATAATAATAATAATAATAATAATAATAATAATAATAGAAAAAATAACATTTTGATGTTATTAATAACATAGCACGAATGTCAATGCAATTAATACACATATAAAATAATAATTGCTAAAATATTTAATTTACTATTTTTTAGCAAAAAAGTTCCAAATTTAAAAAGTTTTTTAACGAGAAAATATGTGTGTATTTTGGTGACGGTTATTCTACTTATATATATATATATATATATTAAGATTAAGATATTTAGATTAAGATTTTTTTTTATAAAAGTAAAAGTGAGGAGAGATAGTTATTAAATGCAATTTTTCCTCCAAAATGACTCTCTCTCCTACTCCTACTCCTACTCCTATATATAACTAGTATTCGCACCCGTGCGATGCACGGAAAAATTTATATCCAATTTTTTTAATTTGGAGTAATGAAAAAAAAAACAATGGAATATACAAATAGTAAAAATTTAACAAATAAAGTACAACGCTTACATGCAGTTCAAATTTAGAGCTAATCTAAATTTTGGAAAACTTCTTTGAAGACCACATTCGTAGTTGTATTCTTTTGTTCACGATCTTTATTACAAATCATGATCTTTAAACCATTACGACTTGTCACCCTGGAAACTGCAACATATAACTGGCCGTGACTGAACACTAAATTTCTTAGATATAACCCAACATTTGAAAGCGATTGCCCCTGACTCTTGTTGATAGTCATTGCATACGATACAATTAATGGAAATTGCCTTCTTCGAAACCTAAACGGCAGTCTTTTGTTAGATGGAGTTAATGACATTCTTGGAATAAGGACTTTGTGACCTGCATTGTTCCCTGAAAGAATTTTCGCCTTAATTACATGATTCCCAAGTCTTGTTATTATAAGCTTGGTACCATTGCACAGTCCAGCTGAATGATCTATATTCTTCAACAACATTACAGGTATTCCAACCTTCAACCGTAACTCATGATTTGGCACACCTGAACATTTTATGCCATTCAAAAATTTCGAGGTGTGAAGATCTTGAAGTAAACCAACATTTGTATCTGATTAACAAGTCGCATCAGAACTTAAATATGTCTTCAACTCAGCTTGATTACGCGATACCATATACTCGTTAACCATATCAACGACATCAAGAGTTGGAGCAAGTATAGCTCTTCCCTGAAGAAAAGAACTATCATCATCTTGACTCAATACCATAGGATAAGTGCTTTCTACAATTTCTGCAATTGAATCATTTGTCGCATTTAACAAAATAGCATCGGGTATCTCAATTTCAGCATGACCATCATTTGGACCTCCTGCAGTTCCATCCCCGATGCTTGAAATCCAATCCGATTTTTTTTTATTTCACAGATTCATTATCTGTACCTAGATTTTGAAGTCTCATGTTCTTCGTCAGTCTCAAAACCGTACAGTGTCTCCAAAGATATGAGGAGTTTATAGTTGCATGGACAATGTCTTGTCTACTACCTTTGGGAATTACGGGTAATATTTGTCTGAAATCTCCACCAAAGACGATTGTCTTTCCTCCAAAAGGTTGCTCCATACTCAATTGGTTGCTAAGCCTCATAATGTCTCTCATGGTTCTATCCAATGCTTCAAAGCAATACCTATTCATCATAGGTGCTTCGTCCCAAATAATTAACTTGGTTTTCACAATTAATTCTGCCAATGGACTGCCTTGCTTTATGTTGCATGTAGAATCTTCATTTGGGTTCAAAGGAATGGAAAATCTAGAGTGAGCAGTTCTTCCACCTGGTAGGAGAAGAGAAGCTATTCCGCTAGACGCAATATTTATTACAATTTCACCCTTCAACCTTAGAGCAGCGGACAATGTTTTCCAGACAAAGGTTTTTCCAGTACCTCCATATCCGTACAAAAAAAACATACCACCTTGATCACTAAGAATTGCACCCATTATTTTCTCATATACATTCTTTTGTTCATCCGTCAAATTTGAAACATATCTCCTGTGCTCATCCTCCAATTTCTTCCTGTCATAAGACAATTCGTCATGTATTAATTTATTTCTAACAACTGCAAAATATTCAGTATTTGGAAATGGCATCGATTGATAATCTCGAAGAGTCTTGCCACTATTTCTTAAAATCTTCTCTATTTCCACCAGAGCATAGTTTCTAATTTCCTCCTCACTTAATTCCAACTATGCATTTAAAAATACAAACAATCATAAAATGCAGTAAAGTTTAAAAATTTTGTAATACATTTATCTAATAAATAAATAACAAAATAATACCTTGGTGGTTCAAATTATTATGCTGTTTGTACGATATGTCTTCTAGATGTTGCCAACATTTTTCCCACACAACTTCTGGCCTCGATAGACAATCCGCCAAAAGTAAAGTAGCAAATAGATTTCTCAGAGAATGTGCAGTTGCCCAATGACTTGCTTCTGTAATTCCGTCTATGTATTCCCTATCATCATCCAAAAGTCCAAGTGCGTAGCAAGCATCCTTGAAAGATTCATATCGAATTCCATTAACAGTCCGGATTTCTTCATAACTCCTGGGACCACGCACAACGTTAAGAAGTGTTCTCAGATAATACATTTCACCACAACCTGGAGGGACATAAAAAATTCGTCCAACAGAAAAACCACGTTTCCTAGGTTTCCATTCTCTAGTTGGTTGCTTCCATACAAACTTTGTTGGAAATTCTGCATATGTCAAATTACATGCCTCTGGGAATTTACTATTGGCTTCCATCCAAGCTGTAAACATGGTTTGGTTTACCGTGGGTCGGTTGATCAACGATTCTATTGGATCAGCATCTGATAAAATGATATTCTGCTCATTCGGTAGATGAAAACTTAACCGTTCAACTGGAGGATCTCTATATTGTATCTCAAAACCAAAAATTCTCCATGAAGCTTCACATGGTGATATATATATATGTAATCATAATACATACTTATTTCATCCACATTGTTTTCTGAATCTTCATTCTCAACACTCTTATAAAATGAAGCAGTCACACGATCATTTCCTTTGTTCATATACTTAAATAGGTACTTGATTGACCTTGACTGATTGCACCATTCCACATTCATATGAGCACCATACTTCATCAATAAGTACCGATTGTGCGGAACAACGTAACGGTTATCAAG
Organism: Ligustrum vulgare; assembly: GCA_963555705.1. NCBI lineage: Eukaryota > Viridiplantae > Streptophyta > Magnoliopsida > Lamiales > Oleaceae > Ligustrum > Ligustrum vulgare. The sequence goes on along the minus strand of OY743176.1, from coordinate 51,124,192 downwards.
ATCAACACCATTCTTATTCACAGTTCTCCCATTATCCCTTCTTCTATAGACTGGATAACCATCATCATCAATAGTTGTGCAATTCGTAATTTTTTTTGGAAAGTGCTTGGTACAACGACCATTAGACATACATGGAGAATGTCTATTAAGATGTCCACATGGCCCGTATATCATTAAATCTTTCACGACAGCATAATATTTCGGATCATCTGCTTCATCAGGAATTTCAGCCGAAATTATCCTGTTAATGTCTTCTGGATTGGGATATTTATCTTCTTGAGATAGAAACAGCAATATGTGAGCATGTGGCAATCCACGATTTTGGAACTCAACGGTATAAATAACTGAAAATAAAAAAATAGGAAAAGCACGTGGAAGATTAAATTCATATTTAATTGAAAAAATAACCATACTAAATTGAATTGTTAATATTAAAAATAAATAAAATAATAAGACTTACCTGATATGACTTTTCCAAATATCTTATTATGTTTAAGATCTTTAATCAATTGATTCAATTTCACTTTGAAGACTCTGCATACTATGTCCGGTCGGTCCTCTACTTTCAATCCTCTTTTACGTACAAAACGCTGAATTTCAGGTCACTTTGGATTACATGTAAATGTAATGAACAGATCAGGATATCCTTTCCACTTGAAAATTGCCATAGCATCTTGGTAATTTTGAATCATGTACCATGCACAACCTGTGAAAGATGGCAGTAGGATAACTCGTTTTCCTTGAGTAGAAGCATTTGTCTCCCCTCTCAAAAATGCTTCTGTTAGTCCTTTGTACATTTCACACCTCAATTCCTGATGAGATCCCGGTCGGGGAATCTCGTCGAAAATGCAGAATAACGAAATCTAAAACCCTAGGAAAGATCCAAATCAGATCTGACTCGAAAATAACAAGAACACGAATAAATGAACGGAAATTAAAAGATAGATTTGACGGTAAAACCTTGACCCGACAATCACGACGCAATTAATGACGATGCGGATTGAAGAACCAAGATTGGTGAACGCCACAAGAGTTGTCAATTTCTTGATAAGTTCGTTGGGTGAACGCCACAAAGAACGAATCTTTGATAAGTTCGAAACAAAAGGGAAAAACTCAACCTTTCAATTTTGGAGAATCCTCTCTCAAATATTATTAATCTCAAATCAAACTTGTTCTTTACAATGAATGGAAAGGAATATAAATAAGCAAAATAACCTAGCCTCTAATTTACTCAAAATAGAATTCTAAATAGACTAAAATTATAAAATAGGAAAATAATCTAAAATAATAAAAAGAAACAAAATAATTGGCAAAATTCGGAATCTTGAATTACGACCGTGAATATATAGCTTACGTCCGTAATGAACATTCTGTCTCAAATTCCAATTAGGTGTTACGGCCGTGATCAATATGTTACGGCCGTAAAAGATTTCAATTTCAGTTTTACGGCCGTGAGGAATATCTTATGGCCATAATCAGCGTTCTGCCTGTTTTTCCCTTTTCCTTCGATAACTTGTTACGGCCGTGATAATAAGTGTTACGGCCGTGAATATATGTTTTACGGCCGTGAAGATCCTCTTTTACGGCCGTAAGGTATTTTCTGCCCAAATTACTTCTTTTTCTTGATTCGTCTTGATCCATCCCTCTTCTCGGCTCGACCCCAACACGGAACTTGGTCCGTTTTGCATGTAGATCACTGTCATATTGCCGATTGCTCGATTTCTCCCTTCGATGCCTGGTCCGGATCACATCATACTCCCTCTCTTGAAAAGGATTCGACCTCGAATCCATTTTTGGTTGGCTTTTCGGACTCCTCCTATTTTTCTGAGCTCGATGAACATGTTTAAGCTTTGAAAGATCCTTTAGACTTTTGGCCTGCTCATTTTGCCCAATGAATTTCTTTCCCGCTTTACGTTCATGGCTTGAGTTATGTTCCTGCAAAACAGATTTCGTAGAACTGGGGAGGGATGTGTTAGCAAATGCAAATAAACTCATTTTTGTGGTGGACTCTCTTTTCTTTTTCTTTTCACTCTCAAGCTCACCTTTTTCTGAGGTCGTGGCCTCAACTCTCTTGTTTTCAATTTTCACACCCTCTCCTTTTTCTGAGGTCGTGGCCTCAACGCTCTTATTTTTCCCCTCAAACTCGATTTTTATTTTCAATTGGTCCTCTCGGACTTCTTTTCGTGACAGCGGAGCAAGAATGATCTTTTTTCCACCCTTGACGAAAGAATATCGATTTTTAAACCCGTCGTGCACTACCCTCCTATCATGTTGCCAGGGTCTCCCCAACAAAATATGGCCAACATGCATAGGTACTACGTCACAAACCACCTCATCCTTATAACCCCAGATGGAGAAATTGACCCTAGCCTGCTTACTCAGCTTAATTTCTCTCGACTCGGTCAGCCATTGCAATTTATAAGGGTTTGAATGTTTTATCAAGCTCAAACCTAATTTATCAACCAACATTGTACTAACCACATTAGTACAACTTCCCCCGTCAATCACCATACCACAAAACTTTTTGCCCACTAAGCATCTTGTATGGAAGAGATTATCCCTTTGCTCACCAATTTCATCCACCCTGACCCTAGTACTAAGGACACGCCGATTAATGAGTGAATCTTTAACAGCATAGGTTAGCCCTTCCTCATCACTACTACTACTAGCCCTAACATCTACTAACTTAGGCATTCCCTTAAATTCATCATCGGAACTAATTTCACCATTATCACGCAAGATCATTAGCTTCCTATTTGGACACTGGGATGCTATATGACCCATACACAAGCACTTAAAACACTTAATATTTCTATCCCGAGTAGTTTGAGAATCAGGAATATTTTTACCTTTCGTTGTAGGCTCCTCCTTCCCTTTTGGGTTATGTTCAACGTTAGATTCCTGCTTCGGTTGTGATGTAGGATAAGATGGTGAGTGTCTTGCTGCCCCCTTTCGCCTTAGCTGCCTTTCCACCTTCATGGCCATATGCACCATATCCTCTAGCTCCACATAGTGTTGCAGCTCAATGACATTGGCAATGTCTCTATTCAGCCCACTCAGAAACCTAGCCATCGTAGCTTCCCGATCCTCCACCATGTTAGCCCGAATCATCGCCACCTCCATATCCTTGTGATAATCCTCTACACTCCTCGATCCCTGAGTCATACCCTGTAGTCTCTGGTAAATATCCCTATAATAATGAGTCGGCACAAACCGCTTCCTCATTATGGTTTTTAATTCACCCCAAGTCTCCACTGGCTCCTCAAGGTTTCTCCTCCTACCCGTCACTAGTTGATCCCACCAAATATTTGCGTATTCGGTGAATTCAATCACGACTAATTTCACCTTCTTCTTTTCCGAATAATTATTACAATCAAAAAGTCGTTCGACCTTTGTCTCCCAATCCAAGTACGCTTCCGGATCACTCCTACCTTGGAACGATGGTAATTTCACCTTAATTTTCCCAAGGTCGTCGTCAACATCATCTCTACCCCTACGATGCCTCCTAGCATCACGACGCTCCCTATCCTGTCTCCTCTCATACCTATCTCCTCTATCCCTCCTTCGCATACTACCCAAAGATATACTGCCACTTTGAATTCCCATATCCTCATCACCCATACCAACCTCACGCCTATTACCTCTTCTAACCCGAGAACCATCATGAGATTGATCCCGAGGTCTTTGTTCACACTCTGTACCTCTATTCTCCATCTGTGCCATAAACCTCTCAAAGTGTGCCCTCATTGCTGCAATATCATCATTACCCTGTTTATTCCTACTATTCACACCCCCGAGCTGTTTTCTATCTCCAATAGAAGATGAATATGTGGAAACCTCTCTATCAGACATTTTAAGTTACGAACAAGGAAATTCGGAATATTTGGGGAATATTTTGGGAATTTCCGGAATTTTTTATTTTTTTTTAATAATCTGCCAAAGAATTGGACTATGAGTATGGCAGAAAAAACGGAACTGAATTTGGACGAAAAACGAAGAAGAAAAACACTTTTGAATTTTTGGGAATGACTCTTATGGATCAAACTGGAAAAATTTATGACTGACACGAAGAACGTGAAGAACACGAAAAAAATCAAGAAACGCAAGAATCTGAAATAGATCCAAGCTCTGATACCAGATGATGAGATCCCGGTCGGGGAATCTCGTTGAAAACGCGGAATAACGAAATCTAAAACCCTAGGAAAGATCTAAATCAGATCTGACTCGAAAATAACAAGAACACGAATAAATGAACGGAAATTAAAAGATAGATTTGACAGTAAAACCTTGACCCGAAAATCACGACGCAATTAATGACGATGCGGATTGAAGAACCAAGATTGGTGAACGCCACAAGAGTTGTCAATTTCTTGATAAGTTCGTTGGGTGAACGCCACAAAGAACGAATCTTTGATAAGTTCGAAACAAAAGGGAAAAACTCAACCTTTCAATTTTGGAGAATCCTCTCTCAAATATTATTAATCTCAAATCAAACTTGTTCTTTACAATGAATGGAAAGGAATATAAATAAGCAAAATAACCTAGCCTCTAATTTACTCAAAATAGAATTCTAAATAGACTAAAATTCTAAAATAGGAAAATAACCTAAAATAATAAAAGGAAACAAAATAATTGGCAAAACTCGGAATCTTGAATTACGGCCGTGAATATATAGCTTACGGACGTAATGAACATTCTGTCTCAAATTCCAATTAGGTGTTACGGCCGTGATCAATATGTTACGGCCGTAAAAGATTTCGATTTCAGTTTTACGGCCGTGAGGAATATCTTACGGCCGTAATCACTGTTCTGCCTGTTTTGGCCTTTTCCTTCGATAACTTGTTACGGCCGTGAATATATGTTTTACGGCCGTGAAGATCCTCTTTTACGTCCGTAAGGTATTTTCTTCCCAAATTACTTCTTTTTCTTAATTCGGCTTGATCCATCCCTCTTCTCGGCTCGACCCCAACACGGAACTTGCTCCGTTTTGCATGTAGATCACTCTCATATTTCCGATGGCTCGACTTCGCCCTTCGATGCCTGGTCCGGATCACATCAATTCCTTTTGATGAGTTCGTATATACATCAGCCTGGAAGACTCAACCATTGTGTAGGCATCAACAAAAAACTGTTGGAATAGACGCTTGGCTAATAAAATCACTTTTGATTCACTTTCCCTTTCTTGCAATCGAAATGAAAAGAATTCTCTCATACTTATCTTCTTCCTCGAGGTAGATGAGCTTTTATTTCAATCTCTCACTTGTATATCTTCCCTAAATCCATCCTCACCATATGGGAAAAGTAGAGGGTATTGAAGCGCAAGATATGACGCGTTCAACTCATTAATTCACTGTAGCTGGCCACTTCTTCTTTCTACTATAATATCTCTGTCACCAGGTGAAGTTTCAAAGTCACCGACAATCAATGCAGCAACTTCTGAAACTGCTGGAAGATTATATCTTCTTCCATCTTTACTTCTTCGTCCAATCAGCTTAAGTTTTAAATTTGGAGAATTTTGTTGACGAAATGTATCTCTAACCATCTGGAAGGACTTTACTAAAACATTGTTTTCATCAAGCATAGATCTCAATCCTCCAACAATCTCCATGTGAAGATTATTTATTTGAGTTTTTACTGAAACAATAATGAAAAACATTTACCGTTAAATTTTAAACGAAAAAAACAATGCAATTTATAAAAAATCTGTACGTTGTTAAAACTAACAATATTTACATACCATATAGCCTGTAAGCGGTTTGAATCTTCATTGTCAGTGTCGTAAATGTACAGTTGAGCAAACTTTGGTGTCGAACCTTCATTTGGCAACAAACTACCAATCATGTGATAATTTTGTCCATGTAACTTGAACACCGGTGGTAATTTACCTTTATTCAAAGCCGAATCTATCTTTCCTCCCATTGACGTAAAAGAGAACATCATATTGTAGGAACGGATGTTTTCTAAAAAATGTTTACTCCTTTCACTTGACCCATTCAACAAATCATTAAGAAAATCGGGAGGTCGTTGTAAATATAGAAGCTCCACTTTTCCTTGCATACAACAGAGGGAGAATTTTGGATTTTTTGAGTTAAACCACTTTTCAACTCGCTCATCATACCAAAATAATGCACCACAGTATTCACATCTAAACTCTGGATCCCCGATATCATAATATTCTGCAAAAATGTAAAATAACTTTTGTTTGCATTAACAACATATATCTAAATAAAATAAAAAATATTTATTTTTCCTATATAGGCCAAGTCAACTTTATCGTATTATTTTTTTAAAACAAATATATGAAAATACAAATAACCAATAAATTAGTACCAATTAATATTGAAATAGAAAAAAATATTTTCCATGTACATTATATGTGAAATAATTTATGTACATAAAATAAATTTGTTGTAAATATTATAATAGTTAAATTAAATCATAGTAAACAACTTGTAAAGTTGTTATCTAATATGACGTCTACACATAATTCTTGCAATTTCTTACATTTAAAAAAAATTAAATTAATTATGAAACTAAATTGATCAATCATTTATATTCTCTGCAAAGTGTTTAAAAGAGATAGTTACAATTGCATTATTTTAAAAAAAAAAAAAAAATCGATATCCTAGTTGATTTATTCTTAGCATGGACACATTTAGTATTAAATTGATATTTTAATTATAAATTACTAACATTAAGTTTGGAAATAGATTCATAAAAATGTATAAAAATAAATTTTTCAACATTGAAAATAATGTTCTAAGAGTTCAAATAATTATGTTCTTCTCAAATATCATATTGAATGACAATCGAAAATTTTCCATATAATAACAATTTGTGTATATTAGACTCTGTTTGACAAACATATTTTTTACAGCACAATTCTCAAAATTATTTTTTAACCATAAACAGTGTCCCTCTCCACTATTTAACCACATAATTTTCCTAGAAAATATAAAAAAAAAAATTTAAATAAAAAACTTTTAACAAACGGAGCCCTAAGTTATCGAATAGTTTAAAAATTATATGTTTAAAAATATCTCGCATAACTTTACTTCATATTGTAGACTTGGATAATGAAATTGGCCCAAGTAGATAAAAGTAGATCCACATGTAAATGCCGGTTAATAGTGTGAAAAAATAAATAAAATAAGGATATTCTAGAACTAATCCGGTAGCCATAATATCTTCACTGGAACAGACAAGTTATCCTCCTCTCAGTCCTCTGCCATTTCGTTTCCCATTTTTCCATAATTTCTTCTCTCCAAACGTAATTGTTCATCTCCAATTTTCATTTAAATGAAAGAATACTGTCAAACTTTTGTCGTTCTTGTTCATCATCGCAGTTCAAACGACGTAGTAATTTTTTTCATCGATTGTGCAAACAGTCCTGGAAAAATGACTGTCAAATTTCAGATCCACTACATCTAGTAAACGTTAATGATGCCGGGATCTGAAGAATGCTGGAAAAAAAATATTGGTTTATGTGAAGGTAAAATTCTTTGTTAATTTTTTCTAGCTAAGTATTTGTTATAAATTTAATTTTTTGTGTATGTCAAGTTAAAAGTCTTTGTTTAATATTTTTGCATGCAAAAATGGGTTTAGTGATAGTTGACCCGTCCCATCTTTAAGTGTGATGAACTTCATTCATAGCTCAAAAATGCGCAGATCTGGAGAAGGCTGAAGAAAATATTGGCTTATATCAAGGTAAAATTCTTTGTTAATTTTTGCTTGCTAAGTATTTGTTATAAATTTAATTTTTTTTTGTATATCAAGTTAAAAGTCTTTGTTTAATGTTTTTGCATGCAAAAATGGGTTTGGAGATAGCTGATCCGTCTAAAGCTCTTTCCGTGTAAAGATGAAGAGGTTCCACATCCAACAAAATAACAAAGTCAACAGAAAAAATGGTAGACTTCTTCTATCCATAGTTTATTTTTATTTATTTATTTTTGCATATACTGTGTTTTAAAACGACAAACATTAGTATTTAATTTCATATATTATATTTAATATTTTTACGAAGATTTTAAAAATTAAATACCGTTGATCACTGGAGGCACTGATTACAAATGTTTTTTCAAGTTTTTTTACCAATCAAATGAGACATTGATGAAAGATTAAAAAATTTGTGAAGATATAAAAACTTAAATACAAGTGATAATTACAGAAATGTCATAATATAAATCTCTTTCTTGTCAAAAGAATAAGTGGTATCCACAAGTATAAATACACGAACCTAACCCAAAAGCCTACTTTGAAACAGAGCTCAAAATGAAATTAGACATTATTTGAATAGTTGATGATTGAAGATAATTAAATTATTTAATCGATGCAATATATTTTAATTGATTAAAATGTCAACATCTTAAAAATAAAAATAAAAAAATCCCAATATTTATGCAATTGAGAAGTAGAAAATTGCAATTTAATTAACTAATAACAATTTTCTTTGAATTTTGAATAATAAAATAACAATAATAAATGATAATTATTGTAATGAAATTCATTTCACAATGATAATTGTTATATGGAAATGATGTCTAAATCTATGAATTTCATTAACTAAAACAACAATAACAGTTAACATTTTTTAAGATGAATAGGTACAAAACATACCTTTTTCTGAGTTGTCTGAAATATTGTAATCTTCATCTACACAGAACATTTAAAAGTTATATCTATAATATGTAAATTTTGAAGTGTTTTTTTTCTTCTAAAAATAGTATAATGAGTATTACAAATAATATGGACATTTTAAATTCAGTTACCATCAGTATCGAGATTAACAACTGTGCTTTGAGATGTTCCACCACCAGGAAGGACATCCGAATTGTCTAAAAAGAATATAGAACTTGCAATTAAATTAAGTATTATAACAATTTAGATAATTCATTATATGAATAGTTTCATAATATGAAACCAAATAATTTTTCTTTAAATTGTACCGAAACTATCAATTTGATAACTTACACTTATTATTGACTTCATGTGGAGCTGAAACATCCTTTTCAATGCACTGCATAGCGGCCTTAGAAGAAATGGAGTTCTCACAAGATAGAACTTGTCTATCAATTATCTTGAATCTCGCCAATCTCAATACATTATTAGTTGTAAAAGGTCTATTCCATACTTGTCGATTAGAACCATTGAAATCTTGTATTGGAGTTGAACATTGGACATCTAAATTTATGAACCACACAATAAATATCAACACAATAAATATATAAATAAGTTAAGGTTTTTGACTCTAAACTATACTAATGTCAAACAATAAGAATTCAAAAAATAAAAATAAAAAAGTAACTGTATATTAAAATTACCATTTGTAACATCACTCAATGGCATGGTAGACATGATATTTGAAGTTCCTGTACCATCATTTGTGTGTCTTGCAGATTTACCACTTAACTTGTCTGCAAATGGAAAGTAATTTTACTTTTTTTTTTTGGTTAATAAACAGAAATTACACGTATGTTGAAACAACAAGAAAATATTTATATTAAACTCTATTTAAGTTAGGAAATTTTAATTTATCTGAATAAAAACATATCATCTTTCTAGTAAAGAAGAACAGGGAATTATGCCTTCAACAGTAAATGAACAGTCAAAATCATAACTAGCAATACAATTCTGATTCATATAAACTAATTGAATTAAGTTTTTAATTATAGATTTGGTCTAGAAAAAGATTCATTTTTGGGAAAATTAATTTCAATACAAATTATTTGTTTATAAGAAGTTATAAATCGATAAATTCATACCTGGTTCAGAACTAATTGGTAGAGATCTTTTTGAACCGATGCAAATATTCTTCATTCCTATGTGCTTGCCGATTATTTTCAGCAATCAAATATTTCAAAGCACGTGACATAGAACACTATAAAAAAACCTTCTTTGAATTAAGTCTTAATCCGTTTCTTCGAAATCAAGTGCAACTGAAATGAAATCCTGAGAGTACAATTTAGAGGGGAAAAAATAAAGTAGAGAATATGAAATTTTTGTGTATAGCTTGGACGCATGCTTCTTGGTATATGAACATGCACATTTACGGATCTCAACACAATTTCAACATCCAAAAAGCTGACCAATCAAATTATCTTTTATCTAATAAGACTGTTCATATTTAATACATTCAGTTAAATAAAATATTAATGATTAATATATAAAAAATAAAAAATATAAGATCTTTTTTTCTTCAATAAATAATGTATTTATTTTCACATTTTCCGAAAATTCTAAAGAAAGAAATGATCATATTGGTTCGAATGTTTGAATTGGTTACTTTCCAATTGATATATATATATATATATATATATATATATATATATATATATATATATATATATATATATATATCTTCTTTTAATTATTGGTTATCAGTTACACTAAAAATGTGCAATTAACATGGTATTTGTGGAAGAAAAGACATTAAATTAAAGAAAACGTTAGTCATTAAATAATTTTAAATAATTTCAATTTTTCCCCTATATCATCTATACAATTATGTAAGTTAATGCTATTTATTTATACAATTGATATGAGGAGAAAACTCTTTAAAAAAAGGTACGGTTTAAGTTTAACCTTCTAAATTTATCAATGAAATAAATTTTATGTTTACACTTCCACTAATATCACTTATTCCTCGATAACTAATGTAGTTTGACACAAACTATCATTAAAGATGACTGAATTTAATTGGTAAAATTCTTATTGACGTGTCTTTATCATAAATTATCTTTTTCTTTTATCCAAGAAGACCGTTCATATTTAATACATTCAGTTAAATAAAATATTAATGATTAATATATAAAAAATAAAAAATATAAGATCTTTTTTTACTTCAATAAATAATGTATTTGTTTTCACATTTTCCGAAAATTCTAAAGAAAGAAATGATCATATTGGTTCGAATGTATGAAATGGTTACTTTCCCAATTGATATATATATATATATATATATATATATATATATATATATATATATATATATATATATATTCTTTTAATTATTGGTTATCAGTTACATTCAAAAATGTGCAATTAACATGGTATTTGTGGAAGAAAAGACATTAAATTAAAGAAGCGTTAGTCATTAAATAATTTTAAATAATTTCAATTTTCCCCCTATATCATCTATACAATTATGTAAGTTAATACTATTTATTTATACAATACATATGAGGTGAAAACTCTTTAAAAAAAAATGGTACGGTTTAAGTTTAACCTTCTAAATTTATCAATGAAATAAATTTTATGTTTACACTTCCACTAATATCACTTATTCCTCGATAACTAATGTAGTTTGACACAAACTATCATTAAAGATGACTGAATTTAATTGTCAAAATTGTTATTGACATGTCTTTATCATAAAAAATTCTGTTTAAATTTAACATCATGAAAAAAGTTCGCCCCCTAAAAAGAAGACTGTAAACACATTGAATTAAAGAAAATTTTAATCATTTATATAATTTAAATAATTTCATTTTTTTTTCCTAATATTATTAATAAAATATTTAAATCATTGCTATTTATTTAGACAATCATTATGATGAAAAATCTCACACAAGAAAAAAGAAGAAGAAGAAAGCTACAGCTTAACTTTAACAATGTATTGTAATTGACCTTCCAAGTTTATTAATAACATAGACAGTAGATTTACTTTTTCAGTAATTTCACAGATTATGTTAATAAATTAAGATTGACTGTAACTTTCATTAATCATATATGAATTTAATTGGAAAAAAATATATTTATATGCACATTTTAAATAATTCATAAGTAGAACAACTTTAGAGATGAAGTTGATGACATTGAATTTCAGAATTTAGGATTTGCCTTCTGCATATCTTTATAATAGCTAAAGCCAAAAGTCTTGCTGAAGAAACAGTAATTAAGACACTAACTTAATCAGACATGCATAAAATAAAACGTTCAAAAGCCAAAACATTTCAAGCTGCATCCCAAATTATTCCTCAAACTTGATAACTTTCCCAAGTTTGTTGGTTGAGTGTTCAGATTTCAGTCCTCCGTCAGCTTTTTTGCTATTTACAGTGTCACCATCTCCGTCTTCCAAAGAAAATCTCTTCCAACACTTCTTCAACGAGGTTCTTACCTCGTCTTCACTTCCAAATTCCTAAAGTGACATATATTAATCAGCAAGATGTTCAATAATTCAAATAAAATTAACATTATGCAATGAAATTATCCAAAGGTATATTTTTATCACACCTTCAACTTTTCGGTGTCATCTTCATTTAACTTTGAAGCGTCAACAGAATCCTTCAAATATGACATTCAAAAAGTTATTGATAAATTATTAAATATATACAACTCGAAGACATAATACTTATATATACACCCACCTGATTTTTGGCCATACGTTTTTCAACATTGAATAAGTCTGTTTTTCCCTTGATGTTATTTGATGCCGTCAAAAGTCCTAACCTTGACGTGGTAGAATCTGATGACAATTGATTGCTGGAAAAGATGATGAACTCGCCTGGGATTACCTGCAAAAAAGGCGAGGAGGAAACTCCCCGTCGCCCCTCCAGTGTGAGAATTAGTTTTCTAGAAAAAGGTAGAGAGAATATTTAACTGGAGAAACGTAAAGAATTGTGAATGAATAATTTGATAAGAAAAGAACTGTATTTATAGGGCTGAAAAAGCTCATAACTTCCTTTATTTAAGGAAGGAGTCCTTTTGTCATAAACTTACCTTTTAAGAAGAATTCCATACTTATAAGGATTCAGTTTCCTTTTTGTAAAGAGTTTCCTTGTGGATCATGTATTGTCGTGAGGCTCAAGTATATGGCCCACTAACGATGCCCAGTGATGAAAAAGATTGGGAAGCCTTCAAATACGGGCCGTAGGTTGGTAAAGAACGATCTTATCTTCAATTTTCAAAATGAAGTAGATCGGGATGACCTCGACCTTTATGAGACCGGGTATTTTAATGAGGCGACATTGGTTATTGTTGAACAGCGAAGAGGTCGGCCATATACCGACCATGGAGCTCTCGGTAACAGGTCGGTCCAAGGAAGACCACGATCTCAATAGGTCGGGTCATGGAATTCTCCGTAAATTTAGGCAGTAGGAAAATAATTCCTATCATTAGCCCCCGTGCGTCAGAAATTGGGACAAGATTTCTGGGCGCATGACAGCTGTTATATTAACTTTGCCAACTCATCATATTTATTGCTTTAGTCATAAAAGAATTGCCTATGATGTTGACACGTGGCAGAAAAAATAACTTTTGGATTTTGAAATTTTTCCCGCCTATTTTGCCTATATATATGTGGTCCCCATAGCCTCATTCATCTTACTTTGTGAAAAATAGCGATCAGAGAACTCCTCGGGTTATCATGTCTACTCCAACAATATCCTCTTAGTATTTAGGTAAGCTCGACCTAACCCAACCTCTCTTTCTGTTTTTGTTATTTATTAACGTAGTGGCTAGGCGGGTTCCTGTGGGCAACCTTAGGGAAATAGAAAACTTAGACGAACCGTTAGAGGTCGAGCCTTTAGGTTTCTACGAACCCCCGACCAGTCCTAAGGATAATGAGTCGGAAAATGAAGAGGAAGCGGAAAATGATCCCGGGGTAGATAGAGATCCGAGAGAGGCCGACCTAGAATTTCCTAGATTTTTCAACAAAATGAAAGAACACATGATCGAGGTAGACATGAGGAGATATAACCTGGTGAGTAGGTACACGGCAAGGGTTCCTGATAGAGATGAGTACCCTTATCATTGCCGGGAGGGGGAAATAGTAGTCTTTCACGAGGCGTTAATGGCCGGGCTTCGATTCCCATTCCATTATTTTTTTGTGGACTTCTTGCTTACCGCGGGCATATTGTCGGGTCAGCTCGCTCCAAATGGGTGGAGGATCCTTGTATATTTTTTCATATTATGTAGGAATTTAGGAATAGAGTCCACTGTTAACCTTTGCAAATGTTTGTTAGAACTTAAGTACTTAGCCCGATGCAACAGCTTTGTGTATCTGTATGGGAAGGGTAGGTTCGAGGTTCCATGGGTTCCTTCCTCCATAAAGTATTGGAAGGAAAGGTTTTTCTTTATCAAGCCCAAGGAGGGCGAAACCCTATTCTGGCCGACCTTCAGGAGACCCGATGGAGATAATTTTAATAGGATAGGTAATCTGAGTGAGGAGGCCGTGACAGAACTTATGGCCGATGCTATCCGGGTGTGTGACTTTGGTTTGCTGGCTGAGGAAGCCAGTGACCTAGCAAATAGTGACATTCTGGACCAGGCCGGACTTGACCTTCAGCCCGGTAGGGTTCGGCCTCTTAAATTACGTAATTAAAAATGCCCTTGTTTGCCTTTTGCTTATCTTTATAGACTTTTCAGGGGGCCTTAACCTTCTTATCCTTGTTTCAGGAATGGCTTTTGACTCTGAAGTTCTGAAGCAGGCCGCACTTGCTAAGGCTCAAAATGCCCGGGCGAAGAGGGCTGTTGATGGAGTGACTAGGAGGCGCCCTCAAAAGAGGGGAAGAGCCAGCACTTCAAGCTCGGGACAAACATCCCGATCTCAAGAGGATGTCCCGCCACCAAGGGAAGAAAGGCCACCCAGGGGTCGAGCACCTCCTCCTTCTGACTCCGAGCTTGAGGCTGACAACCCTTCTCTAGCCGACTGTAGGAGGAAGATGCAAGACTCCCTGCATCCAGACCTTGTGAAAAAATATCAATATGAGATCGGTCTGGAGCGGGGAGTGGAACACATAATGAGCACGGCTCTCCAGGTAGTTCTTTGAGATCTTGTGGCCATTCTTTAGCGAATATACATATTTACACAAAATTTTCACGAATTATTCGCCCAATCTTCAGATGTTGATCATTACCCGGGGTGTTGCAAACCAAAGCATTGAGCAGGGCGAGACTGCGAGTCAGCTAGTGCACTCCGTTCAATACGAAGCCACCCGGGCCAATGTTGCCGAGGAGGAGCTGCGTAAAGTTAAGGCAGACCTCGAGGCCGCTCTCCAAGAGCGGGACAATGCTCGAGATGAAGCTATCCGTTACGTAGGGGAGCTCGAGCAGGCTCGAGCACGGGAGCCCCAAATCCAAGCGTCAGCCATAGAGTCCTTCAAGGGTTCTGAAGATTACAAGCTTTCCTTGGGCACGTATGCATTGGATTCTTCCTCCCAAGCAATAAAGCAGGCAAGGGCTTGGTGCCTTCAGAAGACAACCGAGCTAGACACGAGCCCTATGGCCGCCTTCCCCCTAGGTGCTGATGATCTCGACCTCAGCCCTTTTGAGGAGGAAGATGACGCTGACTGTGAAGTGCTTGAGGAAGCAGAGGAGGGGTCTGGTGCCGAGGACTAAAGTAATTGTAAATTCTCATTGTAATGCCCGGGGTATACCCCGTAGCCTTTGTAAAACTCTTTTAAAGAATGAACTTGATTTTGTAAGATTTTCGCCTTTAAATATTAAGTAGCTTTGATTCCATATCTTGATGTTTATATGATCGGGTAACGACCGACCATCTATTGTAGTTACAACCACGGGTTAACATTTCGCAGTATCAAGATTTAGTTTGAGACAAATGTCTACCGAGGCCGGGTGAGCCCGATCCTTTCTAGTCGATTTTGTCAAAGATAGGATCACGCTTTTTACTTGGCAAAATCACAAGAATTGTTTGATAAGGTCGGGTTATGCCGACCTTTAGGATAAATTTGTCAGGATGGAGTCGTGTCCATAACTTAGTAAAATGGGTGTGGTTTTTACAAAGGTCGATCAATGGGAGCCGAGGCTACCCCGACCTTTCTTAATTCACAATTTCTGATTTTGAAGTAATTTGCAACGTTTTGTCATGAGACATTGTAAATTACTTGATGGGAAATAATTTGTAAAGTCATGTGAATGACCTTGTAAATTATCTGATGGGAAATAATTTGTAACGCCTTTCCATGAGACCTTGTAAATTATCCATGGAAGAATAATTTGTAAAGTCTTGCCATGAGACATTGTAAATTATTTGATGGGAAATAATTTGTAACGCCTTACCATGAGACCTTGTAAATTATCCGTGGAAGAATAATTTGTAAATTCTTACCATGAGACATTATAAATTATCTGATGGGAAATAATTTGTAACGTCTTGCCATGAGACCTTGTAAATTATTCGTGAAAGAATAATTTGTAAAGTCTTGGCATGAGACATTGTAAGTTATCTGATGGGAAATAATTTGTAACGCCTTGCCATGAGACCTTGTAAATTATCCGTGGAAGAATAATTTGTAAAGTCTTGCCATGAGACATTGTAAATTATTTCGATATTTGATCTTTGTAGTCCTAATTCTTTGGAAGAAGTACTTTTATTAAAGGGGACTGAACGTTGGGCCTCGTTAAAACCTTATCCAAAAAAACTCATTGGGAGAAAATCTGGACAAGGAAAAAGAGTACCCGTCCCTGACACTGAAAGACAAAATAATGGGCATGCAGGCCCGACCATAATATCCGATGATGGACGTGCCAGTCTGAAAACAAAAATAAAAATGGGCGCGCAGGCCCGACCTTACTAGGACTTGGCATCAAAAGAAATATGATTACTTGTAGTACGGCTTCAAGTTCTCCACATTCCATGGCCGAGGAAGAGGTTTTGAATCCATCGTGCGGAGGCTGTATGAGCCCTTGCCCGCCTTTCGAATGACTTCATAAGGTCCTTCCCAAATAGGCCCAAGTTTCCCTGGTTGATGACCGGCAGCCTCACTGCGGCGAAGGACAAGATCTCCCATTCTGAATTCCCTTTTCTTTACTCGAATATTGAACTTCTTAGACATGGCCTGTTAGTAAGCTGCTATTCTTAATGATGCATTTTTCCTGACTTCCTCTAGAAGATCCAGACTTTCTCTCTGTCCTTCGATGTGGTCGGGAGACCCTGTCATGACCTGTTGGCCCCCGAGGTCTTGGTGAGAGTTCGGTGAAGAAGTCGGCCAAGACCTGTGCTTTGATAGAAGGTCGAGGTTTGAACTCGATATCATACTCTCCAAGCTCGATTGACCACTTGAGTAGACGGCCGGATACATCTGGTTTCTGTAAGATTTGCTACAAGGGCTGATTTGTGAGGACAGTTACGGCATGGGCTTAAAAGTACGGTCTTAACTTTCTTGCATTCTTCAACCCAAATGGCATGACCTTGTAGCAGTATATTCCTTCATCTACCATGAAGGAAGTTTTTTCCTGATCTTCATGTGCCATTCGAATCTGATGATACCCCGAGAATGCGTCCAAGAAACTGTAAAGTTCGGATCCTGATGTGGAATCCACCAACCTGTCAATCCTGGGAAGAGGATAACTGTCTTTCGGACATGCTCTATTCAAATCTGTGAAGTCTATACAAACTCGCCACTTGCCATTTGGCTTCTTTACCAAGACCACATTGGTTAGCCACTCTGGATACTTCACATCTTTGATGAATCCTGCTTTCAAGAGCTTATCTATTTCCTCTTTTATTATCTGCTTTCTTTCTGTGGCAAACTGTCTTCTTCGCAGTTTCACGGGCTTCTTGTCGGGCATGACGTTCAGCTTGTGTTCGACAAGCTCGGGATCTATCCCGGGCATATCTTCAGCACTCCATGCAAATACATCGATATTCTTCTTTAAACATTGTGTCAACTCTTCCTTCATCATTTTGGGGAGCTCTTTCCCAATTGTGAAGCTCTTCCCTTCTGAGACATGAACCTCTTCCAACTCTTCTACTGGCGACATTCTTTCTTCGAGACGAAGTTCTATTGACATCAAATATGTCCTATTTTTTCCAATGCAGTTGATATAGCAACTTCTGGCTACCGATTGATTTCCCTGAATAGTTGCTATGCCTATGGAAGTTGGGAACTTGATTGCCAGGTGATAAGTTGATACTATAGCTTTGAGGCTGTTCAAGAATGGCCTTCCCAAGATAGCATTGTAGGCCATAGGAGTTTTGACGACTTGGAACAGAGTCATCTTCGTTACACGCTTTTCTTCTGATCCTAGTGAAGTGGGAAGGTCAATTAGGCCTTCAGGTTTCACGGTTCCTCCTCCAAACCCAGTTAGGGGAGTAATGACCTGTCGAAGCCGGTCTTTGGGAAGTTGCATCTGATTGAAAGCTTCCAAGGAAAGAACGTTGGCTGCACTCCCATTGTCAACTAGCACCCTTCTGACATCAAAATTGGTGATAGTTGCACTGATAACAACATCATCGTCATGAGGATAAGAAATCCCTTCCATGTCAGCATTGTTGAAGCTCATGCTGTCCGAGACCTCATGGTCATGACATCCCGACCTTTCTTCCCGATCACTCAGTGCACGGGCATGGTTCTTTCGTGCATTATTCGAATCACCTCATGATGCTATTCCTCCGACGATAAAATTTATGATGCCAGCGGATCTGGTATTCTCTTCCCCTTTTCCATGCTCTTTATCGTCTCTCTTTATGTAGTGCCCCAGGAAGCCCCTTTTTATGAGGGCCTCTATCTCCTGTTTCAAAGTTCTGCACTCATCCGTGGTATGACCCGGGCTCTTTTGAAAGTCACAATACTTATGTCGATTCTTTTTGTCGACTTTCCCCTTAATAGGCTTGGGCCATCGCAAATCTTCCCATCTTTTGATTTCCATCAGAATGTGAGATCGTGGTGTGTTTAGCGGAGTTAAACTCTGATGCCCATGACCATTCTCTTTATGGTTATTTCGGGAAGGATTTTTCTCATCTTCCTGTCTTGATCTCTTACTCCCCTGCTTTGTTGATGGTGAAGACTGTGCTACTGTCCCATGCCCTTGATCCTGTGCCCGAACTAACAAAAGTGTTTCCTCCATGTTTATGTACTTTTATGCTCTCCGAAGAAG
Organism: Ligustrum vulgare; assembly: GCA_963555705.1. Lineage (NCBI taxonomy): Eukaryota > Viridiplantae > Streptophyta > Magnoliopsida > Lamiales > Oleaceae > Ligustrum > Ligustrum vulgare. The sequence continues at coordinate 51,105,355 of OY743176.1, read as the reverse complement.
TTCTGTTACATTTGAAGGTGGGCTCTTGGACAGGGACATTCTGAATTCCGGGCCTCAAATAGCCAAGGTAAGGGCTGAAATTGCTGATGATATATGAAGATCTGGAATCTGAAGTCTTTCAGCGTTAAACCGAGTCATGAACTCCCGCAGCGTCTCATTCTGAGCTTGCTTTAACTGCATGAGGGACGCGGCGGTCTTCCTGATTCTTTGGCTACTTGCAAAGAAAGCAGTGAACTTCTCAGTAAGATCTGCAAAGGAAGAGATGGATCCTGGAGGTATCGTAGAAAACCAGTCTCGAGATGAATTTGTCAAGGTTTGCGGGAAGGCCTTGCACAGAATCTGATCGGGAGCATTCTGTATGTCCATGATATCAATGTAGGTATTCAAGTGGTTGTTAGGATCTGTTGTTCCATCGTATTCCTTTATTCAAGGATATTTAAATCGATCGGGCAAGGGAAAGGATGTTATTTCAGGAGTAAAGGGGGTTCTTCTCACGAATGACGTCCGACCCTGGGTGTTCTGTCGGATTCCATCGACAATTCCTTCCTGAATGATTCTTGAGAGCTCTTGCTGTGTCAAGTTGGCAGATCTTTCTGTCATGGGATGGGCACCCCTCATTCCCGGGGAGTCGTCAGCCACATGATTAGCTGACTGGAGATCTTCCCGGGGAATTGTGCCTGGAGTGTTCGGGTCAGGTTGCGCTCGATGATTGTTCTGTTGTTGAAGAGCTTGACGAAGTTCGCGGAGCTACTGCTGAAGTTCGTTGAAATCTTCCCGACTAATAGGCTCATTTTCTGGAGTGGCCTCTCGGTTTTGTTCTTCCCCCAACATCTTCAAGAGGTGGAGGATTATCATCCTCAGCCGAGGTGCTGGCCGGGAGGGATTGACCAGTTAATGCGGAGGGACGGGCTTGACGTCTATTAACCATGGCTAGTTGTATCTCTTCCCAAAGACGACGCCAATTGATGTTGTCAAAAATCCTAACCTTGACGTGGCAGAATCTGATGACAATTGATTACTGGAAAAGATGATGAACTTGCCTGGGATGACCTGCAAAAAAGGCGAGGAAACTCCCCATCGCCCCTCCAGTGTGAGAATTAGTTTTCTAGAAAAAGGTAGAGAGAATATTTAACTGGAGAAACGTAAAGAATTGTGAATGAATAATTTGATAAGAAAAGAACTGTATTTGTAGGGCTGAAAAAGCCCATAACTTCCTTTATTTAAGGAAGGAGTCCTTTTGTCATAAACTTACCTTTTAAGAAGAATTCCATACTTATAAGGATTCAGTTTCCTTTTTGTAAAGAGTTTCCTTGTGGATCATGTATTGTCATGAGGCTCAAGTATATGGCCCACTAACGAGGCCTAGTGATGAAAAAGATTGGGAAGCCTTCAAATACGGGCCGTAGGTCGGTAAAGAACGATCTTATCTTCAATTTCCAAAATGAAGTAGATCGGGATGACCCCGACCTTTATAAGACCGGGTATTTTAATGAGGCGACATTGGTTATTGTTGAACAGCGAAGAGGTCGGCGATATACCGACCATGGAGCTCTCGGTAGCAGGTCGGTCCAAGGAAGACCACGATCTCAATAGGTCGGATCATGGAATTCTCTATAGATTTACGGAGTAGGAAAATAATTTCGATCATTATTCATCTTGACAGTTACTTTGAATAAGAAATATCGGTCGACAAATGCTTCTATTTCAGCTGGATAAGGTTGTTCATCACTTACCTATTCATTATGAATAATCTGATCAATTATATCTTTTCCTATAAATATTGTATACTTATTCTCACGAATTTGTGGCTTTAAAATGGGCGAAAATAAAAGAATAATAATGAGAATCTACTTAAACTCAATACTTTTACAAATTCATCCATCAACTCAGAGGCAGTCTTTCCTAGCAATTGAACACAGCAATTGTCCCACAACATAAATGAAGCTGTAGCAGTATCATCTATCACACGAACTTGTACCTTGTACCTATCCAATTGAAAATCAATTATTAATCTATATATATAATATTCATATTTTAATTTAATCAAAGACAAAAAAAAAAGTTTGTTTACATACTTTGCACATCCACTTGTGTCGTCGAGATTACACTTCTCACAGTGGAACTTCTTCCCAATAGCATTTAACTTTTTAAAACATTTTTTGCATGCAAGGTACCACCAGTCACATGACTCAATTGCAAGAATCGAAGCAATCACCCAATAGCTATTTTCCTACAATTATACAAAATACTATTTTTTTATGTATAAATTCCAAACAAAACATATAATTAATAACATATATCGAGTTCAAAAATAATAATTACTCCACTGATATTCATAGTCATCCAACCTCATCACAGATCCACTACGCAGCTCATCCTCAAAAGAGTATATAGATGATCCGGAGATTTGACTAATAGCCCTGGTAGGATTTTCTCTACCAACCAATAGCCTTTTATCCAAAGAAGAAAATATATCAATACTAAGCTATAATATCAATAAACATCCTGTTTCAGATTATAACTACACTTAATTGAATAGCTATTCACATGAAAATGAAAGACAAACCTATTACGAAACTCTACAATCTCTGGGATAAACTCATTAATAATCAGCTTTGTGTAGTAGAATGTGCTGCAAACTTGAACCACACCTAACATATAAAAAATATATATATATGATTGATAAGTAAATGAAAGAATAAAGATAACAGGACCTTTAGTGGCTGCTATTCTATCAATACAATTTCTAATATTTAAACAACACCACTTTAAATTAAATGTTTAAATAACATAATATATAATGTATAAAATACAATTGCTACTGCTAATCTTTAAAATCACTGAATTTTGAGTGGATAAAAATTTAACATATTTAAAATGTATATTTTTAAATAAATAAGAAATTATAATATTTAACTTACATAATGAAATAAAAAAACAGATTTAAAATGTATATTTTTAAATAATTAAGAAATTATAACAGAACTTTTAATGAATAAAAAGCAGAGTTTATAATGAATAAAACGCATATTATAATATTAGAAAATAGTAACAAATTATCAAAACAGCAAACTAAAAAAAAAAAAATGTAAATGGATATGTGAAACTATATGTCCATATAAACAGATAAACATATAAATCTAACTGAATGAGGCAAAATAGATATACTATTTAACTCACATAATGAAATAAAAAACAGATTTAAAATGTATATTTTTAAAACACATATTATAAAATTAGAAAACACTAACAAATTCTCAAAACAGCAAACTTAGAGTCCAAAATAAAGGGAAACAGATATGCAGGACTATATGTCCATATAAATAGATAAGCATATAAATCTAATAAAATGAGGCATTTAGATCTAATATGCTTGTTTGCCAATATCACATCTAAATTGCAAGTTTTTGGTGGATCGGATTTTAACAATTAAAGACCTTTCACATAAACAGGATTGAATAACAGTTTATAAAATTAGAAAACACTAACAAATTCTCAAAACAGCAAACTCAGAGTCCAAAATAAAGGGAAACTGATATGCAGAACTATATGTCCATATAAATAGATAAGCATATAAATCTAACAAAATGAGGCATTTAGATCTAATATGCTTGTTTGCCAATATCACATCTAAATTGCAAGTTTCTGGTGGTTCGGATTTTAACAATTAAAGACCTTTCACATAAACAGGCTAGAATAACAGTTTATTTTAACTCACCTCTAAATATTTTTGCACGACACATTTGTAGTAGCATAATCACGGGTTTTGGACTATTGGTATCCAAATATGTGTTCACAATATCAACATGCTCACCCCATAAGGTTACTGGAAGTCTGTTTTTCCTAAAAAAAAATTTACAACGAAGTTTAGTTAACATAATTTTTTATTATGATACAAAAAGCTGAAACAAATATTCGAGGATTGAAAATTTTTATTTTTTTACTCCAAATCTTCAATAACGACATCGACCAGCTTGCTTTTTTTGCCAAAGCAAATTTAGGTTTTCACAGCATCCCTAGCTACAATCTCTCCCAGAACATCTGTTTCAGATAATTTGTTGTTACATACCTTCTCATATGTACAAATCAATTTAATTAAAGAATAAGGGAATACATTTAACAAATAAGAGTTACTAACCAAATAAATCATGTGGGTTGTCTACGCTAGAAGCCAATATTTCTGGGAATGGTCGAAGTACATAAATGTCTGTGGGAAAACTCTTGTCTTGTACCTCTATAACCAAGCTCTTTGGCAAGAAAATCAGCTTATATGCATGAGTAGTGGGCCTGTATTTCATGTTATTTGGCACAACTATGAAATGCCTCATCACATATAAAAATCCCTCTCGCAATTTCGGTTTAAATGTGTCTATCATTCCCTTTCTTACAATTGCTTGAATACGTGTACCCTAAAAAAAGAAAAATGATAATAATATTAACTTCTCATTTTAAATAATCCCATTATCTATTTTAAAATGTAAACAATGAGATAAAAGAGATTGAATAACAATATCAACCAAATATAAAATAATAAAATTTTAAATGCAAAAAAAAATATCATTACCAATGTAAACAAATAAAATTCATATTTTAAATATTTAAGCAAACTTGAAGACACAATCTATAATATTTAAGTAACAGATTTTTAAATGGATAAAATACAATTAACAAAATTTATAATGGGATAAATAACCGATTTTAAATAAAAAACAATATGTATTTTAAAATGTAAACAATAGGATAAAAGAGATTGAATAACAGTATCAACCAAATATTAAATAATAGAATTTTAAACAAATAAAATTTATATTTTTAATATTTAAGCAAACATGAAGACACAATTTCTAATTTTTAAGTAAAAGATTTTTAAATGGATGAGATACAATTAACAGAACTTTAAATGGATGAATAACATAATGAATAATGGATAAAATACAATTTAAAGTTTCTAATAATTAAATAATTGAAACTTAATGGATAAATAACCGATTTGAGAATGGATAAAACACATTCTAATATTTAAATAAAAGGACTTTGAATGGATGAAGTACTACTAAACAATTTATAATAATATTTAGACAACAAAAACTTTAAATGGATAAATAACATGTTTAATGCATAAACAGCAGATTGTATAATTGACAAAACACGCGTTCTAATATTTAAAGTTCAGATTTTTAAATGGATGGAATGCAACTTCTAATATTAGAATAAAAGAACTTCAACCAAATATTAAATAATAGAATTTTAAACAAATAAAATTTATATTTTTAATATTTTAGTAAACATGAAGACACAATTACTAATTTATAAGTAAAAGATTATTAAATGGATGAGATACAATTAACAGAACTTTAAATGGATGAATAACACAATTAATAATGGATAAAATACAATTTAAAGTTTCTAATATTTAAATAACTGAAACTTAATGGATAAATAACCGATTTGAGAATGGATAAAACACATTCTAATATTTAAATAAATGGACTTTGAATGGATGAAGTAGTAATAAACAATTTATAATAATATTTAGACAACAAAACTTTAAATGGATAAATAACATGTTTAATGCATAAATAGCAGATTTTATAATGTACAAAACACGTGTTCTAATATTTAAAGTTCAGATTTTTAAATGGATGAAACACATATTCTAACATTTACAACATGTAATTTACACAATGAACGTTTTACATATAAAAAAACTTAAATGGGAATAATTTTATGATTCAGAGAAAAAAATAAAACTGTAAACAATATGAAATTATCAAGACAGTAAAAACAGGGGGGAAAACAGTAAACAGAAATGACAACAAAACTTTAAATGGATAAATAACATGTTTAATGCATAAATAGCATATTTTATAATGGACAAAACACGTGTACTAATATTTAAAGTTCAGATTTTTAAATGGATGGAATGCAACTTCTAATATTAAAATAAAAGAACTTCAACCAAATATTAAATAATAGAATTTTAAACAAATAAAATTTATATTTTTAATATTTAAGCAAACATGAAGACACAATTACTAATTTTTAAGTAAAAGATTATTAAATGGATGAGATACAATTAACAGAACTTTAAATGGATGAATAACACAATTAATAATGGATAAAATACAATTTAAAGTTTCTAATATTTAAATAACTGAAACTTAATGGATAAATAACCAATTTGAGAATGGATAAAACACATTCTAATCTTTGAATAAAAGGACTTTGAATGGATGAAGTAGTACTAAACAATTTATAATAATATTTAGACAACAAAACTTTAAATGGATAAATAACATGTTTAATGCATAAATAAAAAATTTTATAATGTACAAAACATGTGTTCTAATATTTAAAGTTCAGATTTTTAAATGGATGAAACACATTTTCTAACATTTACAACATGTAATTTACACAATAAACGTTTTAAATATAAAAAAACCTAAATGGGAAGAATTTTACGATTCAGAGAAAAAAATAAAACTGTAAACAATATAAAATTATCAAGACAGTAAAACAAGGGGGGAAAACAGTAAATAGAAATGCAAAATTACATGTCCATATAAAAAAATAAGCAAACAAATATAACCTGCATGTCTACCAATATCATATCAAAACTGCAAATTTCAGCTGGGTCAGAATTACCGCTGGGAACCTCCCAAGTTCGCACAATTCGAGCATTAAAACCCCACGAAGTCGACGAAGTGTCAATTTGGTTAAACATGTGGAAAACAGGTGCCATGGAATTATGAATATGAAGATAGTCGAATGAAAAAGACTAACTGTTGTATATGGAGAAAGATTTGAAATTGTGCAGGGTAATGGTAGCACCTGGACACTGCCCATTATATTCACGGTCAAGAGAGAGTTGCTGCAACCCTTCAGTTCCCACTGCATGCAGATTTTCAATGACTGCAGGATATGTATTAAAGCCCAAAAAACAATTTTTTTATTTACTGATGAAGTAGTACTAAACAATTTATAATAATATTTAGACAACAAAACTTTAAATGGATAAATAACGTGTTTAATGCATATATAGCAGATTTTATAATGTACAAAACATGTGTTCTAATATTTAAAGTTCAGATTTTTAAATGGATGAAACACATATTCTAACATTTACAACATGTAATTTACACAATAAACGTTTTAAATATAAAAAAACCTAAATGGGAAGAATTTTATGATTCAGAGAAAAAAATAAAACTGTAAACAATATGAAATTATCAAGACAGTAAAAACAAGGGGGAAAAACAGTAAATAGAAATGCAAAATTACATGTCCATATAAAAAAATAAGCAAACAAATCTAACCTGCTTGTCTACCAATATCATATCAAAACTGCAAATTTCAGCTGGGTCGGAATTACCGCTGGGAACCTCCCAAATTCGTACAATTCGAGCATTGAAACCTCACGAAGTCGACGAAATGTCAATCTGGTTAAACATGTGGAAAACAGGTGCCATGGAATTATGAATATGAAGATAGCCGAATGAAAAAGACTAACTGCTGTATATGGAGAAAGGTTTGAAATTGTGCTGGGTAATGGTAGCACCTGGACACTGCCCATTATATTCACGGTCAAGAGAGAGTTGCTGCAACCCTTCGGTTCCCACCGCATGCAGATTTTCAATGACTGCAGGTTATGTATTAAAGCCCAAAAAATAATTTTTTTATTTACTGATGTTTAGAAACATTTTTTATTGTATTTATTTATTTATGTACCACATTCCAAGTGCAAGTTTCTCTCACTCATCAATACCAATGAGAACTGCAGCAATGAAATGGGCGTGCTGTCACTTGTCAATACCAATGAGAATTGCAGTAATGAAATGGGTGCTAATTAAATGCAGTACACATTTTTTTTTGGATTTATGGTTTATTATGGAAAGAACAGGTTGTCATGGTTGCGATGTCAGTTGTCAACACCAATGAGAATTGTAGTAATGAAATGGGTGCTAATTAAATGCAGTACACATTTTTTTTGACTTATGGCTTATTATGGAAAGAACATGCAGTCATTGTATGAAATTTGCAAGGTCTGTATGGCGGGAAACTGTGTGTGTGTGTGTGTGTTTTTTTTTTGTGGCTGCTATACTATTATTATATATATAATGATAAAGATAAAGATAAAGATGATTATTATTATTATTATTATTATTATTATTATTATTATTATTATTATTATTATTATTATTATTATTATTATTATTATTATTGGTTAAATTTAGTTATATTCTTTGTTATTTATTATTACTTTTATTAAGATAATGAATTAATTTAATCTAGTATAAATAATAACTAATGATAATATTAAAATAAAATTGTTCGTTATTATAATTAAAAACTGACAAAATTGAAAAGTAAAAATGAAGAGAGTAAAATCACAATACAATAACTAAGCATGAAATAATAAAACACGACGTCAACTAAATTACAATTATTTAATAATCTGGTAAGTCATTTCCAGATCTTCCTAGATCATTAAAATATTGACTAAATGGAGATGAGCTGTTTTGAGATTCCTTACTTCGTCGTTGAGATCTCTTTTCCATAATTCGTGGTTATTCACTTCGAATAAACTCACGTAGGCTTGGATCTGCTATGAAATCCAAGTCTTTAAGTGAAGTCTTATTATCTTCTAGAAATTTTATGACTACTTTTTTGACTCAGTTTTAGCTCGAAGCATTATGTAATAAATTAAAATTTTAGAGTAAACTCATATTTGAGACCCATTATTTCAAATAATGTGGTTTGTAATAGTATATTTTTGGAGAATGTGATTTAAAGTATGAAACTTTTTTTTGAGTTTATATGTAAATTATTTTATTGGTATAAGTTGTTTGAAAATGAGTTTTGTACAAAATGAAGTCTTAAATATTGATACCATACTTGGGCTAAATAGTTCAACAAAAAAAGTGATGGAAAATCTTGCTGTGTAATTAATTTTTTGATAATTTTGAGACTTTTCGAACAAAACTGAAGAGTCAAAAGTTAACACACCATCAAGCTTTAATTTCTTTAATAATTAAACAATTCAATTTTAATATTTGCTTCATATTTATCACTAAACATTAATTTATTTTAGTATGTTTTCGTGTTCATCACAACTCAAAAATTCTACCATAACTTACATGATAACATACGATGTCCAACTTCAATTTTCAGACAGTTTATACAGACATCTCTCTCATATGGCAATATTTATGGTCGTTACACATCAAATTATCAGTGTTCTAAAATGCGAGAATAAATGTCGCCTATGCGCCCATTAGCACAATGCTTGAGGAAAACGCATTGCATTACCCATATGCGCGGAATAACTCTTTTTACTGAATATAAATCAAAAAAATCGGTGATTAATGGTCAAAAGAACCAATAATAAATCGTTACATTTCCAATCTAATCAGCTAGAAATCAATTGAACTAGTGCTATTTTTTAAATTAAAAAAAAAAACTATACTCACGAGCTGCATGTAAATATATACAATCCATTTGCAAACTTAATTCAGCTTACCACTGAACAACCCATTTATAAGGGTAATCTTTCTTGTTTTCTTTTTAAATTGCATTGCTTCCTTTTTTTAATTATTTTACTTACCATTATTTGTTTGACTTTTCTCTCCAAACTATTATTTAAATATTTTCTCATTTTATAAGGATTAAAATATTGACATTTTGAAACAAATAGTATAATATAAATAAAATCATCAACCATAAGTCTCTACTTTTTTGAGTTAGTAATTCTAAAATTATAAAAAATTATTTATATATTTTATATTATTTGTGTATTTAGTTTTTATGTAATAAAATCTATTTTTCATATAAAATTTTATTTAATGTCTTAAAATTAATTAAAATATTATTAAAAGTATGAAACGCATTATGACGACTATTTTTCATATTGACACGCCCGAACTTGTGATTCTTAATTCTCGACTTCGATGCATCGCAACGCATTACGCATTTTAGAACCTTGCAAATTATACATTTAACTTTCGAAACGGAGACTAATGTAATGACTAATGCGAAATAAATTTGTCTCTGTTTCATGAAGGTTAAAATTACATTTTTAGTAGATTTAGGCCTTGTTCGGGGCCTTGAATTAAATTTAAAAAGACAAAAAAATTAATGTACACAATTTCCATATCACTTTTAAACCACACATTTTCTCTCTCCAATTTTTAACTCCACATCTTACCTAGAAAACACAAATAACAATAAACAACAAAATAATTTAAATTCCCTAAAACTAACCGACGAATAGGGCCTTAAATGTATGATTGAAAATTGTGAAATTTCATAAAATATGTGATTAAAAATAATTGTTGACTTTAACTGAAATTAAAATCACCACACATGGTCAATGACTCAATCATCACTAATATGGAAAAATCTATCAATATATAGAATTAAAGTTTAGTGACCAAAGTGACGAATCCAGAAAATCAATCCAGTACGAGCGGATTTGTTCCAGCACGAGCGGACACTACAAGGAAAGAGGAAAAAAAAAATTGCCGCCAAAATTATAAGGTAAATTTTTTTTTTCTTTTTGTTGATCCAGCTCAAGCGGCGGAACGCCCTCGCCAAGGGCTAGATCTGTCCTTGGATCGAATTGAAAGTGAGTTATGAAGTGTTCAGCGGCTCATTTGACCAATTTTTTTTTTTTTAAAAGTAAAATGTATGATTGAAAATTGAAAAGAGAAAATGTGTGTTGTTAAAAAGTGATTTAAAAAAATGTGTTATTTATAAATTACTTTATAAATTGTAATGATTGCGTAAAAAATGATGTGTTACATGTTAAATGACCAATCTACTAAACCTCCAACCGGCTGCTCATAATAAGCCGTCATCGTTTATTTCGGTGTTCGAGATAAGATTTGTGGTTAAAAATTGAAGAGAGAAAATGTGTATGGTTAAAAAAGTAGTTTAAAAAATTGTGTAATTAATAATGAGATGTGAAACACACCCTAAACAATTGTTGAATTTTGAATTCACAGTGTTCGTCGCAATATTCCTCCCCAAAATATCCCAAACATCACGCCTAAATCAAAATTCTAGGGTTTGCAGAATTCTTTGATAAGAAAATATTAGCCAAAGAATGGCGGGAATCAACTCGAAGGAGCCCAATAAAACCCTAAACCTGATCGATGGTACAATCTAACCCTAGGTTCCTCATTCAAGGACGACCATCCTTCCTCCAAGTTCTGTACTTTACGCTATATGACTATTTCCTTCTCCAAGCGCAGGAGAACCAAATTGACCAAATTTTTTTCCAAATTTTTATTTGTTTTTGTCTTATTTTGCTTTTAGATAATTCTATTTATTTTTGAAATTATTTGGTAAATAAAATAAAAAATGATTTATAAATCAGTTTATAAATTATATAATTTCTCAAATCACTTTTTAATCACACACATTTATTTCTCTAATTTTTAACAATTATTTTTTTACCTCAAAATTATAAAATAAACCAATTTATTATTTTATTTTATAATTGGTTCTTTTGTAAAATATTATTTTTCTCTTTATTTTGTTGCAATAAATTCTAATTTACGTATATGTATTAAATTTCGTTTGATATTCATGATAATCAATCTCGTTCTTTTTGTTTGATATTCATATCTCTCGTTTTTTATCACAAAAAATTTAGGTTTTAGTCAAATTCAAAGTAAATATTTAATTTTAACCATACCTTTTATAGGGCCCACAACTTTTCAACCACACATCTCATCAATTTTTATCAAAATATGCTAAAAATCTGATTTTTATCAATACCAAACAGAGATATAACAACATTACAATATATCAATATAGAATGAAATAAACATTGCATAAATTAGATAAAATTACTTAAAATATAATTTAAACTAGGTCAAATAAGTACAACCATAAGTAGTTTAATTGTATTTATTTATTATCGTCGAAGTGATGGAATGCACCATCATTTGTTCACGCAACGATGATGAGTACGATTAAATCACTTATGGTTGTACTTGTTCGACTTGGTTTGAATTATATTTTAAACAATTTTATCTAATTTATGCAATGTCTATATCATTCTGTATCAATGTATTGCGATGTTGTTATGAATATCAAAAAAAAAAAAAGAGAGATTGATTATTATGAATATCAAACGAAATTTAATATATATACTTATATTAGAATTTATTACGACAAATTAAAAGAAAAAATAATATTTTACAAAATGACAAAATTATAAAATAATAAACTGGTTTATTTATAATTTTGATGTAAAAAATAATGGTTAAAAATTTGAGAAAAATGTGTGTGATTAAAAAGTGATTTGAATTTATTACCACAAAATAAAAGAAAAAATAATATTGTACAAAATGACCAAATTACAAGACAAAATAAATAGAATAAAAATAATCATAGACAAAACAAGAAAACAATTAAACAAAAAATAAAATAAAATAAAAATAAAGAAAGAATGGTGTCAGCCGCTGCTGACAGTTCGGTTCTTCTGCGCTACCATATGAGCTTTGCCTAAAAAGGCAAAGCTCATATGGTAGCCCAAGAGAACTGAACTGTCTATTCATAATAGAGTAATTCTAGGGAAACATTTTTAAGTGACACAGGGACATGACGCACATACATTGGGTGGTGAAAAAGTAAGTGGTGGGATAGTTATTTACAGCATCCAATGTATGTTCGACATGTCACAATATCACTTAAAATGTCAATTTCAAATGTCTCCCTAGAATTACTCTTCATAATAACATCGCAATACTATGTTTTGAATTTCAAAATTTAGGTACACTTGGTTGTTTTACATTGGGGGTGGGTAAATGTTATGTTGCCCACGGTGAGCAATAAATCATTTTCTCTCTTAGCTGTTTTACATTTAGGTTGTATTTGATAGCTTTTGTTTTCCATGGAAAAGAATTTCAAGGTTTTCCATCTTTCATGGAAAATAAAAACCACTAACCCACTAGAATCAATTTTTCATGAAAAATAGCCCAAAACATGCTTTAAAGTGTTGTAACATGGAATTCAATTTTAGGAAAAATGTTGTGTATCAAACAACAAGGGTGGAAAATTTGTATGGAAAATGATACAAATCAAACACAATCTTAGGTACAATTTGATTTATAAATTTCCATTGGAGAGAGAAAATGTGTGTGGTTAAAAAGTAGTTTGGAAATTGTTTAAACTACAATTTTGGTAACACTATTTGGTTTATAAACTGGTTTATTTATGATTTTGAGGTAAAAAGTAGTGGTTGGAAATTGGAAAGAGAAAATGTGTGATTAAAAAGTGATTTGGGAAATTGTGCCAAAATAACGAGGGGAATTTGCACTGATGTCGCCTAATGAAACCCATTTTTGTTATTTGTCATATTGAAAATTTTAATTTTAAAAATATCATCTTGATGCAAGTGAGTTGGAAAAATATCATCATAAATTATAGGAACTGATTTTAAATTTATTAGTATGGAAAATATGATTCGGTTACAACATCAAAAGAAATCCTAACTGAAGAAATCTAATCATCAAAATCTAAAATAAATAAATAAAATCCCCAGACTTATGTTCCTTCCTGGCTGCATCCTTTTCAATTCCAGTATGAGAATTGGGTTTAAGATATATCAGGATTTCAGCATCTCCTAGACGCCCCTCTATCTATATTTTTCTTTAATGCTCGAGTGTCATACGTTTCCATTTCAGAAAATTTAATCCCATCCACACAACCTTTTCCAGATCATTAGCCGTCCTTCGATAGGTTGAGGAGCATTTGGACTATAGAATGGAGGAACATCACGAACAACAGACATTCTTCTGCGATGGAATTTATCCTTATGGCCAATGGAAGTTCCGAGACTATGAGACTAACACCGTCGTTACAAATTGGCCCTTTGGGGGATGACAACAATTGAGAACCACCAATTACCCTAACATGTTTGACATTCTCTGAACGGTTTACAAAATCCAAATCTTTCACCCCATTTAACCCCTCAACAATTTGACCTTCAAATTCAACAATGAATTTCTACAACTTCAAACCAATCACGAGATACCAGTGTTTCATTCCGACTTTGAGACCAGTGTTTAATAAGAAGAGTTTCACTCCAACTCACACTTACGACTTTGTTTCAACTTTCTTGAAGTTTCGTGAATATACAAATCCCATTAACGAGTTGATTTCAAGTATGATTTACATAGTTATTGATGCAGACTTTTCCCACAATCAATTCCATTTTGTGTTTCCTGCCTGATGTTAATTTTTTTCTTTTTACCATTTGATGACAAAAATATGTTTCATTATTCAGAGTATCATCACGTGGTTTGGTTGAGAAACGTGATATATATTGGAGACATAGTTGCCTTCGAAGACAAATTTTGGGCATGAAACCTGGATTTGATCATGCTTTGTAGTATTTTTAATTCAACTTTTTGTAGATATGTTGTCCATATATTTTATTATTATATTCCTAAATCAGTGTTCGTGACACTGAAATGTTCTCAACGTTAGTATCGTCTCATCGCGTAGACTAGGTAAATTTGTATGCGGGTACATCTTGCTTCATATTTCAGCTTCTTTACATTCTGAAACTACCTTTCTGGAATCTAGACGTATCCAGCCAAACTACTATAACTTGATCATTCTAACAAAGTTAAGGGGGCGCCTCGTTAACAGACATATTGTAACACCCCAGGCCAGGAAAGTTTAAAAAGAATTATAGGTACTACTCATACCAACAAGGTACACCTTCTTTTCCGGAAATCCATCGTTAGAAACTCCAAAATTAAGCATGCTTGGCTTGGAGCAATTCTGGGATGGGTGACCTCCTGAGAAGTTTTCTCGGGGAGCGTAAGAGTGAGGACAAAGCATGCTGAAAAGACTCGTGTTGGTACGGTGGGGACAGTACGCCGTCATTTAACGGCCGGGACAGCCCGTTAAGTGGGACCCGGGTCATTACAAAGGTATCAGAGTCGGCCGACAGCCGGAAAATCGGGAACTAAGTGCTACGCCATAGGGAGGGAGCCACCTCTAGAATCCTAACGCCTGACAAAAGATCCTTATATGGATTAAGCGCGACGAGGACGTCGCGAGTCTAACGAGGGGTGATTGTAACACCCCAGGCCAGGAAATTTTAAAAGAAATGATAGGTATTACTCATACCAACAAGGTGCACCTTCTTTTCCGAAAGTCCATCGTTAGAAACTCCAAAGTTAAGCGTGCTTGGTTTGGAGCAATTCTGGGATGGGTGACCTCCTGGGAAGTTTTCTCGGGGAGCGTGCAAGTGAGGACAAAGCATGCTGAAAAGACTCGTGTTGGTACGGTGGGGACAGTACACCGTCATTTAACGGCTGGGACAGCCCGTTAAGTGGGACTCGGGTCGTTACACATATAATGTCAATGGCTAAATAATCGGATGGAATTCTAAGCGGTTATCGATTCACTTACATTCTAGGACTTAACTAGTTCTTACAATTTCTATGGTGTAGCAGCTATAGTCACATATGGCAGGGGCATTTGAGTAGTTAATGTGCTAGAATTTTGGCTCTTTTTCTTTCGCGACGGATAAGCTAGTGATTATGAGTGTGTTGAATACAAAGGCTTTATATTTCAAATTCCCCTTGTTCGCCATCCTTACAGGAAATTCTGTTTACTAATATGAGTATTCGAGTAACTTCAGAAAAAAATGAGTATTCGAGTCTGTTGAATACCATATTCTTGATTTCTTGTCTATCCTAAATATCCAGTTCATCAATGGGACGTGGAAAATTTTTGGTCAAGTGACTATGAGCATGTTGAATCCATATTCGAGTCTGTCACGTACTAGTTCTAAGCCCCTGCCTCTGTTAAATATCACACCAAGCTAAAATACTAATTTCAACGAGTCAAACATTTAGAAAAGCAAAGGAGAAACTATTTAAGTTTCTCGTTAGTTAATCATATTTTGTATCCATCGATACCCTAACGTCGTAACTAAAATATAGACTGGGTTGTACTCATGTTTTAGTTGCATATTAAAGCTCAATGATATTAGACATTTTCATTCCACAAGGGCATACTATAGCCTGATTGCAGAGGGTCTGGTATCCACGATATGCTGGAGTTTGTTTCTAGACATTCTTCAAAACCAACATTTCTCAAAACTGACCACCGTGTTTTTGCTTGTTGAGAGCTTCTGGTTTCAGTATCAACAATGGGATGTGGTGTAGTTAGAGATCCCACTGATTTTGGCACCATCGTAATTAGCCTTTGCAGCATGTATTCCATGAAGTTCTTGAAGTGTTTGATGCATCATAACACTACGAGATTGTGATTTTTTCATGGCTTTCAAATCATCATCCTCCAAATCACTAGATGTCCTGTAAAAATCACAATTTAAATAATTTAATCATGTTGATTCCCAAAGAAAAATATATCGAATCACCTTGAATGTGTCACCCAACAAATGTTGGGGAACTTTCACGAGTTCAATTAAGAAATACAGCTACAAAGTTCATAAACTTGCACATATGAGTAAGTAAATAAATAGACTTCAGTCAATTATTCACTTTCAACAACATGAATCAGAAGAGAAGGTTGTGGTCTGTTATCAATATACCCTGTTTAAAGTTTGAAGTCTTATAAGTCTTTGCTGACATTCTACAATATCAATCGAGTTAGAAAATCAGCGCTACTATGCTAGTATACCGCTTCCCCCCAGTGGGATTCGACCGTAAGTTATGTTTTAAATTCAAAGACATAACATCATTAATATCTATTATGGATAAAAAAATAAAGAATTATATATTGTGCAAGGTACATAATTCAAAAGATGACCAAGAGGCGGAGTTCTCATGTCCCCCCTAGAACTTGACTTTGCAGTCGAGATTGTCTGCGCACCTTCAGTTGCAAAATTTTAGTTCAAGAATGCTAATAAGTAGCGATGCTCTAATAACACTAACAAAACAATGGTAAATAACAGAGCCATTATTAATAGACAAATTACAATAAGGTCTACATTAAATCCAATAGTTTGTGCATTAAAATAGTGCAATAAATAAAACCAAAAAGTCTTATATATCAATATTTTGACAGCCTCTTAAGAAGACTGTGTGTCAATTAGTTCTATATATTCATTCAAACTTTTTAAACCATTTCGTGCAGAGATTTATATTAAGTCTAAAATGGTCCAACTAATTACAACTATTGAATTTTAAAGGATATAGATAATTTTCACCAGAAAAATACAAAATCGAAAGCACAAGTATCCGATAGAAATGGAACAAACGTTAAAACCATCCGAAGAAATAGAGGAAGAAGAATAATATTTATGCCGATTTAGAGCGCACAATGGTTGAAACCTCTCGTGGATATATAGACTCTTACAGAGATGAGATTTTTTACCATCAATGTAAACTCACAAATTTAGTGTTACCGTATAAAAAAATGAATGACGGAAAAGAAATAAAGACAAAGTGAACTAATTAAAAAAGGGTAGCTGTTGGTCAGATGGAATCCGGCGCAGATAGTGTCAATGAAAAATTGAGACAGAAATAGTACACGGATGCTGACATAGAGATCTCAGTGAAATCAATTTCTTGCGTCGAGGTGTTGCGATAGCGGATGGGCGGTCGACTAGTATTGTTGTCGATCGGGAATAACTAGCAGCTTCGATTTAGAACTTCTGCAATTGGTATTCTTGTCATTGAAGGATATGGTGAGCGGTGGAGATGGCGCAATTGATGTTGATACGGATCGATTACTGGGTGGTGTTGTGGGTTGCATACTAGGGATTTTGGAGAAGATGGCGGTAAAGGAAAGGATTGGTCGGGTCCGTGTGAATATAGGAGAAGTGGTCTGGCGATGGTGAATAGGATGTGGGTGTCGTGATTGAGGTATGAAGAAGGGGATTGCTGGAATTTGGGTTATCAGGAATGGCCATTGGCGAAGACTGGAAAAGGTTTGTGAGTGGATTTTTTTTCCTGGAACGAGAGTAGATTTGTTAATTTTGGAATTTCACCATCAACAAATTGTGAGGGAAATCAGGCAAAATATCTGGTAGTCCATTATTATTGAAATTGAGATTTTTTTTATTTTTTTAATTAGGTGATATTTAACTAATTTTTTTACTTTTAGAATACAATAAGCAAACTATATTAACCGGGAGGTCAAATTTCAAATATGATGTTTATAAGATGAGTGTGGGGTCAACTGAACGAGGTATCTGAACACTATGAGGTGGGGGCCCACCAAATGTTGACTTGTACAAAAGTTGTACAACTTGGTTCTCTGAAGAAGAAAAAAACACAAACCGGTTACTAGATAGGGGCTAGAGGGCTAAGCTGCCTTGCCTCGTCGCATAACATCATGCGCCTTGATATATCTACTTCTTTTAAGCGCATACATATAAACGAGACTGTCTGTATATCTACTTCTTCTACGGAGTAACTCCATTTTTATAAGAAAAATGTCTAAGAAGAGTTTTTTTCAAAAAGTTAATAATTTTGTAAATATTGTTAATACCTACAAAGTTGGAGAGGTAGAAAAAGACTTGGAAAAAACTGATAAAAAAGTTGCTGTCCTAGAGGAGAAGACAAAAAAATTAGAAGACTCTCAATCTGCATTGGATTTTCGGATTGCGGAAGTAAATGAAAGTGTTCATGCAGTCAACAAAATTGCCCTAGAATTAACCCGAAACGTGGATGCAACGGTGGGAATGGTTAAATTCTTAATTGAAAGAGAAGGTAATATTTTTTTTGAGTGCAAATTTATGCTTTTGTTATCATCTTGATGTTATTTCTTTTGAAAAACCATCCAAAACGTCGTGGGAGATGATGACGTTCTTTTGAGCAAAAGAAAGAAGAAAAAGAGAATGCAGTAAGTTGTTTTTGGTTAACATCAATATCTTTGTAATATAGTTGACATTATTATTCTAGGAAGTGTTAAGCTCAAATGACAAGAAGTGCTTAATTTTTGCTGCCAAAATTTTTACTTCGGGTTGAAGGAAAAGGCCCAAGATTTCTTCATTCTCAAGAGGCTATGCAATACATTCGGGAATTTCTTCTCGCACTTTTCCTTCAACCGGAAGTAAAAACTTTGGCAGCAAAATTAAGCACTTCTTGTCATTTGAGCTTAAAACTTCCTAGAATAATAATGTCAAGTATAATACAAAGATATTGATGTTAACCAAAAACAACTTATTGCATTCTCTTTTTCTTCTTTCTTTTGCTCAAAAGAACGTCCTCATCTCCCACGACGTTCTGGATGGTTTTTCAAAAGAATTAACATCAAGATGATAACAAAAGCATAAATTGGCACTCAAAAAAACTATTACCTTCTCTTTCAATTAAGAATTCAACCATTCCCACCGTTGCATCCACGTTTCGGGTTAATTCTAGGGCAGTTTTGTTGACTGCATGAACACTTTCGTTTACTTCCGCAATTCGAAAATTCAATGCAGATTGAGAGTCTTCTAATATTTTTGTCTTCTCCTCTAGGATAACAACTTTTTTATCAGTTTTTTCCAAGTCTTTTTTCTACCTCCCCAACTCTGTAGGCATTAACAATATTTACAAAATTATTAACTTTTTGAAAAAGACTCTTCTTAGATAGTTTCTTGTAAAAATGGAGTTACTCCGTAGAAGAAGTAGATATACAGACAGTCTCGTTTATATGTTTGCGCTTAGAAGAAGTAGATATGGCAAGGCGCATGATGTGATGTGATGAGACGAGGCAAGGCAAGGCAGCTTATCCCTCTAGCCCCTATATGGTACCCGATTTGTGTTATTTATTTTTATTTTTTTACAGTTTTCAGAGAACCAGGCTATACAACTTTTGTACAAGTCAACATTTGGTGGGCCCCCACCTCGTAGTGTTCGGCTACCTCGTTTGGTAGTTATTTTGGCACAATTTCTCAAACCACTTTTTAACCACACACATTTTCTCTCTCCAATTTCCAACAATTACTTTTACCTCAAAATCATAAATAAACCAATTTATAAACCAAATAGTGTTACCAAAATTGTAGTTTAAACAATTTTCAAATTACTTTTTAACCATACATCTATATCTCCAATGGAAATTTATAAACCAAATTGTACCTAAATGTAAAACAGCCAAAAGAGAAAATGATCTATTGCCCACAGTGGGCAACATAACATTTACCCACCCCTAATGTAAAACAGCCAAGTGTACCTAAATTTTGAAATTCGAAACATAGTATAGAGATGTTATTATGAAGAATAATTTTAGGGAGACATTTTAAATTGACATTTTTAAGTGACGTTATGATATGTCGAACATACATTAGATGTGTAAATAACTATCCCACCACTTACTTTTTCACCACCCAATGTATGTGCGCTATGTCATAATGTCATTTAAAAATGTCTCTCTAAAATTATTCTATTATGAATAGACAGTTCGGTTCTCCTACGCTACCATATGAGCTTTGTCTTTGGCAAAAAGGCAAAGCTCATATATTAATTGGAAGGTGTCAGCAGCGGCTGACACCTTTATTTATTTTTTTGTTTAATTGTTTTCTTGTTTTGTCTATGATTATTTTTATTCTATTTATTTTGTCTTCTAAATTGGTCATTTTATACAGTGTTATTTTTTCTTTTATTTTGTGGTAATAAATTCAAATCACTTTTTAATCACACATTTTGTCTCAAAATTTTAACCATTATTTTTACCTCAAAATCATAAATAAAACAGTTTATTATTTTATAATTTTGTCATTTTGTAAAATATTATTTTTTCTTTTAATTTGTCGTAATAAATTCTAATATACGTATATATATTAAATTTCGTTTGATATTCATAATAATCAATCTCTTTTTTTTTTGTGTTTGATATTCATAACAACATTGCAATACATCGATACAAAATGATGTAGACATTGCATAAACTAGATAAAATTGTTTAAAATATAATTCAAACCAAGTCGAACAAGTACAGCCATAAGTGATTTAATCGTACTCATCATCGTTGAAGTCATATAATCCACAGACAAATGATGGTGCATTACATTACTTCGACGATAATAAATACAATTAAACTACTTATGGTTGTACTTATTCGACCTAGTTTAAATTATATTTTAAGTAATTTTATCTAATTTATGCAATGTCTATTTCATTCTATATTGATATATTGTAATGTTATTATGTCCATGTTTGGTATCGATAAAAATCAGATTTTCAGCAGATTTTGATAAAAATTGATGAGATATGTGGTTGAAAAGTTGTGGGCCCTATAAAATGTATGGTTAAAATTAAATATTTACTATGAATTTGGCTAAAATCTAAATTTTTAGTGATAAAAAACAGGGGCTATGAATATCAAACAAAAAGAATGAGATTGATTATTATGAATATCAAACGAAATTAAATACATATACGTATACTAGAATTTATTGCGACAAAATAAAAGAGAAAAATAATATTTTACAAAAACCCAAATTATAAAATAAAATAATAAATTTGTTTATTTTATGATTTTGAGGTAAAAAATAATGGTTAAAAATTGAAGAAAAAAATTTGTGTGATTAAAAAGTGATTTGAAAAATTGTATAATTTATAAATTAATTTATAAATCATTTTTTTTATTTTAATTACCAAATACTTAATAAAATAAATAGAATTATCTAAAAGCAAAATAAGACAAAAACAAATAAAAAAATTGAAAAATAAATAAAGAAAGAAAGTTGTCAGCCGAAGCGGCTGACACTTTCAATTTATATGCTTTGCCAGGCAAAGCTCAATTTGGTTCTCCTGCGCTTGAAGCACAGGAGAACCAAATTGATACTTGTATATACGAATGGATTCATATGCAATTTGTTGTAGAGTGGACTACATTTCTGTGTTAATTGGTTTAATTCTAGTAATTGAATTAGGATGCATTTTGTGATAATTGAATGAATTGTAGTGATTAAGTGCAAGACCATTTGTTTTCAACTTTATGATGAAATATCTTGTTGTTTTGTTTATCGGGATATGTTTGGTTGATGAAAAATATTGAAGAGAAGGCAAATTAGTAGTGTTGCTGCTCTCCAATGGGACACCATAAAAATTCTCACCACCACTTGACAGGTGGACATTAGGTGTTAAGCGGGGCCTGATACCCCCAATAGATTGTGACTGGTGCCCATTACCGTCATCTTGGTGGGTGTATATTGGGTGTCAAGCGGGACCGATACCACCAATATAGGTGACAAATGCCCACAGTGGGCAACAGGGAGGGCATTATAAAATTTCCCGTGCTTTTTTCTCCCTGTTGTTTAATGGAATGCATGATTGAATTGAACAAGTTCCGCTGACTGCTTTCTTGTATTTGAAGCCCTTAAGTTTCATTTTTTTTTTTTGACCTTTTCATTTTTTTTTATAACCGAGAATAAGGATTTGAATGCAAGGAATCATGCTCTTTCAGATTTTTTTTTTTGTTTTAATATTCTATGGTTTTTTTATGAGTTTATGAATAGCTGCAACCGTCCAAGTAATTCACGTGTTTTTTTCTTGTCCTAAGAACAGATGCTAAACCTAGAAATGGGGAGGCCAGTGATTATCCAGCAGCCCCAGAAAACCCTTCAAATCCATCACCAGACCTCAAGAATGTGTTGGGAATTTTCTACACGTCGATTCCCACTTTACTTTTCTCACATGATCTTTCGATGTTCAAAATAAAATAAGCAAATAAAAAAATAAATACGAACACAGAAATTTACGTGGTTCAGCAAAATGCCTACGTCCACGGACCCTCGCCAAAGCTTTTCACTATATATTAAATTGTTACAAATATATAGACTTTCACTCACCAACCCAATCCCGCAGACCACAGAGAAAATACTACAAACGAGCTTTACCGCATATAATTTCTACCCTTTGATTTACACTACAAAGAGTTACAAGAAACTTCACAATATGCTAGGTTCACAATTTTCTCTCTTTGATCACAATGTGACACTAATTAGCACTCTCTCATATGTTTGTGATGGTGTATTTCTTCCTTGAATTCCTTCTCTATTTATAGAGAGGATTCTACATGAAATTCTCTTAACACCAAAACATCATGATTAGTCAAAACTAATCATCATTCCAAGATATCATAATTAGTCAAAACTAATTATCATTCAAAGACATCATAATTAGTCAAGACTAATTATCATTCAAATACAATAATTAGCTCCACCATCTTTTGTTTCAACTAGGCACTCATTATGTTTCACTAGGCATTTGATTAATTTGGGTCAAATACCCAACAATCTCCACCTTGACACAAATTCGTCCAAGCCAAAACCAAATTCAAATATTGGGTAACAGACAAGCATTTTTCCACTTTGACAGTCCCATACTCCACCATATGAGTATAATCACTCAGAATTATCAACGAACTCCGAGAATTTCGTCGGCCCATGTCGAAACAAAATTGCTGAAATTTATGGTGCAACTCCCATGTTTGGTTCTCCTTGGAAGTTCATCAGCCATCGACATAAAAAAAACCACATACCTTGCATCTAAACCAAACCAATGCTGTATGCGAACACAGTACCCGTGTCAGTAAGAACACATCCTCTATCATGGCAACTGACATCATGCCATGAGGATGTCCCATCTTACTCAGAGTACATCATCACCACCCTCCACCAGGAAAGTCGCATTGTCCTTCGAGCAGTTCGCCGAGTCCGCTCCACCTTTTGGACAATTTCTTCTCACGTGCCCGGATTGACCACAGTTCCAACATGTCACCTTCTTCTTCATGGAGTTCCCTCTCTTCCACTTTTCAGTAACAAGCAAATTATTATTAGATGAATTATCGTCTCCACCTAATCGTCGCTCTTCAGAGATCAACTTACTTGTAACTTCTGCAAAGTCCACCGTTTCCTTCCCGTACATCAAAATCGGTTTGATGTGCTCAAACGTGGATGGAAGAGACCAGATGAGCCTCAACGCTTTATCCTCATCTTCAACTTTGACTCCAATAGATTCCAGTTCAGAAACAATCCCGTTAAGAACACTAAGATGGTCAGAGATTTTTGTACCTGCGCTCATTCTCAACGAATGAAACTGTTCCTTCAGATACAAGCGATTTGACAAGTTCTTCGTTTGATACAACTCTTCCAATTTCTCCCAAAGTTCCTTAGCAGCAGATATCCTATGAATATTTGCAAGAACATTCTTGGTCAAACAAAGTCGTATTGTACTAGCAGCTTTCAAATCCAAATCTTCCCAATCTTCATCAGTCTTGCTGGATTCAATTTCTTTGTCAGAACTCTCAGTTGGTTTTCCCTTCAAAGCTTTGTGCAGACCCGCCTGAATCAAGACATCCTTGACTTGTACTTGTCACAAGCCAAAATTGATTCTCCCGTCAAACTTCTCCACATCGTACTTGACAGACATATTTTCTTTTGCTTCAAAATATTTGAACCACCTGTAGCTCTGATACCACTTGTTGGGAATTTCGACACGTCGATTCTCACTTTACTTTTCCCACATGATCTTTCGATATTCAAAATAAAATAAGCAAACAAGAAAATAAATACGAACACAGAAATTTACGTGGTTCAGCAAAATGCCTACGTCCACCGACCCTCGTCAAAGCTTTTCACTATATATTAAATTGTTACAAATATATAGACTTTCACTCACCAACTCAATCCCGCAGACCACGGAGAAAATACTACAAACGAGCTTTACCGCATATAATTTCTACCCTTTGATTTACACTACAAAGAGTTACAAGAAACTTCACAATATGCTAGGCTCACAATTTTCTCTCTTTGATCACAATGTGACACTAATTAGCACTCTCTCATATGTTTGTGATGGTGTATTTCTTCCTTGAATTCCTTCTCTATTTATAGAGAGGATTCTACATGAAATTCTCTTAACACCAAAACATCATGATTAGTCAAAACTAATCATCATTCCAAGACATCATAATTAGTCAAAACTAATTATCATTCAAAGACATCATAATTAGTCAAGACTAATTATCATTCAAATACCATAATTAGCTCCACCATCTTTTGTTTCAACTAGGCACTCATTATGTTTCACTAGGTATTTGATTAATTTGGGTCAAATACCCAACAGAATGATGATGTCTGGAGGAGCAATTGGATATATTGAATGATGATGACGACGACAACACTGGAGCAGACATTAATGGAGGAAAGTTTGATGCCAAAGAATTCGAAGTGGTGTTGATGTCAAAGAATTTGAAACCAGTATTGATATCAAAGAATACGACACTGGTATTGATATCAACATACCGCATCAAACTGATACGGGTGATGAGATTGCTGATGTCGATGCAAGTGACGATGAAGCTGATAAAAGTGGCCAAAATGCTGCAGAAGCCCTGAGAGCACAGGTCAACGCAGAAGGAGAAGACCAAACATCAAGCTCTAGTAGCACCGGTAGCGACAGTAGTGGCAGTGGAAGCGGGAGTGGTGGAAGTAGCAGTAGTGACAGTGAAAGCAGTGATGGTGATTCTGTCACCTCTATCTGAAAAGCGTAAATTGTTCTGGCCAGACGCCGCAACATTGTGAATTCACTGTATGGATCGTCATCTCCTGTTAATTCTATTGGAATTTTTAGTGGTTGGTACGTCTTTGGCACAATTTCTTTTTATTTCTACCTAAGCTCGAAGAGGGCAATCCTTGGTAGAGTGCTCTGCAATAGCTTTTTCCTAGTTCTGATGTAGAATTTATGCAATTAATGTATATATCTAAGGTTCCAAGGGGAAGTGGATTGGTGAAGCCATTTTCTTTCTGTAATTAGGTGAAGACTTTTGCACTAGCACACTTTTGATACTGGTTTCATGTTATTATTGTTATTTTGAAGTTAGCAAGATATGAATATATCTTTACATGCTCGTCTATATTTTAGTTGGCCATTATTATTTATGGTTTGCTTGTGAAGTGGCATGACCCTTTTAACACTGTCGAAACGAAAAAAAAAGGTTGAACCCCAACTTTAGGGGACCCCACCTGCCCTACACTAAACCTTGACGAAGGATGTAAATCGCAGGTTATGCCTCCTAGAATGTAGGGTGAGGGCTTACCTTTTAACTTAACAATAACCGAATTCGAATCCCTGATCAAGCGAAGTTGATTTTTAAACCACCCTCCCTTTCACCGCTGAAAAATGTGTCCTGAGGGCAACACTGGCGAAACTAGGAACGGCAATGGGTTGAGTTGAGTCTGGAGCGAGTCAAGCCAGCCACACGACCCAACACGATTGCCTTTTTATATATATAAAAAAATGGCAGGTCTCAAGTCGTCCCTAGTGGGATCGAGTACCCACGGGTTTTGGGTCCGCAGATTAGATTTTTGCCTTCTTATTAAAAAAAATATATATTTGGCCGGTCTCAGGTCACCCTAGTGGGATCGAGTACCCACGGGTTTTGGGTCGGAGATAAGACTTCATAGGGCTTTGATCAAGAGAATCATCAGACATGCAATAAAGCAGAAAATAAAAATATCAGACTTCGTTTTCACATGGAAGAAATTATAGATCTCCCAATTTAACTCGAGAATAGAAGAATCAGTCTTCATTATAAAATTGAGAACGTAAAAGGCAAAAAACAGTCACTATTTGAACTTGAAAGTTTCTTTATATTCAGACATTACTCAACTACACAAAGAAGAAATATCAACCATGTGCCTCATACAGGAGCAGGTGCTTCCTCTTCCTCTTCCTCTTCCGTGCCTCTGTCGTCATCATTTCTTTGCTCACTGGCATTTCCATTTTGTGAAAGCTTTTCCTCCGATGGCAAATTCTTCTTCCTGGCTACCCAGTTGCCGTCTCCTATTGTCCAAAGATTCGAAGGCTGGGTTTTAGGTGGAGGTGATGAGTCTGCAATTGGTGCAACTAGTCCAGGTTTGCCATCATCAATAACAGCATCAACTAATCCATACTCTTTTGCCTCCCAAGCGTTCATAAAATTATCACGATCAGTATCCAAATCAATCTGCAATGCCAAAAAAAAAAAAAAAAAAAAAAAAAAAAAAAAAAAAGAGCAAAGAAATGACGTAGAAATTCAAGAATTTCTCAAAAACTTCCCCAAAGGGTAATTCAAGGGCCAAATAGAAACACAAAACTGAGGTTGGGATTTAGATTTGGATGACTATACCGTCTCTTCAGGCTTCCCTGTGATTCGAGATAGTATTTTGTTGAGCTTAACTTTTTGGTAAACCATCTCTCTGACGCGTATGCTAAATTCTGTTGCCTAAAAACAAATTACATCATTTGAGAATTAGTCTGTTGTAAGTACTTCCATTCACAAAAAGCAATATCCCCCTACACAATTCATCTTGGGAGTTGGTATGCAAACTTAACAACCATTTCATCTGTCATAGAGCTTCATTTCATAAGTAGCAGCAATATTTACTTGAAAAAGAGAACTGCAGACATAAAAAGACGGGTAGTAATAATGCTATCTGGCAAAATTTCAAAGATAATATGGAAGGAAAATCTTCATAGTAGCAATTGATTGGGTAAATAGAAGTTATAGGCTGGGGGAACCTAAATGGTTGTGGTTCACTTGTAATTTGAAAAAAAAAAAAAAAAACTCTTATAGCATGTTTGGTAAATAGAGTTGGATAACATTGAACCATACTACAAAGAAATAAAAAATTTGTTCTTGATACTAACAATCTGATCTAAGTATGCACGGTGGTTAAGGAAGTTTATTCCAGATTATTCATACAAGTTGTTCGCATTGTAACTTGTAAGTTCATGTCTTAGGCAGTCAAGGTAATTTTGAAATTTCCTTGCTTGCTAGAAAGTTTAGTTTCAGTTTCAATGCTAGCCTGCTAGGACGAAGTTGAATTCATCCCATTTTCTATTGGCTTGATAGTATAGTGTCAGGGAAGAACAGAACGGGTTTTAGTGATCGATATGATTGTAGCTTGATTATCCCCAGCACATTTATAAATAAGTTCTCAGTTAGTCCGTTTTAGCTTAAAAACAAGTTCTCTTTTGAGTCAACGTAAAAGCTCTTCTTTCTTGGTCATACCTATGCCAAATGGACAATTATCTAGTCTTAGAATTATCACAAAAGGGTGCTTGAATATGGGTACGGTAGCCATACCTGAGACCCACTGGTTGATGACAAATGGAAGAAATGTAGAATTTTCAGAACGTTGACCGATATGCTTGTATGTGGGTATAAAAAGAAAGAGTAGAGATGGGGGCGAAGGATATTGTCAAGTTTGAAATCATGCAAGTGCTCAATGAATCGAGTCAACCATTGCATAATGTTGAAAAGGTCATTCCACATTCTAGGAATACTACAAGCACGAAATAACGAGAACAGAAACCAATAAAGGCCACCAATATAGAAAAAGAAAAAGAAAAAAAACACTTACATTACCCCCAGCAGTTCCAATAGGTTGATGGATCATGACTCTCGAATTAGGCATGCAAAATCTTTTCCCTTTACTACCAGAGGCAAGGAGGAATGCACCCATGGATGCAGCAAGGCCCATGCAGATGGTAGAAACATCGGCCTTGCACAATTTCATTGCATCATAAATGCCCATTCCTACAAGCAACAATTCAACGATGGACTTCACTAATTGAAAATGCTTGCATATAAATTTATTGGCTTGAAAGCAAAGAACTAGCAACTTCCTTTAGCACATAAGCATTAAAGACATTACAAATCCTAGATAATCAAGTCCAAACCCTCAAGGAAAGGAATATATAAATGAAAGGCTGGCCTTGTCTTCTAGAGAAAGGTGGAGTTTATCGAATTTCAAATGTTTTGACACCTAATCAAATACATCATCACAAGGGCAAAACTTTAAGGAACGCATAATATTCATACGGACTGCATGTGCGAACAAGCATAATAACTCACAAACAGACGGAAGAAAAAAAAAGTAGAGTAATTAACAAGTAGGACTACCACTAGAAGCAACAAAGTACATATTTTAGCGTAATTGGATTAGACTGTACTCAAGGGGAAAGATCACTTTGTAGTCTTTTGCAGGTATCAATTGATTAATTGTTGTGTGCATGCTTCTATATTTGGAACAAATTAACAGTTCTCATTGGCAGGATAGTAACACGGCCTCATTATACAGTTTGCAAGAAGTAAGAACATAATACTTGAGCCTTTTCTTGAAAATGAAACACTTATTATTTGCCCTTACATCAAGTGATTGTAAATATTGATTTTTTCACCATTACACATGTTGTGATGGCTTTAAAGAAATAAACAACTGAGAAGATCATTCCGCATTTTGTTCTTGGTTAACAGTTTCAATTTTATGAGTAACAGAAAATAAATTTTCACAATTTAATAATTCCAATTTATCCAAATATATAAGGAGAATATTAAGCAAACTCGGTATGGCCTCCAAATAGAACAGCACTAACAATTCACGTACCAGCAGTAATAGATCCACCAGGTGAATTAATAAACAATCTGATATCCTTTTTGGAGTCTTCGGAGTCAAGCAACAGCAGTTGGGTTATAATGAAATCCGCCGTCATATCGTCTATCTGTCCATCACCATTAACCAGAAAAGAAAAAGTCAAGATCGACCTATCATAACTTCAGGAAACAAGTCCTCCACAATAGAATTAATCCCTTCGAATATCACATCCCACTAGTGACTAGTCAAAGCTGAATGGTATACAAAGGTAAAAACTAACAATCTTGATGCCTTCATAAAAAGTTAACATATGTGTTTATTTATATTCAGCTTGGAAACTTTGGGAAACCGCTTAAAACTTCACAATCTACTCCAATATCCAATCTCTGTATTAAAGCATCACAATCTACTCAAATGTCAAACTATTTAAAATTATAATAGCAATTTCCCCAAATAGATTGCTTGAAGGTGTGCAAATGGATGATAAGGAAACCCAAATTAGAAGCAATTAGAACTCAATCTCTACTCTACACCAAGAAAATAAAAGAATCCAAATATTAACAGAAAAGTTCAAATGAAAAACAATTAGCTGTGCACTATTTTTGCTATCTGTAGAAGAGATTCCTAAAAAAGTCACCTTAATTTTTGTATGAAAAGTAATTTCCAAAAGTACTTCCTAGTCCGGACCGGAAGTACTTTTGGAGAAGAACCACTGGACAGGCTTCCTCTAAAAGCACTTCTAACCGGTGGAAGCATTTTTTAATTTTTTTGTCAAACGTCTCAAAAGCAGCTTCTGCCTTCTTAAAAGCCATCCCAAACAGGCGAAACCCCACATCAAAAATCAAAATCTAGACTTCCAGTTCAGGTTTTTATTTAGTCACACTAATAGGCATGGGCAAATTTACCAAATTGTAACACAACGGTAACAAAATAAAATATAATGACAAACAATATAGAATTATAGTTAGTGTTTTCAACACATAGCTGATTTTCCCCAAGGAAGTTGCTTGAGCATATGCATATGGATATGGATAATGATACGGAAACCTAATTAAAACCATTTAGAACTCGAGTACCCAAATGAAGAACAATTACTAGAAAATCCAAATAAAGAACAATTAATCATAACAAGGAAACAAAAACCAATATCCAAAATAAAAATAATCATTAGTTAAATTGCGAACCTGAGCACCCAGGAAGACAATTCTCTGTCTAAGGAGCATATTAGTGGCGTCAAGCTCTTCGAATCTTGGTAGCCATGCAGGAGCTGAGTAATTTGAGACATCCCAGTTACTCGATAAATTTTGATTTCTCGAAGAAGAACTCTGATTTACTGCTTTCACAGAAAAGTTGCCATTTCTCGTTCTACTGATATTACTTGAAATGGGTGTACTTCTGGGATGTAATAAGCAGGAATTGGTGTGTGATTGTTTGGAAATGGTAGGTCTACGGTGAAGGAAAGGTGAAGGTGCTGATGAGGCTGTAGTGAACGTTAGAGAAGCCCCATCCATTTCTCCTTCTCTCGTTCAGTGTACTTTTTGCTCTGACGGAACAGATTGGGGATGACCGATGAGGTATTCGATTGGCTATTGGATGGTGTTTGGCTACACTTAAAATTATGTAATTAATTAAAGTTTCTAGAAATATATTAAGTAATTTTTGCTACAAATAATAATGGGTGGACCAAAAGTTAAGAACGTTCAATGTAATTAAAAGGTGATCCACCTTCATTTGATAATAACATTGTAGCGATATATAAACTGATTAGTATTTCACCCGTGTGATGAGCGACATCATATTAAAATATATAATTGTGACTTCAATATTTTCTAAATTTTTTAATTTTATGTCAAACCTGTGTATAATAAAATAGATAGAAAAATAATAAAATGATACTGTAATTAATAGAGTTGCAATATTTTCACTATAAATTTGAAAAACTTTTATATAAACTACATTAGCAGTTGAATTTGTTCTATTTCTATCTTTGTCACTGATGATCATCTTCGAATCACTGCAATTTGTCACTCTAAAAACTATAAAGTACAACTGTATATAGTTGAAAACTGACTTTTTAAATAAAGACTAAACTTGAAAAGTGATTTCCTTTTACTCTTATTGATATTCCTAGCATACGAAACTACCAATCGAAATTGTCGTCTCTTGAACTTTAAAGATAATCTTACATGTGCTTGATTGAAAAGATATAAAATTGATAGTAAGAAAATATTTTCCAGGAATTTATTTCATGAAAATTATTTTCCTGAAAAATGTCAATTAGAAGTGTCGGGTGAAAAAGTAAGAAATTTTTATAAATTTGTTGTTTTATTGATATTATTTTTCAGTGCAAATAAAACAAAATTTAACTATTTTAATTAAAAATATTATTATTATTATTATTATTATTATTATTATTATTATTATTATTATTATTATTATTATTATTATTATTATTCACTCATTTGTACTTGACAATAGTAATCAAACGCGACGAAAAATATGTTTTCCACCTGAAGGAAATGTTTTTTCACCAAATATGCGAGAAAATATTTTTAAGACAAATGAGTTAAGTGTGATTTAATTGGTTGTACATTGAAAAAAAATTTCATGATAAATTTTCCAATCAAACACCAAACAAATACAAAAGAGGAAAACATTTTCCATGATTTGACATTTTTCAGGTAAATGACAGTGAATGAAACACATCCTAAATTGTGTCAGTGCATCCTCGAAATAAAAAATTTGTACCTTGCAAGATTGCTATCGATAAATATTACTTCAACAACGTGATTTTCAAGTTTTGTAATAATTAATCTCGTACCATTACACATCCCTACAAAGTGATCAACATTCCGCAACAATATAAAGATATAATCATTATATAGTAAATTTGAAAATATATTTTGTTTGTACTCACAAAAAAGGATAAAACTTTGGTAACAAAAATTACATAAACTATTTAATTTAAAAAATAAATAATAAAAAATTAATAAGAATAAAAAATTCAATAAACATAGGCAAATATAGTAGGGGTCGAATGTACAGTATAAATAACATTTAATATATAAATGCAATAGTCGTATATGAATTTATAATTCATTCAAAATTAAAATTTCTAATTACAAAAGGATACAAAGTACAAACAATGGTAAAAATAATATAAAAAATTTAAGTGAAAAACTTGTAAATTAAAATAACTTAAAGATTTAATCATTAAATAATAAGCTTGAAAATAATTTTTGTTTTTAAAATAATTTTAAACATATACATTCAATTGTTGCTACAAAAATTACTTTAACTATTTAATTTAAAAAATAAATAATAAAAAATATTTTAAAAAGTAAAAATTTAATAAGTTTAGGTAAATATAGCAGTGGTTCGAATATAATCCAAATGTAAACTTAAATAGTCAACACATGAATTAACCAAACATTTAACCATATTGTAATTAACATTTATTAACTAAATAAATATTAATCAAATAGTTAACAACATTGTATTAACACACTGTGTTTATACTGAATTACTAAATATTAACCAAATAGTTAATTATATTGTAATCGAACATATATTAACAAAATATAATTAACATAAAGATTTATCATTACATAATAAGCCCCTGTTTGGTATTCATTAAAAAGAAAAAAAAATATTATAGAATTCAATTTTAAACACCCATTTCAATATTAAAGTATTCTACACATAAATTCATTTTTTTTTTTAATTTTAAATCACAGAAAATCACATCAAACACTATTCAATTCAAATCATTTTTAAATAATGTACATCAAGTTTGGAAATAATTTTTGTTCTTACTTAACAAAAATAAAAGGGAAAATAATTTTAAAAATATACATCTAGAAAAGTGTTGCTACAAAAATTACTTTAACTATTTAACTTAAAAATTTAATAAACTTAGGTAAATATAGTAGTAGTTTGAAAATAATCCAAATGTAAACTTAAATAGTCAAGCATTCATTAACCAAATAAATATTTATTAAATAGTTAATCATATTGTAATCAAACATTAATTAACCAAATAGTTAATCAAATTGTGTTCACACTATGTGTTCATATTGAATCACTAAATATTAACCAAATAGTTAAAACACATTATATTTATACCATGTGTTCACACTAAACCACTACCTTTCTTTTAAATATACTAGTGTTTTATCTGTGCGATTCACGACATCATGTCGAAACATATAATTACGACTTCAATATTTTCTAAATTTTTTTAATTATATGTCAAACATGTGTATAATGAAATAGATAGAAAAATAATAAAATGATACTGTAATTAATAAATTTGCAATGTTTTCATTATAAATTTCGAAAAAAAAACTTCTATATAAACTACATTCGTAGTTGAGTTTGTTCTATTTCCATCTTTGTCGCAAATGATCATCTTCAAATCACTGTGATTCGTCACTCTAGAGACTGCAAAGTACAACTGTCCATGATTGAAAACTGACTTCTTTAAATAAAGACCAACCTTGAAAAGTGATTTTCCTTTACTCTTGTTGATATTCATAGCATACGAAGTTACCAACTAAAATTGTTGTCTCTTGAACTTGAAAGACAATCTTGCACGTGTTTGATTGAAAAGATGGAAAATAGATGGTAAGAAAATATTTTTTAGGAATTAATTTATCTGGAAAATATTTTCCTGAAAAATGTCAATTGAAAGTGTCAAGTAAAAAGTAGGAAATTTTCCTAAATTTGTTGTTTGATTGATATTATTTGTCATTGCAAATAAAACAAAATTTAGCTATTTTAATTAAAAAAAAAAAAAATTTCACTCATATGTACTTGATAATAGTAATCAAACATGACACAAAATATGTTTTCCACCTGAGGAAAATATTTTCTCACCAAATAGGTGAGAAAATATTTTCAAGGTAAATGAGTTAAGTGTACTTTAATTTGTTATACCTTGGAAAAATATTTTTTAAGGTAAATTTTTCAATCAAACTCCAAACAAATACAAAGAGGGAAAACATTTTTCATGATTTGGCATTTTTCAAGCAAACGACAGTGAATCAAACACATCCTAAATTGTGTCTTGCATCCTCGGAATAAAAAATTTGTACCTTGCTGAATTGCTATTGAGAAATTTTGCTTCAATAACGCGATTTTCAAGTTTTGTAACAATTAATCTCGTACCATTACACATCCCTACAAAGTGATCAATATTCCACAACAATATAAAGATATAATAATTACATAATAAATTTGAAAATAATTTTTGTTTAAAAGGAGAAAATTTTTGCAATAAAAATTACATGAACTATTTAATTTAAAAAATAAATAATAAGAATTAATAAACATAAAAAATTCAATAAACCTAGGAAAAAATAATAGGGGGTCAAATGTACAGTATAAACAATATGTAATATATAAATGTAATAGTCGTACATGAATTTATAATTTGTTCAAAATTAAAATTTCTAATTACAAAAGGATAGAAAGTACAAACAATGGTAAAAAATGATATAAAAAAGTTAAGTGAAAAAATTGTAAATTAAAATAACATAAAGATTTGATCATTAAATAATAAGTTATAATATAACTTTTGTTTTTACTTACAAAAAAAGGAAAATAATTTTAAAAATATACATTCAATTATTGCTACAAAAATTACTTTAACTATTTAATTAAAAAAATATTTTAAAAAATAAAAAAATTAATAAGTCAAGATAAATATAGTAGTGGTTCGAATATAATCCAAATATAAAATTAAATAGTCAACATATGAATTAACCAAATAGTCAACCATATTGTAATTAAACATTTATTAATCAAATATTTAAGAACATTGTATTAACACACTATGTTCATATTGAACCACTAAATATTAACCAAATAGTTAATTATATTGTAGTCAAACATTTATTATCCAAATATAGTTAACATAAATATTTAATCATTACATAATAACTCATTGTTTGGTATTCATTAAAAAGAAAAAAAAATTATTATAGTATTCAATTTTAAACACACATTTCAATATTAAAGTATTCTACATATAAATTCAATTTTTTTTTCATTTCAACCATACAAAATCATTTCAATCACTATTCAATTCAAAACATTTTTAAATAATGTACGTCAAGTTTGGAAATAATTTTAAGTTTTACTTAACAAAAATAAAAGGGAGAATAATTTTAAAAATATACATCTAGAAAAGTGTTGCTACAAAAATTACTTTAACTTTTTAATTTAAAATTTTAATAAACTTAGGTAAATATAGTAGTGGTTTGAAAATAATCAAAATGCAAACTTAAATAGTCAAGCATTCATTAACCAAATAAATATTTATCAAATAATTAGTCATATTGTAGTCAAACATTAATTGATCAATAGTTAACCAAATTATGTTCACACTATGTGTTCACATTGAACCACTAAACATTAAGCAAATAATTAAACCACATTGTGTTCACAACATGTGTTCAAACCAAACCACTTCCTTACTTTTATATATAGATAAATAAACTAGTGTTTCACCCGTGCGATGCACGGCATGATGTCGAAACATATAATTGCGACTTTAATATTTTCTAATTTTTTTTTAATTTATGTCAAACATGTGTATAATGAAATAGATAGAAAAATAATAAAATGGTACTGTAATTAATAGAGTTGCAATGTTTCTACTATAAATTTTGAAAAACTTTTATATAAACTACATTCGTTGTTGAATTTGTTCTATTTCCATCTTTGTCGCAAATGATCATCTTCAAACCACTGCAATTCGTCACTCTAGAAACTGCAAAGTACAACTGTCCATAGCTGAATACTGACTTCTTTAAATAAAGATCAACCTTGAAAACTGATTTCCCTTGACTCTTATTGATATTCATAACATACGAAACTACTAATTGAAATTGTTGTCTCTTGAACTTGAAAGACAATCTTTCATGTGTTTGATTGAAAAGATGGAAAATTGATGGTAAGAAAATATTTTCTATGAGTTTATTTGTCTGAAAATTATTTTCTTGAAAAATGTCAATTGGAAGTGTTGGGTGAAAAAGTAGAATTTTTTTCTAAATTTGTTGTTTTGATTGATATTAATTTTCATTGCAAATGAAACAAAATTTAGTTATTTTAATTAAAAAAATTATCATTTTTTTATTTTTCACTCATTTGTACTTGATAATAGTAATCAAATGTGACGAAAAATATGTTTTCCATCTGAGGAAAATGTTTTCTTAACAAATAGGTGAGAAAATATTTTTAAGGTAAATGAATTAAAGTGAGTTTTAATTGGTTGTACCATGAAAAATATTTTTCAAAGTAAATTTTTCAATCAAACACCAAAAAAATATAAAATGGGGAAAACATTTTTCATGATTGGACATTTCCAGGCAAATGACAGTTAATCAAACACATCCTAAATTGTGTCAGGGCATCCTCGAAGTAAAAAATTTATACCTTGCAAGATTGCTATAGAGAAATTTTGCTTCAATAACGTGATTTTCAAGTTTTGTAACAATTAATCTCGTATGATTACGCATCCCTACAAAATGATCAACATTTTGCAACAATATAAAGATGTAATCATTACATAATAAATTTGAAAATATTTTTTGTTTGTACTCACAAAAAAGGAGAAAACTTTCGCAACAAAAATTACATGAACTATTTAATTTAAAAATTAAATAATAAAAAATTAATAAGCATAAAAAATTCAATAAACCTAGACAAATATAGTTGAGGGTCGAATGTACAGTATAAATAATATGTAATATACAAATGCAATAATCGTACATGAATTTATAATTCGTTCAAAATAAAAATTTATAATTACAAAAGGATACAAAATACAAACTATGGTAAAAAATAATATGAAAAAGTTAAGTGAAAAAGTTGTAAATTAAAATAACATAAATATTTAATCATTAAACAACAAGTTTGAAAATAATTTTTGTTTTTACTTACAAAAAGGGGGGGGGGGGAAATAATTTTAAAAGCATACATTCAATTATTGCTACAAAAATTACTTAACTATTTAATTTTAAAAATAAATAATTAAAAATATTTTAAAAAGTAAAAAAATTAATAAGTCTAGGTAAATATAGTAGTGTTTCAAATATAATCCAAATGTAAACTTAAATAGTCAACATATGAATTAATCAAATAGTTAACCATATTGTAATCAAACATTTATTAACCAAATAAATATTAATCAAATAGTTAACAACATTGTATTAACACATTGTGTTCATACTGAACCACTAAATATTAACCAAATAGTTAATTATATTGTAATCAAACATTTATTAACCAAATATAGTTAACATAAAGATTTAATCATTATATGATAAGCCCATGTTTGGTATTTATTAAAAAGAAAAAAAATATATTTTTATTATAGTACTCAATTTTAATCACACATTTCAATATTAAAGTATTCTGCACATAAATCAATTTTTTTTTTTTCATTTTCAGGCACACAAAATCACATTAATCACTATTCAGTTCAAAATATTTTTAAATAATGTACATCAAATTTGAAATTAATTTTTGTTTTTACTTAACAAAAATAAAAGGGAGAATAATTTTAAAAATATACATCTAGAAAAGTGTTGTTACAAAAATTACTTTAACTATTTATTTTAAAATTTTAATAAACTTAGATAAATATAGTTGTAGTTTGAAAATAATTAAAATGCAAACTTAAATAGTAAAACATTCATTAACCAAATAAATATTTATCAAATAATTAATCATATTTTAGTCAAACATTAATTAACCAATTAGTTAGCCAAATTGTGTTCACACTATGTGTTCACATTGAACCACTAAATATTAACCAAATAGTTAAATTGTAGCGACCAATAATGTTTCATGACTTATTTAAATAAATATTATTTAAAACGTGTCGCTACGACTTTACCTATTTATTTTAAACACATTTTCGTTTAGTCATTTAAGTTAAAATTTAAATTATTTAAATTTATCGTAGTTCAATTTCAATTTTTATAAAAGTATCTTATTTTCATTATTTATTTATTTATGTATTTTAATCCAAATTTTAATTATTTAAGTCCAAAATGTTTTAAATTATCAATTCACATTCATTTTATCCCAAAATTTCCTCTCCAACTTCCATTTGCATATACAACACATTTTTTTTCCTTCTTTCACATGATTACTCTTCAATCCCTCAATCAACTTCCACTCCTCTACAAATGCCCACAATTCTGGTCTAAGCCAAAATCTGCCATCACTTACCAAAGTTTGATTCAATAACCAACATATAATTCACCAGCTAAATTCTCCCAAATCCTTCACATAACAGACCCCACCTTTCTTCTTTCCATTCACAGCAAAATTCTTTGTTCCAAAAATCCATCATTTCCTCAACTCAGGACACAGAGTTAACAGCCAAAATTCCTTCCACATGTTTATATCTTTCCCTAATCAGCTGAGTAAATTAGCATACTATACTCCCTCCAGCTTTCACACGCCAATTAGCCTATCAACAGGTTCATCACCCAATCTCACCATATTTCCATGATTCTAACCTAAAGAAAAATCAATACATATACTCCCCTTCATCCTCATCACAATTCACGACACACACAGATTTTAATCACAAGGTATTGACTTCCCATCTTCTTTCTCACAGACCACACCGCTGATGCCCAACTCCATTCGAACCCAGTCTCACCTCCATGATCGCTGCTTTCTACCCATCACAAACGCCCTTGCCCGCTGCCACAATTCGGAACACATCACCACGCTGGCAAACCAATCGACATTCATACCCACGACCACTGTCACCTCCAGCCATTGCCCAACTCCAATCCCACATAAAACTTTTCCTCACATATTGCAACCCAATATGCAAACCGAGACACTTCCAACCCCCAAGCCTCAACTTTCAGTCACCGCTGTAACACATGACTACACCCAAACCTCCACCTTCATCATCCAACCGTCATTGCCCATTCACCACCATCACGTTCGAACCCAACCACGGCCAATATCACTGCAATCTGACATCACCAAACCCGAGCCTCTTGAATCACCACTCCAATTTCACAAACTGAAAGCAAAAGAACCACACACACCACTCGATACATCCCCCACCTTCGACCACCTACTGCAAAACCACCAAATCGACCCACACAGCCACAAAATCAAGAAAATAATCTAAACCCAATACTTACCTCAACCTTCGACCGGAGTTTAGCTGGAAATCACCACCCCAAAATCTGAACCCAAGCCTCAGATTCAATCCCAAATCGCACCCAAATTGCTCAACTCTCCTTCTTCTTCCGCCCTACACCGCCGCCATTGCAGCCCTTCGAAGGCGACGCCACCGCCTGCGAACGTCGATGAAGGCATCGGCGGCTTGTCCCGGTCGCCGTCTTACTCCCTCGCTTCCTCTCCTCTGTGCCCGTAAATGGGGGAGAGAGAGAGGATTTTTGATTTTTATGAATTTTGATTTTGGGAAATTACCCCTTAAGCCCCAAGTTTTGAAAAGTGATCATTTCAGTCCCTCAAGTCTCAAAATCATTCAATTCAGTCCTTACAATGTTTAAAATGTCTTATTTCAGCCCTACTCTTAAATTAAGTTATTTCAGTCCTTTAGTTTTAAAATATTTATCTTTAGTCCCAAGTTTTAAATATTTTATGTCGGCCCCTTTAGTTTTAAAAGTATTATTTCGATCTTTTGATTTTAAAGTGTTTTTATTCGAACATTGCACTTTTGGAAATAAATGAGTTAGTCCCCATGACTTCAAAAAAATCATGAGTCGATCCAATAGTTTTTCAAAATAATTTATTTTGATCTCAACTCTTTTCAAATCCCAACTATGTTTGATTTCTAAATTAATCTCTAAAGTTTTTATTTCTTCTTTTAAAACTCTTTCGTTTCAAAGCATTTGAATTTCAAATTCAACTTTAAGATTTATTTTATATATTGGCTAGACGAGGCGCTTGGACATTTAGAAGAACAACGTGAACTTTCTTGCTCAACTTTCAAACTCGTGATTTGAGGTAGACTCGCCCCACTAATTAGTTTAAATTATAATTGCATGTTTTATGTGAAATTACGTGATTTACATGCTTTGATGCATGAGACGAGACAAGAATATCTCTTATGAGATAAGATGAGAAATGATGATGTTATGCATAATTTATGTGCCTTAAGTGCACGAGACGAGACTACCTACACCCTATGATTTTAAGAGCCTTGATTTTGAAAATACAAGAGCCCAAAAATATGATAATGAGGTCAATGTATGATTGCATAATTACATGCCCAATTATTCTATAAATTAATTATTGGCGATGAGCCTACTGAGTATTTTTCGAAATATTCATTCCATTATTTTAACAATTTTCGCAGATTTTGGAGATGGCGGCGAATGAAATGGCAGCGGTAGAAAAATAAGAAATAATGTTAATTTTCTTTTTAAATCAAGTTTCATAAATGTCATCAATTTAATTATTTATCGTTACTTTACTTTAAAACTTAAGATTTAAGGTTTTATGAATTTGTTAGAATTATGTTCCGCTACATTTTTTAAATAATAGATGTGATATCTTATAAATTCATTTCTATCACAAAAATGTTGTTTCAAAGGTTTCAAAAAAAAAAAAAAAAAATATGATGTTTGAAATTTTTAATTATTTCAGCAATAAAATCAGATTTAAAGGACGACGTGGCGTCCCGAGCTCCACGGAATTCGGGGTGTTACATAAATCACATTGTGTTCACACTAAACAACTACCTTACTTTTAAATATACTAGTGTTACACCCGTGTGATGCATGGTCATTTGTTACTTACATATATCAAATTTATATTTTAACATATGAAATTAATACTTAATTAAAAATGATAAAGCAATGAAGACAATTAATTACAAATGTACATTACACATAACTTAGTTTTTTTTCAATTTTTTTACGGTTCGTATGTTTATCGTTCCAGAAATTTCTTTAAATATTGTAATTTGAATTGATTTAAAACTTGAAATGGAAAAGAAAAATTACATTTAAATAAAATTTGTAATAAGTAGAAAAAATAGATTTATCTGTGATATATGCTCAGAATTTTATTAAAACGAAAAGGTAAAGAAAAAGAAACATAGATTGATGAACGTTCTTATTTTATCCTCTTTCATTTTCTATTTTTAAATAAAAATACTTATACGATATTGACAAAGTTTTTTTTTTTTTTATCTTTACGAATTAAAAAAAAAAACATTGATTTTCAAGAGGGGGAGACGGACCAAAAAATTTCGGGACTTGAAAAATGTAACTATTTAAAAAATTGTATTCAATTGGATTATTTTAAATTTTAATTTTGTCCAAAACGAATAATAAATAGTGAATTAATACTACTAATTACCATTTTAGAAAATGAGTTTAATAATAATGATTTTGTGGAGAATGTATATTTAAGCACCTTCTTGAGACTCATTATTTCAAATAACGTAGTTCATAACAGTAAATTTTGGTACAATGAGCTTTTAAAATGTATGAATATTTTTCATTTATATGTGTATTATTTTATTAATAGAATGTTAGTTGAAATGATTTTTAAAAAAATGAGGGTTTGAATAAAGTGTACTGAATAGGGGCCAATTTTTTTTTTGTTGCCAACATAATAATAGTTAGGACTTAAATAAATTACTACTTAAAAAAATAACTCAATGACCATTTGCATAACTCATTTTCATAACTATTCAATTTTAATGATTATTGGTATAATTAATCTTTTCAAAATATAATTTCTAGATTATCAAAAATAATGTATCACTATCCGAATAGTATTATTAGAATTAATACTAACTATTTTATTACAATATCTAATAATTAAATTTATTAAACAAATATTTTATTTCATATTTACTTTAACATTACAAATTAAATACATGTGGTCATATATTTAATGTAGCAAATTAAATAACATAAAATGTTAATTTCAATTAAATTTTAATGAATGTATATCACAAATACATTTAATTTTATATACTAAGAAATCATCTATGCATTTCGATTCTTAAAAGCGCGCGCGATTGTTTAACCTACAAGATATAGTACTTTTATCACTTACCCATATGGAATTGATTTTTCAAGAATCAATTTTTCTGAACATTTATTCTCAATCACGCATTCTTTAAAAAATTATTTTTTACAATTTTTCATACTATTTTTTTAACTATATATTCTAAAAAATCACTTTTTCACAAAAACAATTTTCAAAAAATCAAGTCAAATAGTCAACAACTGAGTAAAGTTGGAGATCAAGAAATTATAAGAAAAATCTTATATCCTATAATCTTTAAAAATTTATTGAAATTAAGAATGATTAAAAAAATATTAATCATTCTATTGATATTATTAACTAAAAAGAAATCAAAGCATTAATTATTCAATATTAGTCTTTGTCCAATAACGTTTTCTATAAATTATTTATAAGCAGTGCATTTTTTGACCACATATATATTTTAGAAAATATGATTTTTAATATTAAAAATAACAAATGATTGGACCATTAATAATTTAAAAACAATTTTTATATTGATAGCTACACCTAGAATTTTTAATATTAAGAACAACAAATAAATAAAAATAAAAATAAAAATAATTAAATGATAACTTTAATACCGATAACTAAAAATATTAATTAAACACATTCAGCATTAGTTTTAATAACAAAATTAAAATTGATTAAAAAAATATTAACCATTATTTAATTATATATATATATATATATATATATATATATATATATATATATATATATATATATATATATAAATGCGTTCATATTTATCCAAATTTTGCATTCACATTTGACATACATCCACTTTGTATTCACACTAATCCACTTTGCATTCACACTGTTTAATTTTATAGGAACTTATTATATATGGAAACGAAAATGGACGGGAAAATGGTTTAGGAAACTAACCTATTATTATATATAGTACTACATCCGTCCCAAAAAGATAGTCCTATAGTTATTTTCACACGGATTAAGAAATGGTAGTTAGTATAGTTAGAGCATTAAATTTTATCAATATTTTCCATTTATACCATTTATCCCTTATTTATTGTTTTAAGTAAACTCACTTCGTTTTCCAATAAAATTTGAAAATACAATAGCTAAGTAGTTGGTGTGTATTGTACCAAGATACATTAAATAAATGTATGTGTAAATGAAATATTTAATACATGCTCAATATGAAAACAGAACTATCTTTTTGGGATCGACAAAAATAGTATACAAGACTATCTTTTTGGGATGGATGGAGTATGATACCAGTGTTACACCCGTGCCCCGTGACCCATGCGAGGCGCGACGTCCAGTCGCATCCTCCCCTCCTCTCTCT
Source organism: Ligustrum vulgare (assembly GCA_963555705.1). Taxonomy (NCBI): domain Eukaryota; kingdom Viridiplantae; phylum Streptophyta; class Magnoliopsida; order Lamiales; family Oleaceae; genus Ligustrum; species Ligustrum vulgare. The sequence goes on along the minus strand of OY743176.1, from coordinate 51,061,637 downwards.
CTTCTCTGAACTGAAAATGGGAAAGAGAGAATAGAGATTTGTTTTAATATTTTGATTTCGAAATTTACATTTTAGTCCCCTAAGTTTAAAAGTATTCATTTTAGAACCCCAACTTCCAAATCATCAATTTCAATCCTTAAATTTTAAATTATCATTTTTAAACTATAAATTTTAAAAGACTAATTTAATTTATTTTTCTAATTGGTTAGACGAGGCGTACGGAGATTTAAATGATTGAAGTCATTTCTTGCTCAATTCATTATTAATTGATTTAAATTATGATTGCATGTGAATGTGTATGTTATGTGACTTATGTGAAAGTCATTTCTTATGAAAAGAGACGAGAATATATTTCTTTGAAAATATTTATGTTGTTATGCTTGTCATAACTTATATGCTTTTTTGCATGAGAAGGAAAGAAGAGAATATCTTGCAAAATAAATGATGATGTTATGCATAACTTATGTGCCTTAAGTGCACGAGAAGAAAGAGCAACCCACACCCTATGATTTTCAAAGAGAAGCCATGTGCTTTAATGCACGAGAAGAGCAACCCACACCCTATGGTTTCTAAAGAGCCTGAGTTTATGTGTTCAATTATAATGTAGATTAATTAATTGGAGATGAGTCTATTGAGTATTTCTATGCAATGCTCATTTCTATTTTAACAATATTTGCAGATTTCGGAGAGGGTGACAAGTGATGGATGATTGCGGCAATAGTCGTTAAATAATTGAAAATTTTATTTTGATGATCCGTATTTCCAAACGTTGGATACTTTTGAGATTTTCAATTGTTTGAGAATTTATGACATCGTCAATTGTTTTATAGTATTAATGGTTCGATTATTAATTTGGATTATTTCATAAATGTTTTCAATTTTTATCGACCATTACAGTTATTTAATGTTGCCATAAACGGATTTTCAGCTATTTCTTCAGCTAAATTATTAGTTTAAAGATTAGACTAGACGATGACGTGGTGAACCGGGTATTTAGAACTTGGGGTGTTACAGCATGGTATCAGAGCCAGTCTGCGTTTCTGTAGACTGGCAAAATTTTCGAAAAGAAATTTCAAGAAACATTTTACAATATTTAATTATTATTAGTGAAGATTGTCACTGCCATCCTTCGTTCCACCAACTCCGAGGTAAAGAAGTTTATGATGTTTAACGTTATTTCAGTATTTCGGATACTTATTTTAATGATTTATGAGATTTAAAAGAAAGAGAAAGAGACTGTATCCGAATAAGAAAGAAAGGAAACGAGTGTTGAGCATAATGGGAATAATATGATTTAAGAATGATTTTATAAGAATTTTTGTCTTCGAACTTAGAAATGATGAACCCTAGCTGGACTTTGCATAATTGATTTTAGACATGCACCATTTACGAGGAGTCAACAGAAAGGATTAGACAATATTTTCAGAATATATATCGTTTGGACCAACACCTCATGTTAGGATATATGACCACGCTATCGACTACTGTGTCGCGCGTTATGAGGCCATGGCTAGTGATTTTATAGCAACTGTTGCGAAAATTCATTAGTCACTTGTTGTCAACATTTTCAGTAAATCAACGAAAAATGGCAAGCCAGTTTTATGAGGTTGTGATGAGATATTGAGATTATAAGTAATATGATTTTATTGAGACTTTTATGAGAAGAATTATGAAATTAGAGATTTAAAGACTTGGTTCTAAATTATTGGGAATTAAGGACTTGATAGTGTGTTTGAGTAAGTAAATTTCTTTCTATATTTTGAGAGAAATTTATAATGTAGTTTGTTCTTGTGATTAAATTTTTGGGAATATGATTTGTGGCATATATTTATAAGTATGACAAATGAGTGGTCATATTAGCCAATTAATGTATTGAAGGAAGTAATATTTTGATATTGGAAACCATGATTTGAAATTGTTATGTTGAGGAATTATGAATTGATTTTCTGGGATATTTTGGTGGAATTGAAGTTTGTGGAATTATTGTTGGTTATGAAGTATACCTACAGGTTGGATAAATCCAAATTACAAGGGAGACTTTGCCTAGAATTTTATCATTTTGAGTTAAGAGCATAGTGCGGTAAGCAACCCACTAAGGGAATTGAGGTTAGATTTGCAAGTTCATTTACACAATAAGCGAGATTTAGTAAATGATAAAAAGGGATAATGACTCTTGAGATATTTTTGGCTTCTTAGAAGTATAATCATTTTTATAATGGATATAGTTATATTGAAATGCTCTCCTTATTTCACAATTTCAAAAACAAGATGATGTATACAACTATTGGGATATCAAGATATACATGAAGTTATGTGATGACTTGATGCATACATTGGGAAATGTCAAGTTATATTTTGAAAGATAGTGAAGACAAATATTATGACGTGATTGGGAAGAATCTTAATTATTCTTGGGAACAAATTGATTATTAGTAGGAAATGATCACTTATATTGAAGAATATTATAAACTATGATGGTATGTGATAATACTGTTGATTTATTTTGGAAGTTGACTCTTAGATGATGTGTTAAAGATTTGGTTATTTACATGTAATACGATTATTTGAAAAAGTCAGTTATCATGAATGGGAGATATTGAAAATATTTGATAGTGAAATGCCTTAAAGGAGTAACCATTTATTCAAAGTGAGAATTTGGGGACATATGATTGAATGTTTGGGATTATGTGAGATTATGACAATTGTCATAAGGTCATTTGAATATAAAAGGTACAATAGAGAATTTTAAGGAATAATGTGATATTTTCTTATGGCAAGAACTGAAGGTGATGATGTGTTGAGATTATGAAATAAGTTGACCTTCCATGAATAAGTTATGAGGTATTTCGTCCTAAGTGGAATTCAAAGAAAGATGGGTCTCAGTCATGGAAAATAAATTAGGGTTCCTCGTAATTTGAATGATTCACTGATGTACATTAAGTTTTCATTTATGATACTAGAATATCATGAGAGAAAATTGTTTGATGAAATTGATGAAAGAAATTTTATCAAGTCGTAAATTTGTACAAGTGTTGCAGAAGTAATGCATTTGATCGGAGAAAAGTTTATGATAAGATCATACCTTGAAATTTTGGAAATTGTTACTGATGGTATCTTGGTTCGAAAATAAGAAATGAAATTTTATGCAATTGTCCTTGTGGATAGGATTTGTGGAAAATGGGGATAAGACTTTACAATGATTACTTACTATGGAGTAGTGTGTTGCTAAGAAAGAGTGACAAACGGTAGAATCCAAGATTTATTGAGTTTGAGAGATTGATATATAATCTTAGTGAGTATATTGGCGTATAAGGTTCATGTGATAGATATGATGGTTATTATATTGTAATCTTAGAGAGATTGATATGATTAAATTCAGGTCATATAATACGATGATTATTGGCATGTTACACGATTACTACAAGATATGGTGATAAGACAGTTAATGGATGTTATGGTTATCCCGTGAAAAATTGTGTGAATATATTGAGTCAATTGATCTTATCTTGATGGTTTATTGAATTATGGTGAAATATTACCTACGATGGAGAATCTTCATTTTGAGTCATAAGATATATGAATTTATTTAAAATTTCAGTGATGTAGTTTCAATTACTTATTATCGGTTGTAATTTAGATGTGAGCAAAATATTTTGCTACGATAATGGAAAACCTGAGATGATCAGTTGTGTAACTTTTACTTATAATGGGATTGTATATTTGGGTTAAGAAAACTTGATGAAGAATCCTATATAATTCACAGAAGTCTTATTTATTGGTGATAGACTTAATCGGAATATTGTTCAAAGCGTGACATAAATTGAAGTTGGAGAACAGGAGAAATTGTATCTTGAACTTCCGATTGGGAAGTTAGTGAGGTTTCTTAAGTTTGAGAATATCATATCGGATCCTTATGATGATACTTTAAATTAGTACATTAGTCATCAGCTAGAATGAGTATGTGATACCAAATACTTGATGCATGATTTAAAAGTATAGATTAAAGGATTTAAGTTTGAATTTCTCCAATTTTGAAAAGGAAATTTCAGTCAAGTTTAGAAGTGATTACATATGTAAATATTTCTAGAAAGATTCTTCCATGTTTGGGTTCAATATTCTAGAATTGATACCGCGTTTCTATATTTTTGGATCACAAGGTTTTATTCTTGATCAATCTTCTTGATTTTTAGTTTAAGCATTGGAACAATTAATATTTATATCGTGGGTTCGATATTAGTACATATCCTTGAAAGGTTGGAAATAGAAGGTTAATGAATGAGTTAATAAGTTGGATAATGTCGGATGATTGATTGAGTTCTACACAATAGCTATCAAGCGTATTTTCGCATAACTGTGTATGAGGTACATATATATGTTAGAGAGGTTGTCCGATTTCATGGATTGCTAGTGTCCATTTTCAGATAGAGATCCGAGGATTTTCCCTCGAGATTTCGGAAGAGTTTACTGATGACTAGGGTACTAAGTTGAATTTTATTACTGCATACCATCTCCAGATTCAGACATTGAAAGATATGCTTAGAGCATGTGTTCTAGACCCAAATGATAATTAAGAGACACATTTTCCATTAGTAGAGTTCACCTCCAACAAACAGTTTTCGGGCTAACATTGATATGTCACCATACGAAGCACTGTATGGGTAAAGATTTCAATCGCCAAACTATTGGGATGAAGTTGGCGAGAGGAAATTATTGGGTCTAGAATTAATTGAGAAAATAGTTGATACTATCGAGAAGATCAGATTACGGATTAAAGCTACCCAAGACAAACAGAAAAGCTATGCCGATCAAAGAAGAAACTTATAGTTTGAGATTAGAGAGAAAGTGTTCTTGAAAGTAGCTCCTATGAAGGGTACTTTTCGTTTCAGCAAGAGAGGAAAATTAAGGCCTCGTTCATCAGACCATTTGAAATACTAGAGAAAGTGGGGGAATGTGGCTTATTGTTTGATTTCGCCACCAGAACTTGCAGTTGTTCACAATGTTTTTCATATTTCCCTATTGAGAAAGTATGTTCATGATCTTATTCATGTGGTGAATTATCAGTCTCTTGCAGTTTAGAAAGATTTGTCTTATGAAGAGGCACATATATGCGTAGTAAAGAGAAAATTCCATGTCTTAAGAAACAAAGAGATTTCTTTAGTTAAAATCTAGTGGGGTAGACACAATAGTGATGAGGCTACTTGGGAAAAGAAAGAGGAGATCATAGCCAAGTATCCATAAATCATAGATCGAGTAAGTTTAATTTCGAGGACAAAATTATTTTAAGGGGGTAAGGTTGTAACGACCAAGAATTTTTACGCATTAAATAATTATTTTAAATTATGAAACCGTGCCGCTGCGATCTCACCCGTTTTTAATTTGAAGTCACGACGTATTCGTCTACTCGAGTCGAGAAATATCGGGTCCATTCGATTTTAAATAAATTCCAAATTTCTAAAATTATATTATTTATTTATTTAAATTATTCCTTTCAAAATCATTTTCAAATTTCAAATTTCGTTAAGCTCATTTTATCAGATCCATTTTTCCTACTCAGTTGATGCACGCATATTATTTTCTCGAATTTCGTGCCTTGCTTGTCAAGATTTCCATAATATCCCATCAACTCATCCTTCCTCCAACTACATCAATCACATACCCTATCAATCCTCATACTCTACACCACCACCCCACTTCATTATTCATCACCACCCACACTCCACAACCCATTCCTCACAAACCCACTCACACATCACCATCCTCTTCCTCTGCACGACCCCATCTCCAGCAACCAAGCTTCAAGGTAAGGATTTTCCCCAACCCTCGACAATCATTTTCCTCACGCAGCCATTGCAGCAACCACCACCACCACTCACACAACCTAGCACCACCATTTGAATCATTCCATCACCACAACAAAACCACTGCCAAACCGTTTCCACTGTCAAGCAACAACCTTGCAGCCACCATCACCTCCAAGATCAAAACCAGTCCATCATTCTCACACCATAGCCACCTCCATCACAACCCAAACATCACCACCAACACCATAGCCGCCACCTCCATCAAGCCATAACCGGCCATAACCTCCCCCAAACAGTCCACAAACCAAGACTCCAAACCGTCACCACCGCCACCTCCAACTCACCTCCATCAGCACCACCTCAACCTGCACAATACCACAAATTGCCCCAACACCACCACCATGGCCAGCCCAACTCCAAACACCCATCAATCAGCCCAAAATCAAACCCAAAAACCAAGAACTAAGTTAACACAATTACTTACCTCAAACCGTTGAGCCCATACCGCCGGTTCTTCGCCGGAAAAACTCGGCTCCAAGCGTCGGTCGCACTTTGATTTTGCACCTAGATCCCAAAATCTGACCCCCTTTGTAGCCCACCGCTCGCCGCCACACTGCGCAGCGTTTCTCCGATGAAACCGCCAGCTTGAGACCGGCTTGCGCGAGGCGCGGCGTCCAGTCGCGTCCTCCCCTCCTCTCTCTCTTCTCTAAACTGAAAATGGGAAAGAGAGAGAATAGAGATTTGAAAGTATTCATTTTAAAAGTATTCATTTTAGTCCCCCAACTTCCAAATCATCAATTTCAATCCTTAAATATTAAATTATCATTTTTAAACTATAAATTTCAAAAGACTAATTTAATTTATTTTTCTAATTGGTTAGACGAGGCGTACGGAGATTTAAAGGATTGAAGTCATTTCTCGCTCAATTCCCTATTAATTGATTTAAATTATGATTGCATGAGAATGTGTATGTTATGTGACTTATGTGAAAGTCTTTTCTTATGAAAAGAGACGAGAATATATTTCTTTGGAAATATTTATATTGTTATGCTTGTCATAACTTATATGCTTTTATACATGAGAAAGAAAGAAGAGAATATCTTACAAGATAAATGATGATGTTATGCATAACTTTTGTGCCTTAAGTGCACGAGAAGAAAGAGCAACCCACACCCTATGATTTTAAAGAGCATATGATTTTCAAAGAGAAGTCATGTACTTTAATGCACGAGAAGAACAACCCACACTCTATGGTTTCTAAAGAGCCTGCCTTTATGTATTCAATTATAATGTAGATTAATTAATTGGCGATGAGTCTACTGAGTATTTCTATGAAATGCTCATTTCTATTTCAACAATATTTGCAGATTTCGGAGAGGGTGGCAAGTGATAGATGATTGCGGCAATAGTCGTTAAATAATTGAAAATTTTATTTTGATGATCCGTATTTCCAAACGTTGGATACTTTTGAGATTTTCAATTATTTGAGAATTTATGACATTGTCAATTATTTTGTAGTATTAATAGTTCGATTATTAATTTGAATTATTTCATAAATGTTTTCAATTTTTATCGACCCTTACAGTTATTTAATGTTGCCATAAATGGATTTTCAGCTATTTATTCAGCTAAATTATTATTTTAAAGATTAGACTAGACGATGACGTGGTGAACCAGGTATTTAGAACTCGGGGCGCTACAAAATTTCCTTTTATTTTATGTTATTTTTAGAATATAAATATAATATATATAAGAAATATACATTTTTTTGTTAATCTTTATATATATATAAAAAAAAAATTATTCATATGCTCTTCACTACTTATACGAATATATACTAATATTTTTATTCTTATTAACATTTTTTCTGTTATAATACTATATTTACAATCATTTTTTTAAAATAAAAAATGTGCTCAACACTACTCATATAAATGTATAAGTAATATATTATTATTATTATTATTATTATTATTATTATTATTATTGACTTTTTTCAAATAATTTTTTTTGTTCACCTAATTTTGTCAGTCAAAACACTTTACATGGCTCTCTTTTCTTTTTTCAAATCAAATTTAAAAATGTGCTCCAGTAAAGAAACAATCTAACAAAATAGTACCATTTTTCCCTATTTTATTAATAGTTTATTATCATTTATAGTTATTTATATATGCATGTTCAATTTATACAGTATTCTACATCCATTCCCCATACCATACCTATATATATTTAGAAAAAAATATCATTCTACGAGCCTAAAAGTACTTTTGGTAGTGTACTTGACTGATGACAGTTGACAGTACATCAACAGCTTGTATAACCATACTTTACACCTACCACATCTTTCAAATTTCAGATTTTTTGTCATAAAATATATATATATATATATATACATTTTCATTTCCTGCAGTATACTAAGCACTGTACTTGACTGATGCCAGTACATCAACAACCTTTATAACCATACTTTACACCTACTACATCTTTCAAACTTCATATTTTTTGTCATAAAAAAAGAAATATATATATATATATATATATATATATATATATATATGTGTGTGTGTGTGTGTGTGTGTGTGTACATTTTCTCATTTCCTACAGTATACTAAAGCCATTCACCATACCATACCATACCTATATATATTTATTCAGAAAAGAAAAAAGAAACTTATCATTGTACATGTTTAAAAGTACTTTTGTCATTGTAGTTGTCTGATCACAGTGCATCAAATATATATACATACATTTTCATTTCCTGCAGTATACTAAAGCCATTCCCCATACCATACCATATCTATATATATTTATTCAGAAAAGAAAAAAGAAACTTATCGTTGTACAGGCTTAAAAGTACTTTTGTCATTGTAGTTTACTGATCATAGTGCATCAACAGCTTGTATAACCATACTTTACACCTACCATTCACATTACTCTACCATTTAACAGTCTGGACACAAATAATTCTTTTAACCATTGTTTAACCTCACATTATTTTCTGTACAGTTTAACAGTGTCTTATACCTACCATATCAGACAAATATCAACTTTTCTTCTTCTATCTCTTCGTTTTTCTTACTCTTCATCTCATCATATATATACATCACATCAAATCAAAAAATACATTTAAGTCAACTCGTGAAGAAGAAAAAACATACAAGTCCTTACATTGTCTTCTGTTCTTTCAAGAATCACTTTGGTAAGTTTTCTATTTGCTTTTATACATATCCCTACTATATATATAGTTTTCTTCAAGAATCACATTGATAAGTTTTCTATTTTCTCATTTATATTACCAAAAAAATATTATTTAACTGTATAGCCTCTTCATTCCACATGTGAAAGAAGCTGAAAATGTCTGCAAAGCAAATGCTTATACCTGAAATCACTCCAGTCCATCAAAAATGGACAGCAAAAATTATTGTGGCTGCAAAATCATATCCAAAAACATCATTTTACAGCACCAAGAAGTATCAAATCTTACTATTTATGGACATAGAGGTACTTTTTTTGAATTTGAAATTTGAAGTTAAGAAATTTCAGTTTCTCCTCTATGTTTTTTTTAAAAATAAATTATCAACACAGGATCATTCTACCTTTTACTTCACCATCAAGTTCTATTATATTCTTTTTTTTTTTTTTATAAACAAACTTATTCTCTCTACATTTTTGTCTTCTCCAGTAAATTTTATAGAAACTTTCACTCCTTTTTTTTTTGTATTGATGATGAGATAACATCTTCATTTCTAATTACATTTTTGTTAGTATATAATAATATTTAAAAACTAATGTCTGATTCATTTTTTGTTAGGGTAATACTGTGAGAGCAATGATCTGGGATCATCACATCCCAGCATTTGAAAATGTTCTCATTCTTGGAAACACGTATCTGATTTCTAATGCAATGGTAAGGTTAGCACTAGAGAAATACAAGAAGTTTGATGGGGAATTTCAATGGACTTTGTCTGGGACAACAAGAGTTGAGGATGTTGATGAGTTGCACCATGATATCATCTTCAGTAAACTTTAGTTATCTCCTTATCCAAAGCTAAGAAGCTGCATGGATGATAAGAGCAGACAAATTAGTGGTTTTCTATCCTTTATACTAACATATATAATGTCAGTTATCAATATATATATATATATATATATATATATATATATATATATATACACACTATAAACATCCATACTATTTGAACTTGTAACTTATTTTTCTTTTCACATAATAACTTCATTTTATAATAATCTTATCTTACACAACTATATATTCTGTTCTTTATACATCATAAAGATAAAGAAATGTTGTTCATTGTACACTTTTCATTACAGACTTTATCCAGATTCTTTACTTATTATTATATTTTTTTGCTGTTAGTGTATGTATTGTTATTATTGTTATATTATTCTATATTTATGAATGAAACGCACAGGACATTTGTAAAGTTACCCATACATCACTGATTTATAGTTAATACTTTATCATTTTAGGTTATATTGCAATGGTGCTTGATGTAAAACCAAAAAGGCCGTTTTACACAAAAAAAATGGAAACCAAACTATCTTGATGGATAAAGAGTAAGTATATGTAAATTTTTATTTACATTAGAATTAGACAGATTAAGGAACATTAATTTTTTCTGGAGTTTCGCTTCAAGACATCAATAAATTAAGTAGTGTATACTCATTTTTCATATCATAGTTTTAATACTCTTACTTTGACAATGTGGTCCTCCTTTATTGACAATGAGTATCAACAAATAACTCATTCGGTATCTAAAACCCCTGTGATTATTGTAACACAGCTTCTAGTTACTTCATTCAACGGTAAATGTTTCTGCACTCAAATTAATACAATTTCAATATCTCTTATAATTTTTATTTCTATTATTCTTGCTCTATAATTTATAACAATTTCTATCAAACTACTTCTTTTAGGTATCTCTTTATCTACAACTTCAGACTCCTTTTTCTACATAAACTTCCCATTCAATGAAGTTAAAGAGTACCAAAGATGGTAAAAACAATGAACAGTCAACCATTTTTTTTCACTTATAAACTGTATATTGTCATGTTTGATCATTTCATATTGCCCAACTTATATGATCATTTCCAATTCAGAAAGGATTGCAGATATTACTTCATCAAAGTCGTACTCTACCCCGAATAAAGTAACAGCTTTGGAAAGTACTCGCTTCACAACAGTGAAAGATGTACACGAGTTAGCAGGAAATGTTTAAATACAACTTAATAAACTTTTAATTATGACACTGCATTTAAAAATTTGTCACTGCCCTTTTATATATATACATATATATATATATATATATATATATATATATATATATATATATATATATATATATATATATATATATATATAACTTCTATTTATATACAGTTCTTCTTAAATTTATAATTACATCCCCTCCCCCCTCCCAAAAAAAATTGAAGTTTAACATCAATTTCACAATCTATTTCTATTCATTCAAAAAATTATATATTAAAATTTTCCTGTAGATATATTTTCACAACAGGCATTTCATCAAAATATTTCATGTTTAACCTCTTATCAGCAATTACTAAAGTGATCTAGAATTGCATGAACTTAGAATCACTAATATGAACATGCTTAGCTTAAGAAAAAAGTGAAGTAAATTTTTATTTCAGAAAATGTTTGAGCATAATACTGATTTTTTAATCTTAAGTAAATAATGCTTCTTACTTCGATGACAGTATGTCTTGCTCTGCTTCCTAAAAATGTAACTCACATATATTTTAACTTTAACTAATGAAAAGATTATTTATTTACTTGTAACTAAATTTTTTAGTTAGTAGAACATGCTCAAACAACTCTGCAGTTTATCTTCCAATACTCTTTAACACTTTTTCTTAGGATCATCACTGTCAAGTTAATGAACAGGTTCAAAATTATCTTTGTACCTTATAACATATTTCACATGTAATATCCTCTTCTCATTGCATCAGTGCTAAAAGAATTTCCGTGAACATACTACACGCAGTATTATTTAGCAATCTATTTGTTTTTAAGTATTTATTGAGAATATTTTGAAGTGCTATTTGTTACTCATACTATTTGAACTTTTTATAATAAATTCTTGTTCTTCTTTACATTCTCTAAAATAATCCGTGTGTTTCAAGATACAAGTAAATGAAAAATCTTATTACATGACAATGCTTCTCTTCTATTTATACCATGCAATTCAACATACTCGGTTTTGGATTAAAGGTTGTGCAATAGTGAAGATGAATAGCTCTCCATTCTGGTACATGGGTTGCAACCTTTGTTTCAGATCATCTTGTGCCACAACTGCTGGAGAAACCTATGATTTTCGTTATTGTAACACAGAAAATGTAACGGAAATACCCAGGTTTTTCTCTCTTATCTTAGTATATATAAACTTGACTTAGAGATTCATAGATAGATAACACTGTTGTTCTTACTGTTATTTTCAGTACAACTAATATCCTACTTCTAGAACAATTTAATAGCATTCTCCCTTTTTTTACTACACATCAACCGTTTCCTTTTATCTTATTATTATTATTAATTTTTTAATTAGAGCAAGAGCCGACATTCATATAGAAGATGAAACTGGAACTTTACCAGCCTCAGTCATGGGTGAAGTAGGAGAAGATTACCTACAGTGTTCAGCTTTTAAATTAATGAGGATTTCTAAAGGGGTCAGCACCTTTTTAATGATCTTACCATTTTTCCAAATTATTATAATCACTTACCTGTTTACAAATATTTTTCCACTTATCATTTCAAACCATTTTTGTAGAAAATCCATGATGGAAATATAAGGCTGAACATCGCAGATCAATATCTGTTCTATGTGAAAGCCATTCCAGTGACAAATAGTCCAAATGATCGTGGAAAAGCACAAATTACATCTTCCCAGTCAGTTTCTAAGTTTGAAGTGATTTCTCTTGAAGAGTATGTGCCAAGTAAGTTCAAGCAGTCTCCTATAGTTACAACTATTGATAGCTCTTCAGTTACTCCAGTCACAGCTGATGTAGTCACAACTGTTGGTCATTTCATCATCACCTCCGGCCAAACACACTTTGTTCCCACCTGAGGCTGCAATGTCACCAACATACTTTGACAGAACTTTATCATCTATGAACAATGAACTTTTGTATTATGAACCTTATATTTTTGATCTTTTGATTGGCACTGGTGTTGTATTAAATGCTGAAAAACAATCCACCAGTTTGAACATCTAAATTATCACCATGTTTATATGAAGTTTCCATTCCTGAAATTTCCATGTGCAAGTCTTTCAGCTTACATTGCATGTAGTAAGGTGATAATACCTATTTAGGAAAGCTCCATGGGAACTTTAATTTTATTGTTGTTTACCACAGGCTTCTTTCCTAGCAATGTTGATCAAATACTTGGGCATCAAAAAAAAGTTTTTGTTCAAATGATGCTGTTGAGTTGAAGTATATTCCAATCTTAATATTTCACGCGAGTAAACACAAATATAAACCACTTTGTGCAACGCACGTAACTCCCACTAGTGATTGTATAAATGAAGATAGAGACTCATTTCCTCTATTGGAACAGAAATCGTATCTTTCGATTTCCCCCCAAGTTAAAAATCCAACCATTTTTCTCCATCCATCCACTCACGATGCGGACAGAGGATTAATAAGAAATGCAAACCAAGATCTCTCTTTTTCTCCATCACTCTCCAAAATCACTCTTTGAATTTTGTGTTCGTAAACACTGCATATACACACATATAGATAGATACACAATATTTCTACTCACTTTACTTTATTTTCCCATAAGACACAAGAAATCCAAGTTCCTCCACTTCCACACCCACTTTTTACTCCTTTAATACCACCAGCCAACAAGGAACAAAGACAAATATAGATAGTAGAGTGTTTTTTGGTAGTGCAATAGCAGAACCCAAAAAAGCATATTTAAGATTGTAGAAAAAGATATATATGATAAAAACAAGAAGCCATGAGCTATTGAAAAGTAATCTGAAAAGTCCTTCTTGCACTAATGATGCGAACCCCTTTGGTGTTTGAACCAAAAATTCCCACAACAATTTTTGTATCAACCCAAGAACGCTTAAAAAGGTAATAAATGAAGAATATTGACCCAAGTTTAACCCAACCAAAATTCTAAGGAAAGTTAACCCTAGCCCAATGGAGAGATTAAAACAAATACCAAGATTTTTGGAATAAACAACAACAACCAAAACACAAGATAAACTCTCAATATATAAGTTGAAGTAATATTCCAAGAAAAGTGACAAGGTGAAGAAAGAATTTACCTCTCTTAAATGCTCTCAATGGAGTGTCTTCAAAGTCCAAAAAACTAACTAGGGCTTGAAAGCTTTACAATAGATATACAAAGTGAAAAACAAGAAGTTTGAGAAATTGCACAAAAAATCACGCATTTACATTCGGGAAACTTTCGGTCGATCGAACCGGTCGACTGAAACTATTTCGGTCGAACACCTGGTCGACAGAAATAGCACTTTCGGTCGTACAAAGCTCAGTCGAACCCTCCTGAGGCTAGCTCAAAAAAATCCCTGCAGAGTTTCGGTCGACCGGAGTGTTTTTCGGTCGACCGAAACGTCCAAAATTAGGCAATTGACCTCCATCTTGTTTTCTTTCATGTGGACTTGGTTTCGGAGCTTGAAAATGAGTCCCGCCATCGACTCTTGGACCTCTTTAGCCTTGGATCTTGTCATAGGACCCACCGGTATTCTTATCGAGGGTTGACTTGTTTGACTTTGACTCGGTTGAGTCCCTTGATTCTCATCATCCCCTCCCTCTTGAAAAGGATTCGACCTCGAATCTTCACCTGTATCAAAAGGGGATAAGTCAGAGACATTAAAAGAAGCCGATACATTGTACTCACTAGGGAGGTCAAGCTTGTAGGCATTGTCATTGATCTTCTCGAGGATTTGGAAGGGGCAATCACCACGTGATTGTAGTTTTGATTTTCTTTGATTCGGGAACCGCTCCTTCCTCAAATGCAACCATACCCAATCACCAACCTCGAATGTCATTCGTTTTCTACCTTTGTTGGCACTGGAGGCATATTGTTCATTCTTCTTCTCGATTTGGAGATTGACTTTCTCGTGGAGAGCTTTTACCAACTCCGCCTTTCTCTTCCCATCTAAACTACCTCTTTCATCAATAGGTAACGGAATCAAATCCAAATGAGTTAAAGGGTTAAAACCATAAACAATCTCGAATGGAGAAAAAGAAGTAGTAGAATGAACACTTCGATTATATGCAAATTCAAAAAAAGATAAACACTCTTCCCAATTCTTTAGGTTGCCCTTAAGGATGGTGCGAAAAAGTTGTGTTAAAGTTCTATTAACCACCTCAGTTTGGCCATCGGTTTGGGGATGACAAGTTGTTGAAAACAAAAGTTTAGTTCCCAATTTCCCCCACAAGATCTTCCAAAAGTGGCTAAGGAATTTAACGTCCCTATCCGACACAATGCTCCTAGGAACCCCATGGAGTCGCACTATTTCCCTAAAGAATAGGTCGGCTATATGAATGGCATCCTCGGTTTTATGACAAGCAAGAAAATGTGCCATTTTACTAAACCTATCTACAACCACGAAGATGGAATCACTACCTTTTTTTGACCTAGGAAATCCCAAAATAAACTCCATAGAAATTTCTGTCCGAGGTTCACTAGGGACAGGTAGGGGCGTATATAATCCATGTGGTTCTACCTTGGACTTGGCCTTCCTACAAGTTATGCACCTAGAACAAATTCTCCCAACGTCTCTACTCATTTTAGGCCAAAAGAAATGTTCTTGTAAGATTTCCAAGGTTCTCCTTACCTCAAAGTGACCCATTAATCCCCCGCCATGGGCCTCCCTTACCATCAACTCCCTCAATGAGCAATTTGGCACACAAAGTTTACCTTCTCGAAACAAAAACCCCTCATGCCTATAATACTCACCAAATCCAACCCTCTCACATGATATAAATATATTAGCAAAATCCGCATCATGCGCATACAAGTCCTTAATGCTCTCAAAACCCAACAATTTAGCACTCAAGGTAGTAATAAGAGCATACCTTCGAGAAAGGGCATCGGCTACCACATTCTCCTTACCTTATTTGTATTTGATGACATGGGAAACTTTTTCACGTACTCCACCCATTTGGCATACCTCTTGTTCAACTTCTCTTGCCCCTTCAAGTGCTTCAATGACTCATGGTCGGTGTGGATGACAAACTCTCTAGGCCACAAGTAGTGGTGCCATGTCTCTAACGATCTCACCAACGCATAGAGCTCCTTGTCATAGGTGGGGTAGTTCAGGGCGGCTCCACTGAGCTTCTCGCTAAAGTAGGCAATCGGCCTTTTCTCCTGCATCAAAACTGCTCCAATACCTGTACCTGAAGCATCACATTCAATCTCAAAAGTTTTATCAAAATTAGGCAAGGATAAAACCGGGGCGGTGCACAATTTGTTCTTTATTTCATTAAAGACCTTTTCTTGCACCTCCCCCCATTTAAACCCAACATGCTTTTTGACAACCTCGGTAAGTGGTGAAGCTAGTGTGCTGAAATCCTTGACAAAATGACGTAAAAACTAGCTAACCCGTGGAAGCTTCTTACCTCGGTGACACTTGTGGGAGTGGGCCATTCCTTAATGGCTTTGATCTTCTCCTCATCGAACTCTATACCCTTAGTACTAACTAAAAATCCAAGAAAGACCACACTCTCCATGCAAAAATTACACTTGTTGAGGTTAGCATACAATTGTTCTTCTTTTAAAACCAAAAGTACACTTCTCAAGTGCTCAATATGCTTATTCAAATTCTTGCTATAAATCAAAATATCATCGAAGTAAACTACCACAAATTTCCCAATGAATGCACGTCAAACATGGTTCATTAATCTCATAAAAGTGCTCGATGCATTAGTGAGACCGAAGGGCATAACAAACCACTCATATAAACCATATTTAGTTTTAAAAGCGGTTTTCCATTCATCTCCTTCTCTCATCCTAATTTGGTGGTATCCACTTCTCAAGTTGATTTTGCTAAAAATGCAAGAACCATGCAACTCATCTAGCATATCATCTAACCTAGGAATGGGGTGTCGATACTTTACTGTTATGTTGTTAATGGCTCGGAAATCGACGTACATTCTAAAGGTTCCATCCTTCTTGGGCACTAGTAGCATGGGAACGACACAAGGACTCATGCTCTCACGAACATATCCTTTACTCATCAACTCCTCAACTTGTTTTTGGAGTTCCTTGGTCTCCTCTGGATTGCTTCGGTACGTCGGTCTATTTGGAATGACGGCTCCGGGGATGAAATCAATTTGATGCTCGATGCCTCTAATAGGTGGAAGCCGACTAGGCATCTCCTCCGGGAAGACATCCTCGAACTCCTGCAACAAAGAAGTAGCTAAAGTGGGGAGGGAAGTGTGAGGGTCATCAAGTGTAAGGAGGGACTCCTTATATACCATCAAAAGAATATAATGATTTTCTTTTAAAGCTCTCTCCACATCACCTTTACTCGCATAAAAATTCATTTTCTTCTCAATATCTTTTGCTCTCTTTCTTTTTTCTTGCATCCCCTCTTTTTTTTTTTCACTACTTTTTTTCTCACTTTCTTTTTGTCCCCCACTCAACTCCATCTTTTTTTTTCCTTCTTTCTTTTTCCTCCTCCTCCTCCTCCTTCTTGAGTTTCAATTGGTCCTTGTAAACTTCTTCCGGACTCAAAGGTAGGAGTGTTACGGGTTTTCCATTTATTTGGAAGCTATATCTATTTTCCCTACCATCATGCAATACCCTCCTATCATATTGCCATGGCCTCCCCAATAATATATGTGTAGCTTGCATGGGCACCACATCACAAAGTACTTGATCGTCATATGTCCATATGTTGAAAATAAGTAATACTTGCTTGCTTACCTTCAACTCACCATAATCACTCAACCATTGTAACTTATAAGGACTAGGATGTGGCATTAAAGGTAATCCCAACCTCTCTACCATACTAGTGCTAACTACATTGGTGCAACTTCCCCCATCAATGATGAGACTACACGCTTTGTCCTTCACTAGACATCTAGTATGGAAGATATTCTCCCTTTGATTAGCCGCCTCATCCACCTTGGCTTAGGTGTTGAGAGATCTAATGGTTACTAAAGACTTGGGTGGACTAACAACTCCCTCCACCTCTTCTTCCTCGCCATCACTATCTCCTCTACATGGCACCCCCTCTTCGTCCTCTTCATCTTCCGAGTACCACTCCCCATTTTTAATAATCATCACCCTATTGTTAGGGCACTCTCGAGTATAATGCCCCCATCCCCTACACTTGAAGCATTCTATATCCCGACTCCTAGAAGCAGTAGGAACAACCTTTGGTTTATCCTTGACGAAGCTAACTTCCTTTCCCTTGGAGGTTTCAATATTGTCCTTAAGTGGTTCCTTATCAAACTTTTCACTCCCCCACTTAGACTTCCAATTGGAACTAGGACCCCCCAAGAGTTTTTCTTGTCCCTTTCTTTTAAATTGCTCCTTCTTCTTCAATTGAGCCTCCACTTTAATAGCCATGTATACCAACTCCTCCATCTCAACATAATGGTGTAATTCAACCACATTGGCTATCTCCCTATTCAACCCACTCATAAATCGAGCCATAGTGGCTTCTCTATCCTCCTCTATGTCGGCCCTCATCAAAGCTTTCTCCAACTCCTTATAATAATCTTCAACCCCTTTTGTTCCTTGAGTAAGAGTTTGTAGTCTTTGATAGAGCCCCTTATAGTAGTGACTTGGTACAAATCTTTTTCTCATAAGGCTCTTCAATTCATCCCAAGTATCCACACTACCCTCTAAATTCCTTCTCCTAGTGAGAAACAAATTATCCCACCAAGCTAAGACATAGTCGGTAACTCCACTACCGCTAACTTAACATTTTTATCCTCGGAGTACCTATGACATTAAAAATCAATTCCGTCTTCCTGTCCCATTCTAAATAGGCATCCGGATCACTCTTCCCATGGAAAGAAGGAATTTTCATCTTGATACTACCAAGATTACCATCCACTACATCCCTACCCCTAGGGTTCCTCCCATGACCTCGACCAACTCCCCTCACATTCCTACCTCCTCTATTCCTACCCATGTTCCAATTTTGGTCACTACCTCCTTCACTCTCCAATTCATCATCATCAACATCATCATCCTCATACTCATCTCTAGGCCTTCTCCTATCACCCCTCCTAACATTATCATCCCTTGGGGGTGGAGCTTCCCTCCTAGTCTCCAACCTTGCTAACCTCCCCTCCAATCTTCCCCCCATATCCGCCATGGTAACCGTGAGAGCTTGTATCATATCCCTCAACTCTTGAGTTTGTGCATTAGAATCTTGTCCACTCGAAGTATGTGTATTAGCCATGGAGTTTAAGTGTGCAAGTGTCCTCACAAATTTCGTTTGCTCGTGTTTCACTCAATTAGGCTTTTCCCCTCTAATGAGCTCACCACTCTTGGCTTTTACCACTCCTCACTTTCTTACCCAAACTTTCCAAGGAACGTAATTCAACTAAATTGAGAATTCAATTCTTGTGTATCACAAATTCCACAAACAAAAAAAAAGGAAGCAAAGGAAGGATTAACACAATAGCAAGTAGAATTTAGTTGCTTGCTATTATACAAGGAAGTAAGGAATTGAACTTGACCAATAAGGTTTTCAAGGGTATAGTCACAATAACTTGATGTAAGACACAAGGAATTCAATTAGGAATGTGTTTGGTAGTTGAATGATAGGTTTTAATATGAAAACACTCTTTGAAACATTTTGTCAAACACTTAGGATGCAAACTTGAATAGTTTAGGATTTTCAAGTGTTTGTTCAAATGTATCCTCAACAAACTTTCAAATTGATAATAACAACAATGCCCAATATTTAGGAATCATGAAATATTCATGGGCAAATAAATTTCCCCCAAATTTTTTTGTTGTAATTTTCATTTTTTTTGACTATCAAGAACAACAACAATAAATGTAAAGATAGAACTACCAATTTTAGAGCCAAACTCTGATACCAAATGATGCGAACCCCTTTGGTCTTTGAACCAAAAATTCCCACAACAATTTTTGTATCAACCCAAAAAAGCTTAAAAAGGTAATAAATGAAGAATCTTGACCCAAGTTTAACCCAACCAAAATTCTAAGGAAAGTTAACCCTAGCCCAATGGAGAGATTACGACAAATACCAAGATTTTTGGAATAAATAACAACAACCAATACACAAGATAAACTCTCAATATATAAGTTGAAGTAATATTCCAAGAAAAGTGACAAGGTGAAGAAAGGATTTACCTCTCTTAAATGCTCTCAATGGAGTGTCTTCAAAGTCCGAAAAACTAACTAGGGCTTGAAAGCTTTACAATAGATATACAAAGTGAAAAACAAGAAGTTTGCGAAATTGCACAAAAAACCCCGCATTTACATTCGGGAAACTTTCGGTTGACCGAAACTATTTCGGTCGAACACCTGGTCGACCGAAATAGCACTTTCGGTCGTACAA
Source organism: Ligustrum vulgare (assembly GCA_963555705.1). Taxonomy (NCBI): domain Eukaryota; kingdom Viridiplantae; phylum Streptophyta; class Magnoliopsida; order Lamiales; family Oleaceae; genus Ligustrum; species Ligustrum vulgare. The sequence continues at coordinate 51,041,266 of OY743176.1, read as the reverse complement.
AGCTCAGCCGAACCCTCCTGAGGCTAGCTCAAAAAAATCCCTGCAGAGTTTCGATCGACCGAAATGTCCAAAATTAGGCAATTGACCTCCATCTTGTTTTCTTCCATGTGGACTTGGTTTCGGAGCTTGAAAATGAGTCCCGCCATCGACTCTTGGACCTCTTTAGCCTTGGATCTTGTCATAGGACCCACCGGTATTCTTATCGAGGGTTGACTTGTTTGACTTTGACTCGGTTGACTCCCTTGATTCTCATCAACTAATTAATGGGAAGAATACAAGGTACCCACTACCCACTAACTTAGTGGTAGCAGATAATGTGCTAAAGTCATTTATATATTTTAATTCGTTTAATTATGGATGATTAGTGATTTAAATACATATTAACCCATTGACGCTGTGTGATCAATAAGATAAATTAAAAAGTTTAAACAAGGTACTAATTTTCCCATATTCTTTGTTATTACTTCAACATATGGCTTCTATCTCCATTGGATGCAAGACCATACTTGCTAACCGGTGCCCAACAAACCACATCTTAGAGCATCCTCAATGATTGGGTCGATCATGGTGTCTAGTGTGTGAGAGAGAGAGACACACACACACAAAAATCTCATGGGTCTCACTCTAATATCTCTTTTTTCTTCTCTCTCTTCCACTTTCTCCCTATTTTCTCCACTTTAGTCCTTCTCAAGGTCCAAAATTGGACCTTGTACTTGATCCCTTCCTCCCGAACAAGCCTAGGCTGAAAAACGATGGAAATTTTAAGAGAAGCCATCTCCCGAAAGAAATTTTACCATAGATCCAAACAAACATCCCGACTGCAATGAAACGGAATATTGCCAACATAGGTTTTTACCCTAACTTTACTCCAAAGTAGGCTGACTTCACAGATAACTAGAAGGCTTTCTTCTTTGGGAAAATTACAGCGATGCCGCTTGATGAAACTTCTTTTTGCTATTTGCAACAATGAATATCAATATCTTAGACATGTTATCCTAATGTTAATGAATTGCAAATATGTCATCTTAAATTATAGGATCAAAAATAGAAATTTATTAATATGAAAAAAACAAGAATCAGTTACATCATCCATAATCGTAATTGAAACCCAATCAATATTTCAAAAAACTAAAGTCCTACTATCACCATCACTTCAAACATCAACACCTTCCAGTCCTTCACAGTCAGCACCAGCAATCTAATTCAATCTCCTAATTTCACCACTAGCAAACAGATAAAAGCAAAACCCCTCCTCTATCATGTCTAACCCTAATTCACAACCTGCAATCCCATTCAATAGCCCATTTTCACTGCTCGTGCTACCGATGACACCAGAACTAAAGTCCTACCACCCCAGCGGAAGTAGCTCAGAACACAATTCTCTTCCTTGTTTCTAAAAATGCATTGCAATTAAATTCCTCTCCTCCACAACTATCAAAAAAGCAAATCCACGAGATTTATAGAAATTCGATCTAGTCAGACAGTAGATGTTAAGGTATATAAGTGGGAAGGCGAGAGGAGAGAATTAGAAGTTAATATATTCATGAGTTGGTTAAGGGTAGGGATAAATTATCACAGAATTCTTTGAGACTGATTAGGCATATAAGAAGGGGTGTTTGTTAAGTGCAATTTTATAAACTTTTTATACCTTTAAATTAGCATATTTTGAAATATCATGAGCAAATATCTACTAATTTATGCATATTTTATGTTTAAATATGTTAATATCCAAATTTGAGACCAAAAATCACAAAAGGAGTGCAAATTATGCTGAAATTGAAAGTTTGTGGACCATTTTGTCACTTTCGGGAAGTTCTAGATGAACTGCGCAATTAATCGAGGGACCAAATTGCAAGATTCCAAAAGTTGAAGTTCCAAAAGTGCAATTTTAGAAGGACCTACTTGAAAGAAATATGAAAATTTGGGAACTAAATTGCTCAAAATTCAAAGATGGAGGACTTGATGGCAATTACGGAAGGGACTAAGTTGCAAAATCGCATCCCTGCTGAACCACGTCGCGTTCGCGACCTAACCAGGTGAACGGACCCAAAGCCAAAGTTCGGTCCGAAAGTCCACCGCACGATCGCACGGTCTAAATATTTAAAAAAAAAAAAAAAAAAAATCGGGCCAGACCGGGCTGACCTGGTTCAGCCCAGTTAGCTGATTTACGCGGATCTAGTGTGTTTTTAGGGTTTTTGGATGATTTTTGGGGGGATTTAAATAGAAAAATCCTCATTTTTGCTAGGTTATCAAGTAAGTTCTTGCCTTTTTTTTTTTATTTTCTTGTATTTTTCTCTTAAACATTCACTTATTTAATGCAATTTTCAATTAATATTTTTATATTTTAGTAATGTTTTCTTATATTCAAGTATTTTGTTGTTGTTTAAGCTTTTGATTTTTGTTATTCTCTCACATTTTCATCAAAAACTTTTTATATCTTTAGTGTATTTAATGCTTTAAGCTTGGGTTGTTGAAAATATTTATTGTTAAAGGAGAAAATTTGCTTCAAAGTGAATAACCCATGGAATGCTCTCTTCAAAAAGCTCGCTAGAAGGGAGTTCTCTTTACTAGTTTATTTGTAATCTCTTATCTAGATTGTTATCGATGTGTTTATGTTATTTGTTAAATGTTGTTGTTATTTTATTATGGGTTAATGTTATTGTGTTAGAATATTTAACTAGTGTAGTTTTAATTAAGCATTTTAGGTTGTTTATGGATATTGGGTATTTATGTTTATATTTTTATGATTAGGAATGTTGTTTTATGTTTTTGTAATTTTTAAATGTTTGTTATTATGTTAGGTTATTACTGGAATTTACTATGCATGTTAGGTTAAATTTAGAATTTCCTATGTAATTTGTTTAATTGATTAACTACTACTAATTGATTTTTGAAAGAAGAAATTAGTGTAGTTATAATAACTGAATTTACCTTGTCTTATGTTTTCTAGCTTATTTTAATCACCAAGTTCTTGTTGTCATTAGTTTACTTTGGATAATTAGTTTTAATTCTATCTTTTATATTTTGTTACCTATTTGTTTTAGTTAACTAGTTTTTATATTGCCATGTTTCTTATTTATGTCACTTAGTTAGTAATTCACCACCAAACCAAACTTTTATGTTATTTGAATTTTCTTTTAAAATGAAATCAACAGATTTAGTTACAAATTAATCAATCCTCGTGGGTACGATAACCAGAACTTTTCGAGTCCACTTTACTACTTGAACGCGAACCGTGCACTTGTAGTATACGATTTTAGCGAACAGTGATTAGATGGGATTCGACTTAGGAAATAACTATTGATAGAGAAGAGGTAAAAGAGACTTTATTAAATGTGAAGTCTCCAAAACCCTCCATTTAAAAGAATAGCATTTAATCAAAAATTTGGATAAATTTTAAAAATCTTGGCGTGCAGAAGCTCAAGTGTAGACGCAAAATTGACTGAGATTGCACAGTTGAGTTGGTGTCGACACCAATACAGAGGGTGTCGACACCAACAGTATTTCCAAGGTAAAAATAGTTTGGTATTGAAATCTAGGGTTTCAGTGTCGACACGTAATGATCTAAACCTATATTTTCCCTTGAAATAACACTTTAAATATATACTTGACAAAAATATAAACTGTCGTGTATATATATATATATATATATATATATATATATATATATATATATATATATATATATATATATATATATATATATATATGGATAGTTAAAAACCTATTAGCCGAATTTAGGAAGAGGTTACAAAACGGTACAAAATTTACCTCTTGCGGCTTGCCTATATTTTTAACAAAACAAAACTAAACATGATACATAGTTTTAAAGTTCTTCTCCGGGAAAATCATCAGAGTATTCATATTCCATAATATTACTATCATAGAAGTCCACGTAAAAGTGTGAACGCTGAATCTGAGAAAGAGCAGGGAAGTCTCTATACATCTGCCACGTGTGAATCTCCATCACATACATATAATACTATTCATAGGCTTACAGAATCCATTCCCGAGAGATTACTTCATAGTTATCAAAGTGCAGCATCTACAAATTGAAAACATGAAAAATATGAATTGATAATTCAATGAGTGATTCGATATACATGCAAGTTATTTTCAAAAATATGATTTATGGGCCTCGATCATAGATTATCTACTCTACCCCAAAGGGTTTAACATTATCACAATACGGATATCGATGAATGACCATAAACATAAACAAATGATCTCATATCCTTTAGGGCTTTCACATCCCTGTCATCTTTCCCCCCTATTCGAATCCAAAAGGGTTACTAGATCACCACGTTGTTCTTCGGAGCCTTGGAGCAGCAAGGTCCTCACGACACAAATCGATATCCCAACAACATACATTGATTGTCGAGGGCGCTAGAGTCCTAATCTATAATCTTTACTTGAAAATGCTTCTTTTGTGAATCATATCACATTCAATATCATCATTAGTATACATCAAAAGCATTTCATCAAAGTTTCAACTTCGCACATAATGCAACATGTAAAGGGTGTATCGAATACTCACAACCTTTGATGATTATACAATATCTAACAACATGAAAATCATAGAATAACTTCATTTTATGATCGGAACCAAAAATAAATGGGTGTCTACATGGGTGTCTAAATAGGTGTCGACACCATGATTATCTTCTTCATTTGGTGTAGACACCAAATCTCCAAGTGTCGACACCAAGCGTATCTGCAGAGACTGGATTCTGATTTCTTCGATCTTTTTGTTCCCCAAATCACATATTTTGATAAATAACTTAGAGAAAATGTGTTTGGTGATCAAATGGACGATTTATGTAGATTGAAACATGATTTTGGCAAGAAATCCTTACCTAGGGTTTGAAAGAGGGCAAAGCGATTTCAGCAGCATTTTTTATCTGATTTGTGATGTGTTTTCTCATTGAAAACCATCCCTATTTATAGAGAATGGTGGTTGGATGAATTGAATGAGAGAACTTAGATGTAGAGGATTTTTCCTTTGCTCCAAGGTTAAGAAACATTATTTAAATGCCAAGCTTGAGGTGTCATGCTACTTCCATGCAAGCTGGAGGTGTCATAAGGAGGTGGAAGATGAATCTTGCAGGCTAAAACTAGATATGGAGGTTTAAGGGCCAGCTCATGCTTTCTTTCCTTCAATAATTCCCAGCTTTAGCAGTTTCAGGGTATCACGGTTAGGTCATATTTGAGGTATCAAATGAACTCCAATTTGGGTGTTCGTGGTCTCTTTCAAAGTGGTCATTTAGTACTTTCATATTGAATTTGTTTCACAAGATTTGGTTAACCGAGGTGAGAGTTATGGCATTCCAAAATTGGCTTGTCGAAGTTGTCTTTCTAGTAAAATAGTTTCAATGCCAACTTTGAAAAATGGCCACAAGTTGTTCATAAATCCAAAACGATAAACGGATTTCAGATTCTAGAAGTTCACTTCGAGTACTTATCCGTACATATAAATTTTCCATTTATTGGAGGTCGAAAGTGGTCAAACGAATTATCTAACGAATGACGTTAAATTACATTTTTGTTTCCAAATATATTCCCATTTTTATTTCCTAATTCCCATGACTATTAAATAAATCCTAAAAATATATTTATTACGTAAGTATGAGTAAATGAGGATGTCATAATTTTCCGGGGTGTTACATTAAATTCTATTAACACCAGCATAATTGATAAGTGTAACCAAGAATTCATTTTATCCATCAATCAACATATTCAGCCCACGAACACATCCAATTTCGTTTCTATTGATGTTTTTCTATGTATATTTTGATCCTAAGAAAGCATGACATTAGTTTCTATTCTGTAATTCCTCAAATTGGTAACCTGAACTTACGCAGTGATTAGAAAATTGTTGAGATTTTGATATGGTTATTAAATTAAGAGAGAAACCCACCAACAACATGGTTGAGCAGATGTAAACATAAGTTACAGTTATAATTCGATGGCTATTGCTATTGATGATCATTGGACTGATACTCACATTTGAAACTGATATTTGGGTAATGCCACAGTTATAATTTGATGGCTATTGCTATTGATGATCATTGGACTGAAGGTACTCTTAAAATATGGTTGAGCAGATGTAAACATAAGTTATAGTTATAATTTGATGGCTATTGCAATTGATGATCATTGGACTGATACTCACACTTGAAACTGGTATTTGGGTAATGCCACAGTGAATTATTGATACTTAAAAATAAAGATAAAGATTTTATAAAAACATCAAGATTTATGGGGAGTTATTGTGCTGGCATTGGAAAATGTATGCAATGCCCTTGATCGGTTGCGACTGACTAATAAAATTCAGAAGCTTTTATCGTAAATACATTCCCTCCACCTATTAAAGGATTATTTGCCTTAGTGGTAATGTCATTTTCTTATTCTTCTAATTTTAATTGAGGTCTCCAGAAATTGAGGTCTAAAACCACATTCAGAAGCTCTTTTCGCAAATACATTCCCTCCGTCTGTTAAAGGATTATTTGCCTTAGTGGTAATGTCATTTTCTTATTCTTATAATTTTAGACTATCATTTTCTCATTCTCCTAATTTTACAACTCTGCCAACCAAAAACCATTTTATCTCTTCTAACACATGTTAAATTTCCTCCATTTTAATTCTCCAAGCCCTACAAAATTCTGTAATCTTCAATCTAGATTGCCTTTAATTTCACCCTATTTTAGTGAACAAGCCACCAATTCCATTTCCCCATTAGAACTCAATCGCTTAATAAAGATCGAACTCACCCTCGACCGGTAGGATGGTGTAAAGCAAAGGGTTCTAATAAGTGCATTTTATACACTTATTTATATGTCTAAATTAAATTATATTATTGTCATTCTTGAATAATTACTACTTAATTGTTTTATATTTGTTTACATTGTAGGAATTTTCCCAAAGTTATGGGAATGAAGCATTAAAGTGGAAAAATGGACATTTGGATGTCATTTGAAGCTTAAAGGAGAAAAATCGATTATGGAATAGTCAACCGGAATTTCCAAGGAAAGCTAAGTGAAAGAATCAAGGTTCGAGAGCTTAAATTGAAGATGGATTGAAGTTTGGAAGAAGATTTGAAGAGTTTTGAAAGCTCAGGGGCCAACTTAAACGTACTAAAAAAGATGAAAATTGCACTACAGGTTTTGAACTGTGCTGCCACGGACCTGAGACACGGCCACACTAAAATCTTCAAATTAACAGAACCTGTTTTCAGTCTACTACACGGCCACCACAAGTTAGCCTGCGTGGCCACGTAGTAGTCCAGCCCAGTGAGAGAAAAAGTCCATGTGCGGATTTCAACATTCTTTGACATATGTTTCGTGGGGAATCTATTTAAGCAACATATCATGCATGTAAAATGGACCTTTGCGCATATACTCTAGAGGCATAATTTACCATCAAAGCTTGTAGATTTCGGAGGCTCAATTGGAGGCAAAAGGCGAGGAGATTTGGAGATAACCTTGTAGAAGAGAATTCTTGGTGCAAAAGTTCTTTTACTTTCTCTTCAAATTACTTATGATGTTTAGTTTAGATTATTATTGCGGTCTTGTTATTTTCATTATGAATAACTAAACTACTTGTTGTGATTAAATGATGTAGCTTAGTTTTACGATTTTAATTTCATTACTTAAGTTTTAATGTTTGATTGCATGTGTATGATTTTATTTTGTGTTAAATCGTGAATTAACTGACCACTAATTCATTGATTAATTGGTTCGTTTTCATAATTCGAGAGGTGAGCTAATGATCTAGACTTAGGAATAAAACTCAGTAATTGAATGAGCGATAGAGATATACGTTTGCTGTTATTGCCGTCTTATTTGAGTTCTTGTATTCTATGCACATAATCATTACAATAAGTTGTTCGTTAACACGGTTGACTAATTAGGTAGAGTTGATTTAAACTTGAAAGGGAAATTTCATGTACATAAGTGAGCTCGACAGATCACATTAGGAGATTAAAACTGGAGTGGTGAGGCTAAGGGTATTGACTATGTGTAATCGTGAAATCTCAACTCTATATCAATTGATTTAAAAACACAATTTTATTCATATTTATTGTTTTTAGCTTAATTTTTAGAATCATTACATCTTCAATTATTTGTTGTTCGAATAAAGTAAGAATTAAAATAACTTTGGTAATTAATCCAAGTCCTCTGGGTACGATAACCCGGACTCTAAAAGTGCAATATATTACTCGTCACAACCCGTACACTTACGGTGTTATTTCAGTGAACAAATTTTTGGTGCCGTTGCTTGAGATTTGTGATTAATATCAATTCCTTTTAATTTTTGCTTTAATTTGAATTTTACTTTTTAGTACTTTTATTTTTTATTTATTGTTAAGAAGTTCAAAAAAATAAATAAATCGTGTATTCTCTCTTTTTGACGTAGAAATCAAAAGAAATCTTTGGCAAAGATGATAACAGCAGCAGGAAGAATTTCATCAAAACAATGGCAGAAGATAGAGATCCAAACATCCTCAACCTCCAAACAATCAACGGAATCCTATGAATGCACATCAGTTAAATCAACAGCAAGCAATTGTATTGGAGCAACAACTAATACCTAGGGGCGACCTTTGAGGGATTACATGATTCCCCTGTGGATGATATTCGAACTTGTGTCGCTCTGCCACAAATTCCAGCTGACAACTATGAAATCAAAACATCATTGATTACAATGATCCAGCAAATATGTGTTCATGGTCTACCTTCAAAGGATCCACTTGCACATCTTAGAACCTTTTAGGAAGTATGTGACATGGAAAAATTGAATGGAGTTCCAGATGAGGCTGTCAAAATGAAGCTCTTCTTTTTCTCTCTAGTAGAAAAAGCGAAATCTTGGTTTATTCATTACCGGATGACTCTGTTACATCATGGGCCATGTTAAGTCAGAAATTTGTGGATAAATTCTTCCCACCCTGTCGAATATTAAAACTCAGAAGAGAGATCCTAGCTTTCAATCAACAGTCAGGGGAGTCAATCTTTGGGGCATAGGTGAGGTACAATGAATTGCAGAGATAATGTCCCATTCATGGTATATCTGACTGAATTTTGGTCCAACAATTTTATAATGGGCTGACACATGAAAACAAGAGACATGCAAACTCAGCAGTTGTTGGCTCACTTATGGACTTGACATATGAGCAATCAGCTGATATTTTTGAGAAAATGGCAACAAATTGCTATTGGTGGTATTCTGATCGGGCAACACCAAAGGTTGGAGGGATTCACGAAGTAGATGGAATTACAACACTTATTGCAAAGGTTGATACTTTAGTAAATAAATTGGATGGTTCAGGAAAACAGCCCATATATGCAGTTCAGGAAAATCAAATATGTGATACTTTTTTTTGATAATCATGCATCACATAATTGTCCTTTTGCACTTCAAAGTCAACCAAGTGTGGAGCAGGCGAACTATGTAGGAAATAATCAAATGCAGAAAAGGCCATGTTCTCAAATGCACAATCTAGATTTAAGAAAGAATCCTGACTCTTCTTGTTTAAATAATCAGAATCTGCAAAACCCGTCTGGATTCCAACAACAGGATAAGCTGGAACAGAGTTTGATCATTTTATATGAAAACGTGACAGTAATAATGCAGATGATAAAAACTCATCAGGGTGAAATCACTGAATTGAAAAATCAAATGGGGCAGTTGACAGCTAGCAAGACTGAGAGACAGCTAGAATAGTTTCCAACCAATACTGAAACAAATTCGAAGGAGTATGTTTGCCCCATTACTACAAGGAGCCAAGTTCAATTTCCGGAAGTTCAGGTGAAGAAAGCTGATAAGTGTATTTTATACACTTATTTATATGTCTAAATTGGAATGTATTATTTTTGTTTTAAAATAAATGCTATTTCATTTATGTTTATTTGTTTACTTTTCAGAAAATATCCCAAAAACTGAAGAATATAGAAATTGATGAGAAAAATGTACAATTGGATGCTAATTGGAGCTTAATTGAGCAATTGAGGAGTTTATGACAACAATCGAGAATCATCCTAGTGCAAAATTGAATAAATTAGAAGTTGAAGGACTGAAGAGCAAATTAAACACGAAGGACCAACTTGAAAATATCCAATGATTGATTTGGATCACAAGAAGATGCTTTGAGGATTTTTAGGAGTCAATTGATGCAATTAAAAGTCAAAAAGGAATGGAATATGATAAGAATATTATCATAAAATTGATTCTAATCACATAAGATTTTGAACAGATTTCTAGTCAGACTTTGAGACCTAATTTTGGGTTAGTAAAAGTTCGAATTGTGAAAATCCTATTTTAGGAATAATTGTAGTCCTTTAAGTTTTCTTTCTAAATCAATTCGAATCAACTTAATCAAATAAGGGAATATAAAGATATGATCAAAAAAATGAACACTGTGCAGAGACCAAAAAATACTCGCGTGTAGGTTTGACAATTTGCTTTCCTTTTTCTATTAGGTATCTTATAAAACTATAAATACAACATCTTGGCACAAAAATCAGGACCTTTGCCTCTCCTAAGAAAGAGCCACAATTTTGAATTCATCATCGAATTCTTGGGAAATCAAACTTCGCAAAGGGGCGTAAATTAAAGATAATTGAAGAATCAAAACTTGGTACAAGCATTTCTTTCTTCATGTTATTTTCAGTGAATGTTTATTGTTGTTGTTTTTGTTCTTTAATTATGATGTGTAACTAAACTCCATGTTGGGATGAACGATGTAGTCTAATCATATTATTTTAATTCCAAATTTCACAGTTTTAATGTTTTGTTGCATGTAATGATTTATTATTGTTCTTAAAGCTTGAATTGCTTGATCACCAATTCAAGATATATTGAGTTATTCTCATAATTCGAGAGGTGAGTTAATAACTTAGAACGTGGTAATAAATCTGGTAATTGAACAAGAGATAGAGATATACTTTTATTATTATTGTGGTCGTGTGTGAATTTTTATATTTTATTCATCTAGATAATGAATATTCGGACCCTCTGTAGAGATATATGGTTAACTTATTTAGGTAGAATTGATTTAAACTCGATAGAGGAATTTCAATATACATTAGTGAATTCAACCTAATGCATAATTAGGAAATAAAACTGGAATTAGAGTTAATTTAATTTTTTAGGTGAAATTGTAAATCTCAACTACTTTACAATCATATTTTAAAATAAAAGCAATTTCGCATTTTAATTCTTTAGTTTAATTATCTAGTTTTAGTTTAAATTCTCAAAATCTTTCGTTTGTTCAAATAAGGACAAGAACTAACATATTTCGGTAATTAATAGCAGTCTATGTGGGACGATAATTCGGACTCTTAGGTCCACTTTATTACTTCTCACGACCCGTACACTTGCAGCTGTATCTCGCATCGTGAGATATCAGTGAACAAAAGCAGACAAATCAAAAGAAGTTGTTGAAGGAGGAAAAGAAAAGGACGAGCAACCAAAGGTAGTGAACCAGCCTAATGAACCACAAAAATCAGATAATGAAGAGAGGACAACAAGGAAACCTGTGAAAGCTTATGTTCCACCGCTTTTATATCCTGGGAGAGTGGCGCATCATCTTATGGATCAACAATTCAATAAGTTTATGGAAATACTAAAGAAACTGCACATAAACATCCCCTTTATAGAAGCCATCAAGAAAATACCAAGCTATGCTAAATTCTTGAAGGAGGTGATATCTAAAAAGAAGAGGCTAGAAGATTGTGCTTTGGTATCTTTCAATGAGGAATGCAGTGCAATCCTACAGAAGAAACTGCCACCTAAGCTAGAAGATCCAGAGAGTTTCTCTATTCCATGCATAATTAGTGATTTAAAATTCAACAAAGTTCTATGTGATTTAGGTGCAAGCATTAATCTAATGCATTTGTCCGTTTACAGGAAACTGAATTTAGGTGACCCAAAGCCAAAGACAACCAGGTTGCAACTTGCTGATTGATCTATTCGATACTCATATAGAGTTGTAGAGGACGTGTTGGTGAAAGTGAAGAAGTTCATATTTCCTGTCGATTTTGTGATTTTGGAGATGGAGGAGGATGACAAGCTACCTTTGATCTTTGGGAGACTATATCTTGCTACTGCACGAACTTTAATTGATGTTGAAAAAAGGAAGGTAACCTTTAGGACTGAAAATGAACACGCGACATTTAACTTAACTCAGATGGAGAACTTTGACCCAAATATGAAAAATTGTTCAAGAATTGAGGTGGAACCATCATTGAGTAAGGAGAGAAAATAAAAAATTGGGGACAATGCTTCAACACCACATCTTGAGCCACCTTGAGAAACTCTTCCAAAAGTCGAGTTTTAGACTCTAAACGGAGCGCTTATTGGGAGGCAACCCAACTTTATAACCTTTTTGTTCTTATTGTGCTTTATTTAATTTTTCATTAGTACTTTAGGATCTAATTGCTTTGTTTATTTCTGTTGACATCATTGAGTTTCACTTTTTCCCTTCATCTTTGTTTCACATTAGGTAGTTACAACGAGCATGTTCTTTATGTTAAGTATGTTGACATCAATACCATCATAAGTATCAAGCCTTAGTAGTGAAAGCATTAATTTGTTCATTCCATAGCATTAATTGGTTTGCATTGCATGCTAGAATTGTGGGGGATAAGTCATAAAATCATGCATAGAACCTTAGTTCAAAGTAGGAAGCAAAGTTAGGTGAGTGAGCTTATTGAAAACAAGGTGTTTTGGGGTTAGAAATTGAAGTTGAAATTCAAAAATTGGCATAAAAATCTTTTTTAGCCAGAGAACCACAGGGCCACTCCATTGTACTTTGGTGGCCACACATTATCTTTCAAAATAACAAAATCCTATAGCGTTTAACCACGCGGCCACCTGAAGTCCTTCTGCGCTGCCGCATAGTTACCTGTAAGACAATCTCGGCAGATTTTTATGCACTTTGGAAAATCATTCATATTCATAACTTTCAACTCCGTTTCTCTCCCAAAAATTACCCAACATAATATATCACCTAAATTGCATTTTTACACATGGGATTGAGCATTACACATACATATATCACATCACAATCTTCAAAAATATATATGAATTTCTCCTTTACTTCACAATTTTACAAATTTTGGGGTTTTCCTGCTTTTCTTGAGATTTGAGATTTATGGATTGTTGTGTTATGAAATAGGCTAGACTGTTGTGTTGATTGGATTGTCAAACTTAGGTAAATTTGGGGATAACTTCTTTCCTCCAAATTCATAATTTGTTCTCATATTTGATATGCACTCCAGGTATTTGTGTAAATGTTTCAATGAATCTTTCATCAAATTTTTGCAAAATCTTTTAAACAACATTCATCAATTCATATTGAACTTTGGTTATGTGCAATCCATTCATGAATTACATCATCACAAGTGCACAAACTTTGGTTGGATATCATAGGCACATTAAGGCACAATATCAAAGTCATTACAAACTTTATGCACAATTCTCAGATTATGTACCAATTTTTGCCACATCATCTCACAACCCTTTTGGACTTCAAATGAGTTGAATTTTTGATATGCTTGAGACCACATTACATACTTTCATGTGTCCAAATATGGCTTGAAAAAATTTCAATTTTTCATGGCGATGTCGGGGGCTGAAAATGGGCAGTTGGCTATTTCCTATGATTGCCTATAACTTTGATGCTTCTAATATACTTGTTTCACTCTTGTGAGGTACATATCAATTGGAAAACATCGAAATCAAGATTGGAATAAACCCTCAAATCTGGGAAGTACTAGACCCCCTCTTTGTAGTTCTAATTTTTTTTCTTTCATCATGATCATATGAAATACATCGAGGGAAATGTATAGTTTTAGTTTGGGGGTGGAAATTCCATTTCATATTTCATGCTTCATATGTTTTACATTCATTCAAGTTTTTGGGATATACTACGGTGTGGGAAAAAATGATTGAAAATTTTGAAATTTGTGTTGACATGTCTATTGCCTAGGATATGGTATGAGTCAAATTGTGCTTTTTCTTGAATGATTGGACAACATCAAAATTTGAATCTCATTTACTAGTCATGACTTGCTTGTTTTCGTCTTATTGAGCACATAGCCATTGTTGAATTATAAATTGTGTAAGGTGTTTTTAATACTTGTGGGGTACATTTATGCTATTTAAACTTAGGAATGATTTGAAAATCCCTGAACTTAGATCATTAGATACCTAGTCCCTTAAATAGAACCAAACAGCTCAAAAGCTAGCTTGGGGGTAGAATGGTGCGTGTTTGATGGGTTGGAGGTTTGTAGTTCTGGGTTTTGCACTTTATGATGAGAACCGAGAAAGTCAAACCTCGATGCACGTGCCCGTGGGACCCATGACAAGATCCGACGTCGAAGAGGTTCAAGATTCGAGGCTAAACAATGTGAATAAATCAAGAAAAGAAGCCAATAATCAAGTTGGAGCCAAAAATGAGAAGCTTGAAGTTTCAGCCAAGTTCGGTCGACCGAACTTTCTTCCGGTCGACCGATCTTCTACAGAGAAATTTTTGATTCAGCCTCAGTCGCGTTCGGCTGAGTGACGGTCGACCGAAAGTCCCATTTCGGTCGATCCTGTGATCCACCGAAACACTCCATTTTACAAAAAACGGGATTTTTCTTGTAAATATCGAAATCGCATATTTTGCCCAATTTTGTAACTTATATACACTTTCCTTTTCATTTGTAAAAATAACTTGGTTGTTCATTGTGATGCTCTTGAGAGTTTAGTCTAGAGAGACTCCTTCTGAGATAAGGTTAAACCTCATTTGTTCTTGTATTATTCTTGGAAGTTAATCAACTTTGCTTGAGTATTATTATTCTTGTATTGTTGTTTATTTTCGCCACCTTGAAATTTGTTTGGTTGATACTCATTAGGCTAGGGTTTGTTAATCCTTGAATTTTGGATTAAATTTAAACTTGGGTTAAGGTGTTTATCCTTTATTTTACCACTTTAGCTTTCTCAGGTTTTCTATTAAATCGTTGTGGGAATTTTCGGTCAACACACCGAAGGGGTTCGCATCATTTGGTATCAGAGTTTGGCTCTAATTTGGTAAACCTATCTTTACTTTCTTGTTGTTGTTCTTGTCATTGTAAAAAAAGAAGAAAAAAAATCCGAAAATTGGAAAACAAATTGGAGAAAATTCATATGCCCATGAGTATTTATTGATCATTACCTATTGGGTATATTGATTGTTGAATTTGTTGGGGGTTTCTATTAGCCAAACATTTACTTTCCTACATTACCCAAAGTGTTTGATAAATTGTCCCAATGAAAAATACTCCATTAATGCTTTGTTGTTCAATGCCCATATATTGCTAATTACTTGGGGCTATCCAATTCCCATCATTGAGATTGTGCTATCAACATTTTTTTCCATATATCACTTGCTCCATACATTGGGAAATTGTTGATCATTCATTCCTTACCACATTTGGGTTGTTGGGGATTTATTCATATATCCATATTATACACATTCAAGGCCATTCAAAGATTGAGTACAAAGTGTTTGAAAAATTGCCTCATTGAAAATTTACACTCATTGTGCTTATTGCTCTACATCTTTGCCTTATCAATTATTTGGGGTTTGTCAATTCCATTGCTAAAATTGTGTTCCTAGCATCTTATCCCACATAAATGTTGTTCCTTTTGAGTTTAGCAAGCAAATAAATTTCACTTGCTATTGTACCTACTTGTTATAATTCCCTTCTTTCTTTGTTTGTAATTTCTTTGACTCCACAAGAATTATACTTTGTGGTTTAGTTGATTACCTTTCTTGGAGAACTTGAGAAAGGAGATTTTGAGTGGAAAAAGGTAAGAGTGGTGAGCTCATTAGAGGGTAAAAGCCTAAATTGAGTGAAACACGAGTGAAAATTATTCTTGTGAGAACACTTTCACACTTGCACACCATGTCAAAATCCAATGCTCAAATTCATGATCATTTGAAGTACTTGTTACAAAATCTTTCAACCACCATGGCTAGACAAATGGAGAAAAGTGGGGGTGAGTTGGAAAATTTAGGAACAAGAGGGGAGAGTACATCAACTAGTAGTGGTGAAGAAAAATTGGATGGTAGGAGAAGGTTGAGGGATAAATTTGGGAACATTGTGTATAGGGATGGAAGTAGAAAACAAAGAGGGAGTTTGAATAGAAAAGAAGTTAGGGGTGAATGTGGGGATGTTTTGAGAAATGATGGGGATGGTGAACAAAATGGGAGTTTGAATAGGAAAAGAAGATAGTGGTTAGAAGTTAGGAGAAATGGAGTTGATGAAAATATTGATAGTGCAAGAATGCAAAATTCATCACTCCATGGTATGGGTAGAAGTGGAGAAGTGGAAGAAGATTGGAGAATGAGTAGAAGACGAAGAGAATGGGTAGATAGGAGTGGAGATGGGATGGATAAGAAGGTTAATATTGAGCAAATGAAGGCTTCATCATTCCATAGGAGGGACGGTAGTGGAAGTAGAGAAGTGGTGAAGGAAATGAATGCTAGGCTACCAAAATTTTTGGACCATGATAATGAGAGGGGAGAGTTGGAGAGAATTCCTAGTCCACCAACATCTTTGACTCATGATAATGAGAGGGAAACACATGGAGAATATAATTTCTACACTATGTGCCTAGTGAGTGATAAACTATGTAGTCTCATGATAGATGGGGAGATTGACACCAATTTGGTGAGTGCTAGTAGGGTGGAGAAATTAGGGTTACCGGTTATGAAGCATCCTAGTCCTTATATATTGCAAATGTCGAATGACTATGGGGAGGTGAGGGTAAGTGAACAAGTTCTTCTTACTTTTCACATTGGTACTTATTGTGATCAAATATTATGTGATGTGGTTCTCATACACACTACTCACCTAATTTTGGGGAGACCTTGGCAATGTGAGCGAAATGTGAATCATGATAGGAAGAGGAACCGGTGTAGCTTCCAAATGGATGAAAAAAAGGTTGTGATCCTATCTTTGAGCCCGAAAGAAGTATGCAAAGACTAAATGAAGCTCAAAAAGGAATTTGAGGAAGAAAGAAAAGAAATGGAAAATAGGAAATCAAAAGAAAAATCACTTGAGGAAATTGATGTCAACACAAAAGTGAGGCCAAATGAAAAAGAGAGAGTTGGGGCCACGATCCTAGAAAAATGTGAGGAATTGAGAGTTGGAGCCACGATTCCAGAAAAAGGAGAGGCGAGAGAAGAACTGAGAGTTGAGGTTCCTACCTCAGAAAAAGGTGAGGGAGTGATGAGTGCCACCAAGAAAATTGAGATCCGAGATTTCACCAAAATGTTATTTACTCTTGAATATTCTAACACTTCCCTCCCTAGTTTGGTTGTTTCCTTGTTGCAGGAAATCATATGTCCGACTTATCAAGGCAACAAGGAGCTCCAACTATATGCCGTGTGGAATAAATTCATGGAAACATTTTCTTACAACAACGAGTACAACCGAGGTAAAAAAAAATGGGATAACCAATGCAACATCTAGAACGTATGCTCCTAACATTTCTTTGAATGCAAGGTTATTGTATTTTGAATACATTAGAGGGTTGTATGCTCTTGATGTAAATTTGACCAGTGTGTTGCTGACTTGTGAAAATGTAACATGTGGTAAGGATCATTATCATGATGAGTGCTTAATTTGTAAATGCAACTTGTTGCATGTGCCCAATTGCATAAGTACTAAATCCTTTTGTGAAAATGTTACATATAGTACATTTCATGGGCATGTTGAATCCTTATTTTGTGAAAATATGCTTGACGTGCATATTTGCTCTCTAAAGAAATTGCTAGTTAAGGGAGTCAATGGGAGGAATTTATTGAGATGTCTTGATGATAAAAGAACTTCACTTCTAACATTTCTTAATGCCCCTCATTTTATTTTGAACATGTTAAGGGCATGCATGTCAATAATCCATATTTGCTAAACATTTATGAATCATGTTGTGAGCGATATCTTGATAAATTCTATGAGCATGATAATTATTTGTTTTGGAAAATTGGATTATTTCTTCTTAAATGTGTCATGTGCAAATTGCTAATGGGAGAGACACATGATAATTGTTTGATAGGGCGATTTAAAATCAACGGGATTTTAGGGGTATTATGTGATCAATTTTATTGGCCTAACTTGAAGATTGGTGTTGAACATGTTTGCACTTGTCATAAATTTCTAACTTTCAAAATGGCTAAACTCAAGTTTTTGCCCCAAGAATTCCGCACATATTTGCCCATCATGAGTAAACCTTGGATTACTAATCCTATAAATTTTATAAAGGGTTTACTTGGAACAAAGAAAGAAAATGATGCTATTATTGTGATTGTTGGTAAGAGTATTAAAATGTCACATTTGATTGCATGCCATGAAACCAACAAGGTCATCTACATAGCTAATCTTTTCTTTCAAGAAGTCGTGCATTTGCACGAAGTTTGTGCTAATTTTGTGATTGTTAAATTTGCTTGCAACTTAATTGCTCATCATATTAGAAGGTTTTCTCCACTTAAAGTTGCTTGTGACTTTATCCTATTAACTATGTTGAACTTTATACATATGTTTATTGAAGAAAGAGTTAGTTTAGGTGAGCACGAGAATGCACCTTTGGTTAAGCCCCTTTGCAGGAGGGTCGGGCTTCCAATTGTGGAAATTGATACGCAATGTGCTTCCAATGCCAACCATGGCGGTAAGCATATTCTATTTGATCCCGACGGCCAGATGTATTCCCATTCGTGGAAGGAGCAACCCCCCGATCAAATAAAATCCAAATTGCTACCCTGCGATGTTGGCACCTCTCAAGTTCTTGGCAACACCTACAAATTGATTTCACACGGTGAGCATGAAATTTCAGTTACATTTATTGTGTCTGAATTTTCTATTTTTTTATTGTAGGTGTCGATTCGTGGTCGAATCTCTTCAAGATGAAGGAGATGATGAGAATCGCGAAGGTCCAACTTCATCGCATGAACCTGTGGTCCGAAATGTTTCAAGATCAATAGTCAAGGAATCTCACACTAGTGCAATCAAGCCAGATTCAAGGTCGAATCCTTTTCAAGAGGGAGGGGATGATGAGAACCGAGAAAGTCAAACCTCGATGTACGTGCCCGTGGGACCCATGACGAAATCCAACGTCGAAGAGGTTCAAGATTCGAGGCTAAACAATGTGAATAAATCAAGAAAAGAAGCCAAGAATCAAGTTGGAGCAAAAAATGAGAAGCTTGGAGTTTCAGCCAAGTTCGGTCGACCGAACTTTCTTCCGGTCGACCGATCTTCTGCAGAGGAATTTTTGATTCAACCTCAGTCGTGTTTGGCTGAGTGATGGTCGATCGAAAGTCCCATTTCGGTCGACCCTGTGATCCACCGAAATAATTTCGGTCGACCGAAACACTCCGTTTTACAAAAACGGGGTTTTTCTTCTAAATACCGAAATTGCATCTTTTGTAACTTATATACACTTTCCTTTGTAAAAATAACTTGGTTGTTCATTGTGATGCTCTTGAGAGCTTAGTCTAGAGAGACTCCTTTTGATGTAAGGTTAAACCTCCTTTGTTCTTGTATTATTCTTGGAAGTTAATCAACTTTGTTTGAGTATTATTATTCTTGTGTTGTTGTTTATTTACCTTGAAATTTGTTTGGTTGATACCCATTGGGTTAGTGTTTGTTAATCCTTGAATTTTGGGTTAGATTTAAACTTGGGTTAAGGTGTTTATCCTTTATTTTACCACTTTAGCTTTCTTGAGTTTTGTATTAAATTATTTTGGGAATTTTCGGTCAACACACCAAAGGGGTTCGCATCATTTTAGGTTTACCAAATTAGAGCCAAGCACTGATATCAAATGATGCGAACCCCTTCGGTGTGTTGACCGAAAATTCTCACAACAATTTAATACAAAACCCAAGAAAGCTAAAGTGGTAAAATAAAGGATAAACACATTAACCCAAGTTTAAATCTAACCCAAAATTCAAGGATTAACAAACCTAGCCCAATGGGTATCAACCAAATAAATTTCAAGGTGGCAGAAATAAACAACAACACAAGAGTAATAATAATACCCAAGCAAAGTTGATTAACCTCCAAGAATAATACAAGAACAAAGGAGGTTTAACTTTACCTCAAAATGAGTCTCTCTAGACTAAGCTCTCAAGAGCATCACAATAAACAACCAAGTTATTTTTACAAACGAAAAGGAAAGTGTATATAAGTTACAAAATTGGGCAAAAGATGTAATTTCGGTATTTACAAGAAAAACCCCGTTTTTTGTAAAACGGAGTGTTTCGGTCTACCGAATTGGTCAACCAAAATTATTTCGATCGATCACAGGGTCGACCGAAATCATTTCAGTCGATGGGACTTTCGGTTGACCGTCACTCAGCCAAACACGACCGAGGCTGAATCAAAAATTCCTCTGCAGAAGATCGGTCGACCGGAAGAAAGTTCTGTTGACCGAACTTGGCTGAAACTCCAAGCTTCTCATTTTTGACTTCTTTTTTTTACTTATTCACATTATTTAGCCTTGAATCTTGAACCTCTTCGATGTCGGATCTCGTCATGGGTCCCACGGGCACGTGCATCGAGGTTTGACTTTCTCGGTTCTCATCACTTTAGTTAAAACAGTTTGGTGAAGGGGAATAAACCATAACCAGCATAAAAATAGAAAATTGTTGAAGGTCTTATTCTACTCTTCAAATGCCTTTTTAACTCAAGCAAGTAAGCTTTAAGGGTCTTTCAAACCTGGTACCCTAAACTCTACTGTGTTGAGAGCTATCAGCCTAAAGCTCGTTACAGGGGTCAATTAGAAATCAAGTACGGAGACTAAACTTACACATAAGACAATCAAATTTCCTTAACTTTCCAATGTCGATTGTGTGACTCAAGCAATTAAGTCTGAGGGGTCTTTCAAACCTAGTACCCTAAATTCGTCTGGCTTAGGAGTCACCGACCCAAAACTTGCTATAGGGGTCATATAGAAAGTAAATGAGGAAATTATTGCACAATGATGGTAAAAGACAAGGACAATAAAAGAAAAAGTCGTCCATACAAAAAAAAAAATTGCATTGTATAAGCCTTGTTGACTAAAATTATGGAGATTGAAGTTGTAGAATTGGGGATTGCCTGTTTTTGACTTATTTTGCATCCATATTTCTAATCCTGACTATCTTGTGTAGAAAAATGCAATGATGAATGTTTAGAAATCACAATATAGGGAACATGGGATTTGAGAGAAAAGTAGTAAGTTGTGTTCTTCCTTGAGCAATGTAAACAAAATGTTTAGAACTTCATAGGTTGACCACACGAGATTTGGGCTTGATTCTGCATAATGAACTACACAGTTTTAAGTGCATTTTTGCATAAGTAGGCATTTGACATTGGCTATACACACACACGCTTGAAAATTGAGCATGACTTGACTAAAACTACTTGTACTTTGTTGTTCAAAAAACCCTTTGCCAAAGACATGATTTGAGTTGTATTATTGAGGCTTATGGTGAACATGTTGATACAGGAAAAATATTTTGTTACTTCGTTCTTTTGATATCGTTTTTAGTTTAGTTTCACATTGTTTGAGGGCGAACAATAATTCTAGTTTGGGGTTATTTGATAAGTGCATTGTATACACTTATTTATATGTCTGAATTAGATTATATTATTGTCATTCTTGAATAATTATTACTTAATTGCTTTATATTTGTTTACATTGTAGGAATTTTCCCAAAGTCATGTGAATGAAGCACTAAAGTGGAAAAATGGATATTTGGATGTCATTTGAAGCTTAAAGGAGAAAAATCGATGATGGAATCGTCACTGGAATCTCCAAGGAAAACTAAGTTAAAGAATCAAGGTTCGAGAGCTTAAATTGAAGATAGATTGAAGTTTGGAAGAAAATTTGAAGAGTTTTGAAAGTTCAGGGGTCAACTTAAACGTACCAGAAAAGATGGAAATCTCATTGCAGGTTTTGAACTGCGCGGCCAAGGACCCGAGACGTAGTGGTCGTGCTAAAATCTTCAAATTAATAGAACATGTTTTCAGTCTACTGCACGGCCACCACAAGTTAGCCTACGCGGCCGCGCAGTAGTCCGGCCCAGTGAGAGAAAAAGCTCATTCGCGGATTTCAACATTCTTTAACCTAGGTTTCATGGGGAATCTATTTAAGCAATATATCATCCACGTAAAAGAGACCTCTACGCACATACTTTAGAGGCATAATTTATCATCAAAACTTTGAGATTTTGGAGGCTCAAGTAGAGGCAAAGGGTGAGGAGATTTGGAGATAACCTTGTAGAAGACAATTCTTGGTGTGAGAGCTCTTTTACTTTCTCTTCAAATTACTTATGATGTTTAGTTTAGATTATTATTGCGTTCTTGTTATTTTTATTATGAATAACTAAACAATTTGTTGGGATTAAGCAATGTAGCGTAGTTTTACGCTTTTAATTTCATTACTTAAGTTTTACGGTTTAATTGCATGTGTATGGCTTTATTTTGTGTTCAATGCGTGAATTAACTGACCACTAATTCATTGATTAATTGGATCATTTTCATAATCCGAGAGGTGAGCTAATGATCTAGACTTAAGAATAAAATCCGATAATTGAATGATCGATAGAGATATATGTTCGTTGTTATTGCGGTCTTATTTGAGTTCTTGTATTTCATGTACCTAATCATTACAACCAGTTATTTGTTAACATGGTTGACTAATTAGGTAGAGTTGATCTAAACCCCAAAGGGGAATTTCATGTGCATAAGTGAGCTCAACAGATCACATTAGGAGATTAAAACTTGAGTGGTGAGGTTAAAGGTATTGACTGCGTGAAATCCCAACTTTACATCAATTGATTTAAAAACACACTTCATTCATTATTTATTGTTTTAGCTTAATTTTTAAAATTATCACATCTTCAATTATTTGTTGTTCAAATAAAGTAAGAATTAAAATAAATTTAGTAATTAATCCAAGTCCTCGTGAGTACGATAACTCGGACTCTAAAAGTCCATTATATTACTTGTCACGATCCGTACACTTGCGGTGTTATTTTAGTGAACTAGTTCTTGATTGTGGTTAGAAGTCGCTCAGTGCCACCAATGAATTGGGAGGTACATCAAGGTCTCAACCTAGGGATACCAAGTATTTTGTTGTCTCATCTCTAAATTTCAAGCACGTTGAACATTTTAAGGTTAGTGCCATTTTTACCATACAGATGAAATACTGATAATTTTATTATGGGTGTTTAATCTACAAAATAATTTGCAAATCAAAATGTCTAAATGCTAAAATAGGATAGACCCAAGGTAGAATAACACCCACAACTGACCTGTGAATCTACAATCCACATTTAATATGCATGGATAATGGTTAAAACACTGCAATAATGTTTCACAAAGGAATTCATTCCCCCGAGAAAATAGTAATAAGAAAATTATGCGGATTAATGGAGTTGGTAGCATAAAAATCAGAATTTAATTAGAAATGACAATATACAGTCTTCAAATCAGAATTCCAATAGAAGATTGGATCGACGTTAACCAAAACTGACCCTGAGGGTTGCAACTGGATTGTCCGAGATGTGTGTAGTAACTCAACTCAAATTAATTCAATATAAGCTACATTACACCAAACATTAAGCAAAGACGAAGATCATCCATTGGACATAGAAATAAGAAAGGGGAATCTAAAACTACACTCCAAAGTAAATAGAATGTGGAATAATACTTATCCTCAGGAATTCTAAGATGGAGCTAGCAAGTAATGATAACTAATGGAAATTAAGCAATTCAAACTGGTCCTGATTCACAAGTGGCATGTTGCAAAAGCCCTATCTACCATGTACATGAATGAGTAGCATTGATGGGAAAACCTCCAACAAAGATGGATGAAGTCAAGTAGTGAAGTCACTGCTGCTGACCTGATCGAGCTGGTGCACTACCATACCCCCTACCGTATACAACTTAGCCATTGTCAGGTCCATTTGATTGATGACTAAAATTACCAGAGCCCCGTAGAGTCTCAAAACCTTGAGCCATATCCCAAAACAGAGTTTATAAATGTCCTTGTTCTAGGTAATACCCTGAATCCACCAAATGTTAAACAAGACTCATATAAATTATCACAAATGCAGATACAATAGCTTAAATCTCCATTTGAAGAATAGGCAAAGGAATTTGTCCAGACTCAATGTTGCCCTATTGCATAGTAATCTCTCGACCTCGAGAATGACCTTCCATGCTTCATGATTTTTCCACTGGCCTTGTCAATAAATCAATCATCTTAGCCCCCAATCACATACAGTCTCCATCTCTATTGTCTTTAATGTCAACTTCCCCATCTTAGTCTTTGCTCCTGGGACCTTTGACCACCAACCTATCAATTTACATCTTCAACATATCCCCTTCAATAACCTCTGTTTTCTCAATCCTAACCCCAACGACCTCTTTAAACGATTGCACCAGAGCCTCGATTTTAGACATCTGTGTATCTTCAGCATCTCCCTTTCTATATAATGTTTCTTATACAAATAGATACTCAGCAAACTAATTTACAATATTAACGGTTATAGAGCTTCAATTCTAAGGAACATTAAACACTTCCACTAAGAAAAACCCAACTACATTGTCTTCATAAAGAAAACTTATTATATCATCATAAAATAGGAAAATGTAATCAGGTAAAAGATAAACTCACCAGTCATTTTGCATGGCAGAGATGATACCATTATCGGATGGCAGAAGAAGCTTTGAAAATACAAGAAACAATAAACAAAAAAATCTCATCCCAGCACTCTCTTATTCGAAACAAAATGGGATAAACCTAGAATATTTTCGCTTCAATTCATCTCTATAAAGGGATCATCATTTCAGTACTGTAATTTTATTTCTCAAAGAACGCATTTTCAAAAAACCAATATAGTGCAACTCAGAGCTACAATTCATCTCTATAAAGGGAGCATCATTTCGGTTTCGTAGGAGGACTACATCTCTGTGGTTGATTAATTTGGTGTTGGAGGAAGACAATTGAGTCTGAGTGCGTGTGAGGAAGAGGATTGAATCTGAGTTTCTCCACTAATTCATTTGAGCGAAATTAGGGGAATTAGGGATTGGAGCCGGAGTGACATCAGGATATGGGAGGCAATTTCGAAAATTGTTAATTTTGATAATAACGTAACATGTAATTTTTAAATTTGAAAATAAGTTGTAAATTTCTAAAATGTTTTGATGAAAATGGCAGATGCTGTAAAAAAATCTTAACATTGACGTGGCAAGATTTAATGATACTTGATCGTTAGAAAAGATCAATGAATTCGCCTTAGTTGACCTGTAAAAAAGGCGAGGAGGATTCACCCCGTCGCTCCTTCGGCGTGAGAATTAGTTTTCTGGAAAAAAGTAGAAAAAGAACATTTTACTGAAAAACGTAAGAAATAATGAATTAATTATTTGCTATGAAAAGAAATGTATTTATAGGGATGAAAAAACTCATAACTTCCTTTATTTAAGGAATGAGTTCTTTTGTTATAAATTTATCTTTTAAGAAGAATCTTTTACTTATAAGGATTCAATTTCCTTTTTGTAAAGAATTTCCTTTTGGATCATGCATTGCCTTGAGGCTCAAGTATGTGGCCCTTTAACGAGGCTCAATGTTGAAAGAGATTGGGAAGCCTGCCAATACGGGCAATAGGTCGGGAAGAACCGATCTTATCATCAAGTGTCAAATTGAAGCAGGAGATCGGGATGAACCCGACCTGGATGAGACCGGACATTTTGCTGAGGCGTAGCCTGTTATTGTTAAACAATGAGGAGGTCGGCCACGTGCCGACTATGGAGTTCTCGGCAAGAGGTCGGTCAAAAGAAGACCATGACCTCAAGAGGTCGGGTCATGGAATTCTCCTCAATTTCAGGGAGTAGGAAAATAATACAGTTCAATGGCAATAATCAAAATATAATATTTTGGGTGTCATAAATCAAAATCGTGGATAATAAGATGGTGTGAGGATTAATTTCCTCTTCTTCTTTCCAATATGTTCCACACTTTCATTAATACCAGGTAAAGCATGGGGATTTTATGTTGGAGTTGCTAAAGTATTTCGCACAACAATGGAATCCGCTAATGGTAGCTTAATAGCCCGAAATCCGAGCTCCCTCTGCTGTTCGATGATAGGTCCCTTTTCTGGTGCAGTTAAATTTATACAAATACAGAAAGTGAGAAATGTGGGTTTCTAGTTTCTACGAAGATAATGGGTTTTTTATTTGAGTTTGGAGATTTACACCGTATGGATTATGGTAATTAAATGTTGTAATTGGATAAAGGGGTAATTTTCAAAACTTCTAGTTTTACGAAAAAAAAAAAAAAAATCTTAACATGAATCTATATATAATGATAAAATAATATAAGAACTTCAAGTGAAGAAAGTGTCTCACATTTACACAACAAAAAAAAAATCTTAACATGAATTTATATATAATGGCAAAATAACATAAGAACTTCAAGTGAAGGAAGTGTCTCACATTTACACAAAAAAAGAATCTGAACATGGATCTATATATAATGGCAAAATAATATAAAAACTTCAAGTGAAGGAAGTGTCTCATATTTACCAAAAAAAAAATCTTAACATGGATCTATATATAATGGTAAAATAACATAAGAATTTCAAGTGAATGAAATGTCTCACATTTAAAAAAAAAAAGTTTAAAACGTGCATTTTGAACTTTTTAACACAAAACATCCAAAACGCAATAAACTCGTTTTGAGTTTTCTTTGTGTTTTTTTTTTTTTAATTTTGGAAAACGAATTTCTAAAAATGGGCAAAGTGAACACATTTTCGATATTTTCAAAAATTGAAAATGTAAAATAGGCTGAAAATAGCAAAGAGAACATTCCCTAATTTTTTTCAATTTATTTTCTTCCTCATCTCCCTCAATCTCTTTATTCTCTCAATTATCACCTCATCCCCTTCCCACAAAACTCCGGCCACAATCTCTATTTGTACATGGCCTAACACTTTTTAGAGTTTCATCTTGCAATCCTGAACCATCAGCATGTCGGTTCTGACCCTACTTTGAGGCATCAAATCGTACTAATGGGTTGTAGTCAAGGACGTAGCCAGGATTTCGATGTTGTGGGGGCGAAAATTCGGGGGTCCGCCCCCAAATTTTATTTTTTAACTAAGGAGATTGAAAACGACGATTTTGAGTATCAAAATAAGCAAGTTAGATTGACTGACCAAAAAAATAATTAATTTATCGATACAAAAATAATTTGTCTATTTATGTGTCTAACGCTATACAAATTGAAAACATAAGCATTAGATGGACGTCAAAAATTAAACTGCCTATCTATATAACAAATGGTATAGATGACTTGGATATCTAAAATTTGTCTCTCCTTGTTTTCATCATTTGTTTAATTGCTTTTGTATTGGATTTGGGCTATACGGATCTTTTGTTTATGTCTAATTTTTTTGTATGGTTGAGTTTTAAAGTGTAGTTATTGGGTCAATATTTATTATGGGAAAAAATTTCAAAATTTTGCGGGGGCAAGTCAAAATTTTTGCGGGGGCGAAACTGAAAAATACATTACAAATTAACTAGAAATAGTAGACCAGCAGACAATGTTGGGGGGCAGTCGCCACCCCCCACCCCTAGCTCCGTCTCTAGTTGTAGTTTTGACTGATTGTGACCAATTATAGGTAATTACAGCAAAAATGTCGAATAAATGTGAATTTGTGCGACTTGTGACATACAAAATATGATCACCTATTAAGTAATTGTGACCTAAAAAAATATTGACTAATTGTGATCAAGAAAATGAGTAAATCGTGACTAATAAATAAATAAAATGTGACCAATTATGGATGATTGTGACTAACTGTGACTTTGTGTGGCCGTTGAACGAAAAAGTGATGTGACCAACAGTTGTGTCAACTATGACTTCGTGTGAGCAATTGTGACCTTGTGTGACAGAATTGTAACTTTGTGTGATCGAACGGTGGCTTTGTGTGTGTGACCAACTGTGACTTTACGGGTGGGGGCAAGGAGGGGCGGGATGGGGTGGTATG
The DNA here is from genome assembly GCA_963555705.1 of Ligustrum vulgare. NCBI lineage: Eukaryota > Viridiplantae > Streptophyta > Magnoliopsida > Lamiales > Oleaceae > Ligustrum > Ligustrum vulgare. The sequence goes on along the minus strand of OY743176.1, from coordinate 51,013,208 downwards.
AGGTGAGTTTTGTAACTAAATTTGTAATTGTGGCCGAATTGTGACTTTGTATGACCAACTGTGACTTTGCTGGTGGAGGTGGGATGAAATTTGCGACTAAATTTATAATTGTGATCAAAATGTGATTTTGTGTGACCAACTGTGAATTTGTCGAGGGGAGTGGAATGGGGTGAGGTTTACGATTAAATTTGTAATTGTGACTAAACTGTAACTTTATGTGATCAACTTTGACTTGGTAGGATGGGGTAGGGTGGGTGAGTCGGGTTGGGTGGAGGTTGGGGACGATGGTGGGACGGACAAGTTGTGATTGGGTGTTATTTGATGTTTTTTTTTTATTAAATATTATATTAGTTTTAATTTTATATATAAATATAATTAATTTTATATTATATATAATATAATATTTATTAATTATTATTTAACACCTGATTTTTTTTTTTTAAATAATTTTGTTAGTTTTAAAGAGTTAACATAATATCTAGGGCTAGGGTGGGATGATGTGGGGTGGGGTGATAGTGAGATTTGCGATTAAATTTGTAATTGTGACTTTATGTGACCAAATTTGATTTTGATGATGTGGTGGGGTAGGGTAGGGTAGGATAGGGTGGGGTGGGTGTGGTGAGGTTCCGGTGAAATTTGCTACCAAATTTGTAATTGTGATTGAAATGTGACTTTATGGTGGGTTGGGGTGCGGTAGGGTAAATTTTGTCACTAAATTTGTAATTGTGACTGAACTGTAACTTTGTTTGATCAATTGTGACTTTGCAGGGTTGGGTGGGGTGATTGGTGGTGGGATCAAGGTGGGTTACGGTGAAATTTGTAATAGTAGCTGAAATGTGACTTTGTGACCAACTATGACTTTACTGGTGGGGGTAGGGCGGGAGTGAGGTGGAATTTGTGATAAATTTGCAATTGTGATGGAATTTTGATTTTGTGTGACCAACTATGACTTGTAAGGGGTGAGTAGGGTGGAGGGTCAAATTTGTAATTAAATTTGTGTATATGACCGAATTGTAACTTTTTGTGATCAATTGTGACTTTGTAATATTATATTTATATTTATTTATTATTATTAACACCTGATTTTTAAAAAAAAAATCTTAAGTTTGTTAACTTTAAAAAGTTATAATTTTAAGTTTGTATTTATGTAATTTTCCCTTTTCGCAATTTAAAAATTTTAAAAATAAAGGCCAATTTTGAAAAATCAAATGGCCCCCCAACTAGGCTGCACAAAAAAATCGTGAAACTATAAATCGAACCCAACATATTAGTTTGAGACCGTATGGACTCGTGATTTTATTTTCCTCGAACTGAACCAAATTGTTTCTAAATAGTTTGTTTTAGGTTTTGATTTTCGAAAAACGCAAAAAATCAAATCAAACTGCTTTTATTTTTTTAATTAAAAAAATCATTTTATTAATTTGAGTTTACTTACTCACAAAAAAGTCAAATTTAACTCATAAAATAAAATTCTCGTTTACATCTTCTCTCATTTATATATTTTCTCGTTTTCGTTGCATTGTGTTGATCTCAGAAAAGACTGCTAGTGTTTGAAGTTAAAGATTTTGTTTCTTCTTTACATATGAATACATTTCAGTAATCATCTAACGTGAATTTCATTTGAAATCCCTGTAATTTCAATTAACTGTTTAGCTACATTAGTCTCTCGATAAAGGATTTTCACAAACTTTTGTAAGTTTTCAATTCTAATAAGAGAGAAATGATGCAAACTAGGTAAGATGGGAGTTCTTGAAAACTCCTCTCCTTAATGAGGAGATTTCTTAAAAGTAATTGATACCTCAATGATGACATTTATAGTCTAAGAAAGAAGTTCCATTATCAAACCAAGAGACGGATTAGTTAGACATCAATTATTATTTTCTTACCAACTAATGACTTTTATGGACCAGTATGATGACCAATCTCAAGCAAGGAAATCCACACACCACTCAATCAAAGAAGCTGCTCAATCTCATTTACTATAACATCAAATTACCTACATTAGGAAGATACTTAAAAAACATATGACAAAAAAAGGTAAACAAAAAATAAATTAGGATTCTCGATTTCATATTATACTTGAAATTTTAGATGACCCTCCCTCCCCCACCCCCCCCCCCCAATACCACAAAAAAAGGCTCAATTTTAGTACGTCGGGATTTTAATTCATTGATCAGAAGACAAACAATTGTTTAAGTTTATCTCTTACTACATGGTAGCGGCATGCATTTATAGCCAGAGTTAGATGACATCAAAAGAGAAATTGTAAATAGTATAATGTGTTTTATGAATGATAATCAATTGTAATTAGATATATATGTATATGTGACTCTGGTACATTTAGTTCTATGTTATCACTTGCAGTGGTAACGAGATGAACAAAGAATCAAAGAATATTACTATATATTAGCTTATATTTGTTGACCTATGATTATTCACGTGTATATTGTTTTAATTATAACAAACAAGATTTCTTATATTACTAATGGTTTCAATTCTTGAGTTTTATCATATATATATATATCATTTGAATACTCCAAGATCAAAATCGTCATCCATTGAAGTATAAAGCAATCGAAAAGAGATTAGAAGTGAATAAGATCGTCGAAGACTAAAGATAAAAAATTTAGAAGATTTATGTTGAAAAATTTCAACTCATTTGTAAAGGTATCGACTCATCAATTTTTAACAAGTTCATAAAGCTTAAAAATATTTTTATAATCATTACTTGCATAAAAATGATTTTTCAAATCAAAACATGAAATTGTTTTTGGAAAAATGAACTTTTTGATATAAAAATAAAAATTCCAAACTAAGCTATTTCGGTCGACTGAAAGTCCATTGATCAACCGAAAATATGATCGACCGAAATTATTTGCTCAACCGAAAGTCTAACGGCTCAAATAGTATAACGTCTAGTTGTGAACTTTCGGTCTACCGAAAGTGTTGAATTGATCGATCGAAAGTTCCTGTAGCTCATTTTCTTGATTTATAAATAGTCATTTCTCTTGCATTCAATTCCAACAACTACAAGAGCAACTAAGAGAGCATATTTACTTGAAAATCATTAAACTTACTTTTTTTACATTCTATTTCATTTATTACAAAGAATTTCTTGATTAATCAAAAACTTTTCATATCTTTATCAAGAATTCTATTTTGAAGAAAACTCATTACTCTTACTTTATTATTGATCATTGATTGAGTTCTTCATCACCAACACTTATTGAAGTGTATATCTCTCTTTATACTTAACTAAGTAGTATTTGGAAAGAGAGATCATTGGCTGAAAAACTTTGATTCAAGTAAAACTATTTCATATCATTTATCAAAGTTTTCATAAACACTTGAGCTTTAAATATTTGCTATCTATTGAAGTGTTATCCTAAAACTCTCAAACATACTTGACTTGATCATATCATTTGTTAAGAGAGTTTATTCAATTGTAAAATTCTCATTTGTATTTTGTTTATGGTTTCAAGATCCTTGTGAAAACTCGATTGTAAAGGATAGGTGCTCCTTGTTGTAAAGTCACCTAAGGATAAGTGCTACTTGTTGTAAGTCACTTAAGGATTCGATACTCCTTGTTGTAAGTTATCAATATAGTGGATTTGGCTTTGCTTGTGACGGAGAGCTCGGTAACGGAGCACGTAGATCACGTTGGTTGATTGAACCTCCTTAAATCATTGTTTGCACTCTGTTATACCTTTTACTTACTTCCATTGCACTAGTATTTATTTCTTATTTCATATTGTGCAATAACATTTATTGTTCATAATTGGTTAATTGTATCAACTTAAGAGTATTTATCGAAAAAGTATTATAAAACCAATTCACCCCCCTCTTGAATAGTTTATCTTGGGCTATCAATTGGTATCAGAGATTATGAACTCTTTCATTTAGATTTTACAATCTAGAGTTATGGCTAACCAAAATATTGAAGGTCATTCTGCTAATCGTCCTCCATTGTTTGATGGTATTAATTATAATTATTGGAAAACTAGAATGATGATATTTATTCAATCCATTGATTATAATATTTGGGATATCATTGAATCCGGTCTGCATGAGCTTACTAAGGTTATTAAGGTTGATGGAAAACCGGATTTAACTTTTCAAAACCTAAGGACGAATATGATGAGGATGATAAAAAGAAAATTGTCTTTAAATGCTAGAGCCAAAAGAAATTGCTCTTTTTAGCACATGTGATTTCGTACATGATATTTGGCATGCTTTAGAAGTCACACACATTGGCACAAATAAAGTTAAAGAAACAAAAATAAATCTTTTGTATAAAAATTTTGAAAATTTCTTCATGAAACAAGATGAACCCATTGCTAGCATGATTACTAGATTTACCGATATTGTTAATGATCTTAAGGGCTTTGATCGAAAATTTTCTAATGGTGAACTTGTTAGCAAAATGCTTAGGTCTCTCTCGGAAGATTGGAGCTCATTGAGAATGTTGATAGAAAACACCCAAGATGTCAACACATATCCCTTGGAAGAGCTTTATGGAACATTGATGAAATATGAGCTAAATCATGCCGAGACAAAAGAAAAGACTAGAAAAGCAAAAGAGGAAGAAATGAAGGATCCTCCTAGGAGACAAATTGCCTTAAAGTCATCAAATGATGAAGAAGCCTCAAACTCTAACAAGAGTGATGAGGAACTCGATGATTTTGTTCTCCTTATCAAAAAGTGAAAATCCTTTCACAACAATCGTAGATTTCAAAAGAAAGAAGACAAAGATGAAGAGAAAAAGATTATTTGCTATGATTGTGACAAACCCGGTCACAAAAGAACCGAATGTTCCAACAAGAGAAAATTCATCAAAAAGAAAGCTCTACAAACTACTTGGGATGATAGTGATGATAAGCAAGATGAAAGTGAAAGTCAAGATGAACTTGCAAACATGTGCTTCATGACCATTGAAGATGAGAAAAATACTAATGACATTCCCTCATATGATGAATTATCTACCTCATATGAAGAAATGATTAAAGCTTTTGAAAAACTTGGTCTTAAACATTCCACTCTTAAAAAGCAATACATTTTGTTGAAAAATGAAATCGAGAAGAATTTTGAAAAACAAAAGGATATTGAAAAGAAGTATCCTGATCAAAATGCTTTGATTGTAGAAAATCTCTCCCTAAAAATTTTTAGATTTAACATACATTGTTCACAAATTCACTCAAGGGAAGAAAAATTTTGAACTAATGCTTGGTAAACAACAATGTGTTTTTGATAAAGGAGGAATTGGATACAAACCATTTTTGAAACAAAAATCTACCAAAAATACTTTTGTTAAAGCCTCTACTTCTTATTCCTTTTGTTGAATCCAGGCCCAAAAAAAGGTACAGTGATCCACCAGCGAAGGCCCAATAAGGGCCCAACGGACCTTGACCCACAGCTAAGGCCTAAAATATCACCTTGGGATGAGTGTGATACGACCAGCAAACCTCTTTTGCCGACCTGGTTAACGCCTAGCCGATGTGTTTTATACTCAGCCGGGGGGGCTTTACGGCGTTGACCAGAAGAGAGATGGAGTCAGTGATGGGACACTGCCTTTACCAAGACGTGACAGGCGTCCATCCCCTACAAAATGTAGCAATGATTACGGTTGAAAAGCAAGGATTGTCACCTCCATGAGCCAGGGTAATGACAAGTGTAAAGTAGGCTACGTGTCGTGATCCGAGACAAGAAGTTCCCCTATAAATGAAGCACAATTGTCTCCAAGTTGGGGGGTTAGCAATTTGGTACTCTTAACAATATATTTCTCTCACTCCCTTTTCTCTCTTTTACACACTTATATTTCCCGCACCCAATATATATTCGCCTAAAATGAGTACTGACTTTGGCATCGGAGTGCAAACGGGAGCCACCTCGGTTCCCTTTGCAAACTGATTGTTTGTCACAGTGCGCAGGAGATCCACGTGTTCAAGAGGGAGGAGCTGAGACGTGTTGGTCCAAGATCCAGTTGGATTTTGTGGTCAACATTTTGGCGCCGTCTGTGGGAAACCATACTGCTAACCACGAAAACACATGGTAAAAAGCCACACATAGAAAGGTAGTCCTGAAAAAGGACGAAGAACCTCTTACGAAAGAACGGATAACTGCAAAGAGCTTTGAAAGATAAGCCGGTTGGCCTTGAAAAAGGCAAGAGCTTTGAAAGATAAGCTGGTTAACCTTGAAAAAGGTGTAGAGCTTTGAAACATAAGTTTGTGAACCTTGAAAAAGGTAAGGAGCTTTGAAACACAAGTTCGTGGACCCTGAAAAAGGCTTAAAACTTTGGAACACAAGTGTATTCACCTTGAAAAAGGATTAACACTTCGAAATATAAGTTTAAACAACCTTGGAAAAGGCGTATAACTTTGAGATATAAGTTTAGTAACCTTGGAAAAGGTGGGGATTTTCGAAACGAAAGTCCACTCATCTTTGAAAGACAAGATAAGATTAAGGAATTTCCCTAAACATGAACGAAAGTGATGGTGATGTTAACCCCTGTAGGGGAAGAAGTGGCCAACACAGCGAGGGCGAGGTTCCTCAAGGACTCCATGAAAACGCCAATGAGGAAGTGGCACAACCTAACCCACCTCGCCGGCACCGAAATCGCCGCATGATGCGTGATATGACACGCGTGGCGGCTCAAATGCTGGAGATGCAGAAGCAGCAGATAGAACAGACTGCTGCAATGAATGCCTTTATGGCCAGAGGGTATGTTATGAACGAACCCGTGATGCCTCAGCAATACCCACAGCCACATTATTCACCATCTGAGGCGGCCACTGCCTCGTATTATTATCAAGATCCACAGGCATATGCTGAGGTAGAATCCGAGCCCTCCTACGAGCGAGACCTGGAGCATGAAGCACATGAAGAACAAAACCCACTCCCACCTAGACACAGGGAGGCTTCTCCCGCAAAATCCGGCAGTGTCTTCAGCCGAATAGGAGGGTTATTCAGGGGCCAACGACGGGGGCAAACGGACCCAGGTCGGCACAATGCCGCAGAGCCTAGAAATAGGCGGGAGCGACACGCAGAAGAAGCCTTGTTGCATGGTCAAATGTATAGGGACCAACATGGTACGGGAGCAGAAAGGTTGGCATCAGCACATGAGCCTAGGAATAGGCAGGAAAGAAGAGCCGAAGCAGTTCGGACAAGGTCTCGCAACGAGTTACCAACCCACGGAAGGCTAAACCACGGCCATGTTTTGCCACCACAAAGGCAAGAGTATGCTCCGCCGCTCTACGACCAATACCATGGTCCAATGTATTCCGGTCACGATGAAAACAGTGAACTGCCCTCTTACGAGTTGGATGACGAAGAGAAAGTAAGTCCCTTCACAGAGGGCCTCCGTAGATGCCCCGTACCTCATGAATTTGAGATGACAGAAATAGCAAAATACTCTGACCGAGTTGATCCTGATGATCACCTGTTAAATTACCGCGCCAGCATGAAAATAGCCGGAGCCACCCCTGCATTGAAATGTAAAGCCTTTGCTTTAACCCTTGAGGGAAGTGCCATACGATGGTATAAAAAACTCCCTCCTGGCAGCATTCATAGTTGGAGAGATATGAAGACGGCTTTTAAAAATGGCTTTGTTTCCTCCAGGCCTGGCCAGCTCCCGCTCCAACGCCTTCAGGATCTGAGGCAAGGAAGGGATGAATCTCTGAAAAGTTACCTAGCTAGGTTTATTGAAGAGATGCATATCTGCGAAAATATCACAGAAGCGGAGATGTTTTCCGCTTTAAAAGGAGGGCTAGATATGACCAGCATGTTCTGGAGGGATGTCCGGAGCAGGAAACCAAGGGATTACAATACCCTGGTAGACTTGATGAAGGAAGAGATTGTATCGGAGGAAATGGCTAGGGCCAGAGATAATCATCCCCAACGGAGATATAACCTTGGATATTCCAATGAAGCGGACCTCAAGAAAGGAGGAAACAAGGATAGGGTCAGCGGTAACCGAGGTGGCGCTCCTCGTCCATTTCTAGGGACAGGATCTAGCTTTGCCACAGAAATCACGGAAGCTATCCCTCACTTGCACTCTAACACCCCTTCTCAAAAATCCTCCCACGGCTCAAGGGAGAGTGGAAAGCGGCCGAAGTGGAAAACAGCCCATGATTGGGGCTTACTGCGCCTATCACAGATATTACGGTCACGCAACGGAGGATTGCAAGGAAATCCACATGTTAGCTGACCAAAAGGCGCAGGGGAGAAGGGGGGTGACTTTCCCCCTGACACAGGGAGAACTCAAAAATCTGGTGGTCAGAAGTTCAACCGAGCTGATAGGAGAGCTCCGTGGAAGAACTCAACTAAGGAAAGAATTGACAATCGTCAAAGAGACAGGAATAAGGGCCAGGATACCGCCTCGACGCATGCTAAAGATACACGGGAACCACCTGTGCCTGTGGACGACCTCCCCATTCGTGAAATCGACACAATACTGGAGGCCCCCTCCCAGGTGGGAACACAAACAACTCCCAAAAGAGGTATATAAGAGAGGCCAAGCAGCCCGCCAACGTGAATTATCATATCCATTCACATCCTGTTGGGATGCCTCGGACGGAATCTATCACATTCACACAAGACGATGCCGTTGGGGTGCACTTCCCACACAACGACGCATTGGTTATCAAGGTGGTGGTGGCTCGGAATGGGCTATCACGAATGATGGTGGATGATGGTGCCTCGGTAAATGTGATTTACGGGGTAACTTTTGATAAGATGGGGATTAGCACTCCACTCATTCCAGTCCCTGATCCAATATACGGATTCACGGGGAACAACATAACCCCCAGAGGGTCCATAACCCTTATGACTGAAGTATGGCAAGAACAGACCCTCTCCAGAATCCCTATGGAATTCTTGGTGGTTGACAAAATCTCCTCCTATCATGGTTCAATTGGGAGGCCTGGTCTTATTGACTTGGGGGCGGTAACGCATACCAAATACATCTGCATGAAGTGCCCCACGGAGCATGGCGTTGCAACTGTAAGGGGAAGCCAAACAGAATCCCGGGCTTGTTACACAAATGCAATTCTGAAGTTTCAAGATTGAAGCTTAAACATGATCAGCGATGTAGCCATGACCGAGGCTGCTCCAGACCCTGAAAGATTAGGTGAAGGGCCTTCTGGAAGTAAGGATGTTACAATGACCGTTGAAGAGGATTTAGCAGATCTAGACCCCAGAATGGCAGGTGACAATTTCCCCACTTCGGCCGAAAGGTTGGAATGCTTCGGCGTAGACCCACTTGATCCAATCAAAGAATTGCAGATCGGACTGGACTCGCCGACCAAATACAAGAGTCAATTGAAGAACTTCTTACTTCAAAACCTCGATGTATTCGCGTGGAAGCATGGTGACATGATTGGAATCCATCCTAAAGAGGCCTACCACAGGCTCCAGATGGATCCCCGAAGCCCTGGGCATAGGCAAAAGAGAAGGCCCATGAGCTCAGAAAAGTATGAGGCCTTGAAAGACGAGGTCGCAAAGCTATTGAAGAATGACTTCATCAGAGAGTCCCGATTTCCGAAGTGGGTATCAAATCCTGTTTTGGTACCAAAACACAATGGGAAACTGAGGGTGTGCATTGATTTTTCCAATTTGAACCAGGCATGTCCCAAAGACAGCTTTCCACTGCCCCGGATCAATCAGCTGGTCGACTCTACAGCGAGACACGAGCTGCTGAGCTTCATGGATGCATACTCCGGGTACAATCAAATTCCCATGTTCGAATCGGATGAAGAGCATACTTCCTTTATCACAGATAGAGGACTCTATTGCTATAGAGCTATGCCATTTGGCTTGAAGAATGCGGGAGCTACCTATCAGAGGCTGGTAAACTGCATGTTCTCAAAACAATTGGGAAACACTATGGAGGTGTATGTTGATGACATGCTAGTTAAAAGCATGGTCGCCGTGGATCATATCCTCCATTTATCAGAAGCATTCGATATTTTGAGGAAATATCGGATGAAACTCAACCCAGCAAAGTGTGCTTTTGGGGTAGCATCTGGGAAATTCCTCGGATTCATGGTGAATAAGAGGGGAATCGAAGCCAATCCGGACAAAATCAATGCTTTGCTAAACATTCAGTCGCCTCGAAATCCAAAAGAAGTGCAAAGTTTAACGGGAAGAATTGCGGCTTTGAACCGATTCGTCTCAAAATCCACTGACAAATGCTTGCGATTTTTTAAGGTCCTAAAGGGGGGAAGGCGATTCCAATGGACACCGGAATGCGAGCAGGCGTTTGCCGACCTGAAAGCTTCTTTGAGTCGTCCCCCATTGCTATCAAAACCAAAGGCTGGCGAGCCTCTCTACCTATATCTGGATGTATCCAAAGAGGCTGTTAGCTCGGTGTTAGTTAGAGAGGAGGATGAGAATCAGTTACCAGTGTATTATGTAAGCAAAGCCATGCTGGACACCGAGACGCGCTACCCAGATATGGAGAAGCTTGCTCTCTCGCTAATCACAGCCTCTCGCAAACTTCGTCCCTACTTTCAATCACACTCCATACACGTTCTGACCAACTTTCCCATGAGACAAGTGTTGCAAAAACCAGACGTTTCTGGGTGGTTACTGAAATGAGCGATAGAAATCACTCAGTTCGACCTACATTACATGCCTCGGGCCGCTATAAAGGGTCAAGCGTTGGCAGATTTTGTGGTCGAATTCATGCATCCACCGGAGGTTGAGATGGTTGATAGCATGGATGACAGCCAAGAGTGGAAATTTTTCGTTGATGGGTCCTCTGCCGAAGGACGATCCGGTGCGGGAATAGTGCTAATAAGCCCAGAAGGATTTAAGCTACACAGTGCGATCTGCTTTGAATTCAAAGCCTCAAACAATGTTGCTGAGAACGAGGCGTTATTAGCTGGGCTAAGACTTACAAAGGCTTTGAAGATTAAGTCCGCGGTGGAGAACAGCGATTCGCAGCTCGTTGTGAGCCAATTCAATGGGCAAATATTCTGCCAAAGAACCTTCCATGGTCTCTTACTTGAAGAAAGTAAGAGATTTGGCTATGCACTTCGGAAAATTGGAGTTGCAGCACATCCCCAGAACAGAAAATTCCAACGTCGATGCTTTGTCCAAATTGGCAAGTAGCAGCGATTCAGAGTTACACAACCTAATCCTAGTGGAGCGGATGTTGACTTCTTCTATCGAGCCAGGACCGGAGATTTTGGCGATTGAAGAAGAGGGATCCTGGATGAACCCCCTGGTCGCCTATTTGAAGCACTAGACAGTTCCAAACGAGCCAGAAGCAGCTCGGAAATTACAGAAATACTCGCGAATTTTGTACTCTTGGACGATCTACTTTATAAGTGGAGTTACACCTCTCCATTGCTGAGATGTGTGGGCTAGAGGAAGGTCAGTATGTGATGAGAGAAATCCATGAGGGCATCTGTGGCAACCATGCCGGGGCTTTATCGCTAGCTCGGAAAGCCCTCAAACAGGGATATTTTTGGCCTACTATGCGAAAGGATTCCCATGACTTCGTGCGCAAGTGCGATAAATGCCAAAGACACGCGACCATACCACATCAGCCGCATCACGAGCTAACTGTGGTGACTAGCCCTTGACCTTTTGCAAAGTGGGGGGTTGACATTATTGGTCATATGCCTAGAGGAGCTGGTAACAATTGCTTTGCGATAGTAGCAATTGACTACTTCACCAAGTGGGTCGAAGCGAAACCTTTGATGAAGATCACCGAGGCCAACACCACAAAGTTCATTTGGAAAAATATCATATGCCGGTTCGGGATACCACATTCGCTGGTTAGTGATAATTCGAAACAGTTCAAAAACAGAAGCGTCGATGAGTTGTGTGACGATTTGGGAATTAAGAAGCTGTTCTCATCTCCACATCACCCACAGGCCAACGAACAGGTCGAAGCGGTGAACAAGACCATAAAAAATACCCTGAAAAGGAAGTTGGAATTCAGAAAGGGCGCATAGGTAGATGAACTTCCACAAGTATTATGAGCACTTCGAACCACCTCGCACACCGCTACTGGTGAAACACCTTTCTCGCTGGCTTATGGAGCCGAGGCGGTATACCCTGTTGAAATCGGAGTCCCTTCGCTTCATCAAATTCATTATGACGAAGTTAGGAACGAGGAAGCGCAAAGGGCCGATTTAGATTTCCTCATGGAAAAGCGGAGTGATTCCCAAGTGGTAATGGCCAAATACCAGAAAAAGATGGCTCGATACTACAACAAAAGAGTGAAGAGCCGACGCTTTAATATTGGGGACTTAGTCCTCAAAAAGGTTCTTCCCTCAACACAGGAGCCAGGAGTAGGGACTCTAGGTCCTAACTGGGAAGGCCCTTACAAGGTCGTTGCCGAGGTGGTACCCGGAACATACATAATTGAGGACCTGTCTGGAGTACCTCTATGTAATCCTTGGAACACGGACCACCTTCACCGTTATTTTCAATAAAACTAAATTCCTCCTCTATGATTGCAACATTATCATATGATTTCATACAATCATGGGTGAGCTGTGTTGAAAACTACGCCAATTTCTGTATTAGACGAACACAATGAATAAATGCAAGTTCCAAGATTATTTCGTTCATAACACCATACGCCCGTGCTACGCATAAAAATTTGTTGAAAACAAGGGACTCTCATAAAGCCCACACGGCGATCACTGTGTAAAAAATTGAGTGTGTTGGCACCATAAAAAGAAACCCATGCAAACTCGCTTGCATAGGTCCTACAAAAGGTGATTTGATAAAACGTTCGAATAATTGTCAAAACCAAATCCAGCTGGTGAGCGTAAATGCCTCAGACATTGTCATATAAGCCAAAGTTCTTAAAGCGTTAAGTTAGCCCATACATACGGAGCGCTCTCTAGTGCGAAATATTAAACGTCTCCACAAAGTTGTTGATACTTTCATACATACACTTAGACGAAGCGTTCACAAGACATGTGTACTAATCACTGTGTAACCAAGCGTAAACCCCCCCTATTATTTTTGTTGCAAAAACACATGCGCACTTCGTTAAAAAACGAATGACTCTTGTGAATTTACACCATGACCACGACGTATAGATTGAAAGTATGCATGCCATTAACAGAAGTTCATGCAAAGTTGTAAGTATAGGTGTTACTGAATATAAGGTAAAAAAAAAAAAAAAAACTGCTCAAAAGTTGGTCAAAATCAGATCTAACCAGCAAACGTGAACGCATTAAGCTCGTTAAATCTGAGGGACTAGACATTTACAATGACATTTGTAGACAGACATCTGCAATTTCTCACTTATCATCATACAATTACGAAGCATTCGCACTGGGAAATACTCATGCTTAAGCAGTTAGAAACGTTACTGTGCCGAAATATGAATAAACTATTCCATTAATAATGAGGCATTTACAAATCAAATAAAGGTTACATATACAATATCAGGTGCCGGAGCACTTACAAAAAAAAAGATGAAGAAGAAAAAAAATACACTAACTAACTAACAAAAAGGCAAAGATGGAAGAGGATCATTGTGGAGGAACGCCTTCTGGAGAGCCCTTGCTAGATGCACCTGAGGGATCTGCAGGAGCATCTTGAGGCTCGGGGTAGAATGCTTCAATGGAGGATAGGTCCAAAGCTGGAAAAGCTTCCTTCAGGTCCCCCAAGGCCATCCTGGCCCCTAAATTTCCAAAAACCCGCTGCATAGCCTCGTACTCAGGGGTCTCTTCAAAGGTGTCCTTGAAGTTCTGGACAGCTTCCGACACTCTAATATTTAAGGCATTCTCCACCCGTGTCACGACAGTCTGTTCCAAGACTTCAGTGATCCTCGTTTGCAAGTGTTTTTCCAGCGAGGCAAGGTCCTCTTCCGCTTTCGCCTTAGCCTCTAGCTCCCTCCCCAGTTTTTCATTTACCGCTGCCACCTCAGCTTCTAGTTTCAACTTGGCTGCGTTAGCGGCGACCAGGGCCTCAGAGGCGAGGGACTGCACAAGGTTGGAATCATCCAATTTCTTGCACAAGACCGCCACGTCTGACTCAGAGGCCTGGAGGTCATGCTTCAGTTTGTCATTGTCCTCCTGGAGGCGCTTCGCATTAGCCCTCTCTTCTGAGGAAGATTTATGGGCTATCAGCAGCTGGGCCTTGAGGTAATTGATCTCCTTTAGCATATTGTCGGCATGCCAGAGCCCAGTCTCATCATTCTTCTTGTCCCTCAGCGCCTCCTCCACATACGATTCCACCTCGTCAATGAGGGCCAATGCCCTGGCATTCATGGCCTTGGCGACGAGCAGCTTCCGGGATGGACCGGTGCTTGAGGAGAAGGCAGACCAACCCTCCGTCCAAAATTGTTCGGTGATAAATGCAGCCCTGGCTGGAGGAGAACTGGGGGAATCGAAAAATGAAGGGCTGAAAGTGACGTCTCTGGGGAGGAGGCTGGCCTTAATATGCTTGAGCTCTTCCGCCCCCTCTGGTGTCACCTCATAGGCCAAGCCTGGAATGGGCACAGAAGGCTAATCCTCCAGGTCTTCAATCACGGGAGGCGGAGGTGCATAGGTGGATTCCTTGCCCTTACCTCTTCTGAGTCTCTTCAGGGGGGCGGGCTCCTCTTCAGGGGCGTGTTCAAATATGTCCTCAGACAAAAGAGGTGGCACCGAGGCATCCGTGGCCTCCCTGTCTCTCTTGGATCCCCCCTGTCAGACATTTTCCCTTTCCCCTTTGGAAGGACTCCCTTGGGGTCGGCCTCCTTTTCTGTGTTAGGCTTCTGAGGACCCACGGCCAGCAGAGTAGGCGGTGGCATTAAGGCTGGAAGAGGGCCCTGAAGTTGGGCCGTAGACGCCTCGGAGACCTCCTTTGCCACCCCGACTTGCAGGTTGGCCAATACCGCCTTCTGTTTCCTTTCAACCTCACTGCCATGGCGAAGTGCAGGGGGAATCTTCGTAGCCATGAGACCCTTCAGAGAGATCTTCGGAAAATCCTTAGAACCTAGCAAGAAATAGAGGGAAATGAGATATAAAAGTAGTAACAATGCAAACTCACCCATGGCTCACATAAGACCGTGTTTGACGAACAGTTTGTTTGCTGAATAACCCCTTGAAAGGTGCCCTTGTAAGCGAACAAACGCCTAACGGCCGCTAAATCCGCATCAGGGAGTAGGCGGGCAAAAGTGTCCCCTGTCACAAATCGAAAACATGTTAAAAACCAGCAAAGGAAGGTGAATGGAAAATAAAAACAAGTGACACATGACACTTAAGGACACTATAGCAAACGCAAGACTCACTAGGAATGGAAAGAGTTCGGGGAACAGAAATTTCCGGACAAGGGTCCACAGGAGAACTCTGCCACTCCCCGACCACCCAGAACCATTGATTCCTCCAGTTCTTTATAGACGTAGGTTGGCCAGTAATAACAGGAGGATATGAGCATTGAGGAGACAGATAATACCAGTCCTTCACATCGGCCCTCACGTCCCTCTCCCTTCTCACTGACTTCTTCAAAGTGTACAAAGTATGAATAATGTATAGAGAGATGGGATGGTCGGGGTTGACCTCTTGCCACGCTAGCCAAGTGCCCATGGCCTGTGTCCAAAAGTTAGGTGCCAACTGGTAGGGGCACAAGTTGTAGCTCCTAAGCAAGGCCCTGAAGAAGGGGTGCAAAGGTAGCCTCATACCGCAGGACAGGGCATCGTAACATATGGCCGCTTGGCCTGAGGGAGGGCTGCATGGTCGGCAAGAAGGCGTAGGATGCACTAATCGGACCCCTTCTGGCATCCTGAACTTCTCCGAGGCCCCAGCCAAATCAACTCCTCGGATTTCAGTAGCGACCTCGCTGCTCTCCCAAAAATCCGGATTTGGGTCAGGGTCCACGTGATATCCTGATACTTTGTTTACCAGGTCCACCCAACCTTCGACCTGGGCTATCTCCTCCTCTGAGAGCCCCAACTCCTCTCTGTACGCCCGAAAAGGGGTTTTGGCGCCCAAATCAAGATCCTGTGGGCCAGAAGAAGAACCCGTTGCTCCCCCTCTCCCCATGTCTCTGTCACGTTTGCTTCGGAGTTCTCTTAGCGCGGATTCCTCTTCAAACGACAGATGGGCCATGTAGTTCTGGTTTCTTTCTTCTTCGCTGTCAGAATCACTCAAATAAATTATACCGCTAGTTTTCCTATACCTCCTCTTAATCTGCTCCCTAAAGAAGCGGGAACTAAAAACCGACAAAGAGATGGGGCAGAAACCTCTGACGGGAATCGCGATTGCTAACATTTCCTGTGAACCCGTTCCCCCAACTCTTTCCATTTTTCTTTTGTTTTTAAAGACGGGACAGACTCATCAAAAAGATAAAAGAAAAACGCAGAATAAAATTCTCAAACCCACAATGAGAAACTAAAAACAGAAAATTTTAGCGCATACAAGGAAAAAGAAATTTACCTTCGCAAACTGGATATTCAAGGTTGTAAACTCGAAAGGGGAAACACGCCAAGGGAAATGTTGGGTGATGAAAACAAATTGCCGGGTGAACAATTCTAAGGAAACACTGGAAGACAAAAAGCGAGTAGAAGATAGAATGCTGCAATCTCTTGTGAAGCAAGGTACTGCGAAAATTATGAGAGGCGAGTAAAGAAGAAATGCGGGAATGAGGGAGGCTTTATAAAGAACCCAATAGTCCTAAATCCTTGATCTTTGAGCCTCATGATTAATTCGACAACCCGCGTCCCTTGGGGGGAGGGTTAATTACGGCACCAGATGCAGAAAGAAAGAGTGAAACCCTTCAGCTGCCAAAGTGTTTGCCACGCGCGGTGACGTGTCCTCCTCCATACTCCTCGTTGTTCTTGGAAACAGATACCAGTAGCCCTTTTTGTATTAAATGCGCCGCATAAGAAACGCGCTAATACGATCCCAAACCTTCACTCATGAGAGAGAAGCCGAAGTAGGAGGACGGCTTCACACCAAATCCCAACCTCCAATAAGGAATGTCATCCTAAGCACCAGGTCCTCGGCATCATACGAAGAACCACCATAACAAAGTTAGCACCTCGGGCGCACAACAAATCCTACAAGTCCATGAATGGTCGCTTCGAATTTGAGGGACTAGTGTTGAATCCAGGCCCAAAGAAAGGTACAGTGATTCACCAACGAAGGCCCAATAAGGGCCCAACGGACATTGACCCACAGCTAAGGCCTAAAATATCACCTTGGGATGAGTGCCGAGGTGATACGACCAGCAAACCTCTTTTTCCGACCTGGTTAACGCCTAGCCGATGTGCTTTATACTCAGTCGGGGGGGCTTTACGGCGTTGACCAGAAGAGAGATGGAGTCAGTGATGGGACACTGCCTTTACCAAGACGTGACAGGTGTCCATCCCCTACGAAATGTAGCAATGATTACGGTTGAAAAGCAAGGATTGTCACCTCCATGAGCCAGGGTGATGACAAGTGTAAAGTAGGCCACGTGTCGTGATCTGAGACAAGAAGTTCCCCTATAAATGAAGCACAATTGTCTCCAAGTTGGGGGTTAGCAATTTGGTACTCTTAACAATATATTTCTCTCACTCCCTTTTCTCTCTTTTACACACTTATATTTCCCGCACCCAATATATATTCGCCTAAAATGAGTGCTGACTTTGGCATCGAAGTGCAAACAGGAGCCACATCGGTTCCCTTTGCAAACTGATTGTTTGTCACAGTGTGCAGGAGATCCACGTATTCAAGAGGGAGGAGCTGAGACGTGTTGGTCCAAGATCCAGTTGGATTTTGTGGTCAACACCTTTCATCAAAAAACTTTTGTCAAAACATCAACTACATGTAGCTTTTGTAATAGAAGTGGACATATAGCTTCTAATTGTTTAGTGAAAAAGAAACTACACTTTGAAGAAAGTCATAAGAGGGTTCAAGGAACTAACTATCAAGGACCAAAAATTATGTGGGTACCAAGAAGTCAAAAATTAAGTCATGTTTTGTAGGTATCAACAAAAGTAAAGAGCAATTGGTTCTTTGATAGTGGTTGCTCAAAGCACATGACCGGAGATAAATCACTCTTATCAAAATTCAAAAGAAATGATTGAGGTCGTGTCACTTTTGGAGATAATGCCAAAGGAAAAATCATTGACATTGGAAATATTGGTAATCATCTATCTCCTTCTATTGAAAATGATTTATTAGTAGATAATCTCAAACATAATTTGCTAAATATTAATCAATTATGTGATAAAGGTTATCATATTAAATTTGATTCTTCTAGATGTCTTATCAAAGATGCTACATCGAAAGAGGTATTGTTCATAGGAAGTCGAAGTAATTTTATATCATCAATATTGAATTTGAGAAAGAATTAAAATGTTTGTCAAGTTTTAAAGATGACACTTGGTTATGGAATAGAAGATTAGGTCATGTTAGTATGGACCTTATTTCAAAAATATCAAAAAATTGCTTTGTTAAAGGCCTACCAAGTTTGAAATTTGAAAAGGATAAAATTTGTGATGCTTGTCAATTTGGAAACCAAACTAAAAGTTCTTTAAAAAATAAACAATTTTCTTCCACCACAAAACTGTTACAACTTCTTCACATGGATCTTTTTGGACCATCTAAAATCGCAAGTTTGAGTGGTAAACACTATGCTTTTGTCAGTGTTGATGATTTCTCAAGATTTACTTGGATTTTATTTTTAAATTTGAAAAATGAAGCCTTAAATATATTTAAACATTTTTGCAAAAATGTTCAAAATGAAAAAGGATATTATATTACAACTATAGGAAGTGACCATGGTGGAGAATTTGATAACATAGCTTTTGATGAGTTTTGCAAAATAAATGGGTATGAACATAATTTCTCGGCTCCTAGAACTCCTCAACAAAATGGTGTAGTAGAAAGGAAGAATCGCACATTGCAAGAAATGGCTAGGACCATCCTAAATGAAAATAACTTACCAAAATATTTTTGGGTCAAAGCCGTTAATATCGCTTGCTATATTATGAATAGAGTTTTAGTAAGTCGAAAGAAAACTAAAACTCCTTATGAGCTTTGAAAAAATAGAATTCCCAATATCGGGTATTTTAAGATTTTTTGTTGTAAATGTTTTGTTCTAAACACAAAAGAAAACTTGGGAAAATTTGATTCAAAATCCGATGTTGGAATTTTTCTTGGTTATTCATCCACTAGCAAAACTTATAGAATTTTTAACAAAAGAACTCTAATAGTGGAAGAATCCATTCATGTTACTTTTGATGAAACTAATTCTCTTGATTAAGGGAAAGGTGTTGATGTAGGTTTGGAAATTCCTTTTAAGGAAATGAATATTCAAGATCAAAGCAATGAAATTCCTAAAGACTATGAAGAAAAAGACTTGGAAGAACCAACTCCTCAACAAGAAAAAGGAAAATCTTCCAAAAACTCAAGTGATCAAACACTTCCTATCGAATGGAGATTTGCTTCATCTCACCCAAAAGAGCTCATAATTGGTGATCCTTCAAAAGTGGTAAGTATTAGAAACTCTACGAAAGGATTCTTAAATAATTGTACTTTTATTTCTCAAATTGAACCAAAGAATTTCAAAGAAGCCGAGTTTGATGAGTTTTGGATTCTTGCAATGCAAGAAGAACTAAATCAATTTGAAAGAAATCATGTTTGGGATTTAGTTGATAGACTAAATGATCAAACCGTTATTGGTACAAAATGGGCTTTTCGAAAAAAAGAGGATGAAAATGGTATAATTGTGCATAACAAGGCTATATTAGTGGCACAAGGTTACAATCAAGAAGAAGACATTGATTTTGAAAAAACTTTGGCATCGGTTGCTAGACTAGAATCCATTCATATGCTTCTTGTCTTTGCTTGTCACAAATGTTTTACTCTTTATCAAATGGATGCCAAAAGTGTATTTTTAAATGGTTTTATTCAAGAAGAAGTCTATGTTGAACAATCTCCCGGTTTCAAAAATCATAAATTTCCGGATAATGTATTTAAATTAAGAAAGACTCTATATGGTTTAAAACAAGCTCCTAGAGCTTAGTATGAAAGATTGAGCAAATTTCTTATTTCAAATGACTTTCAAATGGGAAATGCAAATACTACACTTTTTATCAAAACCAAAAAGGAAGACATGATTGTTGTACAAATTTATGTTGATGATATTATCTTTGGTGCAACTACTGTTTCTCTTTGTGAAGAATTTTCAAAATGTATGAACAATGAATTTGAAATGAGCATGATGGGAGAGTTAAAATTCTTCCTTGGGCTTCAAATCAAACAAATTAGTGAATGAATATTTATTAGTCAAAGTAAGTACATTGTGGACATGCTCAAAAAGTTCGAGATGGAAAACTTGAAGCCAATAAATACTCCAATGAGTGCTTCAATCAAATTGGACAAAGATGAGCAAGGCACTTCCATTGACATTACAAAATATCGAGGTATGATTGAATCTCTTCTTTACTTAACCGCAAGTAGACCCAATATTATGTTTAGTGTGTGCTTACGTGCTAGATTTCAATCTGATTCTTAAGAATCTCATCTAAGTGCCTTAAAACGTATTTTTAGATATTTATGTGGCACTAGAAATTTGGGACTTTGGTATCCAAAAGACACTCATATTGATCTTATAAATTATTCGGATTCCGATTAGGCGGGATGCACAATTGATAGAAAAAGCACAAGTGGAACTTGTCACTTTCTAGGCTTTGCACTTGTGTCATGGTTTAGCAAGAAACAAAATTTCGTTACACTATCTACCGCCGAGGTCGAATATATCTCGACCACTAGTTGTTGTGCTCAAGTTTTGTGGATGAAACAAACTCTTAGTGATTATCACTTGAATTTTGAAAATGCTCCTTATATGTGTGATAACACTAGTGCTATTATGTTGTCAAAAAATCCCATCTTGCACTCTCGCACAAAGCATATTGAAATTCGACATCATTTTCTTAGAGATCATGTGTAAAAATGTGACATTTACTTGGAATTTGTTAGTACCGAAAAACAATTGGCATATATTTTTACTAAACCTCGCGCTTATGATAGATTTTCATACATTAGAAGAGGATTGGGTATTATTGATGAAACTGATATTTTGTGGCTAAATTTACAATGTATATTTGTTGTAACTGAAATATGTGAGAATTTTGATTTTTTAGCATTTCGGTCAACTGAAACATTTCGGTCGTCCGAAAGGTGACTTTCAGTTGAACAAAGTGTTCAACCGAAACCTTTTTCGGTCGAACTCCTGTACGAAGTTTCGGTCGACCATTACTCGACCGAACCCTCCTGCAACTACCCATTTTCAGACCTGCATACTTTTGATCGACGGACAAACTTTCGGTCGACCGAAAGTTGCACGGATTCAGACTTTTTAAACATCCATTTTATCCCCAAATTCAATTCCTAAGCCCTATATCACAATTCTACTCTCCATTTGCATTCCAAAAATCATTCCATTTCATTCAAACACTTCAAGAATTTCGCAAATCCGTGTTACCCATCATCATCTATATCAAAATTTTAAATTTTTCCTTCAAAATTCACCAAGAAACATCAAATCCCTAAACTTTGGAGCAAAATCACGAAAATTTCTACATTTCTCATTTCAATTCGGTTTCACTCCACTCCAATCACCATTCTCAACTTAAAACCTCGATTACTACTCTTTTTCCATCAAATCCTACCATTTTTACCAAAAATTTCAAGAAATTCTATTATCTCTTCACATGCTACCTCCAAAAATTTCGAAATTTCACAATGCCTCCCAAGAAAAGGACAAAGAAAGGCGAAACAAGCTCATCCAACGTTGAGGAGACCTTCCCATTCCCCGATTACTTCTCCGATCACTCAATTCTCATAGGTAAGTCAATCGATTTCTTCGATTTTTACCTTCAAGCCCCTTCGTTTAATATTGAGCGTTATTTTGAAGATATATGATGGAAAAATGTTATGTCAATTTTCGAAAATTCCTACCCAAAATTGATTAGGGAATTCTTTCGAAAAGCCACTTTCTATCCGGATGAAATTATAAGTCATGTTAAGGGAATCCGAGTCTCTATCAAATGATCCCTCATTAGAAACCTCCTAGGATTGCAACCTTGTGAAAATTATGCATATGTCACCCATTATCCTGTTAGGTTCAAGGGATACAATGAACTTGAGGCATGTAGTCGTGTTACTGCCCGACCACTCACTACCACCATGACCTTGAACCTCAACCATTTAACTATTCCATGCAAGGTCCTTCATCGTGCAATTGATCACACAATTGTACCCCGTAGTGGTCATTATGAAGAAGTAAATCATCTCGACCTATTCATTCTTGATTCTCTACTTGTAGGTCGTAAACTGGATTTTCCATACATTTTCATCCAACATCTTCATCATGTCCATACATCCCCTCGAGTTTTAGGGATACCCTACAGTATGATCTTCACCAAAATTTTCAATCACTTCAATGTACCGTTTGACAATGAGCTCATTCTTAAACCAAAACACACAGATATTATCAACATCAACACTCTCAAACGGATGAAAAATTGTCAAGGGTGACGGGCAATGGATAAGCAACACTCAAGGTTTTGATGATGCTTCGGGGCCTAACACTTGGCCATTTACTGAAGAAGAAGCCGAAGAAGAATTGGGAATTGGTGAAGGTGCAGCTGCTGGTGAGAGTGACCAAGGGGGTGCCGATGAAGGTGATGAACAAGGCGGTTGGGATGAACCACCTCGACCAAGGTAACGGACTCGAGCTCCGCAAGTTGCACCACCTCCCCGTTGATCCATCTCTGAAGATCAATTCAATATTTTAAACGGGTGTATCGATTCTCTCACTACTGTGGTTGAAGGCATCCAACATCAACTTCAACAAATGCACACGTCTCAAGTGGCCTTCTTCGCTCATTTTTACTCCATCTACCCGCCTAATCCACCTCCACCACGGGCAGCCGATTGAAGATCACATCTTTATATTTACATCTTTAATTGATGTGATCCGGACAAGGCATCGAAGGGCGAAGTCGAGCCATCGGCGATATGATAGTGATCTACGTGCAAAACGGAGTAAGTTCCATGTTGAGGTCGAGCCGAGAAGGGGGACAGATCAAGCCGAATCAAGGGGTCGAAGTAATTTGGGCAGAAATTCCATTACGGCCGTAAAAGAGGACCTTCACGGCCGTAACACATATATTCACGGCCGTAAATCATGTTATCACGGTCGTAATCAATTGTCGAAGAAAAGGGAAGAAATTCTGCAGAACGACGCTTACGGCCGTAAGCTTGGAAGTTACGGCCGTAACATTCAAAAAAGGGAAACTTCACGGCTGTAAGAAATTCGTCACGGCCGTAAATAATAAACACATGTTTGAACAGAAAGGCCTTTACGGCCGTAAAAGAATTATTCACGGCCGTAAATGAGGAGTGCCAAATTTCCGGGGATTTTTAATTATTTTATTCCTTTTTTAGTTTTTGGTTATTTTCCTAGTTTAGTATTTTAGTTTAATTAGAAGTCTATTTTGAGTAAATTAGATGCTAGGTTATTTTGCTTATTTATATCGCTTTCAATTCATTGTAAAAACAGACAAGTTTGAGTTGATTAATAAAATTTGTGAGAGGATTCTCCAAAATTGAGAGGTTGAGTTTATTCCCTTTTTCTTGAACTTATCAAAGATCCGATCTTTGTGGCGTTCTTCCAGCAAACTTATCAAATATTCGCAAGAGTATTTGTGGCGTTTCCAAATTCGATACTTATCAAGGAAATTGACAAGTCCTTGTGGCGTTCACCAATCTTGGTTCTTCAATCTGCATCGTCATAAATTGCGTCGTGATTGTCGGGTCAAGGCTTTACCGTCGTTCTATCCTTATTTTTCGTTGTTTGTCTTGTGTCGATCTGATTTAGATCTTTCCTAGGTTTTAATTATCGTTATTTCGCGTTTTCGACGAGATTCCCCGACCGGGAACTCGTCATCTGGTATCAGAGCTTGGATCTATTTCAGATTCTTGCGTTTCTTGATTTTCTTGAATTTTTTCGTGTTCTTCGCGTTCTTCGTGTCAGTCATAAATTTTTCCAGTTTGATCCATAAGAGTCAGTCCCAAAAATTCAAAAGTGTTTTTCTTCTTCGTTTTTCGTCCAAATTCAGTTCCGTTTTTTCTGCCATACTCGTAGTCCAATTCTCTGGCAGATTAAAAAAAAAAATCTGAAAATTTTCAAATATTCCAAATTTCCTTGTTTGTGTCTAAAAAAAAATGTCTGATAGAGAGGTTTCCACATCTTCATCTTCTATTGGAGACAAAAAACAGCACAGGGGTGTGAACAGAAGGAATGAACAGGGTAACAATGATATGGCAGCAATGAGGGCTCAGTTTGAGAGGCTTATGGCACAGATGGAAAATCGGGGTGCCGAGCGGGATCAATCTCATGATGGTTCTCGGGTTAGGAGAAATAATAGGCGTGAGGTTGGTATGGATGATGAAGGCATGGGTAGTGAAAGTGGAAGTGTATCGTTGGGAAGCATGCGAAGGAGGGATAGAGGAGATAAGCACGAAAGAAGGCATGATAGGGAGCGTCGGGATGCTAGGAGGCATCGTGGGGGTAGAGGTGATGTTGATGACGACCTTGGGAAAATTAAAGTGAAAATACCATCGTTCCAGGGTAGGAGTGATCCGAAGGCATACTTGGATTGGGAGACAAAAGTCGAACGACTTTTTGATTGTAATAATTATTCGGAAAAGAAGAAGGTGAAATTAGCCGTGATTGAATTCATCGACTACGCAAATATTTGGTGGGATCAACTAGTTACGGGTAGGAGGAGGAACCTTGAGGAGCCGGTGGAGACTTGGGGTGAATTAAAAACTATAATGAGGAAGAGGTTTGTGCCGACTCATTATTATAGGGATATTTACCATAGGCTGCAGGGTATGACTCAAGGATCGAGGAGTGTAGAGGATTATCACAAGGATATGGAGGTAGCGATGATTAGAGCTAATGTGGTGGAGGATCGGGAAGCTACGATGGCTAGGTTTTTAAGTGGGCTAAATAGAGACATTGCCAATGTCATTGAGCTGCAACACTATGTGGAGCTAGAAGATATGGTGTATATGGCAATGAAGGTAGAAAGGCAATTAAGGCGAAAGGGGACATCTAAACAATCACCGGGAACTTATCCTACATCACAACGAGGAAGGATCACAATGATGAGCACGTCCCGAAGGGAAAGGAGGAACTTATTACTAAAGGTAAAAATATTTCTGATTCTCAACCTACTAGGGATAGAAATATTAAGTGCTTTAAGTGTTTGGGGATGGGCCATATAGCATCACAGTGTCCAAATAAAAGGGTAATGCTCTTGCGTGATAATGGTGAAATTAGTTCTGAGAATGAATTTAAGGGAATGCCTAAGTTAGTGGATGTTGGTGCTAGTAGTAGTGATGAGGAAGGATTGACCTATCCTGAAAAAGAATCATTTGTTAATCGACGTGTCCTTAGTGCTAGGGCTAGGGTGGATGAAATTGGCGAGCAAAGGGATAATCTTTTTCATACTAGGTGCTTGGTGGGCAAAAGGGCTTGTGGTATGGTGATTGACGGGGGAAGTTGTACTAATGTAGTTAGTACAATGTTGGTGGAAAAATTAGGCTTACCTTTAACAAAACATCCAACGCCTTACAAATTACAATGGTTGACTGAGTCAGGGGAAATTAAGGTGAAGAGACAGGCATTGGTGACATTTTCTTTGGGTGGGTATTCGGATGAGGTAATTTGTGACGTGGTACCAATGCAAATTAGTCACATACTGTTGGGGAGACCTTGGCAGCATGAAAGGGCTGTGCTACATGATGGGTATACGAATAGATACAGCCTGGTAAAAGGGGGAAAAAGTTTACTCTAATGTCACTATCTCCAACTGAAGCCCTGAAAGATCAATTGAAGGTCAAAAGTGAGTTTGAGGGGAAAAATAAGAGAGTTGAGGCCACGACCTCAGAAAAAGGAGAGGGAGTGGAAACTAAAGAAAAGAGAGTTGAGGCCATGACCTCAGAAAAAGGAGAGGGAGTGAAAAATAAAGAAAAGAGAGTTGAGGTTCAAACCTCAGAAAAATGAGAGACTGAGTGCAAAAAGAAAAAGAAAAGAGAGTCTACCTCAAAATTGAGTCTATTTGCACTTACTCACGCTAACAAACCCCTCCCCAGTTCTTTAAAATCTGTTTTACAGGTACCGAAGTCAAGCCATGAACTTAAGGCGGGAAAGAAATCCGTTGGAAAAAATGAGCAGGCTAAAAGTCTAAAGGATCGCACAATGCTTAAACATGATCATCGAGCCCAGAAAAGCAGAAGGAGTTTGAAAAGCCGGCCAAAATTGGATTCGAGGTCGAATCCTTTTCAAGAGAGGGAGTATGATGTGATCCGGACAAGGCATCGAAGGGCGAAGTCGAGCCATCGACGATATGATAGTGATCTACGTGCAAAACGGAGTAAGTTCCATGTTGAGGTCGAGCTGAGAAGGGGGACGGATCAAGCCGAATCAAGGGGTCGAAGTAATTTGGGCAGAAATTCCATTACGGCCGTAAAAGAGGACCTTCACGGCCGTAACACATATATTCACGGCCATAAATCATGTTATCACGGCCGTAATCAATTGTCGAAGAAAAGGGAAGAAATTATGCAGAATGACGCTTACGGCCGTAAGCTTGGAAGTTACGGCCGTAACATTCAAAAAAGGGAAACTTCACGGCTGTAAGAAATTCGTCACGGCCGTAAATAATAAACACAGTTTTGAACAGAAAGGCCTTTACGGCCGTAAAAGAATTATTCACGGCCGTAAATGAGGAGTGCCAGATTTCCGGGGATTTTTAATTATTTTATTCTTTTTTTAGTTTTTGGTTATTTTCCTAGTTTAGTATTTTAGTTTAATTAGAAGTCTATTTTGAGTAAATTAGATGCTAGGTTATTTTGCTTATTTATATCGCTTTCCATTCATTGTAATTAAGACTTTGATGATTGAATAAAAAGAGATTGAATGTTTTTCAATTGTTTAATGTGTGGATTCACATTACAAACTCAAACTTATCAAGATTGATTATCTTGTGGCGTTCATTCAGAACTTATCAAATATTCGCGAGAGTATTTGTGGCGTTGCAACTCAGAGACTTATCAAGGAGATTGGGCAAATCCTTGTGGTGTTTCGAAAGTCGTGGTTCTTTATTCCGCATCGTCGAGCCATCGCGTCGTGAATATCGGGTCATGATTCATCTGTCCAACCACAACCTGAGTTCGGAACTTTCCGGCGTTTCTTCCGCGCTTCGAATCTCATCATTAGTAGTACTTTTTCAAAAACTTTTTTTTAAACTATGTAATCATGTTTCAAACTATGACATTTTCTTTGTGTTAATGTTCTTTTTGCCTACTTATTTTGCATATTGTGGTTGAAATGCTTTATTTTGACATGATTATTGCATTGCATTGCATTGTGATGTGATGATATTGAAGTATAGGTGATATATATATATATAGATATATAAGATTCTATTCTTATCGGTTTGTACGAAATACAGGGAATCCATGTCAAAAAAAATTTCCCGGAAAATGAAACAATGTGTGTTGGTGCTTACATAACGTTATAATTCCACATTCCTATTCATTACATCGACTTATATGCATGTTTAAACTTACTTCATGCTATAAGTATTCTATTAAAGGAAAAATTGATTACATTTGTGATATCAAACTTGTGATTCCTCATTATGCTTCCATGACTATTTACATATATATTGAGGCTACTTGGCACTTTTTGCTTATGCCAGAAGGGGGAAGAGATATTTGATAAGATTTGATTCTTTATATTATGATAGAAAGGGAGAATACATTGCAAAAGAAAGGGGAATATGTACTCACATATATATTTCATCATTTTCTTACAAATTACAAATCATATTGTTTGTCAGAATCAAAAGGGGAAAATTGTTGACATATGATTATTCACGTATATATTGTTTTGATTATAACAAACAAGATCTCTTATATTATTAATGGTTTCGATTCTTAAGTTTTATCATATATATGTCATTTGAATACTCCGAGATCAAAATCGTCATCCATTGAAGTACAAAGCAATCAAAAAGAGATTTGAAGTGAACAAGATCGTCGAAAACCGAAAATTAAAGTTTTAGAAGATTTATGTTGAAAATTTTCAATTCATTTGTAAATGTATTGACTCATCAATTTTTAGCAAGTTCATAAAGTTAAAAAATATTTTTAAAATTATTACTTGCATAAAAATAATTTTTCAAATCGAAACATGAAATAGTTTTTGGAAAAATGAACTTTTTGATATAAAAATAAAAATTTCAAATTCAGCTATTTCGGTCGATCAAAAGTCCATTGATCGACCGAAAATATGATCGACCGAAAGTGTTTGCTCAACCAAAAGTCTAACGGCTCAAATATTATAATGGCTAGTTTTGAACTTTCGATCGACCGAAAGTGTTGAGTTGATCGACCGAAAGTTCCTGCAGCTCATTTTCTTGATTTATAAATAACCATTTCTCTTGCATTCAATTCCAACAACTACAAGAGCAATTAAGAGAGCATATTTACTTGAAAATCATTGAGTTTACTTTATTTTACATTCTATTTCATTTATTACAAATAATTTCCTGATTAATCAAAAAAAAATCAATATCTTTATCGAGAATTCTATTTTGAAGAAAACTCATTAATCTTACTTTATTGTTGATCATTGATTGAGTTCTTCATCATCAAACACTTATTGAAGTGTATATCTCTCTTCATACTTAACTAAGTATTATTTGGAAAGAGAGATCATTAGTTGAAAAACTTTGATTCAAGCAAAACTATTTCATATCATTTATCAAAGTTTTCATAAACACTTGAGCTTTAAATATTTGCTATCTATTGAAGTGTTATCCTAAAACACTTAAACATACTTGACTTGATCATATCATTTGTTAAAAAAGTTTATTCAATTGTAAAATTCCCATTTGTATTTTGTTTATAGTTTCGAGATCCTTGTGAAAACTCGATTGTAAAGGATAGGTGCTCCTTGTTGTAAAATCACCTAAGGATAAGAGCTCTTTGTTGTAAGCCACTTAAGGATTTGATACTCCTTGTTGTAAGTTATCAATATAGTGGATTTGATCTTACTAGTGACGGAGAGCTCGGTAACGGAAGACGTAGATCACGTTGATTGATTGAACTTCTTTAAATCATCGTTTGCACTCTCTTATCCCTTTTACTTATTTCCATTGCACTTGTATTTATTTCTTATTTCATATTGTGCAATATCATTTATTGTTCATAATTGGTTAATTGTATCAACTTAAGAGTATTTATCGAAAAAGTTTTATAAAACCAATTCACCCCCCCCCCTCTTGGTTAGTTTATCTTGGGCTATCAATATTAACTTATTTTAGCTTTACATATTAAAAAATACGAATTAATTTGGCATCTAAAAAATGTTATATTATGTAGATATGTAAACCGTGGATTAAAACCAAACCAAATCAAATGATTTAGTTTAGTTTTAAAAAATGTTAAATCACTTAAAATTGTTCGATACAAATTGCTTAAATCAGACCGCGTTCACCCCTACCCCCAACCAAAATTTTCCAAAATGCTTAGAAATAGAAACCTAATCTTAATGAATATAGTTGGCAGTGCACTTGCCACTTGTGTGGCCTTTGAAAATTGAAATCTCGCCTCTCAATCTCAAAGACCCAAAGTCACTCAATCAACAGATTCTTTCAACACACAGGCAGTCACTCCTTCTCTCGGACTCTCTGGTTCATTTCTCACCAGTCACCGCACCATCGCCCCAATTTCTCAGTGAAGTACTTTACTAGTCGTCGAGCCCTATTAACTCAGTAAGTCGAGTCCTATTAACTCTGTACTTTTCTGTATAGTTTCTTAGATATCTTATTAAACTTGAAATTGATTCGTGAATATTGATAAATCTTAAAATTTGGCTCGGTTATTAATCCATGTGAACCTGAACTTGAGCAACTTGATTCATTATGAACATTAATCAAATTATAAAAGTAATCTCGTAATGGACTAATCGATTAACCTTTATTGCTCTCTGAATCATCATCAGCAATGGCAACAAAGTTGCTAATTTCTCCTCTCCCTCATCGATGCACATTTTTGACCCAAGTCCAGCACCAAATTCATCCATGGCCCGGACGTGGACGTATGACAATGAGAAACAGAAGCCTTGTACTTCGAGTGTCGTCCTCCCTCGACAACGAGATTCTATCATCAACTTCTTCCGCTGTTCTGGAGCATTTACACCAGAACCCACAGTCTCTTTACCTATTGGCAGATACGGCAGGCTACTCAATGGCCAGTTACTACACTTCTCTTGGCCTCTTTGTCATTTCCGTTCCTGGCCTTTGGTCCCTCATCAAGCGGTCAGTTAAATCTAAGGTACCATACTTTTACCTCCATTTATCACCCACCATTATGCCAAAATGCAGTTTAAGAAGCATGTTTGGCTAAGCTTAAGTTTTTAAGTAGGTTTTAAAATAAATGAACTTTTGCATTGGTCAAAGTGAGACGCAAGTTAATTTTACTCCCTCCTTCTAAAAAGATAGGCTTATTTTCATTTTTTTGTTTGTCCGAATTATAGGACACCTTCCTTCTTGATACTATATTAATGTCTTAATTTTATAATATACATCTATTTAATATGCATTATTATCAACAAATATGAATTACATATTATTCAATGTATGAGTATATTTAGGTAAAATATAAGTAATTTATAGTTCTAACATATATTAATTACGTTTGTGAAAATAGAAATGAGTCTATCCTTATGGTATCTTTATGGGACAGAGGAATATGTTTTTTTAGCTTATTCAATCATGCTATTAATAGGTCCAGTCTTATTTTATTTTCTTCATCTCTGATCATTTTTCTTATTCGCTTTATTAACTTGGACATATTCTAATTTGCGTCTTCGTTCTTAGAACAGATTGTGCAAAAGACATTCATAGGAGAAGGGGAGGGGAAAAATGTAGCTAGCCGGGTGGCAGGAGAAATTCTTTCATTCTTTACTCGGAATAATTTTGTGGTCTTGGACAGAGGAGAGACGATAACGTAAGCCACTAATTCCATCCTCAAGTAGTGTACGAAAACAAAGTCTTTCCTTTTAAGAACCTTGCATATGGTATATTTCTGAATTGTATTATTTTCCCTTCTATAGAATATCAATTTGAATATATATAATAACTCAATTAGATGAAGTATGACCAATAGTTAACAAGTACCCTAAAATTCTATGTGCTCATACTTCAATTGATATTTTCCTTCTTGACTTAGTGTAATTGGTAAATGTGATGCTGATCATCATAGTCAATGCTAATTTATTGCTAAATAGTAGCTTAACAGGAGTTTTCAAGTTCTTTCATATATATTATAACATCACAAAAGCCATGTTTTCCTGGATGCTCTTTTGTTTCACTTGTTTCAAAAGTGACAGCTGATTCTTCTATTAATCAAGGTTGGTAATACTCAAGTAACAAAGGTTTGGCTTTGACTATGTACAGCTATATAAGATTTAGGGGGCTGTGTTTCTGTTAGACCTACACTGAAAGTTGAGAGATCGCCATATTAAAATTTTGTTTTCTTCATAGTGAAATCCCGCCATTTAAATCTGTGTTTTTATTTACTTTAGGTTTGAAGGTACGATGGTTCCAAGCCGTGGCCAAGCAGCATTGCTTACTTTCTGTACATGCATAAGCCTGGCAAGTGTCGCCCTTGTTTTGACAATTACCCTTCCAGACATAGGAAACAATTGGTTCTGGTTGACTGTATTAAGTCCTCTAGCGTAAGTCGAATAAGCCTTAATGAGATATCTGGTTTTTCTACTCGTAACTGAGATTACATTGCTAAAATGTGTAAAATGGAACAGGGGAGTGTATTATTGGACGAAAGCATCTAGAAAGGAGCAGATCAAGGTCAAAATGATAGTAGGAGACGACGGAACTCTATCGGAGATAATTGTTCAAGGTGATGATCAACAGTTGGAGCAGATGAGAAAGGAGCTTCAGTTTAGTGAAAAAGGCATGGTTTATGTGAAGGGCATTTTTGAAAGCTGAAATCATCTTATGTCTTAGGTTGTTCCTTGTTTTGGATGCTCATATGAAGTTTTGATGTGTAACTTTGTGTAAATTTTGATGTCATTCATGTGCAGAGGCCGAGCGGCCACAAATGGACAATTTCTATCCACTTATGACAAGTACGCGATCTGCCTACTTGAATTTTTAGGCCGCGTTTGATAGTGATGGTGAAATTTGAGTAAAAAGAAAATGAATTCCAAGGAATTGAATTCTAGGAAATTAATTCTTGAAAATTGAAAATTCAATGTGTTTGATTGATTTAATTTTCTATGTGAATAACTAGAGTTTTTTTAAGTTTTGTTGCTTGATTAACATTATTTTCATGAAAAATAAAGCAAAATTTTACTATTTTTATCAAAATTATTTTTTTATTTTTCACATATTTGTATTTAATAATAATAATAATAATAATAATAATAATAATAATAATAATAATGTTAATGTTAATTTCTAAAAAAGATAAGTTAATTAACAAAAAAAAATGATCAAACGATACGAAAAGTGGAAAACTAATTCCCACCATTTTGGTGGGAAAATCAATTCCTAAAAGCTAGAAGAAAAGCATGAAAATAAAAAAAAAAAAGTTATAAAACTAATTCCAATGAAAAAAAAAATGCTATTAAACACCTAAGTAGGAAAATTTTGATGAAAAATGAATTTCTTTCCACTCAATTCCACCCTATCAAACACAATCTTATACATATTTCATCGTTGGTTTAAACGTTTTCAGTGTAGCATGTTTAATAAATTGTTTAAATTACAAATAGATATAAATTATAAACGACAGTTGGACATGAGTTAAGATTTTTTTTCTTTTCTAAAAAGTTAACTTTTAAGTTAAACTTGTATGTACTAGTATGTGCTCCCTCCGTCCCGTGAAGGTATGCATGTTTCTTTTTGCACATAGATTAAGAAAAAAAAAAATAATGTAGTTGGCAATATAAGCTCTCTTACATTTTACTAACTTTGCATGTAATGTTGTAACGTCGTATGTCATTATTATTAATATGGGTTAATTTCATCCAAGGTCACTGAAGTTGAACAAAAATCTTAAAATGATCACTAAAGTTCCATCATTCCACTAACTGTCACCAAAGTTAGAATTGGCACTTGGATTGATTTTGCCCAAAACAAAAAAAATTGTAGACCTAATATATAATTTTTATTCCAAAACTAAAATTGCAAAAAAACCCTCATCAGCTCACCACCATCATGGCTCTGCCTCTTACTACCATCGCTCATCCGCCACTTCCAATTTTTTCCATCTTCACTAGCCTCCGAAAATATTTACAAAATCAGTGAGAAATCGCAACGACAAATCCATTCCCTCGATGGTGCGATTTACACAAGTGGAGGGTTTTCTCCCTTCTTCCGGTTCAATGAAGGTGGCAATAGGAGGTCAAGCTGCTGGTGATTGAAGGCTGGGGTGTTGGCTGGTGAGAGGTGGAGGTGATGGTTGTTGATGAATATGAGGTTTTTCTATAATTTTTAGTTTTGGGTCAAAATTATATTTTAGGTCCTCAGTCAACTTGAATGACCACTGACGAAATATTTTGTAACTTGAGTGACCATCAGCGATCAATGATCGTTTTAAAATTTTTGTGCAACTTCAATGATTGTGGTTGAAATTAACCCTTATTAAAAATATATATCTTGGATAAACATGGTGAAAGTTGTTCAAATTTGTCATATACACCATTCTTCTAAAAAAACACAATATACCAAATTAGTTAGTGTCTAGTTTTTGTTATGAAACTCACTTCATTCATAAATTTAATTAATTAAATTATTAAACTACAAAATGTTTTAATAAAATTGTCAAAAAAGATATATAATTAATGATAAAATTCCATCATTATTAAAATAAGCAATTTTGTACTCGAATTTATTTATCGACTTTGTTGTTACAATATAATGGACACATATTTAACTTACATTTTATGATTAAAATATATCATTTTATTAAAGTTTTAAGTTTAGATTTTAGTCATAAAGTTGATATTTTTAATAGATGTTATTTATTGAAAATGTAATATTCATAGGATTGAAGTGACCAAGACATCAAATCACATTAACAACTAAATGTCAAACAATAAACTAATTTACTTAAAATCAGTCATGAATTATTAAAAATGAGATGGCAATACGTTGACCATTCTAGTTGAAGTAAACATTTTTAATTATGGAAACCTTCTTCAATGCCATGAATCTTTTTTATGTTCTCGAAATTTAGTATTCAACTTATATATTATGGAAAAACTTAATACAACCATATAACATTATTACAATATCTTTTTCTCAAACAATAAAATAATAAAAACGACTATAAATTTATGTAGAAGTGCTTGCATGTACTACATATATATACATAATATTTATTGTCGCCCTATTTCTAATAATCATAAAATTGTGAAGCATATTTAGAGTCCCGTGTAATAAATCAAAATTTATATAGTAACTAAGCCCATGTTTGGTGAAATTAAAATCTAGATTTTAATCCAAGTCAAAATTAATAATTGGGACTCAATATATTTCATAGTTTTTTTTTTATCAAAATCTAGTAAGAATCCTATTTTCAACTCCTCGAATAGGGGCTAAATGTTACATGCAATAGTCTTAAATTCTTAAATTAGACTAAAAAGTAGATGTATATGTTTTTTTATGCTAAAACACAATCGTATTTGTAAATGAATAAATACAAACTAAAACAAATATTCATACGAATTAATGTTAAATGAAACATCTTACATCACCACGATTATTGTTGAAAAGTAACTTCTATTATTTATTCTTGTCAATATACTATTTTCGCTTCCATGACTATTATGAATTTGAAAAATTATATATCAATTCCATGACTATTATTTTATATTTGTTAATAACAATGAGTATTAAATAAGACGTATTAAAGAACTTAAAAAATATCCAGACTTTCAATAATGAAATTAACCTATAATTTGAGATGGATAAATAATGAATAAAAGTCTATCTTCACGGGACGGAGGGAATATTATTTTTATACAAGCATAACAATTTTAAAGATAATTTTAAGCATATTCTACACAGGGTAAAATTTGTATGAACTTTGACCTGGGAAATTCCTGTGAAGATTTTGAATCATCTCGATTTCGTGCAATCAATCTTGGTCGAGAGCTTCTTCTTTCTTGTGTCTTATTAATAACTAGAGCAATATATATATATATATATATATATATATATATATATATAGGACAGAATCATAGATACATTTGTAATAATAATTAGGGTTGTAAGAGTATAAATGTCATCATTAACTAATAACATATTATTTACAACAACCACAACACATCTACAATATAACCCATGTGTGGGAGCGCTTATCCCTCCTACAATAAAAGAGCATATGAGAATTTACTATTCATTCTGTAAACGTAGTAGTGTTCACACTTGAAAATCCAAATTACCCATCTTCTGGTTTCAAATAGTCCATAGATATTTCTCTTCCCCTCTCTCTACATTTACAGATTTCTGCCCCCCCCCACCCCCACCCCCAAAACTGGATAACTCTCTCTCTCTCTCTCTCTCTAGATGAAAATCCCAAATCTCGATTTTGATTGTAAGAAATACAAAATTCCTCTTTCCACAACTACACTAAACTGCAAGAAAGAAGTAAATATCTGACAAAGTTTTACCTACTTCAGCGCCAAATATAACAATCGACACATGATTTTTTTTTTTTTTTGCCATTTTTGTGATATGAAAAAGAGCACGATTGATTCTCCTACAGAGAAATCGAAGACCGTGAACGCGTCTCACTCGATCTAAAAGATGGTCTTCATCCTCTCAAGGTTCGTATCTTCTTTCTTTGCGATTTTGGGCTTTTTGACAAGCTATTGTAATTGATGGGTTTTGATTGTTAGTTGTTGTTCAATTAATTCAGGATTGTTGAATATTTTTTTACATATATTCTAACTCACTTTTCTACCCTTTTCTAAGCATTGTTAGTTTAGAGGAAATAAAAAATCAAAGAGAATCCATGCAAATTGGTTTTTTCCTTTTTCTGTTTAGGGACTCATTTCCAATGGTTGTCAGTTTGAAGAAGAGATTTTTCGTGCCTTTGTTTTTGCGATTGTTCCATGTTTAGATCTTTTTATATTTCTAATCTAACGGTATTGTAACTTTTCCTATATTTCTTTTTCTCATGAATTTCCTATTTATTGCTCGATTTATATTTTTTGACTGCGATTTATTTTTATTGTAAGGACATGCATCTACCTTCTTTTATGCCCCCCCCCCCCCCAAAAAAACCCAATTTGAAGTACCCTTGAATGGTCATGGTTCTGGGATACTTTGTGTTCCTGTGAATTTTAATTGAACGATACGTTACACACATATAATATGTTTGTTGATTGTAATGTGTTAAGTTCCAAATACAAATTAGGTTTATTGTGTTCTTTGTTATGTGTTTTTTGCCATTTGAGTCAATCAACGACAAAAAGTCAAGGGAAAAAAAGGTTTTTAGGGGCATTCGCTCTCTTCACCAAAACAAGCTTCTTCATTTATAAGCATAGTTCTATGCATGTTTCCTACTTGATCAAACTTGACTTTCACACATGATTACAAGGGTTGAAGCAGGGGCGGAGCCAGCCCATTTGTTTGGGTTGGGCCAAGCTTGAGAATTCTTTTTTTTATTTTTTATTTAAACCTATAATCTTAAAGGATTTTCTGGAACAAGGGTGGGACAGGCCCAGTTGGGCCTCCCCCTGGCTCCGTCCCTGGGCTGAAGATGATAGATATGCAACCATTTTGTTCAAGCATTGTTTCAGACTTTCAAAATTGAGAATTTCGGGTGATTCCTCTCTAAAGTTCAATTACACGTGTTTCATAATTCTTCAACTTCCATTCTTTGTTTAATGTAGAGTATTTGAGACAGAATATGATTGAAAATAAATCTCTGTAACCTCTTTTGTTTATACACGTGCATTTAAATTTCAAGTTATTGCTGAATTGTTTTCTCGAAAAATATCGATAGGGCCTTTGCTTTAATATTTCTTATTTGTTTTCATGACAATTGTCTGATTACTGGTAGGTCATTAGCAAATTTTCAGGATTGCAGCCACAAATTGTCATCTCATATTGGAGACAAAACTCAGGTATTGCCTATCTTAATCTCATTAGTTGTAGTCTCTAATTTTTAAAATTTATCAACAACTACTAGCAACTCTAAAGGCCAGAGGAATTTCCTCGCACGAAAGATGTCTAGACAAAATACATGTGAGTATCTCTTATCTGTTTAAATAATCCAACCATTTCTTGTAAAGAAGATTATCTATATTCAAAAACTCACTACCGTGTTTTTCTTTTTTTCTTTTATTAATAGGAGGTCGTTATCAGTTCTCTGTCACTCAATTCCAAAGCTATGTAGAGGTCATTCTAAACAACCAGCACAATAGATGAGAAAATGTTTAATTTATCTTCCATTTTTAGTTTAAATGTATATTAGGAACTTCTTAGCAACATGTTTGTTTTAATTTGCTGTCCTTCTAATGCAATACTCACTGGAACTCTAGCAACGTAAAGTTATTAAATTTTCATTGCAGTGCTTCATCTAATACCTTTCTATCTTTCCTCCTGGGCAACAACATAGGAGAAAATTTATATCAAAATAATATGCCCCTAGCTCAAAGAAAAAGGTAGTGTTTATCTATGTATGAAAATATTGGGCAACATTCTCTTGGTATTTTCTCCCCTACTTCTATGGCAAGTGTCATGTTGCATGCAACTTTCATTCTTTTAAAATGTCACTTTTCATAATTTTTATAATTGCACTTGTATCTCCATCTCCCTATTTATTTATTTTTTTCCCATTTTTTTCTTTTGTCCTTTAAAGAGATTGTTGTATTCCAGATTTATAGGTACTGCATTTTATTTTATTTTTCCAAGCACACTATTGACATGTTTGGTCTAAAACATAGCTCCGTTAATTTTGTGGTTTCTCAAGGGATGTAGTGTTGTGACATTTTTGGTTCGAGATAAGGGAAAGGTCTTGGAAAGTGCTAGATGAACAACTTTTGCACTGTATCCACACCTAATTATACTTTCTCATTTTCCTGGATTTTTTACTTTGTAATGTAATTTCCATTTTCATCTTTCGTCGGTACTCTTGCACCACTCATCGTATTTTCTGTGTCTCACGAGTTTAGCTCTTTGTTATTCTTATGATAATCATATTCATATTGTGTCTATTATGCTGTCTTTTGTATGGCTTGTTCCTTGGCATCATTTGCGAAGATACTTGGGGTAGTATTTTAGCGTGCAGTTATTGTGGAGGTCATACTTCAGGCTTCTTTTTGAGTGACCAGATTCATTGATACTGGACTGAATTCCAACTGATCTCACCCTTACCAGAGAGGGTAAATTGTTTGTGATGCTTCCCTTATTGCTTTATGATGAAAAATTATTTTTTGGAATGTGTTCACCGATATCTCGCAATATGAAATATCCCCGCAAGTGAACGGGTCGTGAAGAGTAGTTAAAATGGACCTAAGAGTTCGGATTATCGTTCCCACAAGGACCGTTTACTAAGTACCGAAATGTGTAAATTCTTATCCCTATTTGAGCAAAGAAATGAATTTTTGATTGTTTGGAACCTAATGTTTATAACTATGACTAACAGATTAAAACTTTGCACAAGATTGAGGTTTCACAATTGCTGATTGTTTTTAAGTATAATTAAAAGTGGTTGAGATTCACGAGTTCATCTAACCAATTAAATCAATTCCTGTTCCAGATTTTATTTTCTAAATATGTGATCGATCAAGTTCACTAAATTAAGTTGAGATTCCTCTCTCGAGTTTAAATCAACTCTACCTAGATAAGTCGACCATGTATCTCTACAGCGGGTCCGAATATTCCTTATCTAAATGCATTACATGCAAGAACTTAAACATGATCGCACTAATCACGAAAGTATATCTCCATCTCTTGTTCAATTAATGGATTTATTACCTAGATCTATGTTATTAACTCACCTCTCGGATTATGGAAATAACACATAAAGTCATGAACAAGTGGCCAATTCATTCAAGCATTAAACGCAATAATAAACCATCACATGCATTACGGCGTTAAAACAAGGAACATGTAATTAAAGTAATTGACTAAGCTACGTCGTGATTCCCAACGTTAAGATTAGTTACTCATAATGAAGGAATAATGAAAACAATCTAAATCGAAATTAAACATATTGGAATTTATGGATTCAACAATAAGAAAAGAATTCTTGCACCAAGAATCAGATTTCCGTGTTGAGCTCCTAATTCCCGTGCTTTTCCGTGCTTGAATCCCCTCGCGTCAATTGGATGTTGATTTGCCAAGAATTTTCCAATATTCAGCTCTGCAAAACCTGCTCTCTAGTTGCCTCTCGCGCTCTCGTACAACTTAGGTTAATTTCCCAAGTCTTCTCTCTTAAAATCGCGCACAAAAGCCCAATACAGGCCCAGTCGAACACCCACGCGATCGCGTGGTAGGAACGTCAGCGATCGCGTGGGCGAGCCTTTTTCCGCTCTGCATAAATTTTGTCGCCATGTCGCGATCGCTAACATTGAGACCTCGCGATCGCTACCTGGAGTTTTACTATGCGATTCACCATCTTCTTCTTGGCCTTCAAGTTGGTCCTCTGATTTTATTTGTGAAATGTATCCCCCACTATTGATTTGATCAATTTGACCCTAGAATTTCTGTTTCTCTTCAATTCTCCTTCTTTTGACCTTTATTTCCCGTAACTGCTTCCTTGTTCCTCTTTTTGACTAAAATCTGAAATAACAACAATTAAATGCAATTTAGGTAGAATAAATTCATAAATCAACACGATAAATTCTCATTTAGGTATATCCCCAAGTGTATAAAATACACCTATCAAATACCCCCAAACTTGAATTATTGTTCGTCCTCGAACAACGGATAATGACTTACAAAATCAAATAGACAAGATATAAGATATTTTTGTTGTGCCAACATGCTTACCATATGCCTCCATAGTCCAAATCAATTTACGCTCTAAGCACGAGTTATGAACAACAATGTAAAATAATTTCTAGTTATATCATGCCAGAGTTTCAAGTGTGTGTATGAATAGCCAATGTCAAATGCATACTTATGCAAAAGATGTGCTCAACACTGTGTGGCTGATCATGCATAATCTAACCCAAATCCCAAGTGGTCAATCTATGATTTCTAATGAAATTCCTTTCAACGCTCATGGATGATCACCACTTTCTGTTTTTCTCTCACATCCCGGGTTTTTATCTATGTGGGTTCTAAACATATTCTTAGCTTTTTCCACACAAGGTAATCAGAAATCTGCGTGCATAACAAATCAAAAGAAAGCAGACCCCAATTCTACAACCTCAATCACCACAGCTCAATCAACAAAGCTTATACCATGCAATAATATATATATATATATATATATATATATATATATATATATATATATATATATATATATATATGTTTTTTTTTCTTTCTAAATGGATGACTTTTTCTTTTAATTGTCCCTGTCTTTTACCATCTTTGTGCAGAACTTTTCATACTGGCTTTCTATATGACCCCTGTAGCGGGCTTTCAGATCGGCAACTCCCAAACCAGACGGCTTTAGGGTACCAGGTTCAAAGAATCCCTCAGACGTACTTGCCCGAGTCATAAAGGCTTAAACAGAAAAGTTAAAGATGTTATAATATCTTATGTGTAAGTCCACTCTCCGTACTTGCTTTCTAATTGACCCCTGTAGCGAGCTTTAGGTCGATGACTCCCAAGCCAGTTGGCTTTAGGGCACCAGGTTTGAAAGACCCCTCGGACTTACTTACTCGAGTCAAAAAGGCATTTGAAGAGCGGAATAAGACCTTCAGCATTTTTCTGTTTTTATGCTGAAAATGGTTTATACCCGTTGACCAAACTGTAATGACTAAAGTGCAAAACCAAGAATCACAGACCTCCAACCCGTCAATACACACAAATTCCAACCATTTTATCCCCAAACTTGTATTTTAGCATGATTGGTTCTACTTTAGGGGTGAGATGTCTAACGATCTAAGTTCAGGGATTTTTGAGTCATTCCTAAGTTCGAATTGCATAAACTC
Organism: Ligustrum vulgare; assembly: GCA_963555705.1. Lineage (NCBI taxonomy): Eukaryota > Viridiplantae > Streptophyta > Magnoliopsida > Lamiales > Oleaceae > Ligustrum > Ligustrum vulgare. The sequence continues at coordinate 50,972,030 of OY743176.1, read as the reverse complement.
TGCCTCACATGTATTAAACAAAATCCCACACACAAGCAATTATCCAACACTACCCCCAAACTTAAAAATATACATTGCCCTCAATGAAACAATTAAACAAGGAAATATCAAAAATGACAGGCAAGGTAAAAAGAAAAAAGATCAGGAACTTCCTGGGGGCAGGTCCTGCTGCTGCGGCGCAGATGGGCCTGGGGCGTCTGCATCCAATCTGCTTTCTATCCTCCCCAGTCTCGCTTCAATCCCCTCGGCTCTCCGTTCGATCCCCTCCAATCGGTTCTCCACAGAAAAGAGCCTGGCTTGCACCCGCGAGAGCTGACCGCTAAATTCTGTCATCGTATGACGCATGATGCGCTGCTCCCCAGCGATGTTACCCTGAACCAGACGGTCAAGTTGCTGTTCCAAGATTTCTAGCTGCCTGTGCTGTGCGACTTCAGCTTCCCTCCGCAAGTTGACGGCGCGAGTTAGGTCAGTCAACTCCAAAAGGATCTGCCGTAGGAGCCTCTCATCTCTGAGAGGAGCCGGCATATGTGCTGGTGCTACTGGAGCGGCTGGTTCTGCCATCTCTGCTGGTGCAACAGGGTCAACAGGGGCAAGAGGATCTACTGGGGCCGGTGCAGGAGCAGGTGGGCCTCGCTGTACCCTAGGCCTCGTGCTCTCTCAGGTGCGTCTGCTGATAATGGCACCGAGAGGCGTATGTTCTTCATGGGGCAAAATATCCACTCCTTCGGCCACGCAGATCGCACTGATCAAACAAGGAAACATGATCTGGAGGCCGGAGTCCAGCTGGGAGGCAAGAGTAATAATAAAATCAAAGATGTGCCTCCCCAAATCCAACTTGCGCCCCCTGGCTAGATGATGAATTAAGCGAGCCCGGTCTTCATTAAACTCTGTCCTGTGGGAAGTGGGATCGATGTTATGGCACATGAAGATGTGCAGGACCCTGATACTCTCTGTGAGCTCCCCATGTTCAAAGCGCCCTGGCTTCTCCAATTCCACATGCTGTCGACCGTACAAGAAGTCAGTAATCATATCAATATCCAAATCACTAGGGACCTGCTCAATCCCCTCTCGTGTCAGCTCCAAAACCCGCTCAATGACAACCGGAGAAAATCGGATCCATTTATCACGCACCCAGGTCTTATACCTATGAGGGGCACCCTCTGTCTCAATGGCATGGTTGAAATTGGCTAGGAACTCCTTGACTAAAAGTGGATATGGCTTGTGCGGTGTGCCTGCCAATTTGTGCCAACTTGCTCTCTCTATAAGGTGGGCTAGCTCGGTATCCGGGAAATCGGCTACAATTACCTCACGTTCATTCCAAATTTTCTTCCCCTTAAGCAGCACATCATATCTGTGTAATTCTTCACTCCCCAAAAACCTTTGTATATCTCCTATGTTCCCCTGATCACCCTCGGGATCCGCAGAGGAGGCTCCTCATTTTCGCTTAGAAGGCCCAGCATGTCCCTTCCCTTTCTGTGAAGCGGTGGCTTTTGGAGGCATTATTGTACCTACAAAGAGCAAACTCATCATTAGAACCAATGTGAGAGTGGAAAAAGTATAAGAAAGATTGCACAAACCCCCAAACTTGTGAAAATTACACAATAAAAGAGAAAGAATATCAGCCCGACTGGTGCTTTTTAACCTCGATTATCGTGACGAAAAAAATAAACTTATGGAAAAGTGTCCCGAGCACAATAAAGTCTTCCACTACAAGAGTAACATATTAAAAAATTGGAGCAAACGGATAACAAATGCATATAGAAATGAAATGATGAAGTGGTGACGTGAGCGTGCAATGACCCTGCAGTGGCCTTGCAATGGCCCTGCAGTGGCCTTGCCATGGCCCTGCAGTGGCTGCAAAGGTGCTAGAGATGCAAACAAACACTTCTGTGCAATGCAATGCGGCAAAAAGCGAAATTCTAGCACAAATACGGTGAAAAACACGTAACAAAGATATGTGCTCGAGTGAATTTCTCAAATTTCAACAAAACTCCCGTTGGGACATTTCGTCGAACACCTTGAATGCATTACCTAAATTATGAAGGAATCACAACATTTGGCATATGGAAGATACCCAAAATTGAAACACGTATCCAATGACAAGGGATATTTCATAGACTTAAAGATGTTGAAAGTGATCTTCTCCTCATCCACACGAAGAACTAGTGTTCCTTCGTGAACATCTATTAATGCCTTTCCCGTTCTCAAGAATGGTCGTCCCAAGATGAGGGGAATTGTCTTATCTTCTTCCATATCCAGTATAACAAAGTCCGCAGGGTAAATAAACTTCCCAACTCTTATCAATACGTCTTCAAGCAACCCCCATGGGTATTTTATCGAACGATCTGCTAATTGCAAGGAAATGGTGGTTGGTTTTGCTTCTCCAATCCCGAGCTTCCTGAAAATAGATAAAGGCATTAAGTTAATGCTGGCACCTAAATCACATAAAGCAGATTCAAATTCAATAGACCCAATGGTGCAAGGGATTGTGAAACTCCCTGGATCCTTCAGTTTGGGAGGTAATTTCTTCTGGATTATTGCACTGCATTCTTCGGTGAGCATCATTGTCTCATGCTCGTCCAACTTTCGTTTATTTGTCAGGATTTCTTTCATGAATTTCGCATAGCTCGGCATCTGGGTTAAAGCCTCTGCGAAGGGAATGTTGATGTGCAGCTGCTTGATTTTCTCAATAAATTTGGCAAACTGCTGGTCTAATTTATGTTTCCTCAGCCTCTGTGGATATGGTATGGGAGGTACGTAGGCTTTAACTGAGGTCGGGGCCTTCCTCACCTCCGCTTCTTCTGCCCTGTCAGATTTTTCCGTTGAATTTTCTCTCTCCGTGTGATCAGCTTCTTTCTCTTCCACTGCTTCTGTTACTATTTCTGAGTTATCTATTCCTTTCACACTAATTTCTGGTAATTGAACTCCACTTCTGGTTTTAATGGCTTGTACCTGTTCCCTTGGATTTGTTTCTGTATTACTGGGCAATTTACCTTGTTGTCTTTCTGAACTTGCGTTTGCCAACTGTCCCAATTGAATTTTTATTTCTTTAATATCAGCTTGATGGCTTTGCAGCAGCTGCAGTATCAATTCTTCACTAGAATTCTTCTTAACTTGTTGTTGCTGCTGTGGTTGTTGTTGCTGAAACCCTGGTGGTCGTTGGGTGTTTTGATTGTTAGCCCATGAAAAGTTTGGATGCTTCCTCCATTCAGGGTTGTACGTCTGTGAGTACATACCTCCTTGCTGCCTCTGATTGTTCCCAACAAAATTTGCATGTTCTTTATCCGGTTGACCTTGATATGCCACAGAACACTCTGATAGTGCATGATTCTCAAAATAGTAATCACAGACAATGGTTGTCTGAGATGCAAGCACTGGCTGCTGATTCATACTGTCAAATTTCTTCGTCAGTGCGTCCAATTTAGCATTAATCGCTGTAATTTCATTTACTGCAGCTATTCCACCAGATTTCTGTGCGGTGCGATCAGAGTACCACTGATAACTATTTGCTGCCATTTTCTCGAATATTTCGGAGGCTTCTTCGTAAGTCAAATCCATCACTGATCCACCCGCAGCTGAATCTGCATGCTTCTTGTTATCATTGGTCAACCCGTTGTAGAAAGTTTGTATGAGGATCCAATCAGCTATTTCATGGGTAGGACATTGACGAACTAGCTCATTGAACCTCTCCCAAGCCTCAAAAATGGACTCTCCTGGCTGTTGATTGAACGAAAGGATTTCGCGCCTTAACTTTGACATCCGGCCAGGTGGAAAGAACTTGTCAACAGATTTTTGACTCATTACTTCCCAAGTAGTGATTGTATGGAGGGGCAGCGTGTAAAACCATGCCTTTGCCTTGTCTGCCAATGAGAAAGAAAATAATTTCAGCTTCACAGCGTCACCCGGAACTCCGTTCATTCGCTGCATGTCACATAATTCTTGAAAGGTTCGCAGGTGTGCATGTGGATCTTCAGACGACAACCCATGAAAGACGGCAGAGTTTTGGATCAGAGAAATCAAAGAAGTCTTGATCTCAAAGTTATTGGCAGGTATAGCAGGCGGCACTATGCAAGTTCCAATGTTTCCCACCGGAGGAATCACATAATCCCTTAACGCTCGCCTTCCATTGTTCGGTTGATTTTGTTGTTGCACTACAACTTCTGCTGGCAGATTATTTTGGTTTGGCTGAATTGGGTTATCTGCCATTGCTAAATCTGTGTGTTGAGCTGGTTCCAACAGTTGTTTGCCCCTTTGTCGAAAAGTGCGTTCAATTTCTGTATCAAGAGGAAACAATTCAAAAGATTTAGTTCTTCTTAACATGAATTTATAAAGACAAATCGAAAAATAAAACTAAACTAAATTAGAATAAAGCAAAACAAAATTCAAATTAAAGCAAGAATTTATTGGTATCGATATTAGTAAAAACAGTCCCCGGAAACGGCGCCAAAAACTTGTTCACCGATATCTCGCAATACGAAATATCCCCGCAAGTGAACGGGTCGTGAAGAGTAGTTAAAATGGACCTAAGAGTCCGGATTATCGTTCCCACAAGGACCGTTTACTAAGTACCGAAATGTGTAAATTCTTATCCCTATTTGAACAAAGAAATGAATTTTTGATTGTTTGGAACCTAATATTTATAACTATGACTAACAGATTAAAACTTTGCACAAGATTGAGGATTCACAATTGCTGATTGTTTTTAAGTATAATTAAAAGTGGTTGGGATTCACGAGTTCACCTAGCCAATTAAATCAATTCCTGTTCCAGATTTTATTTTCTAAATATGTGATCGATCAAGTTCACTAAATTAAGTTGAGATTCCTCTCTCGAGTTTAAATCAACTCTACCTAGATAAGTCAATCATGTATCTCTACAGTGGGTCCAAATATTCCTTATCTAAATGCATTACATGCAAGAACTTAAACATGATCGCACTAATCATGAAAGTATATCTCCATTTCTCGTTCAATTAATGGATTTATTACCTAGATCTATGTTATTAACTCACATCTCGGATTATGGAAATAACACATAAAGTCATGAACAAGTGGCCAATTCATTCAAGCATTAAACGCAATAATAAACCATCACATGCATTACGGCGTTAAAACAAGGAACATGGAATTAAAGTAATTGACTAAGCTACATCGTGATTCCCAACGTTAAGATTAGTTACTCATAATGAAGGAATAATGAAAACAATCTAAATCGAAATTAAACATATTGGAATTTATGGATTCAACAATAAGAAAAGAAGTCTTGCACCAAGAATCAGATTTCCGTGTTGAGCTCCTAATTCCCGTGCTTTTCCGTGCTTGAATCCCCTCGCGTCAATTGGATGTTGATTTGCCAAGAATTTTCCAATATTCAGCTCTGCAAAACCTGCTCTCCAGTTGCCTCTCGCGCTCTCGTACAACTTAGGTTAATTTTCCAAGTCTTCTCTCTTAAAATCGCGCACAAAAGCCCAATACAGGCCCAGTCGAACACCCACGCGATCGCGTGGTAGGAACGTCAGCGATCGCGTGGGCGAGCCTTTTTCCGCTCTGCATAAATTTTGTCGCCATGTCGCGATCGCTAACATTGAGACCTCGCGATCGCTACCTGGAGTTTTACTATGCGATTCACCATCTTCTTCTTGGCCTTCAAGTTGGTCCTCTGATTTTATTTGCGAAATGTATCCCCCACTATTGATTTGATCAATTTGACCCTAGAATTTCTGTTTCTCTTCAATTCTCCTTCTTTTGACCTTTATTTCCCGTAATTGCTTCATTGTTCCTCTTTTCGACTAAAATCTGAAATGACAACAATTAAATGCAATTTACGTAGAATAAATTCATAAATCAACACGATAAGTTCTCATTTAGGCATATCCCCAAGTGTATAAAATACACCTATCAGAATGTGTTTTGTATTTTTCCCACTGTTTGGTAAAGATGGAGATCCTTTCTGCTGTTTGATCTTAAATTAGTGAATAGAGCTTGTTGAAGAGCTTGAAAGAAAACGAGGCAAGTTCTATGTACAAATTATTAGAATTTTTATATAGAGTAGCGTGTAAAGAGAGAACACTAAAATCATGAACAACCTTTCGATTAACGTTGATACACTCGTGAATGCTAGCAAGCTAAGTATCAGAGACTCATTGATTCAGTAGAATACCAATAATTTAGACACGTAATTGAGAGAGATTAATTTATTATTATTATTATTATTATTATTATTATTATTATTATTATTATTATTATTATTAGATGGTCTTATTTATACATAAACGTGATTTTCAAAACAAGCACCTTATAATTTTCAATTGGCAAAGTAAAAGTCCACTTACAACATTTGTTATTAAGAAGTGGTGATGAAATAAAAATAAATAAATAAATAAATAACTGTTGTGTTCTTGTAGTCCATTTTTCTGTACTTCATTTTGTACGTGTTTGAATATTTTACATTTCGCAAGATTAGCCAACAATTTTTTTAAGAATATCTGTGATTGCTAAATGGATATTCTCTCTACCAGTATTTGCTCAGGAGCTGAATATTTTCTTTAACCATGATGCCATTCCAGTTCCACAATTCTATTTTGAACTCGAGCGTAACTTAATTGTTCACATTATAAATCAATGTGATCTCATCATTTTTTGAAGGTTTTTTATTAAACATTTAACAAGTGTTTATTGAGTTCTTCATTTTAAGCTGTAATTGCACAACATTAGCCTCTTTTTAGAAACTGCTGTAAGCTACTATTTTTGAATATTGAAGTGGTGTTTCTCATCTTTAACTTGGAAGGTTCTTGGCATAGGTTTCGTCCCTATTTTTTCTGCTTCCAATCTGGAACTTAATGAAAGAATTTTATCAATAAATTGCATGTTTTAAGCGACAAATGCAACATTTACATGTATCATGGTTTTTTGTTTGCTACTGGGTTATGTTCCTTATTTATTAATTTTTCTCTCTCACTAGGATGCCTTCTACAGCCTACCTTGGATGACACAAAAGAAAAGCAAATCAATGATGATATTGATCAACTGGAGAGAGGACTCTATCAACAGGCTACCTCAGACAACCATTTCCATACTTTGTTTTGAACATTTAGTTCAGATTCTAAATTACTTTTAGGAGTCTCTTTATTTAACTATGAATAACCATCTAAAATCATTGTCTGTTATTATTCTGCCATAAAATTTATCTTTTAAATATTACTGAGTATTCCTCTTACTCACACTTGAAACTCTAGATTGGAAATAAAAAGATGTTCCTAGATAAAATATGCAAGGCTATTTAAGTAGTCAATGATGTAGACCAACGATAAATACTTTGAACTTGAATTTCTTTCGTGAGCATTTGGCATTCCTATTATCACCAGTAATTGCGAATTGTTGCTCAAATCTTGTTATTAGCTCAAATATTGTTATTACAAACACATTATGCTTAATATGTAAGGATCCTGAGCAGCTTGCTATGGATAAGTTTGTTGAGTTGGCATACAAGAAATTTTGAGATCGCCTAACACGACCTGTCACAACATAGCAGATTAAAAAAAAAAAAAAGGCAAGTGACACAATATAGGCGTTTAAAATCTAGATTTATAATCTGCAGATGTAATGATTGTTATTATTGAGCTTTATCAATGACTCAATATTTTTGTAATCAGATTCTCTACAATCATGTCCTTGTTTATTTGAAGTTACTTCAACTAAGACTCAAAAATGTGAAGTCTTGAAACAAAGTAACTTGCATTTGAAGATATTAGCAGTTAAATTTTTATAAAGTTGTAACACTTTTATTTTAAAATTATATTTTAATCACGCTAAGAAATTCAACTAGAAAATATTTTTCGTACACTTTTTAATGGTGCAATTTGAAATTAATTTGATCGAAATTTCATCTTGTTCCCATTTTGCCCTTGCAATTGATATAGACTTTTTAATGGTGCAATTAAACTAAAGGTAGAACAGTCATTTGTAGGAAGAGTTTTCACTGTCTTAACGAAGAAGTCTGATATTACATGGATAGTATTTGGACTGTCAAATTCTGATAGAATTCGTGAAAAGGCCCTCCCAGACACGGGCATGGTCGTAATAATACAATAAAATAAAAACTATATAAAAAAGTATTGCAGTGTACATTTCATCCCAATCCCAATCTTAATCTTAATCTTAATTTTTATAATATATAAAAGTAAGATAGTTTCTAAAAATAAATTTTCGCCCATTTTTTTATTTCTATAAATAGTAAGGTTCCATAGAATTAAATAATGTGAATACAAAGTGAATTAGAGTGAATGTAAAATTGATGTAGGTCAAATGTGAATGTAAAATCTGGATAAATGTGAACGCATTTATATGTATACTGAATGAGTTCAATTAATATTTTTAATTATCAGTATTAAAATTATCATTTAATTATTTTATTTATTTATTTATTATTCTTAATATTATAAATTCTATGTATAGTCATCAATATAAAAATTGTGTTTTAATTATTAATTGTCAAATCATTTGTTATCTTTAATATAAAAAATCATATTTTCTGAAATATATATGTAGTTTAAAAATGCGTCGCTTATAAATAATTTATAAAAAAAAGTTATTGAACAAAGACTAATATTGAATAATTAATGCTTTGGTTTCTTTTTAGTTAATAATATCAATAGAATGATTAATATTTTTAATTATTCTTAATTTTAATAAATTTTTAAAGATTATAGAGTATAAGATTATTTGTATAACTTTGTGACCTTCAACTTTAATTGGTTGTCGTATTATGATAATTGGGAGATTTTCAAATTATTATTTTCACTATTTGACTTTTATTTTTTTGAGAATTGTTTTTGTGAAATAGTGATTTTTTAGAATGTATAGTTAAAAAGTAGTATGAAAAATTGTAAAATATAATTTTTTAAAGAACGTGTGATTGAAAATGAATGTTCAGAAAAATTGATTCTTGAAAAATCAATTCCATATAAGTAAGGGTGGGCGTAGGTCGGGTCGGGTCGATTTTTTACCCAACCAAAATCAAACCCACTATGGTCGGGTTGATAAAAAATCAACTCAACCCAACCCAACCCAATCAAGTTTCGGTTGGGTTGAGTTGGGTTGGGTTGGTTGGTTTGGACTTTGGTTCAATTAGCAACAAATCTTGAAATTTAAAAAATTAAGCCCATAAATCAACTATTAACTCAAATCAATTATGTACAATACAATAACCTCAAATATAATAAACTGATACTTGCTAGTATAACTAAAATATGTTCAAACCATATTTGAATTTCATCCAAATTATAAAATGTGCTTGAGATTCTTGAAATTTCAATAGTCTTATTTTTTTAAAAAAAAATTGTCGGGTTGGATCGGGTCGGGTCCAGTTGGGTTGGGTTTTTCACCCAACCCAACCCGACCAAATTTTTTTTGTAGAACCCATCTCAACTCAACTCAATTTTCATCAAAAATCGACCCAAACCGATCGAGTTAGGTTGGGTTGGGGGTTTTAGCGAGTTGGGTGAGTTAATACCCACCCCTACATATGAGTAAGTGATAAAGTATTATGTCTTGTGAATTAAACAACCGTGCAATTTTTATGAATCAAGATGCATAGATGATTTCTTAGTAAATAAAGTTAAAAATATTTACGATATACATTCGCTAAAATTTAATCAAAACTAAAATTTCATGTTACTTAATTTGTTACGTTTATTTAAATATATGACCACATCTGTTTAATTTTTAATATTAAAGTAAATATAAAATGAAATATTTGTTTAATAAATTTAAATATCAAATATTATAATAAGATAGTTAGTGCCAATTCTAATAGTACTGTTCGGATAGTGATAAATTATTTGTGATAATCAAGAAATTATATATTGAAAAGATTAATTACATTAATAATCATTTAAATTGAATAGTTATGCAAATGAGTTATGCAAATGGTCATTGAATTTTTTTTTTTTTTTAGTAGTAAGTTATTTAAGTTTCTAAGTACTATAATTGTGGCAACTTAGTAAAAATAAAAAATAAAAAATTGCCCCTATAAATTACATGTAAATTAAAAAAAAAAATCATAACTTATTGTACCAAAATTTACTGTTACGAACTATATTACTTGAAATAATGAATCTCAAACAAGTGCTTAAGTATACATCCTCCACAAAATTATTATTATTAAATTCATTTTGTAAATAATTAGGGTTCAAACAATGACTAAATATGCTCACAAAAGAAAAATGTAATATATAAAGAGAGAGTACTTCCAAAAAACAGTTATTGACCCATTTTCCTGTCTAAAACACATTTTCTAAAATGGTAATTAGTAGTAGTAATTCACTATTTATTATTCATTTTGGAAAAATTCAGATTTAAATTAATCCAAATGAATGCAGATTTTTAAATAGCTGCAATTTTTAGGTTCCGAAGTTTCTTGGTCTGTCTTCCCCTCTTGAAAATCAATCACAGTTTTTTTAAATTCGTAAAAATAAAAAAAATAAAACTTTTTCAATATCACATAAATATTTTTATTTAAAAATAAAAAATGAAAGATAATGAAATAAGAGAGTTCATCAATATATTTTTTTCTTTCTTTTCATTTTCGTTTTAATAAAATTCTAAGCGTATATCACTGATATATTTATTTTTTCTACTTATTACAAATTCTATTTAAATGTAATTTTTTTTTTCCATTTGAAGTTTTAAATCAATTCAAATTACAATATTTAAAGAAATTTCTGGAACGATAAACATATGAACCGTAAAAAAAATTAAAAAATAATTAAGGTATGTGTAATGTACCTTTATAATTAATTATCTTCATTCATTTCTAATTTTTAATTAAATATTCATTTCATATGTTAAAATATAAATTTGATATATGTAGGTATCGCACGGGTGTAACACTAGTCTTAATATATATCTTATCTTAATCTTATCTTAATATATATAAAAACAAGATAGTAGTCTTCCCGTCAAAACTACTAACATCATTTTTTTCGGTCAAAATATGAAATTTATTTGTTTGACTTAAGATCATTAAATATCAATTATATTAGCACCATTGCATTGTCACTCATTCCCCACTATACGAGAATCAGTGCATTGGTACTAATAAATAGTTTAATCAATTCTATTATACATTAATTCATTAGTTAGATCATTTTTATATGGATTTCAAGAACAAATTATGTAACATTCAAGAATGTAAAAAAAAAAAAAAAAAAACACAATTTCCTTTTGTGAAATAGATTTTTTTTATCATTATTATATTTTGACATTACTTAAAATATCTACAAAAATATTATTTGTAACGTTGAGCAACACTAACGCAAGAAATAAAAAATATTGTTATTTTCCATAAATAAATTTAATACATGTGCAATTCCATTTCATGTATTGATTGATTTTCTGCACGATCTAATTGGAAAGTTTTAATATCCTAAATTTTAAGGATTGATATAATAAAGTCCAATAAAGAAATTATGTCTATTCATTCTTTGAGAAAACATTTTTTTTCCTGTGATCATTCTTTGAATTATGTTTGGCATTCATTAATTCACATCTCATTTTTTAAAATTCATTTTTAACTATATTTTATTAATGAGGTATTCTATACACGATAAAAAAAAATCTCTTCTTTTTAACCATATATTCTCCTATAATATACAATTCTTTTTAATTGTATTGTATGCAATGATCATGAATCGTAATTGTTTAAAAATTATGAACCACAATTATTATTTTTAAAGAAGTTTTTTTAATTTACATTAAAATTTGCCATTGAATACTTTTTTGTTTCTTCATATTATTTCCCATAATATATGAATTTAATTGTTTTTGTTATATATTTCTTACATTTTCATTAATTATTGAATATATTTAGTTAGTTATTCATTAATTAATAATTATAATTTTTTTTTGTTCCGTACAACGCACGGGTGCGAAGACTAGTATATATAAAAGTAGAATAGTCGTCACCAAAATACGCACATAGTTTCCCACCAAAAAAATTTCTAAATTTGGATTTTTTTTGCTAAAAAATAGTATATTAAATATTTTAGCAATTATTATTTTACATGTGTCATTAATTGCATTGGAATTCGTGCTATACTATTAATAACATCAAAATATTAGCCCATGTTCTCTTTACTGTTTTGAGGTCGTTTTCTGTTTTTATTTTCGAAAACGGTATAAACGCGTTCTCTTTACCATTTTCGAAAAAGCATTTTGGAAGAAAAAAAATTGTACACAAAACGCTCAAAACCTCGTTTTGGGCGTTTTGTATGTATTTCGACAAAAAATGTCCAAAACGCGGAAAACACGTTTTGGAATTTTTTTTTTTTTTTTTTTATTATTATTTTTTTTTTTTAAGGAATTATCTTAACTTAGAACTAAGTTTAATATAAAGTTTTTATTTTTTTATTACTTTTTTTAGATTTATCCTAACTTGGAACTAAGCCTAAATATTTTTTTTTTTTTTTTTAGAATTATCCTAACTTGAAACTAAGTTTAAATAAAGTTTTATTGAATTCAATATCAACATTACAAAAAAAATAAATTAAGTGAGAGTTCTTGTTATTATATTTCAAAAAATGCACTGATAAATGGACTCTGGTGGTTTTGAAAGAATTTGCATTTTCTGAATTTTAATAGAAGTAGAGATTTTTCAAATCCCGAACCTGACCAAGCTGTGTTAATATAGACTCTTAATGCTCACATTAGTGTGTTGCATGTAACCATGTTTTCAGTGTATTGTCAAATGAAATTTGAGTTTGAATTAGTAGTATTCTACAAGCAAATTAATTAAAAATAGTTTAAGTAGTATTCTGCAAAATTTCAAACAGAACGTGTTTTCCAGCTTTTCATTTTCAAAAACAGTTTTCAGAAATAAAAAACCAAACGCGTTTTCAGCAAATTTGAAAACAAAAATGAAAACAAGAAATACAAAATATTTTCGAAATGAAAATACAAAATAAAATACAAACAGAACGCCACCTTATTTTTTTATTTTATTATTATTCTTTTAATAATCTATATTATATATTAAAGCAGAACAGCCGTCAAAATTTTTCCCGCCCATTTTCAGTTTCTATTTTTGGAATTTTTTTTTTTTTTTCAATTGAATTTCCGGAATTGGAAAATGAGTTGTTGACAATTAATGAGACATTTAATGTGGAAAAGTGTGTAATGCATTGTAAATAAGTACTTGACTACATGTATTGAATGCTAATAATTTGTCTACTCTCTCTCTCTCTCTCTCTCTCTCTCTCTCTCTCTCTCTCTCTCTCTCTCTCTCTATATATATATATATATATATATATATATATATATATATATATATATATATTCCCTGTAATTTTTATGGATCCTACAAGAAATAATTGTTGACATAACATTTATTTATATTCCAATTCATTCACTTCACTCATTAATCCATCCAAATTTGTAATTGTTTTAACACCGATGAATCATTTCATTGTACGTGTTTTTCATATTTTGAAAATCAAGCTAATTATATTTAGGTAACAATATTTATACAACACATTTTTTTAAATTTACACCATAGTTTAATTGCAAGATAGATCTTCTGTGTTTGTTTAGTTTTGCTTTTATATCCTTAACTTTTTTTAATCGCATTGTTATTTATAACATTCAATTAATTAATAAATTTTATTTCTAATCACAAATTCTATTCAAATATTCTGCTAATTTGCATTGAAAGGATGTGCAATATTTTTTTTAACTTTTGTATTAATTATTTATTTTGATTGTTTAAAAATATGAGAGATAAATAAGTGTTTTTCGCCAACTAAACAAATATATTGAATGAAAATCGTCTCAAAAGACAAGATGTGAAAATTAATAAAGAGTTGATGATAAAAAAATTACAAAAATTTTTAATATAACTATTATAATTTGAAGTAGTTTTATTGTTTTTTCTTTTTTTGTTTAGTTAAAAATATTAGTGACAAGTAAGTTTGTTTGCATTAATATTCATCATTAATTGCTTTATAAAAAATAAATTTTATAAAGAAATTAATATATTTGGAAAACTACACATTAACTTTGAAAAACAAAAATAGCTTTACTTTTTCGTGCATTATTTGTGCATTAATTAGATTAATATTTTATTAAACTTTAATATTTATTCTTTTTTGTTTAGTTAAAAATATTAGTGACAAATAAGTTTATTTATACTTCTTAATAGATTTTTTTTTCCAGAAAACGTTAATTTTTTTTTTTTAAAGAAAACGGTGACTATTTTTTTTTATTATTATTATTTGAATTAAACTTGCTAAATCAACGTAAGAGGTACTGATGATAATTAATAATTTATTGAAACTAAAACTAATTATTATGTCATCACATTAATAAAATTTGAATGGTATTATGGAAATCATTTTACGTAGTGAAATTAATTACTATGTTATGGATGACGTGTTGACTGTATTTGGCCCCTGTTGGAGACCCATTATTTGGAATAATGTTGTTTGAAATAGTAAATTTTTTGGAGATGTGTAGTTAAAAATTGGAGAATATTTTTGAACTTATGTGTAGATTATTTTATTGGTATATTGTGTGGTTGAAAATAAGTTTTTAAAAAATGAGATTTAAAAATAATAGGTACCAAATAGGGGCTTGATGATGCGTTTAGTGCAATGGAAAATGAAATTGAAATTATTAAGGATGTTTATTTTAATACTTAACAATGCTACTCCAAACAATGTGCAAATATCTGTTATTTTCGATAAAAAAATAATATCAATTTTTTTGAACAACAACTTCAATTTTTTTTTTTTTAATTTTTTTTTTTTGAAAAAATGTGAAAAACTTAATAATCATTTACTACTTAAATATATAAATTGATTTTTATTACTCAAAGAAGTTATTATAATTTGAAATAGTTTTATTGTTTGTAAAATTTTATTAATTATTTTAATATATTATTTTTTATGCATTTTGTGTACGGGAGAAATCTTATCATATTATTATTATTATTATTATTATTATTATTATTATTATTATTATTATTATTATTATTATTATTATTATTATTATTATTATCTTATCTTATTATTATTACAAAGAAGGATAGTTGGTGTAGAAAATTCCGCTCAATTTTTTGCAAAAAATCCCGCCTAGCCTGTTTGGGAGAGAGAGAAAGGTTGTAAAATTCCCGCATGTGATTTTTGGGGAAGGGAAAAGAGTGAAATAAAATAAAATAATAATAACATAATAATAAACATAAACAATTATCTCCAAAAGTTAGTCAATGTCAGAGAAATGGTAGGCGCATGTTGCCTGAAGGTGAAAATATTATTATTATAAAGAAAGATCTTATTATTATTATTATTATAAAGAATTATAAAGAAAGATAGTTGGTGTAGAAAATCTCGCTCAATTTTTTGCAAAAAATCCCGCCTAGCCCGTTTGGGAGAGAGAGAAAGGTTGTAAAATTCCAGCATGTGATTTTTGGGGAAGGGAAAAGAGTGAAATAAAATAAAATAATAATAACATAATAATAAACATAAAAAATTATCTCCAAAAGTTAGTCAATGTCAGAGAAATGGTGGCGCATGTTGCCTGATGGTGAAAATATTATTATTATAAAGAAAGATCTTATTATTATTATTATTATTATAAAGAATAAAGAATTATAAAGAAAGATAGTTGGTGTAGAAAATCCCGCTCAATTTTTTGCAAAAAATCCCGCCTAGCCTGTTTGGGAGAGAGAGAAAGGTTGTAAAATTCCAGCATGTGATTTTTGGGGAAGGGAAAAGAATGAAATAAAATAAAATAATAATAACATAATAATAAACATAAACAATTATCTCCAAAAGTTAGTCAATGTCAGAGAAATGGTAGGCGCATGTTGCCTGAAGGTGAAAATATTATTATTATAAAGAAAGATCTTATTATTATTATTATTATAAAGAATAAAGAATTATAAAGAAAGATAGTTGGTGTAGAAAATCTCGCTCAATTTTTTGCAAAAAATCCCGCCTAGCCCGTTTGGGAGAGAGAGAAAGGTTGTAAAATTCCAGCATGTGATTTTTGGGGAAGGGAAAAGAGTGAAATAAAATAAAATAATAATAACATAATAATAAACATAAAAAATTATCTCCAAAAGTTAGTCAATGTCAGAGAAATGGTGGCGCATGTTGCCTGATGGTGAAAATATTATTATTATAAAGAAAGATCTTATTATTATTATTATTATAAAGAATAAAGAATTATAAAGAAAGATAGTTGGTGTAGAAAATCCCGCTCAATTTTTTGCAAAAAATCCCGCCTAGCCTGTTTGGGAGAGAGAGAAAGGTTGTAAAATTCCAGCATGTGATTTTTGGGGAAGGGAAAAGAATGAAATAAAATAAAATAATAATAACATAATAATAAACATAAACAATTATCTCCAAAAGTTAGTCAATGTCAGAGAAATGGTAGGCGCATGTTGCCTGAAGGTGAAAATATTATTATTATAAAGAAAGATCTTATTATTATTATTATTATAAAGAATAAAGAATTATAAAGAAAGATAGTTGGTGTAGAAAATCTCGCTCAATTTTTTGCAAAAAATCCCGCCTAGCCCGTTTGGGAGAGAGAGAAAGGTTGTAAAATTCCAGCATGTGATTTTTGGGGAAGGGAAAAGAGTGAAATAAAATAAAATAATAATAACATAATAATAAACATAAAAAATTATCTCCAAAAGTTAGTCAATGTCAGAGAAATGGTGGCGCATGTTGCCTGATGGTGAAAATATTATTATTATAAAGAAAGATCTTATTATTATTATTATTATAAAGAATAAAGAATTATAAAGAAAGATAGTTGGTGTAGAAAATCCCGCTCAATTTTTTGCAAAAAATCCCGCCTAGCCTGTTTGGGAGAGAGAGAAAGGTTGTAAAATTCCAGCATGTGATTTTTGGGGAAGAGAAAAGAATGAAATAAAATAAAATAATAATAACATAATAATAAACATAAAAAATTATCTCCAAAAGTTAGTCAATGTCAGAGAAATGGTAGGCGCCTGTTGCCTGATGGTGAAAATATTATTATTATAAAGAAAGATCTTATTATTATTATTATTATTATAAAGAATAAAGAATTATAAAGAAAGATAGTTGGTGTAGAAAATCCCGCTCAATTTTTTGCAAAAAATCCCGCCTAGCCTGTTTGGGAGAGAGAGAAAGGTTGTAAAATTCCAGCATGTGATTTTTGGGGAAGGGAAAAGAGTGAAATAAAATAAAATAATAATAACATAATAATAAACATAAAATATTATCTCCAAAAGTTAGTCAATATCAGAGAAATGGTAGGCGCCTGTTGCCTGATGGTGAAAATATTATTATTATAAAGAAAGATCTTATTATTATTAGCCCAAGGTAAATACTAAACGTGGGAGCCACAAAAATTTTCTCCATTCAAAATTCAAACATTATTTCAGCCTTCACATCGATTCTCTTTCTTCAAAATTCAAACCACACTTTAGCCTTCTCATATTCTCTCTGTTGAAGATGTTTGAACTCAAGGATGGAATCATCGATTTTACTAGAGGTATGGTCACTGGCGTCCATCAAAGCTCCGGGATAAAAGAAAATTTTACAAAATTAAAACATTTAAAAAAATCATTTTGTTCTCTCTCTCTTTATTTCGACAGAGAGGGGGAAGACGATGAGGGGAGGCTCCGGCCTCCTCTCGATCGTGGCTGCCGAAAAACAGTCAGCAATGATGCCACTGAGAAGTGGTGGCGACGAGTGCGGTGTGGGTGTATGTTAAGGGAGAAGAGCTTGAGCGAGTTTTTGTGCAAAGCCAAAGGTGGGTTCGACTTTGGAGCTGGAGTTTTTCGGTGAAAATCTGGCCAAACAGGCGACAGTCGAGGTAAGTTTATGGGTTGATTTATTCTTTGATCTTGGGTTTTGATTTGGGTGTTAAATATCAGTGTTCGTCATCTGATTTCAGTGTTCGTTGTAGTGTTTCAGTGTTCGCCCGACCCAAACAGACAAAGCTCGTCGCCTTGGCTACAAGGTCAAGCAGGTGCATATTTTATCTGCAATTCTTCTTTTCTCTGTTATATTCTATGTTCCTGTATTCTTTTGACTGAAGCATTTTCTTTACATCGTGAATGTGGATTTTGCTGCGTAGAGGAGGAATTCATTTCCGGTGTAACAAAGGTATGTATTGCTCATTCTCTATGATTATAACAGAGAACAAAGTTTTTTCATTTTTAAATTACTGTTCAAATAAGTTCAGTTTTCTGATAGATTATTCTCGCAGATATAAATATTGAGGTTAATGAGCAAGGTAATTATTTTGCCATTTTCACTCTGCAAAGTATTTTGTTTTGGTTTGACAATTGGTCATGTAACTTACTAATCATCACGTATAACTTGGCCATTTCTTTCTTGAGGCTGGTATCCTTGCTGTCAGTAGGGGTAATCAAGTTGTTGAGGCAGTTTTCTGCGATGATGGTATATTTTATAGTTCATTATAAGTGCAAGTATTTTAACTATTCTATCTTTCGATTGTTTTAACTTTGAGTTCTCTTCTTTCTAGGGGGTCAAGAAGCTTGGCGTCATCACAAAAATGAATTTAACATTGTCTGTTGATCATCGCGTTTTTGATGGAAAATTTGGAGGTATGTTGCAACACAAAGATTTAGTCTCATTTGGGAAGAATTTATTAACTGTTCAATAGATAAATATATAGCTATGAGTGTTGGATTCTTTGTTTTTATATTTGCACTTTTATCGAATTCTTTTTTTTCTTCTCTTGCTTCTTCGTTATCATCCGTTCTCTCTTCTGCATTTTGGTCTAATCCTAGCTTCAGTCTTGCTTGAATCTGCAGCTAAGGAGTTTCTTCCTGTTCGAATATGCAAAAACAAAGGGCTTACTTTCTGATATTGGTTGAATCTATTTGAATGTTGCACTTATCTTTGGCATGTTCTGTCATGTTTATAATTAAAAGCATTCCGCCTCCAACGGTGGTAGAAAAGAATCCATGCCTTGAGTACGTTAAGTATATTATTGGTTCTGAAATAATGTTGGAATGATGAGGTATTTTCTAATGGTTAGTATTAATTGTTTTTTCCCGTGGACTTGACACATCTCATGTTGCATTTAGTAAGAATTTCTAACATCAAGCGAATTTATTTTACCATTTTTAAGTAAATGTCAGTCGTCTTAGAATTTTGTTTGATTCTACCTCCTTGATCTAGAGCATATAAACGAGTTGTCAATTGTCATTGGGGTTTGAGTCGCTGATGCTGATATTAATTTCACTCTTAGGGGTTATGATGATGGGAACAAGTGGAAAGTTGTAGATTACTTCTTTGGTACTTGCTCACCTTTTTTTTTCTATCTGTATTAGTGTTCATTAGTTGATTTGTAGATGAATACATTGATGGAGCTTATATTGCATAATCAAGCTTTAGTGTTGTGGATGTAGCTTATATAATTTCTGTTTTCCATCATTTTTTACAGGTAAATGGTTGTACTGGAATAATGGGGAGGGTTGTTCTTGAAGCTGCTATATCTGCTGGACTTCACCCTGTTCCTGTAGCATTAGGTGGTCCAGAAGATAACAGGAAAATTGTTGACTGTAGCTTGCTTCTTCCAACAGAGCTTCTATTGTCTTAATTTCACAATGTAAGCTTCACTTAATTAAGATCAGAAGTGGCTTCTGATTTTTTTATCGAAAACGTTTATGTGATATTGATAATCAGTAGGCCTTCTATTTTATATTTTTTTTTTTTTGTGTTTTACGCGAGGAATATTTTCAAGAATCCTTTTTTCCGCAAGTAATAAAGATTCATCTTTTTGAGAAGTAATTATATTATATTCTTCTTTCTGAGAAGTAATTATATTATATTATTTAAAAAGAGACGGGTTTAATTTTTTGAAAAAGATTACTCGATGATGAATATTGGGTGTATGATTATGTGTATCTTAAATTTTATTATGGATTGTAGAGGATTTGAGATGGGTTCTCTTCAATATATGTAGAAAATTTGAAATTTTTATCATTTGTTTTGATGAGTGACATCTTGAATTATGCAGGGATATCATACACAAACCAGTTGTGCATTTCTTCTTAAATTATTGATTTGCAACTGATGACTCTGAGAGTGGTGGCCTGGATATGATGTCACCTGTTTTAGGTCTATTTTTCTACCTTTGTGAGATTCTTGACACTTTCTCCATCCATGTTTGTTTTCTGGTACATATTATATAATATATTTGAAATGTGTTTTGGAAGTTTCAACTTTAATTTGATTGAAATTAGTGTAATTTGCCTAAAAAGGTTTAGAAGTCTATTAACCCAGTTAAATTTTCATTTTTGCTTGAAATGTAAATTTCTCAGGTGAGGAAATGCTATTATTTGCTTGGATTTATATTAAGGGTTTGATTGAGCTATATTTTTGGAAAATAGAATTTATAATTGTGATTTTTTGGAGAATGTGGTTAAAAAGTAGGATTTTTTTTTTTGGGTTTACATGTGAAATTATTTTATCGAATAATGTATGGTTGAAAATAGTTTGGAAAAAGATGAGATTTGTAAAAATGAGTTTTAAGCTTGAGCTAAATTATTTCTTTTCATTTTCCATTGCTAATAGGTCATGGATGAATCCTTTAATTTCATAGAGAAATATCAAGTCTACCATTATGAAGCAGATTGAGACAATAAATCTTTGAGAATGTATTTGGAAGATTGTTGATTATAAACTGCTCTCCATTTTTTTTTTTGCCTTCCTCACGGTCAAATTGTGGCAGTTATTTGTCTAACTTATGATGATGAGGATCAGTGCATTGATACTGACAAATTGTTTAATCTTTTTTTTATCTAACTTTGTTTAATCAATTCTATAATGCATTGATTCATTAATTGGATCATTTTCATATGGATTTCAAGGACAAATTATGTAACATTCAAGAATGGAAAAAAAAAAACCATTTCCGTTTGAGAAATAGAAATTTTATTTATTTTAATTTATTTTATCATTATTATATTTTGACATTACTAAAAATATCTACAAAAATATTATTTGTAACGTTGAACAACATTAACGCAAGAAATAAAAAAACATTGTTATTTTCAAAAAATAAATTTAATTCACGTGTAATTCTTTTTCATGTATTGATTGATGTTCTGCACAATTAAATTGGAAAATTTTAATATTCTAAATTTTAAGGATCCTAAATTTTGAAAGAAGTGTTTTGTAATTTATATTGAATTTTGCTATTGAAACTTTTATGTTTCTTCATATTCTTTCTCATAAAATATGAATTTAATTGTTTTCGTTGTGTATTTCTCACATTTTCATTAATTAATAATTATAATTTTTTTTCGGTGCAACGCACGGGTGCGAATACTAGTTATTGTATTATTCTGAAATCAAAAAATATGTAATATGATTATCAAATTAAAGATCACAGTGAGAAGTTTAATGCAAGCTAATAAGTGATAGAAAATTGTAAATATATTGTCCATAAAATTATATAAAAAATTAAAGGTAAAGTTTTATGTTATATTTTATATTTTCTCTCAATATCTAATTCATTTTAAATTATATCATTTAAGTCCTATAATATTATCGATAATTAGTTAACTAAATTCATTTTAGTTATAAATGATCAATTTTTGTTTTGATTTTTTCTTATCAAATTAAAATAAATAATACCTATACAAATTATTTTTAAGGCAAATCCAATTAAGTTGTGTTAGTTTTACAAACTTCAGATTTTTCCAATTCATTCATCATTTTCACATTATTTTTATTTATTTACTAATTCTGTTCATTTTTCTATTTTTCATTATAAATTTAAATAACAAAAATATGCAAAAATATATTACAAATTTTAACAATTAGTTCATATAATTTATATTAAACAATTGATCGATCAGTAATTTTTATTAAAATAATAATGTTATTATATGAATAAAGAAATTGTAAGTATGAAGAAAGAAGAATCAATTAATGTAACAATATTTATTAAAATTAATGATTATTTTTTAGAAAAATACTGGAAATTAATAATTAATGCTTAAAAATCAAATTATACAAAAAAGTTAATATGATGAAGAACAATATATGAAAAGAAAAGATTCGATCTTAAGGTGAATATGTAAGTTGAGTTTTTATCAATTTATTTTAATGCATGAATTAGGAAATATCAATTAATGCATGTAGTAAATGATTTATGGATTTGTGCAAAAAAAATATCTATAAAAAAAGTCAAATTATAGATTTTTTTTTAATAATTATTGCATTATTTTGAAGTCGAAAAATATACAATATGGGTGTCAAATCCAAGTTCTCAACGAAAAGTTTAATACAAGCTAAAAAATGAGAGTAAGCTCTAAAATGATACCTATCAATTCTTACCTAAATTCAATTTGACCTAAATGATTAATTTTGAATTTTTTCTTATCAAATTGAAAGAAATATTAGATATTAGATATTTCTAAATAAATTAAATTAAATCATGTAACTTTCTACAACTTTAGGTTTCGATAAACTCATTTGTTCAATTTATAAAATAGAAGGTCTTAGCAAAATCATTCTATTTAAAAGTAGAATATGGTCAACCTGTTTATTTAACATGCACAAAAATAGTATATGCAATTGTGGAAAATGAGTTTTAAATAATGTGTGGTTGAGAATGAACTTTGAAAAAAATTGTTTTCGAAAAATCAATTTTATATGAATAAGTGATAAATTCTTATGTTTTGTGAGTTAAACCCCAATTTATAAATTAAGATGTATGATTATTTTTTTGTTTGTTTGTATATAATGTTAATTATTTTTGTAATATTCATTCAATAAGATTTAATCAAAATTTGTTACATTCATTTAAATATAGGGATTGCATATAAGTTTGTCATGAGTAATTTTAACAAATTGCAACATTTAATTTAAATTTTTTAAATTTCTTATTTTTTAAAATGTTTCGTAAATTTTGTTCGTAATGTATTTTTTTTTTACATGTAATGAAATGAAGTATTTGTTTAATATATTTAAATATTAATTATTACATTAAGATAGTTAGTACAAATCTTATAGTGCTATACCGGGTGTCGATAAATTAATTCTATAAATATCAATTAGCCTCTTTATTTCCTTTTTACAATTTGAAAATTGTAAGCATTTCAACTTTTAGAAATAAAAAAATTGTAAGTTCGACTTTATTTATCAAATCAAAATTGTAAAGTACTAAAAAAGTCACAGGTCCATATCTTACTTTGCTGAATAGATTAAGAAAATTAGAGAATGAACACTTAGCTATTAAAAAAATATGCAGGCAGAATTTTATATTTTACTTTTCTTAGTATTTTTCATTATATATGAATGCACAGTTTATGTTCGGCATTGTATTTTTACAACTTATTTAATAAATAATATTCAATTATATCTTTCGTGCATCGCACGGGTGCAATTACTAGTATATATAAAAGTAGAATACATGTCACAAAAATACACATATAGTTTCTCATAAAAAAAAATTTCTAAATTTGAAATTTTTTTGCTAAAAAATAGTACTCCTTCCTACAAAGATAGGCTTGTATACTATTTTCGTCCGTCCAACAAAGATAGATCACTTACTATAATGAGCATGTATTTAATTTTTCATTTCCTCATATACCCCTAGTTAATGTACATTGGTAGTTAATCTCAATGTCAATTTAATGACATGTAGTTTGAATGAATTAATGAGTCTTTGAAATTAACATAAATGTATATTTGGAAAAATATAGATAAATTTATTATTTCAACTATATTAACTACAATTTTTTAATCTACGTGAAAATGGGAACAGTCCTATCTTTGTGGGACGGAGGTAGTATAATAAATATTTTAGCAATTATTATTTTACATGTGTCATTAATTACATTGGCATCCACGCTATGCTATTAATAACTTAAAAATGTTATTTTTTCTATTTTGTTATTATTCTTTTAATAATTATTGTATTATTTTGAAATCGAAAAATTTTTTATATGAGTGTCAAATTAAAGATTGCAGTGAGAAGTTTAATACAAGCTAACAAGTGAAAGCAAATTGTAAATATATTGTCCGTAAAATCATATAAAGAATTAAAGGTAAAGTTTTATTTTTCCTCACTATCTAATTCATTTTAAATTATATCATTTAAGTCCTATAATATTATATATAATTAGTTAACTAAATTCATTTTAGTCATAGATGATTAATTTATATTCTGATTTTTTTCTCATCAAATTAAAATAAATAATAACTATACGAATTTTTAAGGAAAATCCAATTAAGTTGGGTTAATTTTACAAATTTAAGATTTATTTAATTTATTCATCATTTTCACATTATTTTTATTTATTTACTGATTCTATTCATTTTTCTATATTTCATTATAAATTTAAATAACTAAAATTTGCAAAAATATATTACAGATTTTAACAATTATTTCATATAATTTCAATTAAACAATTGATCGATCAGGAATTTTTTTTTGAAAATAACAATGTAGCAATATGAATAAAGAAATTGTCAGTATGAAGAAAGAAGAATAAATTAATGTAATAATATTTATTAAAATTAATGATTATTTTTTTAGAAAAACACTTGAAATAAATAATTAATGCTTAAAAAATTAAATTATACCAAAAAAGTCTATCACCCACCTCTTTTTGGGAAGAATATGATGAAGAACAATATATGAAAAGAAAAGCGTCGATCTTAAGGAGAATATGTAAGTTGAATTCTGCACAGATATTGTATGAGCCTAAGTTTGTAGTTCAAAAGTTTTTTTAAAAAAGAAAATTTCATTTATTGAACGTTAATTTCAGGAATGGGGTTGATATGTTCACGGTACAATCTTTAAGACGCTTAATTCATGGTCTATTTTTCCGTAAAGTTGATAAAACAATTCAACAATTTATATGCCGTAAAAAATGGTGAAACTTTATTTATTAATTTTATTAACAGATATAGACAAAAAGACTCACTATATATATTTTATTTATATTCTCATTAATAATTTTTTTATTGACATATAATTAAATATGCATTTAATTAGGTTCAATTAAATGCATCACATTTCAAAATTAAAAATTATCAATCATGCGAAGGATCTCTTGAGTTGAATTCCACGTCCGTGCACTACAAATCTTAAAATTGATTTTCACTTTCGTGCATCGTCAATATTGCTTAATTTGTTATATTTATTTATATAATATAAGACTGCATATATTTAATTTGTTACAATTACTTTATTTTGTGTAAATTATAATATTTTGAGGGTTATTATTTCTATTCACGTTAGTCAAAAATATTTGGACAAAATTTTATATTTATTCTATACAACATATATTTGAGAAATTGCATTATTTAATTTAAATTTTAGAAATTATTTAAATATGTTTTGTCTATAACAACTTTCGTGTATCATACGGGTGTGAGCAACTACAAACTGTAGAAACAATATATTATTTAAAGAGATTTTCAAAAATTAATGAGAATTGTAATTTGTTTTTATTTTGAATATTTGTTGGCAGTTTATATCATTAATCAAAGCAAATTATGTGTTCAATTTTTTCCCTATTTTGTAATGATATTTACAGTAAAATCATTTCATATTATTCTTCCGTACAACGCACAGGTGTGATACTAATATTATACATAATTTCCTCATCTTTCTCCACACATTCTTCCTGATCAACCTCCTCACTTACTGGCTCAATATCGTGCATGCAAAAAATCTCAATATTTTCCATGAGCTTTAGAAAGTTGTCAGAAAATTAAGGCTGCGTTCTCTTTGTATTTCAGTTTCCTGTTTTCATTTTCGAAAATGTTTTCTGTTTTCCATTTTCTGTGACTTTTTTCGAAATTGCTGAAAACGCGTTTGGTTTGTTATTTCTGAAAACTGTTTTCGAAAATGAAAAGCTGGAAAACACGTTCTGTTTAAAATTTTGAAGAAAATTATTTCATATTATTTGTGAATATAAATGAAATAAAGATATCATATTTTGAGTTACACAACAAAAATAAATGAAATAACCCCTATCACACAATTTGGTTATACAAAAAAAATTCAAAAATTCATGTTGCCCTTCTAAAGTAATCGTTCTACATTTGAGTAGTAATTTTCCATTCTAAAGTAATCGTTCCATTTAATACTTTATATAGATACATCCTTCTACTAAGCACTCATAACGTTTAAAATTTAAGTTTCAATAAAATTTGCAAAAATCAATTTACGTTAATTAATTATGCCCTTACAAAATAAGTGTCTACAATACAAAAGTAAAAAAGAAAGGTTTAATAATTAAGCACATGATACATCATCAGAAAGATGGTTGAATTTGGAGTTCTACGCAAAAAACAGAGTGCAATTTGGAGTTGTACATCAAAAGTTATACATGTTTGAAGACAATGACCTATAAAGCAAATACGAAAAGGACTAAATTAAAAGAAAAGTAAAATTTGTGAACTAATGTGCAACAAAATCTGAAGTTGAGGGACCTAAGTTGCAAATAAATTAGGATATTTTCGAAAGAAATTTCAAAATTTGAGAATTAAAATGACAAGTTTTGAAAATCAGGGACCAATAATGTAATTAAAAATGATAAATTTTGACAAATTTCAAATTTTTTTGATTATTTTAATTTTTTTTTTTTTTTTTAAGTGGAAAACGCGGAAAACGCGCGTTTTCCGCATTTTCCACTTACAAGGCAAAAGTTTTGAAAAACGCGGAAAACGTGATTTTCACGTTTTCCATTTCCTTTACAAATTTTGAAAACGTTTTCGAAAACGTTTTCCGAAAACGGCTCAAGAGAACGCGTTTTCCGCGTTTTCGGAAATGGAAAACGGAAAACGACTGGAAAACGTCAAAGAGAACGCAGCCTAAAATTTTATCGTTACAAATTTCACCAAAACTCAGAAAATTTCACTCAAACCCAGAAAATTGAAAACATTAATGCTATATATACAGATATTTCTATAATCGAACAAAGATGTTGAATTAGAGAATGAAAAATGGAAAAAATTATATTTTGTTGGTCTTTAGATAATTAAATTTCAATTGAAAGCAAAAATAAAAAAATAACAAGAACAAAAAGAAGTGTAGCGTCCGAGTTCTAAATACCCGGTTCTCCACGTCATTTTCTAGTCTAAACTTTAAAATAATATTTTAGCAGAAGAAATAACTGAAATTCATTTTTGGCAACATTAAATAAACTGTAATGGTCGATAAAGTTTAAAACCTTTATGAATCAATTCGAAATAATAAATCGAGCCATTACTATTGTAAAACAATTGACAATGTCATAATTTCTCAAATAATTGAAATTCTCAAAATTATCCAATGTTTGGAAATACGGATCATTAAAATAAGATTTTCAAACATTTAACGACTATTGCGACAATCATCCATCACTTGCCACCCTCTCCAAAATCTGCAAATGTTGTTAAAAATAGACATGAGCATTTAATAGAAATAATCAGTAGACTCATCGCCAATTAATTAATCCACATTATAATTGAACACATAAACGCAAGCTCTTTAGAAACCATAGGGTGTTACTCTTCTCGTGCGTTAAAGCACATGAATTTTTTTTGAAAAATCATAGGCTCTTTAGAAATCATAGGGTGTGGGTTGCTCTTTCTCGTACATTAAAGCACATGACTTCTTTTTTCTCGTGCACATAAGGTACATAAGTTATGCAAACATCATCATTTATCTTGCAAGATATTCTCTTCTTTCTTTCTCATGCATAAAAGCATATAGGTTATAACAAGCATAACAACATAAT
This sequence comes from Ligustrum vulgare, assembly GCA_963555705.1. Classification (NCBI taxonomy): domain Eukaryota; kingdom Viridiplantae; phylum Streptophyta; class Magnoliopsida; order Lamiales; family Oleaceae; genus Ligustrum; species Ligustrum vulgare. The sequence continues at coordinate 50,944,259 of OY743176.1, read as the reverse complement.
TATTTTCGAAGAAATAAATTCTCATCTCTTTTCATAAAAATGACTTTCACATAAGTCACATAACATACACATTCACATGCAATCATAATTTAAATTAATTAATAGGGGCGAGTCTACCTTAAACTTGACGAGTGCAAAGTTGAGCAGGAAACGACTTCAATCCTTTAAATCTCCGTACGCTTCGTCTAGCCAATTAGAAAATAAGTTAAATTAATCTTTTGAAATTTATAGTTTAGTTTAAAAATGATAATTTACAATTTGGGGACTGAAATTGATGATTTGAAAGTTGAGGGGCTAAAATGAGTAATTTGAAAGTTGAGTAACTAAAATGATAATTTGAAAGTTGAGGGATTAAAATGAATAATTTGAAAGCTGATGGACTAAAATGGATAATTTGAAAGTTGAGGGACTAAAATGAGTACTTTGAAAGTTGAGGGGGATAAAATGAATAATTTGAAAGTTGATGGACTAAAATGAATAATTTGAAAGCTGATGGACTAAAATGAATCCTTTTCAAACTTGAGGGACTAAAATGTAAATTTTCAAAAGTTGGGTCGAAGCTCAAAATGAATATTAAATTGTAGGGTTTGAAATAAGTGATTTTGAAAATGAAAGGTTTATTAAAATCATTTGGAACTTAAGGGGCTGAAATGATAGGTTTAAAACTAAAATGGCTGAAATAAATAACTTTAAATGCTTGGGGGACTAAAATGCAATTTTCACAAATCAAAATATTAAAAACACAAATTCACTCATCTCTCTCTCTCTCTCATTCGTCCGGTTACAGGCACAGGAGCGAAAGAGAGAGAGTGGCGGCGCGACGCAACTGGAGGAAAAGGGGTCTCCAGTCGACGGTTCGCCGGCGCAGGGTGCCGCGAGCGGCGGGGGTGTTGTAGACTAGGTTTTTGTGCGGTTTAGGTGCGAGATCGATGGCTAAACCGAAGCTGGAAGTTGCGGTTTGGGCTGCGAAAAACTGGCGGTACAACCGGCGGCCAAGGTAAGTGCTTGGGTTTTGTCTATTTCTTGGGTTTGAGTTTGATTTGGTGGAAATTTGGTTTGGGACTGGGCTGTTTGGGCAGTGGCTGTCGTGCGGCATGGTGATGCCCGGTGTTGGTTGCGGTGGCGTGAGCAATGGTGCGCTTGCGGACGAACATGGTGCAAGCGGTTGCGGTTGTGTTGGTGGGGTGATTTGGAGGTGGTGGTGGTGGCGGTTTGTGCAGGTTGAGGTGGTGGTGTTTGGTGGAAGGTGCTGCAGGTGGTTTGGTGTTGCACGGTGGTGATGGTGGAGATTGGGTTGACTGGCGGTTTAGGTGGTGGTTCTTGGTTGAGCTGGTTGGCTGCGTGCGGTGGTAGCTGTGAGACGGTGATGATCAAGGAGGTGAGTTGGGTGGAGTGGTTGGATGGTGATTGCTTGGTCGAGGGTAACGGAGATGGAGGTTGCGATCGGTGTTGATGCAAATGGTTGCTGGAACTGAACGTGTGGTTTGTACCGAGGGAGGGGAAGTCTGATGAAGATAAGGAGGGGGAGTTTGGAAAAGTGAGAGAAATAGGGTATGGGTTTAAGTTGGTGAAAGTATGGGTTTTGGATGAGATTGATGTGATAGATGGGAGTTGGTAGTGTGTGAAAATCAAGACAAGCATTGCACGTAGTTCGAGGTAAATTCGCACGCGGATTCAACTGGGTCGAAAAAATGAAACTGATAAAATAAGATTGACGTAATTTGAGATTTAAAGCGATTTTGAAAATAATAATTTAAATAAATAATTAGAATAATAAAATTTTAGAAATTCAGAATTTAATTTAAAATCGAACGAACTCGATATTTCTCGACTTGGCTAGACGAACGCGTCGTGACGTTAACTAAAAAAAAAAAGGTGAGATCGCAGAGGCACGATTTTCGAAACTTTGAAATAATTATTAAATTACGTAAAAATTCTCGATCGCTACAAGAAGATTTAGGAAAATAAATATAGAGAAGAGAAGATGATTATTTAAAATGAAATGCTTGATTTTTTAAATCAAAACTGGACAAGGTTGTATATTTTATTTTTTTAATGACTCAGTTCGAATATTTTTGTTTCATTATTTATTTTTTGACGATCAAGTAAGAAATAATGTTAATTTTTTACTTCTGTCTCAAGTTTACATTCAACTAACAAAATAATAAATAAATTATCCGAAAAGAGATAAAAGTAAATGAAATTTTAAATTTCATAACGATGATGCGTTTAACAAATTTCATCAAAATCTATTGAAATCTACTAAAATCTGTGGAATATAATTCTATTAAAATTTGAGAGATTCTATGAAATTCAAAATTTCATAACGATGACGAGTTTAATAAATTTCATCAAAATCTATTGAAATCCACTAAAATTTATGGAATAGAATTCTATTAAAATTTGAGAGATTCTATGAAATTCAATTTAAAATATATAAAATTCACGAGAATCCATGAATCTAAAAAATTCCAATAAATTCCATATTGAGGATGTAGTATTTTTTGTATATTTGCTTTAATCTCAAATATAAATAACAAGTTGCCTTAAATAGGAAAAGGTTCGACTTACAACAGCATCTCTGTAAATCAATAATTATCACGCGATCTTTAGCTTATGTGAAAACTCACTTGACTTTGATATTCAAATTAAACTTCATAAAATTGGACATAAAGTGTTATTTGACGATTTAACTGGATCTTTATTCTTTATTGTATTGCTTATGAACTATAATAGAATATTTGGGATCAATTTGTTCACGTTTAAAAGTTATGGACCCATTTGTTAAAAGAAAAATAGGTTTGGGTTGAGATCCAGATTCTATAAATTGGTAAATGTGAAGGTCTAAATATTAAATAACGACGACAAGAAGAGGAACGCTTGCGTACAAAAGAAATTATGAGTGATTGGTTTTAATTTTGATATGTACGGACAAACTTATAATAGTTGTATTTTATTTCGAATTACATAAATTACTCAATATTGTTATTGAAGTGTTGATTTTCAATCCATTGCTATTTTTTCATATTTACAGTTTACTTGTCATTAAATTCGAAATAATATCTTACGGTCGTATTTTACCGAGAAAAAAGATATAGTAGTAAAATCTATATTTTAATTCGGGGGATAGAAAATTGCTCCAAATTGTTATAAATAATGTATATATGTGAATGACATAACCATTATATCCCTGTAAACTTTACAATATTACGATTGTGCCATTGTCCACTCCTATAAATAGGAGCCTATACTTACCAATTTATTACACCAATTCTTGAAGAGAAATTCTTTCCTCTAAACTCTCTCCATTTCTCTCTCTATGTTGTTCTTATGATTTCGATGATTTTATAACACGTTATCAGCACGAGTCTCTAACCAATTGAGTAATAACGGGAGTATGCTCTACAGTTGCATCTAAATGATGAGCCTCTGTATCAGAAACCTGATTATTACTAACCAATGTTTCCTTTTCTCTCAAACTGAAAAAGAATGATTCTGGCCGATCCAGATATCCGATCGACGATCGGCCACCGCCATCAGAACGGGCTTGTCAAGGAGAAGACTCGCCTAAAATTTGGCGCAGAACCAACGGCTGAAACAAAAGATATCGACCGAAGAAGAAAATCTGAAAAACTGTGCAAAAACAGATATCTGACCGAAAATTGAAATGCTTATTCCGGACGATTCTGAACTCCGATCGACGATCGGCCAGCGGCATATCAACGGGTTTTTCTAGGAGAAGACTCGAATGAAATTTGGCGCAAATCCAACGGTTAAAACGGAAGTTATTGTCCGGAGAAGAAGATGCTGGCGGACTGAAAAATGATGATTCCGGCCAAACGGTTGATCTTTTGGAAAATCGGAGACCACCGGCATGTTCAGGACGCCGAGGCACATATTATGGTGATGGGTCAATTTTTCCGATCACCGGCGCGTGGCGGCCGGCGGCGGCGGCGCGTGGCGGATCCGGCGATGACGAAAGGCAGTTTGTCCGTTTTGATGAATTGGATTTTTCTATGATCTTATTTTTCTGTTTTGTGCAGTTTTTAAAATATTCCGGCGGTCGAACATGGCGGTTTTCTTAAAAACTGTTTTTGGAGCAATCCTGACGAGATTTTGAACTTCGGACCAAAAGTAAGTTTGTTCTAAATTAAATTTTAAACCTATTGACGGTTTCAATTTATTCATATGAGCAATATATTAAAATATGGACGATTTTGCCCTTAATAATACATACAAGTATAATAATCGTAAATTAACGATTAATATGTGATCAATTGAATTATATTATGCTGCCACCTACATGGTTGGTTTTACCACCTACATGGTTGGCTTTACCCGGTTTAATTATTTCATTATGTCGATTCCGCCTATATGGCCGGTTTAATTGTTTCATCTCGTTGATACCGTCTATATGGCTGGTTTAATTATTTCATCACGTTGACACCGCCTATATGGTCGGTATATCAATTGAATACATATAAACACCTCAGTTGTTGGTTAATTCTAACATATTAGAGGGTTGTTGTCAACATATATACTTGGTGGTATAACCCCAGTATCGTTATTGTTAATATATATATACAATATTATTGTTATTTGATACTTCATTAAATGATACCAGAAGTTATCAATACTAAAGTTAGAAAATATTTTATCAAATGATACCAGAAGTTATCATTACCAAAAGGTTGATAAATATTAATAAAATGTTTTATCCAATGGTACCAGAAGTTACCAATATCTGAATTTGAATGGGTGGATGAAAATTATTCAACAAGAGAATGTTGATGTATGATAAGATAATATCACATGATAGCACGGATATAGCTAATGTGAAAATAATCTCATCAGTATTATGAGATGAATGTTAGATGATAAGTGCCTGGAAAAGTTCTTGCACGAGCACTTATATATTCCAGAAGAAGTACATATTTACTCCAGAAGAAGTAAAAATTATCATCTAAACATACTGAAATGATATTATTATTGCTCCTGAAGAAGCATAAACGAGACATACATGCAAAATGCAAAAGGGGAAAACATTTATGATCCTCAAAATTAGAGATGTGTTTCGGGAGTAGCCGTATCCTACCACCTCTGACCTTTTGAGGAAATAAAGAAAAAAGTGTGTTTCAAGAGTAAGAAATACTCCATACTCTACCACTTTAAATCTTTGAGGTACACAAGATTAATACATTGATAAAATCCTAGAAATTTATGGTGTGTCTCAAGAGTGAGAATACTCCGTACTCTACCACCACCTATTCTAGAGTTCACAAAGATAAATTTACATTAACCGGACTCCATTTTCGCTTGATTCCCCTTCCTTGCGACCAATCTATCTTTACTCCTGCTGGATCTTGTATTGGAATATATGATTGCAACTTATCCAGCAGTTCCTCGATAGTAGGAGCAGAAATAAGGATTCTCCTAGAAAATGGAGATATGAATCCCTGTTCCACAGCATAATCAAGAAATGTTAGCAAACCATCAAAGAAATTGTTTACATTTAAAAGCCCTATAGGCTTAGTATGGAGATCTAGTTGAGCCCATGAAGTAATATTAAAGATTTCTTCTAAAGTACCAAAACCTCCAGGCAGGGCTATGAAGGCATCAGAACCATATAACATGCAAGTTATGCGTTCATGGATAGATAAGGTTTGTACTTCATGCCCTCGTGTTTTGCCTGCAATATCAGCTAAAGGAGTAGGTATAACACCTATCACTCTTGCTTTCTCTACTAGAGCGGATTGTGAAACACAACCCATCAATCCACTGCTACCTCCTCCATACACGAGAGTGATACCTTTCTCTCCCAATTTCTTTCCTAAATCCACGGCTGCTTCTAGATACCCAAAACCTTTTCCCACTTTTGATCCACAAAATACACAGATAGTTTTGATCTGTCGAAATTTTGGTCCTTCCATTTTTGAAAGTAAAGAAGGAAAATGTTATTTTGGGATGCATGAACTATGAAAAATGTTTGGCTATTTAAAACCGAAAAACTTCACTATTTACTGGTCATTTTTCGAAAAAGTGAAGATTTACTTTTGACAAAATCATCCTACTCACCTTTCGGCGATTTAATATTTTTAACCAGCCTTTATCAAAACTCGTGAAAGGAAACAGAAAAAATATTTTATATGTGCATATATATCAAATGATTTACCTTGTATTAATGCTGCATAGCCAAAGCATCATTGTTTATAACAGCATGGCAAACAGGATCTTTTGCTATTATATTTTTGAGACTATATCTCTCTTTATCGCTGATGAATTTAGCCCATAAAGATAGTAGCTCACGCTGCACATATCCACTAGGGTGCGTCTCAAGAGTCAATCGGATATCATCCAATGACTCCTTACTCAGTCCACCCTTAATGAAGTCTATCTTATCATCTCGATTTATGGATGAATATCCTTTTGATTTACAACGGGTATCACATGTCCATCGAGCACATTTGTAGCAACTATTTAATCTTTTTGCTCTTCGCTTCTTTGCAAAAGTACTCTTACCTAAGCCAGGCTTGTGCTTAGAAAATGAATCTGGTAATTCACCAGCTAATCGAACTTTTGCTTCGATCAACCAGCGAACATCTTCTGGCATGCCATGATCCATCAGCAACCTCAATCTTTCGAGCCTAATTCGATAAATTTTTCTCAAATCATTTACTGGAAGATTGGAATAATATTTGCGAATATTTGAAAGTATGATATCCATTTTTGATGGATCTAGCCTTCTTCCCAAATCATCTATTTAAATGCATTATTCAACGCGTAAAAGAGCGACGGCTCCGCGTGTCAGTGATATGGATTCCATCAAAAAATAATGGAATAAATTATTGAAAAGGTGAGATAATATGCCATTACCTTTTTCGATATAAGGGAAGATTTGGCGACAAGATTGAGATTATGAGATATTTCCTTGGATATTGTACCTGATTTTTCGGTATACTAAAAGTAATAAAAGTATACTGATTTGAACTATATAGAATACTGATGAAATAAATGTTGTATTGAACCAGAAGTTCATACATATGTACAAGTGAAATATCTTATTGAACCAGAAGTTCATACGTACAAGTGAAATATGTATATAGTATGAACCAGAAGCTCATAAATGAAATATACATTGTATTGAACCAGAAGTTTAGCGATATTGTATTGAATCAAATATTCATACATAGAAATGAAATAAAACCGTATAGAACCAGAAGTTCTATAATAAACGGTTAGATTATCAAAAGTTCCAAATTATTTTCTATGAGAATAACTTATTCAGAAATTGTTTATCATACAACAATATTCTATGTCAAACAGGGAATAGCTCAAGAAGCTTTATTATTTGTAAAAGTGCGATATGCATACACTCCACCAAAGCGCACTGAGATATATGATTGAAATTACATCCCTAAAAGAATGACATGTGTTATGGCATTTTAGCCGATTGATAATATTTGAGAACATTATGGTGAAAACACGCCTGAAGCGTAATTATGCCTGAAGCATAATGACTATCGATTCCAAAAATAAATATCTCTTGAATGATTGAAATGATTCCTTTGAGGCTAAATACTCAAAGTAAGTAAAAGGGACATAGTCAAATGATGAGATATTCAGGTACCTGATGATAGAACATATAAAGAGATCTCTCCACGTTATATTGAGATGGAATCGATAAATAAGTCGACTGCATACCCTCTTATGAAATAAGATTGATGAAATCATAATTCTTTGGCCAAGTATGAAACCCTAATGTAGGGATTATTGTTCAAGGACCTGAAGTCCAAATGCTTAAATGTGTAAAGCCAGTAATTATATGTACAAATGAAAAATATTTCACAGTCGTAAAAGACGACTAGTTGCGCGCGAAATTTTTCATAGAACTGGCATGACATATGGTGGATAGACTATAGTCTAAATCACTAGCTTGAGCTCCTTGATATACCAATGAGTGAGATCAAAATGTATGATTCTCATCTCGGTACTTTGGGAGTATTCTTTGATGTACCAGTTGATCGCGGTACGTTGGGATTTCAAGTAAAATGATTGTAGATTATATGTCGAAATTGATATCTATTTCAATGATTGATTATGCTCCTGCAAAATTAGAAATTGCAGTTTATAAAGTGTAAGAACATACGTGTATAAATCATTGAAAGATTCAATATGCCCAGATTAGTATCACTATAGAATGATACAAATGACTCCATGATATAATATGTTGAAAGTGAAATTGGAGTGTACTATTTATGACATCTGGGAAATTGATTATTCACTAGAAGTGAATACGAAAATGAATATTCACCAGAAGTGAATTTGAAATTGATTATTCACTAGAAGTGAATTTGAAAATGAATATTTAATTATTCACTAGAAGTGAAAGATGCAATCTATGAAAGTGAATTATAGATTTGATTATTCACCAGAAGTGAATTCTAAATTTGATTATTCACCAGAAGTGAAAAATACAATGAAAAGATTCGTGATTGCACCAATATACATGTAATATTCCATGAAAGGAATAAATACGCGTTGCACTCTTTTTCCCTTAGCTGAGGTTTTGTCCCACAGGGTTTTCATAGCAAGTTTTTTTAATGAGGCAACAGTTGAGGCGTATTGATGAAAATTAATGAGAATAATGCACTCTTTTTCCCTTCGCTGAGGTTTTGTCCCACAGGGTTTTCCTAGCAAGGTTTTTGAGGCATCATCATAGCTATCAACAAGCTATAATTCAGCAACACATTGTTATACTGGAATGATATCAACAAATGAAGAAAATCATACACATCTTATGAAGAATGTTATGATATCGACTACACACAAGAAGATTTTCATATATATTCCAGAAGAAAGATGATATCATTATTCAAAAGGTTCATGAATACTTGATTGCACACTTCAGGGGGAGAATCATGCTGTCATGCTGTACTCTTTTTCCTTCGTCCAGGTTTTGTCCCACAGGGTTTTCCTGACAAGGTTTTAACGAGGCAGCGGCTGTACTCTTTTTCCTTCGTTCAGATTTTGTCCCATTGGGTTTTACTGACAAGGTTTTAACGAGGCAGCACTGAAGCACTGAAGAACTTCAAAGATTCAATACATGATTTGTTCTACTTGAACATTAAGACTCAACGATTGACGATGGCCAATATCAGGGGGAGCAACTGTACTCTTTTTCCTTCGCTCAAGTTTTATCCCATTGGGTTTTCTTAGCAAGGTTTTAACGAGGCAGACAATTGCGTAATATGTCATTCAAGGGGGAGTGTTATAAATAATGTATATATGTGAATGACATAACCATTATATCCCTGTAAACTTTACAATATTACGATTGTGCCATTGTCCACTCCTATAAATAGGAGCCTATACTTACCAATTTATTACACCAATTCTTGAAGAGAAATTCTCTCCTCTAAACTCTCTCCATTTCTCTCTCTATGTTGTTCTTATGATTTCGATGATTTTATAACACAAATAAATTTATTTTTTTTTTATGTTTTTTGCTAAGGTGAACCGGTCCGGTCCGGTCCGGTCGCGTATACCTCCTTTTGTACCCAAAAAAGAAAGAAAACAACCAAATTTCCTAAAGGTACAACCCTAGAAAGAACACATCCAGAGAAATTTGATCAATGGCACTGGCCTAGAAGATGCCTATCTATATCTATATCTATATATATATTATAGATCGAGAATGACGTTCCACATTCGTTTCGCTACAGCTTCATCCACCTGATCTCAACTCCAAATCCTAATGACAACGGTTTCGCTTTTCGCATCTTGCACATTTTCAATTCTTTTTTGTTTATTTTCATATGTTGTCCTATGACATTGAATTTCTGAGAAAACTATAGTTAATTTCGAACGAGTATGAATTTTTGGATCATGGCCTTTCAATGGGTGGGTAAGTTGGACAAACAAACATAACTTTAACCTTGGATACAGGATTCAGTCTATGTTGTATTTATAGCATTGTAATCTATAAAAAAAAAAATGGCATTTTAAACTTGATCAAGGTCTTTGAATTGTGTATCGGCCAAATGGAAGTTGGCAAGTATGGCGCGCAATAGCTTCGGTGAAGTTGAGATAAAAAATTGTGATGTAGAACCTTTTTGGTGGACTGTCATTGGTTTAAGGAGATACGAAACAATTGAAAAATGGTATAGTTTGTAAGATTGGGATGTGGTACTGAGAGAAAATCTGAGGTTATGTTTGGTAACATGGAAGGGAATTTTTATGAAATGATTGCATAAGTTGAATTGTATCATGAAATCCAATTTGACTGCCCTTAACTCCCTATGTTGATAAACAGTGCATCTTATTATTAAATTGCAAAAAAATAGACTTTGCATGAGAATATTTCAAATTGTAGAAGTAGTATGGAAAGTTAGAACTGCAGCCAATTGGTTGCTGCATTTTGTATATTTTCTCATTCATGTTCCCTGTCATTTGTTTCATACATGATATGCACTTACATTGTCACTTTTATTAATTATTATCGTTCCTCCTTTGACAACTATGGAGTATTATGTTGAAATCTTATCTCATCAACTGTTTGTGCAGAATTAGCGAACCGATTAGCAGGTCATAGTCCATTTAGAAAAAAATAAAATCTCTTTCATCGCTGCCTATTGTTTCCTTAACAAAATTATGTGGGACTCGTATTTTTGTTTATCAGGTTAGATAAATTGATACTATCTGAAAACAATCCGTTCAGAATATATTCTGTTATGTTTCGATTTTTTCTTGCTTTTATAGTAAGTAAAGTGATTTTGATCGTTGTTTTATTTTGAAATCTTAGGTACCCAGTGAAGAAGACATAGTGGTGGGGAAGAGAAAGGAGCAAGAGCATAGTGAGTCTGAAAGGAGTAGGAAAAAGAAGAAGAAGAAGCAAGAGGCTGCACCTCATCCAGCTTGCTCCTGGGTGCATTTTAGGTGACATTCAATCAATATATTTAAAAACGGGATCTAATACGAATACAAGCTATTTTTATATGATTGCTTTATTTTTGTCATACTAAAATTTTGTGGTAATGTTGTAGTCATGAATTCATTAAGGAGTACACTGCTTCACATCCTGAATCTTCTGGCTTAAAAGTGGTATGCATTTGTTCTTTCTTTTTAAATTAATTAATTTATTGTTAGGAAGTATGGTTGAAATTATAGATTAACAGAAATATTACCTGTCATTTCAGGCCACAAAAGCTGCCTCAGATGTTTGGAAACTGATGAGGGCTGATGAAAAAGCTAAATACACTAGTCGTGGTCGTGAGGTGTGGGATAAGTACTTGAGCACTACCCATGCCCATGTTGTTAAACCAAGAAGACAGGTGTTCTCTTGTTCTAATTTTTTCTAGCTTTTGTGAATGAAGATGTTATAGATTGTTTGGTATTGGTAAATTTCTCCACCATTCCTTTCAAATTCAATTTCAACCATACAGTTCTATGGGACCAATCACTTTTCACACTTTTCAACCACACATTCTCTAAAAAACCCAAAATTCCTCCAAAACCTCCTATACTAATCAAGCTCTTAATCTACCTTAGAATCTTATTTAAATAAAAACTCGTATGATGCAGACCAAGCTAGTCACGAGGTGCTCTCCGGGACGTTTGCTCAATGTGTTGCAACGTCTCACTTCCGACCAGAAGACTGCTGTAAAGAGCATGGGATTTGGAAGCATCCTTAATCTCAGATGTCAAGCTCTGCACCGTAGTTTATGTCTTTGGTTATTGGAGAGGTTTAAAACTGTCCGACGCACTTTGGAAATTTGTGGTGAGTGCATTCCTTTAACTCCCCAAGCATTCCTTTAACTCCCCAGGATGTCGAACTTGTCATGGGATTGGCATCTAGTGGGAAGGATGTAGTGAATTCAGGACCTGAAGATGTGATTACTGAATTACGTAAGAAATACAATGCGACAAATCGTGGGATCTCTGTGCGCCTCTTGGAGGAGCGTTTATCAATTCCAGAAGCTGGAGATGATTTCAAAAGGTCTTTCCTCCTTTATGTATTAGGTACTCTTCTATGCCCCACAGCAAGGTTGGATGTTAGTCCGTCCTTCCTCTACTTCTTGACAAACATGGATGTAGTCCACCAGTATAACTGGGGAAAGTTCTTACTGGACCGACTAGTTCGGGAAGTAGCGCGCTATCGTCAAGGGAAGCAACTTGCAGTTGGTGGTTGTCTTTTGTTTCTCCAGGCGAGTGTTAATGATAGGAAATGTCCCTATTTTTCTTCAATTTATTTGTGTTCGGCTGTTATATTGTTTTGTAGCTCTTTTACTACGAGAGTGTAGCTGTTGGAGAACCATTTGAACTAGGGCCTGCTGTTTTCCCATGCTTATCCTCTTGGGGCGAGGAAGAAATTACTGAGAGAGAAAAGCAACAGCGAGAGCTCGGTGGTTATGGCTCTGGAGAGGTACAATTCAGTGGTGATTCAAAACCTGATTATATTGGCATATTATCCAAGTTAAGTGTTTCTGTGTAGGTGGTTTGCAAGGAGAGAGGCCTTGGAATGGGAGCACTGGTTTATAGGACCCAAGCTGACAGCAACCCACTGATAATAAGTTTATCTGGGGATATGATTATTGCCCTCAACTGGAGCAAGATTTGCATCAGGTAGTTATATTGAAACTTCAATTCTTGTATCATGGTATTACATTGATCAGTGTGTAACTCTGTTCCTTGCATCCTTCTTTACGCGAGTGGTTTTCATAGACAAATTTGAAAAAAAATAGTTGCTACACTGTGACTTCTAAAGTTCACTACAAAGTGTCTAAAATATTGTAGAGAAATGAGAAAAATGCCTTTCCTAGTTGTCTATACCTCTATTTACACAAAAGAAATGAGGTGGATTTTCGAAATGTTTGTATTTCTTCCAACTTCAACACTGTAGTGATACAAGAACAATGTTTTAATATTTCAACTTTTATGTCAATGCTTTTATTTTTTATTTTTTCTTGGATTGGACTTTTCTTTTTAACATCCTATGTGCAGTAAAACCCCCACCCCACCCCACCCCAACCCTCCCCTTTTTTTTTAATTGTTGTTGAACTAAAATATCCAAATTTTACCTTCAACTGACACCATTGATCTGCATATCTATTTTTCTTAGCCTCTGTTTGACTCCATTGTTTGAAAACACATTATTTTCCAAACTCATTTTCAACCACACATCTTCTAATAAAATAATTTTTCACATAAATCAAAAAATTTCCCTAACTTTTAACCACACATTCTCCAAAAAATCACTAATACAAAACTCATTTTTCATAAAAATGGGTCTCAAATACACTCTTAATTTTATGTTCTTTCTAAGTATATTTTCACATAAGCAGCTGAATTTGGTTTGATACTTCATGAATGATAGCAGGATTTATTTTATTATTATTATTATTATTATTATTATTATTATTATTATTATTATTATTATTATTATTATTATTATTATTATTGTTATTATTATTATTATTATTATGATGTGATCTGAACATGGTGGTTATGCAAATTCTTAATGGTTTCATCTGATCAAAATAGCTGCTGTCTGAATTTTGTTCTGACCAATTGCTCCTGCAGATACTCTGTGTTCCTTAAACTACAAGTATCTTAATTAATTTTCTTTCTCCCTTTAAATTGAATTTGGGAATCTTACATCTTTTTATAGCATCAATGGTGTTTATTTTGTTGAACCCGAGCTTCTGAGAGGCTCACGAGTTTGCAGGTAATCTGCCTGAGCAATTTTTCATGAAATGCTGAAGAACACAAAATGTTTGCTGTTTGTTCAACATTGTATTGTATTAGTCCTCACTCCTCAAGTTTGCTCACCAAGATAAACCCATTAGAGTTGTAATATTGTCCAGGCCATCTGACACAATTTCCGTACAGGCAGACTATGTCATAGGTTGGCACTTGGCATGTTAAGGTATATTTTGCTCCTTTATAAAGAATGATGGTTGCATTATGTGTTTACATGGCAGAATGGTGAAGATCAACTTGATGGGTGTATTATTACAGCACAGGTAACAATGGATTTCATTATCTTCTAGATTCTCAAAATTTATCTCTCCCAGGTAATTACATTTGTGGGCCATTTGGACATGAATTTTGAGCTTTTGAGATACATACAAAAGCTGCTTTTGGACCCATTTGGCCAATTTTAACTTTTAAGAATGTCTAGTTAGAAGGACTTTTATAGGAAGTAAGGGCAAAAGTCACTCCAAATGCGCCCTTAATTTATACAAGTATTTTTTCTAGTTAAAAGAGCTTTTAGAAGAAGTTGCCCAATGTTTTTCTTCTAAAAGTTCTTTCGGAAGAAGAAATTCTTTTAGAAATTAGTTTTCAAACACTAATTAAGGTAGCTTCCTTATAAAGCTCTTCTATAAGAAGCGGAAACCCTATCAAACGAGCTCTAACATAGCATGTAAAGCAGAATATGTATAGAATACATCCACTTTCACAAAGTATGAGCAAATTTACTCCTTTTATACATAAAGTTTCACATATAAAGCAGGATTCTAAAATTTTCCTTGATTCTATGGCAATGTTATTAGTACAATTTTTTGTTGGGTCCATATAATATGATTAACTTGTTTGTTACGTAATTATAAAAATAAAACCAAGCTGATTGTGTAAATTAATAGGAAATACTTTTTCTGATATCTTACAAATCCCTCTCTAAAACTTTCAAGATTTTTCGGTGTTTCCTTTGTGTGTATTCATGCATCTTGATAATTTAACTAGTGCAGTTATCAAGATTACTAAGTTGAGTGACGAATTATTGTGCATCTCTAGGATGATATTCTCATCAGTGGAAATGAAGGCTGTGCAGTTTCCATGGATATTGAAATCGCGGATCCAGTCAGAGCACCCTGTCGAAATGCTCAGTTTGGGTGTACAGAAATTGTGAACTGCACAAAGAGAAGAACACGAAGAGATCCTGTGCCTGCCCCATACGTAAATGCCTTTTCATTGGCTCGTCTAAGCAGTTATCAGAGCACTTCAGCAGTACACATCAGGATTCTGGGAAGCGTTGAGTATGACAGCCCTTTGCCGGTCACCTTAAACAAGAACGAAACGTGCCTTGTTCTGCAGGCAGAAAAAGACGTTATTCTCTTTCTCCTCAACAAAGGAACGGAGAATATTGGGCATACAGTCATGATAACTTGCATCAGCCCGAGCTCGTCAAAAGAACAGTTTTTATTTATTTATTTATTTAAAATTTTTTAGAGGAAATTACAATAATACGATTGAGTAATCTGCTTAATTGCATCACATATAATATGACATCACATTTTTTAAATAAATAAATATACCACAATGTGATTGTATTAAATCCTCTAATTTTCATTCATTATCACATTTATATCTCTTAACTTTCTTCTAATCACAATTTTATACTCGACCTTCCATGTCATACCTAATTATAGTTCTTATCCCAAAATGTCATCGTCAAGTAAAACAAGTGTTGATTAATAAAATGTTCAAAATAAAAATGCAATGGAGAAAAAAAAAAAAAAGCGATATAAAAATGAGTAAAAATTATGAACCTTTCATGTTAAAATGCAGTGCGCTTATAAAAATAAATAAATAAAATTGTATGGTGAATATATTTTGCCTTCACAAAAACTATCAGTTCAAAAACTAAAATCAAATCAAATGCGTGTTACAATCAACAAATGAACTAGTTTTCTTTACATCATTGTCATGTTAAAATTCCATTAAACTTGGCAACTTTATTGAATGCATCTTATAATTGTGTATAAAAACAATAATACCACAACTTAGTTGTACTTCTCAGCCTTGTATTTGATTTCTGGGTTGCGAATATCGTCTTGACTTTGAATCAATCGAATCTCCAAACTGCTCGATTGGCAATCATGTCCAGCCTTCGTATAGTCATTTAATGTCCTCGCCAGAAGCGCCTGCAACAAACGATTACATCTTAGCCACCATTCAGAAAACCAAGATCCAAGTAAAACAATAAATTAGTCATGTTCTTATATAAGACTTCCCCTCCTAACTCTTCATCCCATCACTACAAGCCTCGATCTATAAAAATGACAGGTTCTTTTTGACTCGATCATTCCTCAAGATGATGATTGTTTTAACAAGTAACTTATCATCAAGATGGCCACGGAAAATAATATCGCAGTTGTTGAATAATGAATCTTAGCTTTGAATAAAGATATTGGGCAACGGCATGACAAAAGAATCAGCAAAACGAATACCTGCAAGCTTGACACGGACAGCTCTGCTGCTTTGTTGAGGTTTCAGGATATTTCTGCATAATATGGGAGAACTAGAATGAGAAATCACTCGTGAATACATGATAAAGTTGCACTAGGACAATTTAATTTTGCTCAAGAATTACATTGCTCCATCCTAGCAAAAGTACAGTCATTAGATCTCCTGTTCCCTGATAGCAAGCAATGTCAATATATTAGTTATGTCTGCCGTACAGGATGAAAAATATTTGCACTTGGAGGAACGAATTTGATTAAACAAAAAAAGTCGAATATGTACATTTGCATAAAAAATTAGTCAGGGTATGTGGGAAGGGAGGGGGTTCAACAGTCATATGCACTCCGCATCTCCATATCAGCCACGTGTCAAGGAAACAAAGGCGATAAGATCCTTGCAACTTCGTGAATAAAAAACATAGAGCACTTATCAGGTTCAGCATCTAGAATCTATAAATATTCATCTCTTGAGAAAAAAACTCTTAACATTTCATTATGTCCTACTTAGGAGCTCTAAGAAAACATGATACATTTCTATAAAACCCAGAGCAGAAGAGCTCAATAATAGATAGTTCAATCTTCACAATGATAAATAATTAATAGATATAGATACATGCAAAATCCCCAGAAGGTTCATGAGTGAAACAAATGCATACCGTGAAATAGGCAGGAATTTTGGGAATCAAAATCTTGAACTGCTGACATTGACCCTATAAAAATCAAGTTGTTCAACAAAAGTGGAAACACGTTATAATTACTATACCAAGTTAAAAGTAAATAATCCCCAAGAGAACAGTACTAATAAACATAGTTTTTTAAAAAAATAAAAAGTTAAGCCTCACACTTAGACATTGGAAAAACGTCTTAATACCTTTATTTTTTAAGGGCTAACTAAGGCTTACACCTCGTCTGATTGAGGCTTACCCCTTAAGACATATGCCTCATTAATTAAGACGCGTGCACCTCACAAATGTTTAGCCCTTCACTTTTTAAAACCCAAAAATTCACATAATTTGCATGGCTAATATAATCAGATCTTTAAGATATTAGAACCTAAATTTGTTATTTGATTTTCTAAAAATAAAAGTAAAAAATTCAACTAATCATAAAAGAAAAGGGAAAAATAAAAATTTATAAATACTTTGTTTTATTTGAGTTGCTACTCTTTGCACAACTTTCCTCCAAAACTCATTTCGACCACACATTCTCCAAAAAATTCAATTTCCTCCAATTTGTCCTACACCAAACGGGCTCTTTATTGATATTTTAAGTAATTTGTTGTTTTGAAGACTTTTACATTTGTTAATAAATTGCATGTTTATTTTTATATATTTCTATAGTTTTGGTTCACAATGAGGCATTCGTCCCAAAGCACCTCGAGACTTACGCCTCGGCTCACGAAGGAAAAACGCCTCATTACCCTTTTTCAAACCATGGTATTAAAGACACGGAACAGTGTACAAAAAAGAGTTAGCTGTAACTTGCATGAGAAGAACACTTCAGTAAAATATTTATGTTCTTATTTTTCTTTTCCATTTTTTAGGAACATGCATGCATAATGGACATCGTAATCTATTTGCATGACTTACTTTTCATACCTTCTCTCTTTGATGATTGTCAATCAAAAGAAGATTTCCATCTATGTTTATACTTGTAATCATAACCTGAAATGTGACCATAAATGTTGAAAATCATAGAAAGAAATAAAACTTAATACAACTGTATAATTTTAGTTATTCTCTGGCTATTCCAAAAAATCCCTTCAAATCTCATAACAACTTTGATTAACGATGCCTGATAAGGCTGACCTTCTTGAAAAATTGTATGCTCATAAAAATTACACCGACATTTTTGTTTTTTCATAATATCATCAACGGAAGAGGACGAACAAACAAACAAACTTGAAATGATCAGATAGTGAACAAAGTAACCAATAACCAATTGACAGATTCCCACAAAGTTATCTTCTATATTTTCTTTACGCTAAAAGATCTCACTTATTTCGTTGACATGGTTAAAAGTTCACAAGAGGAAAATTTGCTTCTTTTTTTTTTAACATCAAACTCGATCATAGAAACAAGAGTCATAAGTATAGATAGATATTCATATTACAAACCTATATCATCCATTTTTAAAGTTGTGTAATTAAGAGTAACAGATTAGTAAGAAAAATAAATATATGTCTAATTGATGAGGACAAGTTAATAAATCCAAATTCGCTTGTGCTTTAATAAACTTCATTATTTTATGGCACAGTCGGAAGTTGTCTAGGTCTAACAGGGTATGATTTATGAATAAGTTATAAGCAGCAATCAGGGATCTAAAGGTAAATTTTACCATCCATTTTAGATGTTAGGGTCCGTTTGATTGCGAGAATGAAAAATTAATGGAAAGAAACTGTTTTTCAGGGAATTGGAGTTCATGGAAAAATATCAATTTGATGTGTTTGATTGAATTTATTTTTAAGGTGGGAAAAATGGGGAATTTTTCGAATTTTGTTGTTTAATTGACATTATTAATATTTTCCATGAAAAATTTGGTAAACTTGAGTTATTTTAGGTTTTTAAAAAAAAAGTTATATATATATATATATATATATATATATATATATATATATATATATATATATAAGCGAAAAAAATTAAGCGAAAAAAAAAAGTCCGAACTTGGGGTAAAGGAGGGGGCCAAAATAATTTTCCACACAAGGTGGAAACAAAAAGCCATTGAAGTGGTGGGAAAATTTTTTCCTCCAAATGGAGGAAAACTCAGTCAGTTAGTCACGTGCGCCGCTTGAAAAATGTTTTCCAAGCCAAAGTTATGCAATCAAACAGCTATAAAGTGGGAAAATAGGCTGGAAATTGCATTTTCCATGGAACATTTGTGTCTATCAAACAAACCCTTAGATTATTCGTTCTAAATATTTTTTCGCAAAACCAATGTTCAATGCTTGAAATTTATCGAGGCAAAGAAGGATGAAAAAGGGACACACCATCCCGTGTGAACTAAAGAGTAACACTACAGGAAGTTGGTTTCAAAGCATTAAAAATCATATGCAATTTGGAAGCTGGTGGAAACGCCTTTGAAGAAGGGACACTATCACAATAAGGGTAGAAAAAGGCAATTGAATGTCTGAACCAAACCAGTCAAGATAGAACTTTTACTATAGCCAGAGACAATATCTCAGTGGAGAGCAAATATGATCAGCGAACAATTCAAATAGTAATCCTATTTATTACTGTAGGCTGTCCTTCCATGTGATGTTGCTAAAAAAACACAAAATGAAACAATATGGTCTTAAAAAAAAAAAATATATATTGCATAACTCAACTTTTACAATAAAAAAAGAAGCATGTCGTAAACAAACTGATTTGGAATGTGATCTATGTTACAAGTGAATCATGACATATTCAAGACAGGAAATTAATTTTAGGAGGAGAAAGACTTCAAAAACAGGTTGAAGAGGAAAACAAATATCAAGACAAATATTGCATTAAGTGAAAGGCTTGGGAGCCAATTGAAACTAATTTTCTAATGTTTAAGCACGAAAACAAACCTTTGATGGTCCAGCTGCATGAAGAATGTTGCAAGCTTCCCTACCATCCTGTTCAGATGTGATCCTGAGACAGGTGAAACCCACATAGAAGGCAACATGGGCTAAGGTAATGGCAGACACAAATTGCAAAGTAAAGATGTTGCATCATGATGTTGCCAAAATATACATCCATGTAGTAACTTAGTAAGACTTCTCCATCATGGTACAAGTACATTTAGCATCTGAATTTTTGTATAAAATAGAAAAGAACAAAACCATCCATTATACTGCAAGTTGATATAGATGGACCACAAAGCAGCAAGAGTGTGAGTCCCAGTCCAATAGCAGTTTAGATATATAAACTTCAAATCATCAATGATTAAGTATGCTCAACTCTCACGATCCTAACTAAATTGACATCATTCTTAGCGTGCTGCTTTTGCTTCAAATTTTAGTAGAGTATCCATGGTACTAGGAATAAATAAAGATTCTCTCATTAAGCCCTTGTTTGGTACACATTATTTAAAACCTCATTTTTTTCAAAACTCATTTCAAACCACATTCTACCAATAAAATAATTTACACATAAACCCAAAAAGATTCACTACTTTTTAACTACACTCTAAAAATTTACTATTACAAACCACATTATATCAAATAATGGGTCTCAAATAGGGGTTAAATATTTGTGTAAATGAGATAGCAACTTCACACATTTCGTAAATGCAGCACAAAACTGCTGTTCTGTTTCACACTAGCCACTTAGCAACCAACTTCAACAGGCAGTAAGTTTTTAACAAGATCGAGACAACAATATCCTCTTAGAAACACAAGTATATTCGATCAGCTTCAGAATTTGTAGGTACTATTTAGATGGAAAGAATACCTTAACCCAGTTAATTGTTCAGCCTCAAACTGATTAGGAGTCAACATCGAAGCAATAGGGACAACCTATTTTGAAGTGGCACTTTAAAGCGTTAACCATCAGAAAATTCAATCCATGGATTTAACAAAAAAATAAATAAATGCAAGTTAACAACTTGATTCAACTTATTCTTTATCTCATTATTATTTGGAGTCAGCTATATTGATAAAACAACCTCCAAAGTCCAATTATAAAGGGAAGCAATGACTCAATTACCTTTTTAGTTGCCTCATTCCATGTCATTTTATGCACTTGGATATAAAGGATATTCTTCTAAATTGAGATTATATTTTCTTCTTTTCTTTTTCCTTCTCTAGAAAAATAATTAAGCCTCCGTTTGGTAACTTTTTTATAAACAAATTTATCCATTTCACATTCCTAGAAATAAAGCAGAAAATTACTAGCCATAAGTTTACTTCCTAAAAACTGGTGTTAAGTTGAGAAAATATTTTGTTATATCCTATAAGAACAAATATTATGTATACTTTGAACTTGAATAGAACATTTCCATATGTGGACAAAGTGGTCAAACATAAAACATGAAATAAACAATATGATTTCAACCCTATTGTGATTGGAATTAGTCACACCTAGGGATTTGAGCTCTTAGGCATGACTCCATAGCTATTAAGGCCATTTGAATAAAGAAAGACGGAGAAAACTAGGTCCAGAAGTGCACACCCCCTATATGCAAGGTAATGCATTAATTAAAGGAAAACCCACTTCAAAACGGAAGAGTAAGTACCTTCTCTCGATATAAGGAAACAAGTTCCTGAGGGACAAAGCTTTCCTTCATCACCCAACACTGGATCACAGACTAAATATACAGCGTTTAGTGTTAGAAGACAAAATTTACATCAAGATACACACTATGCAATATAAATATTTTTGACCTTCATTACTAATATAAATGGTTGGGGGCTGCAATTGTTTATGCATGATCAGGATCAAGGACATCTGCCCCCAACCAAACCCAGAAACATGAAAACAAAAGATGAATAAAAAGTATTTACTCACATGTAACTTATATTTACTAATATAAAAAGTAGCAGAAGCTCAAATTAGTATGAGAAATTAGGAATACAAAATCCTGAATGCCATTGTTAATATGAATGATATATATTATCAACAGGTAGTGGTGTACTTACCATATGTAAGTTTCGGGTTGATAGACCTAAGCTTGTCGACAACTTTTAGTACAGTGTTCATGAAGGAGACAGAACCAATATAACCTACAATAGGCCATTAAGAATTAGAAAGCACAAGGCAGAGCCACATAGAGTAAGCAAACAAAAACATTGATAGATAAACATATGTATTTAGAAGTTTTTGATAAAATTATCAAATTAAGCCCCCTGTTTGATTTTCATTGTTTCAAAAACATGTTTTTCTCTCTCCTCTTTTCTATCAAACATTTATCGATAAAATAATAATAATATTACACAAAAATCCAAAAAAAAATTCTTTACTTTTTAACCACACAGTCTCATAAAAATCATTATTCAAATCACAAAAACTCTTTTTAAACAACAAACACATTCTAAGTTTATTTTCTAAGGAATTGAAATAAACACATCTCGAAATTATAAAAATGGGCATAAACTGCACACCAGGGAAAAAAAACTATGGTATCGACCCTCACTTTTCTGTCAATACAAGGCTGTGGACCCATGGAACAAAAAAGTGGAATTGAGGCATGCCTCAGTTTGAGGCGCACATCTGGCGCCTTGAAGTGCTTAAAAATGTGCATTTTCTGTGAGGCGGGAGCTTCATTCATTGCCACGTACGCCTCAGGAGGCTTGTGACTTATATGTTTTTTTATTTTTTAAACTTGGGCCTTTTTATTTAACCTAATATTATAAACACTGAATACAAACTTTAAACTTCTAAACTTCTTTAGTTTAACCTATTTTCAATTGCAAAAATGAGTAAAAAATGTTCCCAAACATACGGTTTCATTCTATTTGTATTTTGTTTTCAGTTTTTATTTTCGAAAACGTTTTCCTTTTTGTTTCATTTTCTGTTTTTAAATTGGCTGAAAACACGTTAAGCTTGCCATTTATGAAAATTGTTTCTAAAAAACACTATCTGTTTGAAATTTTACAGAATACTACTTAGACTATTTGTAATTAATTTGCTTCTGGATAAATTATAAAATTCTATTCTTTTGGAGATTTACTCTATATTATAAGAAATTAGTTTATCTAATATTTGTTGAACTAATTTAATAATGGCTAGAAAAATATAAAAACAATAGATAAAGCCATTAATGTTCAAGTCTCAAAAATATGACAACTTTCATTAATTCAAGTGTGTCCTGCTATTAACAATCTATCAAAATCAAACCAATACATCAATAAAAATGAATATTGAATTGCAAAATTAAACCATTTTTTTTAATTTAACAATTTAGAAAGCAGATAAAGGCCCAAAACAAGTTTTCTACATTTTCGATTTTAATAGAGTTATGTACTGAAAACGCCCAAAACAATTTTTTTACTTGTTTTGAGTTTTGTGTACAAATTTCTTTCTTGTTTTCAAAAACTCATTTTGAAAAATGGGGAAGAGAATGCATTTCTGGTATTTTCAAAAATAAAAACAGAAAATTGCCTAAAAACAGAAAGGAGATCAGGGCCTAATATCTTTTACAGTCGTGTTGTGTTTTTTTGTTAGAATTCCCTAACCTTGTGGCATGCTTGAACTTTGAAGTATTAAACTACTAATTTTTGGATGATGTATGTAGAGATGCTACATTAGATATAAAGTAGAATATTTTTATTTGTGAAATAGATTTTTTGATATTATTTTAAATTATTTTTCTATTTTTATGGTTTGTGGTGAGGTTTAAGCCTCAAAGCTCCTTGCGGCTTATGCCTTGCCTCACAAACGAAAAGATGTATCGGTGCTTATTTCTACCTTTTTAAACATTGTGTGGACCTAAATTTATGGAAATTGATATGACAACAAAGAAAATTGAAGTTGTTCCAACTATAAGTATAGTTGTGGTGTAGCAATTTTTAGAGTGCTTTCAAGATACCCGTCAGTAGATGAGTATAGAATAACTGATCATTAGCCTCAAGACCCTCAATTAAATCCCAAAGTTGGTCTCCGTTCAAAACCTGGGCCTTAAAAGATGGCTATCCTGCAAAAAATTCGGTTGGGCTAATTACAAAATTATCTGTATATATCTAATGACAGGCATCAGACTGTTTGACGAAGTGGTATAAGCAGCTTGCCTGTGCGGTTCGAGAACTGTACGGAATTAATGGGGTTCACGTCATAGCCAAGTAATTGTAGAGGAAAGACAGCTGCTTTGTTGCCAACGTATCCCTTAGTTGAAATGAATTGGAAATGATCTCAACATGGACATTTTGAGGTATATCACGAAAGCAAGAGAATCATAAAAAAAAGGATAAAAATCCAAGAAGACAAAAGAAGAACCAAAACAAGTTGGCATAATATCGATACCATGGCTTATTTTTTTGTATATAAATGGAATTATTGATTAATGTGATACTTTAGAACAGCTAAAAAAGTGCTTATTTGAATGTTTAATATCCCGCAGTTCAATTGGACAAAAGAAGAAGAGGTTCTCAAGTCACGTGATTTATTCATGGGAGTATATGATGACATGAATATTGATGAATTCTTCCTAAAAGGAAAACATCCTTAAAATAACAAACTCAGAAATGCACTGTAATGTCACACAAATATGCATAATAAGAATGAACAACCGATATGAAGACAAAACTGTCCAAGATAAAGGCGTGATAAATATCCTTCAAAACCAGTCCTTTCTTCCTATATCCAACATTTTGAAAAATCCTGGCTTACTCCAGACCTTAGGTACATCCACATCAACAGATTACATTCTCCTTAACTCAATAATTTTCATCAATACACTTGAACAACAGTAATTTCAAATCATCAAAAACCATTTCTTTCTAATTGGAAAACAATAACCCACAAGCAATATAGTATTCAAAAGAGGGTTTACAAATTGCTTTGAATTAATAAACAAGAAGCACCTGAACTGTGTGAGATTGAATACTATGAACCCGCCCCGTCTCTGATGGCAGTGCTAAAGCAAGAATCGGCGGAGGTGCCATTATCCACTTCTTTAAACTCCTATTCAATCTACAAAATTTCCATTTAAAAAAAATCATTACATAAATACATGGTTACATAACTATACTTTTATAATAATACGAAAAAGGAAGAAGAAGAAGAAGAAGAATGTTACCTAAGAATGCAAAATCTCCGAGTGGGTTTAGCTTCCAACAGACCAACGAATGCAGATTTGAGCATAAATTCGAACAATCTACATATGTATACAGTACGAGTGATTCTCTAATCTCTAGCAATCTAATTAGTAATTATGTATATAGTCGTGATTCCGGGGAATTGATGTGGGAACGGCAAACTGGGAAAGGTAATGTTACCCTCCCTCGGCGCATTGCCGTGATGACCCCACTCACACGGTGTAGGGCCGCACTTGTGTGTGTCCCAACGCCCCCACACCACACCCCACGCTCAGGTGAGTGGGTTCATTTCGAGGTGAAGGTCGAGGGAAAATCTAGCACAATTTAATTGAAAATGTATTGAAAAATAATTTTAATAAATGTATATGATTAAAAAGTAATTTAATTAATTTATAATTTGTAAACTTGTAAACAAACAAAGGCGTATCATTGGTCGAAGAAAGTTGGCTTTAGGATTTTCAGTAGGGTGGCAAGAGAGCGAAGTGGTAAACTGCTCCAAACCCTAACCCGATTAATAATGATTTTATTTTTTTGATTTTTTTGAGACGAGTCTGGAGTTAAGTTGATCTCATTTTTGTACTAGTTAGCTTATTTTAAGTTCATGATTTGACTTGTTTTTGAGTTTATGTTATTAATTTTTTGGATCAAGCTGGGTGTAAAACTTGGATTACACCCTTCTATATCTTACTAGAAGTGTCAATCTGAGTGTTTCGAGTGAGTTGCGAATCGTAGTTCATTTCGATTTGACATTATGAATAAAAACATAGAGTTTTGAGAAGAATACATAACTCCTAGGTATTAGGTTTAACTATTTAAAACTAATAAGTTTAAGTTTTTATTTATTTATTTATTTTTATTCAGGTGTTCAATAGTAATTAATAAATATAATACTATATATACAATAAAAATAATTATCATTTATATATTAAATTGAAATTAATATAATATTAAATAAAAAAAGTCAAACAATACCTAATGTTGTGTCCGTCTCACCACCACTACCCATCCCACCCCCCAAAAAGTTACAATTAGTCTCACAACGTCACTGTTCGGTTACAATTATAAATTTAGTCACAAATGTCACCCCACCCGACCCGACCCGACTCGATCGACAAAGTCACAGTCGGTCACAAAAAGTCACAACTACAAATTTAGTCTCAAAATTCACCGTCACCCACACTAGCCTACGCCACCCACTAGTAAAGTCACAGTTGGTCACAGAAAGTCATCGTTCGATCATAATAACAAATTTAGTTGCAAAATTAAAACCACCATACCTGTAAAGGTACATTTAGTCGCACAAAATCAAGGTTCAGTCACAATTACAAATTTAGTCGCATATTATAATTTGTTCAGAAATTACTCGTTTTCTTGGTCACAATTAGTCACTATTTCCATCACAATTACCTAATAATTGGTCACATTTGTGATCGATAAAATTTTGTAACATGAATTAACTCAACGGGTCACTTCTAATGGTCACACAAAGTCACAGTTGATCACAATCTCTCATATAATTAGTCACATTTATGACTAGAAGAGTTACGCAAATTAAACAGTCATATTCCGTACTCATCATAAGTCTCATAAATTCATAATTAGTCAATATTTTGATCACAATTACATAACAAATTTGTCATATTTGTGACTAGAAGGGTCACACAAAGTCACGATTGACACAAATCAAACGATCACATTCCGTACTCATCACAAGTTCCATAAAGTCACAATTAGTCAATATCTTGATCACAATTACCTGAAAAAATTATCACATCACATGCTTGTCACAAGTAGCAAAAAGTTACAATTAGTTAATATTTTGGTCATAATTACCTAACAACTGATCACAAAGATCCATAATTGGTCACATATTATTATTTATTGGTCACAACTTACTCATTTTCTTGATCACGGTTAGTTAATATTTTATATTACAATTATCTAATAATTGGTCACATTTCGTACTTGTCACAAGGCCTAATAATTGGTCACATTCCGTATTCATCACAAGTCGCACAAAGCCACATTTAATCGACATTTTGGTCACAATTATCTAATAATTGATCACAATCACTATTCAAGTCACCACACCACACCACACTCCCACCCCACCCCACCTCACTGCAACCCAAACCACCACTAGATCGGCACGACCACCACTAAACAGCAAAACTCCACAATCCACCATCAACACAGTCGCCACCACAGCCTCCACTACCACCACCAGCAATTGTAAAACTCATACATACAACCTGTAAATTTAACACCACCACCACATCAAATCCACCATCAACACAGTAGCCACCACGGCCTCCACTGTGACGCCCCAAATTTCTAAGATTCAAGTGCCACTAAGAACCATATCTTGAGGACAAAAATACAATCAATTGAAATTGATAAATTTAGTCAATGTGTGCAATAAGAGTCAATTACACAAAACATAATAAAATATAACATGTGACACAATAGTCGATATTTCTTATTTAATAGAATTTAATTTTAAAAAATAAACTTGACGTGTCTCCTTTCGTATTCCACGTTTCTAGCCATCTCACGCTCAATCCCCACGAAATCATTAATTTCCTGTAAGGGGGGGCATGGGAAAGGGGTGAGATAAAATCTCAATAATTATGATGTCTAAACTTCTCATATTACACGCATTAATAAAAGGATTATAACATATTTATCTTACAATGGAGTGTATAGTACTACTATCTCCGACCCCGTTTCATATTAGAGTCCTTAATTCGACTCTCTTAGCATAACATATTTTGGGGTCCTTACATGATTTCATAGAACTTACGATCTTTGCATTAATACAAATAATAGGAGAAATTCATACACCACTTGACAAACATACTTACCGTAAGGTTATACAAAAGAAGGAAATCAACTTCCGAACGATCCTTTACCAAATCACTTTGAGCAGATATTTTACTACCTTTTCTTCAAAGAGAATGTATGTATGTGCACGTGTGTGTGGGTGTCTTTTGTCCATGGAAATGAGTTATATTTAGAGCTTGTTTGGTGCATCAATTATTTTTACCAAAAATTTTCAAATTCAATCTCAACCATCTATCTTTGGTCAAGCCCACAATTTTTTACTTTTCAAATCAATCTAAACCATACATCCATCAACAAATACAAAAAAACCATAAAAATAAAAAATTCTCCATACACCAAACGGGCTCTTATAGTGAAAAGTAAAGTAATTTGAATTGGAAATGAATGAAATCATGCACATCACTTCACCGGTCAAAGGGGTCTTTTGCTTCCATTAAGTTATGTTGAGGTTTATTAGGAGTATAATAATAATTCTAATTGGAACAACTTTGCACAAAATGCTCTCTTTTACTTAAATCTATAAACACATGTCAAATATATATATGAACACATTAATTTAACGTAAAAGGTGGTAAGGAAATTAATGTTAGTTATATCAAATTAGTGAAAAGATTACACCAATTTCATAAAGTTTCATTTGACTTTCCCATAACATAAAATTTCTCCTTAATTAAACCATGGCAGATTTTCGGGTAATTGCATACCAAAAATTCTGGACTTATAAAATTTACACATCGCTCCCTAAATTATTGTCAATCATTACTTAAACTTTCAAATATATATATTTTAGGACTTGTTTTTGAAATTAACGGTTAGCGATGAACATTCGGGATGTTACATCCACCACCACCACCACCACCAGCAACTACAAAACTCATACATACAAACTGTAAATTTAACACCACCACCACATCAAATCATAATTAACCAAATATTCACAAGTTAAAAATTTAAATCTACACATCAACCGAACATTTTGAATAGCATTAAAACTTGCAGCAAATTAAGTATCTCTGGTTAGTTGATCTACTTGTTCTCCAATCTTCATCCCCAACCCCTATGGCGTAAGCAGCGACAAGCAGCAGATCTCACCACTGCTTTCACCAAAACCCACTGCCTTGCACCATCGCATACACCACAAATAACCGTACTTACAAACCACATCACTTACGCCTTGCACTATCGCCAACTGTTATGTTGTATCTGCCGCCAGTAGTCTCGGTGTTATGTCGACCACCACCAATGGTTTTATTATAGCCTTCACTAGAAGCAGTATTATCGTTTTCGCCACCAATTGAATAACCATCAGTTGTATTTTTACAATCCCCACAGTTGTTGTATTTTATATATTTGTTGCGACTAGTAGTGGTATTGTCGTTCCGCCGCCACCGGTTGATTTGTAGAGGGAGATAGTAGTACGGGGGAATAAAACGATTTGTTTGGGTGGGGGTGGGGGGGGGGAGTAGGGAATGAAGGGATCAAGGGATTGTGTTGAGATAAATTAGTTTTTAATAATAAAATATTTAATTCATAATAATTGGAAATTAGCACCTGAATTTTAAAAAAGAAAACTTTATCATTTTATTTTTGAAATGTAACTAGTTTTACAGTCGTGCGATGAGCGGACACATTTTGCTGACAAAGTATAATGTACTATTACGAAACAATGAGAAAAAAATCAATAAAAAGTGAGTGAATGTCAATTTTTTAAATAATAATAATGTTAGTTTACATTGAGTACAAATAGGCATGTGATTTAAATATCTTACTAATATTCAATTTAGCCTCTCATAAGGCATCTAGGGACGCGAAATATGTGATGGGTATTATAGGTTTAGGCTTTTTATACAACGGACAATAAGTAAGTTAATGACTTGGACAAAGAAGTCAAATTGTTACTTATTGTAAAAATATTTAATTATATAATGATAATGAATATTATAATCTTAGTTTATTATATAATTTTAAAAAAATTATTTTTCCTTGAACTCATTTTTAACCGCACAGTCTCTCTATAAAATAAGTATGTACACGTATTCCATAATTTTCCATATTTCTTAACAACACATTTTAAAACCATAGTTGCATTTGATACTTCCGAATTTTTCCGTTTTATCTCGATTTTCCTTGAAAACAAAGAAATATTTCCTTTAGGTTTAATTGGGAATTCACTTTTCACATTTATCATACTTTCAAATGTTAATTACAAATTCAACCAAACTCATCCAGCAATTTATTATCCATTAAAAATAAATTCTTTACTATTCAATTTCTTAAAAGAATTTTCTTTCTATTCAAATTCCATAATTTTATATATCAGATTTTGCGTGAGCTCAAAGAGGAGATAGCTACCATGCCAGATAGTCAAATGCAGGTAATCATCACGGTTTTGTTCAAATTCAGTTTTCAATTGATTTTGTCATGTTTTGGTTTCTTCTCAATAAACTGGACTATGAAAGGAGATTTTTTATTTTTTTTAATTCAAAGATGTAAATATATTTATCAAAAGTTAGATATAAATACACAGAGCATTCCTAAAATGAGAACCTACTTACAAAATAAGCCAAACGAAAGAAACCACAAAACTTGAACGCAGCCAAGTATAATCAGGCAAAAACATGCCCAACAAAGTCTCAAAATATTCATAAGTAAATACAAATGCTCCCAGCATACTTGTACATAAGCATAGAAAGAAAGGTACCAATACAAATTCTTTAGGCATCCTGGAAAGGAAAATGACAATCAAATCAAACATGTACACCGGGCATACCCACCCAAATTTGTTTGGTAAACTAAATAAATTTGTTTATAAACCAATTTATAAATTATACTATTTCCTAAATCACTTTTTAATCACACATATTTTATATCTCCAATTTTCAACCACTATTTTTTTACGTCAAAAATATAATAAACCAGTTTATAAACAAAGATGTGTTATTACCAAATAAACTTAAGTCACATTTTTAGAACTTGAGGAAGCCCTATCCCTGTTTTTCACTATCATAAGCCTAAGCATGGATTTCCCAGCTTTGGTGTAATTTTGCATCTGTAAACCAACAAACAGTAGCTTGATTGTCCCCATTTTGACTGCATTTAGGACCTCAGAATTTCCCAGTTAAGGCAGCAATCTGACTCATTTTTCAGTAGCAGCCGAGCCACAACCCAGACAAACTACCAACACTGGGAAAACACAACAATTTTCTAGCACTCAGCCCTTCACACTGTCGAATTTCATCTGCAACCCCTCACTGATTAACAATATCAGAATTCTGGCCCTGTTATCAATTCCAGTAACCTTGGAAGAAGGCAGATAACTTTAGTTGTTTTTAGAAACATCTTTGATAAGTGTATTTTATACACTTATTTATCTATCGAAATTAGGATATTATAATATTTTTCTCGAATAAATTGTACTTAGTTTGTGTTTATTTGTCATTATTTCAGGTTTTATCCCAAAATCAAGAAAAATGAGAAATTGAAGCAAATACATAATATAATTGAATGGAAAGTGGAGCTAATTGAAGACGTTTTGAAACTCAAGGGCTTAATTGCACAATTGAAGACTCAAGGACTAACTTATCATATATGGAAGAATTGAGTAACTTGAAGGAGAATTTATTTGATTTGGGCCTTAGGACTAATTTGTGTATATATATATATACACATATTGCTGAACATAAGGAAGGAGGAGCCGAGAGAGACATAGCATCCGTGAGGGGAACAACCAAGAGACAAATTGTTGAAGAAGGAATCCAAGGCAGACAATTAATTGGTTGGTTTCTAGGGGAGAAAACAAGTAATCAGCAGATAGAGAATTGACTTACGGCTGGGAAGAATTAGTTGGTTGGATTGTGAGACATACATATATATACACAAAAGGTGTGGCTGGTGATTAAAGAAGATATACACAATAAATTGGAATCAGGTTGGCAGCTTGGGATTATTGGAGACAAGAATTGAGGAAGACAACTCGGCTGGTAGGGTGGATTTGAAGGACTCGGCAGACTGGGAAGAGGGTGATCCGTGGATTTAAATTCTTCAAACTCCGGGTTTTGTTTTCGTTATTTATTGATTTTTCTCCCAATAACATGAGTAGTTAAATTATTAATCGGGATTGACGATGTATATTTAATGTTTCTTGTTTGATTTTAATTCTTAAGTTGGCGCTTTAATATTTATGTATTGATTTTATTATTGCGTTTAATGCTTGAGTTGCTTGATCACCAATTCATGAGTTAATGATTGTTTTCATAATCCGAGAGGTGAGTTAACAATTAGATCACGTAATAAAATTCGACGATTTCAACAAAAAGATAGATATATGAATTTATGGTTGCATGTGGTCAATTATGAATTCCTATGAAATTAAATGCATTTAGCTAAGGAAAATTCTGACCCGATGTAGAGATACATGGTTGACTTAGTTAAATATGCCTAATTTGAACTCGAGAGAGGTAAATTAGATATATGCGTGAATTCGATCAAATACAATTTTAGAAAACAACTTGAGATGAGAAATTAAGCTAGAACGTTATTTCGAAATCGTTAGTCCCGATATTCATTCAATTGCTAGAAATCCCACCACTTTGTTTCTTGCTTTTATTAATTGCTTTTAGTTTAATTTTCTATTTTCATTTTAATTGCATTGCATTGTTTATTTCATTTATTCTCAATTTTATTGTCGTTTTTGGATTGTTTAGTATTTTATTTTTTTAGTTAGTTTTTGTTTTAGTTTATGAATTCTATTGAATCAAAGTAAATAGATAACAAATAAATAGTCATCGTGGAATCGACAACCCGGACTCAAAAGTCCATTTTTACTACTTGTTGACGATATCGTACACTTGCGATTTCACACCAACAATCTTCTTGACTCCTTGAGGTTAATCAATCCTGTCCAATTTTGGTTGCCAAAAAGCTTGTGAGGGTTAGCATTGAACATGCTTTATGCCAACCATAGCAATGTCAAAAACCGAGCTAACGGCCTCCAAATCATCCTTCCCAGCAGACAGCTCCTTGTCGAGGTACCCAATCACCGGAGCATCATCATCCCTGCCCAAGTCTAATTTAGAGAGTAAAGCAAGTGCTTCTTTTAGCCATTGAGTCTCCCCAACCATCCAAAAGAAGCCACCCACACCCCAACACAAATCACCAACCACAAAGTCCAAACAAAACCAATGCAACATAATTGTTAATATGGTAAACCAAACCAACCGAGACCAAAGAAGTCCAGAAACTCCAAAGAAGAAAAGGTTTCATCCTCAGACCCACTTTCCTCAGCATATAACTTTCTTCTTCAGTAATGCCCTATTTATCTATTTCAAGTTGTTGATGAATCTCTTCCTTTTCTAACTCTTCTAAAAGTTGATCTGCCCTGTCTTTCTTAGCCAATGCCTACAATAAAAACATTAGCATAGGAAATACGTAGAAGGATGGCAAAAGAATCTAACAACTATATTGACTTGTTAATTCCTACCATGGACAACTTAGTGTTTGTTCTTTCGATAACGGACTTTGCATGCTTCAATTTCCTTTCTTCCGAATGAAGCTTCAATTTCTTGTCACTAGACTTGTGATGTCCATCTTGAGGGCCACATGTTGGATAAAATTCAATAATGTGGGGCCAAACATGTATAAAATAAAATGTGTGGTGCTATCTTAAGGATTTAGTCAATAAAGTGATCCACTAAAGATTATTCGGGACTAATGGGTATTAAGTGTCGTGAGATTAAAGTGTAGAGACGGATTCAATGTTATTAAATTGATGAGGGCCGATTTAATAACATTGAAACACGATAGCTGCCCTACAGCTATTTATACAGGTCATGGTCCCCAATTAAGCGTAGCTTTTCATAATTGTCTGCATCCCCATCAACAGAGAAGAAAAATAAGGAGAAAACCATGAATCGGTTGGAAGGCCATAACCCCGTTCGATCAAACACAATAATGGATTCAGGTACGCTTCCGCTTCAGTTTCGATCTTGATAATTGCAGCATGATGTTTATGGATTTTAGATGAACAATCATCTATATTAATTTAATTCCAACAATACTTTCTCCGGTATTCTATTGCTGAAGAGACTGCAGCTGGCAAGAAATCATTCCTCGATAAAAGACAATGAGTTCCTTATCTCGTGAAAGCAAGGATCACAAAAAGTTATGTACCCATAATGTTTAACCTTAGCATCACGAAACCTTTACATAAAAGTACTACCACGTTGAGCATTGATCAAATTTAAGATATCAAGTATATGTCACAGACCTTCAGCTCTTCAGCCATCAATTCATTGTTTCTGTTTTGGACTCCTCTCTTGATCGCTATTTTTTTGTAATTTCACATTTCTCCCATAGCTTTACAATGGAAGCAGCCAGTCCTTGAAGTTTCGCTTGTGATAAAGATGGGAAGGAGTTAAATGTTTTGTCAAATGATTAAATTCAACCACCAAACATTTATGAATACGGAGATTGCATTTGACTTATATTTCAATAGATTAAACTACCCCACCTGGTGCAGGGATTGTCTCCGAGAGGATCTCATATTACGTGGAATCAATTGAAGTCATAATTAGGTAAA
This sequence comes from Ligustrum vulgare, assembly GCA_963555705.1. Classification (NCBI taxonomy): domain Eukaryota; kingdom Viridiplantae; phylum Streptophyta; class Magnoliopsida; order Lamiales; family Oleaceae; genus Ligustrum; species Ligustrum vulgare. The sequence continues at coordinate 50,909,878 of OY743176.1, read as the reverse complement.
AATGACCAACCTCCTAAAATAACATTACCAACCAAGAGGCGATCTTGTGGGAAGGAACTAACCTAAAGCAAAATGGCGTGGTAAAGACAACCAAATCTCTTTAATGTTGTCATTTCATCATTTGTCAATTAATTTTTCACTCCATATGGAAGTAGACGGAATGGTCTCTTGTATCCCGAAACTATTGCTGCAAAAGATCAACATCAACTGGTAGAGGATCGTATCCCCACCACTCAATAAAACGTGGACTAAGTCCTTCCAACATCATGTTAGCTTCTTCAGCAAGTTGAGCCTCACCAGGCAACTGAAATCGTACTCTATTGGGTAAACCTACATCTTGTAACCTCCTACTAAGAGAATCACCCCATTTTGTATATCCACTCAATTGATAACTGTTCGCTCCGCAAGTGCACGGGTCGTGCAAGTAATAAAGTGGACGTGAGTCCAAGTATCGATCCCACAGAGATTGTTTTAAATTTTATTTTAGATTACGAATTCTTAACCGGAACTAGAGATTTGATTGAGTTTGAAAATTTTGTTTTTGAAAATTAAATACAATTATTTAAATACAATTCACGGGGTTTTGAATATCCATGTTCCAAATGTTATTTAAGTCCTCTTTCGAGCGATGCATAAAAACCTATCTGTAAATGCAAATTGACTATATTTCTATGACAATTAAGCAATTAGAAAAACATTAACGATCAATGAACACTATATAGGATAACACAAAGTATAGGGGTATATTTCTATCCCCTATCAGACTTTGTGGAAATTAAATAGCTTCTAATGAAATCCTACTCTTTCGAAGATAGAAAATCATAAAGACAATCACACAAAAGCTGGCCAAACAACTGTATAATAATAAAAGGACTTATTTAATTGTACCAAACCCACAAATTGCGTATATTAAATAATAGGTCAAAATATAGAATCAATGATTAAAACTTCATCACAATCCTAACACAAGAATTTTAGCCTAAAAACATGATAAAAGATAAATCACAAGAAAAATGAATAGAAGTCACCCCATTCATCTTCTTGATCCTTGTTCTTGAATCTTGAATTTGGCCTTCAACGGATCCCCTAGCAATTCGACAGAGTTTTGGCATGAAATATGACAATTGGGAACCCTAAATTTCGTACCCAAGCCATGTATTTATAGATGTTAATGAGAATTAGGTTACTTGGGGAGAAAGACTGCTAATTTCCGCGCAAAAAACCCAGTTGCGGTCCAGTCGGATAATCGTGCGACCGCACAGTTCAAAATGTTGCGGCCGCATGACTCTGCAGGTAATCTTCAGTCACGAATTTTTGTGACCGTGCGACCGCACGTTATTAAATCATGCGACCGCACGGTGTTGGTCATTGTCTTTTAATTGCACAGCAAGTCCTCCAACTTTCGATTGTTACAATTTAGCCCATGAACTTCTAATTTCTTCCAAAATTGATTTCTTCTTCCAATTGACCCTTTGATTAACTGCATCAACTCTTGATTTGCTTACATTGACACTTTTATCATCCAATTGCTTGATTTTAGCTTTAATTCCATTGTTTTCACGACTTTTGGGTTATTCCTGAAATTATAAATAAATGACATAAAATAAATAGCAAATATTCTTGAATAAACAATTAAAATCCTGCTTTTAGGATAGAAATAAGTGTATAAAATACACTTATCAACACCCCCAAACTAGAACTATTGTTCGTCCTCGAAAAAAAATAAAATTAAACTATAAATTTGAAGTTAAAATGTTTTTGTTACTGTTAACTCATTTACCATGCGCTTCAACAATCCAGATTGACTAATTACTTTAGGAAAAAAAAATATGAACAATATAAAATATTTTCATTCATCCGATACTCGACTTCATTGTGTGTGTGTGAATATCCAGAATCAAATGCAAACTTATGCAAAAATAAACTTGACAATGTGTGACTTTTTATGCAAGAGGAAGCCCGAATCCCATGTGGTCAACAATGATTTTTTTTTTTTTTTCCTTACCCTCTCATGGATGATCACAATCTTATTGCTTTTCTCTCATATCCCGAGGTCTTTCCTATTGCTGTGGTTTCTAAACATATATAAATTGCATTTTTCCACACAAGGCAGTTAGGATTAGACATGTTAGCCCAAGACTAAACTAACCAAGAGGGGGGTGAATTGGTTTATAAAATTTTTTCGATAAATAATCTCAAACTTAAAAACCAATGGGTACAAGTATGAGCACTTAGTGTTGTAAGTAACTTAACTATCAATATAGTGTGCTATAAATGTGTAAACTTAATTGATAAAGCAAGTATAGCACTTAGATATAGTGTTGCACAATATAAATTGATAGAATAGAGTAAGTACAATGTAAGTAATTAAAAGGGATAAGAGAATGCAAACGGGATTTAAGGAGGTTCAATCAACCAACGTGATCCACGTCCCCCATTACCGAGCTCTCCGTCACGAGCAAGGCCAAATCCACTATATTGGTAACTTACAACAAGAAGTACCAAATCCTTAAGTGACTTACAACAAGAAGCACTTATCCTTAGGTGACTTACAACAAGGAGCACCTACCCTTAACCAACAATTGAGTTTTCACAAGGCTCTCGAAACCACAAGATATAATGAATTGAATTTACAATTGAAATAACTCTCTTGACAAATGATATTAAATTAAGTATCGAGAGAGTTAGGCTATCACTTCAATGGATAGGCTAACACTTCAATGGATAGCAATGAATTAAGCTCGAGTGTTAGAGAAAAACTTTGATGCAAATGATAATGAAAAGTTCAATGCAATCAAACAAAGTTATTCAAATAATCTCTTGTTAAAATATTGAATCAAATTAAGTACCAAGAGATGCCACACTTGAATAATTAATAATAAGTTAAGCTCAAAGTGTTTAGGCAATGGAACTTTGATGAATCAAATGATAATGAAAAATGTAGCACAAATAATCAAAGTTCTTTAATTGGAATTTCTCTCTTTTAAAAGATTAAAACAATTTTAGAAAAAAGAGAGACTTACACTTCAATTCCAATATATAGTGTGAAGATATTGAGGAAGTTTATACAATGTAAAATCAAGAATTTTCACAAAAACTTTCTTTCAAAAACTTTGATGAATTTTGATAAAACAAAGTTGGATCAATCAAAGTATTATAATAAAGATAGATAAATATAAATCAAGTAATAACAATGAATTTTTCACAAGAAAGCTTCTCTAAAATTTCCTCTTAGTTGTTGAAAATGAATGCAAGAGAGAAGGCTATTTATAGAGCAAATTTTGCACATACTGTCTTTTGCAGTCGACCTATCCTGCCATGCGGTCGACCTTAATATAGCCGTTGCGAGAAAATAGTCGTTGGAGTTCAAAAATAGGCAGTGCGGTCGACCTGAAAAAATTTGCGGTCGACCTGAAAGTGTCATGCAGTCGACGTCATAATCTGCGGTCGACCTGAAAAATCAGGATTTCAAAATTTTGATTTTTCAAGGTTTTCTGATCAAAGTTGATTTTGAAAAAAGATATTTTAATGTCTTTAAAAATGTTACTTGAGCTTTATGAAGTGTATTGCCAACTATTGATGCATTAACCTTACATAAGATTGAAAAGCAATTTGTAAATGCTCAATTCTTTGTAGGCTTCATTGCTTGGTCTTCATGCTTTCCGACTTGAAATTTGATTTTGAATATCTTCGATTCTTTCTTGATCTTCTTTGCGTCTCATGTGCTTGATCACATAGTTTTGATTTATATCTTTGATAGACGATTTGAACATTGAATGCTTTGAATATTTATCATTATATGAAACACTTGAAGCACACTTGTTAGCAACACAATATATTCTTATTTGTTATGATCAAAACAATAAAGTCAAGTTGACCATAGGTCAACAAGACAAGTATGCACGACAGACCAAGAGTAATTAACAAAGTGTTAGGAATTTCAATCAACAAAGCTTATACCATTTTATTCCATTTTTCTTTCATATGGACGACTTTTTCTTTTAATGTCCTTGTCTTTTACCATCTTTGTGCAATACTTTTCATACTTGCTTTCTATATGACCCCTGTAGCGAGCTTTAGGTCGGAAGCTCCCAACTCAGTTGAGCTTAGGGTACCAGGTTCAGAGAACTCCTTAGACTTAATTACCCGAGTCATAAAGGCTTAAACAGAAAAGTTAAAGATGTTTTAACATCTTATGTGTAAGTCTACTCTCCGTACTTTCTTTCTAGTTGACCCCTGTAGCGAGCTTTAGGTCGGCGCTCTCAACTCAGTTGAGCTTAAGATACCAGGTTCAAAGAGCCCCTCAGACTTACTTGCTCGAGTCAAAAAGGCATTTGAAGTGTAAAATAAGACCTTCAGCATTTTTCTGTTTTTATGCTGGCTATTATGATTTATACTTGTTGATCAAAACCACTTACACTAAAGATGCACAATTAAAACTTCAAATCTTAAATCCATCAATGCATACTCATACTAACCTTCCCACCACCAATCTGCTTCTTGAGCAGTTTGGTTCTACATTGCAGGTCGGGATCTAATTTTCTTAAGGTTTGGGATTTTACAGTCAGCTCTATGTTCAAATTGCACAAGTTTACCCCACAACTATCAAGCATCTCCCTACACAAGTTTTTATTCGAAGTGGCTATGTGCTCCAGTTTGATTAAAGTCTTACATGGATGAATGTTAAGAAAAACTTAATTTCGCATGTTGCCCAATTTTCTAACTAAAACACAAAATTCAATTCAAATTATGTCATAAACAATAAATAAATCAACAAAATTTTTCAAATTTTTCACTTTTTATGATTTTTTCAAATTTTCAATTTTTATGAATTTTATACCCAAAATCGAATGTATGTGTAATTAAAAACACATGAATGAGATTCCCACCCCCAAACTAAAATTCTACATTATCCTCAATGTATTCAAGAAATAATAAACAATTAAGAACTAAATAACAAGAGGGGTCAAGTACTTCCCTGGTTTGGAGAAATGGTGTTTCCATTTGAAGTTTTGACTTAAATGCTTTGTTGGATGAAATGACCATTTACTTCCTTTTCCATGTTCGGCTTGAAGTATCCCATGATGATATGATCCTTGTAAATAAATATTAATGATCATTAGAAGCATAATTATCACATAGGAACTAAAGAAAATCAACACAACACACCCAAACTAGGACTTAGAAAAATTTTTGAAATTTTTGAAAAATGGTCGACCACTGATTTTCAACTCTTGACATCACCTCGAAAAAGTGAAAATTTCCTGAGACATGTCTTGGGCATATGAAAGTACATAACTTGGTCTACAACATGTCAAAAATTCATCACATTTCGAGTTCATATGGGTCATGAAAAGATGAGACAAAGTAGGTGCAGGGAAGCTGAAAATGTGGGTTGTGGCGCATTGGTGCCTGCAATGGCCTTGCAATGAGGTGCTATGAAGTGCAAATATGTTCATGTTGAGTTCTATGCCTTAAATTAGCGTAAATAATGAATGAATGATACATAAATGATGTATGACATGTAGTGAAGGTGATCATCTGAATAGAATTGAAAAAACTCAACAAAACACTCATTGAAACATTTTATCGAACACCTTTTGCACATATGAAGAAATCAAGGAATTTTATAGATTTGGAATGTTGAATTGAGCCATAAATTTTCACATAATAAACACAATTCAATACTCCCATCAACTATCCTAAACCCATCTCCACTCATCCACAATTCACAAATCACAAAAAGAATGTAGAGCATAAAGTATGTGCATGATTTTGTAAAATTGTGTAGAAAGTTCATACCTTTTAATGTTTTGAATGCAATGTAAGGCATTAAATTGAGTTGAGATGATGCACAAACAATGGGGAATGATGTTGGACTCAATGTTGGGCGATTTGGGGGAGGAAAATCGGGTTTGAAGTGGTTAAAATGAAAGTTTTGGAAAAATATATACATTCTGCCGTTTCTGCCCAGAAAAATATCGTGCGACCGCACGATGGTAAAGGCAATAACCTATGATTTTTTCATTTTTGAGTTTTGGACCCCTTTTTCGATCCCTAAATACTTTCAAATGCATGCAACCAACTTATAAACAGTATGTTCATGTCCTAAGCTAGGTGATCAAGTGGAAGATTGTGATAAAAAGTACAAAACAAATAAATCCTAAAGATGCTAAAACATGCAAGAATAGGTGCAATGAAATTTTCAATGCCACTAACATGTCAAAATATGAATTCTAAGCATGCAAGTGATCCTAAAATGCAGTGTATAGCATCAAAACAACAATAAAGAAAACAAATAAAGAAAAAGGGTTTGAGAAGTTGGGTTGCCTCCCAACAAGCGCTTCATTTAAAGTCTAGAACTAGACTTTTTGGAAAACTTTCTCAAGGTGGTATATAACATGATGTTGAGGTCCTATCATTTGTCTTGACCCTATGCTCAGCTTGTTTTGAAAGATGAAGATGCTGTGCCACTTCAATTTTTGAACAGTTTTCAAGTAGTGGATTTTGATTCACTAGTTAAACCATGTCAAATGTTACTTTCTCCTCCTCTACTCGAAGCATGACCTCCCCCTTTTCCACATCAACCAAAACTCTAGCAGTAGCCAGAAAGGGTCAGTCTAAAATCAGTGGCACCTTACTATCTTCCTCCATGTCTAGAATCACGAAGTCAGCAGGGAATATGAATTTGTCCACTTTAACCAGCACATCCTCAATGACTCCATATGGGTATCAAATGGAACGATCAGCTAGCTGCAAGATGATTGGGCTTGGATTTGGGTCCCCTAATCCTAGCTTCATATAGATTGAAAGAGGCATCAAATTTATGCTTGCACCAAGGTCACATAAAACTTTTTAAATTTTAAGTCACCAATGATGCAAGGAATTGAAAAACTTCCTGGATCTCTCAGCTTGGGTGGCAGCTTTTGTTGCAAGATGGCGCTGCACTGTTCATTCAGTGACACCTCCTCAAGTTCCTCAAGTTTTCTCTTACTTGACATCATCTTTTTCAGGAACTTGGTATAGCTGGGGATTTGGGTAATGGCTTCTAGGAAAGGAATGTTAATGTGCAACTTTCTGAGCATGTTGAGAAATTTATTGAACTGCTGATCCTCCTTAGGCTTTTGTAATCTTTGCGGAAATGGAATAGGGGACTCATAAGGCTTAATTTTCAGTTTTACCTCATTCCCTTCTTTCTTCTCATCAGATTGTTTTTCAGGTGACTCAACATGTTTACCCTTCTCTTCGTCTGGCTTTTGAACATGAATTTCAGGCAATTCACCCCACTGCGTGTGGTAATTGCATTTACTCCTTATTTCTCTTTCCAACCTTTCAGTCTTTGGGGGAAAAGGAGTGGGAGGTTCATAAATTCTGTCACGTGGAGCAAAAGTGATCCTTCCTGACACAAAATCTACATCTCTTTCAACAGTTTTGATTGCCTTCACTTGCTCCCTAGGATTACCTCAGTGTTACCAGGCAGTGTACCTGGGGTTCTATTTGTTAAAGCCTGAGCTATTTGACCAACTTGGGTTTCCAAGTTTTTGATTGAAGCCTGATGATTTCGCAGTGTAGTTTTAGTCATCCTCATGAATTGGTCAGTTTTTGTCATGAACTGATCAGTTTTAGCCATGAATTGATTGGTTTGGCTCATGTACTGGTCAGTCTTCTCCATCAATTTCACGACCATCTCCTCCAGTTGATGTTTCTTCTCCACTACCTGCTGTGGAGGGGCTTGCTGGCCTGTTCCATTTTGGTTATCCCTCCATGAGAAGTTACTGTCCAGACTTATCTGGGACAGTCCGTTCATAGAATTTAGACAACTTTAAATTTTCAATTGGTATCAGAGCGGGTTCACTTCTAGAAAGTGCGATCTGGTTGTCTAAATGGAAAATTCTGCATCTTTTAGGCCACCTATGTTAACTGGTAGTAACTATGCATATTGAAAAATTCGTATGAAAATTTTTATTCAATCTATTGATGAATGTTATTGGACATCTGTCCTTGAAGGTTACACAACATCCACTGTCACTGCTGGAGGTGTTGTTACAGCTATAGTTAGACGTTGATGCGAACCCGGGAGGGGGTCCGCGTCGTAGCTCGCGGAATAACGCTTGGAAAGTTTCGAATTCAGGTTGGAACAGACGATAACACTACAACCTGAGTCTCACGACGTAAGAACCATGAGTATATTAAACCCAAGACCCGTTACGATGCGGAAACAAAAACCATAATGGTTTGAACGCCACAAAGGATGCCCACGCCTTTGATAAGTTCGAAATTTGTTCAATTCCAGAACAATGTTGAGAAAATACTCAATATACTTTTCATTCATCAAAATCTTACTTTTACATTCAATGGAAAAGCATATAAATAGGTAAAATAAACCCTAGTCGCTAACTGACTCTCCAATTTTTAACCACTATTTTTTATCTGAAAATCATAAATAAATCATCTTATAAACCAAACAGTGTTACCAAACAAAGATACACAATATTCATTTCATTGTGTGATAAAATATCTGTTTTTAGACGTTATTATTACACTATAAATCAATTTAGAAATTTGTTCGGTAACATTGTTGCAATTATAGATTAGTTTATTTATGTTTTGATAAATGTGTGGTTAAAAAGTGAAAGAAAATATACGTGTGTAAAAAAAAAGTAGTTTTATGTTGTTTACAAAACTCGTGTTTCAGACCCGTTATTTTGAATAATGGGTTTTGTAATACTATTTTTTTTTTTGATAATGTGTACTAAAAAACTAGAGAATCCCCATAAACATTTATGTGCAAATTATTTTATTTATGAAATCTGTGATTGAATATATTTATTGAAATAATAAATTGAACAAGGCCAAATTTATTTTTAGACTTTGTAATGGTTGCCGTAAAGAAAAAGCCTTATAAACAACACAATTTTTCAAATTGAAGAATAGTGTGGACACTTACAAATAAATCAATTTATTAATATATTTTTAGACTTTGTAATGGTTGCCGTAAAGAAAAAGTTTTATTCATTGGTGATAGGTCAAGGATTTATTTATAAAATACTTGGTTAGAATATTGTTGTTATGATGATTTTGAAAGCATGAATTCTTAAATTAGTACCTTAGCTTTAGTTTTAAGATGAGTGTATGATGCTGAATACTTGATTACAATATATAAGTATGGGTTACAAGATTTAAGTTTGATCCTCTGATTTTAAAAGAAATGTCAGCATGTTCAGAAAGGATTTTGTTTTTAAATCTTTCCAGGAAGATTCTGTCAAAATTTTAGTATTTCTACTGTATACTTTGGTATGGACGCCAAGTTTCACTAATTCTGGATTATAAAGTCTTATTTTGGTCAATCTTCTTGATTTTAGTTTTAAGAATGTGATCAATCAATATATATATTAAGGTTTAGACGTTAGAATAGATCCTATGAAAGGCTGGAAATGGAAAATGGTGAATGGATTCATAAGTGGGATAATGTCGGTTGATGGTCTCCTACAACAATAGCTATCAAACTTCGATCCGTATTGAGTACTATACGATAGGAAATGTAGATTGCCAGTTTATTGGGATGAAGTAGGAGAAAGAAAGTGTAGCGACCAAGAATTTTTACGCATTTAATAATTATTTTAATATTTAGAAAATCGTGTCGCTACTATCTCACATATTATTTTGAAGTTAACGCCGCGACGTGTTCGTCTAGCCAAAGTCGAGAAATATCAAGTTTGTTCGATTTTGAATTGAATGTCCGAATTTCTAAAAATTATATTGTTTTAATTATTTATTTAAAGCATTATTTTCAAAATCATTTCAAATTCCAAATTCAGTTAAAATATCTCAATGTTCCTTATTAAATTATTTGAATTCCAAAATATGCAATTCAATTTTTATCTCAAAATTTATTTATTCTCAAATTTATTATCAATCCAAAATATATCTATTTTAAGTACATTTCTTGATCAAAGTTAGTCAAATTTTTAATTAATTATCCTAAAATCCCATCTGATTCCCATCATTTATTCTCCACTAACTTTACATTCATTTTTCAAAACATCCCACGTTTTCTTTTCTTTTTCCAACCATTCGAGCAACCCCACTGCCTCATCACGATTTCCAACCACCAAGCCACTGAATCACCACAAGCTGCAACCACCAGCCAAAATACACCCCTTCAGATTTCTCAACCCTTCAGATTTTCTCAAACGTCTCCAATTTATTTTCTCCCCATTTATGTCCCCATTTATGTTGAAGTTGCAGAGATTTAATCACTATCATCATCACAGGAGTTACAATCCTTTCAACTTCCAAGAATAGTCTATAATTCAGTCTTCACGTTATGCATTGCCGACAAAACCACCACTGCGTAACCCAACTCATCACCACAAATCCTGAATGGCAGCCTCGCCTCCACCGTTAATCATCACTGCTCTTCTCCCAAACATCCAAATCCACACAAATCAATACCAAAGTCACCACCCCAAAAGGTCCACCCAACCACTGCCATGGCCGAACCACCGTACGGAGTCCACCACCACTGCCACTGCCCAACTTCAAGACTTCCTGAAATCACCCCCAAATTCGTGGCACCACTGCCGATCCATTATTTTCTGCTCAACCTTCAACCATCAACACCCTCTGCACTCATCGCCTGGACACCAACACACCGTAGCCGGCCAATGTCCCAACTCAAAATATACCACCAATCAAAAACCCAAAACCAAGGAAATTAAACCAATATACCACACCTACCTTTATTTTTGGATTTTTCGCCGGAGAAGCTCACAAATCGCAACCTTGCAGCCGCGATTTTGTTTCGAATTTTCGCACATAAACTCGCACCTAAGCTCTCCAATCTGAACCTTGACTTGGTCGCCACTCACCGTCACCTTGCCGCCAGTGCTGCGCCGGTGAAACCACTGGCCGGACACTGATTTTGTGCGAAAGGCAACCGGTACCCTTCTTCCGTCTTCTGATCGTGAGAAAGAGAGAGAGAGTTTGATCGTGAGAGAGTGAGTTGAGAGAGAGAAGATAAACCTGATTTTATTTGATTTTTCAGAAATTGCAAATTTAGTCCCCATGTTCCAAATTATTTCAAATCAGTCCCTATGTTTTCAAAATGATCATTTCAGCCCTAAGTTTCAAAAGCAATTATTTTAACCTCTAAGTATCAAGACCATTTTATTTCGGTCCCTGCTGAATTACTTTATTTGATATTAAGCCAAGTTTTAAAAGATTTACATTTTAATCCCTCAAGTTTGGAAAGTATCCATTTGAGTCCCTCAACTTTCAAAATGTCAATTTCAGTCCTCAAATTGTAAATTATTATTTTTAAAACTATAAATTTTTAAAGACTAAGACAACTTATGGGCTAGACGAAGCGTACGGAGAATTAAAGAATGGAAGTCATTTCCCGCTCAACTTTGCACTCGTCGGATATGAGGTAGACTCATACTCAATAATTTATTTAGCTATGATTTGCATGTAAATCTGGAATTATGTAATTCATATATGATGTTATGTTCATGTGATTAACCATGAGGGGTAAGACGGGCAAATGCTCTCCCGAAAATGGTGTAAGAAGAAGAAATGTTATATGCGCTATAACTTCCATGCATAATTGCATGTTGAATTAAGACAAGACAAGGCTACTTTCCGCACTTATGTGAATATGTGATATGTTATGATGTTATGAGAAAAGTATGTTAGCATGATTACATGTTTATGTGAAATTCATGGATTAAGTGAATTATTCGGTTATGAGTTTACTGAGTATTTCTTAGAAATACTCACCCCGTTATTAACAATCTTTGCAGACTTCGGAAGCGGTGGCGAGTGATGGACACAAGTGGCAAAGAAATAATTAAATGTTATTTTTAAAATGTCCGTTTAAGTCGAACTTTATTTTATACTGACTATGGAGAATTTGGACTTTATTTCTATGAATGATTTGAAAGAATATTTTATGCAAAAATCTAAAATTTCATTTATTCCCGCTAAATGAATATATTTTTTTGAAAATGAGTTTGAGACGATGATGTGGCGTTTCGAGTATTTAGAACTCGGGGCGTCACAGAAAGTTATTGGGTCCAGAAATAGTACAACAAACAACAAAAGTTTTTGAAACGATTTGTCAGCGGATGAAAAATGCACAGAGTAGACAGAAAAGCTATGTGGACAGAAGAAGGTAACCATTGGAATTCGTTGCAGGTGACATGATCTTTTTAAGGTAGCTCCTATGAAAGGAGTTATGAGATTTGGAAAAAATGAAAGTTTAGTCTGCGATTTGTTGGCCCCTTTGAGATACTTGAAAGGGTGGGTGACCTAGCTTATCAGGTTGCATTGTCCCCGGCACTATTTGGGGTTCATAACGTATTTCACGTGTAGAGGTTGAGGATGTATATTTTGGATTCCACCCATAGCCTCAGTTATGAGTCATTAGATCTTTGTGAGGATCTGACTTATGAGGAGTCACTTGTGAAAATCCTAATGAAAGTAAATAAGGAACTTAGAAGAAAGAAGATTACGTTAGTTAAGGTCCTTTGGAGGAATTATGCAGAAGAAGAGGCTACTTGGGAACGCGAAGGTGAAATGCGTACCAATGAACCACATTTCTAGTAAGTTTTAATTTCGAGGACGAAATTTCTTTTAGGGGGTAAGGAATTGTAAGACCGCTTTTCATGTTATGGACAATTCTGAAATCCCACGTGATATTTATGTTAATGTTGTTATAAATTTTAAATTGATAATTTTTAATGTCTATAATTTTAATTATTTTGCAGTGGAAGGGCTTGGACCCTGTCTTGATCAATGTGCCAAATAGAAAGTTCATAACTTGTCTATGTGCAATTTTATGTGTGATTATTAACGTGATTTATTAATCTTGTTATTTTCTATTTAATTAAGTTGAAAGTAGCCTAAATTGTGTTAAATGGGAATTGGGGAAAGTTTAGTGGCACTTTGAATTTTATTTGAGGGATGTGGACTTAAATTGCTTATTTATGAGAGTCGAAGGACTGATTTGCAATTAACAAGTTTTACATTTAAAAATCCTAAACCTAATCTAACTCTCATCCCTCACACCCGCTCTCTCGCGATCTCTCACTATCTGTCTCGCCTCTCGCTCTCTCTGTCTCGCCTCTCGCTCTCTCTTCTCCGTCTCCCTCCCTTCGACCGCCGATCGCCGCTCCCATGGCAGTAAGTCCCCTTCCCCTCTCACGCACAAAACCTCCACGCACACGCACACACCTCGCGACCACTTCCTCACACACGGGTCCTCACACACTCACGAACACCATTCCATATACGGCCCTATATGTATGTATTGATGTATGTAAGTATATATATATATATGTGTGTGTGTGGGTAAGTTTATTATTACTATTTCAGATTTTTATTTATCCTAGATTCCGAATTTAACTGTCAATTTGGAGAGTTGGTATTGTGATTGTGTGTGTATATATATATATATATATATATATATATATATATATATATATATATGATTTCAGGTTTTAAAGTAATTACCAGATTTCGAAATTGGACTGTAACTTTAGATTCTTGTAATGTAACCTCAGTTGTGGATTTCAAATTTTGGATAATGGGCGTATGTATATATGTGTATAGATGGATCTAATGTATTGACTTACATGCTGAAATTCAGATTTTGAAAAAAATATAGACTTAGTTCCAGATTTTTCAAATTTATGAAGATTAATTTCAGATTTCGAAATTTTGAATTAGTGGCTTAATTAAATGTCTAGGAAAAGTTTGAGTTATAATGTGCATATTTTCAAATTTAAGTTAGTTGCATTTTCGAAATTATAATTGTTAAATTGGAGAATTGGGTAATTATATATATGTATATTTTGTGTATTTCCAAATTCGTGTTATAGTCAAATTTCGAATTTATTAATTGGAAGTTTGGATATATGTTGGTTTTTTAAGATTTGTGAAATTGTTGGGACTTTATGGGAGTGGATTTTTATAACGTTAGGTTAAATTATGTAAATTTGGGTTTGAGTTTGAATTTAAAAATGAGAGTTTCTAACGTGGATTGAAATTTATCTCTTATTTTCGAATATGATTTTTTTTTTTTTTTGTGTGAACGTGAGTAATAATTATAATTACTAGATTTTGAGAAAATTGTAAAGTTGTGTACATTTTTCAAACTTTGATTTTAATTTAAGTACCTTAATAGTTAAGCTTAAAATGTTGGGTCGAATGGTTTAAATCTTTGCTTTTGAGTATTATATGGAAGTATTTAATATATGTTAATACCTTGTTTGGAATAAATGATCACAAGAATGAAAAAGGGAAAGAATATTTATTGTTTTAACTTGTTTAAAGGAATGATGAATAGATCAAATTGAACTGAAAGTATATTTTACTAAATGAATAGATGCAACTAAGATTTTGGTACATTGACGACACGGGCAGTCGAAGCTCCTCCACTTGCAAATTCAGATAACGGTAAATGCTAAGGACGTCAAGTAAGTAAATTTCCCCCTACTTTCATCAAAGTTGAATGTTAATGTGAAATTAATGTGCTTAATTGACATTCGTGTTAATTACGGAATTTTAATGCTTTTGGTCTACCATATGCAATTATGTGTAGTTAAGGAAATGTTCAAGCATGCACGTTACATGTCATTGCATCATCAAGCATGCATTGGCATTGAAATGGGAAAGTCAAATGTTTTAATGAAAGGAATGTGTCAAAGTGCAATTTTTGTCAAAAATTATGTATCCCAAGTTTTTGAAAGAATGGGTGTACTTCTATGTCATGAAAGATGCGAGTGGGAAATGGGGCGCGGGGGACCGGCGTACCCGAATGTAATGAGCCGCTTTGCGGTAGAATGAAGTGAATGAGCCGCTTTGTGGTTGAATGAATGTAATGAGCCGCTTTGCGGTGGAATGAAGTGAATGAGCCGCTTTGCGGTGGAAATGTGAAAGTTAATCTGGTTCCAAATAAGAATTGCCCACTGTTATCTGATTGACTAGAAGTTACATCAAGTGAGCTCACGATGGAATGAAGTGAAAGTTTTGAAATGTTAAGTGAAAGTTCGAAATGTTGAAAGTTTTGAAAGGTTAAAGTGAATGGGGATACATATTTCAAAGTTTAAAGCATTTCATGTCATAAGCATGCATTCATGCATAAAGTTTACTTACTGAGCTTTAGCTCACCCCAATCCCTCCCCAACATTTCAGGTGATGAAAGTTAGGTGATCCGAGGAGAACATTTGGCGGCTGACTCAGACAGTACCCGTTGTCGACATTATTTAATAAAGTTAAATTTATTAAAGTTATCATTTGAATTTATTCCTTAATTCATTATTATTGAGAATTGTTTGGTTGAAGTTAGTTTTGATTAAGTATGGGCGACGTATTATGAGTTAAGTTACCTCTTATTTCATTTGTCAATACTTGTTGATATTTTGGAAAAAAATCTTATGATTGAGGAGTTTGGGAAATGCATGAATTGGTTTTGGCGATGATGAATGTGATTGGGATGTGATGGATGTTTTAAATTTTTAAAATGGTTTTTGATGTCCCTCTACAGGTTGGCTATGTCCAATTTATAGAGGAGACTCTGTCGAAATTTCGCTAAAATTTTATAGTAGATAAATGAACATTTTAGTTGTGTAAATGATTTAATTCCGCGTTTAATGTGAATGGAAGTTGACACGCCTAGGTTTTAGACTCTTAAACTTGGTGTGTTACAGTAATACTCTTTTACTTAAACATTACATATGTAAAGTTCATCTTGTATTCGTGCATTTGTATTTAACTTCCTCCGTTTGGTAATATTATTTGATTTATAAATTGGTTTATTTATAATTTTGAGATAAAAAGTAGTGGTTAAAAATTAGAGAGAAAAAGTGTGTGGTTAAAAAGTTATTTTGAAAATTGTGTAGTTTATAAACATGTTTATAAATTGTTTATTTTAGTTTACCGAACACATGATAAAATCCAAGTGTATGTTTCTCTTATTGAGAAATATTGATCCTTTGACCGGATTCTGTAATGCGACTAGATTGGTAATTACAAGACTTGATAATCATATTTTGGAGGCAAAGATAATTTCAGGAAGCAATGCCAGACATAAAGTTTTTATTCCTTAAATGACTTTAACTCCATCGGACCCAAGATTACTTTTCAAGTCTCAACGAAGGTAATTTCCTTTAATAGTCTCATATGCTATTACTATTAACAAGAGTCAAGGATAATCTCTCTCGTATGTTGAACTTTATTTAAAAACACCAGTATCCAGTCATAATATGGAAAACTATATGTAGTAGTATCTCGGGTTACCAATCGTGCTGGAATGAAGATACTAATTTCTGATAAGGATGGACGTCCAATAAGTTCCCCTACAAATGTTGTTTTTAAAGAAGTTTTTCAAAATTTATTTTGATTTTGTCAATCAGTCAATCTACCTAATTTGAATATTGATTATCAATATTCAATTTTATTTCTATATGTTCATTACTTGATTATACCACTTTGATCATTAATGCTTCTCATTGCAAACAAAATATAACAATAATGTCATCCGTGCATCGCACGGGTCTATACTAGTTAAGCTAAAAGCAAATTAAATGCTAGGGTAGCAAATTATGTTGGATTTTCTATCACTTTTTACAGATTTTAACCATATATTCTCCAAATTAGCTCGAAAGTATCCACATCGGCTTTGCTAAGTGGTAGGGGCATCAGTCATCAAAGTTTGCTCAACCTATAGTAAAGGGACTTGGAGTTAAATTGAACATTGTCGTTCTTCATTCTCTCTTAGATACCGAGAAAATTGATTTTCTGGTATCTAGGCATAGTTTATGCCATCATTTCCATGATCAATTACAAGTTTTCAATCATATATTTCATTTTTTTTTATCAAACTTTACTAAAATTGTGATTTCTATCGCTATTAAAGGAGGCTAAATATTGTTTATAATAATTAAAAAAAAATCTATTATCATCTATAATCGTTGGGTCCACATTCTTGTCTAAGACTGAATTTTTAAGTCATGGTTTGAACCTCATTATAATTTGATATTTTTATCTCCTAATTTTTAATCATAAATTCTTTAAAAAAAAAATTCTAAAATAAATTATCTCAAATTAATTTCTTTTGGTAAACGATTTATAAACTAGCATACACATTTTTTTCTATCCACTTTTTAATCACACATTTTACTTTTACATCAAAATCATAAATAAATTAATTTATAAATCACTATAATAATATTATTATTTTTTTTGATCAAAATATAATAATATTATTACCTACTGGAGTGTCTCGAATAAGCACTAACAATGCTGGGAAAAAAAGGTTAATTTTTTTTATCCATGAATATAAGGACAGTAACGTAAGTACACATTTTACGTGGGGTAAAACAAAATACCCAACACAGTGTACGTTTAGTTCACAAGAACATACAGTTAGGAAAGTACAACAAATCACTTTCAAAAAAAAAAAAAAAAAATTAATAAATAAAGTACAACAAACAAACAAACAAGGTAATTATTCTCCCCTTGACATTCATTTCGAGAATGACTTTTCACTCATATGAGTGTGAGGACCGCAATTTTTAGGCTCCACCCCCATGTGATCGCCGAAAGAAATCTAACATATGAGTGGGGACATTCCCGAGGTGATCGCCGAAAGAAATCTAACATAATTCACAAACAATTATTCTCGTCTATCTAACACTTATATTGGAATAGAGTTTGACACAGAAGGGTAAACCACGGTGGCGGGATGAGCCATAATACGGCGGCCCTTCATGTGGTGAAAGCAATACACCAAAGCTCCCACCGGCCACTCCACCAACGCCGCCACGGCAAATGCCAAGAACCCCAGAGTTGGCCCCACCACCTTGCACCGGCAAGGGTTGCTGGCCGTGCCACATTGAACACAAAGTGGAACACCGATTGCCATTGTGCTAACTGATTTCTTTTTGCTGTAATGTTAGATTTTTGTTGATAATATATATATATATAATTTTAAAGAGAAACTGGTGACATTTATAGATTTTTTTATGGATGTAGGCGACTTTTTTAACTAGGAATCTATATGCCACGTGGTAGAGTGTGACTGTGTGAGTGCACTCAGGTGGACACGTGTTGGTGTGCTATGGGGAGCTTGACACATGTTTATCTTGGCCCTTCCGTAGTAAGTAAAGAGAATTCACTACTAAATAAAAGGCTCTTACCGACAGATAATTACCGACGGCGGTCGGAATCCTCGATCAGATAAATAAATGCATTGCAAATTTACGACGGTACGTAACAACCGTCAGTAATTTTCAATGGATTAGATTAATCGTCGGAAGATCTGGATTTACCGACAGATTTCAAGAACTCATTGGACATTACTTTCGACGGCATTCTAGAACCGTTGAAAATCTAGGAATTCCGACGATCTTTATGGTTTTGTCGGAAACTATTTTCCAACGCACCACCAGAATTGTTGGAAATTTCAATACATCCGACGGGTTCTAGAATGTCGTGAAAAAACCTACTTACCAAAACAATAAGTCTACTAGCACAAAGGATTTGACAAAAACCTTGACAAAAGGTTGATAAAATGCTCGTTATGCCCTTAATTTTTACATAATTTACGACAGGTCTGACCATTTTAATCGGAATCGAATCTCAAATATGTAACTAAGTATTGTGGTAAACAAACTTAAAACTTGTAGTTCAAGACTTGTAGACGTAGATAAGATTGTATATTTGTACTGTAGAATTGTAGAAACTAGAGTAAATGTAGTAGAGTAGAAGAAGAGTGTGGAACTTTGTAATTTAGAGAGTTGTAGAAGTAGAATTGTAGAAATGAAGTGTAGTATTTATAGGATAAGAAAAAAAATCAAAAATAAAAATAAAAATAGTGATGTGGCCGTTCTGGTCACATGCAACGGTCACTTGATCGTTGCATTTTTTCTTTTTTTTTTTTTTTTAATTTTTTTTTTGTTTTCAACGAGCTAGCGAGCTACTCAGCTCGTTGAGCTCGTTGAGCTCGTTGGCACGAGCTCGTGCAGCTCATTGAACCACAAGTCGAGCTTGACTCGACTCGGCTCGTGGTTCAACTATGGAGATTCGATCGCCCAGAGCTCGTGAGTTTGACGAGCCGAGCAGCCCTTGTCTCGTATTTTCGCGAGCCGACCCGACGAGCGGCTCGACCTGTTTGCCATCTCTACAAATACAATCAAGGTAAAGAAAATGTGGTAACCGATGCAATATCTAGGAGGTATGCTCCTAATACTTCTTCGAGAGCAATGTTATTATATTTGGAATACATTAAAGGATTGTATGACATTGATGTGGATTTGACAAATGAAATTTTGTCGTGTGAAAGTGTTGCATGTAATGAAGGTCATTGGTATGATAAACTCATTTGTAAATCCAAAATTCTCACTTTCCCATTCTTCCATAACATTTTGTCTTTGATTCTTCGTATTATTTTCATAATCTTCCATAGTTACTTCAGGTAATTGAACCCCACTCCTTGTTGTTATTGCATTCACATGCTCACGAGGGTTTGTTTCAGTGTTACTTGGCAACTGCCCTGGCTGCTAATCTGCTTTGCTAGCTGCCAACCCCCCATCTGTTTCTTCAAGTTCATTATTTCAGTTGCTTGATTCATTAATTCACCATTCTAACTTTTGACCAGATGAATTAACATTTCCATGTTCTCGGCCATTGTTTTTTGGGATTATTGTTGTTGTTGAAATCCTTGTGGGCGCTGAACATTCTGATTGTTAGACCAAGAGAAAATTGGGGTTGTTCTTCCATTCTGGGTTGTAAGTTTGTGAATAAGGACCACCTTGCTGCCTGTTTCCCAAAAAGTTGACTTGTTCCGAATTTGATTGATTTTGCTGTAATGGGCAGAAACTCACAGCGTGATTTTTGAAGCAAAAGTCACAGAGAGCTATTTGAACTGAATTTATTGGCTGCACACCCATACTGTCGATTTTCTTTGTCCAAGCATCCAACTTAGTACTTAATGCTGTAATCTCACTAACTGCAACAATGCCCACAGACTTTGGTGTAGATCGATTAGAATACCACTGATAACTGTTGTCAGCCATCTTCTCAAAGATTTCAATCGCTTCTTCATATGTCATGTCCATAACCGATCCTCCAGTTGCTGAGTCTGCATGCTTCTTATTCTCATTTGTTAAGCCATTGTAGAATGTATTAACTAGGATCCAATCAGCTATACCATGTGTAGGACACTGTCTGATGAGCTCCTTAAAGTTTTCCCATGCCTCAAAAATTGATTCCCCTGTACGTTGACTGAATGAAAAGATTTCACGTCTTGACTTTGACATGCGGCTAGGCAGGAAAAACTTATCTACGAATTTCTGGCTCACGGCTTCAAATGTAGTGATTGTATGTAGAGGAAAGGAATAGAACCAGGTTTTTGTTTTGTCCGCCAAGGAAAATGAGAATAAATTCAACTTCACAGTATCATCTGAAACTCCATTTATGAGCTCCATATCACATAATTCCAAAAATGTCCGAAGATGCGCATGTGGATCTTTAGATGGCAATCCATGAAAAAAGAACGAGTTGTGGATCAAGGAAGTCTTGATCTCAAAATTATTTGCTTGGATTGCAGTAGGCACTATACACGTTCCAGTGTTTCTCACAGGAGGAACCATGTTGTCTCTCAAAACGTGCCTCCCATGATTTTGTTGCTATCCAATAACAGCTGCGGTAGATTATTTTGATTTCTGTCATCTGCCATGGCTAAATCTGTTTGTTAATCTGCTTCCAACTGTTGTCTATGCCTCTTTGGAAAGGTGCGTTCAATTCCTATATCAAATAGAAGTAAATCAAATGACTTTGTCCCTCTTAACATGAATTAATTAAAAAAATAAAATTAAAAACGAAAACAAAATAAATCAAAATAAAGTTCAAAGTAAAGTAAGAACAAATGTATATCGATATTAATATAAAAACAGTCCCTGACAACGGCTTAAAAAACTTGTTCACTAATATTTCGCGATGCGAAATATCCCCACAAGTGTACAGGTGGTAAGAAGTAATAAAGTAGACCTAGAGTCCGGATTATTGTTTCCACAGAGATTGCTATTAAATACCGAAATATTTCAGTTCTAAATCCTATTTGAATGGACAAAAGAATTTGTTGTTTTAAACTAAATCTAATAAAATTAAACTAAAGAATTAAAATGAGAAATTACTTTGTTTTTAAAGATGATTGTAAAGTAGTTAGGATTCACGAATTCACCTAACCAATTAAATTAACTCCAATTTCATGTTTTATTTCCTAAATATGTACTTGGTCGAATTCACTAATGTATATTGAAATTCTACTCTCGAGTTTAAATGAATTATACCTAAATAAGTCAACTATGTATATCTACAGAGGGTCCGAATATTCCTTATCTTGATGCATAACATACAAGAATTCACACACGTGTTCAATTACTGGATTTATTACCTTGATTTAAGTTATTAACTCATCTCTCGGGTTATGAAAATAACTCATTATATCATGAATTGATGATCAAGCAACTCAAACATTTAAAGCAATAGTAAATCAATATATGCAACAACTCATTAAAACAATGGAATATTGAAATTAGTTACACATTATGAATAAAGAACAAAAAAAATAAAAATAATAAATGTTCATTGAAAATAATATAAAGAAAGAAACGCTTGCACCAAGTTTTGATTCTTTAATTATCCAAAATTCACGCCCCTTTACGATGCTTGATTCCCCAAGAATTTGATTTTGAATTCTCAATTGTGACTCGTTCTTAGGAGAGGAAAAGGTCCAGAATTTGTGCCTCTTATGTTGTATATATATGTGTTGGAGAAACCTAGGTCAAACGAGCTGAAAATCTATTTAAAATTGTGAGAAACATCTGATCTGCGAACCAGTAGGATATCTACGTGATTGCTCGGTACAAAGTCCGGCGATCACGTGGTTGAGCATTAAACTCTCAGGTGATTATTTTGAAGCTTCGCGCAATAGAGCAGTAGAGATCCGACGATTACATGGACTTGTACTGAAGCGCAATTTTCCACTTTTCTCGGTTATACAAATTGGTCCCTACTTTTTATTTGCAACCTCAATCATCAGCTTTCAATTGAAGCGATTTAGTCCTCAAACTTTAGAATTTTCTTGATTTACTCGTTTCGGCTCTTAATTCCTTCAATTGGGTCCTCCAACTCTTGATTCATTCACTTTGGCACCATGAATCTTTCCCGGTTGTTGTCATAAACTTCTACTTGTTCAATTAAGCTCCAATTAGCATCTAATTGTACATTTTTCCCATTAACTGCTTCATTCTTTATCTTTTGGGATATTTTCTGTAAGTTAAACAAATAGACACAAATTAAATAGCATTTATTCAAAAACGAAAATAATTTATTCTAATTTTGACGTATAAATAAGTGTATAAAATACACTTATCGTGAATTTATTGAAAATTTGGAGCAATTATATGCTGCCTCGTTAAGACCTTGTCAGGAAAATTCACTAGGAAAAAAACCCCAACGAAGAAAAAAGAATACAACTACTTCCCCTGATTCAATCTGTATTGAATCAACTATATAACTACTCTCCTTGATTCAATCAATAAATTAAGTAGGATAAAAACCTTAGCGAAGAAAAAAGAATACAACTACTCCCTCTGATTCAATTTGTATTGAATCAACTATATAGCTACTCTCCTTGATTCAATCTATATTGAATCATGAATATTTTGGTCTCTTGAGAAGTCTTGTATAGAAGAGTATGTCAATGAGGATATATGACTTACACACTATGATGATCCTAATAATCATAAAAATAATATCCATGTAATTTTATTGTACAAAGAATATGCCTCATTATTCACTTGAGATTTGTATATCATACTTATCAATTTCTTAAGTGTCTTTGAAATATCTTCAAGAGATCCAACCATATTTAAATTATCAATGATGATAATAATAAATAAAAATATTGATCTTTGTCTCATATAGAAATTATTGGTCATTCTTGTAACCATATATATTCACTTATGATGATTATACTGCATATATCCAGATTGCAAAATATCTGTGTATTTTGATTAAACAAGTTTCTAAACATGAACTACATATTTGAGACATATTTAATTCTTCAAGGATTATATTATATACTTCAGGCATTGTATATATTTCACATTATAATTTTTAAATTGCTACCACCAAATTTAGTTGTGAAACTTTACATAGATAACGATTCATATATTTCAAATAGATTTTCTATAATCATTTCACCGCAGTCCCAAAGTATCGAGGTATTAATTACCCCCTTTAATCTCACTCATTGGTACTTCAAAAAATACTCCCAATGCATCGAGTTGATGATCATACATTTTGATATCACTCATTAGTATATCAAAGAGCTCAAGCTAATAATTAGAGTCAATTGTCTTTCAGTATTTACGTTTATAATAATCATATATTTATCGACACTTATTATACATTATCAGGCAAATAAAATGTTACATCGAATGCATATCACTTCATATTAGTGTTGTAAAAATAATTGCAAGTGTACAATATCGTAAACAAGTAGAAAAGTGGACTTTTTGAGTCCGTAATGTCTATCTCACGAGGACTAACTTATTTACTATTAGTTTCGATCAATCAATTTAAAACTACAAATAAATGCAAAGATTTGAAAATTTAAACTACCAACTAGTGAAAGTAATTAAATATCAAATTATACTAACAAAGCAAGTAAAGATTGAGATTTTGTTCTTTTAAAAATTAAAAGTGTTGGGACTCACGATAGTGAACTTGTTATCCTATTCAATCTCTCATCTCAAATTCTTTTTCTAAAATAGTGTTTGATTGAATTCACAATTTTATCCAAAATTTCTCTATCGAGTTTAAATTTGTACTATCTAGCTAGGTCAACCACATATTTCTATGTTGGATCAGAATAAGCTTGAACTAGATGCATCCAACAACAAGAATTCAAAAGGATCACAACAACCACGACGATGTATCTCTACACGACGATGTATCTCTACCGTTTTGTCAATTTTCAGATTTTATTACTTGGTCTAGGTGTTAACTCACATCTCGGATAATGAAAACAACCCTCAATTCATCAAATTGGTGATCGAGCAATTTATGCATTAAACTCAATAATAAAATCAACACATAATAAATTTAAACCCAAAAACTAGAGAATTAAATTGAATATTCAAACAACATCACATCGTTCACCCCAACAAATAGACCTATTTACACATAATTAAAGAAAAAAAGAAGAATGAAAAATTGACAACATCACCAAATTCTTGAATTGATTTGAGAAGAAGGAAGAATTCTTGCACCAAGATTCAATCTTCATCCAAAGTTCTTGAATTATCCTTTGGCTTCTAGTAATTTCTCCTTGATTTCTTGTTGAATGTATATGAATCGTCAATTGGGGAACCCTCCTCTAGGTTAAAATAGGTCTTTTCATAGTTTATAAGTCAAGAAAGTGATTTAATCCTTGTTGGGCTTGAAAAGAAATAGAAAAAAATAAAGAAAAAACAAAAAAATCGCGGAAAACCTACAGGCAGGTCGATGGTTGCAAACCACGGAAATAAGCCAAAACAGGGCCGTAGTTTGCGAACCGCAGGTAAAATGTTTTGCTCCGTCCGTCAAACCTCAAGCGCGCATAACTTTTGATATACAACTCCAATTTATGCTGAGTTTATTGCGTTGGACTCTACATTCAATTATCTTTCCAATGATATATTATGGTATCCATGGAGATATTTTTACTAAAAGTTGTACACTGATTTCTTCAAGTACTCCGCACACTACTTTCTTGTTTTACTTCAATTTCTCCCAAATTCGAGTTTTTCCTAAAAAAATCAAAATAAATAAAAATTAAGCAATATCAAACTCTAAAATACTCACAATTATCTAAATTTGAGATCAAAATAAGTACGAAAAACATGTTTATCACAGTGCCAGATCTTTGAAAAATTCGTTACGCAACAAGTCGTGTATTACAACTATACAATTTTATTTTCCATTTGCAAATACATGCAAGTATTTTGCTGGATTTACACTCTTAAGCGTATGGACTTCTAGTTCCAAAACTTTAGATTTTGTAGTAAGTTCAATTTAGCCTAGATGCATACTTTGACCGACTATTTTTATGTCGATTCTCTTCGACATATTTTCTTTTATTATTCCTGATGTCATTCATATTATGAAACAATTTCTTATAAAAGTTTATGAGCTTGAAGATTTCAAGCACCATATGGCCAGCTTTGTTGTTTGAGTTTGCAAAGTGTGTCGACACAATTATCATTTCAATTCGATTTCTTTCCCCACAACCGCATAACTATTGTGATCTCAATTTTCAATATTTCAAGTACTTGAATATATTCTGGATATTTACGATTAGTTATGTCAATATATACTCTCTCATGAGTATATGCCTCCTTAATGAGACCATCATGATCATTTGCTCCAGTTTGATTTATTTAGGGATCTCTATTTGAATCAGATATATATATGTTTTAGGCGTATCATACATCAATATGAAATAGAGCAATCGTGGCTAGTATATGAGATTTTATTAATCTCTTATACATATATTGCATCTTCTAATTATGTTATCTTTTGAACTTTTCATTCGTATTTTCAATTTAACTTCTGGTTCGTATTATCAATCGCGATGATGTAGATAACATAATATGATGCATTTGTATGATTTTTCAACTACTGATCATCCTCCTAATGCTAAGAAATCATGCTATAAAGCATAATCTGTTAATGTTCATACTATTTCATAGCATTTAATTTTGAACTAAATAATTATTCTCAACATTCTTAAACCCAACTATAATAGGGGATTATGTTGTTGGTAAGACACACACCCGTGTTACTACATGTAGTTAGTATTTCCTAGTAGGAAGCATTTTGTTCTCAATATTAATAGTTTAGCAATTGATTGGAGGGGTTCAAGTAATTTGCTAAACTTTGAACAATTGAGCTATCATCCTAATTAGTAATATTTAAATATTTGGGATGTGAAATACTAGCATTATCAAAACAATGTTGTCTTATTTTAGAAATTTGTAAATTGTGCCCATACATTATCAGTTTAAACAAATAATCTTGTAAACTTTAGTTACGAGTTTCAATAAACAGACATGTGACTATCTAATGGATCTATATAATCATATCATAATATTTATAGATAGTTCACATGGATTGTGAGTGGGCTCATAGTTCACCCTAAATACATTTTAGATAATTTGGGATTCAGTTCCGATTTTGGCTAGTGATGGTCTAATAATCAGTTTGCTCCGAGAACAAGCAACATATGAGAATTTGTCGTATTTGAAGAATCTCCTCGTTCTTCATTTAATGTATTTTCAAGTTCTCAATTTAGCGCATCTTATTGATCTGGCTTGATATTTATCGCTCGTGCCAATCTTATTTTGCTTCTGGTTCAATATAATATTTATTTTAATTTTACCAATATCATTGTATCATTGTGTAACACAATTTAGAAACTTATTATGTTTCTTTTTGATTTAGTAGACAATAAATTACAATCAATAGTAAAATTTTATCTTCTCACACTAAACATAATGCATTATGAACTCTTCTAGAGTATCAAAATAATATTTTTCTGGAATATTAACTTAATGTTGGTCGTAAATTTCAAGAGCATCAACGCTATATTCGTTTAATAATAAAATATTCAATTATACTTCTTCAAGAGTATTGACGTAATAGAATAAATATGTTCTATTGAATAAAAATATGTTTCTTCTGGAGTAATAGAATAATAATCTTCTAAAATATTGAAATTATAATATCATCACTCTTCAAGAACAGATAATATTCTTTTATGATTATCGTGCTTCTTCGGGAGCAACAACAAATTAATAAAATTTAATGTTTAATGTAATATAAAGTTTTTCTTCTTCAAGAACAAAAATAAAATATTGAAATTGTAATATCATGCTCTTCAGGAGCAATTAATAATTTCTTAGAATATTAATAATTTTGCGCTATATCTGGAACAACAATTTTTTTTTTAAATATTGAACCTTATAGATTTGTTCTTCTGGAACAAATAATAATTTTATAATATTCATATACGTTGTGCTTCTCCAAGAACAAAAAATAATAAAATATTGAACATATGTAATGATTTTCCATTCGGGAGCAATAAAATAATAAATCTTTCAAAATAATGCCGTCTGGGAGATATTAATATTCTATAAGAATATTATTGTAATAAAGATTGTGTTACTTTAGGAACAACCATAAAGTATTCTTCATAAATAATAATGTTTCTAAAATTGTGATTCTAATATTCTTTTGAAATATTGAAAATTATATTTTACGCTCTCCAAGAGCATGTGATATTTTTCTGGAATATTAATTACAATGTTGTGTTACTTTAAAAGTAACAACGTATTGAATAATAAATTTAAAGGAAAAGTTCAACAACAACAATAATATTTGTAATGAGCTTCACTATGATTAATATGTTGAAATTAAATTTAATATAGATGATTGTTCATCTAAAATTCATAAACATCATGTTGTAATTATCAAGATCGAAACTGAAGCGGAAGCGTACCTGAATCCATTATTGTGTTTGATAGAACAGGGTTATGGCCTTCCAACCGATTTGTAACGCCCCGGTTTCCGTGGAGCTCGGGACGCCACTTCGTCATTTAAAATTTACTTTATTGCGGAAATAATTAAAAATTTCAAACATCATATTTATTATTTGAAACCTTTGAAACAACATTTTTGCGAAAAATAATAAATATGATGTTTCAAAGGTTTCAAATAATAAATATGATGTTTGGAAGTTTTTAATTATTTCCGCAATAAAGTAAATTTTAAAGGACGAAGTGGCGTCCCGGGCTCCACGGAAACCGGGGCGTTACAGCGTGGTATCAGAGCGGGTCTACGTTTCTGTAGACTTGCAAATTTTGAAAAGAGAATTTTTTTTTTTAAGAAAAATAATAGTAAATAATAATTTGACGACTTTTGCCACTGCCATCGTTCGCTCCGCCAACTCCGAAGGTAAATGATTTTATCATGAAGTTTATGTTATGATGATTTCGGATACATGAGAAATGAAGTATTTTGAGAATTTGATGAGAAAGAATGATAAATTTTTGTATCCGAAATAAGAAAGAAAGAAAGAAAGAAAAACGAGTTTGAGCATAATTTGAAAGAGTTTTTTTTAAATATTTTTACGTCCTCGTAATTTTAACTAAGAAATGGATAAACCCCGCCTAATTGGACTTTGCATAATTGGTTTAGGACATGACACCTTTCACAAGAAGTCAACTGAAGAATTTAGATCTAGTATATGCTCCTATCAAAGGGATATCAGACTATGTACGTAGATATTGCATTAGATGAAAATGGTTACTTTATATTTGTCATGATTGATGATTATAACTCCGATTTTTTTTATGGGAAAATAGTGATTTAATTGGAATTTGGAGACTAGATCATGTTCTATTTCATGATTTAATTAGGTTATGGTACACATACGTCAGAGATTTAATTTTGAAATTTGATATGAAGTTGAAGCTTATAGTAGCAAGAAGAAAGAATTGAATTTTGGGTTTTTGATAATATAGTGAGGCTTAGACTTATTATTAGGTTAAGTTTGGTCTTCTTGCTTGAGCATTTGATTGAGATTTGGATAAAATGATTTAAAGTTTTTTTTTATTTGGCCAAGTGTATCTCTATAGGGAGTAACTATACAACTTAACAAGTTGGCAATAAAGAATAAGTACTCACCGACAGTATTTATGGATTTGAGGAACTGAGTTTTCCAACATTAAATGGACATGTTTTTCATTGTATTCATGGACGATATTTTGGAGATAGTAAATAATATGAGGAACATTTGAGGATTTTGTTGGAGACACATCGAGATTTTGAAAAGAGAATTTTGGTTGACCCATGAACAATGAGGAAATATTATTTTTCAAGTATAGGATGGTTGAGAGTTATTGGTTGTTTATTTATGTTGCGGCTTAGGTTAGCATGAGTGAAGTCTTGAACGGAGTATCAATTTGGAGTTAAAGTTTTGATAATTTTGGAGATTGTTATTTATAAACATCCTGATTGGTGAAGTGTGCAATCGATTAAGTATCAATGTAAATGTGGAGTTATATGATCATTTCGGGCATACATAGGAAATACCAATAGATTCTCGTATACGATAAGCTGATGATATTATGCTGATTTGTGGATAACATGCTATTAGGCATATTACACGGAAAAATATTCATGTGAGTTGAAATGTTACAATTGATCTTGGGTTATTCGTTATAAGAAGTTTGAGAAGAATGATGATAGACTTCATAATTGATTATTATGGTGCGACATGATTTCTTAAAGAAATAGTAGAGAATAATAAAGAGGTTTCTCTAGTCAAAGTCCAATGGGGTATACAAGGTAGTGCTGAAACTACTTGAGAAAAGAAAGAAGAAAGAAGTCTGGCTTAATACCCAGATATATTTAGATCAAGAAAGTTTAAAATTCGAGGACAAAATTATTTTAAGTGGAGAAGGTTGTAACGATCGAGAAATTTTCAAACTTTAAAGACTTGTTTTACCAAACTTGTCGTTACGACTCTCCAACCTTAACGATTATTATTCCAAAACCAGCGCTCTCGTCTAGTCATATTAATTATTTTAAGATTTTAAGAAAGAAGAAATTTTGAAGTGTCCAATTATTTTAAATCAAGAAAATTTTTAAATTTCGAGGACGAAATTATTTTAAGGTGGTAGGGTTGTAGCGACCGAGAATTTTCCATGACTTATTTAAATAAATAATTATTTTAAAAATGTGTCGCTACGACTTTGTCCATTTATTTTAAAAACGTGATCGTCTAGCCAATGAAGTAAAATTAATTATTTCAAATTTATCTTATTTCGACTTTCAAATTTTATTCAAAAGTCTCTCATTTTCATTATTTATCTTTAAGTCCAATTTTTAATTAAATGAAGTCAAATTATTTTAAATTCAAAATATTTTATCCCCAATTCACATTCATTTTAATCCCAAAATCCTTTCCCAATTTCCATCAATAACCATTTTCCTTACTTATCCATCTGACAACAAACAAGCAATACATATTATGCCTCCATCATATTACCCTCCAACGAGCCATAGACATTCAACACAATGTAGTCTTTTCCATCTTCATTCTCACATTACACTATCCACAATCCACTCCAACTTCACAATTAACCTTAATCCTCTTGCAAATTCCCTCAGCTTGCCTAAACCAAAACCTCAGAACTTGCCAAGTTACCAAAACAATTGAAAACTAAACACAGCAAGATTTTATCAAATTAATTCCCAAAATTCTTTCCCCTCAATTTGCCATTGCCCCATGTAAATTCCCCTCAATCACTGATTCCCTCTTATTACCATAAATTAAATTCTCACCCAATGTATATCTCTTAGGTTCCCCTCCATCATCCGACACCACAATACACACCATGGTCGAAACCTCCACCATTTGCCCAACCAATTTCCCAAACTCCATATCCACTGCTCAACTCCATAATCTGCACAATTCGAACATCACTCCCAAAATTATATGCTACCAAAATTAACAGACAACTCACAAGACATACTTCCCTTTTCCTCAATCACCAATCATGCGCCTGCCAAATTTGAACACACACTACAAGTTTATAATCTTCCATTCCCCCCATCGTCATTCTCAAGCACAGAGACACCACAAAGAAAACCAGCATCACCAGCCATTCACCTCCACCTTCATCCCCAATCACCACTGTTTCATCACTACCCAAACCACCTGCAATCCACACAATCACAGTCCAAGAACCACCACTCTGCCTCCTCCAAAATTCACACATCGAACCACTCACCACCGCAAGCTCCAACCCACCATTTACGAATCAATGCATCAATTTCTGCAACCACAGTCCCCTACACTGCCTCACCCCAACACCATCACCCACCAACGCTACCATTATCAAAGCCACCGCCCCCACTGCCAATTCACTCTACCAGCCGGCCACCATTACAGCCAAACCTTCACCAAATCGAATCATAAATATCATCATCAACCATCATCACCACCATCATCATCATCACCACCCCAATCGGACATCACCGCACAACCCACGGCCACGCCACCAGCCACCACTGCTCGAAACCACCAAGCCGCTGCCTCTCTCTCAAACCTCCAATCAAGACCCTGCAACCATCACAGTCGAACCGAACAACACCACCCACACTTCACTGTCCACCGGAATCACCACCACCTCAATCGACCACCCTGCTCCAACCCCCAACCAAATCAAATCCCAAATATAAAACCCAAAACCAAAGCCATAACTTACCTCGACAAACTTCTGGCCGGATTCCCATCGGCGAGACTCCCAAAATCGCAACCTTCATGCCCGCGCTCCATACGTCGAAACCACTTGCACACCGCACTTGCCATCATCTACTGCCCAACTCCAATCCGACCCCCAAAATCCACAGAATAAAACCCAGAACCTCTGAATAACAAAGTGAAGAGAGAGAGAAATGAAATTTTGTTATAATAATTTTGATTTATTGAAATTGCTTTTAAGCCCCAAACTTTGAAATGTGTCTATTTCAGTCCCTTATTTTAGAAGTCCCTTAATTTAATGCCTACACTTTTGAAATACACTCAATTCAGTCCTTTCGTTTTAAAAGTTATTTATTTTAGTCCTTATTGATTTTAAAAGTTATTTATTTCAGTCCTGAAGATTTAACTCCTTTGAGTTTCAGCCCCTGTTTGTTTAAAAATGTTTTATTTCAGTTCTTTCAGCTTTAAAACTTATAATTTCAGTCCTTAAGTTTTAAATGATTTTAATTAGCCACTCCATTTTTAAAATTTATTATTTCAGTCCAATAGTTTAATATTCGTTTTGAGTTTCAACTCAACTTTCAAAAGTATTCATTTTAGTCCCCCCAAGTTCTAAAATAATCATTTCAGTCCCTAAAGTTTCAAAGTCATTTAAATCAATTTTAAAGTATTAAATTGGACTTATCATTTTAAGTTATGCTAGACGAGGCGCTTGGAGATTTAGAAGAACAACGTGAATTTTCTTGCTCAACTTTCAGACTCGTGATTTGAGGTAGACTCTTATTCACAAATTTACGTTTTTCAAAAGTGCGCATCAATAATTATTTGGATTATAAGTTTAGCATGTATGATTTTGTTCATGAGAATTACTTGATTTCTAAGCATGAGACTATGTTACGAGAATTTACTTGCTTAAATGCATGAGACTTGAACTTATATGTTCATGAGAATACTGGTGATCGTTAGACACCTGAGAACTTGAATATCATGATTATGTGTTTTAATTTATAATGTTAAATGATTATTATGCGCGAGTCTACTGAGTATTTCTTTGAAATACTCACGTTTTCCAAAACAAATTTTGCAGATGACGGAGTCGGCGACGAGGCGTGCGATGGTGGCAATTATTGAGATTTTAGAAATGTTTTATTTGAAATTGAAACTTATCTATTTCATGTTTGTTCCAAGTTTATTTTCAAATTATTTCAATATCCGAATTGTTGACCTTTTGGGTCAAACTTTATAAAATTTAGTTTCCGCTTTAGCTTTTAAATAATGATTGTGATGTTTACAAAAATTCAATTATTTTTCGCAAAAATGTTGTTTCAAAGGTTTCAAATAATAAATATGATGTTTGAGATTTTTAATTATTTCCGCAATAAAGTAAATTTTAAAGGACGAAGTGGCGTCCCGGGCTCCACGGAAACCGGGGCGTTACACGATTCGTGGTTTTCTCCTTATGTTTCTTCTTTGTTGATGGGGATGCAGAGAATTATGAAAAGTCACGCTCAATTGGGGACCATGACCTGTATAAATAGCTGTAGGGCAGCTATCGTGTTTCAATGTTATTAAATTGGCTCCTCATCAATTTAAAACATTGAATTCGTCTCTACACTTTAATATCACGACACTTAATACCCATTAGTCCTGAATAATCTTTAGTGGATCACTTTATTGACTAAATCCTTAAGATAGCACCACACATTTTATTTTATACATGTTTGGTCCCACATTATTGAATTTTATCCAACAATCTCCCACTGGGCCATACATGTATCCTTACAAATGTGTACAACCTTATGAGCTCAAAAATTTGCTATCATTATTAAGGGTATTTCCAAACAATCTCGTCCATCAATCATATCAATATAGGATCAAAGCGTTTTTTGTTACATTAATCGTAACTAAATCCATCAATGATCACGTATACCAATACAACCAAATGACATAGATCAATCATGAGAGTGTAGTATGAAAATTACATGTTATGTGATCCAAACATGCCTATTTTCAATTGGTCCAACTTTATTCCTTAGGTGAGATCAATACCAAACATAATGTAATAGAGTAGAATGAACTGAATACTTTATTTCTATACAGAAAATTATCCAAATACACAAATGTGTCCAAAACCAAAACATAAAGCAACCAAAATACAAACTCCCACTAAATCATGATATCCTCAAGAAATACTACATCCATACGAGCAGTGTGCTCGTGAAAGACCTTGGGTGCTAATCCCTTAGTAAGCGGATCCGCAATCATGGAGTTTGTCCCAATATGCTCGATGGAAATCTGTCTACTCTGTACCCTTTCCTTCACAACCAGGAACTTAATGTCAATGTGTTTTGACTTAGTTGAACTCCTGTTGTTATTGGAATATAGAACTGCAGAGTTATTGTCACAATATAATTTTAATGATCTTTCAATTCCATTCAGAATGCGCAGCCCAGTGACAAAATTTCGCAGCCATATCCCATGATTAGATGCCTCATAACAAGCTACAAATTCTACTGCCATAGTGGAAGAAGCTACGAGTGTTTGCTTAGCACTCCTCCAGGAAATGGCTCCTCCAGCTAGCAGGTATATGTAGCCTGATGTGGATCTTCTACTATCTTGGCATCCCGCAAAATCAAAATCGGAGTATCCTACTATCTCTAACTGATCCGATCTGCTGTATGTAAGCATGCAATCTCTTGTTCTCTTCAAGTACCTCATAACCCTCTTTGCTGCTTTCCAATGATCCATCCCAGGGTTACTTAAATATCTGCCTAGCATTCCAACAATGAACGCTATGTCTGGACGTGTACAAACTTGAACATACATTAGACTCCCAACATCTGATGCATAGGGAATCTTTTGCATTTCCTTAACTTCAAAATTATTTTTCGAGCACTGATTGAGACTAAATTTGTCTCCCTTAGCAACAGGGGTGTCCCCTGGTTTACTATCTTGCATGCCAAACCTTATAAGAACTTTATCGATATAGCTCTTTTGTGATAATTCAAGAATACCCCGAGAGCGGTCTCGGTGTATCTGAATTCCTAATACGAAAGAGGCATCCCCAAGATCTTTCATCTCAAAATTCTTTGACAAAAAACTCTTGGTTTCGTGCAACATGCCTATATCATTAGTGGCAAGCAGTATGTCACTGACATACAAAACCAGGAAAATGTGCTTACTCCCACTAAACTTGTGATACACACAATCATCAACAACATTTATCTCAAAACCACACGAGATGATCACTTGATGAAATTTGTAGTACCACTGACGGGAAGCTTGCTTGATTCCATTGATAGATTTCTTTAATTTGCAAACCATATTCTTCGAGTCTCCTGACACGAAGTTTTCTGGTTGCACCATATAGATCGTCTCATCAATGTCTCCATTGAGAAACGCCGTCTTTACATCCGTCTGATGTAACTCAAGGTCAAAATGTGCAACAGGTGCCATGACTGTCCTGAAAGAGTCTTTCGTTGAAACCTGAGAGAAAGTCTCTTTGAAGTCAATACCTTCCTTTTGTGTAAAGCCTTTAGCTACAAGGCGAGCCTTATATCTTTTCATATTACCTTTCGAATCCCTTTTGGTTTTAAAAATCCATTTACAACCAATGGGTTTTGCACCTTCTGGTAATGGGATAAGATCCCAAACTTTATTGTCTTGCATAGACTTATACTCCTCATTCATGGCATCAATCCACTCTTGAGAGTTAGAACCCTTCATGGCCTGATGAAAATTGATTGGATCATCTTCCATCATTCCATTATTTTCCTCATGTTCTTGGAGAAATACTATATAGTCATCCGAAATAGCATTTTTCCTTTCTTGAGTGGATCTCCTTAATGGTATTGTTTGTTGAGGTTGTTGAGTTTGTACTTCTGGAATTTGGATGAGAGTTTCTTCAACATTATCATGCTGAGTTTCTGGATATACTTCTTGATCAATGACAAGTGTAGAAACCTGCACATTGTCAAAAGTAACAGTAGGAATCGAAATCGATCCTTCCTCAGCTTCTTCCTCAAAGATAATGTCTCTAACCTTATTTCTCCCCCAAACTCAACATCCTCAAAAAATGTTGCAGTTCCCGTTTCAAAAATTGACTTAAGCATGGGATTATAAAATTTTTAGCCCCTTGATCGCTCATAATAACCAATAAAGTAGCTGCTAACAGTTTTGGAGTCCAATTTATTTTCATGCGGCCTATAAGGCCTTGCCTCAGCTGGACATCCCCAAATGTGGAAATGCTCATAAGGTATTTTAGCAGTAGCTTTAGTTGATA
The DNA here is from genome assembly GCA_963555705.1 of Ligustrum vulgare. Classification (NCBI taxonomy): domain Eukaryota; kingdom Viridiplantae; phylum Streptophyta; class Magnoliopsida; order Lamiales; family Oleaceae; genus Ligustrum; species Ligustrum vulgare. The sequence goes on along the minus strand of OY743176.1, from coordinate 50,874,212 downwards.
CTCTATTCAGAATATAAGCTGGAGTCTTTAATGCTTCTCCCCAGAGTATTTTTGGTAAAGTAGAATGACTAATCATACTCCTTACCACATCCTTAAGAGTCCTGTTTCGTCTTTCAGATACACCATTCATGCTAGGAGAACCTGGCATGGTGTACTATGGGACGATTCCACATTCCTCTAGAAATTTAGCAAATGGTCCTGGACGTTGTTCACCTGAACTGTCATATCTGCCGTAGTACTCACCACCACGATCAGACCTAACGCTTTTAATTTTCTTGTTGAGTTGATTCTCAACTTCAACTTTGAAAGCTTTGAACATGTCCAGTGACTCAGACTTTTCCCGATAACGGCCCGCTTGAAAAAAGCCCGCCCGCTGCGTATTACGAGCCGGTTACGGGTCAGTCCGCAAATTTTGAACTACAACCCAGGCCCGCCCGCTGGCCCATCCGGGTCGAGCCCATACGAGTCGCGGTTTGTTCTAATTTGTCTCGTATGAATAAAAATATAGATTTTTTCATATTTATAGAAATTTTTTTGTCAAATTTCTAAATACAAAATGATTAAAATGATAAATTCATATTTATACCATAAAATATTTACATAGAATTTAAAATTATAGTTTATGTTATATGAATTACTTCTAAATTTGCAAATTTAAATAAAACATAAACAAATAACAATTAAGTGATAAATGTATTTTTAATTACTATTATCAAAAAAGTTACTTTTTTAGCTATTAGAGAGAAAAAAAATAAGATTTTACTTTAAAAGTTGTATTAGAGTTTTTAGAAGAAGAGAGATTTTCAATATTACCATATTTAATAAAACAATTTTTTTTTTTACAGGCCAGCGGGTTAATAGCGGTCCGCGAAGGTTTGACCCGCAAAATCCACGGTTCACAACTTCTTGACCCGTGAACCGCCACACGGGTCACGGGTCGGCCCGCGGTCCCGGGTCAATCCGGGCCGATTTTCACGGGTCTGGTCGACCCGTCCGTCTTGACACCTCTAAGCGTACCTGAATCCATTATTGTGTTTGATCGAACGGGGTTATGGACTTCCAACAGATTCGTGGTTTTCTCCTTATGTTTCTTCTCTATTGATGGGGATGCAGAGAATTATGAAAAGTCACGCTTAATTGGGGACCATGACCTGTATAAATAGCTGTAGGGCAGCTATCGTGTTTCAATGTTATTAAATTGACCCCTCATCAATTTAAAACATTGAATCCGTCTCTACACTTTAATCTTACGACACTTAATACCCATTAGTCCTGAATAATCTTTAGTTGATCACTTTATTGACTAAATCCTTAAGATAGCACCACACATTTTATTTTATACATGTTTGGTCCCACATTATTGAATTTTATCCAACATAATATTCTTTTGAAATATTAATATACATACTGTTGTGCTATTTTAAGAGCAACAACATAATAAATCAATAATATCAATAATAATATATACATTAAACAAATAGAGAATGTTAAAGACAACATTGCATCTAAATGCTCAAATCACAAATTTAAAATAATTGACCAAGATGAATGTAGATGTGTACAACCACAATTGGTTGGAATTATATTATAAAACTTACAGTGAAGCTTATCAAAACAAACATGTAATACAGAATTCAGAAACTTTGGCGATGGTGAAAAGTTAAGAAAGAAAACGTAAGTGTTAAAAAATGTTTTGAAAAATTGTGCAATTAAAAATAAATAGGTATATAAACGATAATGATGACATTTCCAAGCTTTCATTGAACTTGGTTTGAAAAAAGGTTTGATCATGCAAATTGGATACATAAGATAATAATGTCTAAGATTAAATGGATACAAATGTCATTCACTTTATAATATAATATTTATAACAGGATCCTTGTTTATATTTTTCCTTATTTTTTTATTGCTTATTTTTATTTTTTTGGTTATTTAAAGAGAAGTTCAAATTCGTCATTTGATGTCAAATTGGAGGAAATAATGAGTTTTACCACATGATTGAAAAGTTAAAGATGGATTACGTTAAAACTAAAGGTTGAGAGCAAATATTTTACATTTCACAAAGACTGAGGACGAAAAATGCAAAATTTTAAAAAATATATATTATAAAGAATATATTCTGTAAAAGAGTTTCTAATGGCAGGGAAAGCGAAAATAATATAATTAATTACTAGATGCTAAAAGAAAGGGTCCTGAAGTTAATGACAGGAAAGAGCATAGCTTTCATTGAGTATTGATTCCTCCCAATCTCCATAGGCATTGGTGTCATGAAGAAGACTTGCATGTAGAATAATTATTTTTCACTTCCATTAATTAGGAATTTATTACTATGTAAAGCTAAAAATGTTCTCTTCTGATATCGAATATAATACCTTATGATTCACTAGTGGGGGAAATCTTTGAAATTTTATGCTAAATAGATTATACTCAAATTCTTGTTCTTCTATAATTGATTTATTTTTGTTCAATCTGGATTTATTTTTGTTAAAATCTTGTTTTTTTCTAATATCGTCATCGAAACATCTTGAAAGGCAATATAATACGGGACTGTTTGAAAGTTGGCTCTATAGAACTAAATCGACGGATAGATAACCGAAATGATCCCCAACCTATATATACAATGTGCGATAAATATCCAAATACTTTAAATTGGACTTTAATATTTCATTAACTTTAAGTCGTGAACCTGGTGTGTCTAAAAGATGAACAATACAAAATTACTAATGGACGTTATACATGGACAATAAATTCACTATGACTTTCCTTTAATGTACTGGAACTCTCGAAGAAGTATGTGAGAGGATCGATGTTAAGCAAATGTGGTATTAAAGCAATTAACATATAGTCATGTTAATTTACTAACACCATAGAGCTTTCAAAACAAATGAAAAAGAATATAATGATGACATTGGAAGGTAAAATCAACTTTAAAAAGGAATCTGAAAACTTAGAGTCTAATTAACTGAAAGCAAATTAAAGAGAAATAACAATGCCATCCTTGCACATTCTGCAACCCTTCCAGCTGGAAGATTTATTTATTATAATCTATTATTTACAAAATGCAAATGACAGTAAGGGTCCATTTGACATATTTCGGCTTTTGGTTTCTTTTTTTTAGAAGAGTTTTTGGGAGAGTGATCTTCATACAATTTTCTTTAAAAGCTCTTTTAGTCAAATAAAGTATTTTAGGAGAATTATCCAAATAAATATAATAGTCCCGCAAGCAGTTTTGATTTATCAAAAAATTGTCAGAGAGAGTACTCTTAATTATTCTTTAAAAAATAGGTTGAACACCAACCTTAGGCGTTCTCACTATCATGGGGATTGTTGGAGGATGTTCGCAGGTCACGCTTCAAGTTGGTCGAGTCTGGGTACCTGTCACTCACTAGACGACAAAGTGTTTACCAAATTCGAACCTGTGAGGATTCGAACATGCGACCTCTATACTGCGACGTTTGTGAATCCCCAACCTCTACTAGTTGAGATGTACCCTGAGGCGAATACTCTTAATATTCTTGATTTGCTCTTGTGCTACTAAGATTTAATCTGGTTGGAAATATAGGTAAGATTCCAATCTCATCTCTTGTAGAATTTAACGTTGTGATCGTAGTGATCGAACTGTACGTAGTTCAACCGACTTGAAAAAGTTAAAAGAATCTTAAATTGTGTAGCATCCGGAACTTATTCCTCTCATTTTTTCTGCACCTTTATTACATACCCCTAAAGATCTTTAATCAAGAATTAAGCAAAGATTAAAGAATGGAAAGTTGGAAGTCGGCCTACACGCAATTCTCTTTCATGGCTTCCTATGGGAGAAAGCCTCATTGAGCAAGGCTACATTTGTCTCTTTATTATATTGCTTAAGGCTATATGTAGGGGGTTGTATTACTACCACAAAAATTATTTCGTACACAATATTTTTAAATATTTTATTTATTTTAAAAAATAAATTAAAATAAAATTATTAAGACAGTAGAGTAGTCTGGGAGAATGAACTAGTAGTAGTAGTAGGGACGAATGTAGCCTATTGTGAGTCGATCGGTAGCTCGTGCCGGATTTTTTTTTTTACCTTATAATTTTGATGTCAATTCCCCCCCCCCCCCCCTCATAACTATGTAGTGCCCGCTCGTGTTGGATGAAATTCCCTCGTGTTGAATCACGTTCCTGAATTCGCTCCTGAGTAGCATAGCCATCCTTTTTTTTCACGGTTGAACTCTCTCTCTATACAACTATAGAAAGAGGCTTATAAACGATTATAAGCCTCTTGAGCCGTTTTCGGAAAACGTTTTCCGAAAACGTTTTCCGAAAACGCGGAAAACGCGTTCTCTTGAGCCGTTTTCGGAAAACGTTTTCGAAAACGTTTTCAAAATTTGTAAAGGAAATGGAAAACGTGAAAATCACGTTTTTCGCGTTTTCCGAAATTTTTGCCTTGTAAGTGGAAAACGCGGAAAACGCGCGTTTTCCGCGTTTTCCACTTAAAAAAAAAAAATAAATTAAAATAATCAAAAAAATTTGAAATTTGTCAAAATTTATCATTTTTAATTACATTATTGGTCCCTGATTTTCAAAACTTGTCATTTTAATCCTCAAATTTTGAAATTTCTTTCGAAAATATCCTAATTTATTTGCAACTTAGGTCCCTCAACTTCAGATTTTGTTGCACATTAGGTCACAAATTTTACTTTTCTTTTAATTTAGTCTTTTTCGTATTTGCTTTATAGGTCATTGTCTTCAAACATGTATAACTTTTGATGTACAACTCCAAATTGAACTCTGTTTTTTGCGTAGAACTCCAAATTCAACCATCTTTCTGATGGTGTATCATGTGCTTAATTATTAAACATTTCTTTTTTACTTTTGTATTGTAGACACTTATTTTGTAAGGGCATAATTAATTAACGTAAATTGATTTTTGCAAATTTTATTGAAACCTAAATTTTAAATGTTATGAGTGCTTACTAGAAGGATGTATCTATATAAAGTATTAAATGGAACGATTACTTTAGAAGGGAAAATTACTACTCAAATGTGGAACGATTACTTTAGAAGGGCAACATGAATTTTTAAACTTTTTTTGTATAACCAAATTGTGTGATAGGGGTTATTTCATTTATTTTTGTTGTGTAACTCAAAATATGATATCTTTATTTCATTTATATTCACAAACAATATGAAATAATTTTCTTCAAAATTTTAAACAGAACGCGTTTTCCAGCTTTTCATTTTCGAAAACAGTTTTCAGAAATAACAAACCAAACGCGTTTTCAACAATTTCGAAAAAAGTCACAGAAAATGAAAAACAGAAAACATTTTCGAAAATGAAAACAGAAAACTGAAACACAAAGAGAACGCAGCCTTAGAATCTTGTGTAATTATTTTCCAGATCCGTGTAATACTATGGGTCAAAGATGTCATTATTGCATACCTCATGCAAGAAATATAAACGATCTTTGTACTTGCCTTAAAAATATTTCGTTCTCATTCATACCCGAGTCACGAAAACAATTAAAGAAGAAAAATAAATTAAAATTCAACCGTCTAATTTAGCCCCCATTTGAGTTCCATTATTTGAAAATCAAATTTTTAAAAAATCTAATCTCAATAATTTATTTTAGTCAAGCCTATCAGATTTGACTTTTCAAACAAATTTTAACCACACATTCTCCTAAAATTACCATTCAAAACATATTATTTCCCAAATAACGAAACTCAAACAGCGACTTAGTTTCATAATATCAGAGATGTCATCATTGCATGCCTCATCCAAAAAATACAATTGAAACTTTTACTAACCGTAATCACTTTGCATGTGTTTGATTCCCATTTTGTAGAAAAAATTGTGGTTGTGAATAATAGTTTTGAGAGAATGTGTGGTTAAAAAATATTTGAAAATTTAAAAATAATGTGTTTGACTAAGATGGATGGTTGAGATTGAACGTTGAATAAATTTTGTTTTCAAAAAATAGTGGTCAAAGAGGGGCTCTATTTCATTCAATCCAGAGTGAGGGCAATAGATAAAGAAAAAAGAAGTTATAATTATGTCTATTAAGCCCTTTTTTGTTCTCATTTTATTCATTTCATTTTTCTACATTACTCAATTTACACTACATATCTTATTTTTGGCCTATAATTTTTGACTTTTCAACTCAATCTACACTACACATTCTTCCCAAAACTCAACTTTTTCCAAAAAAATATGGAAATCAAATAAGTACTAAATGTACTATCTATTTCAATTTAAACTCACATGTGTTTGTTTACCTAGCTAGCGTCAGTCCAAAGGTTTATCCAGTGTGCACTCAGCGAGTAGCGACCGTAAGTTCCCTCATAAATAGAAAAAAAAAGTGCAAAAATACGAACTTTCCCATCTAGAGAAAGAGAGTACATCGTAAAAATGACTTCAAGCTAAATGTGTAAAAATATGCCTATGTTAACTTTAGATGCCATCTTTCGCATACCTCATGCAAGAATTACAAAACTTAACCTATAAAACACTTCATTTTCATTCCCTTCATGCTTTCCCTTTTCATGCCCACTTCTATTTCTTATTGCCGTGTTCTATACTACTGAAATCCAAATTATGGTTGTTTTAATACATAAATGGAATTGCATATTACTTATGATTCTTATTTTCCATTTTTCAGCAAGAACAACTTTTTCTTCCAAGGTTGATGATGATCCTTTGGCGGCGCCGGCGGTGGCAAAGTTGCCTGAAGTGAGCATAAACTGTGGGGAATGCCCTTGTGGTAATCCATGCAACCAGCAACTTCCTTCGCTTTCACCACCACCACCGCCGCTGCCACCACCTCCGAAAAAGCAATATTGTACAACTCGTGCAACTCCGCCACCACCGAGATTCATTTACGTGACGGAGCAAATGCCGCCACCACCATCGCGGTTCATATATACGACAGGCCCTCCTGGAAACTTGCATCGAACTGATCCATTTAATTTGCAGATATATTCTAGTGCACCACACAATAAAGTACTTGTAGGATTGCTTCTTTTGGTTGCATGTGGAATAATGGAGTATTTAGTATTTTTGTGAAGGGAGAGCCCTTTTATGATTTTCTTCAATATTGAAATTCATTGAATTTATGATCAAGAATTTAGTAAGAATAGTTTTTTGGGTTTTCATCATACATATTTCTGTCCTTTTCATTTTTAATTAAAACAAGAAGACTGGCCGTCCAATAAAGAATTAGATCATAAAAAGTTATGCTTTCAAGTTTTTCCTTTTGCGCCCCCCCCCCCCCCCCTCCTTTTTTAAATTTACTCTTCCTCAAATTTATTTTTAATTACATACATATTTCATGACATCAACAAATTTTATTAAATTTTCAACTAAATATTTCACAAATTAATTTTACGAAAATTTATTAAATATCTGATTTTTAGTTAAACTAAAAAAGAGCAAATGTATATATTTGACCTTCTTTTAGAGGATATTAAGCACCTTAATTTTGATTTATCTAAAAATAATTTTTGTAAAGATTTTTAACAAAAAAGTTGTGGATTCCACGTTAATGTATGTTTAAAAATAAATTTTAAAAACTTGGGACTATACTTGAGCTTAAAACTCTAGTTCTTGATTAAATGGGAGCATTTTTTGTAGTTCTGAGAAATATTTTAATTAAATTGTAATAGTTTTTAAGAGTCATTTTTAATCCTATTGGACAATCTACAACCATAAACACCATTTTGGTGTACTATTTGCACCTAAATGGTGCAAAATTCACACCATTTTTTTAATTCATCTCCAATCACATGTACTAAAATGTTACACCAAATCTAAAATATTTCATTATTTGTTTTCAATTTACTTAAATTGTAATTCATTAAATATTTAATTGTAATTCATTAAATGAAACCGTATGTTTGTACACTAAATAGTGCACTTATTTAACATTATAAAAAATAGATCATACATTGTGTCACATTCCACACGTTGATGACACAAAATAAGAACTAGTGGTTACACCAACAATGAAGATAGATTGCTTGTGAGTGTGCACCTAAATGTTCGTGATCAGTGTTCAATCACATGAAATAACCAATCAAATGAAAGACTTTGGGATACCTTAAAATGTTAACTGATTTTTTGTTTAAATAATGAAAAGTTAGTAGAAAGGGCATCAAAGTATGTGCCTGAGTGCCTGACCTTAAAAGATATCTAATTCCTTAAGAAAATTAGATAAGGAATATGATATGAGGAAATCATATCCATCTCCAAAGTAAATGTAATTCATACTCTGTAGGCTAAACCTTTAGTTGAAAATAGATCTGTAGTTGTAAATCTTCATTCTGATAACTATGCAATCTGGTATAAAAGACTAGTCACATTAGTGACAAGGATTTGATAATTTTGAACAAATTTGGATGTTTTGCAAACGATAACATAGAAAAATTATGTTTTAAAAAAAATGTGTAGTTCAAAAACTAAACTAATTGCCTTTTAAAATTGGAATTCATAAGTCCGCCTTTACATTTAAGTATTTGTATGCTGATCTTTTGGGTCCGCCATCATCTGTAAATACTCTTAGTGAGTTTAGATATTACCTACTTATTGTGGATGATTTCTCAAAAAAAAAAAAAAAAAAAAAATCTTTTGAAGGCTTTAATCTAACACTTTTCAAAATTTAAGTAATGGAAATTGATGATTGAGAACCAAACTAGTAAGAAAGTTAAATAACTTAGAACTAATAATGTCTTGAATTCTGCAATTTTGAATTTGATCTTTTTTGTAAAGAATCTGAAATTTTAAGGCAAAGAACTGTAATACATAGTTCTTAACAAAAAGGTGTTGCTGAAAGAATGAATATAACCTTGTTAGAAAAAGTCAGATGTATATATGTTACTAAGTTTTAATCTTCCAAAATTATTTTTTTGGAGAAGTTTAAAAACTGAAACATGTTTGATCAATAGAGTACCTTCTAGTGTTGTTAACTTTAAAATCTTTGAATAAATGTGGTTTGATAAATCCTCAGATTGTTCTAAATTTAGAGTGTTTGGCTATTCAGCATATTCTCACAAAAATGAAGTAAAAATTGAACATAGATCCATAAAACGTGTCTTATTAAGATACGAGGAAGAAACTAAAGGGTATATAGAGTGGGTTGGCTTCATGTCAATTTGAGTTTAATAATATTATCAATGAAAGTGACATGCCCTGTATTACTTCATCAAAAACTGAAACATGTTTGATCAATAGAGTACCTTCTAGTGCTGTTAACTTTAAAATCTTTGAATAAATGTGGTTTGATAAATCCTCAGATTGTTCTAAATTTAGAGTGTTTGGCTGTTCAACATATTCTCACAAAAATGAAGTAAAAATTGAACATAGATCCATAAAATGTGTCTTATTAAGATACGAGGAAGAAACTAAAGGGTATAGATAGTGGGTTGGCTTCATGTCAATTTTGAGTTTAATAATATTATCAATGAAAGTGTCATGCCCTGTATTACTTCATCAAAAACTGAAACATGTTTGATCAATAGAGTACCTTCTAGTGCTGTTAACTTTAAAATCTTTGAATAAATGTGGTTTGATAAATCCTCAGATTGTTCTAAATTTAGAGTGTTTGGCTGTTCAGCATATTCTCACAAAAATGAAGTAAAAATTGAACATAGATCCATAAAACGTGTCTTATTAAGATACGAGGAAGAAACTAAAGGGTATAGAGAGTGGGTTGGCTTCATGTCAATTTGAGTTTAATAATATTATCAATGAAAGTGACATGCCCTGTATTACTTCATCAAAAACTGATTCAAGTGCTGTTAACTTTAAAATCTTTGAATAAATGTGTTTTGATAAATCCTCAGATTGTTCTAAATTTAGAGTGTTTGGCTGTTCAGCATATTCTCACAAAAATGAAGTAAAAATTGAACATAGATCCATAAAACGTGTCTTATTAAGATACGAGGAAGAAACTAAAGGGTATAGAGAGTGGGTTGGCTTCATGTCAATTTGAGTTTAATAATATTATCAATGAAAGTGACATGCCCTGTATTACTTCATCAAAAACTGAAACATGTTTGATCAATAGAGTACCTTCTAGTGTTGTTAACTTTAAAATCTTTGAATAAATGTGGTTTGATAAATCCTCAGATTGTTCTAAATTTAGAGTGTTTGGCTATTCAGCATATTCTCACAAAAATGAAGTAAAAATTGAACATAGATCCATAAAACGTGTCTTATTAAGATACGAGGAAGAAACTAAAGGGTATATAGAGTGGGTTGGCTTCATGTCAATTTGAGTTTAATAATATTATCAATGAAAGTGACATGCCCTGTATTACTTCATCAAAAACTGAAACATGTTTGATCAATAGAGTACCTTCTAGTGCTGTTAACTTTAAAATCTTTGAATAAATGTGGTTTGATAAATCCTCAGATTGTTCTAAATTTAGAGTGTTTGGCTGTTCAACATATTCTCACAAAAATGAAGTAAAAATCGAACATAGATCCATAAAACGTGTCTTATTAAGATACGAGGAAGAAACTAAAGGGTATAGAGAGTGGGTTGGCTTCATGTCAATTTGAGTTTAATAATATTATCAATGAAAGTGACATGCCCTGTATTACTTCATCAAAAACTGATTCAAGTGCTGTTAACTTTAAAATCTTTGAATAAATGTGTTTTGATAAATCCTCAGATTGTTCTAAATTTAGAGTGTTTGGCTGTTCAGCATATTCTCACAAAAATGAAGTAAAAATTGAACATAGATCCATAAAACGTGTCTTATTAAGATACGAGGAAGAAACTAAAGGGTATATAGAGTGGGTTGGCTTCATGTCAATTTGAGTTTAATAATATTATCAATGAAAGTGACATGCCCTGTATTACTTCATCAAAAACTGAAACATGTTTGATCAATAGAGTACCTTCTAGTGCTGTTAACTTTAAAATCTTTGAATAAATGTGGTTTGATAAATCCTCAGATTGTTCTAAATTTAGAGTGTTTGGCTGTTCAACATATTCTCACAAAAATGAAGTAAAAATTGAACATAGATCCATAAAATGTGTCTTATTAAGATACGAGGAAGAAACTAAAGGGTATAGATAGTGGGTTGGCTTCATGTCAATTTGAGTTTAATAATATTATCAATGAAAGTGACATGCCCTGTATTACTTCATCAAAAACTGAAATCTGATGAACTTCCATTAATTAAGGAAACAATTTAAAAAAAATCAAAATATTAATGCTGTTGAGCCTGATGATCAAATTGAGGTGGAGTTTTCTCAATCTGAAACTGATCAAACTCAATATAATGTTGAAAATGAGAACCTTTACTTGGATACTACTTTTACAGATTATCAGTTGAATTGAGATAGAAGTAGAAGTAGTAGGACTAGATCTCCCTCAACTAGTATCAGGAATGATGACTTTGTACCCTTTTATCTCTTTTAGACTTCTGAACCCACTATTTTTGAATAAGCTATTAACCGTGAGGAATCTGTTTCTTGAAAAGAAGGTATAGAATTTGAAATGAATACTTTAATTAAAAATAAAACCTAGATTCTTGTTAATAGACTTAAAAGATAGTTAACCATAAATAGATTTTTAAAAAATTAAGGAAGTTTATTCTAATATTGAAAATAAAAGGTACAAGGTTAGATTGTTACCTATAGGGTTTACTCACAAGGGAGGTTATTGATTATATATATAAATATATTTCACCAATTGCTAAATATACTTCTATCAAAATTTTAATTGCTTTAACTGCTCACTTTAACTGAAAATTGGATCAACTTGATGTTAAAAATGTTTTCTTTGAAGGTAATTTGGATGAAGTTATTTACACGAATTAACCAAAAGGTTTTGTAATTAAATCTAGATCTGAAGAAGTTTGTTTGTTGATGAAATCCCTTTATGTCCTAAAGCAGGAACATAGACAATAGTATAGAAAATTAAATTTACTTGTTCAAACTCTAGGATTCATTAGGAGTAATTTTGATTCATGCTTCTTCTATAAAGGCTCAGAAGGATCTAACTCTATTTATTTGTTGTTATATGTTAATAATACACTTCTTGCTTTCCATAATAGAATTGAAATAGTTATGATCAAATCAAAATTAAAATCTGAGTTTGAAATGAAAGACCTAGATTAAGCAAAGAAAACTTTAGGAATAGAAATTAAAAGAAATAATACTAATTGTACTTTGTATGTGAAACAATGTTCTTTATGTGATGAAGGTACTTGAAAAAATTTCAATGCCTGAATGTAAACCTACTACACGGCCTCTTGGTATAAGTTTAAACAATAAAGTAAACAATCACCTAAAATAGATGAAGAATTTGAAAGAATGAATCAAATACCTTAAGCTAATATTGTTGTGTCAATCATATATTTAATGGTCTGTACCAAACCCTATTTGGCACATGGCATAAGTATTTTGAACATATTTATGGCAAATCTTACTTCTTTCCATATCTTCATACTTTGTGATGAATGCATTAGTTGGAAATTCCAACTGCAAAAGTAGATTTGTCTTCTACAAAGGCAAAATATATTGCAGCATGTGATGATGTTAAATAAGTGATGTGGTTAAGAGGTTTACTGAATGAAATTGATTTTGTAGATGATGTTATTAGATTATATACTAATAAAACGAGTGATATTCATCTCCGTAAGAATCCTATCTACAATGATAGAACTAAATATGTTGATATAAAATTTTATTTTGAAAGGAATATATTTGAAAAATGTATGGTAATTACTTTAGCTAAGATTCCTACTGGGATTAATCCTTCTGCTCTTGGTACCAAAGTAGTTCCACTAAATAAGTACAAGAACTATCTAAAAATTCTAAGGGTCCGATCGATTGAAAAGAAAATATTTTCACAGAATTGAAATTAGTGGAAATTATTCCTGGAGAAATGTATTTAATTGTGTTTGATTGCATTTATTTTCTAGGTTAGAAGAGTGAGAAATTTTTCATGTTTTGTTATTTAATAGACATTATTTTTTCATGAAAAATTTGATAAAGTTGAGTTATTTTAGTCCAGTATTTTTTTTTTATTTTTTAAATATTTGTCTTTAGAAATTATGTCTTAATTAAGCCCCAAAAAAAAAAAAGGGATCCAAAATCGAAAAAAAGCCAAAAGAATTTTCTTGGCAACTTGGGAAATAAAAAACCAACTAATTGATGGGAAAATGGAGGAAAATGGGTCACGTTCCCCCGACAAGAAACATTTTACAATCAAAGTTAGTCCAATCAAACAGCTACATTTGGAAAGATTTGCATGGAAATCTGTTTTTCCATGGAAAATTAGAGCCAATCAAATAGGGCCTAATCCTAATATTACTTGAAGGTATGCAATTGTATATGAAACAAGTATTAACGTGCCAGGAAAGAAAAAAAAAAAAAAAAAAAAAAAAAAAAAAAAAAAAAAAAAAAAAAATGGAAGCCAAAATGAGTCCATCAAGATCAAGGTGGAGATTGTTGTATATATATGCCTCGTGATTTTGACTTTGATCGAAATCGAAATTGCTAAGCCTTTGTTTGATTCTCATTATTTCAAATTATAATTTGAATTTTGAAAATTTAATGGTTAAAAAATGGTTTGAAAAGTAAAAAATTGTAAGTTTGATTTTTTTGAATGGTTGAGATTGATTCATGTGGAAAATGAGAAATAATGAGCTCAAACAAGGGCTAACTTCCAGCATATGAAAACGTGTCTTTGAAGCAAGCCATTAGTTTATGGCGCTTGATTTATCTTGCAGCCGGCTGACAGGCATTGAGTCTGTGGTTTGTGCAGTGCCATATATAAAGAACACTTAACCTCATTTATCACATAATTTGTCAGCGAGCCATTTCCTGTTCTAAGGCGAATTTAGTTTGGTTTTTTGATCTATTCTTCATTCTTTGTAATCTTTAGTGGATTATGTAGTTGTACTGGGCGTATAATTTGGATTTGGAGTAGTGATTTACATTGGTAGAGTGATAGTTGTGAGGAGAGAGAATCATGAAGAAATTCTTGATTTCTTTGTACATTTTGTACAAACGGTTCTTGACTTATTTTAGTGATATGAAGCAATATCTACTTGTAGATGCTCAAGAGGTAAGTAACGTTTAGAACACGTGAACATTCAAAACCATTAATAGGTTAAAAATCATATGATCTTGCTTTTAAAGTTGCAAATATTTTTGTGTTAACTAATTCTTTTGTGGGTCAAAGACACTTAATAGAACTGGCGAATTTCCTTGCAATTGAAAAAACATGTTTCCCTGGAAAAACTGCCGAGAGATACCCATGCAAGCAATGAAAATTTTCAAGTGATCGCATTGACCAAACTGACCGCAATCTCCACTGTTTTCCCACTCATTTTCACCAAAATCGACCTAAAAATATACCCTCATAGCATCGCTTAATCATCAAACAAAATGTATAATATTCATGGGTAGCCTATATTCCAAGTTCACATAAAACTCATTCCAAATCTCCTCAAAAGGTATGATTTTCATGAAATTCATTTTTTATCCACGTTAGAGTATTTTCATGATCAAACTCCGATTTCTTTCAATTTTGGAAACGGAATTAAAACTTAGTGGGAGAGACTAGACATAAGTGGGAGACTATTACCCGCTGGAGGGTAGGATGGTATTTCCAAGACTGCAGCAAGCTTCTGAATTTTATTTATTTATTTATTTTAATTTTTTTTTTCTTTTCTCTAACAATAACATTAATTAAGGTTCTTTTTTGACTTTTTCATTATTTATTTTTCGGATTGTTACGACTTCACAATTTTTTTTTTAGGTTTCCTTTGATATTTTGTTTTGAGTTTTATTTGTTGAAAAAACAATTTACGGAATTCCAAAAATCGAATTTAATATAAAGACAGAATGTATTTATTATAATGTAACTTCATCTTATTTTTTTTTTTTAAAAAAAATTATAACTTCATCACGTTATAACGTGAAATTCATCGTAAATTTAACAATAATTAACTCACTACCATCGAATAACATTAAATTAGTCGTCACTTAAATTATAGTTGTCTTTATCGTCCTCGTCATTACCCGTGAACTCATAGTTTTGAAATCTCGTTGTTTCTATGTAACTGTGGTAAAATTGTGGGTAGTATGTATTTTTTTCGACGTTCATACCAGGTGCCTCAGTGTGACTAGAGTAGAAGTGTGGGTAGTATGTGTTTTCTTCGACGTTCATCGTATTGCTGTTTTGCAATGAACAAGTGTAAATATAGTTATATGAATATTAATGAGTAAAAAAAAACGAATTTAATTATAAAGGAAGGATACCTTGAAATCGATTGTGGACAAGTTTTTCTGTACTGACCTGTTCTGGAGCAGTGTCCACACTGTCGTTGTGACTGAGACATACCCTTCTCCTTGGCGGATTTCAAGCGTTTTCCACATCCTTTAACCCTTAAGGGTTGTGGACCCATTACTGTACAAGTGGTGTTGTTAGACCTGCCCCCAGCCTCATTGTTCTTCCTCACCATGATTTTCATTTTTCTCATTCCTTTTAGTACGTAATTGCTTGACATTTGCATTAATGATGCCTCCTCAATCAAGTCATTAGACTCATGTCTCAAAGTACGAAGTCGTGAAGCAACTGAGACTTTGTCGGTGAATGTCTCAATGGGGTCAAACATAGGATTTGCTTTTGCATTCTTCGTTTACCTAGACATAATGTACATTTTAGGCAGAAACATTATATCTTTTTTGCTCAACATGTGAAAAATATGACGACCTGGGTAGCCCGCAAACTCGAACAACATGCAACTACAAGTCACGAATTCCATTTGAGGATGGTATACAACTTTCCTTTGGCGATCGTAATCCCCACCTGACGTTTCACGTTGAACTACATAAATCTTCATGTGTTCGTTGCTTGATCTCCTCATTGTAGCGTAGTGCGTATTCTCAACGAGTTCTTCCTGTAAGAGTTAGAAAATTGCTTTCGTGTAAACTCGGGACATTTGCAATTCCATATCGACCCCCTAATCATTCGTGGGCATTGGTACAAATTTGTATGAGTTGTTATGAGTTCCTCATGTCTTTGGTGATCAATTGTTCCCACAAATATGAAAATGAGATCCATCAAACCATTTCTCTTATCCACATAATGCTTAAAGAAAGCGTGGTTGCTCTCGATACGTTGGCTAATATATATTCCCGCTGCAAATATGTGTTTCACGTAAGCCGACACCCATTTTTGTCTAATTTAGTAAATAGTTGGCAACCACTCATTGGAACCCAAACTGGTGTTATGCATAAGAACTGCCCATCGTTGCTCAAACTCTTGTTCCATCTCGGAATGCCAAATGATGTACTTCAAGCCCCACCATGTGCATTGTAAAGAACTGGTCCTAGTTTTTCAGGAAACTTGTACGTGATGTGCCACAAATAGAGTCAATGGAATGTTGTTGGAAAAATACTTTTGATAGTTCGACCAATTGATTGATCCTGATTAATGATAATTACTTTCGTAGCTACATGTGTTAGCATGACCTTCACGAACTCCGAAAACAATCACTCGAACGATTCAATCCTTTTGTCGCTTAGAAAATCACAGCCAAATAATATTGCTTATCCGTGGTGATTGACTCCAACAAAAGGAGCAAAAATCATTGAGTACTTGTTCGTGTTGTAGGTAGTGCCAAACACAACAGCATCACTGAAAAATGCGTAGTTGTTTCTCGAAATAGAATATGCCCAAAAACAAAGGGTTAAAACACCATTCTCAAGCTCACGTGAGAAATAAAAATTGTCATCCCTTTGTTTTTCATGCCCCATATGTTATACGAAAGATTTCGCGTCACATCAAATCAGTTCAATGCGCTGATCTCTTTGATGATTTCTTAAATATCTCTCGGTGTAACCCAGAGATGATGGACCACCAGACTCGATATCAAATAAACGCATCTGTTGCCAGGTCAGAATATTAGTCAGAGCAAACTGTTCGGTCAATGCTTTTTTTTTGAAGCAGAGACACTACGATGGGAGCGCAGCAAGTGAACTTTTCTTGGTGTAGTGAGGGGATGATTGTAGGTTCAACGAAATGACTAACTTGTCACCTATCACCCGAACGATTTATGACTGACATCTAAGCCTCGCACATAGGCCGGGTGTGGTCTCGACTGCACTCTCCGGACCTCTGTTTGGAGTACTTAATATCAAACTGGTACTTTTCATCCGTTTTTCCCTCCTTCGAATATGTAAACACCTTCCAGTAAGTCTCATTGGCACCTTTTCGTCACTTTGAATAATGATTGAGAGTACTAAAACCTGCCTCCTTCGCATAAGCATTGTAAAAATTATAAGCATCTTTTGCTGATTCAAATTCTTGGCCAACGATTGGAATAAAAATTTCGGATACTTGAGGTACAAATATATTATCATTCATTTTCATCACTGTATTAATATATGAAAATAAATTAGCAAAAAAAATATTTGGAATAAAAAAATTTGAGAAATCTAAATTACGAAAAAAATTTAATAAAAAAAAAAATAAACAACTTACCCAACTAAAATATGTAGTAATCTTCAAAAAAATATTTAATTTGCACTTGCCGAAATTGCTTCTTAGTTTGCACACTCTACTCTTTTATTTATTACAATATGTTGTGTTGACCGTTGAAATATGAAATATTCCAAATCAGCAAGAAATAAGTGGATGTTAGTTATGTAATCGAAAATTATATGTGAAAGCGGTGGACCTCAGGTCGTAATGGATGACCCAGACTCCACGTAGGTAATAAAAGATGGTTTGTAAGAGGTGGATCCCAGATCGTGTGAATGACCTGGACTCCACGTATGATTTCTTGTATAAATATAGTATTGACTTTGAATAGCCAAAGTTCTCCCCTATGTGAGCTACCCTCTCCTATATTTATAGGGAGAATGGGGGTGAGCTGGCTTTTTACAATACCTGACTATCTGATATAAGTACATAACTGAACTATTTGAGTTCTTACATAGTACAAAGTAGTTGACTTTCACTTAACTACCTCTATGTCTGAATAATTGTCTTAATTAGCGCGTTAAAAGGTAGTTGGTCTTGTTTCGCCTGAGCAGCAACCGACCTCACTGGGCCACGTCGGAATCATTTTCAGTAACTCACTGGACCACGTCAGAATCATCTTCAGTAACCGACCTCACTGGACCAAGTTGAAATCATCTTCAATAACCGACCTCACTGGACCACGTCGGAATTAGGTTGGGTAATTCATGTGTAATCTCCAGTGTTGTAATAATGTCCGACCTGACTCCTTCAGGTCGGACACCAGTACGGGTCATTATGACCAGTCTGGATCGAACTTTTCGGTTGACGTCTTCACATCGTCACTAAAATTGGAATACTTATCAACATGTTGAATTTTGAAGGATGTTATGAAAAATGTGTTGGCTAAATTTCGTTTATATAAAACAAAAAAGATGACCATTTTTTTTTAAGTTACAATTGTACCGTTGTTTTTAATGGTACAATTGTAACTTTAAGTTAAAAAAAAAATAAAAAAAAATAAAGGATGATGTTGTAGCCATGGAATTGTAACATTAAAGGAAGGAAAGAAAAAAAAAGAAAAGAAAAGAAAAGTCAAAGCAGCGCCTGTTGTAGCCTAGGAAATGCCGCCGACGGGTAGTAGAACAAGAGCGTATACATAAATTTCCAAGAGTGTAAGTAATGCTGCTTGTACAGGGATCTGTAGTAGATTCCTCATGACTGTAGCAGTGAATAGTGAAAATCACTGTTCACGGCTATAGTGAGGGATCCGTATAACATATCCTTGTACACAGGGCTGCACAAAAATAATTGTGAAACCGCAAACCGAACTTAACTCGTTGGTTTGAAACCGCATGAATTCATTGTTTTTTTCTCTCAAACCAATCCAAACCGTTTCAAAATGGTTTAGTTTATGTTTCGATTTTCAAAAATTGCAAAAAATCGAACAAAACCGCTTTTAATTTTTAATTAAACAATAATTTTATTAATTTGAATTTATCGTTTTCCCGCTAAAAAGTCAAATATAACTATGAAAATAAAATTCTCATGTATATCTTTTCTCGTTTTCATTGCATTGTATTGATCCCAGAAAAAAATGTATAGAATTTTCTTACCTTACAGCTTGGATCATGCATGCACTGAAGGTAAAAAAAAATAAAATTGTACTAAGCAAGAAAATTGACCAAGATAATGCAACAATAAAACATAATTACAATGAACTATTGAAAAACAAGAACACAAACTCTCTTGGCTAGAGCTATAAAATCTTCCAACGATGTGTAGGGGTGTAAGTGGTCCGATTTTACTGATTTTGAACAGATTTTGAGACCAAACCGTTTAAATCGGTTTGAGAAAAATTCAAACATAAACCAAACCATTTAAAACGGTTTGAGAATAGTTTGAGAAAAAAACAAACCTAAACCTAATGGTTTGGTTCGATTTTGAACCGCCTATTTCATCATATATTTTTTGCGTATCTACTTTTATGCCACTAGTTTATTAATTTCAAATTATTCGTATACTTTGTTGACAATAAATCTAAACAAACTAAATAAATTTACTATAAATTAAAATACTAGCTTATAAGGCAAAAAAAAAAAAAAAAATAAATAAATAAATAAATTAACATGATGCCTAAGAAGACCTCCGTGATCATCATATCTAGAAAAAAAGAGGTTTATTGATTAGATAGAGAGTATAATTTGTCATAATAAAAAAATATTTATTGATTAGATAGATAGTACATAATCAATTTAACAATTACATAAGCTTATCGTTATCTGTTGTTACGAACTCAAACCATTCATCGAATATTTAGATGGGGATTATTGGATTTATTTAAATTTTGAAGTATGATAATTGTCTAGTTGGATAATAAATGTAATAAAAATTAACAAAATACTCATATAACTATTGAATTTGACATATTGGCCGAATTTTCAAAAATTTTCCTTTTTTATTTTTTATTTTTATATATTTTTTTGTCGGTCCGGTTTGGTTTCAAACCGCAATTGAAAATTTCAAACCTAGACCAAACTATTTTTGACCGGTTTGGTTTGGTTCAAAACCATTTCGTTGACGGATCCGCGTGGCACCAATCCGATGGTTTCTAAAATGCGGTTTCGGTTCGGTTTGACGGTTTTCGCTAATAGCCCTAATGATGTGTAGTACATAAAGACAATTGACAGTCTGAAAATTATACTTTCACATTTCAGTGAAGTTATTCACTCATCATTATGTTTTTATTATCAATCTAGTGCAAGGGTAATGATGAAAAGAATGAATCAACGAATGTTATTATATTTTAGCTTATATTAACTTCTAATTTAGCTTTATATATTAAAAAATACAAATTAATTTGACATCTAAAATATATTATATTATGTCGATAGGTAAATCGTGGATTAAAACAGAACCAAACTGCAAAAAATGGTTCGATTTGGTTTGGTTTTAAAATGAAAAAGTTCGATTTGATTTGGAAAAATGTCAAACAGCTAAAAATGGTTTGATTTAATAATAAGTCAAAAATCGTCCAAACCGGATCGCGTTCACCCCTACCTGTGCATGTAGCAGCTTCCTTTCCAAGATATGTAGCTCAATTTGAAATTTGAAGATCAAAGAATCCAATTTTACAGGATATATACAAGAGTCATGCTCCCCGTACAGGAGAACATGACACTAGGCCCCCTCACTGTAGAGACGGGGTGGGAGGGGCCTATAAAGGCCCCTAGGTAATTCCCCTGTATACAATTAATCAGGGAAGAGTTGAATATCTTTGTTGGGATTTGGGGGGCCAAAGAATAACAATTATTTGGATTAATTTCTGTATTCATAATGAACCTGGTGATAATTTTATTATTTAATTTCAATAATATGATTGGTTCAATTCCTAACTAGTTAATCTAAGGTTGTGTTTGAAACACAACATTTTCCTCATTTTGGTGTTTGAAATAGGGCTGTACAAAAAAATCGCGAAATCGCACACCGAACCTAATCTAACTCGTTGGTTTGAAACTGCACGGACCCATGGTTTTATTTTCCTCAAACCGAACCAAACCGTTTCAAAATGGTTTGATTTAGGTTTTGATTTTCAAAAACGCAAAAAATCGAACCAAACCAGTTTTATTTTTTTAATTAAAAAATTAATTTTATTAATTTGAATTTACTTTCCACAAAAAAAGTCAAATTTAACTAATGAAATAAAATTATCGTTTATATATTTTCTCGTTTTCATTGCATTATAATGATCTCAGAAAAGATTGCTAGTGTTTGAAGTTGAAAATTTTGTTTCTTCTTCACATAGGAATAAATTTTAGTAGTCATCTAAAGTGAATTTCTTATGAAATCCCTGCAACCTCAATTAATTGTTTAGCAATCTCAATCTCTCAATAAAGGATTTTCACAATGTTTTGTAGTCTTCTGAATTACAAATGTCCTTCTTACTCAACTTTCGTAACCGATGAATGATACAATCTAGGCAAGATGAGAGTTCTTGAAAACTCATCCCCCTAATGAGGATATTCTTAGGGGTAATTGATACCTCGATGATGGCCTCTATAGTCTGAGAAAGAAGTTCCATTATCGGACCAAGAGACAGATTAGTTACGACATCCATTACTATTTCTTATTAACTAATGATTTTTATAGACCAGTATGATGATCAATCTCATGCAAGGAAATATACAAACCACTCAACCGAAGAAGTTGCTCAATTCCATTTACTACAACCTCAAATAACCTACATTAGGAAGTTAGTCAAAAACCATTGACAAGAAAAAAAAGGCCATTAGAAAATAAAATCAGAAATCTCAACTTCATATTATACTTGAAATTTTATATAACCCTCCCCCCCAAAAAAAAAAAAAAAAAAAAAAAAAAAAAAAAAAAAAAAAAAAAGCTCCATTCCAGTACATCAAAATTTTAATTCATTAATCAGAAATCAATCAATTATTTAAGCATATCTCTTACTGCATGGTAGCATCATGCATTTATAACCCCAGTGAGATTGACATCAAAAGAGAAATTATTAATAGTATAATGTGTTTTATGAATGATAATCAATTACAATTATATGTATGTGACTGGTGCATATATTAGCTCATATTAACTTATTTTAGCTTTATATATTAAGAAATACGAATTAATTTGACATCTAAAATATGTTATATCGAGAGGTAAATCGTGGATCAAAACCGAATCAAACCTTAAAAAATGGTTTGGTTTGTAAAATGGAATGTTTTGGTTTGGTTTTGAAAAATGTCAAACCGCTTAAAATGATTTGGTTTGAAAATATGTCAAAAACCGCCCAAATCAAACCGCGTTCACCCCTAGTTTGAAATGCACAATTTTCCTGACAATTCCATTTTCCTTCTTTTCCTTCCACACGCGAGTCTTTCATGTTTTTGGTGAATTGATTTTCCTAGCCAACTAGTGGAATTTATTTTTCTGGTAAAACTTTTAACTATTTTCGTCATGTTTGATCATTTTTGTTGTTGTTAATTGCATTATTTTCAATTCCATTTTCTTTCTTTTCCTTCCATGCGCTAGTCTTTCATGTTTTTGGTGAATTGGTTTTCCTAGCCAACTAGTAGAAATTATTTTCCTGGTAAAACTTTTAACTATTTTCGTCTTGTTTAATCATTTTTGTTGTTGTTAATTGCATTATTTTTTTCAAAAAAATTAACATTATTATTATTAAGTACAAATGTGTGAAAAAATAAAAAAAATTGTTTTGATTAAAATAGTTAAATTTTGCTTTATTTGCCATGAAAAATAATGTTAATCAAACAACAAAAGTTGAAATTTGTTTCTTTTTCACCTAAAAAATTGGATCAAATTGATTAACTTCCAATTTCAGGAATTCAATTCCCTGAAACTCATTTTCTTTTCATTCAAACTTCAAAAACTTGTTAAACTCTCATAGATATCTTTATTTAATTTCAATAATATAATTGCCGTCTTTTAAATTGATTATGGGCATGTCATTACATTACACTGTCATAAACGAGCTAAATTAAAAAAAAAAAAAAAAACTTTACTATTGTTATTATTATTATATAAAGACATTGCTATAATTCGCATTTTACCAACGTATTTTACTTGGATTTATCTATTCAACTAGCTCGGGTTGACAATGAGTCGAGTAAGACTCGTTGGTTAGCAGGCCGAGCATGAGTTAACTATCTAACAAAAAAGTGATCTTGGGCTAGAGACCAAGAGCTCTGCTCGTGTTGAGCTAAGTCGAATTGAGTCATGAGCCACTTTTTTATTTGAGAAAAGATTACCATCTGCAATTTTTTGCAGGTTGTCAAGTAATTTTGAACTTGGCTTGATGGACCAATTGTCGGCTGATTAAATCCTAGCACGAGCCACCAGAGTCAGCTAGACTCATGCACGCACTAGGACTAGTCACATTAGTGACGGATACAAAAAAAAAAATCTCTTACTCTTAGGCTACCGCGTTCACCTTAATCCATTTGTGGTGATTTGATTTCTTAAATTTGTCCCTGAGTCACATAGCGATTCCGTAAAAGATTTACTAGTGCATGACTCTGAGTTAAGTAAATTTTGTTAGCTTGGAGGGTCGATAATCATTAAGAGTGTGTTTGGCCTCTATTTTTAGAAAAAAAATTGTGGTTTTTAATAGCATTTTTGAGAGAATGTATGGTTAAAAAATGTTTTAAAAGTAAAAAATGGTAGGCTTAACTAAAATGGATGATTGAGATTGAGTATTGAATAAATTTGATTTTCAAAAAATGAGGGTCAAACATGGACTAAATAATCGTGTTATAGAGTCCTAATTCAATTGAAATGTCACCAAAAGTTCAGTGATCAAGAATAAAATTTAACCAAAATAAAAATGATGATGATGGGATAATTTGAGGAACCAAATCCGACTAAGGACGGTCACCAACCAGCAAGGAAAATAGTAAGTAGTTGACAAATTATTTGTGCCAATCAACTTATTCCCTTTCGGTTAAGCTTTGAAAAATTGGCCTCAAATAACATATTTAAAATGAGAATTATAAATGCAATTTGGCAGAATATTTTTCAAAGTTATTGAAACTTGGTCACTGAAATATTTGTCACATTCTTGCTTTTCTGCATTATTACAATTTTGAACATAAGTCTAGAACTAGAATCATACTTAATTCACAGTAGCATTATTCAAAGATTTGAAGGTCAAGGCCTTGCAAACATCCTTCACAAATCCTCCAATTGCTGCATACTCATCCATAGCTCGTTCCATCGGATTATATCGTAAAAATTCTGGGAAAAATAGCCAAAACGACGTAACCAACACAAATACAATGGTTAACGGGCCAGATATTATCCGTGGCAAACACCATTTTCCATTAATCACCTTCTTAATTGCAACCTCAATCGTTAAACTCACACCGTGCAGCAAGAAAAACCATGTGATTCCACCATCGGGTCTTTCCCGGCCCATGTAGAAGAAAATCAACTCGTGCATTAAGCCCGAAATCATAAATGTGCCAAAAATTGCAGGTAGAGGGGCCCATTTCCTGCCCATTATTGGTGTCATGGCATTTAAGACTGGGTCATATATTGTAGGTCGTAGAATACGTGTCACCATGATGTTCCACCTTCGACCCCAAAACTCTTGTAACGAAGTTGATAGATAAGGCTCATCAAATTGTGGCTCAAGTTCAATTCCGAGAAGGGCTCGTGCCGAGCACCCGAAAACAGCTAATATGATTTCTAACCCAAAATATATATGAAAACTATACACAGACCATATAACTTTTGGATGAATATATTCACTATAATCATACACTTTAATAAATAAAGCAATTAACAAACCCTTGAAAGCATAATTCCATATAGATTTAAGCCCTTTTGGTGAAGTTTTTGAATTGGAGTTTCCTTTATCTTTTTCTTGAAATTTGATGGGAAGACAAGATAGTGCAATAAATCTTGAAAGTGAAAGAGAAGGATCTGATAAAGGGCCTTTGCCAAAAGAAAACATAATGAGCTTAAAATTGCAGAGCCAACATAAGAAAAAAGCTGATGAAACTCCAAGGTGCAGAGTATGTAGTGAGAGAGGGAAGATTAGGTTTAGAGTAAGAACAGGGAGAATTGTGAAGAATCTTAAGAGGCCTTTTGGGACAATTTTGGATACAAAATAACAGTAGCAAAGTGAGGCAAAAACTGAAAGCCATACCTTAATGAAGTTTGTGAATTCTCCTTGCATCCAGAATTTTATTACATGGATGATCTGTATCTCCATTTTTTTTTCTCTCTCTATAAGACTATGATGCGTAAGTATTTGTGTATGTATATGTATTCATCTCTTTTGTTTCCATTTAGAGAGATGATTTCTCTTTCTCCTTTTTAACTGGATGGTCGGCTACTTCAATGTGGTTGGTGAAGAAGCACACTGGCATTTAGTGGAAATTTTTCTTGAGTGAATTAAGATGGCCAATTTTTTCTGTCAAGTTAATTAAGTAAATGTGTTTTAAACCAGAATTCTATAGGTATTTAGTCTCTTTGATGTAGATATTTAACAAAATAACGTTGATGAAAGTTAGTGGATCCAATAAAATGCATAATTAGAAAGTGAAGTATGTGATTAAAAAAAAATTTAATCAACTTTTTATAGGGAAAAACTAACTTCAACCAAACAAGTCCTCAGTGGAATGTACAAGGATTTGAGCTGATCTTGATACTCCTCGAGTCAGAATTAATATTTTTATCTTGAATCAATGTAGAATTATTGAGCATCCACAATGGATGTATTAACTTTTATTAATTAAATACTGTTACATGGACATTTTAGTAGATGTTAAGTACTACATATACATATTAACTTTAGCTACTATTTGAGTCTGACATTGGATGTGTTAAATTTATCCATAAAAATTTAGCTCAAGATCATATGGACCAAATTTTTCAAAAGTAAAGTAGTGATTCAGTTCAATAAAAATAAATTTAATTGATGGACAAAGAAATTTTTTTAAATCATTATAAAGGGTATTATGGTTTAAAAATATTTTTCTCTAGTTAGCTCTTTTATATATTTTCTTATTATAATTATAAATTATAATTGAGAGTATTATGATAAAAAGTATTTTTCTCTAGCTAACCCTTTTATAGGTACAAGGTAGTATAGTATATAGATATAGATTTATTATTTATTACAACTTATTTCATTTAAATTCACAAACAAACAAATGTTCATTGAAAAAAAAAATACATAATACAAAATAAATAAATAAAATTGAGCAAATCAAAATTTTTTGGTAAACAAATCAGCTTATTTTTTTTTCTATAATAAAAAGAATATACGAACCAAGATAGCAAACAACATAAGAAATATACCAATTTAATGTTTCTCTTTTCTGTTTGTCTCTTCTATTTGTCATGTCATTAGTTAAAATGTTTGTTAACTTTAACAAACAAGTCAACAATAAGTTAAAAAGATACCCTTAACAAACAAGTTAATATAGACATAAAATTAACTATTAGTTAACACATGATACTAACAAGCAGTACTTTTACACATCCATTATATATGCTCTTAATATTGTCAATTTCCTACATTCACATCTAAAGATATAAGAAACTTAAAATAAATAAGAATGTATAATTTTAGATAAATAGTTTATGAAGATGCATGTATCCCATTCGTCGAGGCACCATGGACCAAGGTGGATTTTCCTTTTCTTTATCTACTAGTATTTCACCCGTGTTTGAACTTGAAAGAAAATCTTGTATGTGTTTGATTGAAAAGATAAAAAATTGATGGTAAGAAAATATTTTCTAGGAATTGATTTGTCTAAAAATTATTTTCTTGAAAAATGTAAATTGGAAGTATCAGGTGAAAAAGTAAGAAATTTTCATAAATTTGTTGTTTGATTGATATTATTTTTCATTGCAAATAAAATAATATTTAGCTATTTTAATTTAAAAAATTATTATTATTTATTTCTCGCTCATTTGCACTTGATAATAGTAATTAAACGTGACGAAAAATATGTTTTCCACTTGAGGAAAATTTTTTCTCATCAAATATGTTAGAAAATATTTTCAAGGCAAATGAGTTAAATATGGTTTAATTGGTTGTACCATGAAAAATATTTTTCAAGGTAAATTTTTCAATCAAACATCAAACAAATACAAAAGGGGGAAGACATTTTTCATGATTTCACATTTTTCACGTAAATAACAATAAATCAAACACATCCTAAATAGTGTTAATGCATTCTCGAAATAAAAGATTTGTACCTTTCAAGATTGCTATTGAGAAATTTTGCTTCAACAACGTGATTTTCAAGTTTTGTAACAATTAATCTCGTATCATTATACATCACTACAAATTAAGTAATCAACATTTGACAACAATATAAAGATATAATCATTATATAATAAATTTAAAAATATTTTTTGTTTGTACTCACAAAAAATGGGAAAACTTTTGCAACAAAAATTACATGAACTATTTAATTTAAAAAATAAATAATAAGAAATTAATAAACATAAAAAATTCAATAAATCTAGGAAAATATAGTAGGGGTTGAATGTACAGTATAAACATGTAATATACAAATGCAATAGTCGTACATGAATTTATAATTCGTTCAAAATTAAAAATTCTAATTACAAAAAGATACAAAGTACTAACAATGGTAAAAAATAATATAAAAAAGTTAAATGAAAAAGTTGTAAATTAAAATAAACCAAATATTTAATCATTAAATAATAAGTTTGAAAATAATTTTTATTTTTACTTTAAAAAAATGGGGAAAATGATTTTAAAAATATACATTCAATTATTACTAAAAAATTACTTTAACTATTTAATTTAAAAAAATAATAAAAAATATTTTAAAAGTAAAAAATTTAATAAGTCTAGGTAAATATAGTAGTGATTTGAACATAATCCAAAATGTAAACTTAAAAACTCAACACATGAATTAACTAAATAGTTAGACATATTGTAATCAAACATTTATTAATCAAATAAATATTAATTAAATAATTAACAACATTGTATTAACATACTGTGTTCATACTGAATCACTAAATATTAACTAAATAATTAATTATATTGTAATCAAATATTTATTAGTCAAATATAGTTAACATAAAGATTTAATCATTATATAATAAGCCCCTGTTTGGTATTCATTAATAAGAAGAAAAAAATATTTTTATTCAATTTTAATCACACATTTCAATATTAAAGTATTCTACTCATAAATCCTTTTTTTTTTTTTTTCATTTTCAACCACACAAAATCATATCGATCACTATTTAATTCAAACATTTTAAATAATGTACATCAAGTTTGGAAATATTTTTTGTTTTTACTTAACAAAAATAAAATGGAGAATAATTTTAAAAATATACATTTAGAAAAGTGTTGCTACAAAAATTACTTTAACTATTTAATTTAAAAATTTAATAAACTTAGGTAAATATAGTGGTTTGAAAATAATTCAAATGCAAACGTAAATAGTCAAGTATTCATTAACCAAATAAATATTTATCAAAAAAATTAATCATATTATAGTCAAATATTAATTAACCAAATAGCTAACCAAATTGTATTCACACTATGTGTTTACATTGAGCCACTAAATATTAATCAAATAGTTAAATCACAATGTGTTCACACTCAACTATTACCTTTTAAATATACTAGTATTTCACCATGCGGTGCACGAAATTTATTATCAACAATATCGAATTTCAATAAGTATTCATAAAAAATTAGTGTTTATACATAATCAACACATATAAATGCATTAAAAAGAAATTTCTATTACAATAATTATTAGAATTTAAAAAATAATATAAGTAGTTCAAATTATTAAAAAAATTCTTTTAATGGTAAACATCAATTTATATATTTAAATAATAAATTATTATTGATTTCAATAGTTTTTATGAATTATTAAAGGTATATCACATTTGATGTAATATTATGTGTACAAATATTGATGCATGCGAAATGTATTAGCATATTTCTCATAACTTCTACATTTACCTCTTATATTTAACGTACTTTTTATTTTCATTCAAAAACATCAATCACAATATTTAAAAGAGAAATATAGTCAAAATATTTGAATTTAACCAATAAAACTTTATTTGTAAAAATAAGTCGTCAGAATAATAATTTTGAAAATCTCGTGATTATAATGATACGACCCGAGTAAAGTTGGAAATTTCGAAATTATACCAAAAATTATACCCTATAATCTTTAAAAAATTTTAAAATTAAGAATGATTAAAAAATATTACTCATTCTATTAATATTATTAATTAAAAAAAATCAAAGCATTAACTCTTCAATATCAACCTTCGTTAAATAACATTTTCTATAAATTATTTATAAGCAGTACATTTTTTCAACCCATTTTTTAACTACATATTTTTCCAATTTTCAACCACACAAATTATCTCTAAACAAAAATATAGTTGCTGAACAGAGGGTTAATTTATTAAAATATTTAATAATAATATATATTTTAGAAAATTTGATTTGTAATATTAAATATAACAAATGATTTGACAATTAATAATTAAAATACAATTTAATTATTGATGGCTATACATAGGATTTTATAATATTAAGAACAAAAAATAAATAAAAAATCAAGGATTAAATAATAATTTTAATACTGATAATTAAAAATATTTATTGAACTCATTCAATATTAATGTTAATATTAAAAATAATAATAATTATAACCAAAATATACAAATAAAAATAACATCATATTAATTATTTACTATAATACTAAAATATAAAGAATTTAAGGATTAAATTCTTTCAAACTATTCTACTTTTATATATAGTATAGATTTTCACCAATGCAATGAATTGGAGTTGCTATCCGCAATATAGATAAGCATTCATAAAATTTAATGATTATACATAATCAACATATATACAAAAATATATTTTTTTTTCACAACAATTATTAAAATTTAAAAACAGCATAAATAATCCAAATTATCGAAAACTTTATTGAATGATAAATGCAAATTCTATAGTTTTTTAATTGTATATCAT
Organism: Ligustrum vulgare; assembly: GCA_963555705.1. Taxonomy (NCBI): domain Eukaryota; kingdom Viridiplantae; phylum Streptophyta; class Magnoliopsida; order Lamiales; family Oleaceae; genus Ligustrum; species Ligustrum vulgare. The sequence continues at coordinate 50,844,193 of OY743176.1, read as the reverse complement.
GTTAGATGTAATATTATGAGTACAAATATTGATGCTTGTTCAAGATATAATATATTTATTATAATTTCTACATTTGCCTTACATATTTAATCTTTTCTCAATTTTAGTTCAAAAATCACAATAAACTATAAATATGTCTTTAATCTTAACTCATCAAATATACGACAGTTGAACAACATTGAAGATCAAGAAATTATTATATCATATAATCTTTGCACAATTATTAAAATTAAATATTATTACAAAAATATTAACCATTATTTAATATTTACACTAATCCACTATTCTCCCGTTATATATAAAACTAGTATTTCACCCGTGCGATGCACGAAAGTTATTATCCGTAATATCGATTTCAATAAGTATTCGTAAAATTTTAGTGCTTATACGTAATCAATACATATAAATGCATAAAAAGAATTCTCTATTACAATAATTATTAGAATTTAAAAAATAACATAAGTAATTCAAATTATTAAAAAAAGAAAATTGAATAGTAAATGTCAATTTATTTATTTAAATAATAAATTATTATTGATTTCAATAATTTTTATAAATTATTAATAACTTCATATTGAAAATGTAAGTTTAACAGTTTTTTAATGGTATATCACATTTGATGTAATATTATGTGTACAAATATTGATACATGTAAAAGATATTAACATATTTCTCATTGCTACATTTTCCTCTTGTATTTAATGTATTTTTTAAATTTTCATTCAAACATCAATCACAATAATTAAAAAAGAAATAGTCAAAATATTTGAATTTAACCAACAAAAATTTATTTGCAAAAATAAGTAGTCAAAATAATAATTTTAAAAATTATTAAAATTAAGAATGATTAAAACATATTAATCATTCTATTAATGTTATTAACTAAAAAATTTTTATAAGTAGCACATTTTTTCAACCAACTTTTTAACCACATATTTTTTTAAAACTATTTTTCAACCATACATTTTACCTCGAAACAAAAATATAGTTGCTAAACAGCGTCTTAATTTATTAAAATATTTAATAATAATATATATTTTAGAAAATATGATTTGTAATATTAAAGATAACAAATGATTTGACCATTAATAATTAAAAAAACAATTTAATTAATGATGCCTACACATATATATAATATTAAGAACAACAAATAAATAAAAAATCAATATTGATTAAATAATAATTTTAATGCTGATAATTAAAAATATTGATTGAACTCATTCAATAATAATAATAATAATAATAATAATAATAATAATAATAATAATAATAATAATAATAATAATAATAACCAAAATATACAAATAACAATAACATCATATTAATTATTTATTATAATACTAAAATATAAAGAATTTAAGAATTAAATTTTGTCAAACTATCTTTTTTATTTTATATATAATATAGATTTTCACAAGTGCGATGAACTAAAATTACTATCCGCAATATATATTAACATTCATAAAATTTTATAATTATACATAATCAATACAAATACAAAATATACAAAAATAATTTTTTATTACAACAATTATTAAAATTTTAAAACAATATAAATAATCCAAATTATCGAAAACTTTATTGAATGATAAATGCAAATTCTGTAGTTTTTTAATTGTATATCATGTTAGATGTAAGATTATGAGTACAAATATTGATGCTTGTTCAAGTTATAAATATATTTATTATAATTTCTACATTTACCTTATATATTTTACTTTTTTTCAATTTCGTTCAAAAATCACAATAAACTATAAATATGTGTTTAATTTCAACTCATCAAATATATTACAATTGAATAACATTGAAGATCAAGAAATTATTATATCATTTAATATAATCTTTGCACAATTATTAAAATTAAAAATTATTAAAAAAATATTACCCATTTTTGGGTATTTATTTAGCATAAAGTAATATATATATATATATATATATATATATATATATGAATTATTCTAGTTTCACAATCTCACTCACAATGTGGGTGACAATTCACTCACATTGGAGTGGGACCCTCAATTGAGGGTCCCACTCCAATGTGAGTGAATTGTCACCCACATTGTGAGTGAAATTGTGATTGTAGCAAGATTGTATATATATATATATATATATATATATATATATATATATATAAGGCAATAAATGCATTCATACTAATCCACTATTCTCCCTTTATATTAGTACATAAATATATAAAATATAACCTCTGTTTTTTAAAAATTTTTTGTTTAAAAATATATTTTTTTATGTTTTCTAAGTAAAATGTTTGGTTAAAAAAAGAAGAGAGAAAATGTGTGTGGTTAAAAAGTAGTTTAGGAAATTGTGTAGAAAAAAACATGTTTAAAAACATATTTGCCAATCACAACCATAGATTTTTTCATTTCCTTTCCTTTTCCTTTTCTTCCCTTATCTTTTCCTTTCCTTTTCATTTATTTCAATTTCAGCTAAAAACAAATAATAATTATATTTTTAACAAAACTCTTCGTGATTGTGAAAATTGAAAGAATCTAATTAGTTTTTTTTTCTAATATGTCAAATATCATAGTAGATGTTTCATAGTAGAAGGATCCAAATCTATATCTATATCTATATAATATATAAAAGTAGCTGAGTCAACATCAGTCAACTTCCCTATTTCCCTCCAAAACTCTTGTGCTATGTGCAAATTTTATTTATTTATTTTTCCAATTTTTGGGGACTTCAATATTTATCATGTTCACACTACTTATATCCCCTATCCAATAATCAACTTCAAAACCCACTTCAAAAATAGTTAGACCTTCAATATTTATTTATTATTTTCAAAATCGCTGACGTTTACTTATAGTCTTCAATATTTGTTGTGTTTACATGACTTCATTTCCCGCCGCCTAATTACACTGGAAATCCAGTTATTTTCCTTTTTTTTTCCTTTTTCGCTTTTTCAGAATTTGTTTCATTTTTTCCCTTTTTCAAAATCTGTTGATTCATTTTTGTTTTCTATATCTTTTTTTTTTCCATTTCCCTATATACAACCTCTTTCATTTCTGTTATATATAATTATTATAAAGATATATACAATAATAAAATATTCAATTAAAGGGTAATTTCTTTGAAAAAATGTATATTGTTTAACATGACCGCTCCACTCCACCTTCTATTTATCACGTTTTATGATTCAAAATTTCTGGTGCGGTGGTAATGCTTATTAGTTATTAATATTACAAATCAGTTGAAAATAAAAAAATAGTAAATTATTTTTGAAAAAGTAAAAAGAATTTACACTACTCTTTTCTTCAAGACCTGTGATATTTTGAGTCGTTGAACATAGATTTGGATTTCTAACAAAAAAGAAAAAATATTAAAACAATAATATTGTAGAGAAAGCTTCGAAAACAATATAGAATGCAAAATTATTTTACACTAATAAGAGGATTTGTTAATAGTCTATTTATATTATGTTCTAGATTTCTCTGTTTGGGTTGCAATGTGTTAACTAATGTTGGGTTATTTAGAATAGTTTTGGGTTTGACAGACATGTTAATTATTTCGACTGTTGAGTGAAGAAAAAATATATTATTCATGGGTCAGTATATATATTTGATGAAATTGTATATCACATTGTATAAAAAAAATAAAAATAAGAAACTAGAATTATTATTTTTTTAAAATTTGCTTTTACTGAGAAGTTGTTTTTTATTTTTTATGATATAAGAACGATAATTTGTTTGGTTTTACTTATTTATATTTGACTTTTTTGTGTTAAAACCTCTCTTTTCATAAAAAAATGTGTTCTTCTAACTTTTTCAATCTTACAAATAAATATTTGTATTCATTTATACAAATCCAAATAAAATTTTCAGTAAAAAATATTTTGAAATTTTATTACTAGATAATAATCTCTATGTCCTACAAAGATAGTCCACTATTTCTTTTTTGTCCATCTCAAAAAGATATTCTACTTTATTTTTTAAGATTGAAATTAATATTTTATATTCCATTTTGTCCTTAATCTGTGTGAAAATGAGTAGAGGACTATCTTTATGGTACGGAGGGAGTACTAAATTATAAATCACATCATACATATAATTTTTTTTTATTTTTATAAATAATCTTATTTTTAGTTATTTAATACATCTAAATATTGGAGCTCTTTTTTATAGCATATTATTAAATTATTAAATATTTTTTATAGATAATTACATTTAATACGTAATTAATTTCTTATAATAATTGTGATATTTTATTGGTCTTAATTTTATGGATAAATATTTGGTTCAGTCATACAGATCTAATCAATTAAAATTATATCTAAAATTTATACACATTCGTATTTTTATAAATCACGTTGTATTGAAATTTTTATAACTAAATCCTATTTTTAAGTTATTTATTACATATACATATTAAAGTTCTTTCCTATGTTGCATTATTTATCAAAATTATTTCGATGACAATTACATTTAATTCTTAATTAATTTTTTATTTCAAAAAATCTCATATCACATTTTTTAACATTAACGGTTAGCAAATTTATCTATATTGTTTGAAATGATATAGTTATTAATGGTTTTTGTCCTAACTGTTAATTTTAAATTTTCAAAAAGTAATTAACCATACCAAGATATTCTTTGCTATATTTTAATTCAGATTTTATGATATTTTTTCACAATAATATATAAATTGTCTCTCAATTTACTAATTAACTAAAAATTGAGATGATCAATATTAAACTATAATTTCAATCAGAAAATAATTGCGTTGTATAAATATTGAAAACCTAAAATATCATAAATTTGATGCAATATCTTTGTCAACCTTGCAAATTATTATTATTATTATTATTATTATTATTATTATTATTATTATTATTATTATTATTATTATTATTATTATTATACATGTTGTTTTTCATTGTCAATAGTCAAAATATTGAATTTTATCTTTTATATGCATGATTTCTATTATTAAATTTTTCATCTATTGTTTGAATGTTCAGAGTACATGAATACTGGAGATCCTACATTTAAGTGTTAATTTTGCAAGGTGAATTTTTGGTTCGAGGAGATGGTGAATAATCGTTACAAAACTTGACGATTATATTCTATGAGGTCAAATTCTATCTGAAAGTAATGCAGGATACAAGTTCTTTATTCTAAGGATATCGTTGAGCCATTCGAATTTTAGGATACTTATTAGATTTCAAAAAAAAAAAAAAAAAAAAAAAAAAAAATTCATTGATAGTGTCATATGCTATGACTATCAATAAGAGTCAGGCACAATCATTTTCGCATGTATGACTTCTCCCTACAAAGTTGATATCTATACATGAAACTAATAAATGATGAACTTATATCTTATTTGTGAATGTTATTTATTTTGTTTAAGGATTCATTTAATTTCGAATAGGATTATTTTTATTTAGACGTTTCTTCCCGTGCATCGCACGGGATGATTCACTAGTAAATGTTAACTGTGAATGAGATACAATTTTGATAAAGTTCGATGAAAATCATAAAAACTAATAAAGTTAAATTAAAGACCAATAAAAAAACATTGTGCAAAGTTCGATGATCAACCCGTCAAATGCCATATTTCTTGAAATGTTTCTATTTAAATGGGAATTCAAGCATCTAATTTGATGTGTTAAATGATATAATAAAAATTATTCGTGTAATGTAAATGATATAAATAATTGAACTTTAGTTATATTAAAATAATTGTGTCATATCAAAGTTGTTGTTGACTTCTTCAATTCTTTCCTTCAACACCGACTGTTCAACTTAATTATCCTCTTATAATTCCAGGTCGTACTCGAAACTCTTTGGATCTTTGAAGAGCCTAGTCCTTTTTCAATACGTCACTAAAAAAAAAGGAGAAATAGGGGCAACTTTTTAGGGCAACATACATCTAATTTACTGTGTTAAATTATATAATAAAAATTATTCGTGTAATGTGAATGATATAAATAATTGAACTTTAATTATATTAAAATAATTGTGTCATATCAAAGTGGTTGTTGACTTCGTCAATTCTTCCCTTGTTCAACTTAGACTGCGTTTGATAGCAATGGTGAAATTTAGGTGGAAAGAAAATGAATTTCAGGGGGAATTCAATTCCTGGAAATTTGAAGTTTAATGTGTTTGATTGGTTTAATTTTCTAGGTGGAAAAAGTAGGAAATTTTTCAACCTTTGTTGTTTAATTGACATTATTTTCCATGAAAAGTAAAGTAAAATTTATCTATTTTAATAAAAAAAAAATTCCTTTCATTTGTACTTAATAATAATAATGTTAATTTTTAGAAAAAAATAAATCAATTAATAACAACAAAAATGATCAAACGTAACGAAAATGGTATAAAATTTTCCATGGAAAATAAAACCTCCTCCCCCCTGGGAAAACGAATTCATCCAAAACAAGGAAAATACCGGATTTCGAGGCAAGTGGAAAAATGAATTCCATGGAAAACTTAGGCAACCAAACAGTGCAAAGTTGGAAAATCACGTGGAAAACCATATTTTCCCTGGAAAATCTCGCCTATCAAACACACCCTTAATTATCCTCTTCTTATAATTCCTGGTCGTACTCGAAACTCTTTGGATTTTTGAAGAGTCCAGTCCTTTTTCAATACGTCACTACAAAAAAAGGGGAGAAATAGGGGCAACTTTTTAGGGGCGACAGGTATGTCTCCCCTATTGCTACTAATGTATCTCCTATAGACCCATATGTTGGCGGGAATTATTAACGCCTTTTTAATTTCTATCGGGACTATATTAAATACTCTATAGTGGCGAAATATATTGCCCATATAAGTTATGATCTAGTATGGGTGACATTTGTCGCCCCTAGAGGCTCAAATTTTTAGCGAGGTTTCTCCCGCATTTTTAATTCGATAGTGATACGAATCGTAGTGGGATGGACAGAAAGAACTACAAATCAAGCTAAACAAAGCTTCCAGCATGTTCGAAGAGCTTCACAGATCAAGCATTGCGAGAGTGAACAAGGTTCGAGGCTAAACCAAGTGAGTAAGCTAAGAGACAAGCCGAGAATCGAGTTGGAAACCGAGAAAATCAAAAATTATGCAGAAAAAAAGTTTTGGTCGTAATCAAATATTCTCACGGCCGTAAGTCACTCTCAGATCAAAATGAAGAATTCAAGGTTTTCAAAGTTACGGCCGTAATCCTTAAGCAGAAGTACATTTATAGCCGTAAGTGATGCTGTCACGGCCGTAAATCCAGTTTAAATCATATAATGCGGATTTTTAATTCCATTTTTCGTATATTTTATTTCCTTTTCCTAGTTTAGTATTTTAGGTCAATTAGGAGTCTATTTTGAGCCCAATTAGCGGCTAGGTTTATTTCGCTTATTTATATTCATTCTCTTTCATTGTAACGAACAGACTTTGATTGAATGAAAATTGTGTTGAGTGGTTTTCCCTCATATATTGTTGTGGATTGAATACTTTTGAACTTATCAAATATTGTGAGATATTTGTGGCGTTCACCAAATCGAACTTATCAAGGATCTGGACATTCCTTGTGACGTTCACCCCATTATGGTTCTTGTTTCCGCATCGTAATGGGTCTCGGGTTTTATATACCCCTGGTTCTTGCGTCGTGAGGCTCGGGTTGTAGTGTTATTGTCCGTTCCAACCTGAATTCGGAACTTTCCCGGCGTTTATTCCGCGTGTTCGTTGTGACCTCCCTCCCGGGATCACATCATTTGGTATCAGAGCTGGACTCTGGATTAAAGTTTTGTTTTTCTATTCTATCCAGTTTGATTTTTTGTTTTTATCATAAAGTCTATACAAAATCATCCATATCTTGTTCTTCGTGTCAGTAAAATTTTTCCATTATTTGATTCATACAAAAATCCATCAAAAATTCAATCTTGTTTATTTTATTCGATTCTTGTCCAAATCCTGTCCCGTTTGTTTTGCCATGTTTGCCGTCGAATTTCGGATTTAAAAAAAAATTCTAATTTTTTTTATTTTTTTTATTTAATCCGAAAATTCATCCATTATTAAAAAAGAAAAAAAAAGAAGTATTCCAAAATTCAAGATCCACTTTCTTGAATTTCTACAATATTCTTGATATTCTTTCCTTTCGAGTCAAATTCAAGGACCACTTCCTTGAGTTTCGTAGCTCCTTGTTATCGAATCTTTCCATTCCATTCCACATCCAACTCCACAATGTTCAAATTCAGGGAAAAACCTCAAATAGTTCCTAGAGTTAGGAGGGAGAATATGATTGATTAGAAACCTAGGGTTGGAATTGGGGATGAGCTGAAAGTATTGGAAGATGGTGCTTCAAAAATAGGAGACGGTGTTTCGAAAATGAGGGATGAATTTGATGAGGTGAGAATGATATTAAGGCAGTTAAAGGAGGAGATGATTGCAAAGGGAGCAAGGGAAAAATTAGCCAAGTTGCAACGGGAGAGTGAAAGGGAAGTTGAAGCTAAATTTCCAAAGGGGAATGAAAGTGAGGTTGGAGGGGATTTAAAATTGGAGTCTCAGGATATGGATGTTGAAAAGAAGGAGGGAGACTTGAAACATGAATTAGAAAATAAAAATTTGTGTAGTGTTGAGGAGGTGCATAATCATGTCGATAAAATTATTTATGAGGATGTGCATGAGCAAAAGCATGAGTTGGAAGTAGTTGAGCTAAATCCAAAATTGGATGAGGAGAAGGAGTATTTGGGTAGTGATGATGGAATGCATGAAAAATTAGGAGAGGTGGTTGAGCGTGAGAGTGTGGAGTCAGAAGAAGTGGTTGAGCTTAAGAGGAAAAAAATCGAAGAGGTTGAGCAAGAAGTTGGAAAAAAGGAAGGAGGTGAAGAGAAGAGGCTCGTGCTTCGAAAAGAAGAGTTGGAGGTGATACACCATGAGTACGAGGATCCATACCTTGTATCTCATGAAACTAACATTTCCCTCCCCATTATATTTCAATCTTTCTTGCAGGTTTCTTACACTTGGGAGCTTGAATCACACCAATCATGGAAATTCAAGCTTGTGCTTCAATACCTTCATGTTTACCCATTGAAGGAGTACTATTGGTTGATCATAAGGCATGGAGGAAATTTTTTTCCATTTGATCCAGGTGGAGCAGTTGCGCAACATGAACTACACTATGATTCGGGACGAATCATCCTAAAGAAGGAGAGAATGATACGAATCATAGTGGGCTTGACGGAAAGAACTACAAATCAAGCCAAACAAAGCTTCCAGCATGTTCGAAGCGCTTCACAGATCAAGCATTGCGAGAGTGAACAGGGTTCGAGGCTAAACCAAGTGAGCAAGCCAAGAGACAAGCCGAGAATCGAGTTGGAAACCAAGAAAATCAAAAATTATGCAGAAGCAAAGTTACGGCCGTAACCAAATATTCTCACGGCCATAAGTCACTCTCGGATCAAAATGAAGAATTCTAGGTTTTCAAAGTTACGGCCGTAAGTATTTTGGTCACAGTCGTAATCCTTAAGCAGAAGTATAGTTACGACCGTAAGTGATGCTGTCACGACCGTAAATTCAGTTTAACGCAAATAATGTGGATTTTTAATTCCATTTTTGTATATTTTATTTCCTTTTCCTATTTTAGTATTTTAGGTCAATTATGAGTCTATTTTGAGCCCAATTAGCGGCTATGTTTATTTCGCTTATTTATATTCATTCTCTTTCATTGTAATGAACAGACTTTGATTGAATGAAAATTGTGTTGAGTGGTTTTTCCTCATATATTGTTCTAGATTGAACATTTTCGAACTTATCAAATATTGTGAGATATTTGTGGCGTTCACCAAATCGAACTTATTAAGGATCTGGACATTCCTTGTGGCGTTCACCCCATTATGGTTCTTGTTTTCGCATCGTAACGGGTCTCGGATTTAATATACCCCTGGTTCTTGCGTCGTGAGGCTCGGGTCGTAGTGTTATCGTCAATTCCAACTTGAATTTGGAACTTTCCAGGCGTTTATTCCGCGTGTTCGTCGTGACCCCCCTCCCGGGATCACATCAGATAGGGATAATAAAATATATACTATGGGGGCGAGAAATGTCGCCCCTATAGGTTTTGTTACTATAGGAACGATATAATGTTGCCCCTATAGACCCTAAGGCCCTATTCTCATTACTGTTTTGAAGCCGTTTTCTGTTTTTATTTCCAAAACACTAGAAACGTGTTCTCTTTACCATTTTCGAAAATGCATTTTAGAAAAAAAAAAAAAAACACAAAACGCAAAACAAAAAAAAATGTACACAAAACGCAAAACGCCGAAAACCTCGTTTTGAGCATTTTGAATGTATTTCAACAAAAAATGTTCAAAACATGGAAAACGCGTTTTGAGTTTTTTTTTTTTATCCTACTTTGGAACTAAGACTAAAATAAAGTTTTTCCCCCCTTCTTTTTTGGAATTATTCAAGCTTTGAACTAAGCCTAAAATAAAGTTTTATTGAATTCAATATCAACATTACAAAAAAAAAAAATAAAAAATACACACACACACATTAAGTGGGAGTTCTTGTTGTTATATTTCTAAAAATGTCTTGATAAATGAACTCTGTATTTGATTATTTTTGGTTAGGACCACTTGCATCCATTTTGTTTACGGTGACTTATGTTTAATTGTGATTTGAATATGATTGTGGCAACGATAATTAGATAAGCTAATTTCTTATAATATTTTTGAAACTTGATCATTAATGACTTTATGTACTTTTATAATATTTTTCTAATCATTATTAAATCAGTCCAATAAAAATTAGATAAGTTAATTTCTTATAATAGAAAATAAATATTCAAAAGACAAATTTTTTTAATAATTTAATCCACAAGCAAATTAATTACAAATAGTAAAGTAACATTCTGCAAAATTTCAAACAGAATGTGTTTTTCAGTTTTTCATTTTTAGAAACAACTTTCAGAAATATAGAACAAATTTTTAGCATATTTAAAAAAGGAAATGAAAACAAAAAATAGAAAATGTTTTCAAACATAAAAAATAAAATAAAATACAAATAGAACGCCACCTAAATTTTCAGTGGGGAGTTTGGCACCATTTTGGAATCTATAGGAGTGATATTTGTAGCTGTACGATGACATTTGTCGTCCCTATAGCCTCAACTTCATTTACAACTTCATATTTAGAAGTTCTTTCTTCAAAATACAAACTTTTCTTCGTACCTTTCATCTGTACATCAATTTGTACTGATAAAATCAAATTTGAAGGTATAAAATTAGAACAAGACATTGTTTGGATGAAATGGCTGATGTTATGGACGAGATATTCGGGAATAAGTATGTTGCTACAAGTTCTGATGTCTAATACGACCAAATATTTGAGGCTCTACATTCAGAACAATATCTTGGAGTTTCTTCGTTCTCTTCATAAAAATTTTAGTAAAACTAATGCATTTGAAGGTGGTGAACAAGTGGAAAAATAAATCTTTAGACGATCTTTTACAACTGCTAAAGCTAGCCTTCCCGAACATCAGCAGGACTCTCACTATGAAGCCAAAAAGATGATGATGAAGCTGGGCCTAGGTTACCGGTCTATTCACGTCTGTAAGCATGATTGTGCACTATTCTGGAAAGAGCATGCTGAAATGAAAATTTGTCCCGTGTGTAAGCAAAGTCATTGGATGTATAACACTGGACAAGACCCGAGGAAAAATGTACCTCATAAAGTATAGCGATATTTTCCCCTGACCCCTTAAACATTTTTTCACCACAAAAGATACACCAAGACTCATGAGGTGACACAATATAGGTAACTGTAGGGACGATAACGAGATGTAGCAACCTCTAAATGTCCAACTGGGGTTGGCTGCAGACAATTTCAATCCCTTTAGCAACATAAGTCTAGCATTTAACACATGGAAAGTATTTATGATGTGTTAGAACCTTCTACCTTAGGGATGCATGAGATCGGAGTACCTAATGTTGACTTTGTTGATCAAAGGGCCTAAAGCACCTGGTAAGGACATGGACATGTTCTTGCAACCATTAGTGGATAAGTTGAAGGAGCTGTGGTCCACTAGTATTGACACGTGGGATAATGTAATACACAATAAAGGAATTTTCAAGATGCGTGCCTCATTGTCGTGGACACTTAACAATTTTCCAGCCAGAAGTAATTTACCAAGTTGGAGTGGTTAGGGGTATAAAGCATGTCCTGCTTGCGGTGAGGATACACCTTCAGTGCGTGTGATTGGAAAGAAAGCTTATGTGGGTTACCGACGCTTACCTTGCAACCATACATCGACTAAGGACCAACCCACACTTTGATGGGAAAAATGAGCGGAGACCCCCTCCTCGTAGGTCTACAAATGCTAATATTTTGGAGAAATTGAGCCATGTGAGGCCAAGTATTCTAGGGAAAAACCCTAGTTATGGGGGAGCTAGATGGACAAGAAGTGCCGATGAACTAAATTGGCGGAAGAAGAGCATCTTCTATGAGCTGCTTTATTGGTCTACCACATAGCTGAAACATAATATTGATGTCATGCATGTAGAAAACAACGTCTGTGATAGCATGCTAGGCATAATTCTAGATGATCATCACAAATTGAAGGACACTGTTAATGCCAGACGAGGATCTCATGGAGTTGGGTATAAGAAGTGAGTTGCATCTTTATCAGAGTGGGAATAGATTCATGAAACATGTTGTACTTTATACAATGTCCCCTATTGATCGTCGTAGATTTTGCAACTTTATTAGATCAATAAAGTTTCTAGATGGTTTCGTCTTGAATATGAAGAAATGTGTTTCACCTAATGAGGGTCGCATTACTAGGTTGAAGGCACACAGTTATCACATTACTGGTTGCATTGTTGGATGTCATGCATACTTGGACAATACAATATCAAAGAAAATCAATGAGCTTTGTACATTCTTCAGACAATTGTGTGACAAGAAACTAAAATTCAGCAACAAGATGGCTGCTCAAGGGCATTTGATACTAATCATGTTCAAGTTGGAACAAATCTTCCCGCCAACCTTCTTTGACATTATGATTCACCTAGTAATGCATTCACCCAAGGAGGCAATACTTCGAGATCTGGAATATATGAGATGGATGTATCCCATTGAAATATATCTTAAGAAACTAAGGAGTATGTTAGAAATAGAGCCGACCTGAGGATTCTATAGCAGAAGGGTATGTTATTGATGAGGCCTTAACACTCCGTTCGAGTTATTTCAATGATGTGGATTTTGGAGACAAGGTTCAACCAAATTAGAGAGAAATGAGGTTGTAATTATTCCTAGAAGATAATTTTCAGTTGTTTGGTCCCAGTGTCATCCAATGAGAAAGCAAATAACAGTGATATTGCGCGACGAGGTTCAAAATCGAGGAATGTTTTACATCCAAAACAATTGTTCGGAAATTGAGTCATACATCTAGTAAGATCAGTTGATATTAATTTTCAAATTCCACTTCTAATTATTATGTTTCATTTTTTGTTAATATGTTTGTCTTTTGTAGTGATCATAGGCAAGAGCTCTTATAGAGTGCATGTCCAAACTTGGAGCAGGTGCATAGAAAATCATTTCATGGTTGGTTTTACAGTAAGGTAATAATTGATTTTATTCTCGAGTAGATGTTTTTATTTAGATTTTTAAACATTTACTAAGTTATTATTCCACATCATGTAGGTTTATGCTATGTACTAGCTAAACTAACATGTTATAACACATGAGTTGTTTTCTTTAGCTGTTGGAATCCATTCAAATACGTAGTCATATGCAGCATGTATCGTAAATGGAGTTCGGTTCATAAGTTATAGGATGGGTGTACGACGACGAACTCAGAACATTGGTGTATCTGTTTCAGGGATAGATGGAGATTTAATACAGACTGCTACAGGAGCTATTGGAGCTTCAGTTCGGGGCGAACTTTTCAGTTGTTCTATTCCGAGGCAAATAGTTTAGGTGTGACAACAGATGGATGATAACAAATGATAACATTACCAGTATTGACGTCAGTGTAGAGGCATTTAAGGATGATCAGTTCATCCTTGCTAATCGGGCAAGACAAATCTTTTATACTGAAGATCCCTCTTGTGGTGCTAACTGGCAAGTTGTGTAGCAAGTCCATCACATTGTCGCTGTTATGGACACCTCGGGATTAGAGTGCACTGAGATAGACCTTTTGCATCCATACAATTCTTCCACATTTTCTTTGTTCGTTGATTTTGGTACTTTAGAGCATGTAACTTTGCAGTGGGACGACGGTGCTGTCGAGGAGGTTCATGTACCAGTAATCAAGGGGATGTCTTCGACTAGTACTAGAGGCCTGTCATTTATTGACGATGAGGATTTAGAAAAATATAGATCTGAGGACTATGATGATGAAGAAACAAATTATGACAATTATAAGAATGATGATGATGCAGACGATGGAGAGGAATATACACACTACAATAGTGGATCAGGCTGAGTATTCTTATCTGTAATAGAACTTCTGCTACCTATTTATTATCAATAATAATGTTGAAAATGTTGGTCTTTCAATTTTTGTCTTTAAAATGACATTTTCTTTTTAATCAAAATCAATATTAGAGAAATATTGTGTCACAATTTTTTTAAATAAAATTTATAATAGTAAATATAAAAAATAATTTATTTCATATTTTTAGCTGATGTTTATATTTAAAAGACGTGGTTCCTATGAAATATGTGGTTACCAAACAGTGATGTACAATAATAAGCTCATGTTTGGTATAGATTAAAATGATATTTTTAGTAGATTTTGATAAAAGTTGATGAGATGTATGGTTGAAAAGTTGTGAGTCACATAAAATATGTGGTTAAAATTAATTGTTGACTTTGACTTGAAATTAAAATTAAATTTTAATCAGAATAAAACAAGGGCTAAATATAAAATTAATATTTCTATTTATACGTTTTAAAAAATTAATATTTCTATTTATATTTTAAAAATCTCACTCAAAAGTCTCAAACCCTATCATTCTTCCTTGCGCCAATATAGACTTCCTTCATTTCCTTTTTTCCGTTTCAACTCTTCCTCAGAGATTTTTTGTTCACTAGCTTCCACTCAATTTCTACCTTGCACCGATATAGACTTCTCCGGTTCTCCCTTTTCCACTTCCAGTTCTTGCTTTGTTCTATTCAAGTTTCTCAAGACTCTCGACTTTCGAATTGCAAGTTATAGTATATAGTTTGAAGCTTCTTCTTTCACTGATTTCTTAATAAATTAGGAATACAATAGACTTTCCTAAACCCTAAATAGGTAATTTTATATCTGACACAAATTTTGGATATGGATTTATTGAGTGAGTTTAACTTGTTTAAGGATTGTTCTTAGGCTACTTGTTTGAGGAATCGAGATTGTAGTGAATTTTTTAAATGGCTTTACATGTTTTCTAAATTTAACTCCTATGTTTATCTCTTTAATATAATAAGCATTTGATTAGTTTTCTTACATAAAGCCAAGAAATACGAAGACATCATAGGTGGTCTCGATCATTTGGTAGCCGATCGCTATCGAGCCTATAAAACAAAAGCAAATGATCACTTTAAGGAATATGGACCAAGCCGTCCATATGGTGAGATATCCATTGAGGATTGACATAGATGCTTCAACTTGTTCACGAGCCTTAATTTCTTGGTAAGTATTTTTCTTTTTGTTCAAGAAGCCAATTTTTAACATTTCAATAGTGATTACAATTAGGTTATCTAAATATCTATTATCACAATTGTTTAATAAAATAACACCACAAATGTATGGGTCGTGACAAGTAATAGAGTGGACTTTTAGAGTCCGAGTTATCGTACCCACGAGGATTTAGATTAATTACCAAAATTATTCTAATTCTCACTTTATTTGAAATACAAATAATCGAAGTTATAATGATTCTAAAGAGTAAACTAAAATCGCTAAACAAAGAATAAAAGAGTGTTTTTAGATCAATTGATGGAAAGTTGGGATTTCACGATTTCACGTAGTCAATATCTTTAATCACACAACTCAAGTCTTGATCTACTAATGTGATCGGTCGAGCCCACTTATGCATATGAAATTCATTTATCAGATTTAAATCAACTCTACCTAATTAGTTAACTGTGTTAATTAACAGCTAGTTATAATGATTAGGTGCATGGAATATAAGAACCCACATAAGACTGCAATAACAATGAATGTATATCTCTATCGCTCATTCAATTACTGAGTTTTATTCCTAGGTCTAGGTCATTAGCTCACCTCTCGAATTATGAAATTAATCCAATTAATCAATGAATTAGTGGTTAGTTAATTCACGCGTTGAACATAAACAAAACCATACACATGCAATCAAACAGTAAAACTTGAGTAATGAAATTAAAGGCGTAAACTTATGCTACATTGTTTGATCCCAACAAATAGTTTAGTTATTCATGATAAAAATAATAAGAACGCAATAATAATCGAAACTAAAAATCATGAGTAATTTGAAGAGAAAGTAAAATAACTCTTGCACTAAGAATTGTATTCTACAAGGTTATCTCCAAAATCTCCTTGCCCTTTGTTTCCAATTGAGCCTACTAAATATCCAAGCTTTGATGGTGAATTGTGCCTCTAGAGTGTGTGTGAAGCAGTCCTCCATTAGTGCATGATAAGTCCCTTTTATAGATTTTCCAAGAAATTTAGGCTAAACTACGCTGAAATCCGTGCATGGACTTTTCTCTCAGTGGGCTGGATAACCATGCGACTACGTAGGCTAACTTGTGGTGGTCGCGCAGTAGACTGGAAATAGGTTTTGTTAATTTGAAGATTTTAGCGGGGCCACTAAGTCTCGGGTTCGTGGTCGCGCAGTCAAAACCTGTAGTGCGATTTCCACTTTTCTGGTACGTTTAAGTTGGCCCCTGAACTTTATTTGCACTCGAGTCCTTCATCTTTTAATTGTGACAACTAGGTCCTTGAACTTTCAAAACTTTTCAAATCTTCTTCCAAACTTCAATCCATCTTCAATTAAGCGCTTGAAGCTTGATTTCTTCCACTCAACTCTCCTTGGAAATCTCAGGTGATGATTTCATCATCGAGTTTGCTCCTTTATGCTTCAAATGATATCCAAATGCCCATTTTTCCACTTTATTGCTTCATTCTAATGACTTTGGGGAAATTCCTACAATGTAAACAAATATAAAGCAATTAAGTAGTAATTATTCAAGAATGAAAATAATATAGTCTAATTTAGACATATAAATAAGTATATAAAATGCACTTATCAAATACCCTCAAAATAGAATTATTGTTCGTCCTTGAACAATGTAAAACTAAAATGAAAACAAAATCAAAAGAATAAAGTAGCAAAATATTTTTGATGTGTCAACATGTTCACCAAACGCCTCAATGATACAACTCAAATCTCGTATTTGGCAAAGAGTTCTTGAACAACAAAGTAAAAATAGTTTTAGTCAAGTCATGCTTAATTTTCAAGTGTGTGTGTGTGTGTGTGTATAGCCAATGTCAAATGCCTAATTATGCAAAAATGCACTTAAAACTGTGTAGTTCATTATGCTGAATCAATCCCAAATCTCATGTGGTCAACCTATGAAGTTCTAAAAATTTCGCTTACATCGCTCATGGAAGATCACAACTTACTGTTTTTCTCTCAAATCCCATGTTCCCTCTATTCCGGTTTCTAAACATTCATCATTGCAATTTTTCACACAAGATAGTTAGAAATAGAAGTATGCATGCAAAATAAGTCAAAGGTCCATTTGTAAAGAACATCTCTTTTGGGGTCATCAAATCGCCGAGTCGACTTCTCGCCGATTCGTATTAACGCGATCCAGTAGGAAATCCTCAATTCTAAAACTTCAATCTCCACAATTTTAATCAACAAGGCTTATACCATGCATTTTTTTTTGTATGTACGATTTTTTATTTTATTGTCCTTATCTTTTACCATCCTTGTGCAATACTTCCTCATTCGCTTTCTATATGATCCCTGTAGCGAGCTTGGGTTGGTGACTTCCAAGGAAGATGACTTTAGGGTATCTGGTTTGAAAGACCCCTCAGACTTAATTGCTCGAGTCACACAGTCGACATCAAAAAGTTTAGGAAGTTTGATTCTCTTATGTGTAAGTCCACTCTCTATACTTACTTTCTAAATGACCCCTGTAGCGAGCTTTAGGTCAGTGACTCCCAAGTCAAACATCTTTAGGACACCAAGTTTGAAAGGCCCCATTAGACTTAATTACTCGAGTAAAAAAGGTTTTTGAAGAGTGGAATAAGATATTCAGTATTTTTCCCTTTTTCTATTTTTACGCTGAAATCCGTGCATGAGCTTTTCTCTCACTGGGCCGAATAACCACGTGGCCGCGCAGTAGACTGAAAATAGGTTCTGTTAATTTGAAGATTTTAGTGTGGCCACTAAGTCTTGGGTTCGTGGCCACGCAGTTCAAAACCTGTAGTGCGATTTCCATCTTTTTTGGTACGTTTAAGTTGGCCCCTGAACTTTATTTGCACGCTAGTCCTTCATCTTTTGATTGTGACAACTAGTTCCTAGACTTTCAAAACTTTTCAAATCTTCTTCCAAACTTCAATCCTTCTTCAGTTAATGCTCTTGAACCTTGATTTCTTCCACTCAAGTCTCCTTGGAAATCCCGGTTGACGATTCCATCATCGAGTTTGCTCCTTTAGGCTTCAAATGATATCCAAATGCCCATTTTCCACTTTATTGCTTCATTCTCATGACTTTAGGAAAATCCCTACAATGTAAACAAACATAAAGTAATTAAGTAGTAATTATTCAAAAATGAAAATAATATAGTCTAATTTAGACATATAAATAAGTGTGTAAAATGCATTTATCAGTAGTCTCGATCAAAGAAAAATAAAGTCAATCAAGAAAAGGCAAGATGTCCATCTTGCCAAGGATCGTGGAGTTTTTCTGCAACACGACATGCTAATGTACAGTTTAACTAATACCATTTTTATAAACGCACATGTATTTTAATATTTTCATTTACTTTCGAATTGAAATTGTTGTAGAGAGACCCCGTGACCGGGGAGTGGTTGAGTGTTGTGGATGGATTTAGCAATTACATAAACGTGGGGAATGGGTGAAAGACAATGTGGCAGAAAATCACGTAAGTAAAACATATACTATAAACTAATCTTTTTTGTTTCATCATTTTTCCAATTTATTAATTAATTATTTTCGATTACAGGACTTACTCGTTCAAGGGAGTGAGACTCATCAAGCTTCCTCCCTTGGTATGCAGGTGGATGAGAGTGCCATCGTGAAAGAGGCCCTTGGAGAATGATGTAGATTCATGCGTGGAGTTGGCTAGATCCCAAAGGACAGATCTTCCTCTATCAAGAGAAGAGTTGCATCGTTGCACACCCCAATGGGAAATACCCATTCCCCTAAAGTTGTAAACTCGGAAGATAGGTTGGAATTATACCAGGTTAAAATGCAAGTCCAAATGGAAACAATAATGAGAGTTATTAGGCGCTTTGCGACAAATCAGGGCATGTCAGCAGATGATGTGATTAATGAGGAATGTCACAACGACGATGAGGCTGGGCCATCAAATGGGCTGTAATATGTTATTTTTAAAACACGTTATAAACTTTTAAATTTTTAATCTATCATAATGTGATTTTTTTCTTTGTTGTAATTTAATTTTTCTTTTTTAAAAATATAGTCTATAGTGGCGACATTGTCGCCCCTATAGATGTTATTGCAATAGATCTAAATACCTACAGCAACGACTATTGTTGTCCCTATAATATTTGGGGATGAGCTATGACTTCGAGGCTATAGGGGCGAAATTGTCGCCCTTATAGACATTTCACCCTATAGGGCGACGTTTGTTGCCCCTAAAGGTTTTCAACAACGAACCAGTAGTGACGACATTGTCGTTCCTGTTGATCTATAGAGGTGACATATTGGTCTATAAGGGCGATATATGTCGCCCCTATTTCTCTCGTTTCTTGTAGTGCGTCTACAACTTGTTCTTCAGTGTTGATAGACACAGTTGGTTGTCTCTTACTACAGCTGATCTAACGCTGAACACATACCCAGTTGCTGATTTTCTTGTATCCTGACATCCAACATAATTTGCATAATAGTAGCTAATGACCTTGTAATCTTTATCGTAAAGAAAAGGGATAATTGCCCCTGAGTCTCCAAACCTTTCAAACTTTTGCAGGTTTTATCTTAACCTTTATTTTGTTTCAACCGCAACCCCAAACCTTATAACCGTTGCAATAGATGCTCAAATAGATGGAATCCGTCCATTGGTTGACTAATAAAATATTTAAAAAATATTTTTTGACCACTTAAGGGAAAGGTAAAACCGTCAATCAACATAATAAAATAATAAAATAAAATAAAATTTGATTAAATAAACAAACCAAAAAAAAAAAAAAATGAACGTAGAAAAGAAAATTCAATCATCTTCTTCCTCACCTATCCCCAACCCCACTTCCCACCCACCAAACCAAAAGAATTCGACGACCACCGCTTGTCACTGCCAACAATATCACCACCGCAAAAAGAAAGTAACAAAAATAGAGGCCCGAAGTTACATCATCACCAAAGTCGACCAACAAATTTGTAAATTTACTGTCACACCAACAAGATGCACTGTCACCAACAGTAGTAGACATTCACCACCACCAAAACCACTCAAAATTGTCTCTATTACCACTACTATTGTCGTCTTTATTAACAAGATGCATATAACTTCATAGTCATGGTTTAGCTTGCTTAATCTAGTTACCCATGGCATAGTATTGTTTAGTTGGTGAAAGATTGCTTTTCTGCATTTGAAAGTTGCCCACTGTTTTTGAATTGATGAATTTGTAATTAATCTAGGAAACCAATTCGTATACTGCAGTAGTTTTCTAATTTTTCTGGGAGAGTTGGTTTGGAGCATGGAAAAGGGATGAGACACTGTCCCAATTTTCCTTTGTGAATCAGGACATTTGTTAGGAAGAACTTGAGTGGAAGGAAAATATAGACAGTCACCTGCAATGGTTGCTACAGAGCCCCAATACTTCCTTGATATGGATGTTTAAACTGACAATAGAGAATTTTTTGGAATTGGTTTTGATTTATTTTTATTGTTTTATTATATTAACTGATGGTTTTACCCTTCACTTAAATGGTTAAGAAATGTTTTTTTTAAAATATTCTATTGGTCAACTTATGCCTCAATGGACAGATTCCATCCATTTGGGCCTCCACTGCAACAATTATAAAAGTTTGGGGTGACGGTTACAACAAAACAAAGGTCAGGGTAAAACCTATAAATGTTAGAAAGATTAGGGGCCTCAGGTGCAATTATCCCTAAAGAAAATGGCCTTGAAACTATTGGTTGTAGTTGAAGGCTCCTATTAACCTTAGTATAGACCATATCTATTAGTGACTGGAGGCCGAGGGCAAAGGTCTTGAATTAGATTAGCTCTAGTTTACCATTGCCCGAGAATATTATTTGGACCTAGAACATTACTGGTCCGCCGTCCTTTCTATCCGCTAACTTTGGTACCTGAAGCATTTTTCTCACATGGTGAATAAAGGAAGCTCCTGTCTTCAATGCCATTTCAAAAGTTTTTTTTTTTTCCTTTCTATCTAGTTTTCTCTATCAAGTTGAATAAGTCGTTAAAAAAGAAGAAGCTCTTGTTACTGTTTGTATAATTATTTTTGGTGGTAAGGGCATGGCCTAAGGAGGTTTAGGCATTTCCCGAAAAAAAGAAATCAATAGGGTAGCCTTGTCCATTGTCACATCAGGAAGATGGTTTTATTTCATACAACCGGGACAATGAGGCTAGTGCTGTGAAATGAGTAGCATTGAGGTCATGATGGTTGGAAGCCAAATCTTGGTTGATTTAAAGCGTCCCACATCTAGGTTCGATCTTGCTAATGGACGAGAAAATTCTATTGGCTCTCCCATTTGAAAGGAGAAAGGGAATCCCACATTGATTCAAATGGTGTAGGCAACCTTTCCTACCTAGCAGTCTATTGATTGTCTATCTTTGATATTCTGGAACTTTCTAAGTCATGTTGCCTCTTATTTCATCGCAACGTGATCTTATGTAAGATAGATTAATCAAGGAAATCCCAGATAAGTTTTTACTTGCTTTTTTTTTTTTTTTAATTTCCTCCTCTCTACTTCCTCTTAGCTTACCCTTCTTTTGAACCTAAGAAGCTCCATTTCCCTAGTTGTAGGATACTAAGGAATTTTTGTTGCAGCATTAGAGTTGACAGAAAGCATCAACTTTGACATTATAAGGGGCTTTGGCACATCGAAAAATAAGCTCTTTGTGGGGGTAAGGGCGGTTAGCGAGAAGGTTTTGAATCAAAGGAAAGGAAGAATACACTCCTATTGAATCAGCTTTTGGAAAATAGAAGGAGAATGATGGAAACTTTCCTTCTTAACTTAAGTATAAGAGGCTAATTGAGATCCTAATTCTAACTCCAAAAAAGAGGGGATTACCAAAAATATTGGGCAAATAATTAGGTTATTAGAGAGTAGGTAGAAGACTCAGTCAGAAGGAATTGACATACAAGAAGGATCTAATGTCATGGTTCTTGTTCAAGAAGGGACATCTCTTGAATAAGTTGTTTGGAGAATAGTAGAGGAATTGAGAGACCTTCTACAACATCTAAATTGGTTATCAACAAAGATGAAGGATCAAATTAGCATCTTACAATAGTTGAAGGACCAAAATATGATATCGTGAAATCTATAGTGTCGATTTAGCTTATACAAAAGTTGAGGGATTGAATAAGTCAGAGGATTCAAATAGTATTCCATAATAGCTAAAGGCTTGTCAGAGAAGATCATAAAGGTTGAAGGGTTGAAAGAAATGTATTATCCTAAAGGTTGAAGGACCAATATAGCTCATTAAAATCTCTTTTCCTCTTTCTTGAGCAATGCAAAGTAACACATTCAATTGCAAGATTTTTAAAATGATTAAAGAAATGCAAAAAGCAAAAAATTGTCAAGGTAGTTGCAAACACCATATATGTTGTTCCTAAAATCAATTGCTTTTATATTAGCCTTGAGAATTCTTACTTATTATGAACTTTTCAATAGTAAAACAAGTAATTAATACATAATTGGTGGTCAATCAACTAAATAATGCAACTAAGCTTGCAAGAATAATCGAGAACTCAATAATTCACTAAATTACTGGTCTTTGAATTAAAAATAAGAAAGTGAAGTTATTAGGGAGTTGGTAGAAGACTCAAGTCAGAAGGAATTGACATATAAGAAGGATCTAATGTTATGGTTCTTGTTCAAGAAGGGACAACTCTTGAATAAGTTATTTGGAGCACAGTGGAGGAATTGAGAGACCTTCTACAACATCTAAATTGGTTATCAACAAAGATGAAGGATCAAATTAGCATATTAAAATAGTTGAAGGACCAAAATATGATATCTTGAAATCTATAGGGTTGATTTAGCTTATACAAAAACTGAGGGATTGAATAAGTCAAAAGATTCAAATAGTATTCTGTAGTAGCTAAAGGCTTGTTAGAGAAGATCATAAAGGTTGAAGGGTTGAAAGAAATGTATTATCCGAAAGGTTGAAGGTCCAAAATAGCTCATTAAAATCTCTTTTCCTCTTTCTTGAGCAATGCAAAGTAACACATTCAATTGCAAGATTTTTGATATGATTAAAGAAATGAATAAAGCACACAATTGTCAAGGTGGTTGTAAGCACCATATATGTTGTTCCTAAAATCAATTGCTTGTATGTTAGCCTTGAGAATTCTAATTTATTATGAACTTTTCAATGGTAAAACAAGTAACTAATACCTAATTGGTGGTCAATCAAATCAATAATGCAACTAAGCTTGCAAGAATAATCAAGAACTCAAGAATTCACTAAATTACTAGCCTTTGAATTAAAGATAAGAAAATGAAGTTATTAGAGAGTAAGACTCAAGTCGGAAGGAATTGACATATAAGAAGGATCTAATGTCATGGTTCTTGTTCAAGAAGGGACATCTCTTGAATAAGTTTTTTGGAGCATAGTATATGAATTGAGAGACCTTCTACAACATCTAAATTGGTTGTCCAAAAAGCTGAAGGATCAAATTAGCATCTTACAATAGTTGAAGAACTAAAATATGATATCGTGAAATCTATAGGGTCGATTTAGCTTATACAAAACCCGAGAGATTGAATAAGTCAAAAGATTCAAATAGTATTCTGTAATAGCTAAAGGCTTGTTAGAGAAGATCATAACGGTTGAAGGGTTGAAAGAAATGTATTATCCCAAAGGTTGAAGGTCCAAAATAGCTCACTAAAATCTCTTTTCCTCTTTCTTGGGAAATGCAAAGTAACACATTCAATTGCAAGATTTTGATATGATTAAAGAAATCAATAAAGCACACAATTGTCAAGGTGGTTGTAAGCACCATATATGTTGTTCCTAAAATCAATTGCTTGTATGTTAGCCTTGAAAATTCTAACTTATTATGATCTTTTCAATGGTAAAACATGTAACTAATACCTAATTGGTGGTCAATCAAATCAATAATGCAACTAAGCTTGCAAGAATAATCAAGAACTCAAGAATTCTCAAAATTACTAGCCTTTGAATTACATATAAGAAAATGAAGTTATTAGAGAGTAAGACTCATGTCCGAAGGAATTGACATATAAGAAGGATCTAATGTCATGGTTCTTGTTCAAGAAGGGACATCTCTTGAATAAGTTGTTTAGAGCATAGTAGAGGAATTGAGAGACCTTCTACAACATCTAAATTGGTTGTCCAAAAAGCTGAAGGATCAAATTAGCATCTTACAATAGTTGAAGGAGTAAAATATGATATCGTGAAATCTATAGGGTCGATTTAGCTTATACAAAATCCGAGAGATTGAATAATTCAAAAGATTCAAATAGTATTCTGTAATAGCTAAATGCTTGTCAGAGAAGATCATAAAGGTTGAAGGGTTGAAAGAAATGTATTATCCGAAAGGTTGAAGGTCCAATATAGCTCATTAAAATCTCTTTTCCTCTTTCTTGAGCAATGCAAAGTAACACATTCAATTGCAAGATTTTTAAAATGATTAAAGAAATGCAAAAAGCAAACAATTGTCAAGGTAGTTGCAAACACCATATATGTTGTTCCTAAAATCAATTGCTTTTATATTAGCCTTGAGAATTCTGACTTATTATGAACTTTTCAATAGTAAAACAAGTAATTAATACATAATTGGTGGTCAATCAACTAAATAATGCAACTAAGCTTGCAAGAATAATCGAGAACTCAATAATTCACTAAATTACTGGTCTTTGAATTAAAAATAAGAAAGTGAAGTTATTAGGGAGTTGGTAGAAGACTCAAGTCAGAAGGAATTGACATATAAGAAGGATCTAATGTTATGGTTCTTGTTCAAGAAGGGACAACTCTTGAATAAGTTATTTGGAGCACAGTGGAGGAATTGAGAGACCTTCTACAACATCTAAATTGGTTATCAACAAAGATGAAGGATCAAATTAGCATATTAAAATAGTTGAAGGACCAAAATATGATATCTTGAAATCTATAGGGTTGATTTAGCTTATACAAAAACTGAGGGATTGAATAAGTCAAAAGATTCAAATAGTATTCTGTAGTAGCTAAAGGCTTGTTAGAGAAGATCATAAAGGTTGAAGGGTTGAAAGAAATGTATTATCCGAAAGGTTGAAGGTCCAAAATAGCTCATTAAAATCTCTTTTCCTCTTTCTTGAGCAATGCAAAGTAACACATTCAATTGCAAGATTTTTGATATGATTAAAGAAATGAATAAAGCACACAATTGTCAAGGTGGTTGTAAGCACCATATATGTTGTTCCTAAAATCAATTGCTTGTATGTTAGCCTTGAGAATTCTAATTTATTATGAACTTTTCAATGGTAAAACAAGTAACTAATACCTAATTGGTGGTCAATCAAATCAATAATGCAACTAAGCTTGCAAGAATAATCAAGAACTCAAGAATTCACTAAATTACTAGCCTTTGAATTAAAGATAAGAAAATGAAGTTATTAGAGAGTAAGACTCAAGTCGGAAGGAATTGACATATAAGAAGGATCTAATGTCATGGTTCTTGTTCAAGAAGGGACATCTCTTGAATAAGTTTTTTGGAGCATAGTATATGAATTGAGAGACCTTCTACAACATCTAAATTGGTTGTCCAAAAAGCTGAAGGATCAAATTAGCATCTTACAATAGTTGAAGAACTAAAATATGATATCGTGAAATCTATAGGGTCGATTTAGCTTATACAAAACCCGAGAGATTGAATAAGTCAAAAGATTCAAATAGTATTCTGTAATAGCTAAAGGCTTGTTAGAGAAGATCATAACGGTTGAAGGGTTGAAAGAAATGTATTATCCCAAAGGTTGAAGGTCCAAAATAGCTCACTAAAATCTCTTTTCCTCTTTCTTGGGAAATGCAAAGTAACACATTCAATTGCAAGATTTTGATATGATTAAAGAAATCAATAAAGCACACAATTGTCAAGGTGGTTGTAAGCACCATATATGTTGTTCCTAAAATCAATTGCTTGTATGTTAGCCTTGAAAATTCTAACTTATTATGATCTTTTCAATGGTAAAACATGTAACTAATACCTAATTGGTGGTCAATCAAATCAATAATGCAACTAAGCTTGCAAGAATAATCAAGAACTCAAGAATTCTCAAAATTACTAGCCTTTGAATTACATATAAGAAAATGAAGTTATTAGAGAGTAAGACTCATGTCCGAAGGAATTGACATATAAGAAGGATCTAATGTCATGGTTCTTGTTCAAGAAGGGACATCTCTTGAATAAGTTGTTTAGAGCATAGTAGAGGAATTGAGAGACCTTCTACAACATCTAAATTGGTTGTCCAAAAAGCTGAAGGATCAAATTAGCATCTTACAATAGTTGAAGGAGTAAAATATGATATCGTGAAATCTATAGGGTCGATTTAGCTTATACAAAATCCGAGAGATTGAATAATTCAAAAGATTCAAATAGTATTCTGTAATAGCTAAATGCTTGTCAGAGAAGATCATAAAGGTTGAAGGGTTGAAAGAAATGTATTATCCGAAAGGTTGAAGGTCCAATATAGCTCATTAAAATCTCTTTTCCTCTTTCTTGAGCAATGCAAAGTAACACATTCAATTGCAAGATTTTTAAAATGATTAAAGAAATGCAAAAAGCAAACAATTGTCAAGGTAGTTGCAAACACCATATATGTTGTTCCTAAAATCAATTGCTTTTATATTAGCCTTGAGAATTCTGACTTATTATGAACTTTTCAATAGTAAAACAAGTAATTAATACATAATTGGTGGTCAATCAACTAAATAATGCAACTAAGCTTGCAAGAATAATCGAGAACTCAATAATTCACTAAATTACTGGTCTTTGAATTAAAAATAAGAAAGTGAAGTTATTAGGGAGTTGGTAGAAGACTCAAGTCAGAAGGAATTGACATATAAGAAGGATCTAATGTTATGGTTCTTGTTCAAGAAGGGACAACTCTTGAATAAGTTATTTGGAGCACAGTGGAGGAATTGAGAGACCTTCTACAACATCTAAATTGGTTATCAACAAAGATGAAGGATCAAATTAGCATATTAAAATAGTTGAAGGACCAAAATATGATATCTTGAAATCTATAGGGTTGATTTAGCTTATACAAAAACTGAGGGATTGAATAAGTCAAAAGATTCAAATAGTATTCTGTAGTAGCTAAAGGCTTGTTAGAGAAGATCATAAAGGTTGAAGGGTTGAAAGAAATGTATTATCCGAAAGGTTGAAGGTCCAAAATAGCTCATTAAAATCTCTTTTCCTCTTTCTTGAGCAATGCAAAGTAACACATTCAATTGCAAGATTTTTGATATGATTAAAGAAATGAATAAAGCACACAATTGTCAAGGTGGTTGTAAGCACCATATATGTTGTTCCTAAAATCAATTGCTTGTATGTTAGCCTTGAGAATTCTAATTTATTATGAACTTTTCAATGGTAAAACAAGTAACTAATACCTAATTGGTGGTCAATCAAATCAATAATGCAACTAAGCTTGCAAGAATAATCAAGAACTCAAGAATTCACTAAATTACTAGCCTTTGAATTAAAGATAAGAAAATGAAGTTATTAGAGAGTAAGACTCAAGTCGGAAGGAATTGACATATAAGAAGGATCTAATGTCATGGTTCTTGTTCAAGAAGGGACATCTCTTGAATAAGTTTTTTGGAGCATAGTATATGAATTGAGAGACCTTCTACAACATCTAAATTGGTTGTCCAAAAAGCTGAAGGATCAAATTAGCATCTTACAATAGTTGAAGAACTAAAATATGATATCGTGAAATCTATAGGGTCGATTTAGCTTATACAAAACCCGAGAGATTGAATAAGTCAAAAGATTCAAATAGTATTCTGTAATAGCTAAAGGCTTGTTAGAGAAGATCATAACGGTTGAAGGGTTGAAAGAAATGTATTATCCCAAAGGTTGAAGGTCCAAAATAGCTCACTAAAATCTCTTTTCCTCTTTCTTGGGAAATGCAAAGTAACACATTCAATTGCAAGATTTTGATATGATTAAAGAAATCAATAAAGCACACAATTGTCAAGGTGGTTGTAAGCACCATATATGTTGTTCCTAAAATCAATTGCTTGTATGTTAGCCTTGAAAATTCTAACTTATTATGATCTTTTCAATGGTAAAACATGTAACTAATACCTAATTGGTGGTCAATCAAATCAATAATGCAACTAAGCTTGCAAGAATAATCAAGAACTCAAGAATTCTCAAAATTACTAGCCTTTGAATTACATATAAGAAAATGAAGTTATTAGAGAGTAAGACTCATGTCCGAAGGAATTGACATATAAGAAGGATCTAATGTCATGGTTCTTGTTCAAGAAGGGACATCTCTTGAATAAGTTGTTTAGAGCATAGTAGAGGAATTGAGAGACCTTCTACAACATCTAAATTGGTTGTCCAAAAAGCTGAAGGATCAAATTAGCATCTTACAATAGTTGAAGGAGTAAAATATGATATCGTGAAATCTATAGGGTCGATTTAGCTTATAAAAAATCCGAGAGATTGAATAATTCAAAAGATTCAAATAGTATTCTGTAATAGCTAAATGCTTGTCAGAGAAGATCATAAAGGTTGAAGGGTTGAAAGAAATGTATTATCCGAAAGGTTGAAGGTCCAATATAGCTCATTAAAATCTCTTTTCCTCTTTCTTGAGCAATGCAAAGTAACACATTCAATTGCAAGATTTTTAAAATGATTAAAGAAATGCAAAAAGCAAACAATTGTCAAGGTAGTTGCAAACACCATATATGTTGTTCCTAAAATCAATTGCTTTTATATTAGCCTTGAGAATTCTGACTTATTATGAACTTTTCAATAGTAAAACAAGTAATTAATACATAATTGGTGGTCAATCAACTAAATAATGCAACTAAGCTTGCAAGAATAATCGAGAACTCAATAATTCACTAAATTACTGGTCTTTGAATTAAAAATAAGAAAGTGAAGTTATTAGGGAGTTGGTAGAAGACTCAAGTCAGAAGGAATTGACATATAAGAAGGATCTAATGTTATGGTTCTTGTTCAAGAAGGGACAACTCTTGAATAAGTTATTTGGAGCACAGTGGAGGAATTGAGAGACCTTCTACAACATCTAAATTGGTTATCAACAAAGATGAAGGATCAAATTAGCATATTAAAATAGTTGAAGGACCAAAATATGATATCTTGAAATCTATAGGGTTGATTTAGCTTATACAAAAACTGAGGGATTGAATAAGTCAAAAGATTCAAATAGTATTCTGTAGTAGCTAAAGGCTTGTTAGAGAAGATCATAAAGGTTGAAGGGTTGAAAGAAATGTATTATCCGAAAGGTTGAAGGTCCAAAATAGCTCATTAAAATCTCTTTTCCTCTTTCTTGAGCAATGCAAAGTAACACATTCAATTGCAAGATTTTTGATATGATTAAAGAAATGAATAAAGCACACAATTGTCAAGGTGGTTGTAAGCACCATATATGTTGTTCCTAAAATCAATTGCTTGTATGTTAGCCTTGAGAATTCTAATTTATTATGAACTTTTCAATGGTAAAACAAGTAACTAATACCTAATTGGTGGTCAATCAAATCAATAATGCAACTAAGCTTGCAAGAATAATCAAGAACTCAAGAATTCACTAAATTACTAGCCTTTGAATTAAAGATAAGAAAATGAAGTTATTAGAGAGTAAGACTCAAGTCGGAAGGAATTGACATATAAGAAGGATCTAATGTCATGGTTCTTGTTCAAGAAGGGACATCTCTTGAATAAGTTTTTTGGAGCATAGTATATGAATTGAGAGACCTTCTACAACATCTAAATTGGTTGTCCAAAAAGCTGAAGGATCAAATTAGCATCTTACAATAGTTGAAGAACTAAAATATGATATCGTGAAATCTATAGGGTCGATTTAGCTTATACAAAACCCGAGAGATTGAATAAGTCAAAAGATTCAAATAGTATTCTGTAATAGCTAAAGGCTTGTTAGAGAAGATCATAACGGTTGAAGGGTTGAAAGAAATGTATTATCCCAAAGGTTGAAGGTCCAAAATAGCTCACTAAAATCTCTTTTCCTCTTTCTTGGGAAATGCAAAGTAACACATTCAATTGCAAGATTTTGATATGATTAAAGAAATCAATAAAGCACACAATTGTCAAGGTGGTTGTAAGCACCATATATGTTGTTCCTAAAATCAATTGCTTGTATGTTAGCCTTGAAAATTCTAACTTATTATGATCTTTTCAATGGTAAAACATGTAACTAATACCTAATTGGTGGTCAATCAAATCAATAATGCAACTAAGCTTGCAAGAATAATCAAGAACTCAAGAATTCTCAAAATTACTAGCCTTTGAATTACATATAAGAAAATGAAGTTATTAGAGAGTAAGACTCATGTCCGAAGGAATTGACATATAAGAAGGATCTAATGTCATGGTTCTTGTTCAAGAAGGGACATCTCTTGAATAAGTTGTTTAGAGCATAGTAGAGGAATTGAGAGACCTTCTACAACATCTAAATTGGTTGTCCAAAAAGCTGAAGGATCAAATTAGCATCTTACAATAGTTGAAGGAGTAAAATATGATATCGTGAAATCTATAGGGTCGATTTAGCTTATACAAAATCCGAGAGATTGAATAATTCAAAAGATTCAAATAGTATTCTGTAATAGCTAAATGCTTGTTAGAGAAGATCATAAAGGTTGAAGGGTTGAAAGAAATGTATTATCCGAAAGGTTGAAGGTCCAAAATAGCTCATTAAAATCTCTTTTCCTCTTTCTTGGGCAATGCAAAGTAACACATTCAATTGCAAGATTTTTGATATGGTTAAAGAAATGAATAAAGCACACAATTGTCAAGGTGGTTTTAAGCACCATATATGTTGTTCCTAAAATCAATTGCTTTTATGTTAGCCTTGAGAATTCTAATTTATTATGAACTTTTCAATGGTGAAACAAGTAACTAATACCTAATTGGTGGTCAATCAAATAAATAATGCAACTAAGCTTGCAAGAATAGTCAAGAACTCAAGAATTCAATAAATTACTAGTCTTTGAATTAAAGATAAGAAAGTGAAGTTATTAGGGAGTTGGTAGAAGACTCAAGTCAGAAGTGTTAGAAAATTTTATTACAGATAATAATTTATCTATAATCTAAATAATCATCATGTTGGAATTATCAAGAATTAAATAACTGAAGCGGAAGCGTACCTTAATCAAACGTGATTCACAATAAACGATTCGGCGTTTGGATCTTCTAAATCGATACGTAGTCCGTATTTTCTCTCTGATGATGGGATGTCAGACAAGATGAACAGTACGTAGGATTCAGGGACCATAACCGACTTTATATACTGAATTGCCAATTAACCTAATCCGGCCCATCATGAATTAGGTAATGGCCTGGTATCTACACATAAAAGTCCATACATTTAATTGGATGCATTAAAGCCCGATCTATATAAAATCCTTATTAGATCACTTTAAATGGGCTTAACCAAAATTGATAGCCTTTTATTCAATACACAATAATTCACATATAAGCCCACACGATTGATTAAAATCCTTACAATCTCCCACTTGGGCTATATGTGTAATCTTACAATTGTGTATCAATCATAACCTTATGAGTACTCAGAATTTTGCTATCATTACTGAATGCATCCCCAAACAATCCGGTCCATCAATTATATCAACATAGGATCAAAGCGGCTTTCGCTACATTAATCGTAACTAAACCTTCAATGGTCACGTATATCGACATAAGTGAATGACATGGATCAAGTATGGATGTGTAGCATGGAAATTACATGTAATGTGATCTTCAACATGCCTATTTCCAACTGGTCCAACTTTAGTGAGATCATCATCAAACGAGTTCAGAGATAATAAACCTGAAACCTTACAGCTGTAAATAACTTTAACTTTAAACTGTATCCAAAAGGACAGTAAATGTGTCTTATGCACCCAAAATACAAACTCCCACTGAAACCGAATATCCTTAAGAAATACAACACCCATATGAGTAATGTACTCATGAAAGACCTTGGGTTGTAATACTTTAGTAAGCGGATCCGCAATTATGGAGTTTGTCCCAATGTGCTCTTATTGACACGTGTCCACTCTGAACTGTATCCTTCACAACCAGGAACTTATGTCAATGTATTTTGACTTAGTTGAGCTCCTGTTGTTACTGGAATATAAATCTGCTGAGTTATTGTCACAATATAACTTTAGTGGTCTTTCTATACCATACAGAATATGCAGCCTTGTGACAAAGTTTCGCAGCTATATTCCATAATTAGATGCCCCCAAAATTGCTACAAACTGTGCTGCCAAGTGAAAGAAGCTAAAGTGTTTGTTAAGCACTCCATCCGGAAATAGCTCCAACAACCAGCAGATAAATGTAGCCTTATGTGGATCTTTTACTTTCTTGGCATCTAATAAAAATCGGAATCATAATACCATATGATCTCCAACTGATCCGATTTTCTGTATGTGAGCATGTAATCTTTTGTTCTCTTTAAATACCTTATAACCCATGTTTGGCTGCTTTCCAAATGATCCATCCCATGGTTACTTAAATATCTCCTTAGTATCCCAATAATGTATGCAATATCCGAACGCATACAAATTTGAGCATACATCAGACTTTCTATAGCTTAACTATATGTGATCCTCTGCATTTCTTTAACTTCAAGATAACTTTTCGGGCATTAGTTGAGACTAAATTGTCTCCCTTAGCGATAAGGGTGTCCCCTGATTTACTGTCTTGCATGTCAAACCTCTTAAGTACTTTATCGATATAGCCCTTTTGTGACAATTCAAGAATACCCCGAGAACAATCCCGGTGTATCTGAATTCCTAATACAAAAGAGACGTCACCAAGATTTTTAATCTTAAAATTCCTTGACAAAAAATCTCATAATTTTATGTGACATACCTATATCATTAGTGGCAAGCAATAATCAACATATAAAACCAGGACAATATACTTACTCCCACTGAACTTGTAATACATACAATCATCAACAACATCAATCTCAAGACCAAATGAGATAATTGCTTGATGAAATTTGTATTACCCTTAACGGGAAGCTGGCTTGAGTACATAAATGGATTTCCTTAATTTGCAAACCATTTTCTTTGGGTCTACTGACACAAAGTTTACTGATTGTACCAAATAGATCGTCCCATCAATGTCGCCATTGGGAAACGCCACCTTAGTATCCATTTGATGTAACTCGAGGTCAAAATGTGCAACAACCTAACTTTTCTGAAAGAGTCTTTCATTGAAACCGAAGAGAAAGTCTCTTTACAATCAATGCCATCATTCTGTGTAAAGCCCTTAGATACAAGACGAACCTTATATCTTTCCACATTACCTATCGAATCCCTCTTGGTTTAAAAGTTCTATTTAAGACCAATGAGCTTCGTACCTTATGGTAATGGGACAATATCTCAAACTTTATTGTCTTGCATATGCTTATACTCCTTATTTATGGCATCAATCCACTTTTGAGAGTTAGAAACCTTCATGGCCTGATGGAATTGATTGGACCATCTTCCACCATTCCATTATTTCCTTATGTTCTTGGAAAAATACTATTTAATTATTCGGAATAGCATTTTTCCTTTCTCTCGTGGATCTCCTTAATGGCTTTAGTTATTGAGGTTGTTGAGTTTGTACTTCTGAAATTTACTTTATTTTTGGATGGGAGGTTCTTCAACATTGTCTAGTTGAGGTTCCGAATATGCTTCTTGATCAATGACATGCATAAAAACTTGCACGTTGTCAAAAGCAATAATAGGAATCGAAACCGATCATTCCTCAACTTCTTCCTTAAAGACAATATCTCTAACCTTATTTCTCCCCCAAACTCAACATCCTCAAAAATGTTGCATTTCCCGTTTCAAAATTTGACTTAAGTGTGGGATCATAAAATTATTAGCCCCTTAAACGACTTTATTTTCTTTATTTGTTTTCTTGCCCTTATCTTTAGAGGTTTTTGCCAAGTGAACACTTTCAGTTCTATCCTGCTTCAACTTTTCTTCCTCTTGCACACAAAATAGAATGAGCTCATTTAGAGTTCATTTCTCCCTTTGATAGTTACAACTGACCTTAAATTGACTGAATTGTGCAAGAAGCTTGCACACTATGAAATGAGCTCATTGAGAGTCTATTTCTACTTTGACAATTATAACTAACCTTAAATTAACTATATTGCGCAGGAAGCGATATCAATACCAAATGCACGAGCAAGTCATTAGACAAGTCGAGTTTTATTTCCTTAAGTTTTGAAGCAGTATGAGACATCTACATGATGTACTCCCTTATTTTCCCATTGCCTTTATACTTTATTGAAATCAAGCTTTGCATAAGCGTGCTTGTTTCAGCCTTATCGTTTTTCGCAAAACGTTTCTTAATTTCGGCAAGGAATTCATTGGCATCATTTACCTCCTCAGATACTATGCCACTAAAGGCTTCCGGAATGCCGCACTTAAATGATCATGAGACTCGCGTAATTTAAGCAATCCCACTTCTCAAAGTTCCTCATTTGATTAGATGAACTTTCATCCGTAAGAGGAGTAGGTTACTCAATCCTTAGTACAGGGTCTAGATCGATGCAGCCAACGAAAAGTTAATGTTCTTGTTTTGATCCTTGAAGTTTATTCCATAAATACAGGGATTAAATTTGAGCTTGTAGATTTACTACTAGCAGAATTTGAAACCGAATAGAGAACACTTAAATAAAATTGTTCACATAAATACCTTATTATGCAAATCATACTTTCAAATAATGGTAGGGCCCATCACAAGATACCTAGCACAACATCAATATTTAGTCTTTGGACAGAAATATTGACTTGTAAGTGGTACTCTTGGCGTAGTAATCAAACACTGACAGTAAGACATGTCAACCAACAAACCTTTCTTTGGACCGATTTATTGATCACACGTAAAACCAAATAACCGTCACGTATTTATCACCACAAGTTCATGTGAAATTCGGGCCAAATATTGACCTTCCTTTGGGCCGATCAATATCCGCATGAAATAACACACAAACACCTAATTTTCCCTTAGTGCAGTGATCAAACACTGGCAATAAGACATGTTAACCAATAAACCTATCTTTGGACCGATTTATTGGTCACACGTTAAACCAAATAATTGCCACGTGTTTATCACAACAGGTGCATGTGAAATTCGAGCCAAATATTGACCTTCCTTTGGGCCGATCAATATCCGCAATGAACAACACACACACAAATACCTTCTAATATTCAAAGTTAATTAATATCCACAAGAGAGGTTGCTTTGGCAACATGTTGCTTCAACTAACTTACTTTCAAATATTATATCTCTCAAAAGATTCCGATGTACCAAGATTTGAAACTGAAATCCATTGATTTGCATCTATATTTGACTTTAGGATTTGAATTATAGAATTCAAAACTTTAGAATAAAGCAATCCTTAAGTTACGAGAGTCTAATTGCAATATTCTTAAACTTTTGGTGGCCAATTCTGTAAAATTTTAAGCTTGAAGGACTTAAATTATAATTTTCCCAAGACTTTATTGGCCAATTTTGAGAAATTCCAAACTTTAGGTCCCAATTTGAAACAAAACCAAACTTTAGAGGTCCAAAATATGAAAATTTCAATCTTTAAAAGTTGATTTTGAAAATTTTCAAACTTTAGGAGCCAATTTAGCAAATTCCCAAACTTTAGGGACTTAATTTAAAAAAAAAATTCAAACTTTAAGGACCGATTTTGAAAATCTCCAAACTTTAGTGACCAAATTAGAAAATTTTCAAACTTTAGGGACCAAATTAAAGAATTTCAGAACTTTAGGTGCTGTATTAGAAAATTTTCAAACTTTAGGGACTGAATTAGAAAATTTTCAAACCTTAAGGGACCAAATTAGAGAATTTTCAAGCTTTAGGGACCAATTTTGAAAATTCTCAAACATTAGGGGCTGGATTGGAAAATTCTCAAACTTCAGGGGCTGAATCATAAAATTCCATAACTTGAAAGGTCCTGACTTAAATAAATTTATAACTTCAGGGGCTCAATTTATAAATTTCAGAACTTTAAGGGCCAACTTAAATGGTTTTAATAACTTCGGATTTAAACATTATTTAAAACAAATGGGGGGGACCTGATGTGCAAATAATCATAATTATCCAAAATTGCATAAGGAACCCTGAAGACTTCAAATTTCCGGTGTAAGCCCTTCTTCAAAAATCGCGACAGCTAGGGTTTTGCAAACCCTAGCTTCCGCCGCCGCCGTCGCATCCTAAACCAGCGAACGCGGCACCATACTCTGATCTCCTGCAGCGCAGCGCTAGACCTGGCGCTGCGCGCCTGCGTCGCCCGCAGCCACTACCGGCGCTGCACCTCTGCGCGTACATGGTGAAGTAGCGCCTGCGCGGCGCTACTCTCCTGTGACGCCGCACGCAGTTCAAACCCCGGCGCTATGCGCCCTTTGCCGACAGTTGAATCCATCATCAGCCGTTCAAACCTCAACCACAACACTCGATTCGAACAGATTATGCATCGCAAACCAGATTCAAAATGCATACAGTATACATACATGAATCCGATTTTACCCAACTCCATAAATCAGATTCAAAACCAAATTTGAAAAAAAAATTGTCCCTTCACCGAGAATCTTAATCCAAAACTCATCACCAAACTCAAACCGAATTTACAAATCCATATTTTCAATTCTCATATACAGTAAGCATTAAGCAGAAGTTATCCAATTTTGAAACCTTGTTAAACCATCAACCAAATCGTATAAGCCAAACTTAATGCCCAAAACCTTCAATTTCATTACTCAAACCGTACGCACATATATTTTCATCTGAATTTTGCTTGTTTTGTCAAACTAACAATACGAATTGATCTGATAATTCAACACGATGTTGGCTCTGATACCACTTGTTAGAAAATTTTATTACAGATAATAATTTATCTATAATCTAAATAATCATCATGTTGGAATTATCAAGAATTAAATAACTGAAGCGGAAGCGTACCTTAATCAAACGTGATTCACAATAAACGATTCGGCGTTTGGATCTTCTAAATCGATACGTAGTCCGTATTTTCTCTCTGATGATGGGATGTCAGACAAGATGAACAGTACGTAGGATTCAGGGACCATAACCGACTTTATATACTGAATTGCCAATTAACCTAATCCGGCCCATCATGAATTAGGTAATGGCCTGGTATCTACACATAAAAGTCCATACATTTAATTGGATGCATTAAAGCCCGATCTATATAAAATCCTTATTAGATCACTTTAAATGGGCTTAACCAAAATTGATAGCCTTTTATTCAATACACAATAATTCACATATAAGCCCACACGATTGATTAAAATCCTTACAAGAAGGAATTGACATATAAGAAGGATCTAATGTTATGGTTCTTGTTCAAGAAGGGACAACTCTTGAATAAGTTATTTGGAGCACAGTGGAGGAATTGAGAGACCTTCTACAACATCTAAATTGGTTATCAACAAAGATGAAGGATCAAATTAGCATATTAAAATAGTTGAAGGACCAAAATATGATATCTTGAAATCTATAGGGTTGATTTAGCTTATACAAAAACTGAGGGATTGAATAAGTCAAAAGATTCAAATAGTATTCTGTAGTAGCTAAAGGCTTGTTAGAGAAGATCATAAAGGTTGAAGGGTTGAAAGAAATGTATTATCCGAAAGGTTGAAGGTCCAAAATAGCTCATTAAAATCTCTTTTCCTCTTTCTTGAGCAATGCAAAGTAACACATTCAATTGCAAGATTTTTGATATGATTAAAGAAATGAATAAAGCACACAATTGTCAAGGTGGTTGTAAGCACCATATATGTTGTTCCTAAAATCAATTGCTTGTATGTTAGCCTTGAGAATTCTAATTTATTATGAACTTTTCAATGGTAAAACAAGTAACTAATACCTAATTGGTGGTCAATCAAATCAATAATGCAACTAAGCTTGCAAGAATAATCAAGAACTCAAGAATTCACTAAATTACTAGCCTTTGAATTAAAGATAAGAAAATGAAGTTATTAGAGAGTAAGACTCAAGTCGGAAGGAATTGACATATAAGAAGGATCTAATGTCATGGTTCTTGTTCAAGAAGGGACATCTCTTGAATAAGTTTTTTGGAGCATAGTATATGAATTGAGAGACCTTCTACAACATCTAAATTGGTTGTCCAAAAAGCTGAAGGATCAAATTAGCATCTTACAATAGTTGAAGAACTAAAATATGATATCGTGAAATCTATAGGGTCGATTTAGCTTATACAAAACCCGAGAGATTGAATAAGTCAAAAGATTCAAATAGTATTCTGTAATAGCTAAAGGCTTGTTAGAGAAGATCATAACGGTTGAAGGGTTGAAAGAAATGTATTATCCCAAAGGTTGAAGGTCCAAAATAGCTCACTAAAATCTCTTTTCCTCTTTCTTGGGAAATGCAAAGTAACACATTCAATTGCAAGATTTTGATATGATTAAAGAAATCAATAAAGCACACAATTGTCAAGGTGGTTGTAAGCACCATATATGTTGTTCCTAAAATCAATTGCTTGTATGTTAGCCTTGAAAATTCTAACTTATTATGATCTTTTCAATGGTAAAACATGTAACTAATACCTAATTGGTGGTCAATCAAATCAATAATGCAACTAAGCTTGCAAGAATAATCAAGAACTCAAGAATTCTCAAAATTACTAGCCTTTGAATTACATATAAGAAAATGAAGTTATTAGAGAGTAAGACTCATGTCCGAAGGAATTGACATATAAGAAGGATCTAATGTCATGGTTCTTGTTCAAGAAGGGACATCTCTTGAATAAGTTGTTTAGAGCATAGTAGAGGAATTGAGAGACCTTCTACAACATCTAAATTGGTTGTCCAAAAAGCTGAAGGATCAAATTAGCATCTTACAATAGTTGAAGGAGTAAAATATGATATCGTGAAATCTATAGGGTCGATTTAGCTTATACAAAATCCGAGAGATTGAATAATTCAAAAGATTCAAATAGTATTCTGTAATAGCTAAATGCTTGTCAGAGAAGATCATAAAGGTTGAAGGGTTGAAAGAAATGTATTATCCGAAAGGTTGAAGGTCCAAAATAGCTCATTAAAATCTCTTTTCCTCTTTCTTGGGCAATGCAAAGTAACACATTCAATTGCAAGATTTTTGATATGGTTAAAGAAATGAATAAAGCACACAATTGTCAAGGTGGTTTTAAGCACCATATATGTTGTTCCTAAAATCAATTGCTTTTATGTTAGCCTTGAGAATTCTAATTTATTATGAACTTTTCAATGGTGAAACAAATAACTAATACCTAATTGGTGGTCAATCAAATAAATAATGCAACTAAGCTTGCAAGAATAGTCAAGAACTCAAGAATTCAATAAATTACTAGTCTTTGAATTAAAGATACGAAAATGAAGTTATTTGAGAGTAAGACTCAAGTCGGAAGGAATTGACATATAAGAAGGATCTAATGTCATGGTTCTTGTTCAAGAAGGGACATCTCTTGAATAAGTTGTTTGGAGCATAGTAGAGGAATTGAGAGACCTTCTACAACATCTAAATTGGTTGTCAAAAAAGCAGAAGGATCAAATTAGCATCTTAAAATAGTTTAAGGACTGAAATATGATATTGTGAAATCTATAGGGTTGATTTAGCTTATACAAAAGCCGAGGGATTGAATAAGTCAAAGGACTCAAATAGTATTCCGTAATAGCTAAAGGCTTGTTAGAGAAGATCACAAAGGTTGAAGGGTTGAAAGAAATGTATTATCCCAAAGGTTGGAAGGTCCAAAATAGCTCATTAAAATCTCTTCTCCTCTTTCTTGAGAAATGCAAAGTAACACATTCAATTGCAAGATTTTTGATATGATTAAAGAAATGAATAAAGCACAAAATTGTCAAGGTGGTTTTAAGCACCATATATGTTGTTCCTAAAATCAATTGCTTGTATGTTATCCTTGAGAATTCTAACTTATTATGAACTTTTCAATGGTAAAACATGTAACTAATACCTAATTGGTGGTCAATCAAATCAATAATGCAACTAAGCTTGCTAGAATAATCAAGAACTCAAGAATTCACTAAATTACTAGCCTTTGAATTAAAGATAAGAAAATGAAGTTATTAGAGAGTAAGACTCAAGTCGAAAGGAATTGACATATAAGAAGGATCTAATGTCATGGTTCTTGTTCAAGAAGGGACATCTCTTGAATAAGTTGTTTGGAGCATAGTAGAGGAATTGAGAGACCTTCTACAACATCTAAATTGGTTGTCCAAAAAGCTGAAGGATCAAATTAGCATCTTACAATAGTTGAAGGAGTAAAATATGATATCGTGAAATCTATAGGGCCGATTTAGCTTATACAAAAGCCGAGGGATTGAATAAGTCAAAAGATTCAAATAGTATTCTGTAATAGCTAAAGGCTTGTTAGAGAAGATCATAATGGTTGAAGGGTTGAAAGAAATGTATTATTCGAAAGGTTGAAGGTCCAAAATAGCTCATTAAAATCTCTTTTCCTCTTTCTTGAGCAATGCAAAGTAACAAATTCAATTGCAAGATTTTTGATATGATTAAAGAAATGAATAAAGCACACAATTGTCAAGGTGGTTGTAAGCACCATATATGTTGTTCCTAAAATCAATTGCTTGTATGTTAGCCTTGAGAATTCTAATTTATTATGAACTTTTCAATGGTAAAACAAGTAACTAATACCTAATTGGTGGTCAATCAAATCAATAATGCAACTAAGCTTGTAGGAATAATCAAGAACTCTAGAATTCACTAAATTACTAGCCTTTGAATTAAAGATAAGAAAATGAAGTTATTAGAGAGTAAGACTCAAGTCGGAAGGAATTGACATATAAGAAGGATCTAATGTCATGGTTCTTGTTCAAGAAGGGACATCTCTTGAATAAATTGTTTGGAGCATAGTAGAGGAATTGAGAGACCTTCTACAACATCTAAATTGGTTGTCAAAAAAGCAGAAGGATCAAATTAGCATCTTACAATAGGTTAAGGACTAAAATATGATATCGTGAAATCTATAGGGTTGATTTAGCTTATACAAAAGCCGAGGGATTGAATAAGTCAAAGGATTCAAATAGTATTCCGTAATAGCTAAAGGCTTGTTAGAGAAGATCATAAAGGTTGAAGGGTTGAAAGAAATGTATTATCCGAAAGGTTGAAGGACCAAAATAGCTCATTAAAATCTCTTTTCCTCTTTCTTGAGCAATGCAAAGTAACACATTCAATTGCATGATTTTTAAAATGATTAAAGAAATGCATAAAGCACACAATTGTCAAGGAGGTTGCAAACACCATATATGTTGTTCCTAAAATCAATTGCTTGTATGTTAGCCTTGAGAATTCTAACTTATTATGAACTTTTCAATAGTAAAACAAGTAGCTAATACCTAATTGGTGGTCAATCAACTAAATAATGCAACTAAGCTTGCAAGAATAATCAAGAACTCAATAATTCACTAAATTACTAGTCTTTGAATTAAAAATAAGAAAATGAAGGTTTCATCTTCATCCAATACAATTAGGAACTTAGCCTAGCACGATTTCTATGTAATTAAAACAAAATAATACAAATATATCACTTGAAATATGAATGAATTCAAGAGGTATGAATCTCCACATCCAAGCTCTTGTTCTTCAATATCTTGGTGTAATTTGACTTCGGTTCCTTGCTAGGTTGATCTTCTCTTCAAATTGATGCAAATTCTCCTCTTAATCTTGATGAATTTGATGCTATGAATGTGTAATAAGAGGCTAAAGAGAGGTTCTTTTGATGGCTACCCATGTTTTATATGTATAGATAGAGTTAGCAAATTTGGTCAAAACAAGCTCAAAGTTGTTACGAGAAAAAAGAACATATTCTTAAGAAGTCAATAATGAATTATAATATTTAAAGAAACCAAACTAACAACTAATTGGCTGAAAAAGTGAAGATTTTGTAGGAAAAAGTGAAAAACTTGGGAAAGTGAGAACGCAAAAATATGGATAGAGTGTGGCTGTGTTTGGGAGAATAAGAGAAGTAGGATTTCTTAATTGTGAGTTTGCGACTTGTGTTTTTGGTTAATGCAATAAATAAATGGGTATGCGGGTCGGGAATGGGTCTTATAGAAAAATTCATATCCGACCAATACACATGTCAAGTTTTTAAATTTACCTTCATACATGACCCGTAAACCTATTTAGTCGGGTAATCCCCACTTATTTTTATTGGTTTCCAGTGAGTAACGTGTCTGTGTGTAATATTGCCATCCTTATTTTGGGCGCATGCCTAATTTAGTTGTAGGAGCACGCCTAGATTCTTTTCCGAATATATTTCAGTATTTTTGTCGTAACTTTCTCGTCCTATCGAATTGATCGGATTAAAAGTTATTTGGAAAGATAACTCCAAGGGATACAATTTTTGGAGAGGTAGCATTTTAACAATTCGAATGTTTGTTATCCAAAAAATGGATCTCAATCTGCAACAAAGAATTTTCGAATGGAAAACTTATTCCTTGACAAGTCTAGGGTATTTTCGATCCTTTTTCGTCCAATTTCAGCCCTTAATCCTCTAATCTTGTCCAATTGATCCAATGTAATCTTCAATCATTGTTTTGAATCAACTATTTAATATTTACAATTTAGTCCTAGATCTTTTGATTTAGTGGTTTTCATTTTCGTTCATTTCTTCAAATTTCGCTTCCAATCACTAAATTTTACCTAACAAATGATAAAAACAAGAGATTAACCCATAATTAATCAAAAGAAATCCTAAAACTCTATATTTAAAGCATCTAAATAAGTTTACAAAATTCACTTATCAACAGCTAAAACTTATACATTTGTTTGCCCTTGAATAAACATATGACTTGTTTCAACAAACATGCATTCAACATATTTTGTTAGATAACTTGCCGTTGGTCTTAGGATTGAAATGGTTGTGTTAAAACCATAAATAATCTTGAAATTACATTGTTAAAATTTTACTCAACCAATGCAAAACTTACGTAATTGTGTGAAGATTTATGTGAAACAATTATAAATTCAAGTTTTGATTCAATCACTATCCTTAATGGTCAAATATCACTTTCCCTCTTGCTAGTTTCAATTCCATAAACTTGGTATTTTTTCTCTAAGTAAACCATAAAACAACATATTTTGATAGGTTCCTTTTGTTAGCCAAAAACACTCCAAACAACTTTCAACGCACATGTAATCACACTACAAAATAAGTGACCTTTTACGACATGTATTTACGGTGTGCAAATTAGGCATGCCGTAAAATTAAATTATTTACGACGTGCAAAAATTGCACGCCGTAAAAGTAAACGATTTACGGCGTGCATTTTGAAATGTACGCCGTAAAAAATCACTATTAACATCGTGAATAAGGAGCACGCTGTAAAAAAGTCAAAGGAGGAGATTAACAGCGTTGGATTGCGCGCCGTAAATTTAAGAGATTAATGTCGTTCGAATGAAAGCTGTAAAAAAGACATGTTTTTACGGCGTGCTTTGTCGCACGCCGTAAAAGAGACATATTATTTATGGCGTGCAATGGCGCACGCCATAAAAAAATTAGACCATTATTCTGGGCGCATAATAGATAGGGCGCGGTACTGAAAAATTAAGATTATTTATCCATCCATTTTTCTCCTCCAAAAAATTCAGTTTCATGCAAAAATATTCAAAATCAAAAAATACTTCCCATCAACCCAAAAATCTTCGAACTCCACCAAAATCTTTCTTGCAAGGAAAAATCGAATTGTATTTTTGTCTACAAACATCAACCCACCTCCACCGAATCCCCCAAAATCAACCCTAAAATCTTCAAAACATCCCAAGAATCTTCAAAATCCACAAATCTTCCCAGCCGGTTC
The DNA here is from genome assembly GCA_963555705.1 of Ligustrum vulgare. Classification (NCBI taxonomy): domain Eukaryota; kingdom Viridiplantae; phylum Streptophyta; class Magnoliopsida; order Lamiales; family Oleaceae; genus Ligustrum; species Ligustrum vulgare. Next base: position 50,799,734 of record OY743176.1, on the reverse strand, counting down.
TTCTTCCACCCAAAAAAAGCCATCTTCCTTAGCAGTCTCCGCCAATGTCTCCCTGAAATTGGACTCGCAAAATCCCATAACCATGAAGGAAACTTCAAAATTAGCTTTTTCAGTTTATTTGGACTCTCTAAAATTCGATTCTGTGACGACACCTTCAACGGAGATCTTCAAAATCGAACAACCAACACTTTTTTTGATTCCAACGCCGCCCTAAGCCGAAAGCATCAGAAACAAAGTGTGTACAAGTTTTTTTTTTTTCTGAAATTCACTAGATTATTTTATGATTTTCTACTTCTTAGGTTCGCTGTGATTTGCTATTTCTTTTTGCTGGCTTGCATTTTCTTGTTACAGATTTTTGAGCGTTTCGATACAAAGTCAATAGTGAAGGCTGATGACAATCGTCTTCAATATTTTTGCTAAAAGGTTTCGTATATTTTCCCTCTTGTTTTAATTTTATGTATACAGTTGAATCACAACCATTATGGTGTCCATGATGAAGCCATGTTTGTTAGGACTTGGGAGTTCCTGTCCAGTAAAATCTTTTCAATTTGACCTACATGATATAGTTGGATTTTGAATAGTGTTCTAGGTTAATTTTTGTAAAAGTAAATTGCTCTTCTTGATTAGTAAGTGATTGCATTAGAAAATAAATTGCTATTAGCTTGACTGTTCTTGTGTTGTATTGTCTTGAGTTTCATCAAGTAAGAGCGGAAACTAAGGTGTAGTATTTGTTATTTTCTTGTTCAATTGATGTTCCACATGTTGGAAGATATCTTGTGATTAATCAAATGTAAATATTAATTGTAGAAACATGAATATTAGCATTTATTGATACTGAAAGACTAGTGAAGTGGTGAAGAAATCAAGATAGAACCTGGATTAAGTTTCAGTAGAAATATTTTTGTCTCCTGGTTAAAAATGTTCCTACTTTTCATGATTGACATAAGAGGGGAGAATGTAACAAAAATATATAAATGTAAGATAAATGGAGAAGGCCATACAATCAGTTCTCTTAAGTAGTCTTTGAAGCATATTAAGAAGAATTCACCACTAGTCAGACTAAGGACTGCTGTCATTTCGAAACATGTGATTAATTACACCAACAATTGAATATGCCCATTTATGTTTCTTTACTAAGGGCCCGGTGGCTCGGATTGATGGTCAGTAACCAAAACTCATGGCCAAGAAGCTGGGATCGAAACAAGTAATGGAAAGAAGGTATATTTTGTACTAATGGTACAGTTTGGTTCCTTTTATGCTTTGGATAAAATTTATTAGACTATCAATAGACTTTATTGTTGTGCATGGGATTCAATTCTTCCTCGTGATGTTGAGGATCTGGACCGTCAGGTGCCTCTCTTCTTGTATACACTATTGCCTTCCTATTATTTTGCTTTGTCTTTGCTAACTCGAGCAACATTTGCCTGCTCTTTATTCCTTTGTACGTAATACCCACATTAGATGCTCCTTGAACATGGACATTTCAGATTAAAATTAGTAGGATTAATATTGAAATTCTTAAGGAAGATGAACTTGCCATTTATTGACGCTTAATGCTTTGAAGCATGAACCCATAAGTTACAAGTTGATGCATGTTGGTATGAAATCGCAAGTGCACGATATCGTTAACAGGTAATAAAAGTGGACTTTTGAGTCCGGGTTGTCGATTTCACAAGGACTATGTTTTTGCTAACGATTTACTTTGATAAAGAGAATTCCTACACTAAAGCAAACACTAACTAAGAAAATAAAATGCAAACGATTCCAAAAAGACGATAAATTGAGAGATTAATAAAACTAACAATTCCAAAAACTAAGAAATAGAAAATTAAACTAAAAGCAACTAAATTAAACTATAAAAACGAGAAATTGAACGATGAGTTTTCTTAACAATAAAGAACTATTAGGACTAATAATTTGGAAATAATATTCTAGCTTAATTTCGTAACTCAAGTTGTTCTCTAGAATTGTATTTGATCGAATTCACACATGTATCTAATTTACCTCTCTTGAGTTCAAATTAGGACTATTTAACTAAGTCAACCATGTATTTCTACAGTGAATCAGAATTCTCCTTAGATAAATGTATTAAATTACCTAGAAATTCATAAATGATTACAAGAAACCACAAATTCAGATCTCTATCTTTTTGTTGAAATTACCGAATTTTACTACACGATCTAATTGTTAACTCACTTCTCGGATTATGGAAACAACCATTAAATTATGAATTAGTGGCCAGTTAATTCAACCATTTTAAAATATAGTAAAATCAATACACGAAAATAATAAAATCCCCAACTTGAGAATTGAAATTAAAACTAGAAATATTAAATTTTCATCATCAATCCCAATATTAAATTTAGCTACTCATGTTCTTGGGACTAAAAATAGAAACAAATAATGAAATTAAAACCCGGAGTTTGAATAGTTGAAACCCAAGCATTGCCCCAACCGTGCACCACTAAAATTAGTCCATTAGTGCCCCTTTCTTTTGGTTCCAGTCGGCTTCTCCAATCTCCCAAGAATTTGACGTTGAAATCCCAAAATTATGATGTTCTTAGGTTAGGCAAAAGTCTTATTTTTCGTGCAAGATATGTTTCTTATATAGTTGGTGAAGAGACCTAGTTGAAGAAGGAAAGAAATTCGTCAAACCCGGTATAGTCTTTTCTTGTATCTGCACAGCGTTCAGTATTTCAACCATATCTTTCTATTACCTTATCTGATTGAAGTGATTCAAATTGCGTTAGAAAGATAACTTAAAGAAATACAATTCTCCCTTAAATAGTATTTTCCAATTCAAACCTTTACTACCATAAAATTAGGTCTCAAAGTCCGACTAGAAATCTGTTCAGAATCTTGTGCGGTTGAAATCGATTTTATGGTAATATTATTATCATATATCATTCCTTTTTGGCTTTTACTTGCATCTAATTAACTCCTAAAAATACTCAAAGTATTGTCTTGTGATCCAAGTCAATCATTGGATATTTACAAGTTGTTCCCTCATGTTTAATTTGTTCTTCAGTCATTCAACTTCTGATTTCTTTACTTTGGCACATTGCATCTTTCCCGTTGATGTCATTAGCCTCTCGATTGTCCAATTTAGCTTCAATTAGCATTCAAATGTGAATTTTGCTACAATTTCTTATTTTTCTTGATTTTGGGATAAAACCTGAAATAATAATAATAAATAACAACAATTAAGTAGAATTTATTCAAGAAAAACAAAATAATATCCTAATTTTGACAGATAAATAAGTGTATAAAATACACTTATCAAACCTCCCAAACTAGAATATTTGTTCGTCCTCGAACAAACTAAAACTACAAATTAAAAATAACAAAAAGCAATTATTCTTGTTTTGTCAACATGTATACCAGATGCCTCAATAGTCCAAATTAGTTCACGCTTTGAACAAGAGTTATGAACAACACAGCAAAATAGTTTCTAGTTATCTCATGCCAAAATTTCAAGTGTGTGTGGATAGCCAATATCAAACTCCTAATCATGCAAAGGATATACCTAACACTGTGTTGCTTGTTATGCACAATCAAGCCCGAATCCCATGTGGTCACTCTAATTAATCTAATGATTTTCCTTGCATCGCTCATGGATGATCACAACTTACTGCTTTTCTCTCGAATCTCAAGGTTCCTTCTATTCATGTGATTTCTAAACATCAAAATTTTGAATTTTTTACACCAGGTGGTCAGAATTAGCTAAGTCTGCCCAAACAATCAATGGTAAGCGATTCCCTAATCCATGCCTTTATTATCAAAATCTAAATTAACAAGCTTATACAATTTTTTTTTCTTTTTTTTTTTATGGACGAATTTTTCTGTTTATATCAATGCCTTTTACTGTCTTTGTACAGAACTTTTCATATTTGCTTTCTATATGACCCCTGTAGCGAGCTTTAGGTCAGTGACTCCCAAGCCAGAAGACTTTAGGGCACTAGGTTTGAAAGACCCCTCAGACTTAATTACTCGAGTCATAAATGCTTAAACAGAAAAGTTAAAGATGTTTTAGCCTCTTATGTGTAAGTCCACTCTTCGTACTTGCTTTCTATATGATCCCTGTAGCGAGCTTTAGGTCCGTGACTCCCAAGCCAGACGAATTTAGGACACCAGGTTTGAGAGACCCCTCAGACTTAATTACTCGAGTAAAAAAGACTTTAAGAGCAGGATAAGACCTTCAACATTTTTCTATTTTTATTCTAGAAATGGTTTATACCTGTTGATCAAGACCCCTTCAACCAATGACACATTTCAGGAACTACAGACCATCAAAAGTTCAAGCCTACCTTCACCACTTCTTCCCATCCCCAAATTGCTCTTGAGAAAGTTTAGCTCATGTTCTCTTTGCTGTTTTGAGATCGTTTTCTGTTTTTATTTTCGAAAACGCTAAAAACGCGTTCTCTTTACCATTTTCGAAAACGCATTTTGGAAAACAAAAAAAAAATTGTACACAAAATGGAAAACGCCCGAAACATCGTTTTGGGCGTTTTGTGTGTATTTCGACAAAAAATGTCCAAAACGCGGAAAACGCTTTTTGGGATTTTTTTTTATATAATTATCTTAACTTAGAACTAAGCTTAATATAAAGTTTTTATTTATTTTTTATTATTATTATTTTTTTTAGAATTATCCTAGCTTGGAACTAAGCCTAAATAAAGATTTTTTTTTTTTTTTTTTTGAGAATTATCCTAACTTGGAACTTAGTTTAAATAAAGTTTTATTGAATTCAATATCAACATTACAAAAAAAAATTAAATGAGAATTCTTGTTGTTATATTTCAAAAAATGCAATGATAAATGGACTCTGGTGGTTTTGAAAGAACTTGCATTTTCTGGATTTTAATAGAAGTAGAGCTTTCTCAAGTCCCCAACCTGACCAAGCTGTGTTAATATAGACTCTTAATGCTCACATTAATGTGTTGCATGTAACCATATTTTTAGTGTATTGTGAAAGGAAATTTGAGTTGGAGTTAGTAGTATTCTGCAAGCAAATTAATTAAAAATAGTTTAAATATTGTTCTGCAAAATTTCAAACAGAACGTGTTTTCCAGCTTTTCATTTTCAAAAACAGTTTTCAGAAATGACAAACCAAACGCGTTTTCAGCAAATTTGAAAACAAAAATGAAAACACAAAACACAAAACATTTTCGAAAATGAAAATACAAAATAAAATATAAACAGAACGCCACCTTAAATTCTAAGTTTTAAAGGTTGGGATGTCTCTAGATCTAAGTTTATGGATTAATAGTCATTCATATGTTAAATGTACATAATACTTGCCCCACACGTGTTAAATAAATCCCTACACGAGTATTTATCCACTAATGGCTATGTGCGCAATGTAGATGAAACCTAGCAAGTAATAACTAGTTCATAAAATTCATGTTTTCATATTGTCTAAAATCCAAGCTAGAGCAAGATTTGATTCATACTACATCCTAAGCAATAAACATGTCAATAAAGTTTTCAATTATTTTATTTTTATTTTTTATTTTTTATTTTTTTTAACGAAAAAAATAAGTTATCAAATGAATAAAATGAAGAAATGAGATACCACCCCCCAAACTAGAAAGTTACATTGTCCTCAATGTAAAATAAAAGATATATTAATTAATAACAATACACAAAAGAGGAGTTAGGTACTTCCTAGGTTTAGAGGAGCGATGTGATAATTTGAAGCTTTGTTTTGATCTCATTTGGATGATTTCGACCTGTTTCTTGTGTTTCCATGCTTGGTTGGAGGTGTTGCAAGTAGTGTGTTTCTCGCAAGTAAAAAATAAACAACGAGTTAATGATCCAAAAGGTCACTGAACTTTCCCAAAGGTCTTCACCAGGTCACTGAACTTTAAAATCACCTCATTAATCACTGAACTTTCTCAAAGGTTTCCACAAGGTCACTGAACTTCAAAATCACCCCATTAATCACTGAACTTTGAAAATACCACCCCATTCATCACTGAAATTTCACATTTGGCGTGACTAACGGGGTGACTTTTTAAAGTTCAGTGATGGATGGGGTAGCATTTTCAAAATTCAGTGATTAATGGGGTGATTTTTAAAGTTTAGTGACCTGGAGGAAACCTTTGAGAAGTTCATTGATTAATGGGGTAATTTTGAAACTTCAGTGACTTGGTGGAAACCTTTGGAAATGTTGAGTGACCTTTTGAATTATTAACTCAATAAACAACATTAGAATCATACACACCATTAATAAATTGAAATAGATCAACACCAACAATTTTAACTAAAACATAGCAAAAATTTGAATTTTCAAACATGATCGACCATAATGAACATTACATTTAGCATGCATAATTCATCAAAGCGTGCAAAATCATGCATATGATTTGTTTTTTGTGTGATAAGAGCAATGCGATTAAAACAATGTGATGCATAATTGTAAGCTCATGAATGATGTATGAATTTAAACTAAAAATGCACTTGAAGATAAAATTAAATGGGTTGGTGCTAGGATGCTAACTACAAAAACTCCAAGAAGAATAAAATAAAATAAAATGCAAGTACCCGTTTATAATCTAAAGCCCGACTTTTGAATATGACTTCAAGGCACTCGAAATAATGATTTTGATAATCTGCTATATTTGCTGAAGTTGCCTTTGCTCTAATTCATACTTTCGTTCCAAATTTTTATGCTGCCCTGTTCAAAACCAGAGTTAATATTACCTTCAGATTCGAACTCAACAACGTATATTTCGATCTTTTCTTCAGGCCCTATCACAAAATCAATTTTATGAGAATCAATTGAGTACAAGGATTGCTTGATAGCTACACCCTTGTCGGCTGTTATGTTCTCAATTAAAATCAACTCCTCATTCTCAACATGCTCATCTTCCTCTTTTGATGGTGTAGATTGTTCCTTAACTTCTTCTTTATTAATTTCCACTGGTTCGTCCTCCTCTGGCCTTGTCAAATGAATCTCTGGAAGTTGTGTCTTGTATTTTTCGGCCTTGTAAAATAGGCATGTATCATCATTCAGAAAGTTTTTCACTTCCTCTGATGTGGCCAGCAATATACAATCTGCAGTATTATGGATTGCTCCACAGTATTCACATGTTGACTTGTTTGAATTTCCAAAGGGTCCCTAATAATGATCGATTGGGTCATTAATAGTTCAAGCGCAAGTACTCATCATCCACGTCGGCAAAAGTATTATATTCTATCATATAGCTCATGTCCTCCCGTGTTGCCTTGATTTCTTAACTTTTCTTCTATCATTATCAACAATGTCACACAGAAAAGCAAGAAGATCATATGAAAAAGAAAAAAAAAAGAAAAAAGAAATAAAGGCAAACTAAATCTAAAAGGTAAGAATACTAAAAATCAAAATAAATAAATAACAAATTATAATAGTCCCCGGCAACTGAGCCAAAAACTTGTGGTATGAAATCGCAAGTGCATGATATCGTTAACAATTAATAAAAGTGGATTTTTGAGTTCGGGTTGCCGATCCCACGAGGACTATGTTTTTGATATCGATTTACTTTGATAAAGAGAATTCTTAGACTAAAGTAAACACTAACTAAGAAAATAAAATGTAAACGATTCCAAAAAGACAATAAATTGAGAGATTAATAAAACTAACAATTTCTAAAACTATGAAATAGAAAATTAAACTAAAAGCAACTAAATTAAGCTATAAAAACGAGAAATTGAACGATGAGTTTTCTTAACAATAAAGAACTATTGGGACTAATGATTTTAAAATAATATTCTAACTTAATTTTGTATCTTAAGTTGTTTTCTAGAATTGTATTTGATCGAATTCACACATGTATCTAATTTACCTATCTCGAGTTCAAATTAGGCATATTTAACTAAGTCAACCATGTATTTCTACAATGAGTCAGAGTTCTCTTTAGATAAATGCATTAAATTACCTAGAAATTCATAAATGATCACAAGCAACCACAAATTCAGATCTCTATCTTTTTATTGAAATTGCCGAATTTTACTACACGATCTAATTGTTAACTCACCTCTCGGATTATGAAGACAACCATTAAATAATGAATTAGTGGCCAGTTAATTCAAGTATTAAAAACATAGTAAACTCAATACATGAAAATAATAAAATCCCCAACTTGAGAATTGAAATTAAAACTAGAAATATCAAATCTTCATCATCAATCCAAATATTAAATTTAGCTATTCATGTTCTTGGGACTAAAAATAGAAACAAATAATGAAAGTAAAACCCGGAGTTTGAATAGTTGAAGCCCAAGCATCGCCCCAACCGTGCACCACTAAAATTAGTCCAGTAGTGCCCATTTCTTTTGATTCCAGTCGGCTTCTCCAATCTCCCAAGAATTTGACGTTGAAATCCCAAAATTATAATGTTCTTAGGTTGGGCAAAAGTCTGATTTTCGTGCAAGACATATTTCTTAAATAGTTGGTGAAGAGACCTAGTTGAAGAAGGAAAGAAGTTCGTCAAACCAGCGATAGTCTTTTCTTGTATCTGCATAGCGTTCGGTATTTCAACCATATCTTTCTATTCCCTTATCTGATTGAAGTGATTCAAATTGCGTTAGAAAGATAACTTAAAGAAATACAATTCTCCCTTAAATAGTGTTTATCCAATTCAAACATTTACTACCACAAAATTAGGTCTCAATTTCTGACTAGAAATCTGTCCAAAATCTTGTGCGGTTGGAATCAATTTTATGGTAATATTATTATCATATATATCTTTCCTTTTTGACTTCTACTTGCATTCAATTAACTCCTAAAAATACTCAAAGTATTGTCTTGTGATCCAAGTCAATCATTGGATATTTACAAGTTGTTCCTTCATGTTTAATTTGCTCTTCAGTCCTTCAACTTCTGATTTCCTTACTTTGGCACATTGCATCTTTCTCGTTGATGTCATTAGCATCTCGATTGTCCAATTTATCTCCAATTAGCATTGAAATGTGAATCTTGCTACAATTTCTTATTTTTCTTGATTTTGGGATAAAACTTGAAATAATAATAATAAATAACAACAATTAAGTAGAATTTATTCAAGAAAAATAAAATAATATCCTAATTTTGACAGATAAATAAGCGTATAAAATACACTTATCAATGTACTTATTAGTCCAAATTTATAGCAAAAACTCAACTGGAAATCTACAAAAATCGATATATTTTTATCGATAATTTGTTGGCGCCTCCCTGTTGAATAATTAATCAAAGAGATTTTTTGTCTCTTTCTAAAATGGAATTACTTTTCAAGCAAAATCGCTTATTTATTTCTAATTTCTCCCCCACTAACTAAGCCCGTGTCACCAACTTAATTTATCATCTTGGTTTCTAGTATTTTCCCCTTCTGTTCTTGTGTTTTCTAATGTTTTCTAATTAAGTTGCTGTCTAGTCACCTACCTTGTTAATTAGTGTGTTTTGGAAAATTAGTGAACACGATATCTAAAGGATAAAATAGGATAAAAGAAAAGATTTGAGGAAAATTAATACCATTGTTTCATAAGTAGAACAAAAAGCCTATTGGAAATTTTCATTTCGTTCTAGGATATGGAAAATCGTAGTCATGCTATTTGACTAGTTTGCGCTCTTTTGACTTTCCAAATAGCAACGAGACATTTGAGTAGATAAAGCTAAAGGAGGTGCGGTATTCCTTGCTCCATTCTTTTCTTAGTTAAAAATGATGGGACACAAAAGAGAACAATTCTTATTGTACTGTGCATTCAACATTATAGTCTAACTCCTCCATGAAATGCTAGCTATATCTCAACAAGGTAGATAACTGTTATCATGTATAGCTTCTACCTCCATCTAAAACTCTAATTTGATTTTCATTATGTACCTATCATGTTTAAATTCTATCTATATGATCGCGTAGATAATTACAAAGAAACCACAAATTATACATTCTATAGTTCCCATGCTAATTTATTTCTTTTTGTTTAGTTATTGGATTATTTCTAATATATGTTCATTAATGAATTCTCATATCCATTAATGTGGTTTGGATGTTCACGAGTTGCGCCGAATCGACTGCGTCTCTTCCAGAAAATGTCGAAGAAGAACGATTTAGCTCACAGTATAAGATGAAAACAATTATCATCTTTCCATTTGGTGGTCTGTAATAGCCCAAGACTGAAGATGTTAAGTAAGAGCTTATTGACAGATTTGTACAAGAAAGGATGTTGGCCCCCATTTCCGAAATTGGGAGTAAATTTTTGGAGAAACTTTGAGTAGGACTATTGAATTATTTAGATGAAATCTACATTTTGGTTATTGTATTTTGATCTGTAATATATATTTTTGCTTACCGAAATCGTGTAAAACATGATTTTATATGAATTAATGTGTGTAATTTTGTTATGTAATTATTATATTTTTGTTTGTAATTAATATTTGTTTTTAAATACAAAAACAATTTACTGCGTGCAATTTGCATGCCCTAAAATTCATTGACGGCGTGCAACAACGCACGTCATAACGATTTACAACGTGTGTCGTTGCAAGCCATAAATGTCATGTTTATGGCATGCTTAATTGCACGTCGTAAATATTTACGTCATGGCCTTTTACGACATGCAATGCACGCCGTAAAAAGTTCATTTTGTTGTAGTGTCAACACATTCCCAAGTAATTACTTTAACCCGATTCTACCCCCTAAACTATTTATTCAATTGGATAAGTGATTAATTGTACTTTCGGTATGGGTTTAAAATCCTAGTTCCACTGTTTTTACCCTACTTTACAAGATGAATCAAAATACTTTTTAAATATGCAAAAGATAAATATCGTGTGCAAAATAATATGAAGCATATCAAATTCTATAGGGAAATATGGGGCTGAAGATACCTAACTACTAAAAGCAATAAAAATTGCTTAACCTATTATCTAGGAAGTATAATAAATAAAATGGAAGAAAATAGAGTTGTCTCCAAATAAGTACTTATTTATAGTCATTACTTGAATTAGTTGTTTTGGTTACTTATGGTGGCTTGAAAAGGGAATTACTAGCATTGCACTTGCACCACTTGCTGAAGTTTTCTATTTCATCTTTGACCTTCCAGACCTTCACATTATCAAACTGGTTCTTAATTGCTCCCACGAGTCTACCAACTCATTTTTTTTTTTGTTTTGACTTCCATAACCATCTTCATCTTCATGCTCAATCACTTTTCATTTCAAAAGACAAGCAGGTTGCTTGGGTGGAGTATTTCTTGGTCATTCAACCTCCAGATTATCTCATTTTTTTTTTTTTTTCAAAATCCAATATAGTGCGACCAATTGCTAGGAATGGTCTTTCCAAGATCATTGGCATGTCTTGATTTTCCTTTGTTTCTGGTATGATGAAATCAACTGATAAAATGAAATATCAAACTTTGATGAGCATATCATCAGCCACTCCATGAGGATGCTTGATTGAAATATCAGCTAGTTGCAGGATTATCGAAGTTTAAATTTGTTTCGCCTCTCCCAAACCTAAGGCCCAATTCTCTTTGTTGTTTTCAGGCCGTTTTAGTTTTAAGTTTTTGAAGACATTGACAACACATTTACTTACCTACTTTTGAAAAAGGAAGTTCAAAAACGCAGAATTTGTTTTACAAACAAAACGGAAAACAACCAAAAGTTGTTTTTCCCATTTTCAATGGAAACAAACTGAAATATGAAAAACACGAAAAACAGATGTTTTCACCAATAGTAGTCCATAGCTCAACTGCCAGCGTATGTTGTGTCTAGAGGTCATGTGTTCGACTCAGCTTCAATGCATTACAACCGAAATAATTTTTCTTCATTTTTTCTTTCTAAATTGCATATTACAAAAATTTTAAATAAATTTGTTCATTTTTTTTTTCCTAAATGCATATTACAAAAATTTTAAATAAATTTGTAAGAAGTGAGATTCGAACCCAAGAAACCTAGGTGAGTTTCCAACTCTTTAACCTTCATGGTAGTAGATGTTACATATAGTTTTAATTACGTAATTGATCAATTAAATATTTGATAGAATCCTCAATTCTCAGTTTGATTCCAGATCTACAATTGCACATTTATTATTTTTTTATTACTTCTTTTTTAGGTATGAGATGAAATATTGCTAGAATAACAAAATATTAGTTGAAAACCAAGACACAAAGAGAACGACCTCTAATTTTCTGTAAATGTACAAGGGCATCAAATTAACACTTGCTCCTAAATAAAGTAAAGCATTAATATCATGAAAATTTCCTATTGTGCAAGGTAGAGTGAAACTCGTTGGACCTTTTAGTTTATAAGAGAGCTTGTGCTGTATGATTACGCTGCACTCTTTAGATAACACTATTATTTCAAATTTCGATAGTTTTATCTTCTTAGTAAAAATCTCTCTAAAAAAACTTAAAATAGATGGGAATTTGGAGGACTACTTCAATGAAAGGAATGTTAGTATGAAGCTTCCTTAGGTATCCAAGAACCTGGCAAATTACTTCTCCAACTTAGTTTTCTAGAATGAGATTGGAGGGACGTGTGAAGTAACATGAACGGTTGCCTTAAGATGTAGACTTTCTGAACACTTTTTTTGATTAACTTTACCAATTACTTATCCTAAACCACTTGTCCCTTGCCGATGGTAGGTACTAATTCTCCTCTATCCATTTCTTCTTCACAGTGATTTCTGGAACTCAACTCCTCTTGTTGTAATTGTCTAGATTTGTTGCTCTTCAAGTTGTCTTCGAAGCCTTTTGAGAAAATGGAACAGGCAACATATAAACTCATATAGAGATAGCAGGTTTGATTGATGGTGTCTTAACAATTGCATCATTCACTGCTTCAACTACTAATACATGTTCCCGTGTATTCTTTTTTGTGTAGTTTGAAATGTACCTTGTGTTCTATTGACTAATACAACTTCAACCTACCGAATCCAAGTTCCCAAATTCTTTAGTGAAGCCTGCTAATTTTGAAATGCGATTTCACTCTTGGTGATGCATTTCTTCATTAGATCCTCCAAAGATGACTTCTTTTGTTGTAATTGAAACCATGATGGTTTCCATAAACCTAATTACCTTGACCCTGATTGTTTGTCCATGAGAAGTTGTGATGATTATTCCACCTAGATTATAATGTTGGAGTAAAGGTTGTTCTGTTCCTCTGGAAATTTAGATCCTCCAAAGATGACTTCTTTTGTAGTAATTGAAACCATGATGGTTGCCATAAACCTAATTATCCTGACCCTGATTGTTTGTCCATGAGATGTTGTGATGATTATTCCACCTGGATTATATTGTTGGAGTAAAAGTTGTTTTGTTTCCTCTGGAAATTATTTGTTTAGCTAATATCTTCAGTCTTGATTAAATGAGTAGAGGCTAAATAGAATCTTGTAGTTGTAATCTGATCCGAAGCCTGTGCAATTTGGTGTAGTTCGTTGCACCATGTGCACTGTATGAGTAAGGCTATTTGGTTTCTTTGTTATAGCTTCCATCTAGGTTGCTAATTTATTTAATGCATCGACATTGTGAAGCTCTACTATGTTCTTTGGTGTTCCCTTGTCATATGGCCACATAGACTGAATCTCAAAATTTTGACCTAGATTTGACAATCAATTCAACGCAAAGTCCTAGCCTAGTCAACAGCTCAATAATCTCTAAAGTTCAAATCTGAAGAAAAATAAGAAAGTCACCAAAATTTGCTAAATTGTAAAGTGAAGGAGAAATTCATACCTTTTTGAAGATTGGGGTGTGATGCAAGTTTGTGTAATGCTCAATTCCATGTGTGATAATGCAATTTAAGTGATATGTCGCGTCAGGGTGATTTTTGGGGAGAGAAAACGAAGCTAAAGGTTATGAATTAGAATGATTTACCAAAATGTATAAAAATCTGCCGAATTTGTTCTATAGGTCACTACGTGGTTGCTCAGAAAGAAGTCTGGTGGCCTCGCAGGAAAGCCCTATAGGGTTTTGCTGAATTGAAGGATAACTCATGGCCACCAAAGTGCAATGACGCGGCCGCATAATTATCCAACTGAAAAAAGATTATTATGCCTATTTTGAATTTCAACTCCTCTTTTCCTCTAAAAATACCTCATTCTCAATAAGCTCACTCACTTAACTACTGCTCATGTCTTAACTAATATGCCATGCTTGTGTTCATGATTTAACATTTACAATTTAAGCATGCAACAAAGATCAAATTTTGAATGGAATGAACATGCAATGAATGTTCAATATGCACCAACTATTACTTTTGTGTTTTAGGCCAGACTTCTTGGATATTAATGATGCTCAAACTCTCAATCAAGAAACATGCACTTATCAACTACTCAATGTGGTGCAACAAGTATCATGTCAAAATGATAACTCAAACATGCAAATACTAAACTAAACATGCAAATAAATCCTAAAGTTATTAGTAAAGCAATAAATAAAGCAGAATAAATAAAATGGATAGAAAATTGGGTTGCCTCCTAACAAGTTCTCCGTTTATAGTCTAAAGCCCGACTTTTTACCTGATTTTTTCAGGGAACTTTAAATAGAGCTTTTGATGACCGTCTTTGTTTGTGGTGGTCGAATTTGCTCCAATGTGCAATTATGCACCAAAATCTTACCTTGTCCATGTCATGAATGTTGATATCTCTACTTGATTCAAACTTCAAAATGTAGACTTCAATCATTTCTTCATCGCCAATGATGAAATCACTTCTTGCCCACTCATTGAATTTGGAGGATTGCATTGCAACTTTGGCACCCTTAAGTGTCTGCTTTTCTGTGCTTAGCTCCTCTTTCCCAAATTGATCTTCATCTTCAATTGAAGTATTCTCGAGCTCGATGTCTGGATTTTAGACAATTGACAATGGGATTATGGCCTCTTCTTGGCAGCTACTTTCTTTTAGTTGATCAATTTCTTCAAGTTATTCTTCTTTTTCTTCAGTTGTTTCAACAAATTCTTTTGATTCTTCTGATCTTTGCACCTGGATTTCTGGCAATTGTTCAGGTGGTCTCTCTGTCTTGCTAACTGTAGACTACTCCATCTGATCTCTCATTTCTTTCAACTCAACCTATTGATCTTGTAGTAGCTAATGTAGCAAATCTCTGTTGGATAGAATATCTTTGACCTGTTGTTTCCCAACTTGCAGATAGTGAAAATCTTTCTGCAATTCTGACAACATTTCTTGTTGACCTTTTAGCCACTGTGATTATAAATCTCTATTGGGATCACTTTTCTGCTGTTGTTACTGTTGGAAAAAATGCAGGCTTTGGATACTCTGATTATTTGACTATGAGAAATTTGGCTGCTTGTTCCAGTAAGGGTTATAAGCTTGAGAATATGAACTCCTCTACTGCATGTAATTATTTCCGCAATAATTAACCTGATCCATAGCTGGCTAAGCCTGATATGCAAAAGGAAAATCATGTGTGGAGTGATTTTCAAAGCAGAAATCACATCTCACTTGAGTCTGAACTGTATGCATTGGCTGTTCACTCCAACTGTCTAATTTTTCGGTCAGAGCATCTAACTTTGCAGAGAGTCTTTAATACAGTGATGTTGTCTCATCCATCTCAGGTGTTGTTCGATCAGAGTACCACTGGTATTTGTTTGCTGCCATCTTATCTTTTTGCTGTTATGCTTCCAGCTGTTTGAAAATTTGTTCAAATTTTGAAAAGGAAACAATTCATGCTTTTAAATGTTCTAAAAAATAAAAATAGAAAATAGAAAATAGAAAATAAAAATAAAAATAAAAAATTCAAAATAAAGTAAGAACTAATTAGTATCGATATTAATTAACAATCCTCGACAACGGCGCCAAAAACTCATTCACCTAAAATAGCACCGTAAGTGTACGGGTCGTGACAAGTAATAAAGTGGACTTTTAGAGTCCAAGTTATCGTCCCACAGAGATTGTAATTAAGTATCGAAATTATGTTAGTTCTCACCTTATTTGGACGGTAGAATATGAGTTTTTGAGTAATACTAAACTAAAAAGCAAAATACAATTAAAGATATTATAATATTCTAGATTGACGTTTATATGTATTGGGACATCCGATTTCACATAGTTAATGCTTCTAATTCCAATCATGTTATAGTGTTCGATCGAATTCACTTATGTACATGAAATTCCCCTCTCGGGTTTAAATCAACTCTACTTAGTTAATCGACCGTGTTAACGAACAGCTGACCATAACGACTAAGTATAAGGAATACAAGAATTCATGTAGCGATTACAATAATAACAAACGTATATCTCGATTGTTCGTCAAATTACCATATTTTATTCCTATATCTAAGTGTTAGCTCACATTTCGAATTATGAAAACATTCATGAAATCAATGAATTAGTCGCGAATTAATTCATGCATTAAATACTAAATAAAATCAACACATGCCATTAAAGTGCAAAACTAGAGATATAGAATTAAAAGCGTAAAATTAGCTACATCGAATATCCCAACTACGAAGTTAATAATTCATCAATAAAGAGATAAAAACGTAGTAAAAACCTATACTACGCATGTTTAGTTTATCAAATTAACAAAGAAGAGAAAATCTTGCACCCAGAATTCGCTCCCCGTTGATAATCTTCAATCCCCAAGTCTTCGCCTTGATTTTTCTCTGAAGAATTTGATGTTCAGAACGTTGAGTAATTATGTTTCTAGGCTTTGCAAAGATCTCTTAATTCATGCATGAGAAGTGATATTTATAGATTGTTGAAGAAACCTAGGCTTTTGGAATTAGAAATCGCGCATGAGCCTGATTCTGTTGGGCTTCGAAAAGTTGAGCGGCCGCCTAGGCAAAAACCTGGTGGCCACGCAGTTATCTCAAAAGAGGTTTTGCTTATTTTATCTTTGTTGCACGGCCATGCCTCTTGGATTTGGTGGCTACACAATACAAAATGTTCCAGCGCGTTTTCAACTTTCCAAAGTGTATAAGTAAGTCCTTGACCTTTAATTGCCCATGAGTCCTTCATCTTCTAATTGTTACAATTCTGTCCCCATACTTTTAAATCTCTTCAAATCTTTCTTGTAACTTCTTTTCATCTTCAATTGAGCCATCCAACCCTAATTTCTTGACACTTTGCACCTCTTGTATGTCCCGGTTGATAACTTCATCATCCATTTGTCCATTTTAGTTCCATTTATCATCCAAGGGCTCATCTTTTTCATTAATTGCCTCATTCATGTGATTTTGGGATAATTTCTGAAATGTAAACAAATAACAAATGAATAAATATAATTTATTCTAAACCAACAACATATTATCCTAATAGACATATAAATAAGTGTATAAAATACACTTATCAATATGTTACATCATTTTAGTCGTAAGCCCTAATAGAAGATGTAGACTAGTGTGGTTTTAGGAATTTCTATATTGGGACACTTTCTGAAGTAATTCTTAAATCTTTTCCATATTTCTAAATAGCTCTTGAGGTCTTTCTGATGGAAAGTTTGTAGCTTAATTTTGATCTGATAAACTAGAGATGGAGGAAATAATTTCAAGGTGAATTTCTGCATCGTCATTTCACGAAATGATACTCCCAGGAGGTAGTGAGCGTAGACAATCTCTTGCTCTATCTTTTAAAGTGGGAGGGAATAAGCTAATTCAAAAAGTAACTATTCAGATCTCTTCAAGATTAATTAATTCACAAAGAATAAGAAAAGCTCGAGCATGTTCTTGAGGATTCTCAGTTGCTTCCCCGAAAAAGTTGATATCTTAATGATTTTGAAATAAGTTTATGATATCTTGTCTGATGAGGAAGTTAGCTCAAATGGAGGGCATATGATAGGGGGTTGCACATGCGTAGGCATTTGATTCGAAATATATCGTACTTAATCCCACCATCATTTGCGTTTGCCCTAGGCTATGGTTGTCGAGCTGGTGGTAACTAAATCTGGTTTTGATTTTCTTCTTCACATGTATCTCTTGCTTTTCTTTGTTCTCTTCTTCTTTGCATAAATATTCTTTCAGTCTCGGGATCTAGTTTTGGAGCTCCATTTCGTCAAAATCTAGCATAAATTGTTGTTAGATACCTAAAAAGAGTATAAACTAGATGAGATACATTAGGTGTAACCAAAAAAAGTATAACAAAAATCAAATCTAACTATTAACTAATAATTTCTATTTAAAAACTTTACTCCCCGACAACGACGCTTGTTCGTAGCAAGTGTCATTGCCAAGTAATAAGTATGAGATATAGTATCGTCCCTTGAGGAGTTAATTTTAAATTGAAATCTATTAGTTTGAAATCAAACTAAAATGTGTAACACAAAATAGTATGTTTTTTTTTTTTTAATCTAAATTAATCTTTGTATCCAATTATGAGATGATTGCATTAAATTTATGAATGCATATTTTGTTATTTTGTTTTTATTTTTCGACATATGTAGTTAGTATTATTTGTGTGTTTTTGACAATCGATAATTCAATTATATCTAACTATCTCTCCCAAGATTAGTTAAACATGTTTTTGAGAATGATTCGATCACACTAACTCGGTTTAGTTAGATTATTCGCTTCACGTAGTCCAAATTCATATGCAAAGTAACACATTCAATAGCACAATTATCAATATGATTAAAGGAATGCATAAAGCACATGATTATCAAGTTGGTTTCACACGGCACATATGTTATTCCTAACATTAATCTTGTAGAACTCTAACTTATTGTGAACTTTTCAGCACTACAATAATTAACCAATTACCAAATTGGTGCCCAATTAATAAAATAATGCAACTAAGTATGCAAGATTAATCAAGAGCTCAAGAATTCACTAAACTACTAGTCTTTAAAATAAAAATAAGCAATTAAAAGTTCATCTTCATCCAATATAATCAGGAACTTAGCCAAGCATGATTTTGATATATTCATAAAAAGAATAATAAAAAGATATCATCGAGAACATGGATGAAATCAAGAAGTATGAATCCTAAAATACAAGCTCCAATTCTTCAATATCTTAATGTATATCTTATATGTTGTTCTATATCTCTATGAATCTAGGAACTTTAGTAATATGCTTTTGGTTCCGTGCTAGGTTGATCCTCTCTTCAAATTGATGTTAATTTTCCTCTATATCTCAATATTTTTTTCGTAACTTTTTCGTGTGTCATCCAATTCTTGCGATTCAAAGTGTGTTGGAATGAAAACTCCAAGGGATATAATTCTAGAAATAGCATTTTCTAAATTTGAATGTCTACTATTTGTAAAATGGATCTCAATTTGTGGCTGTGAGTCTTCTAATGGAATACTAATTCCTTGACAGTCGAGGGTATTTTGGTTCTTTTTTCTTGGAATTCCAACCGCAGGTCTTACAATCTTGTCTAATTGATCCAATGTAATCTTCAATCATTGTTTTGTGATCAGAATCAACTATTGAGTATTTGCAATTTGGTACTAGAACATTAGGTTCCGTATGTTCCCATATTCATTCATTTCTTCTAATTTTCCTTCCAATCATTGAGTTTTGCCTAAAAGAAAAAAACACGAGATTATGTCATAATTAATCAAAAGAAATCCTAAATATCTATATTTAGAGGCCTAAGTAAGTGATATCAGCCATCTTTCCATCTTCTTCTATGTTATCCATTACTTTAGTAATTTTAGGAAGACTAAGTTTCTTGCAGAAATTATTCAAAGTTTACTGGCGTGCAGTGCACAACCATTAAATTTACAGAAGTTTATGCATGGACATTTTGAAACTAAACATTGGCTATTTTCAACTAGATTAAGGATTCACGTGATTATCCACTAACCAAAAACTTATGTGGATCAATTTTATATAATACCAAGGCGAGGCCAATGGAAGATGCAACACCAAGCCAGCCACCATAATCCGAAACATACGTATTGCAGAACTTCCTCAACATGCTGCATATATAGAGACAAGATATATATCAACACAACAATCCACAATGAGACATTTAACATTAACAACTTAAACATGCAAAAACCACCCTTTGCCTAAAATAGAGCTATGAATTTTTTGGAATGGAATCAACACGGAGAACATTAATTAAGGCATTATAACTGATACACGATCATTCCATTTATTTATTAAGGGACTCTTAAAATAGTCGTGAGATACTGAGGTACCAATTACTAAAGATATATGCTAATATACGTTCAATTGTAATACAAGTTTTGGTCAATTTAGACCACCGAGGTAACAAAATATACAATCATGCTACAATCACAATCTCACTCACAATTTGGGTGACAATCCACTCACATTGGGGTAGGGGTCACAAAATTCGTTGGGGGTGGGGGCCACAAATTTTGAATTTTGTGACCCCCACCTCAATGTAAGTAAATTGTCATCCACATTATGGGTGAGATTGTAATTGAAACATTATCCTATATATATATGCTAATATACGTTCAATGGTTCTACAAGTTTTGGACTTTGGTCAATTTAGACCGCTGAGGTCAGGTAATAAAATATATTAGTACCTTCATATGAGGACCATCAGTTGTCACCGGTGGAACACCAGCAACTAGAATCAAGGTACTCAACAAAATAACCAACCCCCTACGTGACAAAAGAATTGCTACCAATCGCCTAAGATACTGTTTGATGCCAAATTTTCTATAGTTCTTGCTGATGATTCCATTGGGATTTGGGGCCCTGAAAAAGTACAAAATCTGTCAATATATAGGTGCTTAGAGCATTCAAAATGTACATACTAAAGTACATATTAGGGAAATAAAGTGATTAGGGATTGAAAAATAGTGTACAATGGATAAGTTAAATTATATGTTAAGTGAATCTTTTTTAACATATGTTAACTTATTTGTTAAATTTGGCTAACAATTAAGTGGATGACATGGCAATGTTAAGTTGAAAAATTCCCCAAAAATCTTATTCCTTTTTCTTTTATTCTTTAATTTTTTAATATTCATAAATAAATGATGAGTGTCGAATCCAACAAATAATAATGTTTTCTCGCTCTTGTAAAAATAAATTGCAATAGTGGTGAGCAAGGTCGAATCTACAGAGACTAGTTAGATTTAATTCTTCGGAAAAATTAAAAGCAATGAATTAAAAATAAAAAGGGGGGCGGGGGGGTTTTGAATTTTTGAATGAGAAATCAAATTATAAATAAACAATTGCGGAATTAAAATGGTGAAAATATCAAATTAAATAAATATCCAGCCCAAGGTATATTCTCAATATTGATGCACAGAATTGATCATGGATGCAAGAATAAAATCCTTAAATCATTCTCTAAATTGGTTATGGTCATTGATACGATCTAACAACCTATCTCTCCTTACTTTATCGATAATCAAGAGACGCTCGTTAATTATTTCCCTAATCAATAAACAATCCTAGATACGATCATAGGATTTAATTTACCAATAGCATTAATTCCTAGAGAGACGACCAATTCTAACCAACAAATCCACACGCGTGATTCATTTAAATTAGGTTATATGTCTTCATAACATGAGTCAAAAATCAATCTATAATTAACTATGTTATTTGTCACTTATATTAGAAAACCTAAACAATTACGGATTTAGATTCCTAATTGACCAAGTATTATTTTTGACAATTAAAACAACGTGCACTTTGAATTAATCAATCAAAACAACAACTTCAATTCACAATCAAAAGACATATAAATAGAGAATAAATTAAGAAACGAATAAATTTAATTAGATCTCACAATTCTTGGTGAATCAAAACTTCGAATAACCTTGAACTGGAAAAATAAATTTAGCTATCCATAAACATTTGTAAAATAAAAACTAAAAATAATAAAACAAAAATAAAGAGTTAAACTCCCCAAAAAAAATCAATGTCGTGATGCCTCCTTCCTTTTTCTCCTTTCCTGTTGACTGCCCAGCCTCCTTTTTTTCTTCAACAATTCCTCCCCTTAAGATCAGCAGCTCCAATCAATTGTTGGGATAAGTCATGAGAGTCCCCTTTCTCCAAGAAGTCTTCCTTCTCTCAACCACCAAAAAAACGTCCTGGTCCCTCCTCTTTTATACCCTTTTTTCTTTTTTTAATTTCAGCTAGGTCACCTCTTTTTCTTCCTTCCACAAATATCTCTTCCCTTTTTTATATTTTTGGTTGGCCCAAAAATAAGTCCCATTGTTGGGCTTTTCTAGAATTGCATTACTCCTACCATATAAATTTAAGTCCCATACCCGGTTCTTGGATTTCAAAGAATTATAACCCGTCAAATATAACCCAAGATGGCTAGCCCAAATTAGGAATGTGGAGAATTCCATCCATGTGATTCAAGTTTTCCTGAAGTAATAAGGCGTGCCCACGCCTTACGCAAAGTCCTTCTCTGATTGTGTACTTTAGAGTTCCAAACTTCTTCTCTCCAATTTGTAATTTGAGTCCAAGTTGATCTCAATTCTCCACCTAATCCACAAATCATAAAATATGATTAATAACTACAATTTAAGCATTTAATTTCAATGGAATAAGAGGAAATATCACAAATTAAATAACAAATATGCGCCCTATCAGATCCCCCCACACTTAGACAATGCTTGTCCTCAAGCATAATCTAGCATCAAGTTAATGAAATGTACTCTCATCATCATCCATTCTTCTATCTCTAAATTTCAATACTATGCTAGTCACTTCAACAAATTTTTCAAAATCCACATGTGGTGGGATTTAACACCTCATATTAGATTCACACAATACGCTCAAAGTGTTTAGGGTGTATAGTATATATGCACTCTCAGGTCAAAGCATAGCAAACTCTTACCATAGGCTTGCTAATATATCACGTTGGAGCCACCAATGGTTTTGAACACAAAGTATGGGTCTTAACACCGGTTGTAATGGGGCTTGGGTAAGGTGGGATAAAAATGATACATTTTTGGCGATCTTCATTGAAGGAATTATGTGAACTTCTTCGTAAGAACTCACTTAAAATTCATGTATTTCAATCATATCACTCCATACCCCAGTGTAGTTTATATCCTTTCACCTCTCGTGAGTATCCCCTCAACAACTATCAATGAATTACAACATGTGTATTAATTTCAATCAACTTGAAGGCACAAAATATAGACCAACCAATTCAAACCACTCATAAGCACATGTAATGGGAGTAAACACCCTCACAAGGTATTTCTCTCTTCGCATAAAGTGTATAAGGGTGAGAATTTTCATTCAACTCACAGCATGGAGGATTCATTGCCACAGACTGCTCAGATGTCATGACTGGAGCTAACAATAACACAAGTGCAAAGTAAAGGTCTTTATTTGGTTGTAACGGGGCTTTAGGTTAGGTAGGATAAAAGGAAAATATTTAGGCTAAGTTGAGAGGAATGTTCACAAGCTGATTCAATTCAAAACGATATCTCTTCCTCCACCTTTCAATATGACTTTTCCATAATTTCCTAGCATCCAATCGATTTAGCCCTTGACTCTTATTATGCACGTGGGGTTTATTCTCTTCACATGATTTTTTTTTTCAACTTGATTTCTTTTTGACCCCATCATCATTTAAACATTGAATAGAACCAAATGAAAACTCCCATTTTTCTGAAGCTAAGATAGTCTCATACTTCTCAATCAATACAAGCTTGTGAAATTCCTCTCTTGTGGGTTCAAGATAGAGGTAACATGAAAGAACGGGAATCCATGGCTTGTAACGTGGCTACAAAATTCCAAAGACAGGCTAAAGCTCAAAGAGGCTTCTATTGGTATATGTATCATGGTAGGCATTTTAAGAAGGCCAAATTGGGTTTCACCTAATGCCTTTACTATATTTTGCACTTGAGTCAAGAAACTACAACGGCATGTACAAGAGAGCACATCCAAGAACAAACAAACCATGCAGGACACACATCAAAGAATAAGAGCTTAATAGAAAGATAAAAATAGCTCATAGGCTCAAAAGCTCACGAATTACGGTTTATATGTGTTGATCCCATCCATTTATGAGATAAAGGTCATTGCTTGGTCTTGGTTTCAAACTCAGATTAATGCTAAAAAGTGTGGAGTTAGGTCAATCGGAGTGGTGTTACAACACATCAACTTGGGTTTGACTCAATTAGGTATAGATTGCAACTCGACCACTTTATTCCCCAACATTTCTTTCACATCATAGGTCTTTGATTTTCAATGTCTTTTATTCTCAACCAAAATAATTTGAAGCTCAAATGAATAAGCTCATATATTCCTTCAATGCAAGGTTCAAGAGAATTGAATATTAGCAAGGAATAGGAGTTCTCATGGCTTGTATTGGGGTTGATTTTCAACAAAAAGGCTATGGCTCAAAATTGGTTTTCTAGCGGCATATTTCAAGGTAGGCATTTTAAGAAAGCTAAACTTGGCTTCACCTAAGCACCCATACTTATTTAGTGCATTCAATTACCAATAGGCATCTCAACATGCATAACAAAGCAAGTTCTAGAGGATATCCACTACACTTGACAGTCACACAATCAAAGGATAGAGCATTGTGTAAGATTGTATGTAAGTGCTCAAAAGGCTCAAGAACTCACAAAATAGGGTCAACGCGCATCAAATCCCAAACACTCTTCAATCAATCACCATCAAAAGCAATTATTCCGATGAAATGAACAAGAAATCGATTTCTCATCCAATTTGTCATTTCAATATATATATATTTTTTTTAAGTAGAGCAAACATGAAAGATAATGAAAGAAAAGAAAATGGAATTAAAAATAAAACAGAAAGTGTAAATTAAGAAAAAGGCAAAAGCATCTCCCACCCCCACACTTAGTCCAAACATTGTCCTCAATGTTGCAAAAAAGAGCAAAAATTGTAAAAATTTACGATAGAGGACTTCCCTGAAGATAAGTAGCTATGAACTGGATGGTGGTGAAGGCGGGTTGAATCCCATGTGAGCGAAGAATGCATTCTGATTTTTTTCCATCCTCGCGAGCCGACGCTTAATCCTATCAAACCGATCCTCATCACGTCCTGTGGCCGACCCCGTGGATGTAGAAGCACGAAAGGGGATGATGGCCCTTTCAGGGTTTCTGGCGGTAGGAATCGTGCGGGTAACCCGAGGTGCAATGGGCCCTGGTTCATTAAATTTGTACGTCCTGCCATCCTTCCAAACCAACCCCATGATCTCCAAGCAATGCAAGTCCAATGGTTGCATCTCGCAAGAAACATGAAGATCATTATTAATAGGATCAATCAAATTTTCATGAATAGCTACCTAAGTGATCAAAGATCCTAAAATTAAAGGACGCTTGTTAGTCAGCACATTAGCAAGTTGTGAGGCTAGCCAGTAGCCAAGATTCACTTTGATTTTGTTCAACATGCACCACAAGAAAAAAATTTCAGATTTTGACAATACAGCTTCCGAATCTTTCCTACCCAAAAACGTGAATGCAAGAAACCTATGTATGTACTTTAGGGCAGGACTACGAAGGAAAGAATCTTTGGATTTGCTTGGATGTTCTGTACAAAGCAACTGGTTCAAAATCATCCCTATAATCACATGAACTATTCAGGTATTCATCTGTTTCAGTATAATCCTTGTCAATAAAACCAAATGCTAAATTGAAATCAGTGATTGAAAGTTTGAAATCTTTTCCCATAA
This sequence comes from Ligustrum vulgare, assembly GCA_963555705.1. NCBI lineage: Eukaryota > Viridiplantae > Streptophyta > Magnoliopsida > Lamiales > Oleaceae > Ligustrum > Ligustrum vulgare. Next base: position 50,774,209 of record OY743176.1, on the reverse strand, counting down.
GTCTAAATTGAATCACCCTAGGGCTATTCAAAGTGAAATCATCGGGCTTTTTGAATTCAAAAGTGGTGTAAAACTCCCTAACGAGTTCAATGTAGGCGGGATGTTGAATAGAAAAATAAGAACGCCAACCTATATTTTCAATATGCTCAGACACATTCCTATCAATATGCAAAGATTCCATGGTATTCCTATCAATATATTTGCAAGGTATGATGTCTTTATCACAAATCATCCTATAACGTTCTTTGTCCTTTTCTTAGTGAATTGCAAACACCCATTCAAATCCGAATCAGAGGGTGGAATTTACCAATTCGAGCTCGTTTGCGTGCAGGGGAGTTGGTCTCAGCAGGGGCGGATTGCGTGTCTGCAGTGGGGGTAGGTTTCACAGCTTTCTTCGAGCTCCCACGGCTGGACTGCGGTGTTTTGTTTCTGCCCATGACACCCAATTTGTGTTGGTTGCTGCAGTGTAAAATTGAATTAAGAATGTGATTGTGGTGATAGGAAGGGAAAGGGGCGAGGTGGTCGTGTAATGCAGGATCGGCTGGTGTGTGTGAAGGAGAGAAATAGACGACTGGGCGCGTGGATTTGGGGAAAGTAGACTGCGCAGTGGGTCGAGAGAAAGAGGGCGCGCAGCGGTGTCGCTCAGAAGAAGGGCGAAGGGCAGAGGGAAGTGGGTATAGGTGATGATATGCAAGGTGGAGGGAGGAATGGGTTGCTGAACGGTGGCCGGTGTGTGGTAGAAGAGGAGATAGAGAGCGCACAGTGGCGGCCTGGTCAGGGATTGGGGCGCGACGGGTTGCTGAACGGTGGCCGGTGTGTGGTTGAGGAGGAAGAAGGGGAGCGACTTCAGGTGGCGTCTCCCGGGTCACAAAGGGAATGGATGGAGAGACGGTTGAATGAGTTTGATAGAGAGAGGCGGTGTAGTGTGGAAGGAAGGAGAGTGGTTTAGTGAGTCAGAATAGGGTTTAAAAATATTTTTTTTTATGCAAATCCGAGCTGCACATAGGTTAAGGCGTGGGCACGCCTTATTCCAAGTTTTGAAAAATGGCCATGTAATCCGAGCTGCACATTGATTAAGGTGTGGGCACGCCTTAATCCAAGCTGATATCAATGACCTTGTAATCCAAGGTGTACTTTGATTAAGGCGTGGGCACGCCTTATTCCAAGTTTTTCTCCACTATTTGAACCAAGTGCTTTCTTCATAGAGCGTGCCCACGTCCTAATGAAGATTCATATCTGCCCAAAAATTAGAACAAGGTCAATTTCACTTAAAAAAAATTACATGGATCATAAAATAAATAATGCTGAATAAATAAATAAAAATAAACAAATAGATGAAAATGAATAAAGGGATAAAAATTGCTTGTTAAACTAAGGAAAAGAAATTCGGGTTGCCTCCCGGAAGCGCTTTTCTTTTATGTCTTTAGCTAGACGTTACCATCGCTCAATTAGTGTAAGTTGGACATTCTAAATCGAATTGATCAACATTACATACCGGAAAGCCTTCATAAAAGGGTTTTAAGTGATGTCCATTGACTTTAAAAATCTTACCCGTATCCAATCCTTGAATTTCAACTGCACCATGAGAATATACATTAGTAACAAGAAAATGGCCTATCCATCTAGAACGCAACTTACCAGGAAAAAATTTCAATTTATAATGATAAAGTAAAACTTTCTGACCAATAGAAAATGTTTTCCTGGAAATCATCTGATCATGGAAAACTTTTGTCTTTTCCTTGTAGATCCTTGAGTTCTTATAGGCATCATTGCGGATCTCTTCCAACTCTTGCACTTGCAATTTTCTTTGCTCCCCCGACTCATCCATTCTCATATTGCACTGCTTAATGGCCCAGTATGCCCTGTGTTCTAATTCTACTGGAAGGTGACAAGGTTTACCAAATACCAAACGGTAAGGAGACATACCTATAGGAGTTTTGTAGGCCGTTCGGTAAGCCCAAAGTGCATCATCAAGCCGTAGACTCCAATCCTTTTTGTCTGGGTTGACAGTATTTTCAAGTATGGATTTGATTTCCCTGTTGGATACTTCAGCCTGTCCATTAGTTTGCGGGTGGTATGCAGTAGAGACGCGGTGGGTAACATTGTATTTCTTCAATAAAGCCTCCATCACTCTATTGCAAAAGTGAGTCCCGCGATCACTAATGACGGTTTTAGGCGTCCCGAACCTAACAAAAATATGAGATTTGAAAAAATTCGCAACCACTTTAGCATCATCAGTTCGGGTGGCTTTAGCATCCACCCACTTTAAAACATAATCCACAGCAAGAATTATGTAAGCATTATTGTAAGACGAAAGGAAAGGACCCATGAAATCAATACCCCACACATCAAATATTTCACAAACAAGAATAGGGGTGAGTGGCATTTGATCTCTACGTCCTATTGTTCCAGTTTTCTGACATTGTTCACAAGATTTGCAAAACATGTATGAATCATGAAATAAAGTAGGCCAAAACAATCCACACTCTATTACTTTACGGGTTGTTCGCTTAGGACCAAAATGTCCCCCACAAGCATATGAATGAAAAAATTTTAAAATCGAAGGGATTTCTTGTTGAGAGACACACCTACGAATAATTTGGTCAGAACATTGTTTCCACAAATAAGGATCATCCCACACATAATATTTAGCATCACTCTTTATCCTATCTTTTTGAGCTCTAGACAAATCATGTGGTAGCGTCCTAGTAACTAGATAATTAACAATATCAGCATACCAGGGGATTGCTTCTTTAATAGAAAATAGATGCTCATCTGGAAAATTATCCTTTAGTGGTGATGGCTCTTCATTTGTGGTTAATCTACTTAAATGATCAGCAACCAAATTCTTTGTGCCCTTTTTATCCCGTATCTCTATGTCAAACTCTTGTAGCAAGAGAATCCAACGAATCAGCCTAGGTTTCGCCTCCTTCTTTGAAAACAAGTACTTGAGAGCTGCATGATCAGAATAAATAATCACTTTAGTACCAAGTAAATATTGACGGAATTTTTCTAAAGCAAAAACAACAGCTAAAAGTTCTTTTTCCGTGGTTGAATAGTTGCTTTGTGCGTTATCAAGTGTTTTGGAAGCATAGTATATGGCATGATGAGCTCTTCCAACTTTTTATCCAAGCACGGCACCTACTGCATGATTACTTGCATCACACATGATTTCAAATGGGAGGTTCCAATCAGGTGGTTGGATAATTGGGGCTGAGGTGAGCATATCCTTCAATTTATCAAATGCTCCTTTGCACGCCTCTTCGAATTCAAACACCATATCTTTTTGCAATAATTTACACATGGGTTGAGTGATTTTGGAAAAATCCTTGATAAAGCGCCTGTAAAAACCTGCATGTCCAAGAAAGGAACAAACTTCCCGAAAAGTTGTGGGGTAGGGTAAGGATTTAATAATATCTATCTTAGCCTTATCAATCTCAATGCCCTTAGAGGACACAACATGGCCTAAAATAATTCCTTGATCAACCATAAAATGACATTTTTCATAATTCAAAACTAAGTTCGTTTCTATGCATCTGCCAAGAACTTTCGTAAGGTTAGTTAAACATGAATCAAAAGAATTACCATAAACTGTAAAATCATCTATGAATACCTCTATGATGTTCTCCACATAATCTGAAAACATACTAACCATACACCTCTGAAATGTAGCAGGGGCATTGCAAAGTCCAAATGGAATCCGTCTGTACGCAAAGGTACCGACGGGCACGTGAATGTGGTTTTCTCTTGATCTTCCGGTGCAACCGGAATCTGGTGAAAACCTGAATAACCATCAAGACAACAATAATGAGTATGACCTGCTACACGCTCAAGCATTTGATCAATAAATGGGAGGGGAAGTGATCTTTTCTAGTTGCAGCATTTAACTTCCTATAATCAATACACACCCGCCATCCATTTTCAACACGGGTAGGGATCATCTCACCTTCAGAATTCCTAATAACTGTTATACCTGTTTTCTTTGGGACTACCTGAACTGGACTCACCCATTTACTGTCAGAAATTGGATAGATAACACCTGCATCAAGAAGTTTTAAAATTTATTTCTTTACCACTTCCATCATTGGTGGGTTCGGTCTTCGTTGGGCTTCTCTAGAAGGTTTACAATCTTCTTCCAGTAGTATCTTATGCATGCAAGTAGAGGGACTCAATCCCTTAATGTCTGCTATAGTCCATCCGATTGCTTGTTTATACTCCCTAAGCACTCGAGTCAATTTCTCTTCCTCCAAGGGAGAGAGTTTCTTGGAAATAATTACCGGTAACATTTCTCCTTCTCCTTCTCCTAAGAATACATACTTCAAATGGTCCGGTAGGGGTTTCAATTCCAATTTGGTGCCTGCTCAATAGAAGAAAGAAGTTTTGTGTGAGAGCTAGGCAATTCGATCTGAGATACATTATACCTTATCGGTCCAAGCGACTCAAGTTCATGAATTGCTTCCTGCAAATCAAAATCCAACGCAAAATTCATAGCCTTCTCTAGTCCATCACGAGTGAGGTTCCTGCTAAGAGCAACATTCAATTTATCATCATTGTTAAGATCAAAAATATTTTGTGCTAGAGGGTCGATGACATCCATAACATAAACATGTGACACATCACTAGGATATCTCATGGCTTCATAAATATTAAATTTAATGATTTCACCATCAAATTCCATTGTGAGTGTTCCAGCATGCACATCAATTTTTGTCCTAGACGTTTTAAGAAATGGTCTTCCTAGTAAAATCGGTGTAGGATTAGAAGAATTATCTTCCTCCATATTAAGTACATAAAAATCAGCAGGAAAAACCAATTCATTTACTTGAACCAAAACATCCTCTAAGACTCCCTCAGGGTACACATTGGACCTATCAGCTAGTTGAATAATCACGCCCGTTCAATGGACCAGTATTCAAAGATGAGTAAACAGATAAAGGCATGACATTTATTGAAGCTCCTAGATCTAGCATGGCCTTTTCGACTCTAACCTTACCTACTTTACAAGGGATGGTAAACATACCTGGGTCCTTGCATTTAGGAGGTAACTTTTTCTGGAGAACAGCTGAAACATTTTCTCCAACACTTATCTTTTCATTCCCTTTTAATTTTCTCTTATTGGTACACAATTCCTTAAGAGATTTAGCATATCGAGGCACCTGTCTAATTGCGTCGAGGAAGGGAATATTTACCTCAATTTTTCGAAATGTTTCCATGATTTCCTTTTCTTCTTCCTCCTTCTTAGATTTGTTCAATCTTGTAGGAAATGGAGGAGGTGTCACGAAAATCTTGGGTTGATCTTTGTCAAGCACTTCAGGTTGGTCAACATGACGTTGTGGGATGACTTCCTTTTCAGTTTCCTCTCCCTTACTACCTGGCTTTGACTTACTAGGCTCTTTCAGTTCCTTTCCACTTCTCAAAGTGATTGCACTGGAATTTTGTTTTGGGTTGATAATGGTTTGAGAAGGTAATTTGCCTTGAGATTCCAAGCGGCTCACAGTTGACGCTAATTGACCATTTGGGTCTCCAAATTCTTCATGCCTGTCCTCGTTTCCTGTTGAAATTGTTGTGTATTAGTTGCAAGTGATTTCACAATTTCTTCTAGAGACATACCCGAGCTCGAAGAAGGTTGTTGCGGTTGAGGTGTAGGCTGTCTAGGTTGGAATTGTTGGAAATGCGGCTTGGTCTGATAACTAAAGTTGGGATGATCCCTCCATCCTGGGTTATAAGTATTTGAATAAGGATTATACTTCGGTTGAGGTGGGCCTAGTAATCTCCCAACTGCATTAGCTTGTTCAAATGAATCTTCTTGGAGAGTTGGGCATGTGTCCGTTGGATGACCAGTGGCAGCACAAATTCCACATGCCTTAACCTGTTGCATATTTCCTGCAGCCATTTGTTGAACAAGAGAGGTTAGATTTGCTATTTGATTTTCAATGGAAGATACATTTACCTCATTCACCCTTTTTACAGGAGTGTCTTGTCTGAATCCAAACTGTTGTGTGTTAGCAGCCATGATAGAAATCAAATCTCTAGCTGCAGTTGGGGTTTTATTCACTATAGCTCCTCCGCTAGCTGCATCCATCATCTTCCTCTCCATTGGTAACAATCCCTCATAGAAGTATTGAATGAGTAATTGTTCAGAAATTCCATGTTGGGGGCAGCTTGCGCACAACTGTCTAAACCTTTCCCAATATTCATGCAAGGTTTCAGTATCTCTCTGTTTGATTCCACATACCTCTCTTCTGATGTTTGCAGCTCTTGAGGCTGGGAAAAATTTGTCAAGAAATAATCTGACCATTCCTGTCCATGTAGCTACAGAACCTGGTGGTAGATAGAACAACCAATCTTTTGCTTTGTCAGCTAGTGAGAATGGAAAAGCCCGCAGCTTGATTTGTTCTTCAGTCACTCCTTGTGGTTTCATACTTGAACATACCATGTGGAATTCCTTCAGGTGTTTGTGGGGATCTTCATTCTCGAGCCCATAGAATTTGGGTAGCAAATGGATCAGTCCAGATTTCAATTCAAATCCCACATCTAGGACTGGATACTGAATGCAAAGTGGCTGTTGATTTTCATTTGATGCATCCAATTCCCTTAAAGTTTGTTCTTCATTAGCCATTGCTTTTTCTTGCTCAGTTTCAGAACCACTGGAAGAATCAGTTGTTGAATCTGACGAGTCAGCTACTAAATTCAATCTGGTTTGTTTGCGCAACTTGGCTTCCTTCCTTAATTTTCGAGCTGTCTTCGCAATTTCAGGGTCGTATTGCAACTCACCTGTACGAGAACAACGGGGCATAAAAGAAATAAAGAAATTAGTAAAAGATATAAAAATAAATAAACAAATAAATAGATAACAATAAATGAAAAATTAAATCTGATTAACACCAGTTCCCGGCAACGGCACCAAAAATTTGATGGGTGTCGAATCCAACAAATAATAATGTTTTCTCGCTCTTGTAAAAATAAATTGCAATAGTGGTGAGCAAGGTCGAATCCACAGAGACTGGTTAGATTTAATTCTTCGGAAAAATTAAAAGCAATGAATTAAAAATAAAAAAGGGGGGGGTTTTGAATTTTTGAATGTGAAATCAAATTATAAATAAACAATTGCGAAATTAAAATGGTGAAAATATCAAATTAAATAAATATCCAGCCCAAGGTATATTCTCAGTATTGATGCACAGAATTGATCATGGATCCAAGAATAAAATCCTTAAATTATTCTCTAAATTGGTTATGGTCATTGATACGATCTAACAACCTATCTCTCCTTACTTTATCGATAATCAAGAGACGTTCGTTAATTATTTCCCTAATCAATAAACAATCCTAGATACGATCATAGGATTTAATTTATCAATAACATTAATTCCTAGAGAGACGACCAATTATAACCAACAAATCCACACGCGTGATTCATTTAAATTAGGTTATATGTCTTCATAACATGAGTCAAAAATCAATCTATAATTAACTATGTTATTTGTCACTTATATTAGAAAACCTAAACAATTACGGATTTAGATTCCTAATTGACCATGTATTATTTTTGACAATTAAAACAACGTGCACTTTGAATTAATCAATCAAAACAACAACTTCAATTCACAATCAAAAGACATATAAATAGAGAATAAATTAAGAAACGAATAAATTTAATTAGATCTCACAATCCTTGGTGAATCAAAACTTCGAATAACCTTGATCTGGAAAAATAAATTTAGCTATCCATAAACATTTGTAAAATAAAAACTAAAAATAATAAAACAAAAATAAAGAGTTAAACTCCCCAAAAAAAAATCAATGTCGTGATGCCTCCTCCCTTTTTCTCCTTTCCTGTTGACTGCCCAGCCTCGTTTTTTTCTTCAGCAATTCCTCCCCTTAAGATCAGCAGCTCCAATCAATTGTTGGGATAAGTTATGAGAGTCCCCTTTCTTCAAGAAGTCTTCCTTCTCTCAACCACCAAAAAAACGTCCTGGTCCCTCCTCTTTTATTCTCTTTTTTTAATTTCAGCTAGGTCACCTCCTTTTCTTCCTTCCACAAATATCTCTTCCCTTATTTATATTTTTGGTTGGTCCAAAAATAAGTCCCATTGTTGGGCTTTTCTAGAATTGCATTACTCCTACCATATAAATTTAAGTCCCATACCCGGTTCTTGGATTTCAAAGAATTCTAACCCGTCAAATATAACCAAAGATGGCTGGCCCAAATTAGGGATGTGGAGAAGTCCATCCATGTGATTGAAGTTTTCCTGAAGTAATAAGGCGTGACCACGCTTTACGCAAAGTCCTTATCTGATTGTGTACTTTAGAGTTCCAAACTTCTTCTCTCCAATTTGTGATTTGAGTCCAATTTGATCTCAATTCTCCATCTAATCCACAAATCATAAAATATGATTAATAACTACAATTTAAGCATTTAATTTCAATGGAATAAGAGGAAATATCACAAATTAAATAACAAATATGCGCCTTATCAATAAAATAATTTTTTTGTTAATTTCATATTATATTATTTAGTGAGATCTTCAAATTGATTACTATATTAATATATAAATTTTACAATTTTAAAAATAAATATTTATTCTATTCTTGAACTTTAGTTAAAACTTAACATATTCATTGTAGCAAAATTTACATGTTAACTTTAACATGTACATGTGTCATTTAATTTTTGATTTATTGCTTGTACGACTAGTTAACTTTAGAATCTCCATTGTGACGTTCTTATATTCGAGAATGTCTGAACATGGCATCATGTTCTACCCAAATAACAGACAACAGGAATAAACCTAGAAATATTTCTTAAGAGAATTATAATATGTATAATGTCATTTGTTACAGAAAATGATGTGGATATTGTGAGAAGAAAGATAACAACCTTATTTTAACTATTAATTAAAAATTGAAGAGAGAGAACGTATAATTAAAAAGTGATTTGAAAAATTGTGTAATTTAAAGTTTGAATTAAATCTCCAATTAATGGGAAGTCGAACGGAGTCTAAATTATAGCATGTACTTTTATCATCATCATCATCATCATCCACAAGTCAATCATATATACGAATTTTATATTCTTTACATCCATCTAATAACACTCAGTTTAGCGGCTAAAGAAACTTTTTTCTATTTAAAATATGTGGTTAAAAATTAAAGAGATAAAATATGTGTGATTAAAAAGTGATTTGAAAAATTTTGTAGTTTATAAATTAGTTTATAAACAAATTTTTTTACTACTATAATATAATAAAAGGGGTAATTATATTGACACCACAATATTTGTTAACTGCACCACATTTTATTTGTAATGAATATCCCTAAACTTTTGTTAATTTTACACTTATGCTCCCAAGTTTTTTATATAAATCTTTTATCATCAACCATCTATTAATTTTCAAATCTTGTTCATAAAGATGATTTTTATCCAAAATACTTCTCATAAGGGCGAAAAAGATTATTTATCTCTCGTATTTTTAAATAATCAAAGTAAATAACTAATACAAAAATGAAAAATAAATATTTCCCCCTCTTTTTAATGCACATTATTAAAATATTTGGATATAAATTGTGATTAAAAAAATATATATTAACTAATTGAAAGTTAAGAATAATAATGCGTTGGAAAAATTTGAGGACATAAAAACAAGATTGAGCAAATATTAAAAACCTTTTCATATAATTAAAATGTGGTGTAGATATAAAAAAAATTGTTATGTGAATAAAACTACCCTATTAAAAGGGATAATGATGAAGAAAATATTAAAAATATCCTTATATATTATGCTGTATGTCCAAAAATTAGATATTTAAAATACATTTAAAAAAAATAAAATCCATACTATTTATTTTTATACATCTCGGATTAATATTTAATTATGAATTATTTTTTCACTAATCTACATTTAAATCTACAATCTACATCTGCAATTTATCTACAATGTAGTAAAAGTGGGATTGGTGAAAATCTTTTAGTTTCTCATTTTACACTTACATTTTTATGTTTCGGTCAATATTAGCCTTCACATTTTATTTAGTTTCATTAATTAAAATTATTATTAGTTACTAGGTCAATATTAGTTATTAAATATAGTTATTTTTAGTTATTAATATTAATCTAAAATACATTTAAATGTTTATCTTTTTTGTTAATTAAACCCCCAAATTCTTATTAAAATCATAATTAATTCAGATAAAAAGGAAGTTAACTTTTTAATTATTTTCTAATTAGAATATAAAATAAATAATTTCAAAACTATTTTGGAAAACATATCAAAATTGATTTTTTTTTTAAACTTACACAACACTTAACTTTTTTCAATATAAATACGCTGCACAATTTTTCATATTTTTCTTTGGGACTTATCATAAATATTTTATAAATTATTTGCTTAATATTTTATGATGACTGATTATTTCTTCATATATAAAACATGATTTTTTTTTATTAAATTGACATTTTAAGCCATAGTCATATGTATATTTAGAGAAATTTTTTAATAAAATATTAATTTATTAAAAATTGCAGTAAATGTACCACTTTAATCACTTCAAGTGGATCTCAAACCAAATAAAACCTTCTTTTTTTGTTATAGTTATGGCACAGGGGCAATAGTACAACTATTTAATAAGCAACCCCCCTTTTGCTCGTCTTTCAAAAGGATCAGTTTGGTGAAACGCATGAGAACCAAATGAGCTTATTTGACTTTTCAAATGTTGTAGACTCTTTTAACTTTCTATTTATTTATTTTTTATATTTTTTGTCTTATAATTTGTTTGTTTAATGTCTTGCTTAATTTTTTTTTTATTCTATTTACTTTTTTATTATAACTTGGTCGTTTTATAATGTATTATTTTTATCTTTTATTTTGTCTTAACAATATTTAACAGAGGCAGATATATTAAATTTCATTTGATATTCTTAATAACATTGTAAATTTTATTTGATATTCTCCTATTTGGTTATGTTTAAATCTGATTTTAATTTCATGTAAAAGTCAACAATTAATTTTAATTACACAATTTACGAGATCTGTAATTTTTAAACCACATCTCATCAATTTTTTATAAATATCTACTAAAAATCACTCGTATATTTTAATCACACATTTTATGAAACAACCTCACATTTATGAGATTCACAATTTTTAAATTATACATTTCATCAACTTTTATCAAAATCTATTAAAGATATATTAAAATCGTACTTTTAGTAGATTTTGATAAAAGTTGATAATATGTGTAGTTAAATTTATTATTGACTTTGACTTGAAAATCAGAACCGAACAAGAAAATATCAAACAAAATTTATGATGTTATTATGAATAACAAACGAAATTCAATACATGTACGTCTATTAGAATTTATTACAACAAAATAAAAGGCAAAAATAATGCATTACAAAAGACGAAATCATAAGATAAAATAAAATAAAATAAAATGTAGAGTAAAAAATTAAACAAAAAAACATTAAAAAAAAACAAATTACATATGGTTTTTTGAAGTTTAAACAAATAAATTATAAGGATAAAAAAAATAAGACAAAAAATTAAACAAAACAAAACATTAAAATAAAATAAAAAAGTTAAAAGAGAGTTGTGAGCCTCAAAAATGCTGCTGCCTTGCAAAGCGCCTTTGGGTACTCCTGGGCTTTCTTCAAGTGCAGGAGAACCAAACTGTCAAAAGGATATCGCCACAGAAACGATCTGTGTCCAGTTACAAATAGAGCATAAATATCAATGACTTTAGTTAGTGTTAGGACTGAGTATTAGACAATGGAATAACACATATTTTTAAGTTAATAAGTTGCACTGGTTTAGTCATACCACAATTTCCCTAGAGCATAATCCACGCAATGGTTGAACAATGTGAGAAACATTTCTTAATTGCTTTTACCTTCTTTCCAACCCGAATAAAAAAACTTACAAAACACTGTCGTCTCATTTTGCTTCTTCCACAAGAGAGAGAGTAGAGAGAGAACATGAGCATATCCAATATTGCAAGAGCTTCTTCTTGAAATTTGTTTAGTTCTCGGAATAATGCAAATCCCACAACTCATAAACATGAAGTCGTTGCTACATCATTCTTCAAAGTCATAATTAATGTACCAAAAACCAGATATTCTATTACGTTATTGTTGGAAATACTTTAACCAGAGCCATACCTGTGATTTTGGAGGCATGAGATGAATATTTTATTCTTGAAAGAATAAGCTCCAATTTTTTTTTTTTTTTTTTTTTGGGTAGGCTGAAAAACAACAATAAAATTCATATTCACACAAGACATATGTACTAAATGATATGCAAATTGACCATAAAATTGCAAAACATATTAACTAACATAAAACAACCAACAAAATATGATATTCCAAATACTTATATTGTAATATCAAAAGGTACAAAATGTTCAAAACAATTACATAAACACTACTCTTCTAGTTGTTTTAGAAGCAAAAATATTGATCAAATCAGTGTAGTCAAGTTGTTCAACCATTTCTTTTTTTCTCTTTTGAGCTTCAGATTGATGTTTAGGAGGCATTGTTCGATATTACACCTAAAAATGATTATCAAGAAACGTTTTAAAACTCTACAAGCATCTCTTATTCACCAATCACAAATAAAAACTTTCACCAAGCAACCAAAACTTTTTCACCATTCTTATACAGTTAAAGAAACTTCTTTCATTCAATGTTTAAACTTAAATTACTTAATATCCAACTCTTTTTCTACTTCTTTTTGCTCTTTCTCTTCACTGAATATTTCTCTCTCTCAAAATATATACCAAAAATCCCTAATTTAATATAAAAACAAAGTGGGTTTGTTCATTTAAGAAAAAAAAAAAAGGAAATTCTTTGGTTTGATTTTTTTACATTTTCTTTACTATATATGTAGGTACAAGCCTCCACTCTCAGTATGGTTTTAAAAACTCATATGAAGAAATGACATCCTTGCCAAAGCTAGTTTTATTGGACAGCTCTTCATCTAATTTTAATTATGCAAGAGATGAATTTGGCTGAAAATAATTATAAGTTTCAATGATGATTCTAGGTACGATCTATAAAACAAAGGAGGCAACCCAAATCTGAGCCAAAATATCATATTCAAATGTAAAATAATCTTAAACACACAAGTACTTAAAAGTGTCTAAAAATATCTTCATTTTATCAAATGTCCAATCCTTTGTAGAAATCTTACATGCCCAATTTCACAATCCAATTTCATTCCAAAGTGAACAAATAATCATTTAGTAGAAACTTCAAATCCTAAAACTAAAAAATAAATCTCTTTTACAGAAATTTCAACTACACTTCTTTTTCCCCTTGTGAATCTCAAATTTCTTCGATCCCAACATTTTATTTTCTCCTACTTACACTTCAGCTGAGGACTACAATTTTTACTAATTTACAGCAATTTAGAGTACATCAACAGCAAGAGGTAATTTTCACTGTTCCAATTTCCATCAATCCATCTTAATTCCTCAAATTTCAACAAATAAATAGGGAAAATCGAAATAGGAGGGAACCCTATGTTGAAAACCGAAAATCCCATGCTACTCCTAGATTAGATTTTCAACACATACATGATTTATATGAAGACTAGGGAGCCGCAAAATACCTAGAAAATGAAGAACGAAAAAGAAAAAAGGAAAATCTACCTGAAGTTCGTCGTTTGCGGTTTGAGTTTGAGAGAAAACCAAATATATTGTCACCACTTAACCAACGCCGCAGTGCACAATGGTGAAATGAAGTCAGGTAGCAGGTGATGATGGACTGTTGATCGTCGACGGTGTCATGGAGGTGAGGAAGCTGGAAGCGGGTTGTAGGAGCTAGGAGGAGTCGGACTTCACTGAACCAGAAATGAGATAGAGAACAACCAGCCCAGGCTTCGATCTATTATTGAACAATTTAAATTTTTCAGTGGGTTGGTCCTATTTTGGGTTTAAAAAAAATACGGGCTCCTAAAAAAATATAGGCCCGTGGGCTCTGAGGCAGTGGCCTCGTGGGCCTCTAGACATGTCCGATCCTAACTTTAACATAGATGATTATTCATCTATAACCCAAGAACATCATGCTGTGATTATTAAGATCGAGACTGAAGCGGAAGCGTACCTGAATCCATGATTCTGTTTGATCGACGGGGTTATGGTCTTCCAACCGATACGTGGTTTTCTCCTTAATGTCTCTTCTGTTGATGGGGATGCAGAGAGTTATGAAAAACCACGTTCAATTGGAGACCATGACCTGTATAAATAGATGTAGGACAGTTATCGTGTTTCAATGTTATTAAATTGGCCCCTCGTCAATTTAAAACATTGTATTCGTCTCTACACTTTAATCTCACAACACTTAATACCCATTAGTCCAAAATAGTCTTTAGTGGATCACTTTATTGACTAAAACCTTAAGATTGTACCACACATTTTATTTTATACATGTTTGGCCCCACATGTTGATTTTTATCCAACAATCTCCCACTGAGCCATACATGTATCCTTACAAATGTGTACAACCTTATGAGCTCAAAGTTTTGCTATCATTATTAAAGGTATTTCCAAATAATCTCATCCATCAGTTCTATCAATATAGGATCAAAGTGATTTTCGTTACATTAATCGTAACTAAATCCATCAATGGTCACGTATACCAATACAACCAAATGACATAGATCAATCATAATAGTGTAGTATGAAAATTACATGCTATGTGGTCCGAACATGTCTATTTTCAATTGGTCCGTCTTTATTCCTTAGGTGAGATCAATACCAAATATAATGTAACAGAGTAGAATGAACTGAATACTTTATTTCTGTACAGAAAATTTCCAAATACACAAATGTGTCTAAAACCAAATATAACTCCCACTAAAACATGATATCCTCAAGAATTATAACACCCATACGAGCAGAGTGCTCATGAAAGACCTTGGGTGGTAATCCCTTAGTAAGTGGATCCGCAATCATGGAGTTTGTCTCAATATGCTCTATGGAAATCTATCCACTCTGTACCTTTTCCTTCATAACCAGGAACTTAATGTCAATGTGTTTTGACCTAGTTGAACTTCTGTTGTTATTGGAATATAGCACTGCAAAGTTATTGTCATAATATAACTTTAATAGTCTTTCAATGTCATTCAGAATGCGCAGCCCAATGACAAAATTTTGCAGCCATATCTCATGATTAGATGTCTCATTACATGCTACAAATTCTGCTGCCATAGTGGTAGAAGCTACGAGTGTCTGCTTAGCACTCCTCCAGGAAATGGCTCCTTCAGCTAGCAGGTTTATGTAGCCTGATGTGGATCTTCTACTATCTTGGCATCCTACAAAATTAGAATCGGAGTACCCTACGATCTCTAATTGATCCAATCTACTGTATGTAAGTATACAATCTCTTGTTCTCTTCAAGCACCTCATAACCCTTTTTGCTACTTTCCAATGATCCATCACAGGGTTACTTAAATATCTGCCCAGCATTCCAACAATAAATGCTATGTCTAGACGTGTACAAACTTGAGCATACATTAGACTTCCAACAGCTGATGCATAGGGAATCTTCTGCATTTCCTCAACTTCAAGATTGTTTTTCGGGCACTGATTGAGACTAAATTTGTCTCCCTTAGCAATAGGGGTGTCCCCTCGTTTACTATCTTGCATGCCAAACCTTTTAAGAACTTTTTCGATATAACTCTTTTGTGACAATCTAAGAATGCCTTGAGAGCGGTCCTGGTGTATTTGAATCTCTAATACAAAAGAGGCGTCCCCAACATCTTTCATCTCAAAATTCCTTTACAAAAAAAATCTTTGTTTCGTGCAATATGCCTATATCATTAGTGGCAAGCAGTATGTCATCGACATACAAAACTAGGAAAATATGCTTACTCTCACTGAACTTGTGATATACACAATCATCAACAACATTTATCTCAAAACCAAAAGAGATAATCACTTGATGAAATTTGTAGTACCATTGACGGGAAGCTTACTTGAGTCCATAGATAGATTTCTTTAATTTGCAAACCATGTTCTCCGAGTCTCCTGACACGAAGTTTTCTGGTTGCACCATATAGATCGTCTTATCAATGTCTCCATTGAGAAACGTCGTCTTAACATCCATCTAATGTAACTCAAGGTCAAAATGTGCAACAAGTACCATGACTGTCCTGAAAGAGTCTTTCGTTGAAACCGGAGAGAAAGTCTCTTTGAAGTCAATACCTTCCTTTTGTGTAAAGCCTTTAGTTGCAAGACGAGCCTTATATCTTTTCACATTACCTTTCGAATCCCTTTTGGTTTTAAAAATTCATTTACAACCAATGGGCTTCGAACCATCTGGTAATGGGACAAGATCTCAAATTTTATTGTCTTACATAGACTCATACTCCTCATTCATGGCATCAATCCACTTTTGAGAGTTTGAACCCTTCATGGCCCGATGGAAATTGATTGGTTCATCTTCCACCATTCATGCTAGGAGAACCTGGCATGGTGTACTGTGGGATGATTCCACATTCCTCTAGGAATTTAGCAAATGGTCCTGAACGTTGTTCACTTGAACCATCATATCTGCCGTAGTACTCACCACCACGATCAGACCTAACGCTTTTAATCCTCTTGTTCAGTTGATTTTCAACTTCAGCTTTGAAAGCCTTGAACATGTCCAGTGACTCAGACTTTTCATGAATAAGAAATAGATGCTCATAACGTGAGTAATCGTCTATAAATGATATAAAATATTGTTGACCATTCCAAGAAACCATAGGGAATGGTACACAAATATCTGTGTGTATCAATTCTAAGACGTCCGAAGTTCTATTGGCACCTAACCTTTTTGTTTTGGGTTGCTTTCCCTTGATACAATCAATACAAAAGTCGAGGGAATCCTAAATGCCATCTGACACAAGTCGTTCAACTATAGTTTTTGAAATGTGACCTAAGCGCTTGTGACATAGTTTTGTGAAATTTTCTTTATTTAATTTTCGCTTAGTACCACGTGATTCCACATGCAATGTTTCGTTATATGATGCAATAGTATCAAGCAAATATAAGTTATTGTATGAACATAATGAACTGGTACCAACAATAGTTGAATTTAAAGAAAGACTAAACTGACAATTTCCAAAAGTACAATAATATCCAGATTTGTCCAATAAGGAAATAGAAACCAAATTTCATCTAAATGACGGTACAACAAAAGTATCTTTCAAATCCAATAAAAACCAGTTCCCAACAATAACCTAAAAGTAACTATTGCTTCAACTTCCACCGATTTTCCATCACCCACAAAGATGAATCTTTCAGCATCATTTGGCTTTCGACAGAACAGGCAACCCTGCATAGAAACACTTATGTGAGTAGTAGCACTAGAATCTAACCACCAATTGTTTCTAGGTACTGAAGCTAAATTAACCTCAGAATAGACCAAATTAAGAAAGGTACCTTTCTTTGCACGCCAAGCGTTATATTTGGTGCAATCCTTCTTTAAATGTCCAGGTTTTTGGCAAAAGAAACAACCCTCTTTGTCTTTATGTAGCTTCTTTTGATCTGGACCCTTAGAAGCTTCATATTATGTTTTTCTTTTGTTGCCCTTATCCTTAAAGGTGCTTTTCAAGTTAGCAATTTCAGTTCTATCCTGCTTCAACCTTTCTTCCTCTTGCACACAATATGAAATGAGCTCATTTAGAGTTCATTTCTCCATTTGACAGTTGTAACCGACCTTAAACTGACTAAAATATGCAAGAAGCGATATCAATACTAAATACACGAGCAAGTCATCAGACAAGCCGAGCTTTAGTGCCTTAAGTTTTGAAGTAGTATGAGATATCCCTTATGTTGCCCTTACCTTTTTACTTCATTGAAATCAAGCTTTACAGAAGCGTGCTTGTTTCAGCCTAATCTTTTTTCGCAAAATGTTTTTCAAGTTCGGCAAGGAATTTCTTGGCATTAGTTACCTCTTCAGATACTGTGCCCCTAAAGGCTTCTGGAATGCATCGCTTTATGATCATTAGACTCACGCCATTTAAGTGTTCCCACTTCTTAAAGTTCCTCCTATCATCAGGTGAACTTTAATCCGTAAGAGAAGCCGGTTACTCAATTTCTTTCTCCAATTTTTAAAAAGTGATTTGAAGAGAGAAAATGTGTGTTGTTCAAAAAGTAATTTTAGATTATAATATGGCTCAAACAAAGGCTAAACATAACAATTTTTAACCAAATATTTTACCTTAAAAAAATAAAAAAGTCAAATAAATCCAATTTATAAATTCCGCTGGCAGTCGAACACACACTAAAATTAAAATTTCACTGTTTCAATAAAATTTACAGAAATCAATTTACGTTAATCAATGATGCCCTAACAAAATAAGTATCTACAATACAAAAGTCAAAACGAAATGTTTAATAAATGAGCACATGATACATTATAAGAAAGATGGTTGAATTTGAAGTTCAACGCAAAAAAACGGAGTTGTAGTTCAAAAGTCATACACGTTTGAAGACAATGACCTTTAAATCAAATACGGAATAACTAAATTGAAAGAAACGTAAAATTTGGGGATTAATCTGCAAGAAAATCTAAAGGTATGGACGTTATTCGCCAAAAAAATGAACGTAGGGACGTTTTTCCACAATGAGTGTCAAACATAGGGAGGTTTTGTGCCAATTACCCTTAAATTAATTTTGTATGAGGCATAATAAAGTAAATCAACCCCTTTAAATTAGGGCGATCTCAATAATTATTTCAGTTAAATATATTACACCAAAATAGTCCACTTTAACTTTATTGGATCTTAAATCTTACTTATTAGTTGAAATATAATATAGTATCATGTGATTAAATTATAGTTTATATAGATGATAGGAAAGGAGTGATTTGACTCCAAGCAGATTAGTGGTACCAAATATTGAGGAATAAAGTTGTAAGCTCTAAGATACTCAAGGAGTGAGGTAAAATTTTAACTATAATGCAAAACAATAATATTAATATTATTATGTGCTCTTATGTGACTATATGTGAGGAATATTTTTGGTGCAATATACATGGAATATGATGTGATAATTATTTGTATATGGTGAGAGCATGCTAGACATGATTTGATGATATGATACGTTATTAATGCACATGAATATTATTAGAATGCCATATTATGTGATTATATGACATGAAACTAGTGCACGAAATATATGTTAGCATTCATGGACATTGACTTGTGCATTGTGTGGACTTAGAGAAGTCCTTGATAAATGGTAAAGAAAGAGATAATGAGTATATGGAGAAAGAATGATGTGGATAATAGTAGAATCACCCTACGAGTGTACAGTACTTTACTTCACGTCCGGATATATACACTTGCTTGAAACTCTCGACACGTAGAGTGCCATATATAATGATGGGCCAGACCTGATTGATATAATATAATTTTTGGTGCAGTATCTTGAGTCTCGATGGGCGATGATGGATACAAACTGTGGAGTCTCGAGTCTCGGTGGGTGATGACGGACCACAGGCACTGGAAGGCGCATGTTATCGGTCATGTTGATATTTGAGCTCATACGGTACAACATAGTGGGATTCGGGCCCAAGTAGGAAATGTGGTGTGTCGACCCGAATTCTCGACCATTCGAGTGCCACTAAAAGTGACTCATATCATATTATCGAGACTTAAATAGAAATGTAAAATTATTCAAAAGAATAATTAGAATCCCATAATTTTATTTGTGAATAAAAATAGAACATAATTTTCTTACATAAAGTTCAACATAATTATCTCATCAATCTTAACCACTTTTGCCACTTCCATGTTGACCGCCTCGAACCTTCAATTATCTGAAAATGGTAAATATCGTGGAGTGAGATTTATAAAATCTCAGTAAGTATACCAAGCATAAATTTTCTTTTGAAAGCATATGGATCATTTTCATCATAACATAAGATAGGATCGAAATACTCATAAACATAGGGAGACACAAGAATTTTACCGAACTTAAATGGCAAGAATTCTTATGTGTAGCGCTACTAAACTCCGGTCCCCTTAGCATAATCATAAACATATCATATGGAACCCATAACAATCTTGTGAGATTGATTTCATAGCAATGATCCAAACATTTTCATAAAAACATAAGATATACTTACTTTTCATAAAAACATAAGGTGTATTTACCTTTCATAAAAACATACTTACTTTTCATAAAAACATAAGATATACTTACTTGTCATAAAAACATACTTACTTTTCATAAAAACATAAGGTGTATTTACCTTTCATAAAAACATACTTACTTTTCATAAAAACATAAGATATACTTACTTGTCATAAAAACATACTTACTTTTCATAAAAACATAAGGTGTATTTACCTTTCATAAAAACATACTTACTTTTCATAAAAACATAAGATATACTTACTTGTCATAAAAACATAAGGTGTATTTACCTTTCATAAAAACATACTTACTTTTCATAAAAACATAAGATATACTTACTTGTCATAAAAACATACTTACTTTTCATAAAAACATAAGGTGTATTTACCTTTCATAAAAACATACTTACTTTTCATAAAAACATAAGATATACTTACTTGTCATAAAAACATACTTACTTTTCATAAAAACATAAGGTGTATTTACCTTTCATAAAAACATACTTACTTTTCATAAAAACATAAGATATACTTACTTGTTAAAAGATTAAAATGAAGTGTAGTAGTAAATGGACCAAAACTTTCTTGACCACCTTGAATTTCTCTTACTTGTGGATTTTGTCAAGAGATTGGAAATAAGTGTATATGTGTAGAGTTGTGTGTAAAAGAGATGGGTTTAAATAGATGTATAAAGTTGGCATATTGTAAACATAATCATTCAATTCTATTAATTTTAACACATCCTTTTCTTAAAGTAAAGCACCATTCATATACTTTTCCATATTTATACAAATATTATGCTCTTCATGATTACATATAATGGAGTCTTATCAACCATTCATATACTTTTCCATATTTATACAAATATTATGCTCTTCATGATTACATATAATGGAGTCTTATCAACCATTCATATACTTTTCCATATTTATACAAATATTATGCTCTTCATGATTACATATAATGGAATCTTATCAACCATTCATATACTTTTCCATATTTATACAAATATTATGCTCTTCATGATTACATATAATGGAGTCTATAATTCATTCATATACTTTTCCATATTTATACAAATATTATGCTCTTCATGATTACATATAATGGAGTATATAATTCATTCATATACTTTTCCATATTTATACAAATATTATGCTCTTCATGATTACATATAATGGAGTATATAATTCATTCATATACTTTTCCATATTTATTAAATTAAGATTCTCATAATTATTATATATAATGGAACCTCTCATGCTTGCATATATTTTCTTAATTTCAATAATAAAAATAATTTTTGTATAAATAAATATTGGGATAACATTGAATTAAGTACTTGGACTTAATATACTTTAAATCAAGAGAATGGAGATATTTTTAGAAATTCGGAATTTAATTTAAAATCGAACGATCTCGATTATTTCTTGACTTGGCTATACGAATACGTCGTGGCATTAACTTAATAAAAATGGGTGAAATAGTAGCGACACGATTTTCTATTAAAATAATTATTAATCGCGTAAAAATTCTTGGTCGCTACAAACTTACCCCCTTAAAATAATTTCGTCCTCGAAATTAAACTTACTTGATCTTATGATTTCTGAACACTTAATCAGAATCTCTTCTTCTTCTTCTTATGTAGCATCATCGCTACCATATTTAACCCAACCATATTTAACCCACTGGACTTTGACTAAATGCATCAATTTGTTTTCTTAAGACATGAACTTTTCTATCAATAATAGACATATGTCTACTCATAAATTCTTCTGAATCAAAATGAAAATTCCCAATCGTATGTGATATTTCATCATATCTTGTAGTACTCATGTAACCTGTCACTTATCATCGTATCATGTAACCTCAAATATTCGTATTAATATCTCTAAAATTTCAATAAATCTTTACTAACATATCATACCATAATAATTTGTCATTTCTTCTTATCACCAAATATCCAAAAATAATTAAAACGATTACCTGAATATTTTCTATGTAATATACCCAAACATGTTATTCACATATCAACATAATCATCAGTTTATCTTTCCAATATTTGTAACCCAAAATTTCTGCAAAATTCAATAAACAAATATCTCCCAAATAATTAAAATTCTTAACTCAAATATCATAACATTTCCCGTAAGGTATTCCTTTCACTTGCACAAACTTATTAATCCTGATTCAATACAGTCCTTATTTCACTTTCACGTATTCCCGTATTATTTCTATACCTTGATTATTATATCAAAATATCAGTACCCAAAATCCAAGAAAATATTCCATATCTCAAATCCCGTCATCATCAAATCTTCCTTTTATTAAGAAAGTAAACGGCGCATAACTCTTGTTCCCTCTTTTCCATTATTCTATTCCGCGCTTTCTTGCTGGAATCAATATCACGCGGATTTCCTCCGATCCTTAATGCTTTTAAATAGTTCATGCTGGGAAGAGGTTAGATCCATCAAAACATGGATATCATTCTTACAAACATTCGCAAGTATTATTCCAGTCTTCCAATGAATGATCTGAGGAAAATTTATCGAATAAGACTCGAAAGATTGAGGTTGCTGATGGCTCATGGTGTTTCAGAAGATGTTCGCTGGTTGATCGAAGCAAATGTTCGACTATCTGGTGAATTACCTATGACATTTCCAGAGCACATGCCTGGTTTAGGCAAAAGCACCTTCGCAAAGAAACGAAGAGCAAAAAGGCTGAATGGTTGCTACAAATGTGCTCGTTGGAACTGTGATACTCGTTGCAAAACAGTAGGATATTCTTCTACTAATCGGGATGATAAAATCAAATTCATAAAGGGTGGACTGAGTAAGGAGTCTTTGGATGATATTCGACTGACTCTTGAGACGCACCCAAGTGGTTATGTGCAACGTGAACTTTTCTCCTTATACGCTCAGTTTAATGGGGACAAAAATCGTTATAGTCTCCAAAATATAATAGCAAAAGATCCTGTTTGCCAGTCTGTTTTACAAAATGAGGCTTCTGGCAGTTCATCAATGATATAAGGTAAATCTCTTGATACACATTTAAAATATTTTGCTGTTTTCTTTCACGCGTTTTGGAAATAAAATATATTTTCCTTTCTCGAGTTTTGATAAAGCTGGAAATAAATATATTTTCCTTTCTCGAGGTTTGATAAAGCTGGAAATAAATCACCGAAAGGTGATATATTTGGTAAAACAGTCAAAAGTTGGCCGATTTTGTCAAAAGTAAATCTTTACTTTTTCAGAATCAATGAAAAACAGTAAGTTTTTTTTCCGGCTTTAAATAGCCAAACATATTTCATAGTTCAGGCATCCCAAAATCACATCTTCTTCGTAAGTTTTCTCTTCTATACTATCAAAGATGGAAGCACCAAAACTTCGACAGATCAAAACTATTTGTGTATTTTGTGGATCAAAAGTGGGGAAAGGCTTCAGTTATCTAGAAGCGGCCGTAGATCTTGGAAAGAAACTGGGGGAAAAAGGTATCACTCTTGTGTATGGGGGTGGTAGCAGTGGTCTAATGGGTTGTGTTTCCCAATCTGCTCTTGCAGAGAAATCAAAAGTAATCGGTGTCATACCTGTCCCTTTGGTAGATGTTGCAGGAAAAACACGAGGGCATGAAGTTCAAACCTTATCCATCCATGAACGCATAACTTGTATGCTATATGGTTCTGATGCCTTTATAGCCCTGCCCGGAGGTTTTGGTACCTTAGAAGAAATCTTTAACATTACCTCGTGGGCTCAACTAGATCTCCATACTAAGCCTATTGGGCTTCTGAATGTTAACAATTTCTTTGATGGCTTGTTAACCTTTCTTGATTATGCTGTGGAACAGGGATTCATCTCTCCATTTTTCAGAAGACTCCTTATTTCTGCTCCTACTATTGATGAACTACTGGATAAGCTGCAGTCATATATCTCAATACAAGATCCAGCAGGGGTTAAGATAGATTGGTCGCAAGGAAGGGGAATCAAGCGAAAATGGAGTCCGATTAATGTAAACTTAACTTTATGAATCTTAGAATAGGTGGGGGTAGAGTACGGAGTATTCTTACTCTCGAGACACCCCTCTAATTTCCTAGGATTTTCCTTAATGTTTAAATCTTGTGTGTACCTCAAAGGTTCCAGGTGATAGATTACGGAGTATTCTTACTCTCGAAACACACCTTTTTGAAGGTTTCTTTATTTCCTCAAAAGGTCAGAGGTGGTAGGATACGGCTACTCCGGAAACACATCTCTCAATTTGAGGAATTTCCCATGTTGCTTTCTTTTGCTTTTGCGTGTTTTCATGTATTTCCTTTCTAGGGTGACTCTTGTGTGTTCTCCTTATGAGAAAATAATAATATCTCTGTTATCATCTACTAAATCTCGTTTGTGATGTAAATGAACTTGTATGTCTAACTTCAATTCTCTTAGTGATTGCATACCATACTATGCTCTTAACTCCAAACGATAAAATTCTAGGCAGAGTTTTCCTTTGAAATTTGGACTTATCCAAATCGTAAGCATACTTCATAACTCACAATAATAACTAATTGTACATTTGATCACAATTTCATCAAACTTCAATATCATCATAAATATTCCAGAAAATCAATTCATAATTCCTCAACATAGAAATTTCAAATCATAATTTCTAATATCACCATATCAAGTCCTTATTTCTCAATAATTAAGAGCCTAAACTTTAAATCTCCAACTTCATAATTCTTCTCATAAAAATCTCAATAAAATCATATCACTTATAATCTCAACATCTCATCATAACTTCATAAAACTGACTTTCTATTTCTCGTTTAATCTAAACGATGAATAATTCGAAAATATTATCTAGTCCTTTCTGTTGACTTCTCATACTTAGTGCCATGTCTAAAATCAATTATGCAAAGTCCATTTAGGGCTCATCATTTCTAAACTTGACGACAAAGATTATTTTGAAAATTATTCGTAAATCATATTTTTTTTTTTTTTTTCCAAAATTGAAACTTGAAGAGTGGTACCAATAATCATCCACAGTTTTTCCTTGCTTTTAAGCAAAGGTAGTGATAAAGGGATAAATTATTGAACCGAAAATTGAAACTTGAAGAGTGGTACCAATAATCATCCACAGTTTTTCCTTGCTTTTAAGCAAAGGTAGTGATAAATGGATAAATTATTGAACCGAAAATTGAAACTTGAAGAGGAAGTACTAATAACCATCCACAGTTTTTCCCTTGTTTTTACACAAAGGTAGTGATAAAGGGATAAATTATTGTACAATTCATTATCAATTTTGTTTGTTTAATATATTATTCCATATATTTTGGGCCAAAGTTACAACCCAACTTAATTTCTAATTGAGTCAATCTTACTAAGCTTAATATGAACCAAAATTCATATCAATATCCTCTATGTCTCATGATTCTACATTAAAATGAATAAATTAAAATTTAGGCTTCTATCAATTCATATCATACTCAACATGTATATTTCACTTAAAGATTTATAACATATGAATATTTCATACTTAACATGTCTTAATAAAATCGTAAATGACTTGCAAAGCATATAACATACCTGGTTCGAGGAGTCAATACGTGGAAAGTGACATAGTAGAGTGATGAGTTAAAATATTTTAAAAAAAAATTTATTATTAATCATTTCGCATCTTTACATAAGATTGGGCCTAATTAACCCAAATAAAATTTTATCGTCAAATCTTATTTTCCTTTAGTCCCCGAACTTCTAGAAATTTATCAAAGACATCAATATAAACATCATATCACTAACTAATTATATTCCATAAAATTTTCAGAACATTACAAACTCCCTTGCTTAAAATGAATTTTGTCCTTGAAATTCGCACATCAAATTTCATCATACTTTTCAAAATCATAACCATACTTGACATGTGAAAATTCAAATTTTTTTTTTTGAATAGTGATTTCGTTCACTGTTCATCATGAATAGCACGTCGTTTTACTGTTCACGTGAATAGTGTTTTTTTTTTTTTTTTTAAGAAATAAAATTTCAAAAATCTACAGAATCGTTTTTAAAACTCTTGTCTCTGATACCAACTGTGACGACCCGAATTCTCGACCATTCGAGTGCCACTAAAAGTGACTCATATCATATTATCGAGACTTAAATAGAAATGTAAAATTATTCAAAAGAATAATTAGAATCCCATAATTTTATTTGTGAATAAAAATAGAACATAATTTTCTTACATAAAGTTCAACATAATTATCTCATCAATCTTAACCACTTTTGCCACTTCCATGTTGACCGCCTCGAACCTTCAATTATCTGAAAATGGTAAATATCGTGGAGTGAGATTTATAAAATCTCAGTAAGTATACCAAGCATAAATTTTCTTTTGAAAGCATATGGATCATTTTCATCATAACATAAGATAGGATCGAAATACTCATAAACATAGGGAGACACAAGAATTTTACCGAACTTAAATGGCAAGAATTCTTATGTGTAGCGCTACTAAACTCCGGTCCCCTTAGCATAATCATAAACATATCATATGGAACCCATAACAATCTTGTGAGATTGATTTCATAGCAATGATCCAAACATTTTCATAAAAACATAAGATATACTTACTTTTCATAAAAACATAAGGTGTATTTACCTTTCATAAAAACATACTTACTTTTCATAAAAACATAAGATATACTTACTTGTCATAAAAACATACTTACTTTTCATAAAAACATAAGGTGTATTTACCTTTCATAAAAACATACTTACTTTTCATAAAAACATAAGATATACTTACTTGTCATAAAAACATACTTACTTTTCATAAAAACATAAGGTGTATTTACCTTTCATAAAAACATACTTACTTTTCATAAAAACATAAGATATACTTACTTGTCATAAAAACATAAGGTGTATTTACCTTTCATAAAAACATACTTACTTTTCATAAAAACATAAGATATACTTACTTGTCATAAAAACATACTTACTTTTCATAAAAACATAAGGTGTATTTACCTTTCATAAAAACATACTTACTTTTCATAAAAACATAAGATATACTTACTTGTCATAAAAACATACTTACTTTTCATAAAAACATAAGGTGTATTTACCTTTCATAAAAACATACTTACTTTTCATAAAAACATAAGATATACTTACTTGTTAA
Source organism: Ligustrum vulgare (assembly GCA_963555705.1). Classification (NCBI taxonomy): domain Eukaryota; kingdom Viridiplantae; phylum Streptophyta; class Magnoliopsida; order Lamiales; family Oleaceae; genus Ligustrum; species Ligustrum vulgare. The sequence goes on along the minus strand of OY743176.1, from coordinate 50,746,923 downwards.
AAGATTAAAATGAAGTGTAGTAGTAAATGGACCAAAACTTTCTTGACCACCTTGAATTTCTCTTACTTGTGGATTTTGTCAAGAGATTGGAAATAAGTGTATATGTGTAGAGTTGTGTGTAAAAGAGATGGGTTTAAATAGATGTATAAAGTTGGCATATTGTAAACATAATCATTCAATTCTATTAATTTTAACACATCCTTTTCTTAAAGTAAAGCACCATTCATATACTTTTCCATATTTATACAAATATTATGCTCTTCATGATTACATATAATGGAGTCTTATCAACCATTCATATACTTTTCCATATTTATACAAATATTATGCTCTTCATGATTACATATAATGGAGTCTTATCAACCATTCATATACTTTTCCATATTTATACAAATATTATGCTCTTCATGATTACATATAATGGAATCTTATCAACCATTCATATACTTTTCCATATTTATACAAATATTATGCTCTTCATGATTACATATAATGGAGTCTATAATTCATTCATATACTTTTCCATATTTATACAAATATTATGCTCTTCATGATTACATATAATGGAGTATATAATTCATTCATATACTTTTCCATATTTATACAAATATTATGCTCTTCATGATTACATATAATGGAGTATATAATTCATTCATATACTTTTCCATATTTATTAAATTAAGATTCTCATAATTATTATATATAATGGAACCTCTCATGCTTGCATATATTTTCTTAATTTCAATAATAAAAATAATTTTTGTATAAATAAATATTGGGATAACATTGAATTAAGTACTTGGACTTAATATACTTTAAATCAAGAGAATGGAGATATTTTTAGAAATTCGGAATTTAATTTAAAATCGAACGATCTCGATTATTTCTTGACTTGGCTATACGAATACGTCGTGGCATTAACTTAATAAAAATGGGTGAAATAGTAGCGACACGATTTTCTATTAAAATAATTATTAATCGCGTAAAAATTCTTGGTCGCTACATGTGGATAAATGGAGATGACGAGAAGGCACAAAGCCTTGGGATGAGATAATTTTGAGAAAGTGAATCGAAACTCATGCGCATGATCATGCATATGTTACTTGCTGAGCTTTAGCTTATTTAGTTTTGCATTGTAGGTATGACAATGCATGAATTGGAGGTTAGTGCGACCTCTCAAATAACGGAATGATTGTGTATTGAGTACCTGACCGTGGTTCATGGGCCTCTCACCAGGGAAACCCCAAAAAGGTCCAACTACTTTTAAATAATTTTATTTCGTTTCAAAATAGTTAAATATCTTAAATAGCAAATTCCCGACTATCTTCCTCTATTCGCTCTCTGTTCCCTATTTTAAACAGATATTTTTATATTAACTACTAACTATAAAGTTTTTATATTATAGTTTGTTTATTTTATTTTATTTTCTTCTGAATTAAATTTTAAATGATATTTCAGAGAAGAATAATTATTTTTAATAATGTCCAATTATGCTTTAAAAATAAAAGTTCAAATTTATTTATATTTAGAGCGGGTAGATAAAATATTATTTTATTCGTTTGAAAAATAAAAAATGGCGGGAAAATAAATAAATGAATTAAAATTGAAAATGAATTTGGGACGCCACATCGCGTGGTATCAGAGCATGATTTTAAATGGTTCTGAAGACTACCCAGTGTACACATGTCTGACAGTCATTTGGAGTGCACCAACCAAGCGAGCTATCACTTGTTTTATATGAATTAATTATCAGAAATGTGAAATTCCAAGTGGATATTTGTCTTGGAATAATTTGCTTACCTGGATTCAACTAAGGTGTCTAGAGCCTACAAGATAAAATGTGATATGAATATTTTGCAAGAATGATATGATAAGTATGATATTTTGGAATGAAGTTTGTTGTTAAGACAAGCTTAACAAGTAAAGAATGCATGTCATTCATAAAATACTTGGAACGGAGATGATCTAGTGAAATGTATATTAAGAGTGATTGCGTCTTAGATGTTCTATCATCTGATATATCAATCTCTTCTATTGCAGTGAGCAACGAGAGATCAAATTTATAACTTATTATCAATAATTAAATATTTGAAAGGGATGAGTTATATCGAAGAATTACATTGAGTTCAAGATTTTCGAGAATATACATTTTTTGTCAGATGTCGACATTCAGGAACTTGATATCAAAATTTGAGAAATAGGTGGATATTGAATTAGAATGATGGATATATTTTTCGACACTAAGGCAATTTCATGTTCAATCTTGAAAAATATTTTGGAATTCATTATGAGGTTACGCCTCACATTAAGAATATATATATATATATATATATATATATATATATATATATATATATATATATATATATATATATATATATATCTTGAAGCGTGAACCTTGATAATACCTTATATCCAATTTTATGATGCACAATGTAAGATGTTCATCAGTTGAGTTATTTTATGGAGTAACTAAGAATGATAATGTTCAATAACGGCAACGGTAATGATATTTCCAACCATATGTACGTTCCCATTGATATTGTGCAAATGACAGTGTTGTTCCTTGGTATTCACTTACGCTCTTATTTAAACGTATTTCGGAATATATCATGGATCCTACTTGTACAAGATTAATGAATCATCTCATTGGTCCTCAACAAAGATATCAGAAAAGTCAACTATTTCCCTTCATAAAATAGTCACTACAGCACCTTTATCGAACTCTATTTTCCCCACTTCATTAATATAATGTATTTCACATGTTTTGGTGGCATTAATTTATCCTCTTTCATCAACACCATTTTATCTAAAAGTACTCTTATTGCTCCTCCCTAATAAGGGAAATTCAGAGTTTATCTTGTCGAGAAAATTGTAATAATCTGATCTCCTTTGCTTATGATATTTCACTTCATTGAATTGAAATATATTCCAAGGAGCCCAAATCTTATGTTGTAATTATTTATTACAACGGTCTCAAAATTCATTCTAATAAAACAATATTCTTGAAAATCAAGTTTTCATTTACTTATTAATTTTGAAGATTCAATTCTTGATGTACCTTATTGAATATCTATTTTTTTGAGATATCGTAAGTTTTGAATATTGACTTATGCCTAAACATTCTTTTGACTTGACATCCATCCGTTTTCAAGAAATTGGTTAATTAATAAATATTTGACTCCTATGTGGACCTTATTTTGACTCGACGTTTGTTGGGCTCATTAATGAACATTTGTTCATTAATAACTATTTGACTCAGATAAGACATTCTATTGTAATCCATTTGTTTTGTGTCTCTATTGATCTCAATTGTGTCTCTTGATTGTCCGATTGTTGCCATCTCAATTGTATCTCTTGATGGTCCAATCATTGTCCAGTTTCTTAAATTCTAAATTACCCACTTGTCGGTATATTGAATGTTTAAAATCATGATTTTCGTTCACACTCAGTACACCGGTTAAATTTGGGACCCATATCTCACCCTCCATAAATGAATTACTACAGAGTCTTGCAATATAATCAATTATTATCATTTGTGAATCCAGCTCAATCATATCCTTAAGCCCAGTCATCGTGTTATTCGAAATGATATAAAAAACCTCAATTCATTGGACTCTAATAGTATTTATTGTCCTTTTGTGAAAGATGTTTTGAAATTTAAGTCTTCATTTATAAAAGATTTTTTCTCTCTCACTTGCATGTGAAGGAAAGCCAATGATTGAGGTCACTTTCTTAGTGAAACTCGTCTATGGTATTAGCAAATCTTTCACTTGTCTTTCCTCTCAATGAAACATTTCTTTGGTTATGCCCATGTAAATTGTTTAACCGAATGTTTCTGTTTAAATCTTGTAAATTACCCAATACGTTAGATAATCTTTTAAATTCATTTATTTATTAATCACATCTTCCTATTTATCATTTTAATTCAGGAAATGATGTGATAATTCTAACACTCGATTTTGATAATTTATAGTTCGGGTGTTATTCATTCAATTATGAAAATTCAACAATCGATTGTTTCTAGAAATTCCTGATTTGATATTTTCCCATCTATAAGTTACGTAAGTATTTTTCTTTGTCATTTCGCTTTATTAAAGAATGTGACAATCCTACTCCCGAACCGTGACATCTTGATTTACTTTTAACTCAAGTACTACTCATTAATATTCATCTACCTGAAATGATAAACATGGTAGCTTATGGATCTAGATTTTTCTATTTTTAACTCTTAGTCTTCAGAAGAGCAAAACTCCCTAAATTTTTTATGCCTTGATCTAATTATGCTATATTTCAACTCTAATGAAATATATCCATGTCAATTCACTTTCCCATATTGAAATTCGTATGATTTGGATACAGTTTTCCTTTGGAGCTAAATATTTCCTCATACTCCATTAATGTCTTGTACCCGCTAAAATTGAAATGTAGAGAATTGATGTCTCTAATGTGTTTTCTTCTTCTATCCCTCCATTTCTTGAAATAACATTTTTTTGTTCCTAAGTTCCAAGTTCTTTCTTCCTTTGTGATAAGGGAAAATTGAAATATTGCCCTTATCAGTTATTTCATGTGAGACTCAATTTTCTCTACTAATTGATTTCTATATACATATGTCTTCATTTGAAAGAATCAGCGTTTGTTCCCATTGAGCTTAAGTTTTGTTGTAATCATCCATTACAACAAACTTATGTTTTGATCTACTTTGATCACAACTTCCGGTAGTTTAGTCGTTACCTTATTATTAAAACGACTCGACCAATCCTGGTTTTATTGAAACTCGAATCATATTTATTTCTCCTTTGAAATACGAAGATCTTGGAATCTGAATCTATGAAAGAGATACTTTCTTCACCTAATGGATCTAAAATCTATTAGCTCAGTTTTTCTATTAAACTTTCTTTTACATCCATATTCATATAGACATATATGATTCAGTGTCTATGATACCTCGAGTTTGAATCTCAACAAACATATGAATTCATTGAGTTATTATGTTATAATCGAGAACTTTTGAATCCATGGATTGGAGGTTGGTGCGTACTCTCAAATGACGGGATGATTGTGTACTTGGTACCTGACCATGGTTCATGGGCCTCTCACCAGGAAAACTCCAAAAATGTCCAACTACTTTTAAATAATTTTATTTCCTTTCAAAATAGTTAAATATCTTAAATAGCAAATTCCCGGCTATCTTCCGCTATCCTTTCTCCGTTCCCTATTTTAAATAGATATATTTTTGTCAACTACTAAGTATAAAATTTTTATATTATAGTTAGTTTATTTTGTTTTCTTTTAAATTAAATTATAAATGATATTTTAGAGAAGAATACTTATTTTTAATAATGTCCAATTATGCTTTAAAAATAAAAGTTCAAATTTATATTTAGAGCGGGTGGATAAAATACTATTTTATTCATTTGAAAAATAAAAAATGGCAAGAAAATAAATAAATGAATTAAAATTAGAAATGAATTTGGGGCGCCACACTAACATTATAACTCACAATCTCAAATTAAAATCTCAAAAAAAAAAAAAAAAAAAAAAAAAAAAAAAAATTCTCAATATCAAAAAGACATTCTCAAAATCAAATTAGATAATCTAATGACATAATCTAAAATTCACCAAGTCCCCATTATAATTTATACCTCACAGTCACATTCTCACATAATCACATTTAAATCTCAAAATCACATTGTCACTATCCTTAACTGATTCAATCTAAAAGCAATGAAGAATCAAGCAAGCTCCTTAGCCACATGACATGCCCTCTGCCCTCAGACTCCACAGAATTCAAATTTCAATTGCAAATATATGATGCGATTAAAGTTAAACTATTAAAGGGAATTAAATTTTGATGAGATTAAAGTTAAGTAGCTAAAGGGAATTAAATTACAAAAATCACATATTCAATTGCAAATCTGTGATGTCATTAAAGTGAATTAGTTAAAGACCTCTGTTTGTTAAAAGTTTTTTGTTTAAAAACATGTTTTTTTATGTTTTTTAGGTAAAATATGTGGTTGAAAAATGGAGAGAGAAAATGTATATGGTTAAAAAGTAATTTGAGAAATTGTGTAGGAAAAAATATGTTTAAAAACATGTTTTGCCAAACGGTGGCTAAAATTACAAAAATTTAATTCCAGCAAATTAAATCGAAAAACGAAAATTGAAAATCATAAATCATAAATCTAAAACTGAGTAATGCATCAATTTAGACTGCATTTTAGGAATCACAACAAAACGAGACTCAAACTCTCGGTCACCAGACTCACTACTCAAAGTTTCAAATAATATTTTTTATATACCTACTAACACTGAGCATGGGCGGCGCGGCGATCGAGAGACTCGTGACCTCAGAGTCGAAGGGGGAGAGCTGGAGTCTGGACATAGTCGACAACAAACTTAGCTCACCCATGCCACAGGGCGAGCTAGTTATGGAACTCTCGGGGGACGATTCAAATTTTAATGAACGAAGGAGGTAAGCAAGTGAGTAGCGGAGCAACCAGACGTCAAAACTAGGAGGGTTTTTTGAGGTTTTCCGAGGGAGAGACTAGAGAGACTGGAAAAAGGTTACAAAGAAAGGAGGAAATGAAAGAAATTGGGTTTGATTTTGTGTTAGTGTTTGAGCTGATTGATTCATCTATTGACTATTAGGTTAAAAGGTTTCATGGTTCAGTGGACTGGGTTGATTGAATATATATGGATTGAGCTAATTTAAATTTTGGGCCGAGCTATAATTTCCTTTCTTCTTTTTATCGGGGTAGTTGCATTGATGTCGTCAAATTTAACTCTTTTACGTTTATCGACACTTGTAATTTGTTTATTGTGTAAATGACGTCTGAACATAAAAAATTTGTAAAAAAAACATCCTATATTAAATCCATTAAATCAAAAATATATTATATTATTGTTGGAACTAAATATTCTGCCTATCCTAAAATTAAGCAACGGAAATGATTATTTATTTTGAAAAAATAGATAACTCCTGTCAGTTACAAAAACTAAAAAAGGTATGGAACTGATCACGAGCCATGAAAAAATACAAACCATCATGTTCCCTTTTGAAACATACACCATACGTTGGCCACATAATCAGAAATGACGAAGAATCAATCTGAAACTCTCCATTCTAGTGAAAAATAAACCATCATCTAATTTTTGAAAATTGGCTTATTGTTTCAAAGAAAATTGTTCTGAGATTTTTCCTGTAATCATAATTACACAACACGGAATCAATCAACAAGAGAGCAAGCTTTCTTATTCTCTCTTGATATTTCACCAACAGCATTCGGAAGAAAGGTTTTGCACCTTTCTGAAATTAATTGACAGGTACGTTTGAATAATTTTATGTGAAATCGGTTTGAAATGTGAAATATTTGCACACACATAATCAATTTTTGGAACCTGATGTTGCATAAATTTACTGACACAGTATTCTGATCAATATATGATGAATATCATAAGTGTTTTGAATGAAAATGACGAGTGTGTTACTCCCAGATATACAATGATGTCAAATATGTTTATTGTCTGCCTATGCATGGATTCCACTTTAGAACTAAATATGTATCAGAACTGCATCATTTTATTTGGCTTGACGTGATACTCTGATGCTCAGATCAGAAATCTGCTGGTGTTTAATATGAAGAAAGAGAAAGAGTATCCAAAGTGTACTATGAATTTGGAACTTCCAACCAAAAGGGAAAAAAATAATTTATCATACCTGCAGTATGATTAAAATGTTAGTGATAAAAAAATAAATGTTAGTGGTAAATGTTATACCTGCAGTATTGACAAAAGTAAATGTTAGTGATAAATGTTATACTACTTTGATGAGTGAAGTTTCATTTTTTGAATTTATATAATTACTTGACCATGTAAATTATATAATTATTTAACCATGTATTTTTATTAGCATATACAAGGGATATGAAGTTGCAAAATGTTGTCTTATTATATTGTTACAGGAGATGGGGGCTGTGACTGTCTTCATACACTATGGAGGTGAATGGGATGATTCGAATTGTTATGTCAATTACTCTGTGCGTGGTGTCATTGTGCCATCATATTGCAACTATTTAACACTAGTTGGTATGACTGCTAGTCAGCTAGGCAAAGATGACGAAAAAACCATGTTTAAGTTGAATTACCAGGTATATGATAAGGGGCCAAAAATTCCGATTTCTGATGATATGTCTCTAAAATTTTATATAGAATTTAAGATGTGAGAACCAGACAGGCGATGTTACCCAATATGTGTGAGTGTTGAGGATTTGACACCTAATGAAGAGCATCAGGGCACCGATAGTAGGGTACTAGTAAACCAAAAAATATTTATTGATTCAATTCCAGTGCATAGATTGGTGGATGATGCACTAACATATGCTGAGTATCCGGATTTGGAAGAAATGGGCGTGGAGTTGTGAGAGTATGTGAACATAATAGAAGATGATTTTGAAGAATCACTTCATAATGTGGTGACAATGCCAATAGTTGAAGGGTTTATTAAGGGAAGGGTATTCAAGGACAAGGATCTACTTGTTACAAGTTTGTCATTGTGGGCAATAAAAAACAGGTTTCAGTATGTTGTTTGGAAGTCAGACTGTAAGTTTTACTGGTTGAAATGTATTGATAAGTCCTGCATTTGGAACTTCAAATCATCAAGAACAAGTAGCGTTGGTAACTTCAAAATAAGGGAGATTATTGACAATCACACGTGCTCCATGGATTCAGTAATTGTTCATCACCATTAGGCCACTAGTTTTTTTATTGCTAACTGCATGGAGCACAAGTTTCATTCAACAAGGACAATTTATACACCTAAAGACATATGTGACGACATGCATCATACATACGGTGTTGAAGTGAGTTACGATAAAGCGTGGCGTGCACGGGATCGTGCGATACAAATAATTCGAGGTGATCCATTTGATTCATATGGAAATTTACCCGCATACATGCATAGATTGCAGGTTACCAATCCGGGTTCTATTACTAGTATAAAGGTCGATTCAGAATGTAGATTCATGTTTAGTTTTGTAGCACTTGGGGCATCAATAGCTGGATGGAGTCACTGTAAACCAGTCATCGTAGTTGATGGGACATTCCTAACAAGTAAACACGGTGGCACTCTATTTACTGCATCTACACAGGATGCGAGCAACAATATATTTATTCTAGCATTTGGAGTGGGGGTTCTGAAAACAACAATGCATGGGAGTGGTTCTTGCAGGGTGTGAAGGGTGCATACGGCCAACGAGATGATTTATGCATCGTATCTGATCGTCACAGGAGTATATCACATGCTGTAGATACTGTATTTCCGGATGCATTCCATGGAGCATGCACTTACCATTTGCTCCAAAATTTGAAGAAAGAATTTGGGAAAAAGGGAAAAGGATTGAGGGAACCTTTCAATGCTGCATCGAGGGCATACACAAAATCCGAATTTGAGATTAACATGAAAAGATTGGATGCAATTCACAAGGGCATCAGAGGGTATCTGGTAATGCATGTGGTGAAATATTAATATCTTATAAATCAATGTCAATTGAAAATAGGTGAAAGATTATTCTGAAAACATTTCAATTATGCAGGCTGAAGTTGGATATGAGAAATGTTCTCGATCGCATATGATGAAAGATAGATACTCCACTATGACGTCAAACATTGCAGAATCAGTTAACTCAGCCATTAAATATGCAAAAAACTATCCCATTGAGGCATTATTTGAGTGTCTAAGATGTACAATACAAAAGTGGTTTTCCAAGAATCTTAAAGATGCTATGTCGACCTTTACGAGCTTGGATGGACGTCATGACAAAATGTTGAAAGAGAGGATCTCCCTATCAAGAAGTTTACGGGTTAGATATTTCGGACATGCCTCATTCAATTTCAGCCAAAGTTTATATTGGTTTAGTAATATTAGTAGAATTAGTTCACCGGAAACAATATATATTACATTTAATATCGTATCCTTCATCTTGTAAAAAAATAACTAAATAAATATATTTTTAGGTACACCCTTCGAGCGACACCCTATTCTAGGTGAATGATGATACATCTACGTATGTTGTTGATATGGATGAAAGGACTTGCTCATGCAGAAGGTTTCAGCTCGACCATATTCCTTGTCCACATGCAGTTGCTGTGATTGGCATACAAAACTATTCATTATCTGACTATTGCTCGAAATATTTCACAAGAGAAGAGTACGTTGCTGCATATCGTGTCTCTGTTTATCCACTTGGAAATAAAGATGACTGGAATGTGCCAAATATATTCAAGAAGATGACTGTGCTACCACCTATGACAAACCGTGGGCCTGGCCGACCAAAGGAAAATAGATACAAATCCTATATGGAGTTCAAGAAGAGAACTCGATGTGGAAAATGTGATGATTATGGACATAACAGTAGAATTTGTCCAAATCCAACCAATAAGACTAGTAGAACAGAAAAGAGAAGGCAGAAAACTTCTTCAGGTATCAAAAAAAAATCTCATTTTTGAAATAGAAATTAAATATTTAAGCATAACATGTTTTTCGATTTGAATAGTAACATTGCCTTATCTCTTTTTTGTAGCAGGATGTTAAAAGCGGTGATGTTGAGGTTGTTGAGACTGTCAAATACACATCAGAATGCTATCACTTGAACATGTTGGTCGAAGATAAATTGATGTCTTAAATGACATTCATTATAATTTTTATGTTTCTTTTAGAATGTTGCTAGAAAATAATGATTCAAAATATCATGTAGTGATTCATGTTCTTTTACAGTGTTTAGAATAAAGGGAATTGACATTGATGTCTATTGTTTCGGTTACATATGAATATTATTTTTGGTGATTGCACACAACTTATGTTATTGGTTATATTGATATGAAATGTTTGTGTATGGTGAATTTTTTTTTAAAACCAATTGTCATCTGATTCAAAGTTCCATTAGTGGTAGTGGTCATAGGTTTCCAAAAGAATAGACAATTATGGCGAGTTTCGTTAATGGAAGTAGTCTCCTTAAAAAGATGATGATTTGCACAAAGAATATACATTTGTCCAGGTATAAAGCAAATGTTGAAGTGATCGATCCCTTAAAATTAGTGGTCTATGTCTTTATATCCTGGGACAGGAGCCGTGTCTCCAACATTGATGGTATTGATGGTAAGAATAATCGATATTAATCGTTATAGAATGATAATGTGTTCAACCACATGTTCATACATTTAGTAATGATATGCAGTTTTATTAAAAAAAAAGGATGATTTCAAATGGAGTTCTACACAACGAACAGGGATTCAAATCACTAAAAGTACATCTGAGATTCTGCTGAAGGTGAATTTGATCTAAAATTGATATAATCAATTTCAGGGAGATTTGTATCTAAAATATAATTATACTTTCATGTATTCAGAGAATAAATGATCTATCATTGCCTTAAAATTTATATTCTCATAATTGAATCTATGTTTTTTCATTTAATTATGCATCCTTAAATGGCATTTTTTGTTAGCTATACTACTGCTTACACTGATCAAGACAAGTTACACATTATATGTCAATTGGGTTTGCTAAATTACAATGGTCAGTATCATTATTAATGCTGGAACTGTTATATAGATATGAGTTGAGCATCACAATCAGACAGTCACAGGCCTCGACTTCTGCTGGGAGTATCATATTTATAAGAGTAGAAGAGTATAAATAAAATTCTAGACTATTGTAGGCCAGCAAGAAAGCAACCTAAGTACTTATAGCATAAGACCAAATCATCAATTATGTCAATTATGGGAGCAATGAAACCTTTCCACCACAATAAAATTCAATGAATTAGCTTTTTGACCACATTAAAGAAGAAGGTTCATATGTACTGGGAAAAAAAATTGGCAATTCATATACTAATTGACATCGAATTCAAAGAAATAGAAGATTTATGGTAGGATGGTGCAGTTGATGTGATGAGATTATGTATATAGCTGCCACTACATAACAAAGGAAAGAAGCATCCAAAGAAATTCCAAAAGAGAAAAGTGAGATGATCATATTTAATTAAAAAATATATATATATATCAAGAAATGTCACCACATGGGTAATTTAAAACAAGTTTTGAATAAGCATCTCTCTTATAATACCAATAAGAAATTGAGAAACTCGTGGTGAAGTGTTAAATTATAGTTTTCGAAGTCCAACAAAAAATAGATGATCTATTTATGTCTTCAATCTCACTGCACTCGGTGCATTGAACCATATTATGTCAGGCTCTTCAATCATGTACTTGTATAGCTGTGTAGAGATGATATGCCGAGCAACAGAAGTATCAAACTGTTGAGGCATGTCCGCCATCTTTTCCTCAATTAAGTATTCTGCATACTTTATGACAAAAACCCCGCAATCTCCACTGTACAAAGGAATAATAAAAAAAATAAAATAAGGTTGCTTTAATGAATGATTGAGAAATTGTACTTATACTCAATTTCAAATTGTAAATTTGGAAAATTTGCATAATAAGAGATAACGGCTCATTGCCTATATCAAACATAATAATATGCTTGTTGTGAACAAAGTTAAAAATGCATCGTAAGAATTACTCACTCATTATTTTGTTGCGGGCAATGTTCAATAAGTCTTAGTTCCAGTTGGGTGTCAGGGAACTTGCGCAGACCATCATTCGTTGATTTAGCCAATATGGGTAATGCAATGCGCATGGAACGGACAGTTGAATATACCAATGGTTTCCTTATGATTTTATAGTATGAGTTGTAAACATCAAGACGCCAGTTATCCATGTCGAAGTGAGCTAATATCCAATGGCCTGGAATGGGTATCCACATCGGTATAAGCACGTGATCAACTTCTGTCCAAGGAGCATTGAATTGGATCTTCCTTCCATTTGTATACCCGAAGTTGCAGTCTGTTGATGTTGCTCCTTGGTTATCCCACTTATTTTACCATCGAAGTTGCAGTCTGTTGATGTTGCTCTTAAAGTGTGATCGTTTCTCAGCCTTAACATCATCCGGATGAAGTAGAATGCAACATCTATGTGCTGTTCACGATAAAAATCAAGCATTTTAGTTGATTATTATGTAATAATAATAAATTCACACGAAATACAAATATTTGTGTAAACCTGCATGAGCTTATGGAAAAATGTGTACCGTGTCATTCAGAGGGCGTGCGACCTCATACAGGTCATGCCACCACATGACTGAATATATGGTGATGGGACCTAGTTTAGTTTCCTTGCAGATTTCGACGACATCGGCATCATTCTTATTTAACCTGTATGTGAGATGTATTTATTTATAACAGTTTAATATGAATAAAACAACTAAACATGCGTCAAGTTTCCTAATATAAACATTAAGACAATAAATTCACTACCCCTTTTTAAGTTGCAGACATTCTGTGTAGAACTTGTTGAATTTGTCACGGTCCAATGCATGTGGGAGTTGAAGGCATGTCTTATATACAAATGTGTAACCACTACTTTGAGTTGAAACCCCCAATCCTTTATTCGAATTGATATTTGATTTTTGTTTTTTGATGACTCCACCTTGTGTAATGTTGTCTTCGCCAATATGAAATGGTACTGGGGAAATCTGGATGAAAATATATTATTAGATATGAACTGTTTATTGCAACAATATAATGTATATATCACAATGTTATCTACCTCCTTCTTGAAGAGACTGCTGGATCTGAGTTTTTTAATTGGGTCAGTTTCAGTGAAGTGTGGAATTCCATCACCAGTCTTAGTGGATGACGACCATTGGTGTTCGCCCAATGAAATCGAAGGTTGCAATGGAACTTCACGGTTGAGGTTTCTCTTAGTCGTCCATGGTGAATGGGATTTCGATTCCAGTTTTTTTCCACTACTTGATAGCTGCATTTGTAACAAAAATCAGAACATCTATTGGAAAAAATTGTTTTACATATATCGAGAACTTGAAATATATTCAATGAACTAAACATCATTCATCGGATAAGCTACTGGCATACCACTTGGTCTACGATATTATCCATTTCCTTGATTTGTTCATTTGTCAAGACAAGCCCATCATCCAGAACTATAGAATCGTCATATGTGTCGGGTTCAATGCCTAGGTCAAATAACGGTGATCCAATGGGTGAATCATATGTGATCAATTTTTCATCAGTGGCCAAACCTGACGTACACTGTGATTTGCTTCCAATAAATGACTTTAATACACCAGGGAAGATTAAAAGTGAATATTACTGATCCTGGTGGATTTAATAAACTCCAAAAGATTGAAAATTCAAGAGAAATAACTGTTAAGTGAAACTATTCATAGCACAACTATCCATCATTTTTGAAACCAAAGATTGATAGATACGACAATGTTATATGATAATGATGTTCCTAGTAAAAATAAGAATGATTATATTGTGTACTGGTGTGTACATAAGTTACATACATTAAAATTGTATTTACCTTGTTGAAGGAAGGGATCTTAACCGTTGGTGGAGAGGTGATATAACCCTTTACTGAAGAAGGGTTTTTTTCTATCCCATAGCAAACGTCACTCTAAAAATATATATATTATTATCATGAAATTGGAAAAAAGAAATCAGTAAAACAACTATTTAACTGGAATATATGATGACAAATCATCATATTCAGATATGATGTCGGGTAAAACCTTTGAATGTTGATTTGACAAGGTGTGATCTACATCTGTATATATACGTATTCCCTTGATGGGATTGAACTTTTGGAGCCCAATGGAAGGTTCCTGTGTGTGTGAACCAACATCAATTTTGTTACAAAACATACATGCATTTGCAATGGGGGAGCTGTAGTATTAGCACAGAATAATATAAATAAATGTACCATTGGTTTGGAGTTGTTACTGGAAGGTTGTATTGTGCAGTTCATTGGGTAACCTTTAGCTAGATTGCTCGTTGATGTAATCTGAATTACTTCCAAACACTCTGAAATCTGTTTGTTTACATATTGTTGTAGTTGCACGACTTCCATCCTCAACATGAAGATCTCTGTCGCAAAGTTTGAAGTTTCCTTAACCACTGACTTAAGTCTCTTTATCCACCTTCTATTCCTTGCTGTCTGATAATGGTTGGTAGTAGTGAAAAAAATTAGGGTGTATGAAAGGAAATAATAAAAAAAAAAACTAGACTTTAGAAGGGAAAAATATCTAATAATAAAAGTTTATTTACCAGATTTTGCTTGCAACTTGGATGATTCCTAGAAACATCTGTAGATAGATCACTCATCTTGATTTTTGTATGGTCATGTTCCTTTAACTCATTCCTCTCATCTGGAGAGTCTTGTGAGTGGTTGAAGTGCATCATTTTATCAGAATGACTTGGTACATCTTTGCTATTACGACCCTCGGCATACCTTCTATTGTTGCCTATTTGAACCTGCCCAAGATGCATAACAATATGTATGTGGTGTGTAAATTATAATGAAATGAACATTTGAATTGCATATTAATAAGAAAATGAGTTATCATAACAGGTATTACCAGATTTGGTTGGCATCCTGTAGAAAAACAGGTAACACTGTCAGTTTCAGTTTGCATTTTCTGAATGGTATCTTCATTTTGTTGTAGCCTACTCCTCTCAGTGTCCGTTTCTTGTGGGTGGCTTAGGTGCATCATTTGGGAAGAATTAGTTGCTACATTATTGCTGGTTGGAACATTTCTGTGACAATAAAATTTGAAAATGTCATATTACAGCCTGGTATCCCAGTTCAATGTATAGATGGGAATTAAAAATCTGACATGATATTTAGTTGAAAAATATAAAATTTGATGAGGGTACCTTAACAGATCTCCATTAGTTTCTTCATCGTGCAGGTCATCATCATCGTCACTAGAATTCAGGGCCACCAAGATTTCTTTTCCTTTCAAATTTCCACTCATAGATTCAGCTGGATACTCCCGAATTTCATCTACTATGATAATGGGTTTATTTGAAGCACCGAATGAATCCTTCCTATGAGCAACACATTGGTTACGTTGTTGAAATAGAGGAACTGGTGGCACATTATTATGCACGAGCAAAGGGTCCATTGATCCTGCTGGGATAACAACTTTGCTGTGGGGGCAGTCTGATGTTGGGTTTGAAGCAACATATTTGATGCGGTGCTGATTTGGAAGTACAAAATCATCATCGTCGTCAATGTGGATGCATGAGATTGTTGTGTTTCTCGAGAAGTTTGACAATTGTTGTGATTTTTTCTTCATATCACGTTATAGTGGATCAAGAGCTTCCGCAACATGAGCTACCATCTTCACAGCTCGAACCTATAAATTTTTTAAAAATGTGTATTTTTTATACAGGAAAGGTGATTTCAATAGAATACATAATATATAATTAAATTATAACATATGGAGAAAGTAATAATTTGGTGGAAAACCAAGGAAGAATCTTACATCCGGACCGGTGAAAACATCAGTAGCGAGGTGAAAGGGGGGGGGGGTACATCATCATCTAATTCGGTTGTCCAGTTAATAATCCTTGGTCTCCTACTGGAAACTTTTGAGCAAATTTTTCCTTCGAGGATAGGAAGGACCTCATAAATCCAAACTTGAAATGCAGTAACAAAACCATTTAGTCTATAACTCATTGTAGGTCGACCCTCCCCCTCTATCGTAACTTGCTTTTTTCGTAGTGCTTGCTGAAGTGAGGTAAGTGTGAGCTTGAAAATGTCCTTTCCCCAAGGATAATTTTTCAAATCAGCTGAATCAACAAGAACTAAAAGTGTCTCATCCACGAACCTCTCATATGCAGTGCTAAACATCAAATGAGTGACAAGGAAGAGTATCCCCATAATGACAACATCACGGTTGTTACGGTCTGACATCGAAGTAAACACCTCAAAAACATCTTGATTTGTAATGTGGTTTAAATGTTTAAAGTATTCACTCCTCAACCTGGAATAACTCGAAGTATATTTTCCACGGTTTTCATAACCGGAGCAGCGAAGACCAGTTATTAAGTAGAAATCATCAATCCCAAATTTCACATTTTCGTTGCCTAAACGAAACCATATCTCCTGTTCGTTTGGCTGATTTACCTCCCTCAAAAGAACTTGATGAATTAATTGTGGGTTCACTGTAACCTCATGCATTTCAAGAAAATACCCGAAGCAAGTGGATCTAAATATCCTTTTTTGCTCAATTGATAATCGATTATTCAAAGTAGCGACAATGAGATCTGATGGCTTTACATTCACCTTCCCCTGGAACCAGTCGTCAGGTTTCAACTTCAATTCCCATTCCTATAGAGAAGTAAAAAAAAGAAAAAAAACTCAGACAAATACAATGATCGATGAAAACCTCATAGTTAATCAACTGTGCGATTGTGCAACTACTTTGATAAATAATTGAAACATACCTGGCTTTGAATGGGTACCTCCTTGGATATCTTTTGTTTGCGGGGTGTTCGAGCTCGCTTGTGATATTTTGCGATCAATCCGAATGCCGATGATTTGTTGTTGAATTTCAACCTGGGAGCAACCTTTTTACCAGATCTACACTTTCCCATTTAGCATCAAGTCTGCAAAGTATGAACATGATTTAATATAATCAGCACTAATTGGTGGACTCATCCAACAATTAAGGTTGAGTATAATATGTAGGAGTTCTGGGGAAAAGCTACAAGTAATACTAAAACTTTGAATTAGTTCTGGGGAAAAGCTACAAGTAATACTAAAGTATCAGTCTAGAATGAACAATCATATATATATTTGGTCTAGACTTCATGATTACAATTCCAGACTTAATCAACAAATTACCACAAAATTTTGGAAATACACCTTAACCGTGTTGTTGCTAAATCAATTTTACTTATGGAATTCAGGATCTGGTCTTACAGGGATTGATAATCAAACTGGTACTGCTTTAGCATCAGGAAGTAGCAGTTGTAATGGAAAACTGGTAAGGAATGCTGACCATGGGACTTTAGGGGTAGAGGGATATCAGATTGTGAACCAATGGGCAGAGAAACTGTGGATGAATATATGAACCTTGTATAGAAGAATTTCTACAAGATATTGACTGATGAAATGGAGAAGTTGAGCCCAATTGAAACTCGAAGTCTTTCACCACCCCGATAGGCCACGAACAAGACGAGTGTCTGCTAAGTGTACAAGCACGAATTCATCAACAAGAGATGCAACAATGGTGGAAATATCATATTGTTTTTGTTGAGTAAACAAGCTGAAAAGGGAAAAGTTATTTTAACTGATACTCAAGTATGAAATCATTTTTTAAATGTGACAAAAATCAAATATCAAGATTTTCTAGTTACCATTTGTTTTCATATTATATTATTTACAGATATCAAATTATATTCTTACGAAGTAACAAGAATATTACTATTTCACGTTAATCCGTGCTCGCAAGGTAATTGAAGGCATATACTTATGTACTTCTATTGTTTCTTATAGTTGGTATAAGTATTGTTGAAGTTTTGAACAATGTCATAATGTTCCGAAATGCCTGTTTTTCTTTTCATTTTACCACTTTGTTCTGTAATTGTTTCATCCACACTACTTAGCTTTAGATACTTCTTATGTAGAGTACTCATTTGGCTTTCCAATTATGCATTATTTTATTTATGTCATTGTCATATTCATAGCTTCTTGCTAAGTTGCATCTTTAAATTCAGACCTAAATTCATTGCAACACAGGTGTAATAGAGAAAGATTTCTGATGTTATCCCTATGACTTCAGTAATCAGTTGGGCAAGCTTATTGGAAAGTTTCATTTACAGACTCATAACTGAAATAGATTTACCACAAGAAACCAATGAAACCTCTTTCTCTGCCTTTTAATCTCGGTCCTCTTATGCAATCGATTCTTGAATTCACGGGCTCAAAATACACAGCATGTCCTCCAGTGATTTCAGTAATAAACATGCTCGTAGAGTTAAAAATAGAGCATCATGCTGTCATAAGCACAGATTTATTTATAGTTTTGTGTATAGTGAAGCCTGAAAATGATGTACTTACAGGATTAGAGAGAATTAAATGAATCGGAGAGCTACATATTGATTCTTTGTAGTCAGAATATCCAGAATAAGTTGAATGGAAGTTCTAGATACACGGATTACAAACCCATTTAATACTTTATGATAAGTGTTTTGGGACTTTAAAGGATAAATTCCCATAAGATGAAAATACTGGATCTGAGAATATTAAGATGGATGTGTTTGATATTATAATTAATAATATAAGAAATGAGTAATTCCACCGAAAAGTAGTGGTTTCACTTTCACCAATTATGAATAGTTGAGGGAATAAAATTCACATAATTTAGTATGTCTTGAGCAGACCAAAAGAAAATTCTAGTGTTAAGACCAGTGATATCGAATTAGAACAAGAGAGGAGGAATAAGTATATTAAAATTAATATATTCTTGTGTGGTTGCAAAACATATAAATCGATTGGAACTTTGGGAGGATGTGGGGATGCTTGAAATTGATTAAGAGTTGTTTAGGTTCAGATTCTGTTTTCTTGAATTCATGGGCTCAATTTTAATGCTTCTAAAAAATATGCACTTCCTTCCTAAAGTGAATGACAAGGAAGTCGAACCCAGATCACTAGAACATCACAGGTTTTACCCCCCAATAGATTCACACCCAACCTTGAAAATCCAACCAAGTGCTCTAATTTGAAGCCACCTAATTTTTGATATTAAGTAACCAACATTTAGGATTTTGCAAACTATATAGGAAATACTGATGATGGTAGAATTTTCAGTCTTCAGTTGAGAGAACCATGTTTTTGCACCCATGCAAGTGTTGTTGCACTCTTAACAAATGTTACTATGTACCCGATGAATGCATCACTTGCAAGAAAGGCAAATAGAGCACTGATGGCTGGAGGTTACAGTCTTCAGTTGATGAGAACCATGTTTTTGCACCCATACAAGTGTTGTTGAACTCTTAACAAATGTTACTATGTTTCAAATGAATGTATCCCTTGCAAGGAAGGAAAATAGAACACTGATGGCTGGAGGTTGGATCAGAATGATGTCTGTTCACTCAAGCCAGCAAATAAACATGATGGGACTGACTCCTAGGTGTTGAGTTCATCTACTGGGAGAATTTAGAAGTATTCTATTATTTAATCATTGTTGTCTAACTGGGAGATTTTAATGGATTTTGTTACTTAAATCACTATTAGTTTTCTGTTTAGCATTTAATAGAATCATTTCTGTACAATAAGAATTATTATGGCCATTAATTCACAAGCTAGCATCAAAAACACTGAAAAATGATTCCAGTTACCCATAATCCATCCCGCCTCACTCGATTGATACTCAATTTCATCATCCCATAATCCATCAATTCTCTATAGTGCATAAAATCGATAGTCTAGTTTCAAAATCCAAACACGCTTGCATTTTGAATTAGACACAATGATGAACTAAATTGGAAAAAATGAAATCCACTATATATACCAGAAACATTACATATATCTGGTTCATTGAATCTGGAATCATGATACAAATCTTAATTTTATATCCTTTCTTCAATAACAGAATACTACAATGAAAATCAAGATGCCAATTGTATTTGGATAAAAGAATCTGTACATCAAGAAAAATTACGGCCATGGATGCACAAGCTAGCATCATCACATTGAAAAATGATTCCTTATACCCATAATCCATCCTGCCTCAATCAATTTCATCATCCCATTTTCCTTCACTTCTCTATAGTGCATAAAATCTATAGAATAACCCTGTTTACAAAATCCAAACACGCTTGCATTTTGTATTTGACATACTGATGAACTAAATTGAAAAAAATGAAATCCAATATATACCATAAACATTACAAAGATCAGGTTTCAAATTAAATGTATAATTGTGAAAGTACATGTACAAAAACACGTGGAATGAAAGCTTACTCGGGTAAGAATTGAACGATTGCCGGGTAACAATTGTTTTGCTGACTGATGGATGATAAATACAGATCGTGAAACTGGTCTACGAATGAACCTGTACAGTATGGTGGTGAATTTGTAAAATAAAAAGGTTGAATGTCAGGGAAGAAATTTTCTGATGATACTCATACTAAATTACATTCTAAATTGGTGTTTTTTTTTTTTTGGATACCCGCCGGATGTTCTTCAACATTTAGCTTCAATCGTGAAATTCATATAATTCGCATTCATTGAAAGCTCAAAATTCCAGTCGTCTGATTTGATTTAGAGTTACGGGTGTATAAGCAGATAGTGATTATTAATAAATTATCAGACTAAATAATTAAGTCTGATTTGATTTAGAGTTACGGGTGTATAAGCAGATAGTGATTATTAATAAATTATCGAACTAAATAATTAAATTTTGATGAATAATTGTCTTCAACTGATTTGAGAGAAATCTGGGTGAAAAACAAAGAACGCGGGATTTGATTTATCCGTTACGTTTCAATTTCAAATTTTTTATTTTTTTTGCTACTGTGTTGATATTTCTCATAATACTAACTATGCAGGTGTCATAAATCAAAAATCGCATAATGAAAATGATAAATGTTAAAAAACGTTAAATATGGATGTCTGCTGAACTAATTTTCACTCTTTTTATCACATCTAGGCGTTCATTGTATTGGGCTAATTTAAATTTTGGGCCGAGCTATAATTTCCTTTCTTCTTTTTATCACATCTAGGCGTTCATTGTATTGGGCTACAGCTTAGTACATGCCGAACATAAATCTGCCCTTGGTCCCTAAACTTACCTGTACTATGCCATCTCATTATTCTTGTTGTATCCTTTGTGGAAAACAAACGTTTAATTCTGGGGGGAATGGAAAAAATATCTCAATACTTTATGTGGTACATTCTTCCTTAAGGAAGGGACAATTTTGCATATTGGCGTGCTTTTTCCAGAACATTGCACAATCATGCTTCCAGACATGAATAGATTGGTAACCCAGACCTAACTTTGTCATCATCCTTTTGGCTTCCTAGTGAAAGTCCAAACGGTTCATTTTTTTGGAAGGCCAGCTTCAGTAATTGTAAAAGATCATCTAATGATTTGTTTATCTATTTATCCACCACCTTAAAAAGCACCAGTTTCACTAAAAAGTTTAATGAAGAGAATAAAGAAAAACTCCAATCTATAGTTCTGAATGCAGATTCTCAAACAATTAGTCGTAATAGACATCAGAACATGTAGAATCATACTTATTCTTGAATATCTAGCTCGTAACATTGGCCATTTCAATGATCGTCTGATCTTCTGAACCCCCCCAACTTATCATGTAGATCCACATTCCCATGTCGAGTCTCGATCTCAACAAGGTAAATCCAAGTGATATAACTCGCCACAAAAGCATTACGACTTATATGATATTCAATAGTGTCCAAATCATGGGTGTACTCTTTTAGACATTTGTTCTACGGACATCTAACCTTCCCATGATCGTTTACAAACGGTCTCGCTATATTTATAAAATTTTAAACCAAATACGAATTCTTGAGACTTTTGACTTCTAAAATTCATCCAGCTCTTATCTATTTCCATCTCTTATATCTTGCAAGAAAGAATAAAAATATATATTATGTGACAATTTTGAGTGACATGAATATGTTCTCAGTTCAGGTTATCACTCTGATAAGTGTATTTTATACACTTATTTATATGTCTAAATTGGGATAATATTTTGTCGTTTTAGAATAAATTCTATTTATTTACATGGCAGAAAATATCCCAAAACCAAGTCAACATACGGATTGAAGAAAATAAAGGCCAAATGGATGATTATTGGAGTTAAGTTGTACACATTGGAAAGGTGCATGAAGACAATTGAGAACAAGATGAAGTTAAATGAAGAAACCAAGAAATTGGGGACCAGATTTTCACAATTGGAAGTTGGAGGACCTGGAAGCAAATAAAGAATGAAGGCCAACTTAAACAAGAATCAAAGATAAATTTGCACATTACTCGGTAAACCATGTGGTCATGACCTCTATAGTTGTGCGGTCACGTGAAGTGAAATTAACAGAACCTGAAACTGACCCCAAACTTTATTGTCCAGCCCAACAGCGAAGTCAAGCCCAAGCGCGGATTTTCTATCATTCCTTTTATGCACGGAAGAGGAGCCTTTGAAGATCTTTCCGTAGCCTCTAAAACACATTAATCATTGTTCTATCATTCAAATATGGGAGGCAAAAATAAAGGCAAAGGCGGGGAATTGAAGATTATCAAAGGGAGCGAATTATTTGGTACAAGATTCATTTTCTTTGTTAATTTGATAAAGTCTGCATGCATAGTTATTATTATTTATTTATTGATGAACTATTAATTTCTTAGTTGGGATATTCGATGTAGCTTAGTTTTATGCTTTTAATTCTATAATTCTAGTTCTGCACTTTCGTTGCATGTGTTGATTTTATTTTGTGTTTAATTCATGAATTAATTCGCGCTAATTCATTGATTTTATGAGTGTTTTCATAATCCGAGCGGTGACCTAACACTTAGATCTAGGAATAAAATTCGATAATTTAATGAACGATAGAAATATACGTTTGTTATTATTGAGATGACTACACAAATTCTTGTATTCCATGCACCTAATTATTAAGATATGCTATTTAGAAATACTATTAACTAATTAGGTAGAGTTAATTTAAACTTGAGAGAGGAATTTCGTATGCATAAGTGAATTCGATCGAGCAAAATAGTAGGAATAAAACTAGACAATTGGAATTAAAAGTATTGACTATGTGAAATCGGATGTCCTAAGACTTATAAACATTAATTTATAATGTCTAAATGTCTTTTCTTTTCTTTTGCTTTTTAGTTTAATATTTTAGTTCAATTCAAAAATCTCAATTTTACCGTTCAAATAAGGCGAGAACTAATACAATTCTGGTATTTAATTACAATCTCTGTGGAACAATAATACGAACTCAACAAATCCACTTTATTATCTGGATGCGACATCATATACTTGCGAGTAAGCATACAACAAGTTTTTGGCCTCGTTGCCGGTGATTGTTAATTAATATCGATACGAATTAGTTCTTGCTTTAGTTTGAACTTTTTTCTTTATTTTATTTTTAATTTTAATTTTGTTTTTGTTTTGAGAAAATTTAAAAAGCTCTGAATTGTTTCCTTTTCAGTGACTGAAAAGACTTGTAGACAGTTAGAGGCATTACAGGAAGATGACAACAAATAGTTATCATTGGCACTATGATCAAACAATACTGTATGAGAAACTTGAGGCAAAATTAGACAGTTTGGGTAAACAGCCAGTACATGTAGCGCAGACTCATTCAATTTGTGACTTTTGCCTTGGAAATCATGCTTTACATGATTTTCCTGTTGCACCTCAAGATAATATGTGGAAGGTTAATTGTTTGGGAAATTATTATCTAGTGCAGTAGAGTTATGCACATTTTCAAACTTATGATCCTTACTAGGATGAGCATCAAGATTACTCATGGTCAAATAATCTGAATGTGCAAAGCCCACTAGTCTACCAATAGGAACAAATCCAAATCACCTTGAATGAAAACCTAGTCATATTAAGGCAAATGCTAAAAAGTCAACATGAAGAAAGCAACGAAGCGAAAAATCCAATGAAGTAGTTGGCAGTGAGTTGATCAGAGAGAACACCAGAATAGCTGCCACAAATTCAGATGAAAAGATTAGATTACTCTGAAAATTGGTTGAAACAGATGACGAAAATGAATAACAATCTGAAAGAATGGATCAACTACAAGAAAATAGCTGTCATGAAGGGACCATTGCTCCATTGCCAAATATTCAAATTTCAAACATCTAGCTTGAGGAAACTTCAATAAAAAATGAAGATCAAGTGAAGAGAGAGGAGTTGATCACACAAGAACAAGGAGACACTTAAGGGTGCCAACTTTGCCATGCAATCATCTAACTACATTATTGTTTTCATTACTGGCACCGATGAGGTAATTGAAGTTTACATATTGAAGTTCGAATTGAGTAGAGGTGTTGACAGAAATAACATAAGCAAAGTAAAATTTTGGTACATGAATACAAATTGGAGTAAATTCAAGACCCACAAACAAAGAAGGTCGTCAAAAAACTTATTTAAAGTTCCTTGAACAATCACGGTAAAAAGTCAGGCCTTAGACTATAAACGGAGAGCTTATTGCCCCTTATATTTATTTTGTTTTCTTTATTGCTTTAAGTTTATTTTTTATAATTTATTTGCATTGTTAGTTTAGTTTATGCATAATTAGAATGAAAATCCTTGCACCACATGAGTTGTTTGATAAGTTGATAGTCTAAGTTATGTGCACCAAAACATGAACTTTGACATATTCTAGACCTAAAACATGAAATCTGATTTTGGTGCATTTTGAGCTCACTTTGTTAACATTTTAGCACCAGCATTCCATGAAATTTTAATTTAATTTGCATGTTGAAAGTTTGCATCATTAATGCAAGCACATACGCGAGTCTTGGACATGATAACATAGTGTTGGGGGTGGTTGCATCATGAGGCATTGAGGGTTAGAAAACGGATTTTGAAAATTGAAAGGTAAATTTTTCTGATTTTTGTCGGTGATACCACGTGGCCACGCATGGAACATATAGCTCGGCCGCGCAAAGTTATTGAAAAAGGAAAACGCTACAGATTTAACCTGCGTGGCCACGGGATGTTAATTATGCTAATTCTAGAGCTTCTCATGACTTTATGAAATTTTAAGCTTATGAATGATTTGTGCTGGGTTTAGGCTAGATTGTTGATTGAATTGATTGTGATATATAGGTGAAATTTTTTGGCTAACTCCAAGTCCTCAACTCTATGATTTCTACTGACTTCATGCACACCAAGTATTCGATAAAATGCCTCAATGGTGTTTTCTTTGAGTTTTTGCAAATATTTTTGAATGAGCACCTTTAATACATGTTATATGTGTTATTCATTCAAGGCTTACACTGGTTTAATGTATAGAATTCGAAGTTGGCATATTAGCCATAGTTAGGCACTCACTGCAGGTCACTGCACCAGTTAATAGCTTCAGGTCCCAACTTTGCCACATGTTTTCACAACATAAATGAACTCTAAATGTGCTGAATTCTTGATATGTTATAGACCATAGTATGTACTTTCATGTGTCAAAAGATGGCTCAGGAAAATTCAATTTTTCTAGATGATGTCAGGGCCTAAATATAGGTGGTCAACCATATTTGAAAAATTCAGAATTATGCTATATCTTATGTTTTGGGGTTGTGATTGTGTTTACCTATGATTTCTTATGGAATTGATGTGCTCTAATGTTTCTTATATCTTATTTTCGAGGAATATGCCACTTCAAACACATCAAACCAAGCCAGAAATGGGTCGAAATCATCCAAGTGATATCAAAGGAAAAGCTTTAAAAGTTTACATCACATCTCCAAACCCGAGAAGTACTTGAACCTCTTATGTTTTATGTATAATTGATATATCTAGTTGACATACATTTAGGAAAATGTATATTTCAAGTTGGGGGGGGGGGGGTAGGAATCTCATTCTTTTGCACTCATTCAATTTTTTGGGATAATAAAAAAAAAAACTGAAAATTTGATTTTTTTTTTTTTTGACTTTGTTTATTGCCTAGGACATGATTTGGATCAATTTTATGCTCTAACTAGAGTAATGGACATCATAAAAACTTGAATCTTCTTGATTTGTTATCTATGTTAGATTTTCATATTCTTGAGCATATAGCTATTGTTAAATTATTACTTGTGTAGGCGTATTTTTAACATATGTGGGGTGTATTTATGCAACATTAACATAGGAGTGATTATAGTCTCGAAACATAGATCTTTAGACATCTCAACCCTAAAATGGAACCAAATCGCTCAAGAAGCAGTTTGGGGGTAGAAAGGTTAGTATGTGAATGTATTGATGGGTTGAAGGTCTGCGGTTCTTTGTTTTATACTTTTTTAAGTTAAAACAGTTTGGTCAATATGTATAAACCAAAACTACCATAAAAAAGAAAAAAATGCTAAATGTCTTATTCTATGTCTTATTCAACTCTTCGTAGCCTTTTTTAGTTGAGGAAGTAAGCTTGTAAGGGTGTTAAAACTTGGTACCCTAAATTCAATTGAGTTGGGAGTTATCAACCCAAAGCTCATTACAGGGTTAATTAGAAAGCTTAAGGGAGAGTGGACTTACACAAAACACAATCAAACATTTTAACTTTTCTTTGTTTCCTTTGTAACTCGATTAATTAAGTTTAAGAAGTTCTCTGAACCTGGTATCCTAAAGTCATCTGGCTTAGAAGTAATCGAACCAAAACTCGCTAAAGGGATCACATAAAAGGTAAATGAGAAAAGTATTGCACAAAGATGATAAAAGACATGGACAATTAAAAAAAAAAAGTCCTCCATAACATAAAATTGCATGGTATAAGCTTTACTGAAACTGTGGAGATTGATGATGTAGAATTGGGGATTGCTTACTAGCAACTTGTTGTGCATGCCTATTTCTAATCCTGACTATATTGTGTGGAAATGCAATGTAAAAATGTTTAGAAACCACTATAGAGGGAAACATGGGATTTGAGAGAAAAATAGTAAGTTGTGATCATCTATGAGTGTTGTAAGGAAAATCATTAGAATATCATAAGTTGACCACATGGGATTCGGGCTTGCTTAAGCATAATTAGCCACACTATGTTAAGTATGTTCTTGCATAAGTATGCATTTAACTTTGACTATTAACACACACACACACTTGAAAGTCTAGCATGATATAACTAGAAATATTTTATTGTGTTGTTCAAAGTCCTTTGCTAAAGTATTATATGATCTAGATTTTTGAAGCACATGGTAAATAAGTTGACATGAGAAAAAAAATTTATTATTTTATTTTTATTTCTGAGTTTAGTTTTAATTTGTTCAAGGATTAACAATAATTTTAGTTCGGGGGTATTTGATAAGTGTATTTTACACTTATTTATATGTCTAAATTAGGATAATATGTTGTCATTTTAAAATAAATTCTATTTATTTATTTTTTATTTGTTTACATTGCAGAAAATATCTCAAAACCAAGTCAACATAGGAACTGAAGCAAATAAATGCCAAAAGGATGATTATTGGAGTTAAATTGCACACATTGGAGAGGTGCATGAAGACAATTGAGGACAAGATGAAGTTAAATGAAGAAATCAAGAAATTTTGGACCAGATTGTCACAATTAGAAGTTGGAGGACTTGGAAGCAAATAAAGAATGAGGGCCAACTTAAACAATAATCAAAGATAAAATTGCACATTACTCGATGAACCACGCGGTCAAGGCCTCTATAACTGCATGGTCAATCGAAGAAAGTGAAATTAATAGAACCTAAAATTGATCAACTGTGTAAGGCCCTGAGTTCCGCGAAACGCGGGAACGTCGCTTTTCTAAAATTTCAAATAAACTTATTGCGGAAATTGACTAAATATTTAATATCACATTAAATGAATAAAAGTTTAGCGATAATTCAGATTAAATAAAATAATTCTTACAAACTTATTAAAATGAAAAATCTTGATAAAATCAAATGTTTATTTCGAAAATCCACGACTTAAAAATAATATCCAAATTATATTCTTCGCCATTGCCCATCACTCGCCTCCGTCACCGAAACCTGCAAATTTGTTAAAACAACGGGGTGAACATTTCAAAATGAAATACTCAGTAGACTCAACTCCAATAATTAATCTACAAGATAATTGGACAAATAATCATGCAAATAATGTAGTGACGTTCTTTTCTTATTCATAGGCATCACACAGTGAACGCAAATGAACCATTCTTTTCTTAAATCATGCTAGCAGATAAGTTATGACGTGCATAACATAAATTCTCAAATTTATCTCATACGAGATATTCTTTTCTTTTCTCATGCAATTAAGCATATAACAATCACACAAATCCACATAATCACGTGCAATTATGATATAAATCAATTAGTGGGGGCGAGTCTACCTCACGCTTAACGAGTTCTCAAATATTGGAGCGGGAAAATACGTCAATCTCTAGATTCTCCAAATGACTCGTCTAGCCAAAAAAATTAATTACATTAGTATCTTCGAAACTTGAATTTAAAATAACTAGAAATAAATATAAGGATCTAAATGAAATTTTAAGAGAATTGAAACTAAAATTTAGGGACTGAAGTAGACTTTTACAAAAATAAGGGCTGATTCGTTGTTTATAAAAACATTTGTAACTAAATTGAAAATCATTTTAAAAAAAGAGGATTGAAACGGATATATATCAAACTGTGGGGCTGAAACGGATATTTTGAAAACTGGGGCTCAAGGATTAATTTTCAAAAATAAAAAATATAAACCTAATTTAAACCAATCCCTTTCTCTCTCATTCAGCAAACTGAAGCGAGAGAGAGAGAGACCGAGAGATGGCGACGGGCGAACGATCCATCGCCTGTCTAGGCTGCCGGCGCGACAGTGCTGCCATCACATGGCAGCGACGGAGGTGAGTAGAGGGTAGCGAAATAAAAGGTCTTTGGGTTGATTTGGTGAGAAAACGAAGGTGAACCGGGGCTGTGAGGTCGCGGGTTTCTCCGGTCAAGAAAACTTGGCGATCGGGGTACGTGAATGGGTTCTGTTTGTGTTGTGGGTTTGTGCGATGATTTGGGTGTCAATTTGTTGGTGGCTTTGAGTTTGAAGTGGCGGCTGTGGTGAATTCGAAAGTGGCACGATGGGTGGCCGTTTTGTGAAATTGGAATGGCTTTGGCCACGGTGTGCTTGAAATTGGCTGCCAATAATGGGTTTTTTTCGGTGATGGTGTTTGGATTGTGACAATGGGCAGGGGCGGTTTTGGTGGTGTGCAAGTGGTTTCAATCCAGTGGTGACGGTGGAGTTTTACAGTTGGTAATGGAGTTCGGGTTGGGTTTTGAAAATTGTGGAATTCGTGTGCAGCAGTCGACAAAGGTTGAGAGCTTACCCAGAGGTTGAAGCCCTGTGTGAGTCCTTGGTTGTGTGAGGGATTGTGTTAAGAAACATAGGCTGCTGACTTATTTTTGGTAGTTTACGGCAACGTTTGTGGTTTATGGAATGTGTGGCAAATTATGTTAGGTTTATGATTTGAGGGGATCTGCTGATTGAGGATGCTGATTGCAGGAACTTGCAGTATATTAACCATTGTCATTATGGAAGAGAGGGATGGAATGAGGGACCCGTAATTTATAGATTGAATCGATTGATTGATAATAAGAAATAAAATTCTGATCTTGGACTTTAAAAAAATCATTAATATTGAATTAAGATTTAAAATGGTGACCTGGGAATATTTTTGAATAAAATTCTGAATTTTCAAATATGATGAAAATTAATTTAAATTCCATTTAATAATTTGGCTAGACGAACACTCCTTTAAATTAAATTAGAAAAATTCGTAGCGACGCGCATTTAAAGTTCTAAAAATATTTTAGAAAGAATTGAAAATTCCCGGTCGCTACAACCCTACCACCTTAAAATATTTTCGTCCTCGAAATTTAAAACTTACTTGGTCTAAAATATCTGGATACTTGGCCAGAATTTCTTCTTCTTTTTCCCATGTAGCCTCATCGCTATTATGTCTACCCCATTGGACTTTGACTAGAGCGATTTCTTTATTTCTTAGGAAATGGACTTTTCTATCGATGATGCACATAGGTGCCTCTTCATAATATAAATTCTTCTGAATTGGGATTGTCTGAAAGTTTACCACGTAGCTGGGATCGTGAACATACTTCCTCAATAAAGAGATGTGAAAAACATTGTGTATAGCCGAGAGTTCGGGGGGCAATGCTAGACGGTAAGCCACATTACCTACTTTCTCCAATATTTCAAAAGGTCTGATAAACCGAGGCCTTAATTTCCCTTTCTTTCCAAAACGAATAGTGCCCTTCATAGGAGAGATTTTTAAAAACACTTTCTCTCCAATCTCGAACTCCAAGTCTTTTCTTCTCTGATCGGCATAAATTTTCTGTCTGTCCTAGCAGCTTTAATTCGCAATCTGATTTTCTCAATAGCTTCTACGGTCTTTTCAATTAAATCGGGACCCAATAACTTCCTCTCGCCAACTTCATCCCAATATACCGGCGATCGACATCTTCGCCCATACAGTGCTTCATACGGTGCCATACCAATGGTTGCCTGAAAACTGTTATTGTAAGCAAACTCCACCAATGGCAAGTGAGCTTCCCAATTGCCGATTAGGTCCAGTACACAGGCTCTAAGCATATCCTCTAAAGTCTGAACGGTGCGTTCAGACTGTCCGTTTGTCTGCGGGTGGTAAGCGGTACTAAAATTTAATTTAGTCCCCATAGCCGTGTGTAAGCTCTTCCAAAATCTCGAAGTGAATCTCGGATCCCTGTCTGAAACAATAGACGTCGGAACCCCATGAAGTCGAACGATCTCCTTGATGTAAATCTGGGCCAAGTGATCTATACTGAGAGTCATCCGCACTGGAAGAAAATGGGCTGACTTTGTAAGTCGGTCTACAATAACCCAAATGGCGTCATGTCCCCTCACTGTTCTTGGTAAGCCTATTACGAAATCCATGGAAATCTTCTCCCATTTCCATTCTGGAACGTCTAAAGGATTTAGCAGTCCTGACGGTCTCTGATGTTCAGCCTTGACTTGCTGACAGGTCGTGCATCGTGAGACAAACTTAGCAATACACCCTTTCATATTCCTCCACCAGAATGTAGTACGCAAATCTCGGTACATCTTTGTTCCTCCTGGATGAGATGCATATGGAGCTGAGTGGGCTTCCCTCAATATTTCATTCCTGATCTGATCATCTTTCGGTACACACAGGCGACCCTTGAATAATAGTGCCTTATCAATTCCGATTTCAAAATCTGCTCTCTTGCCAGTTCCAACTTCGAATTTGATCTTTTCCAAGAACTTATCACTTTCCTGAGCCATCACAATTCTGCTTCTCAAATCTGGCTTAACTGTCAAATTTGCCAATCTGTTAGAACTTTGGATTCCTGTGTTTCTCACTTCGATTCTCAAGTTCTGAAAATCCCAAATCAATTGTTCTTGTACTGTTCCCAAAACTGATAGTTGACCCACATCTTTCCTGCTTAGCGCATCTGCAACCTTATTAGCCTTACCCGGGTGGTAAAGAATAGTACAATCATAATCCTTCACCAGTTCCAACCATCGACGCTGTCTCATGTTCAATTCCTTTTGAGTGAATAAATACTTGAGACTCTTGTGGTCGGTGTAAATCTTGCATTTACTCCCATATAGATAATGTCGCCAAATCTTAAGAGCATGGACAACGGCTGCCAGTTCTAAATCATGCGTCGGATAGTTTTTCTCGTATGGCTTCAACTGTCTTGAAGCATAGGCAATCACTTTGCCTTTCTGCATTAGCACACATCCTAACCCATGTTTTGAGGCATCACTGTATATCACAAAACCCTCAGATCCATCCGGCACTGTTAACACTAGTGCTGAAACCAGTATATTCTTCAATTCCTGGAAGCTTCGCTCACACTGCTCTGTCCACTGGGATTTTACACCCTTCCGTGTCAACTGAGTCATGGGACTCGCTATCTTAGAGAAACCCTATATAAATCGTCGGTAATATCCAGCTAGTCCCAAAAATCTTCTTACATCACCGGCATTTGATGGCGTAGTCCAATTACTCACTGTCTCCACCTTTGACGAATCAACTTCGATGCCACTGATTGTAACAATGTGACCCAGAAAGCCTATCTTCTCAAGCCAAAATTCACATTTCTTAAATTTGGCGTATAGCTTTTCGGCCCGTAGTGTCTCCAACACGATTCTCAGATGTTCTGCATGTTGTTGTGAATCTTCAAAATAGACTAGAATATCGTCAATGAAGACAATGACGAACTTATCCAAGTACTAATGGAAAACCCGATTTATCAAGTCCATAAATACCACAGGTGCGTTTTTAAGACCAAATGGCATCACTGTGAACTCATAGTGTCCATATCGAGTCCTAAACGCTGTCTTTTGTATATCAGCAGGCTTGATCTTCAATTGATGGTAACCGGACCTTAAGTCCATCTTTGAAAATACCTCAGCTCCTTTCAGTTGATCGAACAAATCTTCGACTCTGGGCAGGGGATACTTGTTCTTTATCGTCAACTTGTTCAATTCCCGATAGTCAATACACATTCTCATACTGCCATCCTTCTTCTTCACAAATAGCACAGGTGCTCCCCACGGGGACACACTTGGCCTAATAAAGCCCTTCTCTAGTAATTCTTCCAGTTGGACCTTTAATTTTTGCAATTCTTTCGGTGCCATACGATATGGGGCTTTCGAAACAGAGGCAGCTCCTGGCACCAAGTCAATAGCAAATTCCACTTGCCTATCAGGCGGAGTACCAGATAGGTCTTCTGGAAATACATCTTGGAAGTCACACACAACTGGCACTGACTCCAATTTGATTTCCTCTGCAGGTTTTCCTTGGAGGTTAACCAGATAACTCTGACAGTTTCCCTTGGTAATCAGCTTTTCGGCTTGCATAGCCGAAATAAGGCGAGGGAGTGCTTTAACCTTCGAACCATAAAATCTGAATACCTCATCTCCATTCTTCCGAAATACCACTTCTTTCTCATGGCACATGGTCGCGGCACGGTTAGAAATTAGCCAGTCCATTCCTAGGATAATGTCGAAGTCCTTCATCGGAATAATATTCAGGTCTGCCTCAAGTACTATCCCATCGAAATCTATTCGTACAGACTTGACTATCTTATTAGTATCAAGAATTTCTCCCGACGGTAAGCTCACTTCAAGCATGCTACCAGTTATTTCACCCACTAAATTCAATCTAGTTAAGCATGAGTCGGAAATAAATGAATGTGTAGCACCCGAATCTATTAGAACGTATACGGGAATACCAGAAACAGATAAAATGCCTGTTATCGTCGTTCATATTATTAATTCGAGCAAAGCATGATACAGGAAATTAATTAATACAAGTATATGAATGTTGAAATAATGGTATACCTGCAATCACGTCGGAGTCCTAAACGGCGTCCATGGAAAAAACTCTAGCCTTCCCCTTCCTGTTCTTGTCTATGTTCTTGATCTGGTCCGAGCCTTGAGTAGGTGCGGTGTTGCAATCTCGAGCAAAGTGGCCCTATTGGCCACATTGGTAACAAACAACTTTGTTGCCAAAGAGGCATTCTCCTTTGTGTGTCTTCTGACACTTCGAACATGGTGGAAGGAAACTGGTCACCTGACCTCTGCTAGGTCCTGTATTCTGTCTCTTATTGAAATTCTGGTTCCTGTTCTGATGATGACCATGCCATTTCCGTTTACCTTGATGCCCTTGATTGTTCCGATTTCCTTGGGTGCCAATCTTCGCACTAGAAAAAGCCACGGCCTGAGCTTTCTTCACAACTTCTCGGTAAGTGGATAGTTCATGTGAGCCAACAATCTGCATGATATCCGAGCGCAGGCCTCTCTCGAATCGGCGTGCCTTCTTAACTTCGGTTTCCACTAGATGTGGAGCATACCGTGACAGCTCCTCGAACTTCCGTTCATAGTTAGTGATGTCCATCTCACCCTGAACTAGCTGTAAAAATTCTGTCTCCTTGTGGTCTCGGAGGGCTTGTGGGAAGAATTTGTCTTTGATTTCTTCCTTAAACTCTTCCCAGAACAACGCTGCCTGCTCCTCTTTGGTCCTAGTCCGTGATGCGGACTCCCACCAAAAGCCGGCCCTACCGATAAGCATAAACTCTGCGCAAGTTACCTTCTTGTCCTCAGGACAAGAGATATGCTTGAAAATCCTCTCGATTCCCTATAACCACTCCTCCACGGCCAATGGATTGTCCCCACCATCAAAAGTGGACGGACGATACCTCCTGAATTGTTCAATAATGGGCACTGAGGAACCTGTTGGGGCCTGCATCAAATCTTGCACGGCCAGAAGTAAGTCTCTGATGACACTGGATTGGGCCGTGGGGCCCTGTCCTGCGTTCCCTTGTTCAGATGTAGCACGATCCATTAAACTCTTGTTAATGCGTCCAGCCATTCCCTTTAAAAATGAAAACAAGGAATGTGTTTGTACTTCTGATAAAATTCGAATCAAATATAGTAACAAATTCCATTCCAATATGAACGAACATGAAAATTGAAATATTCTCATTAATGATTAAAATTTCCTTCGATTGAGGATACAAAACATAGAACTGTCAATATTGGGAATGGGAATAATGCTAGACTAAGATTTTAGATAACCATCATATATTCTACATCTTTGGTGGTGACATAGGAGATGTCGATCCTGGGGTGCCTGGGGTATAATCTGGTGCGCCCAGGGTCATAGTTGGTGAGTCAAAGGTATACCCTGGTGAGTTAGGAGTGTAGTCATATATGCCTGACTTGGCGTCGGGTATCTCAACTGGTTCTTCCTCGTCATCTGATAGAATAATTATTTCTGGTGCTGGAGCACGGGTTAGGTAGCGGTCCCACCGCATTACAAATTCATCACAGACAGTCTGAAAATTCACATCCTCTCCAAGTTGTCTCTTCACGTCATTATAAAACTTGATCGCTAATTCGTGCTGACATTCTGGGAATGTTGACAAAAGGCGGCTAATAGATTGAGCATCAGTCAGCCTAAGTCCATAGCTATAGCGTCATGACGTATGGCGCAAAAACGAAGTATATGATTCGATATCCCGTCAATCGGTGCCATGCCTAGAATCCATTATGCAAAGTCCAGTTAGGGTTTTATTATTTATTTAAATCTAGGGACGAAATATTTTATGAAAAATTTCTTAAATCGTACTAATTCCCATTATACTCCAAAACTCGTTTCTTTCTTTCTTTCTTTCTCATTATTTCGGATACTAGTTTTCTAATTCTTTCTCGTCTTTTCTTTTCTTTTCTTTTCTCGTCAAATTCTCAAAACATTTATTCTCAAGTATCCGAAATAAATCAATGAAGTAAACATAATAAACTTCATTACCTTTGGAGTCGGGGGAAAATGATGGCAATGGCAAAAAGTCGTCAAAACATTATTTTCTATTATTTTTAGAAAAGTATTATTTTCTTGTTTTATAAAAATTTTGCAAGTCTACAGAAACGTAGACCCGCTCTGATACCACGCTGTAACGCCCCGAGTTCCGAAAAACGCGGGAACGTCGCTTTTCTAAAATTTCAAATAAACTTATTGCGGAAATTGACTAAATATTTAATATCACATTAAATGAATAAAAGTTTAGCGATAGTTCAGATTAAATAAAATAATTCTTACAAACTTATTAAAATGAAAAATCTTGATAAAATCAAATGTTTATTTCGAAAATCCACGACTTAAAAATAATATCCAAATTATATTCTTCGCCATTGCCCATCACTCGCCTCCGTCACCGAAACCTGCAAATTTGTTAAAACAACGGGGTGAGCATTTCAAAATGAAATACTCAGTAGACTCAACTCCAATAATTAATCTACAAGATAATTGGACAAATAATCATGCAAATAATGTAGTGACGTTCTTTTCTTATTCATAGGCATCACATAGTGAACGCAAATGAACCATTCTTTTCTTAAATCATGCTAGCAGATAAGTTATGACGTGCATAACATAAATTCTCAAATTTATCTCATACGAGATATTCTTTTCTTTTCTCATGCAATTAAGCATATAACAATCACACAAATCCACATAATCACGTGCAATTATGATATAAATCAATTAGTGGGGGCGAGTCTACCTCAAGCTTAACGAGTTCTCAAATATTGGAGCGGGAAAATACGTCAATCTCTAGATTCTCCAAATGACTCGTCTAGCCAAAAAAATTAATTACATTAGTATCTTCGAAACTTGAATTTAAAATAACTAGAAATAAATATAAGGATCTAAATGAAATTTTAAGAGAATTGAAATTAAAATCTAGGGACTGAAGTAGACTTTTACAAAAATAAGGGCTGATTCGTTATTTATAAAAACATTTGTAACTAAATTGAAAATCATTTTAAAAAAAGAGGGCTGAAACGGATATATATCAAACTGTGAGGCTGAAACGGATATTTATCAAACTGTGGGGCTGAAACGGATATTTTGAAAACTGGGGCTCAAGGATTAATTTTCAAAAATAAAAAATATAAACCTAATTTAAACCAATCCCTTTCTCTCTCATTCAGCAAACTGAAGCGAGAGAGAGAGAGACCGAGAGATGGCGACGGGCGAACGATCCATCGCCTGTCTAGGCTACCGGCACGACAGTGCTGCCATCACATGGCAGCGACGGAGGTGAGTAGAGGGTAGCGAAATAAAAGGTCTTTGGGTTGATTTGGTGAGAAAACGAAGGTGAACCGGGGCTGTGAGGTCGCGGGTTTCTCCGGTCAAGAAAACTTGGCGATCGGGGTACGTGAATGGGTTCTGTTTGTGTTGTGGGTTTGTGCGATGATTTGGGTGTCAATTTGTTGGTGGCTTTGAGTTTGAAGTGGCGGCTGTGGTGAATTCGAAAGTGGCACGATGGGTGGCCGTTTTGTGAAATTGGAATGGCTTTGGCCACGGTGTGCTTGAAATTGGCTGCCAATAATGGGTTTTTTTGGTGATGGTGTTTGGATTGTGACAATGGGCAGGGGCGGTTTTGGTGGTGTGCAAGTGGTTTCAATCCAGTGGCGACGGTGGAGTTTTACAGTCGGTAATGGAGTTCGGGTTGGGTTTTGAAAATTGTGGAATTCGTGTGCAGCAGTCGACAAAGGTTGAGAGCTTACCCAGAGGTTGAAGCCTTGTGTGAGTCCTTGGTTGTGTGAGGGATTGTGTTAAGAAACATAGGCTGCTGACTTATTTTTGGTAGTTTAGGGCAACGTTTGTGGTTTATGGAATGTGTGGCAAATTATGTTAGGTTTATGATTTGAGGGGATCTGCTGATTGAGGATGCTGATTGCAGGAACTTGCAGTATATTAACCATTGTCATTATGGAAGAGAGGGATGGAATGAGGGACCCGTAATTTATAGATTGAATCGATTGATTGATAATAAGAAATAAAATTCTGATCTTGGACTTTAAAAAATCATTAATATTGAATTAAGATTGAAAATGGTGACCTGGAAATATTTTTGAATAAAATTCTGAATTTTCAAATATGATGAAAATTAATTTAAATTCCATTTATAATTTGGCTAGACGAACACTCCTTTAAATTAAATTGAAAAAAGTCGTAGCGACGCGCATTTAAAGTTCTAAAAATATTTTAGAAAGAATTGAAAATTCCTGGTCGCTACAAACTGCACAGCCACCAAAGCCACCAAAGTTTACCCTACGCGGCCGCATAGTTGTGTAGCGCAACAGCGAAGTCAGGCCCGTGCGTGGATTTTCTCCTTGTTTGCCTAGGTTTCTTCTACAACTATATATACAACTTTTCATGTACGAAAAGAGGAGCCTTTGAAGACCTTTACATAACCTATAAAACACATTATTCATTGTTCTATCATTCAAATATTGGAGGCGAAAATCAAGACTTAGGCGGGGGAATTGAAGATTATCAACGGGGAGCGAAATACTTGGTGTAAGATTTCTTTTTCTTTGTTAATTTGATAAAGTTTGCATGCGTAGTTATTGTTATTTCTAAGTTTATATTTATTTATTGATGAACTATTAATTTCTTAGTTTGGATATCCAATGTAGCTTGGTTTTCGCTTTTAATTCTATAATTATAGTTTTGCACTTTCGTTGCACATGTTGATTTTATTTTGTTCTTAATGCATGAATTAATTCGCAAGTAATTCATTGATTTCATGATTTTTTGTAATCCGAGAGGCGAACTAACATTTAGATCTAGGAATAAAATTTGATAATTTAATGAACGATATAGATATACGTTTGTTATTATTGCAATCGCTACATGAATTCTTGTGTTCCATGCACCTATTTATTATGACCTGTTGTCTTGAGATACGGTTGACTAATTAGATATAGTTACTTTAAACCCGATAGAGGAATTTCATATGCATAAGTGAATTCGATCGAGCACAATAATAGGAATAAAACTAGACAATTGGAATTAAAAGTATATTGACTATGTGAAATCGGATATCCCAACACTTATAAACATCAATTTAGAATGTCTAAATGTCATTTCTTTTTCTTTTTAGTTTAATATTTTAGTTCAACTCGAAAATCCAATCTTATCGTTCAAATAAAGGCGAGAACTAATACAATTTCGGTTCATAATTACAATCTCTGTGGGACGATAATCTGGACTCAACAAGTTCAGATTATTATTTGGATGTGATATTGTACACTTGCAATTTAGCATACAACACACTCCACATCTAATTAAAAGGTATGTTCCCTAACCATTTATATAATTGATCTGCAAAATAATGAAATGTGTTCATTGTTTTATTCATGTTTATATATTTTTCACATGTAAACTTGTACTTAGACCAGAGATCAACACTTTAACGATATAAAGTTTTGTAATATTACCCGAATAAAATGTACTTATAAATTTTCTTGAATGAAACATTGAAATTACCATAACAGAATAGGTCCAACACCACCTAATTGGTAGAAATCTCATAGAACCTCGCACTTAATTTGTGGACAAAGAACTCTTTCCATGGTGATTAACTTTCATAACTTGGTGATTTCTACAAAATTCAAAACAAAGAGTGGAAAAGTGCAAGTGGATTCAACCTCAAATAGCGTAAAATCATACTTTACATTGGATCATGAAATTAACTGTTAATGAATTTTGACTTCAATACATATTATTTCATATTTATCCATAAAATTATTGTATACATATATCATATATGTCCATATTTTATCTTTTAACCAAATATTGAATAATAGAAACATTCTCCCGCCCGTGATGAGCATCAATTTTGTTGTCCAACGTTGCAACGTCTGGCAGTAGACCATTTGAAAAATAGGCTTCTCAGCAACCCTCCCCCCTCCCAGCACACTTATATGCCCCCACCCCAACAAACCCATCCCGTTTATTTTGATTAAATTATTATGTTTTTAAACTTGTAATTTCATTACCTAATTTGTCAGAAAAATAAATTTCATTGCTTAATATATAAATATGCAAATAAGTAGATGCCTAAGAATACTTTTTATTTGTTTAAATTATAGCAAACATGTTTAAATGATCACACAACATTCATAACATCTAAAATAGGAAATTATTAGTCTTACATCGACATTAAACAAATCGAACAATTACCAAGAGTAACAGGTTGATCACACAATATTCATAACAACTAAAATAGGAAATCACTAGTCTTGCATTGACATAACACCAACTGAACACTAAATGATGCCTATCAAAACAATTTAGCACTTAATTCTCAGCAATGCTTATTCCATCTATTATTCACATAAGCATAATTCTTGTGTCAATGTTTCTTCTACTATTCTTTATCTTCTTACATTTTTTTTATCTAGATTCTAAATTGACCCTTTCACCAAAATTCATTGAATGAACACTAATTTTGGTAATTAAACTAGAAACGAATTTTGATGCTAATTGATTGATAATTGAAAGTACCATGATTCATAATGATGTAAGACATGCATAAAAAACAATGTCATCACTGCAATCTGCACACGTCAACAAATCTATAATAAAACATTACAATTAACCAACGGAAAAAAATATTAAAAACTTGTAAAGAAAAAAGTGTATGCACATCAATAACTTTTTCAATGAAGCAGTTCCGTATACATTAGATGATCATTAGAATAATGAGATTTTATAGCTCACGTTTACAGAGCTATAAATTTTTCGAGACATAAGATTCGTAGCATAAACTCTGATGGTTGCCATGCACATGCACAAGAAAAGGCATCATAACTACCCTAACTAAGTTGTTCCAAGAATTTCCAAATAAAATCAGCTAAGATGACTAAAAACCTGGAGCTAGGGGAAATCTTCCCCTGTAAGGAACTCAAAAAAGTGTGGAACAACATCAAGCTATATTACTTCCTCAATAGGAAGACTTTTTGTTAATTTTTTAGCCCAAAAACTACTAACTATCCATTTAAGAGGGCTAAGACTCCCCACTTACTCACTCTACTCTCACAAAAATGCGTAGAGAATATTTTCTTAACAAGAAACATTATTTTAAAAGGGTAGCTTGAAATCCATGGTGCTAACCCTAGCCATGCCGCTAATGATATGTACCATGTATGCTTATGCGTATAATAAGTAACCTAACGATGCCTATCAAAAAAAAAAATATATGCTCAAAACGCTGAATGATGTAGACCTTAGAATCTATCGAGTTTGATCTCTTTGAAATAATGTCGAAGTTACTTTGCTCATCTTCCTTTTGAAACAACAAAAATATGTCTTGTGTATAAATGTATCATCTGCTGCTCCATCATAACAACCAAGGTCAGTCTCAGTTGTTTAGCCATATCAATATGGTTGGCAACTAATTCTTGGTGGTGTTGATAGCTAATGCCCTATTGAAACGGGTAATGAAATCCGTCAATGAATTATTTTTGTTCACAGACCTCTTTAAAAATGAATGACTACTCTCAACCCTTTGGCTGCCAGACAGTTCTACACTGAACATATGTTTGAAATATGTAGGTACCCACCGACTGTGTATTGTGTAACCATTCAATGTTGCTAAAATTGGTGGCCCTAGAATCTTAAATAATATGCAACATCCTGTGATAATGCTCCTTATACAACATAACATTGATTTTTTTAGAAAACTAGTTTAAAATCTGCCATAGGCAGTATCGGCGTGGAGCGAATGGAAACACCATCAAGATTGCCTTTGAAATTGCGGCATCTTGATCGGTGAATATTATAGTAGGGGTCCCTTGGTTTGGCATTGCTTCTACAAACTTCAAGAACAACCAAACAAATGATTTTGTCATCTTGTCACTCAATAATCCGCACCCAAAAATAATGGTCTGGTCATGGTGGTTCACACCGACAAACGGGGCAAATATCATTTCGTACTTATTGGTGTTGTAGATTGTATCAAACACCACCACATCACCAAAGAAAGGATATGACCTTCTTGACTAAGAATTAACCTAAAAACATTGAAGCATCCTATTTTCTGAGTCAGTTTTGTAATCAAAGAAAAAATTCGATTTTTTCTCTCTCAAATGTGAAATGCTCGATTAATGTTTCAGCGTCACATCCTATTTGATCATATCGTAAATCTCTTTGGTAGTTCCTGATATCCCTTTCACTACAGCCCATTGATGATAGCCCGCCCACTCTATTTCCATTAGTCGAACTTGTTGACATGTGAGTATATTGGC
The DNA here is from genome assembly GCA_963555705.1 of Ligustrum vulgare. Classification (NCBI taxonomy): domain Eukaryota; kingdom Viridiplantae; phylum Streptophyta; class Magnoliopsida; order Lamiales; family Oleaceae; genus Ligustrum; species Ligustrum vulgare. Next base: position 50,704,694 of record OY743176.1, on the reverse strand, counting down.
CTCCGAAAATTATTGCGCTAGTGCCATCTTTGTAGTGGACATATTTCGATTTGATCATAATAAATGTTCCATGAACTATCTAACAACCCAAGTATTGTTAGTTTGTTGTTTCACCACTGACATCCTAGCATTGCACCCAACTCTTGTATGTCCCCGAGATCTTTCGCCAGCCTAAGGAATAACATCTTTACAAGTCATCTGGTATGTCTCGTCTATTTTTCCCTCATTTGAGTAAACAAATAACTTCCATATCATTTCACTTGTATCCTTATTATTATTATTATTATTATTATTATTGTTGTTGTTGTTGTTGTTGTTGTTTTACTGTTTGCGATTCTAGGACTAAAACAGGCTTCTTGTGCATATATGTTGTAAAAAGTATATGCCTCCTCATGTGAGTCAAAGACCTAACCAATTGTGGGAATTCGGTCAAATGAAACTTGAGGAAGTTACACGCTATTGCAACATTGATATTCCATCCCTTAAAAAATTAAAATTACACTCATTCAAAATAACACATAAGGACAACACAAAATTAATGTTCAAATAAACAATAATATTATCCCTAAATTATGAGGTTTGAATCTAATTAATGAAAAATATCGCTAAAAAATTTAAAATTACACTTGAGCTCAAAAAAACACATAAGAACAACATAAAATTAATGCTTAAAATAAACAATAATATTAACCCTAAAATTTTAAGTCTGAATCTAATTAACATAAATATCAAGATTTTGGTTGCTAATTAAAAAAAGAACTAGTAGCTTATTAGTCACATAGTATCATGTGGTGAAAAAGAAAAAGAAAAAAATATGAGATACTCCTTAACTCCCAATAATTATTATTAGATTTTTGACTATAAACATGCTTAATATGAAATTGAGGATCTGGAAATCAACATTTTTACACCAGATAATTTTCACTAGAACTTTAATAGTTCCATAAGTAAAATTAAAGAAACGTGACTATTGGGATTTTAACCCAGACGTTTGTAAAACAATTAGTTGTCAAAACATTAAAAATGTAAAGAACACAAGATTTGGTTACCCAGTTAGGCAACGTCTACATTTGGGGAGCTCAGTGATTAGACCTTTCCATTAGTGACACAGATCTAGTCACATACCATGCAGATATCGTAGATAAGAACCCAAAAACCTACTCACTATACTAGACCTTCACCTATAAGTATAGAAAGCGACATAGCCTAAACACAAAACTAAAATATTACTGTAGCAGGACGAATTTATAATGGTTAAACCAGTTTCTATGCAACAAGAACTCAAGAAAACCAAAAAGAGAGGAAGAGAAAGAGGAAGAGAATCGCAAGAGTAAAAAGAAAATCTCGTTCTGGAAGAATCCAACATAATCATCAGTTTTCTCAAAAGGTCAGCAATTGAGCTCTTTAATTCTAGCCATTGATCATAAATTGGATGCCTCGAATCTTCGATAAACAAGCACAAAGCCGGGTGACTCAAGGGAAGTTAATAGAAGTAAGAGTTTATGCATAATGTCCAAAATGCCCTTACAAGAGCTTATTAACGAGAAGTACAATTTCTATAATCTTCACCTTGGTTCTCAAAACATGCTCTCTTGGTTGCTGTATTTTGCACTATGTAGCCAACCATACATCAAAGCCCATGTACCTGCAAAAAGTTACCCAGTATCAATATGGAGGAAAGTTAAACATGACTTAAATTTGCCAACAATTAACACTTTAGTACCCATGTCTGCAGGATTTTTATCTCTGTGTAATTTTAACAAATTAATATCACAAGCAGAAAGTCTCTCTAATAAAATGGCACTTCACCTAAATATGTTTGGATCTTTCATGATATACAAGATTTTTGCATAACATAAGAGCACTTTGACTATCAGCGAATATAGTTGCAGTATATGCAAGTATTTCAATTGATTTAATAATCCTTTCAATCATAAACATTATTTTGTAGCTTCAGTGGTGGCAACATATTCAGCCTATGTGCCAGAAAGTGTTACAATAGGTTGTTACTATGATTTCCATGTTATGCAATTTTCTCCAAATGTAAAATAATAGGCTATAGTGGATTTCCTTTGGTCTTTGTCACCGGGAAAATTAGCATCCACATAGCCCTTAAGGGTTAGATTATCAGAACCTTTCTTGTATACTAATCCCACATTCAAGGTGCCAGTAATATATCAAAGTAACCATTTCTTGCCTGCCCAGTGTGGTTTCCCAGGATTGGACATAAATCTACTTAGGAAACTAATAACATAGGCTAAATTAAGTCTAGATATAATAATAGAAAACACAACAGCACCTATAGCATTTGCATATGGCACATTACTCATTTCTTTCAGCTCATCTTCAGTTTTAGGTGAATGTCCAGAAGACATGTTCATATGTAAGGCTAAAGGAACATTAACAGGTTTGGCATCTTTCATACCAAACTCGGCAACCACCTTTTCTAAGTAAGGAAATTGAGAAATTATTAATTTATTCTCGGTCCTATCCATGGCGATCATCATGCCTACGATTTTCTTGGCTTTCCCAAGGTCTTTCATATCAAATTCAACTTTTAACAGATTCTTTAGCCTTATGATTTTAGTTTTTCTAGAACTAGTTAATAGCATCTCATCTACATATAAAACTAGGTATGCTTCATTCTTAAGATTTAGAGGTGTCAAGACGGGTGGGCCAATCGGACCCATGAAAATCGGCTTGGATCGACCCGAGACAGTGGACCAACCCGTGATCCGAGTGAGAGGTTCATGGGTCAAGAAGATGTGAACCGCGGGTTTCGTAAGTCACACCTTGCGGGCCACGGTTAACCAGTTGACCCATGAAATAATTAAAAAAATAAATTTCTTTTTTTTTATTAAATATGATAATAATGAAAATCTCACTTCTGCAAATTCTAGTACAACTTCTAAATATAAATCTTTTTTTTCTCTCTCTAATAGCTAAGAAATGTGATGTACTTTGATAGTAATAAATAAAAATTTATTTAGTTATTACTTGTTTATGTTGTTCCAATTTTATTAACTTTGCAAAGTTAGAAGTAATTCATGTAACATAAAATATAAATTTGAATTCTTTTTAAATATTTCTTTGTATAAATATGAATTTATCATTTTGTTCATTTCGTATTTAGCAAAAAATATTTTTGCTACAAATTTGAAAAATTCTATATTTTTATTCATATGGGCCAAATCGAAATGAACCACGACCCGCATAGGCCAACGGACTAGCCTAGTTGTAGTTTAAAATTTGTGGGCCGACCTAGATCGGCTAGTAAACCCGCAATGGGTGGACTTTTTTTTTCACGTGACCCGTTATTGGGCTCATATGTTGGCGGGCTGACCTGGCCCGGACCTTCTGGATTGACCCATTTATCAAGATTGTAGTATAAACAAGCATCGTACTCACTTCTTTTAAAATCAATCTTAAGAACCTAAGAGGCAAACCTCTTATATCACTGCATGAGACTGTATTTTAAACCATACAGAGACCTCTGCAATTTATAAACCAGTCACTCCCATTCCTCACTTCAAAGCTTGAGGCTTACTCATATAGATGTCCTCTTCTAGTTCCCCATGAAGGAAAACAGTTTTGACATCTAACTATTCAAGTTTCAAATCGAATTGAACAACTAAATCTAAAATAATTCGGATGGTTTTGTATTTAATCACAAGTGAGAAAATTTCATCATAATCAATCACTTCTCTTTGAGTGAATCCCTTAGCCACTAACCTTCCTTTTGCACCTAACAGGATTAGAAGGTTCATTCCCTTCTTTAATTTTGTAAATCCATTTACATTGAAATATCCTTTGGTTCTTGTATCTTTTAACAAGGTTCTAGGTTTTTTTCTCAATTAGGGATTGCATCTCCTTATTTATTGCCTTTTTCCACTTTTAGATTTTAACCCTTTTATAGAGGTTTTATTCTCAATTAGGGATTGCATCTCCTTATTCATTGTCTTTTTCCACTTTCAAATTTTACCCCTTTTATAGCTTCTTCAAAGGATGTAGGTTGTGTCTGTTCAATCATTTCACTAGAAGCTAAGGAAAATTTGGCAAGGTTTAAAGATTCATATCTGGGATTAGGTTTTAATTTCCTTGACGTGATCCACAGTCCAAGCACGAGCCCAAGCAAGGAGCCTTTGATTGTGGTAGAAGGGCCAATGACTCGGTTTCGAGCAAAGAAGGTCAAAGAAGCAATGGGAAATTTTGTTCAAGCAGCTATGGACAAAAATATGTCCTTGGCAAGCAAAGAAGCAAGTTTCATGTTAGACTCGAGTCCAGAAGACAAATGGATCAACATGATTCAAGTGGATGAAGAATGGAGCCAGTCAGAACCTTGTGCGATCGCGTAGTGATAAAGGGTCGGCGGTTGTGTGGCTGTATCAAAATAACGGCAGAACTTTTTACCCTTCTCCACGCGATCGAGCCGAATTTCACCATGCGACTGTGTAGGTGTTGTCGCAGAACCTGATCGTGACTTTACGTATTTTCAGCTTATTTTATTTCCTTTTTCATTTAATACATTTCCTAATATAATTCTAAGACATAATTTCATCCCTTTGAGTATATTAGGGTTCATTATGTTTTTTTTTTTTTTCAATAAGAAAACTTTGAGCGATTATTGTGAGGTTATTTTGCTTTCAACGCTATTCTTTATTGAATAAAATCCGAACTTACGAGATTAATTCTTGTAGCATTCAAACCTGGGTGAGATTATGATTATTGTAATTAAGAGGTCAACACATCAATTAATTATTAATTAAATCCCTAATCATGATTGTTTTGGCGTTCTTGGGTTCGTTTCAATCTTTTGTGGGTTTATGAGTCATGTGGAAAAGGGACTTTGGATAGGTTCTTTAAGCATGATGAATATTTATTCCAGGAAAATAGATTGTGTGTCTCTAAGTGTTAAATGAGGGAATTGCTTGTGAGAGAGACAGATGATGGGGGGTTTAATGGGACATTTTGGAATTAAATAGACCTTGGAGACACTAGGTGAGCATTTTTATTGGCCTATGATGAAAATTGATATGGATCGGGTTTTTAGTAGGTGCATCACTTGTAAGAAGGCTAAGTCTAAAACTTTGCTCCATGGACTATACATACCTTTACCCGTCCCTAGTGAACTTTGGGTTGATATTTCTATGAATTTTGTTTTGGGGTTGCCTAGGACTAAGAAGTGAAGATATTTGGTATTTATGGTAGTAGATAGATTTTGTAAGATGGCACATTTCATACGTTGCCACAAAATCAGTGAGGCCACTAATATAGCAGACCTTTTCTTTAAGTAAGTAGAGCGTTTACATGGGGTCCCTAAAAGCATTGTCTTGGATAGGGATGTTAAGTTCCTTAGTCATTGTTGGAGAGTTTTGTGGAACAAGCTAGGTACTAAACTACTCTTTTCTACCACTTGTCATCCACAAACCAATGGACAAACCGAGGTAGTTAATAGGACCATGATATCATGAGGAGGAAATTTGTGCCAAGTCATTATCATAGGGAGCTTCATCAAAAATTGCAAAGTCTATATACCGAGGATCCAAGAGTGTGGAGGGCTATCATAAGGAAATAGAGTTATTGATATTTAGAGCTAATGTGGTGGAGGATAGGGGGCTACTATGGCCCGATTTTTGAATGGGTTGAATAGGGATATAGCTAATGTGGTTGAGCTACAACATTATTTGGAGTTAGAAGATATGCTACACATGGCTATGAAGGTGGAGAAGCAATTGAAGAGAAACTGGTTAGTAAATTATCCAATGGGTTCTTCGGGTTCTAATTCTTCTTGGAAACCGAAGTGGGAACACAAAGGTGATGGGGCCATTTCAAAGGGAAAGTTTGAGATCACAAAATGGAAAGAGGAACATGCTAGCAAACTCACACCTAAGGTGGAATCTCAACCAACTAGGAGTAGAGACATCCAATATTTTAAATGTTTGGGAAGAGAACATGTGGTTTCTCAATGTCCTAATGGGCGGGTAATACTTTTGTGAAAGGATAGAGCCACGGAGATTGATATTGAAGAAGAGGATTATAGCGACATGCCCGCATTGGAGGAAGCTTGTGATGATGAGGATGTATTATATGGGCATAGTTGTGAGCTATTGATTGCAAGGCGAGCTCTTAGTGCTCAAATCAACACGGATGACTTGGAGCAAGAAAGGGAGAACATATTCTATACACAGTGTCGCATCAATGAAAAAGTATGTAGTATGATTATTGATGGAGGTAGTTGTAACAATGTTGCTAGCACCACACTTGTTGAGAAATTTGAATTTCCCATATCGAAACATCCTAAACCTTATAGGCTTCAATGGTAAAATGATAGTGATGAAATTAAGGTGAATAAGAGGGTTTTAGTGAATTTTTCTATTGGTAGCTATATTGATGAAGTACTGTGTGATGTGGCACCTATGCATGTGGGGCACATTTTGTTAGGTAGGCCTTGGCAATATGATAGGAAGATGATGCATGATGTGTATAAAAATAGGTATAGCTTTACCAAAGGAGGGAAGACTATTGCACTTGCACTATTGACACCATCACAAGTGTATAAAGACCAAATAAAATTGAAAAGTGATGAAGAATAAAGAGTGAGGGAAAATGAAAGAAAGAGAGTTGGGGCCACGACCTCAGAAAAAGGAGAGAAAAAGAGGATTGCAGCCTCGACTCCAGAAAAATGAGAGTCGAGAGAAAAACAAAGCGTTAGGGTACATACCTCAAAAAAAGTGAGAGCGACCAATGGTTCTACTATTGTACAAAGATTCATTCCTTTCATTTGATGAAACTAACAAATCCCTCCTTAGTTTAGCTATTTCTTCATTGCAGGAATTTGAAGATGTGTTCCTGGAAGACATCCTAGTGGGTCACCACCCATTCGAGGTATTGAATATCAAATTGACTTCGTACCTAGAGCAGTCATTCCTAATCACCCCGCTTATCGAAGTAACCCCAAGGAGATAAAGGAATTTCAAAAGAAAGTGGAGGAATTGATGAGCAATGGGTACATAAGGGAGAGCATGAGTTCATATCCCGTACCCGTGTTACTTGTGCCAAAGAAAGACGGGTCTTGAAGAATGTGTGTTGATTGCACGGCCATCAACAACATAACGATAAAGTATCATCATCTTATTCCTAGGTTAGATGATATTTTGGATGAATTGCATGGTTCTATCATATTTAATAAAATTGAACTTAAAAGTGGTTATCATCAAATTCGAATGAGGGAAGGAGATGAGTGGAAAACTGCTTTTAAAACTAAATATGGCTTGTATGAATAGTTGGTTATGCCATTTGGACTTACTAATGCACCTAACACATTTATGCATTTAATGAATCATGTTTTGTGTGCATTTATAGTTAAATTCATTGTAGTTTACTTAGATGATATGTTGGTGTATGGTAAGAATTTAAAATAGCATGTGGAACATGTTAGGTGTGTGCTTGTGGTTTTGAGGTAAGAACAACTTTATGCTAATTTTAAAAAGTGTACTTTTTGCATGAAAAAAGTTGTATTTCTTGGTTAGTGCTAAGGGAATAGAAGTAGATGAAGAGAAATTCAAAGTTATTAAAGAATGGCCAACACCTAAAAGCATAAATGAGGTTAGAAGTTTTCATAGTTTGGCTAGTTTGTATAGGCGTTTTTTTAAGGATTTTAATACAATTGCCACACCACTCACTGAAATTGTAAAAAAAGTGTAGGTTTTAAATGGAGTGTAGAACAAGAGCATGCATTTGAAACTATCAAAGATATGTTGTGTAAGGCACCAGTTTTATCACTTCCTAACTTTGACAAAGCTTTTGGGATTTTGTGTGATGCCTTAGGGATAGGTATTGGAGCAGTTCTAATGCAGGATCGAAAGCAAATAGCATATTTCAGTGAAAAGCTAGAGAGGCTACTCTTACTACCCCACATATGACAAGGATTTGTATCACTTGTGCGAGCATTGGAGACATGACAACACTACCTATGGCCACCGAAGTTCATGATTCACACCAACCATGAGTGATTTAAGCATTTGAGAGGCCAAAATAAGTTGAGTAAGATACATGCAAGGTGGGTGGAATTTATTGAAACATTCCCCTACGTCATCCGATATAAGCAATGTAAGGAAAATATAGTAACGGATGCTCTATCTCGAAGGTATGTACTTTGGACTTCCTTAAGTGCTAAATTACTTGGTATTGAATACATTAAGGGAAAGTTTGCTAGTGACCCGGATTTTTCTAGTATTTTTTAGTAATGTGGAAAAGGGGCTTTGGATAGGTTCTTTTAGCATGATGATTATTTATTTCGGGAAAATAGATTGTATGTCCCTAAGTGTTCAATGAGGGAATTGCTTGTGGATATTTTAGAATTAAAAAGACCTTGGAGATACAAGATGAGCATTTTTATGGGCCCAAGATAAAAATTGATGTGGATCAGGTTTGTAGTAGGTGCATCACTTGTAAGAAAGCTAAGTCTAACATCTTGCCCATGGACTATACACGTCTTTATCCGTCCCTAGTGAACATTGGGTTGATATTTCTATGGATTTTATTTTGGGGTTGCCTAGGACTAAGAAGGGAAGAGATTCAATATTTGTAGTGGTAGATAGATTTAGTAAGATGACAAATGCCATACCTTTCCACAAAATTGATGATGTCACCAACATAGCGGACCTTTTCTTTAAGGAGGTAGTGCGTTTACATGGGGTCCCTAAAAGCATTGTCTCGAATAAAAATGTTTTGTTCGTTAGTTACTTTTGGAGAGTTTTTTGGAACAAGTTAGGCACTTTTTCTACCACTTGTCATCCACAAAACGATGGACAAACCGAGGTAGTTAATAGGACCATGATTCAATTGTTACGCACTATCATCAATAAGAATCTAAAACGTTGGGAGGAGTGTTTACCATTTATGGAATTTGCATATAATAGGGCTACACATTCTACTACTTTTTGTTCACCTTTTGAGATTGTTTATGGTTTTAATCCACTAACGTCGTTGAATTTAATTCCTTTACCTATTGGCTGTGTGATGAATGTGGTAGTTTAGATGGGAAGAAGAAGGAAGAATTGGTAAAATCACTCCATGAAAAGGCGAGGTTGGAGATTGAAAAGAAGAATAAGCACCATGCATCGCAAGCAAACAAGGGTAGGAAAAGCGTTATATTTGAACCCGATGATTGGATTTGGGTACTCTTTAGGAAATAACATTTTCCAAACCACTGGAAGTCAATGCTCCAACCACGAGGGGATGGTCCAGTCCAAGTCCTTTAAAGGATCAATGACAATGCATACATACTAGACCTGCCAGGTGAGTATAAATTTTTAGCTACATTTAATGTGTCTGATCTTTCTCCATTTGATGCAGGTACAAATACGAGGTCGAATCCTTTAGAAGGTGGAGGGGATGATGTGACGCCCCGAGTTCCGTAAAACCCGCGTCGTCTCTTCATCTCTTTAAAACTAACCCTTTAATGAAAAATATTGCGGAAATAAACTGAATTTTAAAACATCTTCATTTGGGAAATTTGCGATGGTAGCCCAATTTAAATACATCTACTTGAAAACATTCCATAAAATTCCAAATCTCAACAATTTAACTTAACAAAGTTCAATAAACTAGACTTTCAAAATAACTTAAAATAAATATTGCCAAATTTCCCATCATTCGTCTCCGCCTCCGAACTCTGCAAATGTTGTTAAAAACGGAGTGGGTATTTCAAAAGAAATACTCAGTAGAATCATCGTCAATAATTAATTTACAAGATAATTGAACAAGTAATTATGCAAATATTATAGTGACATTATCTTCTTAGTCATAAGCATCATAAAATGAGTGCAATATGAACATACTCTTGTCTTATCTTATGCAAATAAAGCATATAAGTTATGACATGCATAACATAAATTTCTCTTCTTATCTCATAAGAGATTCTCTTTTCTTGTCTCATGCAATTAAGCATATAAATCACATAAATCCACATAACACATGCAATTATAATATAAATAAATTAGTGGGGGTGAGTCTACCTTAATTTATCTTGAATCACGTAAAAAATTGGAGTGAGAAGTAGCCCCAATCTCTCAATCGTCCATACGTTTCGTCTAGCCAAAATGTGAAATAAAGCTTTGAATTAGTAATTGGAAATTTTAAGGTTTTAAAAATGATAAAATAAAATTTGGGGACTCAATTGAAATTTATTAAAACTAGAATTTGAAAAGTTTTGGGGCTGAATAAGAATTTTCAGAAAACTTGGGGCTGATTAAATCGTTTTTTTTTTAAATAGGGGGACTGAATTAAATAGAAAATGAACTTAACTTTAAAACATTTCAGGGCTTAAATGAATTCTTTAAAATTAGGGACTGGAATAACCACTTTTAAAACTTGGGGCTTAAGAACGAAATTTTTAAAAAATTGGAAATATAACAAAATTCATCTCTTCTCTCTCATTTTCGTATAACAGAGGGTAAGGGGAGAGAGAGAGCGGTGGTGACGGTATCCCCCATCGCGTACGGTGCCACTTCCGGCGATCTGTTGGCGTAACGCCGCCAATGAGGGTCGGCGAGTGGCGTGGGCGTGCTTGAGGTTAGGGTTTAGAGATTTTGGGCTGTGATTGGGTGCAAAACCAGGGCTAACTGAGGCTTGAGTTTTGGGTTTAAGTTGCGGTCCCCGGTTTCTCGGTCAAGGTAAGTATTTTGGTTTCTTGGTAAATTTCTGGGTTTCAGTTGCAGTCGCCGATTTCTCGGTCAAGGTAAGTATTTTGGTTTCTTGGTAAATTTCTGGGTTTGATTTGGTGGAATTTTTTTTTGTGCGAACTTGGAGTGGGCAGAGGCGGTTTCATGTGGTGGCTGGTGGTTGTTCGACTGTGGTGTTACGTGTGATGGTTCGGTGGTTTGGCAGAGGTTACGGGGGAAGGCTCGTGTTATAGAAGCCTTGAGATGGGTCTTGGTTTTGTATATCTGTGGAGTTTGATTAGGCAGTGGCGGTGTTCGATGGTGGAGTTACTTTTGATGGTGGTCAGATTGTGGTCTGCATTTGGCAATGACAGTGGAGTGGTGGTGTAGTGATGATGGCGTAGTTGGTGTGGTGGCTCGTTCGGCTAGACTGTGGAATAGTTGGTGCTGAGTACGTGAACCTGCTTGCAGTTAGTGTCCGTGTTTGACATTGGTGATGGTGGTTCGAAGTTGGGTTAGAGGCTTAAGATTCTGTGAAATCATCATGTTGTTGGTGCTAGAAACTGAGGTTCTAACATCAACACAATCTTCCAGTGTAAAACTGAATTGAAATAAATTTGAGGGATATGGAGATTTTCCTTACCTAGACTGGTTGCTTGGCTGCGTGAAGTGAAGAGGGAGGAATGGGAGTGATCTGAACAGTAATGTGTTAGGGCACAAATTTCTAGGTTGGTAAGTGGGCCAGCTTGGGCTAAAAAATTTATAATTGGATTGAAAATATTCAAAATTGGATTACATAGTTTTTGACCCAAAATAACCAAATATTGGACTTAATAAATTGGAATAAAAAATTATTACATATTTGGATTTAAAACTGATAAGGAAATTGATACTTTAAAATATTCGAGATTGGACTCGATTTGAGTATATTTTTAAATTTATTTTACAATGGCTGGACGAACACGCTTCACATTTAAAAGTAAAAATTTGGGGTTAAATCTTAGCGACACAACATTCTCGGTCGCTACAGATGACGTGATCCAGAGTCCAAGCACGAGTCAAAGCAAGGACCTATTGATTGTGGAAGAAGGGCTGATAACTCTATTTCGAGCCAAGAAGGTCAAAGAAGAAATGGGCAATGTTGTGCAAGCAACTATGGACAAAAACATGTTCTTGGAAACCAAAGAAGTAAGTTTTATGTTGGACCCGAGTCCGGAAGCCAAATGGATCAATGTAATTCAAGTAGACGAAGAATGGAGCCTGCCAGAACCTTGCGTGATTGCGCAATGATAAAGGGCCGACGATCACGTGGCTGTATCAAAATAAAGGCAAAACTTTTTAGCCTTCTCCACGCGATCGCGCCGGATTTCACCATGCAATCACGTGGGTGTTGTCGCGGAACCTGATCGCGAATTTTCGGATTTTCAGCTTATTTTATTTCCTTTTTCAATTAATAAATTTCCTAGTATAATTCTAAGACCTAACTTCGTCCCTTATAGTATATTGGGGTTCATTATGTTTGTTTTTCAATTAGAAAACTTTGAGAGATTATTGTGAGGTATTTTGCTTTCAACACTACTCTTTATTCAATAAAATCCGAACTTGCGAGATTAATTCTTATAGCATTCAAACCTGAGTGAGATTGTGATTTTTGTAATAAAGAGGTCAACATATCAATTGATTTTGTTGGTTGCTTGATTCAATTAATTATTAATTTAGTCCCTAAATCGTGATTGTTTTGGCGTTCTTGGGTTCGTTTCAATCTTTTGTGGGTTGCATGGCTGCAATTGCTGCGTGGTTTGCATCATGCCTTCTCTCCTTGTCTCTAACTAGCTGGTAATTTGCGAGAGTATCTTCTACAGAAGGAATGACATTCTTAGATTATGGTTTAGATATAAGTTTATCTAAATTGTTTTCATCATTATCAGTTTCAATCTCTCCAAGGGATGGGGTAATGTTCTCATTTTCTTCAAGGGTAGAATTATTAAATTTAGTCATTTTCACCAGGTTGTGTTTTCAGACAATGTGTCTCATGTTCATTGAAAATAACATCTCTACTGTTTATTGTTTTTATGCATTGAACCCCTGAACCTATAGCATGTACCCCTTAACCCCTTCAGGGTACCCAACATCACACATTTTATGGTTCTTGGCTCCAGCTTACCCTCGATTTGATGTGCATATGCAGCACATCCAAAGACCCTAATGTGTGCTAAATTTGGAAGGTTTCCAGTCCAGAGTTCTTGAGCAGTTTTAAAGTCAACTGATCTGGATGGAGGTCTATTAATAAGATAGGCTACAAAGTGTACAACTTCTGCCCAAAAACCTTTTGCAAGGTGAGAGTTGATGAGCATGCATCTAACCTTATTCATTAAGATTCTATTCCTTCTCCCAGCCACCCCATTTTGTTGGGTAGTGAATTTCACGGTCCCATGTCTCATTATGCCCTTTTGCCTACAATAGTAATAAAATGCATGATTGCAAAACTCAAGGCCATTATTAGTTCTTAGAGTTTTCAATTTCTTATCTAATTGATTTTCAACTTTTTTCAGCCAAGCCCAAAACCTTTGAAAGGCCTTAGATTTGGACTTTAAAGGATAAACCCATATTTTCCTTGAATAGTCATCAACTATTGAAAGAAAGTACATGTTTCCACCAAAGGTGGAGTGTTTTTCATGACCACATAAGTCAGCTTCGACATAATCTAGAGGTTTTACCAGTTCTAAGATGACAGGTATCAAAACCCACTCCATAGGATATTTACCGAGAATGCAAGTTTAACAGAAAAGCAGTACTTCTATCATTTCAAGTTAGGTACATATCTAACATTTCTTATAGTTCTGATAATACCATCATGCATTTTAATTGCTATATCTCCAGCACCAATTACAGTTTGTGAATTATTTTCACCAATATATACCTTCCTAGGTTCAATTTCTCTGTAATTATAAAAACCAAGATTTTATAGTGCACATATGGAACGTACACCATGAATCAAATATCCAATCATTAAAAACGTCCTCACTGGAGACATTCAACACAAGAAGATTGTCCATCTCAGACCCAATAGCATTACTTTGATCACTATTAACAGTCCCCTTTTGTTGTTTCTTCTTCCAGTTATATCAGTCTTTCTTAAAGTGTACCATCTTCCCACAATGGTAAAAATTTATATTTTTTGGTTTGTCTCTAGATTTTGACCTTCCTCTAGACTTCCATCTTCCCTTCTTTTTAATAAAATTGTTATCGTTTTTTCTCTGGTCTACCTCTAACAAACATGCTTTCTTCCCTAGTGTTTATCGTAGACTCCCTCTTAACCTTTATTTCTTTACCTTTAGCATCTATAACTATGGTTTGAGTCAACTTGTCCCTAGAAAGCTTTATAGCATTTCTAATTTCTCTATAAGATTCAGATAGGAAGTTTAAAAGAATGATAGCTAGGTCTTCATCATCAAACTTCTTATCATTGTGAGCTAAGCTCTTTACAATGATACTGAAGTCATTTAGGTTCACATCTAAGTCTCTACTAGGGTTCATCTTGAAGCTAAAAAATTTCTCTAATATCTAAATTTTATTAGGCAATGCCTTAGTCAAGAACATAGTATCAAGTGAAGTCCATAAGTCTCTGGCAGTTTTGGCATCATCAACTTGTCTTACAATATTATCACATAAATATAATATCAAGGAACTGTAAACAATTTCATTCATCTCTTCAATTAAATCAAAATTTGCTTTAAGTTTATCAAATAGTTTTTCAAGATCGTCTAGGGCTTTAGCAACCCTTTGTTGGACCAATATGACCTTCATTTTCTGCTTCCAAATCAAAAAATCCCTCTTTCCATCGAATTGTGATAATTCGACCTTCGAACCCATGACAGATTCAGTAAAAAGATGGCACATTTTCAATGAAAAAAGGTGATCTTATCATAAGATTACTTTATATGCAGATAAGTTTGATAAAGATTTCAAGAAAAACTTAAAACAATACTAGTAGTAAGGTAGAAGAAATATACAAGTATAAAAATCGTGAAAAACAACAGGTTTTAATTTTCAGGGAGAAGATATGCCTCACAAAAATTATATGCAGAAAGAATATATGTACAATTAATAAAAATCAGATCGTATATCCAAGCAAATATACCATGTAGGCATACTCACAAAGAACATAAATAAAGAAAGATCTCATCAACTACGTTAAAAAAAAAATAAGAATTGTAAAAATCCCTTCCAAAGGACAATAACTAGTGTACTCACGTAGCCATATCAACATGATGGCACCACGAACCCAGATCAGTCAACACTTCCAGATCAAAAAATTTCGGTTCTTGTAAAATGGAACCATTCGGTTCCATTGAATCGCAAGAACCAAACCATTCGGTTTTGGTTCAGTTTCGGTTCTAATTCGGTTTTAAAATAATAATTATTTTTTGAGAGCCTTATCGATGAGCATTAGGTCTCAGGAATCAATAACCTGAAATAAACTTCTACAGAATATACTAAGATCAAGGATTTCAAAAATCCTTTCACCACAAAGAAAGTATAGGATTCTCCATGAAACGGAAGATGTTCATAAACAAAAATAGGAAACGGCCTAGAAGGTTTTTCAAGCATGACAATATAGTAAACTTGTAGGATGAATCATGAGTTTTAAATGCATTATTATTAATTATTTTATATTTGTATTTAAATATTTAATTAACTCCATCGTGGTCATTTAAACCTTCGCTTATTAATAAGTTAGTGTCATTCGATTTTCATTTACTAAGAATTTCAGTCCAAGTGTGAAGTTAAAGATTACAATGAGGTAAAGATGTAACAAATTTCATAAAAAGAAATTAATCATTTTCACTTTACCCAAAAAAAATACAAATTCTTTTGATTTTTAGTTTTAGGACAACCGATTAAGATCATTAAAAAAAAAAGCAAGGATCAAAGATCGGTTCTAAGTTCGGTTTTTCGGTTCTAAAGGCGGAACCGAGAACTGAACCGAAAACTAATCGGTTCTCGGTTCCAAAACCGATTTCCTATTTTATTTTTTTAAAACCATATGGTTCCGGTTCGGTCATATTGGTTCCGATTTTTTTGCCCACCCCTAATCAGAAGTTTGAAATAAAGAGTCAAAAACTTTGGAGACCCTAGGATGGCCCTGATACCACTTTGTTGGAGTTTTAACCCAGACGTATGTAAAACGATTTGTGAACAAAACATTGAAAAGACAAAGAAATGTAAAGAACATAAGATTTGGTTACCCAGTTCAACAATGCCTACATCTAGGGGGCTCAGTGATTTGCCATTTCCACTAGTGAAAATACTACCTTCTAGAGAGAGTTGCATCTAAGAATCCAAATACAAAACACAGATCTAGTCACAGACTGTGCAAATCTCGTAGATTGAAACTCAAAAACCTACTCACTATACAAGACCTTCACCGGTAAGTATAGAAAACAACATAGCCTAAATACAAGACTGAAATATTACTATAGTAGGAAGATTTTACAAGGGTTAAATCAGGTTTCTATGCACCAAGAACTCGGGAAAACAAAAAAAGGGATGAAGAGAAAGAGGAATAGAATCGCTAGACTAAAAAGAAAGAACTCTTTCTGGAAGAACCTAACCTAACCATCAGTTTTCTCCAAAGGTCACTGACTAGGCTCTTTAATTCCAGCCATTGATCATAAACTGGATGCCTAAGATCTTCCATAAACAAGCACAAATTCGAGTGACTCAAGGGCACCCAATAAGAAGTAAGAGTCTAGGAATAATGTCCAAAATGCCCTTACAAGATCGTGTTAATGAGAAGCACTATTCCTATAGTGACTAAAATCAAAATTCAAAATTTTTACCTAGTTTTTAACCATAAAATCTCCAAAAAAAACACTATTACGGAACTAATTATTTGACCATAATGAGACTCAAACAAGGGCTAAATGCATGAATACATAAAAAATTAATGATCAAAATTGGCAAAATATTTAAATCTAAACAAGTAATATTTAAACAGAGTGAAAAACATCAAAATAATTTTTTTTTCTACGTTTTGAATTTAGTTGACAAGAGTACTTGAAATGAGTCTTTGGGAATGAAACAATGTAATTTAAGAAAAAAATTATTGATCCATTTTTTAATTGACAAAATTGTGAAACTTTCGGTTTACTAGGAAAGACAACTTTGGGAAATGAAAATGTTGAAACTATTGTTGGGGTGGGTTGTGGGGTGAGGGACGTACAATTGGGAGAGGGTAGGGATGGCAGAACGGCTCGTCGGCTCGAGCCGCTCGGGCTCGGCTTGAAAAAAGCTTGGGCTTAGCTCGACTCACGGCTTGAGCTGAGCTTTTTTTTGAGAGACGAGTTTTGGCTTGGCTTGACTCGAGCAAAAAAAAAGCCTGCCCAAAAAGCTCGATAGGAGCTTGAGCCATGAAATTCGGCCACGAAGTTTGCTCAACTTGTTGTTTATATACATTTCTAATAAAAAATTTATGGATTTTTGTTATAAAAAAAAAAATTAAAAGCTCGGGACTTGGCTCGGCTCGGCTCGAAAAAGCTCGAATTGAGCCTTATTTTTGGGGACGAGCTTTAATTTGGCTCGACTCGGCCAAAAAAAGCTAGATCCCTAAAAGCTCAAGCCGAGCTCAAGCTTTGATCTTCTGCTCTCGGCCAGCTCGGCTCATTGACATCCCTAGAGGTGGGGGTGGGGTTTCTGAAAAGCCTATTTTTGGGGATCGGGAAATTGGTCCCGGAAATCAGACTTCAAATCAAACGTTGTACTGCCCTCCACGTTAGGAGAACATTTCTGTATTGAATAACGAATCATTCATATTTATTAATAACAATGCATATTAAATAGGTGTATGTTACTCCCTCTGTCCCACAAAGATAGACTTGTTTTTCTTTTTTATTTTTCCCACAAAAATAGACCACTTTTCTTTTTGAAAGTATATTAATGTCTTTATTTTGTAATACGCCCATATTTAATATGTATTGTTATGAACAAATATGAATAACTCATTATTTAATGTTGAGGCCTATTAGGTAAAATGAGGCAAATTTATAGTTCCAACACATATTAATTATGTTTTTTTTTAATCCGTGTGAAAATAAAAGTAAGCATATCTTTGTGCTATGGAGGGAGTAGAAAATTAAGACATTAATATACTCTCAACATGGAAAGCGGCTTATAATTTGGGACAAATAAAAAAGAAAAATGGGTCTATCTTTGTTGGACAAAAGGAGTATTAAAATTTTCATTTACTGTATAAAATATAGATATTACACTATTACACCAATCGCATTTGTCTGTGAATGATTTTTATTGGAATAGCCAATAGGCCATGTCAAAGAAGCAACTTATCGTATTTGTTAGGATTAAAGGCTCAAGATCGCACCACAAAGAACAAGAACAAAGGTTAAACACAAATAATAAAAAAACCTTTATTCAAAACCATAAGAACATAGAAACAAAATCCAAACTCAAGAACATACAAAACTTTCCAGAAAAACTCAGAAATCGCACAAAATAACCACGAAGAACAAATGAGTTGCAGAAAACTCTACCAAAACTCAACCAAAATTGTATACTGATTACAGAATATCAGTATCTACAACAACCACAAAGAAAAACAGGCTAAATCTATGAGTTTCTAGAGAAGATCTGAAGAACCAGATGAAGGCGATGAAAATTGCCTTATTCAGAGAGAGAGGTAGAGTTAGAGAGAATAGAAGCGTCTGGAATAATGGCAATCAGAACGTCTCAGCATAGTTTTGATCACAAGTGGACGACCAGGATTAAACCAAGCAGATCCAATGGTTTCAGTTTAGGCGGTGGTGATATAAAGGCTTTGACCCTATTATGAAGATTGGGCTCCAAAGCTGGACTGACAAATGGGCTTAATACCGGTCCAATAATGAAATTTCAGGATTTTCCTTAAACAGATCAATTGCCCAACAATCTCCACCTCAATTGATCTGGCTTCCAGTACCTGCAAAACAAAACAGAAAGGTATCAAAATTCAATCAAGTTTAAAAAACTCAAAGCATCTCTAAACTTATTAATAGGAATAATCTTAGTTCCTGCATCTGCAGGGTTAACCTGTGTAGTGATTTTAGCAAGTTTCACAATGCCTTTATCAATAATGTCTCTAATGAAATGGAATTTAACATCAATATGTTTAGACCTATTGTGAAAAACAGGATTTTTACATAGATGTAAAGCACTTAAACTATCAGTACACAATTCAACTTCAGAATCATCAATGCAACAGATTTTAGATGATAAACCCTTTAACCACATGCATTCCTTAACAGCATCTGTGGCAGCTATGTATTCTGCCTCAGTTGATGATAAGGCAACCAGTTTTTGCAGTTGGGATTTCTAGCTAATACAGGAAGAATTTAAAGTAAAGAAATAAGAGGATGTTGATTTCCTGTTATCAACATTTCCTGCAAAATCAGAATCTACAAACCCTTGAGTTTAAAATTATTTTTGGTTTTAGAAAATACTAGACTAAATCTAGTAGAACCTTTCAAATATTTCAGTAAACATTTCATAGCTTCCCAGTGTAATTCACCAGGATTGCTCATAAACTTGCTCAAGACACTTACTGCAAAGGCTATATCAGGTTTGATACAGACCATCAAATACATAACAGATCCAACTGCATTAGAATAGGGCACATTTTTCATTCTAAGCACTTCATCTTCAGTTTTTGGACAATGTTCAACAGACAATTTAAAATGTGCAGGCAAAGGCAAAGACACAGATTTGGATTCAGATAAACAAAATCTGTTTAAAACCTTTTCAATGTAATGTTTTTGGTTTAAAAACAATTTTTCCAGATTGTCTATCCCTAAAAATATCCATGCCAAGTATCCTTTTAGCATTTCCTATGTCTTTCATCTCAAATTCAGAATGCAGTTTACCTTTAAGAACATTTATATCATGCATATTAGGCCCAGCAATAAGCATGTCATCAACATATAAGAGTAGGTAAATAAAATCAGTTTTACCACGTTTAAAGTAAAAACAGGAATCATATTTACTCTTCTGAAAATTAAGACTTTGGATATAAGAATCAAATCTCTTTTACCAATGCCTAGGGGCTTGTTTTAAGCCATATAAGGATTTTTTCAACAAACAAACCAAATAAGAATTTCTGCTCTTTTCAAAACCTTTAGGTTGATGCATATAAATTGTTTCATCCAAAGAATCATAAAGGAAAGCAGTTTTTACGTCCATTTGCTCAAGTTCTAAATCAAATTGTGCAACCAAAGCAAACAATTTTGATAGAGGTATATTTAACTACAGGAGAAAAAATTTCATTAAAATAAATTCCTTCTTTTTGAGAAAAACCTTTGGCTACAAGTCTAGCCTTGTACCTTGGTTTCATGTCCTTAGACTTACTTTCTTTCAATTTAAAAATCCATTTACAGTCAATTATCCTTTTATTTACAGGTCTATTGACTAAAATCCAAGTACCATTTTTTAAAAGTGAGTCCATCTCATCTTGCATAGCTGAAAGCCAAAGTTTGGAATCCTTAGAAGAAACAGCTTCTTCAAAAGATTCAGGTTCTAACATTAAATGATCAGAATAAGTGAATGCAGACACAAAATTAGGATCCTCAAACCTAGGAGGAGGTCTAATCTCTCTTCTAGTTCTATCCCTAGCTAATTGATAATTTTCTAAGTCAGTTTCAACTTCAGGGATATCACCAGGTTATGGCTCAAAGTCAGGAAGTTCAGGTTCAGGTTCAAAAATGACATTTGGAGACTGTGGGGGTTGCTCCACCTGAAACTGAGTACTGGGCAGACCATTTTCATCACCTAAATGGTCTGCACTCAGCTCAGAAGTTATAAAATCTTTTTCTTTAACAGGATCAAGTAATTTTTCCTCTTTCCAGGGGAAAACCTTTTCATTAAAAACCACAAACCTACTCAAAATGACCTTGTAACCTCCCTGTTCCCTGACCCATAATCTATAACCCTTGACCCCTTCTCCATACCCAAGAAAAACACATTTAAAGATCTAGAGTCAAGTTTAGATTCAGACTGGTGTAAGTAGGCAGCACACCCAAAAAATTTTAAATTTGAAAAGTCAGGAAGATATTTATTCCAGATTTGATCAGGAATCTTAAAATCAATAGCACTGCATGGAGAAAGATTTATCAAATAAGAGGCAGTTTTGACTGCTTCACCCCAAAAAAAATTATGCAAATTGGAATCAAGTAAGAGGCACCTAGTTCTTTCTAGGAGTGTCCTATTCATCCTTTCAGCAACCCCATTTTGCTGTGGGCTGTAGGCAACAGTCCTATGCCTAAGAATACCTAAAGTGCTACAAAAAGAATCAAACTCTTGGTTACAAAATTCTAAACCATTATCAGTTCTAATAGTTTTAACTCTTTTTCCTTTCAAATTTTGAACTAAGGTAATCCAGTTTTTGAAAACAGACACTGTTGCATCCTTAGTTTTTAACAAATACACCCAGGTTTTCTTAGAAAAGTCATCCACTATAAGAAGATAGTATCTGAAACCTGAAATAGAACTCACAGGAGCAGGACCCCACAAATCAGCATGCAAATATTCAAGCACATCAGAAGATTTATGAATACATTTACCAAAAGAACTTTTCTTCTGTTTACCTAACACACATTTTTCACAGAAGTCAAGTTTATGCAACACATCATTACCAAATACACCTATGGTTCCAAGTAATTTAAGCCCCTTTTGACCTATGTGTCCTAATCTTTTATGCCATAACTCAGTCTTGTTCAAGTCAGACACAACATTAAAGGACTTAGCATAAACGGGCAAGGTATTCAACACATATATCCCATTAATTTTGGGAGTATTAACAATCAGACAGTTATTTTTGAAAATACTCAAATAACCATTTTGCATTCTAATCTCAAAGGATTCAGAATCTAAAATACCAAGTGAAATCAAGTTCCTTTTCAAATCAGGAACATATATGGTTTTATTTAAAGTAAGAGTTTTGTTATTATCAAGGTAATTAAAGTAATTATCACTGAAATTAACAAACATATCCTTTTCAGGACACATATGAAAGGTGTAGCCAGAATCTAAAATCCATTCATTCTTATTATCTGACTCAGTAGTGACATAAACCACCCCATTATTATTATTATTATCTTGCACTGAAGCCTCAGTTTAATTACTAATTCCATGTTCATTTTTCCTTTTTAAACAATATTTAATATGATGTCCAGGTTGGCCACAGTAGAAGCAAATACTAGGAGGTTTATCTACATCTGCAGTTCCAGCATTGTTATCATCTGTTCTAAAATGGTTTTGGTTTCTGAAATTGTTTTGATTTCTAGCATTATTATCTTGATTTTTGAAACCAGACTGACTTCTAAAATTATTGTCTTTAGACCTATTGAAATTGCCCTTATTTTGAAAATTTCCCCTCGCAGGCTTATTATTCCAGTCCTTATTATTGCTAGAAGTATTCCAATTTTTATTGAAATTAGTTCCAGACTTATTTTGCCTAAAAGAGTTCTTCTTCCTAGAGGTTCCTACAACATTATAGGCTTCCTTAGGATTATTTTTAAACTCTAACTCTTTATTCTTAAGGGATGTATGGACAATTTCAGTGGTCAACTTCTGCCCCCCATACTCTAAGGCATTTCTCAAATCTTTAAACTTATCCCCCATAGCATTCAGGAAACAAACAACCTTTTGTTCATCAATAAATTTTTCATCACAGTTTAACAGACTTTGTCTGATCTTAGTAAACCTACTCATATTTTCATCAACATCCTTAGATGGATCAAATTTAAAAGAGAAGTATTGTTTCCACAGAAAACACTTATCAGGCAGAGACACAGTATCATAGGTTTCTTCCAATCTATCCCACAATTCCATTGTAGTTTTAGTCTTGCCTACTTTTCTAATGACATTATCAGATAAGTGTAAAAATAAAGTACTCAGAGCAATTTCATCCATTTCAAGTTGTTTGTCCTGAGGGGTATCAAGGGGCCAGGATTTATCTATAGCCTTAGCACATTTCATTTTGAAGTAGTAAAGCTCGCATTTTTTGGCTCCAGAGGTTGAAATCCCCTTTGCCATTCTAAATTTCAACATCTACTTTAACAGTAGCCATTGAAATAATGGCCAAGATTTTTGAAAATATTTCAAGTAATGGAGCTTTAGTAGTTCAAAAACAAGTAATCAGGAAGAAACAATAATGCAGGTCACAGTCACAAAGTAAGACAATGACACAGAGTCAAGAATTTATGTTCAAGAAAGTTCACAAAGATTCAGAACATAATAATCAGTAAACAGAGTAATCAAGGTGATCATTATTCAACAAATTAGTTACTCAATCAAGAAATCACACAGAACAATATACTGAGAAAAGCTGTCCTTCCAGTATATCCCTCAACCTATACTGGATATTCCCACACTCCCTCAGATTCCCGGATTCTCAATGAAATCCTGGACAAAGGAAAGATATGGGGTCCTGGCTATAGGCTTCAACGGAGAGATTTGGGAGAGAACAGGAAATTTGAAAAACAAATTTACAGTATAAGATTGCAGTAATTAAATGATATCACCTGATTGTAGATTTCCACAAAGAATCGAAATCCCAGAAGTTCAGGGCCACAAAGTAACAGTACCAGTATCCACCACGAAGAATAGCCACTAAGAACAAATATAGGATCTTTATCAGGAATCAGAATATTTTATTGAAAATATTCCTAATTTCAAGATCCCCCTAAAAATGTGGACTCAAAATTAAAGATCCAGATACAAAAGAAAAATTCAGAAACCCTAATTTTAAAATAGGTTTCAAAAGAACTGTAACACCCTAAGTTAAAAATCTAAAACCTAGGCGTGTTAGCTCCCATTCACTTTAAATGCGAAAATAAATCGTTTAAAGCATTTAAACTTTTCATATTCTATTATAAGATTTTACAAAAATTTCGGTAGAATCTCCTCTATAACTTGGACATAACCAACCTGTAGAGGGACATCATACCTACAGTACATATGAAATTCTCAACTCATTCAACATCCAACATTCAACATCCAAAATTAAACTTCAACATCAATTCCCAAACTCCTCAACATAAATAAATTTAAACCATGAGCTCCATTTAACTAATTGGAGGATTGATAAACTACTAAGGAGATAAATGACTTATCAAGAACTAAATCCAATAACAATTAAAAGAATGAACTAATAAAAAAATAACTAAAACATTTATGAAATTCCAATTCAAATCCTATTTAAAATGATAAATCGTGGTACTGTTTAAGTCAGCCGCCAAGTGCTCTCCTCGGATCACCTAACTTTCATCACCTGAAATGTTGGGGAGGGATTGGGGTGAGCTAAAGCTCAGTAAGTAAACTTTATGCATGAAATGCATGCTTATGACATGAATGCTTTAAAAATTCCATGTATGTATCCCCATTTACTTTACTTTCCAGAACTTTCAAACTTTTCAAACTTTCACTTCATTTCCATCGTGAGCTCACTTGGTGTATCTTCTAGTCAATCAGATAATAGTGGACAATTCTTATTTGGAACCAGATTAACTTTCACATTTCCACCGCAAAGCGGCTCATTCACTTCATTCCACCGCAAAGCGGCTCATTCACTTCCCCACCGCAAGGCGGTTTAACAGTCTACCCTAAAACGGTTGAACATTCCGTCGTAAAGCGACTTAATTCGGGTACGCCGGTCCCCCGCGCCCCATTTCCCACTCACATCTTTCATGAACTAAAAGTAAACCCATTCATTCCTTAAAAACTTGGGATACATAACTTTTGAACAAACTTGCACCTTGACACATTCCTTTCATTTAAAAATATTTGACTTCCCAATTTCGATGCCAATGCATGCTTGATGATGCAATGACATAATGTAGCGCCCCGAGTTCCGTATACCCGATTCACTACGTCATTTTCTGTCTAAATTTTTCGAATAATATTTTTGCGGAAGAAATAATTGAAATTCATTTTTGGCAACATAAAATAAACTGTAATGGCCGCTAAAATTGAAAACATTGATGAAACCATTTGAAATAGTAAATCGAACCATTAATATTGTAAAGAAATTGCCAATATCATAATTTCTCAAATAAATGAACTTCTCTAAATTATTCGATTGTTTGGAAAATACGGAAATCATTAACGTCAAACTTTCAACCGTTCAACGATTATTGCCACCATCATTCATCGCTCGCCACCGTCTCCGAAATCTGCAAAACTGTTAAAAGTAGGGTGAGTATTTCATGGGGGAAATACTCAGTAGACTCATCGCAAATTAATTTAATTTATAAGATGATTAAACACATAAATCCCGGCTCTTTATAAAACGGGCATTGATAGAGCTTCTTTATAAAACAGCTCTTGATAAAACTCATATTGTGCATTACAGCACGGGACATATTTTACAAATCATAGGCTCTTTGAAAATAGCTCTTTGAAAACAGTTCTTTGAAAACCATATACTTATAAAACATTTTAATTATGCCAAGCATAATTTCTTTTGAAAGCATAACATAAGATAGGATTGAAATCCTCATAAACATAAATAGACACAAGAACTTTACCGAACTTAGGTGGCAAGAATTCTTATGCAGTAAAATCATAATAACAGTAAGTTTTCATCATAACATAGGATAAAATCGAAATCCTCATAAACATAAGAATTTTACCGAACTTAGGTGGCAAGAATTCTTATGTAGTAAGTCATAATAACAGTAAGATCATAATAACAGTAAGATCATAATAACAGTAAGATCATAATAACAGTAAGTATACCAAAACATAATTCATGAAATTCATAGGGATCATTTCCATCATAACATAAGATAGGATCGAAATCCTCATAAACATACGCGACAGGAATTTTACCGAACTTAGGTGGTAAATCCTCATAAACATATGGAAAGGCAGGAATTTTACCGAACTTAGGTGGTAAATCCTCATAAACTTATGGAGACACAGAATTCTACCGAACTTAGGTGGTAAGAATTCTTATGCGTAGCAATGATCCAAAACATATAAAACATTATCGTAAAAACATAGGGTATACTTACTTTTCATAAAACATACTTAATTTTCTTGAAAATTGACTTTCACAAGTCACATGACATTTATATGAAATCATAATTTAAATCAATTAATAAGTGCGAGTCTACCTCAAATCCGACGAGTGCAAAGTTGAGCGGGAATGACTTCAATTTCTTTAAATTCTCCGTACGCTTCGTCTTAGCCAATAAGTCACTTTAGTATATCGAATATATAGTTCAAAATGATAAATTATAATTTGAGGACTAAAATTGATGTTTTGAAAGTTGAGGGACTAAAATGAGTACTTTTGAAAATTGAGTCGGAAACTCAAAACAATAGAGTTGAAATAATATATTTTAAAACAATAGGGGCTGATTAAAACTCATTTAAAAACTTGGGGGCTGATTTTGATGATTTGAAACCAAAAGGGACTGAATTGGATTGTTTTAAAACCATAGGGACTGATTTGAAAGGCTTCAAAAGTTAGGGACCGAAATGAAAATTTTCGAAAGTTAAATATTAAAATCAAACTTTACTCTCTATATTTCATTATTCAGATCTGTTTTCTCTCTCTACCATTTCGTAAATCAGAGCATTAGAGAGAGACCGAGGGCAGAGACGGGCGAGAGGCGAAAGCTGAGGAATCCGACGTTCAATCGTCGATTTGCCGGCGCAGCACCGGCGTAGGGTGCGGCTACTGGTGGCGATCAGAGTAAGGTTTAGATTGGAGGGCTTAGGTGCGAGTTTGGGGTTGATTGGAGCGAAGAACCGAAACCAAATCGTGATTTAAGATGGTTAATTTCCGGCGAAAAACCGGTCAATCAGTCGGCGGTAGAGGTAATGTTCTGGGCTTCTTCTATTTCTTGGTTTGGATTTTGATTTTGGATGATTGATTTGGGACTAGGTTTGATAATGTCGATTGGTTGCTGGTGGTGGAAGGTCAGTGTTGAGTTTCCGGTGGTGATATGATATACGGTTGCTGTGGATGGTGATTAGGCTGACTGTGATGGTGGAGATTGAGTGATTCCAGTGTAGTGGTTGGTTGTGACATGGCTGAAGGTTGGCGAATTGGTGGTGCTTGACTGGATTGATGAAGTAATCGTCATGGCTATGGTTTAGTTTGATGGGTTGGCAGTGGTGAATTTGATCTGAATGGAGGTGCTGGGAGTGATGGAAATCGTGTGTTGGTTTGAGCTGAGGAGAGAGGCTGGTGAGTAGTGGTTGTAGGCTATCCGAATTGGTTTCAGATTGATGTATATGATGGTGGATTGAATCATGCAGGCTGGTGGAAGTGATGTGGTTTGAAGAAAGGGCTGAATTTATGGGATTGTGAGGGGATGGAGGACATATATAAAATTGAGAAAACAAAGTATGGTGGAGAGTTAGGTTGTAATGGGGAGGAGAAATTGGAGAAATGATGAGTGCGTGAATTATTATGTTGATGATGAATGCATGGATGAGAAGAGAAATACGTGGGAATCTTGACAGAAATTATGAGTTTTGCTGGAAGTGGTGGCTAATGATGAGGCTAATATTTTAATTAGTGTTGGTGGCACCTTTGAACAAATTGTTTAGAATTTGGAGTTGAGACATGGGTGGAGATGATGATAATGATTCAGGGTGGTGGGGTATGGTGATGTATAAAGAGAGGACCTTGCTGGAAAGAATGGTTGAGAGATGAAAAAGGAGCTCTAAAGGAAAATGCACATGGGAGAGGTTTGGGGAAAAATGGACGGTTTAGGAATTATAGGATTAAGTTAAGATAATTAATTAAAATTTTGACTAACTTCGATTAAGAAATGAAATTAAAATTGATATATTTTGGGCTTAAAATAAATTTAAGAATAAATAAATTTTGAGATAAAAATTGAATTACGTATTTGGACTTGAAATAATTTGAATAAGGAAAATTGAGATATTTTAATAAATTTGGAATTCAAAATGATTTTGAAAATAATACTTTAAATAAATAATTAAAATAATATAATTTTAGAAATTCGGATTTTAATTTAAAATCGAACAAATTCGATATTTCTTGACTTGGCTAGACGAATCCGTCGCGGCGTTAACTTCAAAATAATGGGTGAAATAGTAGCGACACAATTTTCTAAATATTAAAATAATTATAAAATTGCGTAAAAATTCTGGGTCGCTATAATCTTACCCCCTTAAAATAATTTCGTCCTCGAAATTAAACTTACTTGATCTTATGATTTCTGAATACTTAATCAGAATCTCTTCTTTCTCTTATGTAGCATCATCGCTACCATATTTAACCCAACCATATTTAACCCACTGGACTTTGACTAAATGCATCACTTCGTTTTCTCAAGAACATGGACTTTTCTATAGACATATGTGTCTACTCAAAAATTCTTCTGAATCGTAAGTGACTGAAAGTTCACTATTCTTTGAATTCCATTATTATGAACCAAAAACAACATAACTTATTCATAGATGATCAACTTATTTCATAATCTCAATACATTATCACCTTCAATTATCATCATCATATCATTCCTTACAATTTTCTATTGTACCTTTATATTCAACTAACCTTACGTTCATCATCATTATCTCACATAATCCCAAACAACATCATGTCTCTTTACTAATTTCTGTAATTCCATAAAAAAAAATCTCTTCAAGTTTCCATAAATCTTTACTGATATATCAAACCATAATAATTTGTCATCTCTAAACTTCTTATCATCGAATATTCCCAAAATAATCAAAACAATTCCCAATCGTATGTAAAAATTTCATCATATCTTGTAGTATTCATGTAACATGTCACTTATCATCGTATCATGTGACCTCAGATATTCGTATATATCTCTAAAATTTCAACAAATCTTTACTGACATCTCATATCATAATAATTTTTCCTTTCTTCTTATCATCGAATATTCCAAAAAAAATAATCAAAGAATTACCTGAATATTCTCTCTACGTAATATACCCAAACATATCAACATAATATCATCAACTTATCTTTCCAATATTTGTAACCCAAAATTCAGTAAACAAATATCTTCCAAATAACTAAGATTCTTTACTTAAATGTCACCAATTTCCTGCAACGTATTTCTTTCACTTATACATACTTATGAATTCTGATTCAATACGGTCTTTATTTCTCTTTCACGTATTCCCGTATCATCTCACTATACCTTGATTATTATACCAAAAATATCAGTACCAAAATCCAATAAAATATTCCATATCTCCAATCTTATCATCAAATTTTCTTTTGTCGAGAAAAATAACAGCGCATTAACTCTTGTTCCCACTTTTCATTTTTCTATACTTTAAATCATACATCAAGTACTCGGTATCAAATACTCATTCTAGCTGAGAGCTAAGATACTAACTTAAAACAGCATCACAAGGATCAAATATGTTATTCTCAAACTTAAGAAACTTCACTAATTTCCCAAATCTGAAATTCAAAATTAAAATTTTCTATTCTCCCAAACTTCAATTCATATCACACTTTATGAACAATACTCTGATTAATTTTATCATCATTAAATAAGACTTCTGTAAATCATATAGGATTCCTCATCAAATTTGCTTAACCCAAAGATACAATCCCATAATTAAAAATCACACAACTGATCATCTCAGATTTTCCATTATTGTAGCCCAAATATTTACTCACTTCAAAAGTACAACCAATAATAATTAATCGAAACTGCATCACTAAATCTTTAAATAAACCCATATATTATGACTAAAAATGAAAATTCTCAATCGTAGATAATATTTCACCATAATGCAATAAACCATCAAAATAAGATCATCGAACTCAATATTCACACGATTCTTCCCTGGATAACCATCACATTCCTTAACCGTCTAGTCGTCATATCTATCACATACCTTATACGTCAATCTGATCACTAATATTATATATCAATTCCTCAGACTAAAAAAAATCTTGGATTCTACCGTGATCCCTCTTCTGAACACCATTCCAAAATAAGTCATCACTGTAAAATCTTATCCCTATTTTCCTCAAAATTCATATCCTTATAATACTCTCCAATACAAGTGATCATTCCTTACAAGTGATAAATCCATTCCCAAGAATAATTAAGATTCTTCCCAATAATGCCATTATACTTGTCTTCACTCGTCTTTCAAAATATAACTTATCATTTACTCAATCTTGCTTATGAACTTGCAATTCTAAACTCAATTCTCTTAGTGATTGCATACCATATTATGCTCTTATTTCCAAACGATAAAATTCTGGACAGAGTCTCCCTTGTAATTTGGACTTATCCCAAACCATAAGCATACTTCATAACTCACAATAATAAATAACTCCACATTTGATCACAACGATCTAAAAATATTGAAAATGATTCCAACACTTCAATATCATCAAAAATATCCCATAATTCAATTCATAATTCCTCAACATAACAATTTCAAATTATATATTTCAATATCACAATATCACTTCCTTCCATACCTTAATGGCTCAAAAGATTACTCATACTTATAAATATATGCCACAAATCATATTCCCAAAATGTATTCACAAAGCCAAACTTCATAATAAATTTCTCTTCAACATAGAGACATAATTCATTTACTCAACATAATATCCATTACTTAAATACCAAAAACTAAGAACCAAATCTTTAAATCTCTAACTTCAAAATTCTTCTCATAAAAATCTCAAAAAATCATATCACTTATAATCTTAACATCTTATCACAACTTCATAACTGGCTTGCTATTTCTCGTTTAATCTAAACGATAGATAATCTGAACATATAATCAAATCCTTTCCGTTGACTTCTCATACTTAGTGCCATGTCTAAAATCAATTATGCAAAGTCCATCTAGGGTTCATCATTTCTAACTCGAGGACAAAAATTATTTAAAAATCATTCTTAAATCATATTATTCCCATTATGCTCAACACTCGTTTTCTTTCTAAAAAAATTTCTCATAATCATACATTAAAGCATATAAGTTATGACAAAGCATAACAACATCATTATTTTCGAAGAAATACATTCTTATTTCTCATAAATCATAAGTATCCGAAATACTCTTCATTCTTTCTCATAAATCAATAAAATGAGTATTCGAAATACTGAAATAACTTTAAACATTATAAACTTCTTTACCTCGGAGTTGGTGGAGCGAAATGATGGCAGTGGCAATCTTCATCAATAAAATCTTATAATGAAAAATATTTCTTGAAAATTCTTTTTGAAAATTTTACCAGTCTACAGAAACGCAGACTAGCTCTGATACCAACTTGTAGCGCCCCGAGTTCCGTATACCCGATTCACTACGTCATTTTCTGTCTAAATTTTTCGAATAATATTTTTGCGGAAGAAATAATTGAAATTCATTTTTGGAAACATAAAATAAACTGTAATGGCCGCTAAAATTGAAAACATTTATGAAACCATTTGAAATAGTAAATCGAACCATTAATATTGTAAAGAAATTGCCAATATCATAATTTCTCAAATAAATGAACTTCTCTAAATTATTCGATTGTTTGGAAAATACGGAAATCATTAACGTCAAACTTTCAACCGTTCAACGATTATTGCCACCATCATTCATCGCTCGCCACCGTCTCCGAAATCTGCAAAACTGTTAAAAGTAGGGTGAGTATTTCATGGGGGAAATACTCAGTAGACTCATCGCAAATTAATTTAATTTATAAGATGATTAAACACATAAATCCCGGCTCTTTATAAAACGGGCATTGATAGAGCTTCTTTATAAAACAGCTCTTGATAAAACTCATATTGTGCATTACAGCACGGGACATATTTTACAAATCATAGGCTCTTTGAAAATAGCTCTTTGAAAACAGTTCTTTGAAAACCATATACTTATAAAACATTTTAATTATGCCAAGCATAATTTCTTTTGAAAGCATAACATAAGATAGGATTGAAATCCTCATAAACATAAATAGACACAAGAACTTTACCGAACTTAGGTGGCAAGAATTCTTATGCAGTAAAATCATAATAACAGTAAGTTTTCATCATAACATAGGATAAAATCGAAATCCTCATAAACATAAGAATTTTACCGAACTTAGGTGGCAAGAATTCTTATGTAGTAAGTCATAATAACAGTAAGATCATAATAACAGTAAGATCATAATAACAGTAAGATCATAATAACAGTAAGTATACCAAAACATAATTCATGAAATTCATAGGGATCATTTCCATCATAACATAAGATAGGATCGAAATCCTCATAAACATACGCGACAGGAATTTTACCGAACTTAGGTGGTAAATCCTCATAAACATATGGAAAGGCAGGAATTTTACCGAACTTAGGTGGTAAATCCTCATAAACTTATGGAGACACAGAATTCTACCGAACTTAGGTGGTAAGAATTCTTATGCGTAGCAATGATCCAAAACATATAAAACATTATCGTAAAAACATAGGGTATACTTACTTTTCATAAAACATACTTAATTTTCTTGAAAATTGACTTTCACAAGTCACATGACATTTATATGAAATCATAATTTAAATCAATTAATAAGTGCGAGTCTACCTCAAATCCGACGAGTGCAAAGTTGAGCGGGAATGACTTCAATTTCTTTAAATTCTCCGTACGCTTCGTCTTAGCCAATAAGTCACTTTAGTATATCGAATATATAGTTCAAAATGATAAATTATAATTTGAGGACTAAAATTGATGTTTTGAAAGTTGAGGGACTAAAATGAGTACTTTTGAAAATTGAGTCGGAAACTCAAAACAATAGAGTTGAAATAATATATTTTAAAACAATAGGGGCTGATTAAAACTCATTTAAAAACTTGGGGGCTGATTTTGATGATTTGAAACCAAAAGGGACTGAATTGGATTGTTTTAAAACCATAGGGACTGATTTGAAAGGCTTCAAAAGTTAGGGACCGAAATGAAAATTTTCGAAAGTTAAATATTAAAATCAAACTTTACTCTCTATATTTCATTATTCAGATCTGTTTTCTCTCTCTACCATTTCGTAAATCAGAGCATTAGAGAGAGACCGAGGGCAGAGACGGGCGAGAGGCAAAAGCTGAGGAATCCGACGTTCAATCGTCGATTTGCCGGCGCAGCACCGGCGTAGGGTGCGGCTACTGGTGGCGATCAGAGTAAGGTTTAGATTGGAGGGCTTAGGTGCGAGTTTGGGGTTGATTGGAGCAAAGAACCGAAACCAAATCGTGATTTAAGATGGTTAATTTCCGGCGAAAAACCGGTCAATCAGTCGGCGGTAGAGGTAATGTTCTGGGCTTCTTCTATTTCTTGGTTTGGATTTTGATTTTGGATGATTGATTTGGGACTAGGTTTGATAATGTCGATTGGTTGCTGGTGGTGGAAGGTCAGTGTTGAGTTTCCGGTGGTGATATGATATACGGTTGCTGTGGATGGTGATTAGGCTGACTGTGATGGTGGAGATTGAGTGATTCCAGTGTAGTGGTTGGTTGTGACATGGCTGAAGGTTGGCGAATTGGTGGTGCTTGACTGGATTGATGAAGTAATCGTCATGGCTATGGTTTAGTTTGATGGGTTGGCAGTGGTGAATTTGATCTGAATGGAGGTGCTGGGAGTGATGGAAATCGTGTGTTGGTTTGAGCTGAGGAGAGAGGCTGGTGAGTAGTGGTTGTAGGCTATCCGAATTGGTTTCAGATTGATGTATATGATGGTGGATTGAATCATGCAGGCTGGTGGAAGTGATGTGGTTTGAAGAAAGGGCTGAATTTATGGGATTGTGAGGGGATGGAGGACATATATAAAATTGAGAAAACAAAGTATGGTGGAGAGTTAGGTTGTAATGGGGAGGAGAAATTGGAGAAATGATGAGTGCGTGAATTATTATGTTGATGATGAATGCATGGATGAGAAGAGAAATACGTGGGAATCTTGACAGAAATTATGAGTTTTGCTGGAAGTGGTGGCTAATGATGAGGCTAATATTTTAATTAGTGTTGGTGGCACCTTTGAACAAATTGTTTAGAATTTGGAGTTGAGACATGGGTGGAGATGATGATAATGATTCAGGGTGGTGGGGTATGGTGATGTATAAAGAGAGGACCTTGCTGGAAAGAATGGTTGAGAGATGAAAAAGGAGCTCTAAAGGAAAATGCACATGGGAGAGGTTTGGGGAAAAATGGACGGTTTAGGAATTATAGGATTAAGTTAAGATAATTAATTAAAATTTTGACTAACTTCGATTAAGAAATGAAATTAAAATTGATATATTTTGGGCTTAAAATAAATTTAAGAATAAATAAATTTTGAGATAAAAATTGAATTACGTATTTGGACTTGAAATAATTTGAATAAGGAAAATTGAGATATTTTAATAAATTTGGAATTCAAAATGATTTTGAAAATAATACTTTAAATAAATAATTAAAATAATATAATTTTAGAAATTCGGATTTTAATTTAAAATCGAACAAATTCGATATTTCTTGACTTGGCTAGACGAATCCATCGCGGCGTTAACTTCAAAATAATGGGTGAAATAGTAGCGACACAATTTTCTAAATATTAAAATAATTATAAAATTGCGTAAAAATTCTGGGTCGCTATACATAATAATGTGCATGCTTGAACATTTCCTTAAATACACATACTTGCACATAGTAACTAAAAGCATTAAAATCAGTTAACATGAATGTCAATCAAGCACATTAATTCCACATTAACATTCAACTTTGATGAAAGTATGGGGAAGTTTACTTACTTGACGTCCTTAGGATTTACCGTCTTAAATTGCTAGTGGAAGTGCTTGTTTGCTCGTAACGTTAATGTGCCCACAATCCTAGTTATGTCCATCCATTCACAGAATATAACTCTTAGTCCAAAACATTAACTATTCTTTTAATACTAAACAACACTATTAACCGAGGTTAAAAATTCTATGTGACTCACAATTTGATTCAAACATGTCTAAATACATATAATATCATATTCGAAGTAATATATTAAGTTCAAGGACAAATTTGAAATCTTACTTATCAATTTTCACAAATCAAAACTAGGCATTACTTATATAAAAAAAAAATGATCTTAAACTAAAAATTAATAACTTTGAACATAAATTCAATTTAAACTAACTTGTTCCTTAAATGTTAAAGTTTACTCTTCTATACCATTATCCCAAAATTCCAAAAATCAAACATGTTGTTTAAATATTCATATACATATTCATGATCGTATATACCTACATTCATACCTTAATTTAATATTATAGCACATCAATTAATCAAAATTTCGTAAGTCCCAAATCTGAAAATTTTTCATAACCAAAATCTAAGTATGTGTAGATATATGCTCACGTAAAAATCCAAAATTTATATATTTACATCTATACATACAAACTTAGGAATTTTACAAATTCATTTACTCAAATCTCAAACCAAATTCTAACTTTGGAATTTACTTATTTATAAATCAACATATAAACAAAACAATTAACTAACACAATTGAATTTATATTTATACCCTTTCATATATATATATATAAAAGCAGTGTCAGGTACAAATTCAAAATAACCTAGAATTCTAAAATTTCAAATATGAAATTAATCAACGAATCTGAAATATATACATAATCAAAAACTGAAATAACAAATTAAAATTCAAGATCCAAGCAAAAACCAAATCTGAAAATATACAAAATATACATACAAATATACATCACAATGTATATTTGAGTGTTAGTGTGCGTGTGCGGTGTGCGGGAGGAAGAGGGAAAGAGGAGTGTTACAGCGGTGGTGTGGCCGGCTTCGTGTGGTGGTGGTCGGCGGTGTTCGGTCCGACCGAGGGTGAGGAGAGAGAGGGAGGCCGAGAGGGAGACGATCCGTGGCGGTTTTGAGAGAGCACTGAGAGAGACGAGTGAAGTGGGAGTCGTGAGTGAGGGAGAGTTAACGAGGGTTTAGGTTTTAGGTTTAAATTAAATCTTTTGAAATTTGCAACTTGGCCCTCAATTCTCTCTAATTTAGAAATTTAATTCAACAACTCCCAATAAAATATCAATTCGCCCTAAACCTTTTCCCAATCTCAATTTAATGAAATTTAAACAACTTACTACTCAATGACAAATAGAATTTAACAAGCTTAATAAATAAAATAATTAATTATACATAGAATTCATAAACAATTTATAAACTTTTTAATTGGCACATCGATCGAGACGACGCCCAAGTCCTTCCACTGCAAAATAATTTGAATTATAGACATTATATATCACAATTTTATAATTTATAATCACAACAACATAAATATTGAACGAAATTTAAAATTGCACGTAAAATTGAAAAGCGGTCTTACAAGAACAGTATCCATAAAGTTTAAAAGATTTTATATAAAAATCTTAAAAAAAAAAATATTGAATCTGAAAAATATTTTCAGAAAGCAAAACGATTTTGGCGAGAGTTAAAAAACTTAAGAAAGTAAATATTTCTTAAAAGTTTTAAATAGTTCAGAAAACAATAAAATATGTTTTGTAGAAAAAAAGGCATTCGTTTCCAGAAAACCCTAGATGCAACAAGAAAAAAAATCTGGATCTATCAGATCTGAGTCTAATCCACCGATTTTTCGAAGAACCCTAAGGCTCTGATACCACTGTTAGGATTAAAGGCTCAAGATCGTGCCACAAAGAATAAGAACAAAGGTTAAACACAAAGAATAAAAAAAACCTTTATTCAAAACCGTAAGAATATAGAAACAAAATTCAAACTCAAGAACATACAAAACTTTCCAGAAAAACTAAAAGTCGCACAAAATAACCACGAAGAACAAATGAGTTACAGAAAACTCTGTCAAAACTCAACCAAAATTGTATACTGATTACAGAATATCAGTATCTACAACAACCACAAAGAAAAACAGGCTAAATCTATGAGTTTCTGGAGAAGATCTGAAGAACCAAATGAAGGCGATGAAAATCGCCTTATTCAGAGAGAGAGGTAGAGTTAGAGAGAATAGAAGCGCCTGGAATAATGGCAATCAGAACGTCTCAGCATAGTTTTGATGTAATACCGCCTTTCATTTCGTACCCTTTAAAAATTTCACGTCATATTTATGCTAATGTATTTGAAATTTGAGAATTTAATTTAATTTTACGTCAATGATTTGAATTGTTTTGCAGTGAAAGGACTTGGACGCCGTCTCGTTCAATGTGCCAATTAGGAAATTTTAAATTTGTTTACTTGCAATTTATGTGAATAATTGTTTTATTTCCTAAGATTGTCAATTCCTATTTTTGTCAAATTATTATAAGTGGTAAATTTTAGGGTATTTTGTAAATTTATGATAAAGGTGTACTTAAGTATGTCCCTAGAGAGACTTGAAGGACCAATTTGCAATCACCAAAAGTTCATTACTAAACCTAACCCTCAGACTCACTCCCTCACTCTCGTTCCCTGCCTCTCTCACTCTCAGTTTCGTCTCTCTCTCGGCTCTCTCAGTCTCTCGCCCTCACCGAACCTCTCACCATCGCCACCGCACCAAAAAAACCACCATCACTACCACCGGCGACCACAACCTCGGCCTCCACCACTTCACATCCCTCGGTGAGACCCTATTTCGCCCCCTTCCCTGCTGCACACATAACTCGCACACCTACACACACTTTCACACACACGAATATATGTACATGTATATATTTATATGTTTGTGTGTGTGTGTGTGTGTGTGTGTGTGTGTGTGTTGCTTCTCATATTTTCAGATTTCAAAATAGGTAGATTTCGAATTTTAAATGTTAATTTTGAGATTGAATAATGTTTATATATATGTATGTATAGATGTATATATGTGTGTGTTCATGGATGTGCATAAGTTCACTATTGTCAGATGGAAATTTTATGGATTTAATATGCCTTGTTGAGATGTTAGTTTAAATTGAAATTTTAGCTGAAATTTCAACAGTGAGGTCGTTTACAGTAAGTTTTCAAATGTCAAAAAATGTTTAGTTTCATTTTTGAGCTAGAAAGGGGTAAATTTCGAAATTGGGAAATATGATATAAATGATTACATTGATTCTCATACCTGGTAGTGATTTTTCAGAGTTACGAAATTTTGGATTTAATTGGTTTAATTGACAACCATTTTGAGAGTTTTTTTTTTCAGATTTAAGAATGTTGGAAAAATACTTGGTTTAAATTTGAGTTAGTTAATTAAGTTTATGTTATTCTGGGTAAATTGAGAAATTTGAGAATTTTCATGTATTGATATAAATGACTTTAGTCATATTAGCTAGTTAATTCTTAGATTTTTAATATATGAATCCAATTGTTAACCAATGGACCAATGGTTAGGTTAAATTTGGATTAAAAGGTATAGATTCAGTTTTTCGAATTTGATTAGATTTATGAAATTAGTTAATTGCTTTTTTGGTAAAGTTTGTAATAAATGATTATTTTAAGATTTGTGAACTTGTTAGAATCACGATTAAGTAATTTCTAAAGTTATGGAATTTTGAGTTTATGTTTGAATTAAAAAGACGAGAAGACCTTCTAATGTGCATTGAGATTCAAGTCTTGTCTCGAATATGGTTTTATGTGTTTTGGTTATTATGTAAAGTCACGCTTGAGTCAAATTGAAGTTTTAATCTCGGTTAATGTTTGATTATTATTAAAATGAATAACGAATGTGTTTTTGAACTGAAAGTTACACGTTTTGTCGAATGGTTTAAATCTTTTGATTTCGAGCATTGTATGGAAGTATTTAATATATCTTAATACCTTGTTTGGAATAAATGATCACAAGAATGAAAAGGGAAAGAAGATTTATTATTTTAACTTGTTTAATGTAATGTTGAAAGAATGATGAATATATCAATTTGAACTGAAAGTATATTTTATTAATGAATGGATACAACTAGGATTTTGGTACATTGACGACACGGGCAGCCGAGGCTCCTCCGCTTGCAAATCCAGATAACGGTAAATACTAAGGATGTCAAGTAAGTAAACTTCCCCTATTTTCATGAAAGTAGAAAGTTAATGTGAAATTAGTGTGCGTAAGTGATTTCGTGTTAATTACTTAATGTTGATGTATTTGATGTGTGATATGCAAGTATGTGTATTTAAGGAAATGTTCAAGCATGCACATTATCATGTCATTGCATCATTAAGCATGCATTGGCATCGAAATGGGAAAGTCAAATGTTTTAATGAAAGGAATGTGTCAAAGTGCAATTTTGTCAAAAAAATTATGTATCCCAAGTTTTTAAAGAATGAATGGGTGTACTTTTAGTTCATGAAAGTTGCGAGTGGGAAATGGGGCGCGGGGGACCGGCGTACCCAAATTAAGTCGCTTTGCGACGGAATGTTCAACCGTTTACGGTGGACTGTTAAACTGCTTTGCGGTGGGAAAGTGAATGTTAAACAGCTTTGCGCTGGGAAAGTGAATGTTAAACCGCTTTGCGGTGGAAATGTGAATGTTAATCTGGTTCCAAATAAGAAATTGCTCACTGTTATCTGATTGACTAGAAGTTACATCAAGTGAGCTCACGATGGAAATGAAGTGAAAGTTTTGAAATGAAATGAAAGTTGAAAAGTTTGAAAGTTTTGGAAAGTAAAGCAAATGGGGATACATATATGAAATTTTTAAAGCATTCATGTCATAAGCATGCATTCATGCATAAAGTTTATTTACTGAGCTTTAGCTCACCCCATTCCCTCCCCAATATTTCAGGTGATGAAAGTTAGATGAGACGAGGAGAGCATTTGGTGGCAGACTCAGGCTATACCTGCTTTCAATTCTTGAAAATAAAGTTAAATTAAAATTTATTTAAGTTCTAAGTAATTATTTTCTTAATTCATTTAGGATTGTTAATTGTTTGGGTGAAATTAGTTTAAATAAGTTATGGTATTTCCCTGTGATTAGTTTTTATCATGTTTCATGAATTTATAAATGTATACTTCAAGTTATTTTGTTGAGGAGTTTGGGGAATTGATGTTGAAGTTGAATTTTGGAATTGTGGTTGGATGTTGAATGTTGGATTTGAATGAGTTGAGAATTGCATATGTATTGTAGGTATGATGTCCCTCTACAGGTTAGTTATGTCCAAGTTATAGATGAGACTCTACTGAAATTTATATAAAATTTTAGAATAGAAAATGAAATGGTTGAAGTTTTTAAATGATTTGTTTCCATTTTAATGTTTAAACGATTTATTTCCGCATATAATGAGAATGGAAGTTAACACGCCTAGGTTTTAAATCTTTGAACTTGGAGTGTTACATTTGATCACAAGTGGACGGTCAGGATTAAACCAAGCAGATCCAATGGTTTCAGTTGAGGCGGTGGTGATATAAAGGCTTTGACTCGGTTATGAAGATTGGGCTCCAAAGCTGGACCGACAAATGGGCTTAATACCGGTCCAATAATGAAATTTCAGGCTTTTCCATAAACAGATCAATTGCCCAACAGTATTTTTATTTGCAACTTTGCTATAGTCACAATGAGGGTCACAATTTATCTACGTGACGCAATAATTTCTTTCCACACATCACATCATCTTTAAAATCAACAACAATAACACTTCCACATCATCAAATTGTCATCTACATTGTCAAAATAATTTTGCACTTAGATTAATTCTTTTATTTGTGCCCACTTTCTTTCCAACTTTACTACAATTAAAATGAATGTGATAATGAGGATGACAATTAGTTTATATGGCATAATCTTGTTTTTTCATACATCACATAATCTTTTAAATCAATAACAATAATATTTTCACATTACCTAATTATCATCTTCATTATCAAATTAATTGTCCAAGAATTTTTTTATTTTTAAGTTACAGAAGCGATCTTTCACGGCTATCTAACATTTGAGATGTCACAATAACAACTGCATGTGAGACAAGTTTCAACGTGGTGACATTTTGTCATAAAGTGATCACTGGTTATTATTTAGGGTAATCTTCTGTATCTTTGTGCTAAATTTCACCTTTTATATACGTCATCTCTTTTGTTTTTTTAAACTACAATAAATTTTAAATAAAATGAAAGTCTTTAAATTTCGTTAATTTTTCCACTTGTGTCTCCAACTCTTTACGTCACATTTTTATCTTTAATCTTCAAATGTTTAACACATAATTTCGGTCTCGTCATGATTTTTTTTCTATATAGTATGTTACTTCAATATTTCATTGAATTATGTAATTATTGTTTATCTTGTTTATTTACAAATACAAAAGGCAAATAAGAAATTTTACTCCGTCATAACGACTATTTCTTTCATAGAAAAAATGGACATAAGATAAAGAAATGATTAAAAAATTAAGGCATTTATTATAATTATGACGTGATAGAGCAAACCAAAAATTCGTCACTATATGATTTATTCTAAAAACAAAAACAATAATTTAGAGAGGTTCATCATTTGAAAATACGTTAAAAGTATTAATTTAATCCCCACTTGTATGAGAAGATAGGTCTGCAGCTGGCAAATTTGTTTTTTGTGAAACAATAGTCAAGCAACTGGCGTTTAATTTCCAGTAAGAAAGTAAGTAGTTCAAGAATTTGTTTGCCAACCACAGGAAATTCATGGCAATAGAACACTTTTCGTGTTCTTTTTTCTTATGTATGCAAATTTGTCCCCTTTACGTGGACATTTACTTTGCTTCATCAGCTAACAGTAATTATTATGAGGTTTCAGTAGCAGAGAATATGGCTAACTACTAACCCTTGTCACTGGACAGGGATTGCTATCCAAATTACTACTGAACGAAGTGAAATGATATATGAAGAAGCCATATTATCTACGATTTTTAGTGAATTAATTATTCTACATTAATCGCCTTTATAAATGTTGAATGTCAATCTTAAGCGTCTCCATCGCTCTTGGCATGAGGATTGGTGGAAAATGTAAATTTCAGGTTATGTCTCAAGCTGGTCAGGGTATGGATAATATCCACCAGATGACAAACTGTCTAGCAAATTAGAACATATTAGGATTCAAATCTGCGACCTCTACATTGCCAGTGATTGTGGATTACCAACCTTTGTCAGTTGAAATATGTCTGGGGGCTACATTAATCACCTTTATTATGTCTCATAATGTTGTACAAGTAGCATTTTTGTAATATGAATATCCATTATAACCAGAAAACTCGATATAGACAATGAAGGCAAAGATATGCTTAAGATACATGGCTTTACATTTAAATTATTTACTTGGCTAATCATTGGACTGAAGACGTTGCTAGTATAAGCTAATCAGTATTTTGGAGAGAGAAAATATACATAGTTAAAAAGTGGTTTGAGAAATTGAAAGTTTGTAGTTGTCTAGTTTTGATGGAAAATACAACCAGATCTGAATTAAGTAAATTAAACTTTACTATTTTTCTTATTCTGTTACTAGCTAAATGAATTTGGCTATCACAAATTTGTCCAGATGGTAAAGTATAAATAAAACACATGTGATGCATTGTTTAGTTTAGAACCAGATGAATTTAGTTATCAAAGATTCTTCTGAATAATAAATTGTTGATAAGTGTATTTTATGAACTTATTTATGTGCCAAAAGTAGGATTTTATATGTTCATTTGAAAATTTTCCATATTCATTTGGTTTATATTTGTTTATATTCCAGAAAAACAGCCTAAAGATGAAAAAAATCATGCAAATACTGAAGAATTGGATAATTATTGGAGCTAAATTGCAGACATGAAGAAGTGTAAGAAACTAATTTAGGACAACAAGGAAGAAAAGAGAAGAAATCAGAAGTATAAGGAACTAATTGTCACAATTGGAAGTAGGAGGACTGGATGCAAATAAAGAATGAGAACCAACTTAAACAAGAACAAAAGAAGAAATAGCACATCAACCGATAAACCACGCGGCGGCGCACTGTTCTACTACGCGGTAGTGCGACTACATGTGAAAACCATAGATCCAGAATGACAGAACTGCACGGCCACGATATTTTTTACTGCGCGACCACGCTCGGATTTCAATAGATTATTCATCCTTTGACCTAGAGTTCGAGAAAAAATATAAATAGATGTTGCCTTGCACGAATTAGGGGTTTCCAACTTGTGAGTTTTCATGTCAAATTGTTGTTCAATTGTCGAGGGATCTACGCGAAGCCAAAAGCAAGATTGAAGATACAAGAGTAAGGAGATGAACGTGGTGACCTTTTATCATTTATCATATAATTTATTTTCATTCATGTATCTAGGCTTTAGTGTTGGAATTGTGTTAAGACTTGAATTTCTTGAATTTATGTTTTGGCTTTTGTTTAATTTATATAATTCATGGGTTTGTATAATTAAATTGTTCTTTTAATATTATGCAAATTTCTGGTCAACTTTAGTATAATAGTGTGGCGTTTTCTTACATCGAGAGAGTATAAGAACATTTGACATATTTAATTAGCACAAGGTTCGATAGGGGATAGAGATATCCCACCTATGCCTTGTATTATCTTTTAAAAGTGTTTTCAAAACTAAAATATTTTTTTAGTGTTCAATTCGTCATAGAGATAT
Organism: Ligustrum vulgare; assembly: GCA_963555705.1. Taxonomy (NCBI): domain Eukaryota; kingdom Viridiplantae; phylum Streptophyta; class Magnoliopsida; order Lamiales; family Oleaceae; genus Ligustrum; species Ligustrum vulgare. The sequence continues at coordinate 50,661,481 of OY743176.1, read as the reverse complement.
AGTCCGGTTACATTTTTTAAAAAGCTTTTTAATGCATCATCAAGAGAGGATTTAAATAACATTAGGAACACAAATTTTCAAACCACCATGAATTGTAGTTAAACAATTAAGTCAAAATATAGAGGATAAAGTTAAAGTAGATTCTCAATTTCCAACACGTACGCTTACTTTCATTTATTTTATAAAAGAAAAAATCAAATCTTTATTATTATTATTATTTTAGTTTATATTCATTCAAACAAATCTCAATTGAATTTTCTCGTTCCGGTTAAAGAATTTAATCTAATTTACTCAATCCTTGTGGGTACGATACCCGGACTCTAAAGTTCACTTTATTACTTGTGCGATTTGTACACTTATGGTTAGCAACAACTTTTTGGCGTCGTTATCAAGGATTGTAGTTTAAATTTATTTTTAGGTTACGTTCATTAATTCGGACTTTTACCGCTTTATTAGTTTAGTTAGTTTATTTTAGTAGTTTTGGTAATTTTTAGTTTTAATTTAGTTAATAATTTTTTCTCATAGTTGTGTATGCTACATTCAAAACACGAGAATCTTTTTGAAATTGACACTGAAATAGAATGTACCTTACACTGTAGGTTAAGAGAAATGAGGGAATTAGATAAATCAAAAAATCAAAAATAAAAAGAAATGACAAGTAATAATCCGATGTTGCCTCGTGTTGAGCCTGTGAATGAGGATGGCATGCTAGTTGGCGACTTTATGACACCTTAGGTGGTTAGAAGTCAATCTACTATTATATATCCACTTTTTGGGATGACGAACTTTCAACTAAAAATCAACATCATAAACATGTTCCAAAATGAACAACAATTTCATTAAAGACCTGATGAAAACCCACATACGCATGTTTCAAAGTTTTTGGACATGTGTGAACACTTCAAATACTATGGTGTGTCCGATGATTCTTGTAATATGCGAATTGAAGAATATGCGAGAGTGATTGATCCTGACTCTTGTTAATTATCATGTCGTATTCACAATCAAATGAATATTTTAATGACAAAGCCCAAAAAAATAAAATTGGCTAATTTGATTTCGAACGACTTTCTTTCCTTGCTAGGTCCAATAGGTTAATATATTTTTATTTTTTATTAAGTTTGTCTTTTAATGTATTGCTTACATATATTAATTAATATTTCTTCTTCTTTCATCTTTTTTTTTTTTTTAAATATATCAATTCTTTGTCAAAATTTGTTGACATCAACAAATTACTGAATCTTGTAATGTGTATAATGCATAACACACATTTAATTGACACATTAGGAAGTAAAGCTGCAATGATTTTATTTATTTATTTACATAATATACTAATCCGATTTTTTCATTTCTAACTTATACAGTATTTCTTTAAACTCTTATTGGAATAAATAAATTTTTTCACAAAAATAATATTTTTGTTTATACGAGGACTTAATTTCTTAAAATAGTTAATAATAATAAAATATATTTCAAAAAATATAATTTATAATATTAAGGATGATAAATGATTTTAGCTTTTAATAATTAAAAAATAATTTAAATACTTGTATTTTAATAAACAGTTAACCAAAATTAATAAAATATTTTTGAACACATTTACAATATATTTTTATATTTTTGAAGAGTTTTTAACAATATCTTTCAAATTATCTACATATAATGATTTTATATAAAAATAATAATACAAAAAATTAAAAGGGAAATGGAAAAAACAATGACTGAACATGACTTTGTGGTGGGCCCACCAATCTTTTCCATATTTGAAATGGCATTGCCCCACTATAATTAACTTACCCTTTCTGGCTATGGGGACCAGACATATATTTGGGTGGGATAGCCTTTTGGGTAATCTTTTCTCTTGTTTTGGGCGGGATTTTGGCCAAAATTTTAGGTGGGAAATTATTTTACAACTTTGCTCCTTTAATATAGTAATAAAATAATAAGATGCAATGATTACAACTTATAAACAATGTCTTTGCGTGGTGAAGATTAAAATCTGATTTTTATTAAATTTTAATAGAAGTTTATATGGATCCATGAAATATTTGATTAAGATTAATTATTGACTTTTACTTAGATTAAAATCTAAAATTTAATGAATACCAAACATGACATATATTATAACCTTATCAATGGGACCATCAATTGTTACCATCAGTGCACCAGTAATCACAACCATGACTCAACAACATAGCCCACCTACCATGTCACAAAAGATATGTTGTTGATCGCGTAAGATAATGTTTGATGGAATGAATAAAAAAATATCTAATCCTATGTTCGACTAAATGGTTTATTTTAATTATAATTTAAAAATTAATTTATAATATAAATAATTTTTTAAATTACTTTTTGATCACACATATTTCCTCTTTTCACTTTTCAACCATACAGTTTATCTAAAAAATACAAATAAATCAATTTATAATCTACAACTAGCCATCGAACAATTCATAAAGTTTTGGTTGTGTTGTAAGAGTCAAAATTTTTAATACTTGCTGATGCTTCCACTGGCCTACAAAAGTTTTAAAAAAAAATTCAGTATGTAGTTACTTACACTTCGTTTTATATTGCAATTATTTTAATTTATAAATAACACATTTTTTAAAATTACTTTTTAACTACCAGAAAAGATATGTTACCCACTGTAGGGAACATATTCCAAACCCACACCCCCTATTGGTGGGTGGGCAATGGGGCCCACCTCAACAACCAATCAAATTCCTTGTGGGTATGGAATATGTTCCCCACAATGGGAAACATATCATCCTTCTCTTAACTACACACATTTTCTATCATCATTTTTTAACAACATGTTTTACCTCAAAAATAATAAAAAAGTCAATTTATAAATGTGAATAATGTTACCGAACATAACTTATTTCGAGAATGTAGAAAGAGAATCTATGTGACATAACTCGCCACGAAATCAGTACAACTTAAAAGATATTCAATATTGTCCAAATCATTCTGTACTCTTTTAAACATTTATTAGACATACATCTGATATCAAGTAAGAAATAATAAAAATATATATTATGTGATAATTTCGAGTGACGTGAATATGTTATAAGTTCACCCTATCATCGATGTCTAATTAAAAGGTAGGTGGCATAACCATTCATCATTGATGTGCGAAATAATGAATTGTGTTCATTTTTTTTTATTGATGTTTATATATTTTCACGTGTAAATTTGCATTTAATTCACACCTGGAGAACTTTAAGGAGATGTTGAAATTTACATGAAAAAAATCTATATATCAATAGAAAAGTTGACAATGTTTATTATTTCCCAGATCAATGAGAAACTCTTCATAAATGGAAGAATTCGAAGATCAATTCGTAAACTTTAAATCTCCAACAATGTCTGAAGTTTTCGATTTACAAACTGATTTTCAAACGATTTTCTAAGTTATATGCAAATACAATACAAAATATACTTCTATAATAATCAGTATACATCAAACACTTAAATTATCTAAAAAAAATTTAATAAAAACATGTTCTAAATAGCTTACCAAAGGTTCAAACAATGCCTCGTACCGATTTTCTACCTTCATGTTTGGTTATGTCCCGTTAAAGTGTTAAATTCCAGTAGGATCTATTGGGCGACATATATCGCCCCTATAATAGCATAATCTTTAGTGGCGACATTTGTCGCTCCTATAGAATTGGAAAAGATGCCAACCAATGTAGCCAAAATATACAGTGTTTATAGGGGTGAAAGTGATACCAATATGGGCTATGTTGTCTAGCTTTTCCTCTAAAAAGATGGGTTTTACGGTGAATATGAGATAAATGAAATGGTATATGGAACCCTTAGTTTGTAGTTAGTATCTCTTATTTATATTCTCCTCAAAAAGCCCAAAAGTCTATAAGAAAGTGTAGAAATTACGGCCATGAAAAGTTTCCTTGTTGGGGTAAAATTCCGAAAGGAAACAAAAAAATATGTTTGCGATTTGGCCTCGACGATCACCTAGTATAAATCCGAATGATCACCCAGGTATAAAATTTTACTCCTACGTACTTCTAAAATGCTTGGGTGATCATCCGACATGAAGTCTGGGCGGTCATCCATGTAACGAAATTTTCATATCTCTACTTTAGTTCTTTTCAGTGTTTTCTCCTCAATTTTAATCCTTGGTCCTCATACTATTCACCCAATGGCGAAAATTCATCCTTCTTTCCTTAATATCTTTTCCAAATACTTAGAAACGAGTCCAAAACTGAACAAATGAAAATTAAATAGAAATTAACACTTTAACGATATAAAAGTTGAGTTATGTGAATAAGTATATAAAGCGTACTTATCAATTTTCTTGAACGATGAAAATACTATAACAGAATAGGCCCAAAACCACCTATTTGGTAGAAACTCATAAAACCTTGCACTTAATTTGTAGACAAATTCTTTCCACTGCGAGTGGATTCAACCTTAAATATCACCTTAATATCATTAAATTTTACTTTACATTGGATCATGAAATTAATTGTTGCTGAATTTTGACTTCAACACACATGCTATTTCACATTTGTCCATAACATAGATATATAATATATATTCATATTGTATAACCTCATAAGTAACTAGATCTTCATCTATTTTTGTTCCGCATGTTTCCATCCACTTTGTTTATTCCTTCTTTCAAAATTGAAATAAAATATTAAAATTGTATCATTTTAATGTATAATATGTAGACATTCCATGAGTACACAAACCGCATTTGTCTATAAATAATTTTTATTGGAATAAGCCCCGTCAAAGAAGCAACTTATCGTGTTTGTATTTGGATCACTTTCATTTTAAGGTGAAGTGATCTTTTATGAATATCTAACAACTGCAACTATTTCAATGTGGTGACATTTTGTCATAAAGTGATTCGATATAAATTATACATGTTCATTGGTTATTATCTTCTGTATATTTTGATACAAGTCTAATTCACATATAGGTTGACATAAGACATAGGTGGTGCAAATTTTTTTTTTTTTTTTCAAATTCATATAAGTTTTTAATCAACAACTACAACTCATCCACATCATTTACATGGATAATAAGAATATGTGTGCAATGCTATAAGCAAGATTCAGATCATAGGTCTACACATAGAATATGAAATCTCATCTAGTAGCAAACCATATGACTTAGACAACAGTGACTTACACTTTGGATTGTCCAGATTTGAGTGCTAGTTAGATTCATCTGGAGACATGTTGACTGCCATCAACCAGACGTATCTGTCTTGTTATCAGCCTCAAGCACTCACAAATATCTGCAAGCAAAAACATGATCTACACTTAGTATACGAATAGGATAAGTCAACTTAAATGCATGCACAAAAAAAAAATGCAATTTTTTTTTCCTTTTTTGAAATATGCATATTCCTATTCAGGAGGAGGTGATACTCCAATTTGTTTCCTAACGCTTTCAAATTTGACAGCATCGAGGGCCTTATTGAACAAATCTGCAAGCTGTAGATCAATCTGTATGTACTCCAGATTGATAATCTTTTGTTCCACCAATTCTCAGATGAAGTGGTGTCTGATGTCAATGTCTTTTGTTCTGGAGTGCTGGACAAGGTTTTTTGAGATGTTGATAGCACTAGTGTTCTCACAGTACATAGTGACTTGTTTTGTAGATATCCTATAATCTTCCAACATTTGTTTCATCCAAAGAAGCTGTGTACAGCAACTATCGACTGCAATATACTCTGCTTCAGTTGTGGAAAGGAACATTGAATTTTGTTTTCTGGTTAGCCATGCCACCAATTTGTTTTCAATGTAAAACAGCCTCAAGATGTATTCTTCCAATCGTCCACATTCTCAACCCAGTCTGCATCTGAATAATATGCAAGATGGTCAGTGGTATCTCTAGTAAACTAGATTCCATAACTCAATGTACCACTTACATATTTGATGATCCTTTTTACAGCAGTAACATGAGACTCCTTGGGTTTGGCCTGATATCGTGCACATACTCCAACACTGAAGGATATATCTAGCCTACTGGCAGTAAGGTACAGAATACTTCCAATCATGCTTCTGTAGAGGGATGGATCACATCCTTGTCGCTGTCATCCTTTGAAAGTTTCAATGTAGTTGCCATGGAAGTTCTCATAGCCTTTGCATCTTCAAGTCCAAATTTCTTGACCAGATTTTTTGCATACTTTGCTTGAGATATGAATATGTCAGATTCGTCCTGCAGTACCTGTAAGCCAAGGAAAAATGTTAGTTCACCGACCATACTCATTTCAAATTCTCTTTTCATTGTATTTATAAATTCATCAATTTTGGACTTTGAGGTAGACCAAAATACAATGTCATCAACATATATTTGAGCTACCGTTAGTCCAGGATTCAGATGCTTAATGAAAAGAGTTTTATCAGTTCCTCCCCTTTTGTATTCTTTGTGCAAGAATGATGTGAGCCTTCCATACCAAGCTCTGGGGGCTTGTTTCAACTAATATGCCTTTTTGAGTCTAAAGATGTAGTATGAGTGAGATGGATCTATGAATCCTTGGAGCTGTTCCACATAAGCTTCCTCATTGAGTACACCGTTTAGGAACGCTGGTATAGTCTAAAATTGATAAAGCAAGACACAACTAGCAACAGTCTGATGGATTCCAGTCTGGCTACAGGAGCAAATGCTTTGTCAAAGTCTGTCCCTTCAATCTGGGTATAGCCTTGAGCAAGAAGTCTAGCTTTATTTCTAACAACATGTCCTTGTTCATCTGATTTTTTCTTGAAGATCCATTTGGTTCCAATTACATTTCCTTCTTTAGGATGTGGTACAAGTTCCCAGATGCTATTTCTTTCAAATTGGCTGAGTTCCTCCTGCATAGCCTGTACCCAGTTTTCATCCATCAAAGCTTCCTTGACATTTTTTGGTTCAATCTGTGACATATGACAGATGTTTCCCATATCAGCAGCAAATTTTCTTCTGGTTACATTCCTTTTAGATAGATTTTTTTCAAGTGGATGAGACTTTTTAATCCTAGCAGGTGGTTTTTTTGATACTTCCGGTTCTGCAATATCAAGTATATCTGGGTAGTCAGATGCGTCTGGATATGCAGATGTGTCTGTATGCCTAGATTCATCTTGGTTGTATTTTTTAGTATCATTCTGACTTTCTGCTAGGTGTGGTTTCTCTCCAGTTTTAGCTTGTTGTTTTGGTTGAATCTCCAACTGATCAGCCTTTACTTCCTGTTTGTCAGCCTTTTGATTACTTAATTTCTGAACAAGATTAGAAAATTTTTCAGAGAATCTGATTTATCACAAATAAACATAACTCTGGTATATCTGGAGAAATCTACACCACATACGTAGATGTATCTCTTACCACCAATAAATTCCTGTTGCATAGAGCCCATCAGATCCATGTGAGTAAGTTCAAGAATACGAGAGGTGTTAAGAGATATACTTGGCCTGTGTTGATGCTTGATTTGTTTACCCTTTTGAAAATCAGTACAGATTCCATCTGGAATATTCTTGATATTGGGTAGGCCTCTTACGGCTTGTAGTTTAGCCATCTTTATGGGATCATTGTAGTTTAGATGTCTTAACTGGTTGTGCCATAACCCCTCGATTTTGGCCCTTACAGAATTGCAAGTTATGTGACTTTCAAGTGTATAACATTTATCCTTGGATCTAATTCCCTTAAACATGACATTTTCCAATGGATTTAAGTTCCTGTCATAACTCAATACCTTGCAATAATCTTTAGAAAATTGGACAAGCAAGTTATCATCACATAATTGACCTACACTAATCAAGTTTGCTTTAAGCCCAACAACATACAAAACATTTGTTAATGTAGGAAATCCTTTGATATTGATGATACCAGATCCATCTATCTTACCCTTTAGGCCATCACCAAAGGTAACAACACCTGTCTCAATTTTTTCAAAGTGTGACAACAAAGAGAGATCACCTGTCATGTGTCTAGAACATTCACTATCAAAATACCAAGTTTTAGGAATTAGAGTACTAAAAGATAATTGAACTACATAAGCATTAGTTCTAATTTTCTTTTCTTGCCTAGAAAGAAGTCTTCTTTTGTGTGAGCTGATTAATTTCAAGTACTCATGACACCTAAATACATCATGACCAGATTTAACACAAAAATTATAGAGTACCTGGAAGACAAATGTATCCTGCCGACTCTGACGAGGTTGAAATTTTCTGCGAGCCTGACGGACAGATGCATCTTGCTTGTACAGATTCAGTTGAAATTGTCTACCTATATGGTTCTTGGCTGGATATGAGTTTTCTGTTCCAGCAATATTGAATTGATGATGGTAGAAGGTAGATGCATCTGAGTAGTTTCTGGTTTGCTCCTTCTTCCCTATCATGTTTCTTTCACAAAGACCATATTGTTTTCATGATTTTTACCTTTACCTTTATATCCAAGTCCACTTTTTATGCTAGCAGGTCTCCCATGATTCAAAATTCTATCAAGTTGAACAGATTCAAGTACCAATTTCTTGATCATATCTTGTGCTTTAGCAAGTTCAGCATTCAACCTACTTACCTCATCATTTTTGTCATCTGGGAATATAGATACATCTAGATTACTTTACCTATTGTGTTCAGCCACAGCTTTCAACAGTTCTATCCTCTCTTCTGCCTTTTGAAGTTCCTTCTTCAAATTTTCAGCATATGATCTAGATTCACCTGAGCCAGTACCTACATGAGATGAATTTCCAGATTTAGTACCAGATAAATGTAAAACAGTAAGGGTAATTACCTGTTCTTCAGAATTACTTTTATCTGAATCTGATTCAGATTCATCTGTGTCTCCACCACTCCATGTATCATTCATAGCTTTCCTTCCTTTGGTCTTCTTTAGAGTGTTGGGACATTCTGTTGATGCGTGTCCATATCCTTCACATTCTCTGTACTGAATACGGTTCTTAGGCTTTCCTTCAGATGGATTAGCATTGTTCCTGTGATAGATATTATTTTTCTTCCTCTGTTTTTGTTGATTTTGATTCTAGCCTTGAAGGTTGGAAGATCTTTCCTTTTGTTTGCGTTTGAGGAATTTCTTGAATTTCCTGGTGAGAAGTGAGAAGCTTTCATCCTCATCTATCTCTTCAGATTCATCTGGCTCTTCGTTGCTTACTTTGAACGCAATCCCTGGTTTCTTATCTTTCTTTCTTCAGGCCAGATTTAACTCATAGTTCATTAATGAGCCTAAAAGTTCATCAACTCGCATGGTTGAAAGATCCTTGCTTTCTTCAATGACTGTTACTTTTGCATGAAATCTATCTGGAAAAGATCTGACAATCTTTTGTACAATTTGTTCATTGGAGTATGTTTTACCAAGGGCTTCAGTTGAGTTTGTGAGATCACTCAATCTGGCGTAGAAACTTTTGAAGTCTTCTTGCTCATCCATAGATAGTTGTTCGAACTCAAGAGTGATCATTTGTAGCTTGGAGGTTTTGACAACATTGGTTCCTTCATTTACTACCCTCAAAGCATCCCATGCTTCCTTGACAGTTCTTAAGGACGAAATCAACCTGAATTAACCTGGATCAACCAAAGAAACAATAGTGTAAGTGCTTTTGAATTCCAATTTGCGTTAGCTAATTCATCAGCAGTATAAGCACTTCTAGATACAGCTGTGACAACACCTCCAATATTGACAGTGGGTGTTGTGTAACCATCAAGGACAGATGTCCAACAACGTTCATCAGTAAACTGAATAAAAATTTCCATACGAATTTTCCAAAATGCATAATTATTATTAGTCAACAAAGTTGGCCTAAGAGATGCAGAATATTCCATTTTAGACAACCGGATCTCACTTTCTAGAATTGAACCTGGCTCTGATACCAATTGAAAATTTAAATTTGTCTAAATTTTATGTTTAAATGAACAAACTGTCACAGATATGTCTGGACAGTAACAAATTAACAGTGAATCGTAAATATTTGTTTTGGTGCAAGACCAGATGAATCTTGCTGATACAGATTCGTCTGGATAGTAAAACGTAAACTAACAGTATAAATTATGCAGAACTTGTAGAGAAACAAGAACACAACATTTGAGTTTAACGTGGGCAAAACCCTAACAGGGAAAACCCACGTGCCCGCACCCTGCGGACAAAAATCATTCATTATCTAAGAAAAGGTTTTACACAGATAATCTAATCTACAAGATAAATCTACGCATAGACTTATCAAACACCCAAGAAATAAATCACTCATTGATCCTTCTATGGCGTGTAATATGAGCTGGTGTCCCACCACTCTTCAGTGCTTTATTTGAAACTGTAACAATCTTCAGCAACACGAACTCCCGTTCGATCTTCAGGCTGAAGGACTTTTCTTCTCTCAGTGATTGTCAAACTCCTCCCGGAGAACCACGATTTACTAATCGATTTTTGGCATCAAAGAATAAGCTCTATGTCTCTAGATAATTCATGCACAAGACGAAGTCACACAATGAGGAAGTCGTACATGTATTAAGCACATACTAATTTTCGGCTTCTATGACTTCAAAGAAAAACGTCCATTTTTCTCATATTTAAATGCAATCGGATTGCTTGTCCATCAAGAATCCTACTTGCATCAAATCTTGAATTCTTCCAATTAAATCAAGAATAAGTTAAGGTAAGATAAATCAAGAATTTTACCATAATTGACAATAAGGTAAGATAATCATAGATCCAGTAATCTAACCATAAGTGATGATAAGGTAAGATACTCAAGTTTGTTTACAAATCTTACCATAAGTGATAAACTTGGATACCAAGAATGAAATCATCAAGATACTCGACCATCAAGATTTTCTGGATCAATATCATAGAAGATAAGTAACAAACATTATCACAATATATAGGAGATAAAGACAATATTACATCCAAGAAATATTTAAGTAATTTAACTAAACTTAATAAATTACTAAATATTAGTAATTAATTTAAATTTACTTAAATTACAAACTTGTAGAAATATAGAAAATGCCAACTTAAATAAGTTAACACAAATAAATTAATTTATAATCTACACCGAATCGTCGAACGGTGCATAAAGTTTTGGTTGTGTTGTAAGAGTCAAATTTTTTAATACTTGCTGATGCATCCACTAGCCTACAAATTTTTTTAAAAAATTCAGTATGTAGTCACTTACACTTCATTATATATTGCAATCATTTTAATTTATAAAAAATACAATTTTCTAAATTACTTTCTAACGACCAGAAAAGATATGTTCCCCAATGTGGGGAACATATTCCAAACCCAACCGCCTATTGGTGGGTGGGCATTGGGCCCACCTCCCCAACCAATCAAATTCTATGGGGTATGGAATATGTTCCCCCCAAGGAACATCTTCGAATATGTTCCCCACAATGGGGAACATATCATCCTTCTCTTAATTACACACATTTTCTCTCATCATTTTTTAACAACATGTCTTACCTCAAAAATAACAAAAAGGTGAATTTATAAATGTGAATAATGTTAATGAACATAACTTATTTCTAGAATGTAGAAAGAGACTCTATGTGACATAACTCCCCACGAAATCATTACAACTTATATGATATTCAATATTGTCCAAGTCATTCTGTACTCTTTCAAACATTTATTACACGTACATCTGATATCAAGTAAGAAATAATAAAAATATATATTATGTGACAATTTCGAGTGACGTGAATATGTTATAAGTTCACCCTATCATCCACGTCTAATTAAAAGGTAGGGGCATAACCATTCATCATAGATGTGCGAAATAATGAATTGTGTTCATTTTTTATTGATGTTTATATATTTTCACGTGTAAATTTGTATTTAATTCACACCAGGAGAACTTAAGGAGATGTTAAAATTTACATGAAAAAAATCTATACATCAATAGAAAAGTTAACAAAGTTTATTATTTCCCAGATCAATGAGAAACTCTTCAAAAATGGAATAATTCGAAGATCAATTCGTAAACTTTAAATTGCCAACAATGTCTACAGTTTTTGATTTGCAAACTGATCTTCAAACGATTTTCTAAGTTATATGCAAATACAATACAGTGTATACTTCTAAAATAATATGTATATATCAAACACTTAAATTATCTAAATAAAATTAATAAAAACATGTTCTAAATAACTTACCAAAGGTTCAAACAATGCCTTGTTCCGAATCTTTAGTGGTGACATTTTTCGCTCCTATAGAATTGGAAAAGACGCCAACCAATGTAGCCAAAATATACAGTGTTTATAGGGGTGAAAGTGAACCAATATGGGCTATGTTGTCTAGCTTTTCCTCTAAAAAGATGGGTTTTACGGTGAATATGAAATAAATGAAATGGTATATGGACCCCCTTAGTTTGTAGTTAGTATCTCTTATTTATAATCTCCTCAAAAAGCCCAAAAGTCTATCAGAAAGTGCTGACCACAAAATCTGGTAGGACCTTGGATCAACAAGTCTCGGCTCCTCCCTCTTGAACACGTGGATCTCCTGCGCACTAAGACAAATAATCGGCTTGCAAAGGGGGCCGAGGTGGCTTACGTTTGCACTGCGATGCCTAAGTCAGTACTCATCTCAAGTGAATATAAATTGAGTGCGGGGAATATAAGTGTGTAAAAGAGAGAAAAGGGAGTGAGATTTTATATATTGAGTTTCTAACCCCTTACTTGGAGGCAAATGTGTTATATTTATAGAAGGAGTAATTCTCTTAGATTGTGACATGTGTTATGCTTTAAGCGTGGCAAGATCCTAACCATTCATGAGGTAAACCATTTATTTGGTTATAATCCTTACTACATGTCATAGGTTAAAACAACCATCAAGTCCCTTTAAAGATGTTGTCACATCAAGCTGTCTTTTACAAACAAGTCATCTCAAGTTATCTTATCACCTTTCCAAGGTACTTACCTCGGCTTAGGAGTATCTCGGCATAAGGGTACCTCGGCATAACATCCCCACGGCATAGGGTCACCTCGGCATATAAGAATTCAGCAAATTTGGTATCCTCAATTTTGGCCCGTGCGTCATGATTAGGTGACTGGGTGTTTTATGGATCTCCCGGTGGACCCAAATGGATGACGTGTCATGTCCAATTAGTCATGGTCGTAACACTAGTCCCTCAAATATGATTGGTTCGTTTATGTCTGAATCATATTTGTCGAAGGATACCCCAAATATTGTGGGCACTCGAGCTTATCCAAAATCATGCTTCATGGATTGGCACTAATGACTTGCAGTTCTATCATGGGAGCACTTGCACGTGTAGGAAACGTGAGTAGCTGAAGAGTTTTGTTCGTTTCAAATCCTCAACGTTTGGCGCTTTAATGGAATAGTTAGTGGGACACGTGGTAGGCCAAGATTGACTTGGACTTAGACTGTGGGCGATCAACGGTGTGAATTTGCGACAATTACCTTACAAAACCTTTCGCTATTCCCTTTTGTTACCTTTTCATGTTCTCAACATACTGTCAAGGGACTCTTTGCTATTTTTCTCCCACTTCTCCACCAAGATTTTGTTTGTTGCGGTTCATTTTTAGCATTTGTTGTCAACATTTCTCTCATCTTTCCCTTTCCTCATCAAGGAGCCTATACTTTCCCCCTTTCAGGTAACTTCTTTAAATTTTGGGTGCGTCCATTGAGTATTTTGTCTTGCTTTTCATTTTAGAGTCATTAGGGTTTCTTTTGTGTGTGTCTATTGGGGGTAAGTTTGATTTCGGGGAAGGTAATGGAAGGAGTAGGGGAGATAAATTCGAAGGAGATGGTGGCCATGGCAGACCCAATTAAGGGGGTTTGTTTGAGAACCAACCTGGCCTTTACCTCCTGTTATTTTGGGGAGATTAGAAAAAGGAGGGTCATGCAGTTGTCCAACGTAATTTATTTGGTTGATTCTGACAGCAAAAAAGATTTGCTGAGTTTCTATATGGCCAAGTTAAATGCGGAGGAAGAAGGTGTGTTGTGGGAGCGTAGGGACCAAAAATGAAGGAAAATTGTTAAAATGGAGCACATGAGCTCCTCCTCTGGGCCCGGAGAATCTGGTTTGGGTTCTAGGGCTCCTTTTAGAGCACATAGGGAGGAGTTGGGAATGACAGAAAAGGAAATTTCCCAAGTAGAACAGTGGGTGGATAAGTGTGAATAAAGCCACCTGATATCATGTGGATCCACAACCTAATCCAGAATCCTGGGCGTTGAATGAAATGGCGACAGAAATCCGAGCCAATAGCATGGAAGAAGTTACTTCAACTTACCTGATGTAGAGGGAGATTATGGTTATACATCCCGTCATGTAGACGTTTTCGCCCCCCTGAAGGTCAAATCACGGTGCTCCTTGATGTGTTTTAATGTGGGTTGCGCTTGCCTCTTCACCCTTTCTTCAAGGCTCTCCTCCGTATTTACAACCTTTGTCTATATTAGGTGGTTCCAAACTTCTGGACCTAGGTTGTGGAGACCTGGTTGGTATGGCAGGAAGTCAGCCCTGACTACCCCCATCTCACCTTACATCGTCTACACCTTTTATACCCTAAAAAAGGTAGATCGGAGGGATAAGGTTGATATTCTGGACTGGTACTACATTACCCCCATGGGACAGTATCCTCCCATTATCACGGGACATCCGACCTCCATGAAACATTGGAGGACACAATGGTTCTGCGTAGCCGGCGAATGGCAGTGCTTCCCTTTGGATCCGGTTCCTGAAATTACTATTCCTCAGACTCTCTCTTGCCCTCATAAGTCTTTTGTATTCTTAGTGTGAATGTAAGTATGATGTAGGCTGTTTTGAGTTTCAACGATAACCTTCTGTGTTATCTTTGCAGGTCAGCAATACGCACACCTTCTCCCTAAGGAGGACTTGGCCGTGGTGAAGAAGCTCTTTGCGTACCCTGCCACTTTCCCAGAAGTGATATTGAAGAAATAACTTTTTGTCAAGTAGGGGCTTATGCAAGATATGGGTAAGTTCTATATTCCTTGTGTTAATTGTGTCGTTTTCTGAAGTGCCTTTGACGTACAATTTCATTTTGATGAATAGGTTCTAAAGAATTTCTCAAGGTTTCCCTCAAAGGCCTGATGGTGAAGAAGATTCCACTTCCGTTGAGGCCCGAGAGTGACGAGGAGCATAAGCAGAAGTCTTTGCTCAGCAGTTTCCAAGTGGAAGTTACAAAGGACACAGCTGATGCCTTATCTATAAAGCTCGTAAAGCCTCTTTTGGTGTTGCCCCCTCCACTGGTCCTGTTGCCTAAGGGTCTGCAATTATTGGAAGTAAAGGGGAAACTCGGAGCCGAATAGGACGATCTGAAGAGAGAGCGAAATTCGAAGCAAAAGAAGAGAAAAAGTCCAAAATAGCCTTGACTGATGATCCTTCTGATGAGGACATTTTGGAGGTAATGGAGCCAAAGGTGCCTCCACTGAAGAGGCTAAAGAAAAGCAAAGGCATATCTGGTGCTTCCGAGGCGGATGTAACCGATTTACCCCCACCAGTTGATCCTATAAGAGGCAAAGGAGATGTTTCGAGCTCGAATTTCTTTTCCCAGGCTCCGGATTCCCCAGGCCATGATGAAGGTTTGATTATTATTCCAGGGGTGGACCAGGAGGTGACCCTAGAAATTGCTGCTGAGCTTAGCCATACAAAGGCTGTCTTGTGAGCTAAGGAAAGCACCTCAGATACCACCCTCTTAGATTCTCCGGCTTCTCCTCCTGCCGGGGCTGCTTTAGCAATGGAGCACTTCTGGAATGAAGGTTGGGAAATATACTCCTACAACATATCATCAGTTTAGAAGCTACAAGCTTCCAGGGCCATGAATGCTAGGGCCTTGGCCTTGATAGATGGGGCTGAGTCCGTCGTTTAAGGATTTGGAATTGAAGAAGAAGAGTGTTGAGACAATTCTTCAAAATACTAAAAACATGGTGGCCCGGACTAAAACTCATCGGGACTCCGTGGCGGAAATTGGGAAATCTCTTCACCAGGAGAAGATGATTTCAAAGGTCTTGAAGGAGGAAAATGAGAGGCTAAAACTGAACCTAGAGGCTGCTGATGCCAAAGTATCCAGTTTTTCCAAGAGATTTGATGGTGCAGTTAAGTCCCAGGCCATAACTGCCGGGGCACTAGAAAAGACAACTGCGGAGAAGAGGAGGCTGGTGGATAAGGCGACTGTACTAACTCATGAGATGGAGAAGGAAAAGGAAAAGGAGGCCAGATTGGTAGGAGAAGAAGCCTTGCAAGGGCAGAAGAAAAACATTCTTCCTTGGAGGGGGATATTGAGAGTAGGGTGATCAATGGCATCCAGCATTTCAAGGATACATTTGAAGATACCCCAGAATATGAAGCCATGCAACGGTTCTTTGCCAATCCCGGGGCATGAATGGCTTTGAAAGACGTGAACGATGACTTCCCGAATCTGAATCTTTCGAAGATTGAGGCCTTCTATCTAGAGCACCAAGATGCCGACCCTTCCAGCGTTCTTGCCTAAGATGCCTGTTTTTGTCATTGTCTTTTATGAATTTTTATCTACTTCATCTTTGATCTTCATATGTAAATTTTACATATTGTTTTATTATACAAAAGTAGTCACTATCATAAGATGATCATAATTTAATATGAAATGGTCCATCATAGGATGAGCATAGTTTAATATAGGATAGTCCGAAGCATGTTCCGGTCCTTGGAGTCACTTGTGAATGTGATAGTCACTCAAATCTAAGCGCATAAGACATTTATGTCCATCGCTTGGGTTTGGATGAATGTGACACAACTCGTACTTCCCCGTGAGTCCCTTGTTTACGTCCAAGGTGATTACATTGGGTCTATTTTTGAATAAAAATCTAACATGGGGTGATATGATTTTAAATGGTAAAGAATGCTTTTAAACAAATTGTAAGTTTTATTCTCAAGATTGATCAATGTATTCCATAGGCACCACTTCGTCCGGGTACTAATCATCAAGTGACGGAGTCCCTTGCATGAACGAATCTTTTGTACTTCAAGTTATGTTTCGTCATTCTATCAATGGGTTCATCAGATTGATGCATTATGATAATCATGGACAACTTTGACCACTTTCATTCCGGTGCAAGTTTAGCCAATCCTTAATAACCGTAACTTGGGACCAATCCTTTTTTATGTTCTATTTATTTGCATAGTTTTGCGTTTTCCAACACAACTTTGCAATTTTTCCAATGGAAAGCATGCATGAAGGAATCATTTCACCTCATGAGTTTAAGAAATCCAATGTACGCAGAACATGCAGAAGACAATTTGTCTACCGATACTAGTGGTGGAGGTGATCCACACTTTATGGATTGAGTAGGGATTTTTCGGAGAGATTATCTACTCCGTAAATCCCTGGTGCAGCTTCATCGGTGACTTGATGAGGTCCCTCCCCCAACTATGTCCTGGAGTCTTTATTCTGGCCTTTTGAGTTAGGACGAGGGGTTTCTTTATAACTGGACCTTTAATTTTAGAAGTATTAGACCATCTTTTCTCGATATCGAGTGTACGACCTGCGAATCACCCCTTCCTTCGAGGAGGAAGGAAAGATCTACTTACTAGGGAACATCCACTTGGGAGTCCCATGTATTCATGCCTCATAGCCTCATTTGTAAGTATTCAGTTTGTTGGTCTGGGGTGGATTCCATTGAGTGGCGAAATCCCTTGTTTGAGGGGGGTTTTGCTAAGTTACTCATGTTTACTCGGAATCATGCTCGTTTGGCAGTCCCTAGTGAGAGCTTAGACCAATGATCTTATTCTTTCGTTAACTTGTAACGGTGTTACTTCGGCACATCAGGTTTAGACTAATTCATGTCGGTATATTACTTCATCCATGTTAAATCCAGTGTGAATTTTAGAAAAAAGCTTCTGAGGTCATGCCATTCTGGAGATGAGTGGGAAGGGCTCCCATAGCCGTGTCATCTCGACATATAGAAAACTTCAGCATTTTTGAAACCATAATATTTTGACATCATAAGATTGAACTCAACAGTTTTGGGCCTTTAAGACCATGTGTCATTTCGGAGACACTTAAGCCGAGGCTTAGGAATATAGGGTCCTTGAGACCGCGTGTCATGGAGATACTTAAGCCGAGGCTTAGGAATATAAGGCCTTTGAGATCGTGTGTCGTGGAGACACTTAAGCCGAGACTTAATGATATAAGGCCCTTGAGACCGTGTGTCGTGGAGACACTTGAGCCGAGGCTTAATAATATAAGGCATAGAGACCGTGTGTCGTGGAGATACTTAAGCTGAGGCTTAGGAATATAAGGCCTTTGAGACCGTGTGTTAGGCGTTCATTTTATGGGGCTCCTTTTTTTAGGGTCATCCTCTTCATGAGTCCCTTGTTCGGGGGTTTCCCTTTTCAGGATGTGTAAACTTATATTTCAAAGTTTAAGCCTTTTTCAAGGCAAGTAAACTTATATTTCAAAGTTTTAAGCCTTTTTCAAGGCTTCTTGTAACTTTTTACCACGTGATTTCGTGGTTAGAAGTGTGGTTTTCCACAGACGGCGCCAAAATGTTGACCACAAAATCTGGTAGGACCTTGGATCAACACTTCTCGGCTCCTCGCTCTTGAACACGAGGATCTCCTGCGCACTAGGACAAACAATCAGCTTGCAAAGGGGGCCGAGGTGACTCTCGTTTGCACTCCGATGCCTAAGTCAGTATTCATTTCAAGTAAATATAAATTGAGTGCGAGAAATATAAGTGTGTAAAAGAGAGAAAAGGGAGTGAGATTTTATATATTGAGTTTTTAACCCCTTACTTGGAGGCAAATGTGTTATATTTATAGAAAGAGTAATTCTCTTAGATTGTGACATGTGTTATGCTTTACGCATGGCAAGATCCTAACCCTTCATGAGGTAAACCATTTTTTTGGTTATAATCATTACTACATATCATAGGGTTAAAACAACCATCAAATCCCTTTAAAGATATTGTCACATCAAGCTGTCTTTTGCAGACAAGTCATCTTAAGCTATCTTGTCACCTTTTCAGGGTACTTACCTCAGCTTAGGTGTACCTCGGTATAAGGGTACCTCAACATAGCATCACCTCGGCATAACATCCCCACGGCATAGGGTCACCTCGACATATAAGAATCCAGCAAGTTTGGTATCCACAGTTTTGGCCCATGGGTCATGATTAGGTGATTGAGTGTTTTGTGGATCCTTCGGTGGGCCCAAATGGATGACGTGTCATGTCAAATTAGTCATGGTCGCAACAAGTGTAGAAATTACGGCCATGAAAAGTTTCCTTGTTGGGGTAGAATCCTGAAAGGAAACAAAAAAAATATGTTTGAGGTTTTCCCTGGACGATCACCTAGTATAAATCTGAATGATCACCCAGGTATAA
This sequence comes from Ligustrum vulgare, assembly GCA_963555705.1. Lineage (NCBI taxonomy): Eukaryota > Viridiplantae > Streptophyta > Magnoliopsida > Lamiales > Oleaceae > Ligustrum > Ligustrum vulgare. Next base: position 50,642,173 of record OY743176.1, on the reverse strand, counting down.
AATCTGACTCCTACTTCTAAAATGCTTGGGTGATCATCCAACATGAAGTCTGGGCGATCCATGTAATGAAATTTTCATATCTCTACTTTAGTTCTTTTCATTGTTTTCTCCTCAATTTCAATCCTTGGTCCTCGTACTCTGCACCCAATGGCAAAAATTCATCCTTCTTTCCTTAATATCTTTTCCAAATACTTAGAAATGAGTCCAAAACTGAACAAATGAAAATTAAATTGAAATTAACACTTTAACGATATAAAAGTTGAGTAATGTGAATAAGTATATAAAGCGTACTTATCAATTTTCTTGAACGATGAAAATACTATAACAGAATAGGCCCAAAACCACCTATTTGGTAGAAACTCTTAAAACCTTTCACTGAATTTGTAGATACAAATTCTTTCCACTGCGAGTGGATTCAACCTCAAATATCATAAAATTATACTTTACATTGAATCATGAAATTAATTGTTGTTGAATTTTGACTTCAACACACATGTTATTTCATATTTGTATAACCTCATAGGTAACTAGATCTTCATCTATTTTTGTTCCGCATGTTTCCATCCACTTTGTTTATTCCTTCTTTCAAAAGTCAAACAAATTATTAAAATTGTATCATTTTAATGTATAATATGTAGATATTACACTAGTACACTGACCCCATTTGTCTATGAATAATTTTTATTGGAATAAGCCCCGTCAAAGAAGCAACTTATCTAGTTTGTATTTGGATCAGTTTCATTTTAAGGTGAAGTGACCTTTTATGAATATCTAACTACTGCAACTGTTTCAATGTGGTGACATTTTGTCATAAAGTGATTCGACATAAATTATACATGTTCATATAGGTTGACATAAGACATATGTGGTGCAATATTTTTTTTTACAATTCATATGATAATCAACAATCACAACTCATCCACATCATTTACTTGTCAACATTTATATCAATTAACATGTACAAGTAGCATTTTTGTTATTAAAAAACAATGCTAAATATCTCACCATTTACAAGTACAACATTTTTTTTAAACTACTCTTAATTTTAATTAAAATGAAAGTCGTCAAATTTCGTTCATCAAATCACATCATTTTTTAATCAATAATTATAACTCATCCGCATCATTTACTTGTCAACCTTTATGTCAATCAACTTGCAAAAGTAGCATTTTTTCTGTTAAAAAACTATGCTAAATATCTCACCTCTTACAAGTACAACTTTTAAAAAAAAAACTACCCTTATAATTTTAAATAAGATGAAAGTCAGTCAGATTTTCATTCATCAAATCACATAATTTTTTAATCAACAACTACAACTCATCCACATCATTTAGTTGTCAACTTTTATGTTAATTAACATATACAAGTAGCATTTTTACTATTAAAAAACTATGCTAAATATCTCACCTTTTACAAGTACAAGTTTTTTTTTAAAAAAATAAAAAATTACTCTTAATTTTAAATAAACTGAAATTCGTCAAATTTCGTTCATTTTTTCCACTTATATCTCCAACTCTTTTAGTCACATTTTTATCTTTAATGTTCAAATATTTAATACAGTGTCGTTCGTCATGAATTCTTTTCTAAATACAAAATGTTTAACAAACAGAGAGCCTATAATCGACGGTTTTTACTATTCAGCCAGCTATAATTTTCATCAAAACTTTGTTCTTGAACATGCATGCCAGTTTGTTTGAGAAAGTAGGTCTGCGGCTAGCTAATTTGTTTTTAGTGAAACAATAGTCAAGCAACTGGCGTTTAATTTTCAGTAAGTAGTAGTACAAGAATTTTGTTTGCTAACCACTGGAAATTCATGGCAATAGAACACTTTTCGTGTTCTTTCTTCTTATGTATGAAATCTGTCCCCTTTACGTAAGGTGGACATTTACTTTGCTTCGTCAGCTAACAGTCATTATGAGGTTACATTCAGTGACAGAGCCAGTCGAGAAGTCCAGATAGAGCGTTGATCGTTGACCTCGTCGGCCGTTGACCGTTGACCGACTAACGTGAACGATGGCAGTAGCGAGATTGTGAATATTATTTAATGAAATAATATTCAAAAATGTGGAAAGTCATGTCCATGTGGTTGACAAGGACCTTTCTCTAAGTATGTCATCTTAACATTATCTCTAATGTTAGGATCATATGACTCAATTGGGGGTCGTATTCCTGGATCCGACACAAGTTCATCCATATTGAATTCAGTGCGAAATTTCTTTGTGTTATCAAAAACTACTAACTCATTTGCTCTGCTAAAAGCAGTTGCAGGACTACTAGAATTAGAACCACTAAGTTCAGATTTTCGTTTAGGTGGGAAAAAACGTTCCATAATCTGTAAATCAATGATCACAAATCAAATCAAATATTCACAAAATCTCAATTCACAACCTATAAATCAATAATAACAATTCACAAATCAAATCATATTTTCATCACAATAGTCACAATTTACAAATCTAAACCACTTTGCAAAAATTTAAATGTAACATTTATGTATAATTCTGAAATCAATTATAACTAATTAATGTTTAGCCTTAGTGAGAAATCACAAATTGATAAAAAAATTGAGGAATGACAACAATTGACAGTCTAACCTAACCAAAAAAATTAATAAATCAAACATCAATAATATTTATTAAAATGTTTTAAAACTTATACATTAACAATAACATAATAAGTAATAACATTATAAAATCTGAAAATTAGTAAACAAGTCACAACCAAAACAAATAAAATAATTTAATAATCATAAGTTCATAACATATAATATACATATACATATACAGAGTAACAGATATACTTATATAATATATAAATACTTTACCATTTATTAACAATTAACAAAGGTCAAAGGCTCAATTCAAAGCACTTACCGTCGGAAAGAGGAAGCCGAAGCACAGCACAGAGGAAAGGAAGGAAGGAAGGCACGCAGCGCACGCTGACGCTGAGAGTCTGAGACCGGCGCTTGCGGCGGCACCAGTGGCGGATTCGTGCGCGGTGCGCGGACTGGCCGAACGCTGTGCCTGCGTAACAGAGAGAATCGGGAAGGGATGAAAAGCAAAAGGTTAGGATTTTGATTTTTGTTAAGAATTTGCTTGTTGGACCAAATGGAGATAGATTTGTATGTTGTATTTTTGGTTTGGGCTTGGGCTTGGGAGTGGGTACTGATTTGGGCCAAAAAAAAAAATTAAATTAGGTGTCCAGGCGTTGCGCCACCTGCGCAGCGCCACTGGCGGACCACCGGCGGCGAGGTAGCGCGGCCAGGCTACCTCGCCTATAGGTGGCTCCGCCACTGGTTACAGTAGTAGAGAATATGGCTAACTGTTAACCCTTGTGACTGGTCAGTGATTGCCAGCCAAATTACAACTGAACGAAGTGAAATGATACATGAAGAAGCCATATTATCTACGATTTTTAATCAAATTATTCTGCATTAATCACCTTTATAAAGGTTGAACGCCAATCTTAGACACTCCCACCCACCGCTCCTGTTGTGAGGATTGGTGATGTTAATGCATTTGGACCAGCCGAAGAGTTAATATCAGCTGGAACGTGTATCAAAGCCCAAGTCTGAAGTCTACATATTTTAACTTGGGCCAAGTGATTGGAGCCCAATCTCACAACCCGGAATTAGAGCCCATGATCAACATGGCCTTATTCTTAAACCGTTGGATCACTTAACTCTGATCATTACCATCCATTTGGAGATTAACATTGCTGAAGAATCTTCAAACGTCATATTCTTCCAGAACACTCTTCTTAGACTCTGTGATTCTCTCTCTATTCGTCTTCTTCATTTCCAAAAAATACTATCTGATTTCTCGCAAATTTCTTAGTGTTTTTTTACTGATTCTTTGTGTATAATCAGTATTGCTTAGTGGTTATTATACGATTGTGATTTTGTGTAGTTTTATTTGTGTTTTGCGAGTTTTATTGAGATTTTGGATATTTTGAATCAGAGACTTGAATCTGTATATCTTTGTTTTGATACTTTGCAATTTTTGTGATTAATAAAATTTCTCTAAAGTTTTATGTTTGAAATTGTGTTTGTATCACTTTGTGGTTGATTCTGAGCTTTGATTTCTTAATAGTGGTATCAGAGCCTTAGGGTTCGCGTAAATACACTGATTTGACTCAGACCTTGTTAGATCCAGACGTTTTCTTTGTGGATCTGTGATTTTCTAGATTTTTCTTTGTGGTTTCTGAATATAACGTTTTAGGGTTTTCAGATCTTGGTGGTAATCTTTGAGAAAATTACTTTTCTTAAAGTTTTATGAAAACTTTCTTTAAAAACGTTTTCTGTTTTCTAGAAAGTTTTTAGTTTTCAGATCTTTGAAAAATTTTGGAAATTTTTTCAATACACTCTTCGTGGTATACATTGCTTAGTGGAAATATTGTTTAAAACCTATTTTCAAAATTAGGTTTTCTCAGATTTTTAATTTTCTGGATCTTTAATTTTTGGGTTTTATTTTTTTGGGATCTTTGTTTTTCCAGTATATTTCTTTATAAATATACTGATAATACTAAGTGATCCTATATTTTGGTGGCTGAACTTCGTGGCATATCTGAAAAGGCGTAGTGGTACTGAACTTGTGGGTTCTGAATCTTTGTGGATAAATATCTTTGTGGAGCTGCTGTCATATAAAAACTTGCATCAGGTGATATCATTTAATTACTGCACAATATACTGCTATTTGTTTTCAATTCTTGGTTCTTTCCAAAATCTCTCCGTTGAAGCCTATTCTTGGACCCCAAACCTCACATTTGTCCAGGATTTCTTGAGAATCCGGGAATCTGAGGGAGCTTGGGCTGGCCCATAATAGGTTGAGGGATATACTGGAAGAACTGTTTTTCAGTATATTAGTTCTTAGTGGTTTTCTTGATCGGTCTGATTACTGTTATTAATTTGTGATCACCTTGATTGCCTTACTGTTTGATAATTGTTTCAAGAGACTGTGTATCTTATATCTTGATCTTTGTGGAATATTTTTGATAATTCTTGACTTCTATGCACATACCCTGTTTTTCTATCTGTCTGTCTGTTCATAGTTTGAAGTAATAAAGCCTCAAATTTTTGATAAATTTTTCAAAATTCTTTAGTCATTACTTCAATTGCTACTATAAAAGTAGATGTTGAAGTATGGAATGGCAAAGGAGATTTTAATCTCTGGAGCCAGAAAATGAAGGTTTTGTTACTACAAATGAAATGTACCAAAGCTATTGATCAGTCTTAGCCTTTGAAGTTATCTCAAGATAGACAAATTGAAATGGATGAAACTGCATGGAGTACTATTTTTCTTCATCTGTCTGATAATGTGATTAGGCAAATAGGGAAGACTAAAACAGCTATGGCACTTTGGGAAAAATTAGAAGAGGTTTATGATACTGTCTCTTTGCCTGATAAGTGCTTCTTGTGGAAACAACACTTTTCTTTCAAGTTTGATCCATCTAAAGATGTGGATGATAATATGAAAAGGTTTACTAAGATCACACAGAGTCTTTTAAATTGTGATGAAAAACTTATTGATGAACAAAAAGCTGTCTGTTTGCTGAATGCTATGGGTGATAAGTTCAAAGACCTTAGGAATGCACTTGAATATGGTGGGCAGAAATTGACTACAGAAATTGTTCACACTTCTCTTAAAAACAAGGAACTTGAATTCAAAAATAATCCTAAAGAGGCCTATAGTGTTATAGGATCTTCAAAGAAAAGGAATTCCTTTAGGAACAATAAGCCAGTGAGTAATTTCAATAAAAATTGGAATACTTCTAATAATAATAGAAACTGGAATAGTTTGAACAGTAAGCCTGCAAGAGGAAATTTTCAAAATAAAGTCAATTTCAATAGTTCTAATAAAAACACCTATAGAGGATAGAATAATTCTAGGAATCAGACCAATTTTAGAGGTTATGATAACCCTAGAAATCAAGACAACCTTAGAAATCAGAATAATGTCAGGGGGGCAAGACAACACTGGGGGATTAGATAATATAAATAGACCCAAACTTTGTTTTTATTGTGGCCAACCTGGACATCACATTAAAAATTGTTTCAAAAGTAAGAATGAAATAGGAACTAGTAACCAAACTGAAGCTGCAGTCCAAGATAATAATGGTGTGGTGTATGTTACTACTGAATTTGATAATAAACATGAATGGATACTTGATTCTGGTTGCACTTTTCATATGTGTCCTGAAAGAAATTTGTTTTGACTTCAGTAGTGACTATAATGGTTTTGTAAAACTTGGAAACAATGTGATTTGTGATGTTAAAGGAACAGGTAACATTCAACTGAAACTTGAAAATAACAAGACATTGGTCTTGAATCAAACTAGATATGTGTCTGACTTAAAAAGGAATTTGATCTCACTTAGTGTGCTTGATTCTGAATCCTATGAGATAAGATTGCATAAATGTTACCTATCTATCTTTAAAGGTAATCAGTTACTTTCCTGCACTCCCAAAATTAATGGAATTTATGTGTTAAATTCTTTTCCTATTTGTGCTAAGTCCTTTAATGTTGTTTCTGATATTGATAAAATTACTTTATGGCATAAAAGACTTGGTCACTTAGGAGAAAAAGGTTTAAAATTACTTGAAAAGAAAGGTGTTTTTGGTAAAGATGTTTTACAAAAACTTGATTTCTGTGAGAAATGTATTTTGGGAAAGCTTAACAGAAACTCTTTTGGAAAAGGGATTCATAAATCAAGTGAAATTCTTGAATATTTACATGCTAATTTGTGGGTCCTACTCCAGTTAATTATGTTTCAGGTTTTAGATATTTCTTACTGATTGTTGATGACTTTTCTAGAAAAACCTGGGTTCATTTGTTAAAAACTAAGGATGCTACTATGTGGATGTTTAAAAATTGGATCACCTTAGTTCAAAATTTGAAAGATAAAAGGATTAAAATTATTAGGACAGATAATGGCCTTGAGTTTTGTAATCAGGATTTTGATTCTTTTTGTAGCAGTGTAGGTATTCTTAGGCACAGGACTGTAGCATACAGTCCATAGCAAAATGTGGTTGCTAAAAGAATGAATAGGACTCTCTTAGAAAGAACAAGGTGTCTTTTACTTGATTCTAATCTGCCTAAATATTTTTGGGGTGAAGTAGTTAAAACAGCTTTATATTTGATTAATGTTTCTCGCTACAATGCTATTGATTTTAAAATTCCTGATCAAATTTGGAACATCTCTCTTCCAGATTTTTCCAAATTGAAAATCTTTGGGTGTGCTGCCTACTCACACCAAATTGAAACTAAACTTGATTCCAGGTCTCTGAAATGTGTTTTTCTAGGATATGGAGAATGAGTCAAAGGTCATAGGCTGTGGGTGAAAGAACAGGGAGGTAATAGGGTCATTTTAAGTAGATCAGCTGTTTTTACTGAAAAATCTTTCCCTTGTAAAAATCAAATTTTAACTGATCCTATTAGTGAACAAGATTTTCTTACCTCTGAACTGAGTGCATATCATTTGAGTGATGAAAATAGTCTGCCCAATACTCAGTTTCAGGTGGAGCAACTCCCACATTCACCAAATGTTACTCCTGGTCATGTTTCACCTAATACTGATCCTTTTCCTGAAAAATATTTCTGGTACTGAAACAGATTTAAATCTTGATAATTATTTGTTAGCCAGGGATAGAACTAGAAGGGAGATTAGACCTCCTGCTATGTTTTCCTATGTCTGTAGGTGTGCTGATCCAAATTGAGGTGGAGAATGTTAACGCATTTCGACCAGCCCAGCTACAGCCCAAGAGTTAAAATCAGCTGGACCGTGTATCAAAGCCCAAGTCTGAAGTCTGCATATTTTAACTTGGGCCAAGTGATTGAAGCCGAATCTCACAACCCGAAATTAGAGCCCATGATCACCACCGCCTTATTCTTAAACCGTTGGATCACTTAACTCTGATCATTATCGTCCATTTGGAGATTAACATTGCTGAAGACTCTTCAAACGTCATATTCTTCCAGAACACTCTTCTTAGACTCTCTGATTCTCTCTCTATTCGTCTTCTTCATTTCCAAAAAATACTCTCTGATTTCTCTTGTTTTCTCGCAAATTTCCTAGTGTTTTTTACTGATTCTTTGTGTATAATCACTATTGCTTAGTGGTTCATATTCTTCCAGAACACACTTCTTAGACTCTCTGATTCTCTCTCTATTCTTCTTCTTCATTTCCAAAAAATACTCTCTGACTTATCTTGTTTTCTCGCAAATTTCCTAGTGTTTTTACTGATTCTTTGTGTATAATCAGTATTGCTCAGTGGTTGTTATATAGATTGTGATTCTGTGTAATTTTATGTGTGTTTTGCGAGTTTTATTGAGATTTTGGATATTTTGAACCAAAGACTTGAATCTGTGTATTTTTCGTTTGATACTTTGCGATTTTTGTGATTAATAAAATTTCTCTGAAGTTTTATATTTGAAATTGTGTTTGTATCACTTTGTGGTTGATTCTGAGCCTTGATTTCCTAACAGGTGAAGGATATTGTAAATCGCAAGTTATATCTCAAGTTGGTCGGGGTTTGGGTAAATCCACTGGCCTGACAAAGTGCCTAACAAATTCGAACCTATGAGGATTCGAATTTGCGACCTTTACATTGTCAACGTTTGTGAATTCCCAAACTTTGCCGGTTAGGATGTGTCCCGAGGGCTATGTCAATCACCTTCATTATGTCCCATAATGTTGTCCAATGACCTATGTGATATGTAATATGAATACCCATTATAACCAGAAAATTCGATGTAGTACAATGAAGGCAAAGATCGATATTAGATATATATATATATTTACATTTAAATTTACTTGGATAATCAACGTTGCTAGTGTAAGCCAATCAGTATATCTCACACATCATCTATCGTGTCAAATTTGGTTCAATAATTTACTAATCACGTCATGATACATGGACAAAAAATGACAAGAGTTTTCTAAAGTGAGTTTATTATGCATTATCCATTTGAGATATTTTGTCCCTGATAATGGTGTTAACGTTAATGAAAATTCAGACAAGCAATCTTCAAAAACAGAAAATGTTCAATGGTGGAGTAATTTGCCTATTTTTGTTTCTTTGCCAGAAAAAAGAAGGTAGGAGGAATGCTCCTTCTTTTGATATGGACATGTTGGAAGTTTTGAGTTCTGAAAACACACTGATGCAGAGGACTCCATAATTTTAAAATTTTGTAGTACTGTGTAACAAAATATATATCATGTATATATATGTTGGCATATAGTATTTGGGGTCATGAGTTTAATGTTCTATTTTAGACGTAGCGGTTTATAAAGTGGTTTATTTATGATTTTAAGGTAAAACATCGGATTGCTTGTCCGTCAAGAATCCTACTTGCATCAAATATTGATTTCTTGCAATTAAATCAAGAATAAGATAAGGTAAGATAAATCAAGAATCTTACCATAATTGACAATAAGATAAGATAATCATAGATCCAACAATCTAACCATAAGTAATGATAAGGTAAGATACTCAAGGTTGTTTGCAAATCTTACCATAAGTGATAAACTTGGATAACAAGAATGAAATCATCAAGATACTCGGCCATCAAGATTTTCTGGATCAATATCATAGAAGATAAGCAATAAACATTATCTCAATATACAGGAGATAAAGACAATATTACAAACTTGTAGAAAAATAGAAAATGCCAACTTAAATAAGTTAACACAAATAAATCAATTTATAATCTACATCTAACTGTCGAACGGTGCATAAAGTTTTGGTTGTGTTGTAAGAGTCAAATTTTTTAATACTTGCCGATGCTTCCACTAGCCTACAAAAGTTAAAAAAAATTTCAGTATGTAGTCACATACACTTCATTCTATGTTGCAATCATTTTAATTTATAAATAACACGATCTTCTAAATTACTTTCTAATTACCAGAAAAGATATGTTCCCCACTGTGGGAACATATTCCAAACCCACACCCCCTATTGGTGGGTGGGCAGTGGGCCCACCTCCCCATCAAATCAAATTCCTTGGGGTTATGGAATATGTTCCCCCAAGGAACATCTTGGAATATGTCCCCCACAATGGGAATATATCAAGACCGCTTTTCATTTTATGGACAATTCTGAAATTCCACGTGATATTTATGTTAATGTTGTTATAAATTTTAAATTGATAATTTTTAATGCCTATAATTTTAATTATTTTGCAGTGGAAGGGCTTGGACGCCGTCTTGATCAATGTGCCAAATAGAAAGTTCATAACTTATCTATGTGCATTTTTATGTGTGATTATTAACGTGATTTATTAATCTTGTTATTTTCTATTTAATTAATTTGAAAGTGGTCTAAATTGTGTTAAATGGGAATTGGGGAAAGTTTAGTGGCATTTTGAATTTTATTTGAGGGATGTGGACTTAAATTACCTATTTATGAGAGTCGAAGGAATGAATTGCAATTAACAAGTTTTACATTTAAAATCCTAAACCTAACCTAACCCTCATCCCCCACGCCCGCTCTCTCGCTCTCTCTGTCTCGTCTCTCGCTCTCTCTGTCTCGCTTCTCGCTCTCTCTGTCTCACCTCTCCTCTCCGCTCTTCTCTCTCGCCACTTCTGTTAACGACCCGTCCCCCTCTCTTGGTCGCTCAGCCTCAACAACGACCACCACTTCGCCGGCTCCCCACCACGGTAAGGTGAACCACCCCTTTCATACCCATCCTTTACCCGACTACACGAGCACGCGAATGACAACACACAACGGTTTACACATCCACGAACACCATTACACACACACACACACACACACACACACATATATATATATAGGTGTGTAAATTTGCACGGTGTATTTCTGATTTCGAATATATGTATATGTATATATATATATATATATATATATGTGTGTAGTGTGTGTAAATGTGTGTTGTTCTCATATTTTCGAATTTAAGTTTAGTTGATTTTGAATTATACTGTTAAATTGAGAATTTAGTAGTGCTCGTATATGTGTGTATTGATGTATATATTTATATATAGAGGTGAAATTTCCACAGTAGATTTTCAGGTTTTTGAAATTCTTAATTAGTAGTTTAAATTAATTGGTTACTTTAGTTTTAAATTAGAAATTATAATTTTACATTTGGGGAGAATTATATAAAAGGTTATAATAATTTTAAGATTTTGGAGTTAATTAACAAATTATGAAATTATAGATTTAATTGACTTTGTTGACGACCATTTTGAGAAATTTCAATTTTTTCATGATGAGGTTGTTTGATGGAACTTGTTGGTTTCATATTGTTTTAAATTGAAAACTTTCAAATTTAGGATTTCTAGTAATGAGGTAATTGAATTTTGATGTATAATCTTGACTTATAGTTACTATTTTCAGACTTTTGAAATTTATGAAATTTGTAGTTAGTTAACTGTTTGGGTAAAATTTGGATATATGTTGATTTTAAGATTTGTGCATTTGTTGGGACCTTAAGGGAGTGATTTTATAGCGTTAGGTTAAACTATGTGAAATTGGGTTTTAGTTGAGTTAAAAGATAGAAGACCTTATAGTGTGCGTTGAAATTGATTATTCATTTCGAATATGATGATAATGTATTGGTCATAGCGTGATGCCACATTTTTTTGATTTAAAAGGTTATTCCTTATTAATGAATGGAAATGATTAGGATATTTTTGGGCACATTGACGTGACGGGCATCTGAGACTCTTTCACTTGCAAATCAAGATAACGGTAAATACTAAAGACGTCAAGTAAGTAAACTCCCCCCTATTTTTATCAAAGTTGAATGAAAATGTGAAATTAATGTGTAAACGATTGTCTTGCAGTTTACTTGCTTTGATGAATTTCGTTTACTTTATGAAATTATATGTTATTAAGAAGAATGTTCAAGCATGCACATTATCATGTCATTGCATCATCAAGCATGCATTGGCATCGAAATTGGGAAGTCAAATGTTTTTAAATGAAAGAAATTTGTCAAGGTGTAAGTTTGTTTAAAAGTTATGTATCCCAAGTTTTTAAGAAAGAATCTGTATACTTCTAGTTCATGAAAGATGCGAGTGGGAAATGGGGCGCGGGGGACCGGCGTACCTGAATTAAGTCGCTTTGCGACGGAATGTTCAACCGTTTTACGGTGGACTGTTAAACCGCTTTGCGGTGGAATGAAGTGAATGAGCCGCTTTGCGGTGGAAATGTGAAAGTTAATCTGGTTCCAAATAAGAATTGCCCACTTTTATCTGATTGACTAGAAGATACACCAAGTGAGCTCACGATGGAAATGAAGTGAAAGTTTTGAAATGTTAAGTGAAAGTTTGAAAAGATTGAATGTTCTGGAAAGTAAAGTAAATGGGGATACATTTATGATATTTTAAAGCATTCATGTCATAAGCATGCATTTCATGCATAAAGTTTACTTACTGAGCTTTAGCTCACTCCATTCCCTCCTCAATATTTCAGGTGATGAAAGTTAGATGAGACGAGGAGAGCATTTGGTGGCAGACTCAGGCTATACCTGCTTTCAATTCTTGAAAATAAAGTTAAATTAGAATTTAATTAAGTTCTAAGTAATTATTTCTTAATTCATTTATTTTGATAATTGTTTCGGTTGAAATTAGTTTAAATGAGTTATGGCATTTTTAATATTGGTTCTATTACTGCTTATTTCACTTAATTGTAGCTTATTGATATAAAATGTTGTGTTGAGGAGTATGGGGATTGAATTTGAAATAGTGTGGTGACGTGGGAGTTTGATGTAGAATTGGAGTTGAATGTTGAATGTTGGATGTTTGAATGAGTTGAGAATTGCATTTGTATTGTAGGTATGATGTCCCTCTACAGGTTGGCTATGTCCAAATTATAGAGAAGACTCTGCCGAAATTTTTGTAAAATTTTATAATAGAATATGAAAAGTTTAAATGTTTTAAACGATTATTTCCGCATTTAATGTGAATGGAAGTTAACACGCCTAGTTTTAAGCATTTAAAATTGGGGTGTTACATTTCATCATTCTCTTAATTACACACATTTTCTCTCATCATTTTTTAACAACATGTGTTACATCAAAAATAACAAAAAAGTCAATTTATAAATGTGAATAATGTTACTGAACATAACTTATTTCGAGAATGTAGAAAGAGAATCTATATGACATAACTCCCCACGAAATCATTACAACTTATATGATATTCAATATTGTCCAAGTCATTCTGTACTCTTTCAAACATTTATTACACGTACATCTGATATCAAGTAAGAAATAATAAAAATATATATTATGTGACAATTTTGAGTGACGTGAATATGTTATAAGTTCACCCTATCATCCATGTCTAACCAAAAGGTAGGGGCATAACCATTCATCATTGATGTGCGAAATAATGAATTGTGTTCATTTTTTTATTGATGTTTATATATTTTCACGTGTAAATTTGTATTTAATTCACACCGGAAGAACTTAAGGAGATGTTGAAATTTACATGGAAAAAATCTATATATCAATAGAAAAGTTAACAAAGTGTATTATTTCCCAGATCAATGAGAAACTCTTCAAAAATGGAAGAATTCGAAGATCAATTCGTAAACTTTAAATTGCCAACAATGTCTGCAGTTTTTGATTTACAAACTGATCTTCAAACAATTTTCTAAGTTATATGCAAATAAAATACAGCGTATACTTCTATAATAATAAGTATATATCAAACACTTAAATTATCTAAATAAAATTAATAAAAACATACTCTAAATAGCTTACCAAATGTTCAAACAATGCCTTGTTCCGAATCTTTAGTGGTGACATTTGTCGCTCCTATAGAATTGGAAAAGACGCCAACCAATGTAGCCAAAATGTATAGTGTTTATAGGGGTGAAAGTGATACCAATATGGGTTTTACAGTGAATGTGAAATAAATGAAATGGTATATGGACCCCCTTAGTTTGTAGTTAGTATCTCTTATTTATATTCTCCTCAAAAAGACCAAAAGTCTATCAAAAAGTGTTGACCAAAAAATCTGGTAGGACATTGGATCAACACGTCTTGGCTCCTCTCTCTTGAATACTTGGATCTTCTGCGCACTAAGACAAACAATCAGCTTGCAAAGGGGGCCGAGGTGGCTTCCGTTTGCACTCCGATGCCTAAGTCAGTACTTATTTCAAGTAAATATAAATTGAGTGTGGGAAATATAAATGTGTAAAAGAGAGAAAAGAGAGTGAGATTTTATATATTGAGTTTTTAACCCCTTACTTGGAGGAAAATATGTTATATTTACAGAAGGAGTAATTTTCTGAGATTATGACATGTGTTATACTTTACTCATGGCAAGATCCTAACCTTTCATGAGGTAAACCACTTCTTTGGTTATAATCATTACTACATGTCATAGGGTTAAAGTAACCATCAAATCCCTTTAAAGATGTTGTCACATCAAGCTGTCTTTTGCAAACAAGTCATCCCAAGCTATCTTGTCACCTTTCCAGAGTACTTACCTCGGCTTAGGAGTACCTCGGCATAGCATCAAATATGACGTGTCAAGCAGCCTATACTGGGTGTTTTGTAGATCCCCCGGTGGGCCCAAATGGATGACGTGTCATGTCCAATTAGTCATGGTCGTAACACTAGTCCCTCAAATATGATTGGTTCATTTATGTCCGAATCATATTTTTCGAAGCATACCCCAAATATTGTGGGCACTCGCACTTATCCAAAATCATGCTTCATGGATTGGCACTAATGACTTGCGGTTCCATCATGGGAGTACTTGCACATGTAGGAAACGTGAGTAGCCGAAGAGTTTTGGTCTTTTCAAATCCTCAACATTTGGCGCTTTGATGGAATAGTTAGTGGGATACATGGTAGGCCAAGATTGACTTAGATCGTGGGCAATCAACGGCCTGAATTTGCGACAATTATCTTACAAAACCTTTCGCTATTCCCCTTTGTTACCTTTTCACGTTCTCAACATACTCTCAAGGGACTTTCTGCTATTTTTCTCCCACTTCTCCACCAAGAGTTTGTTCATAGTGGTTCATTGCGAGCGTTTATTGTCAACATTTCTCTCATCTTGCCTTTTCCTCATCAAGCAGCCTATACTTTCCCCCTTTCAAGTAACTTCTTTAACTTTTGGGTGCGTCCATTGAGTCTTTTGTCTTGCTTTTCATTTTAGAGTCATTTGAATTTATTTTGTGTGTGTCTATTGGGGGTAAGTTTGATTTCGAGGAAAGTAATGGAAGGAGTAGGGGAGATAAATTCTAAGGAGATGGTGGTCATGGTAGACCCAATTAGGGGGGTCTGTTTGAGAACCAACCAGGCCTTTACCTCCCGTTATTTTAGGGAGATTTGAAAAAGGAGGGTCATGCAGTTGTCCAACATAATTTATTTGGATGATTCTGATAGCGAAAAAGATTTGCCGAGTTTCTATATGGCCAAGTTATCTTCGAAGGAATAAGCGTTATTGTAGGAGCGTAGGGACCAGAAACGAAGGGAAATTGTTAAAATGGAGCGCACGGGCTCCTCCTCTGGATCGGAGAATCTGGTTTGGGTTTTAGGGCTTCTTTTAGAGCGCATAGGGAGAAGTTGGGAATGACAGAAGAGGGAATTTCCCAAGTAGAACAGTGGGCGGATAGTGTGAATAAAGCCTCCTGATATCATGTGGATCCACAACCTAATCCATAATCCTAGGCGTCGAATGAGATAGCGACTGAAATCCGAGCCAATGGCATGGAAGAAGTTACTTCAACTTACCGGATGTAGAGGGAGATTAGGGTTATACATCCAAGCCCGTCATGCAAACCTTGTCGCCCCCATGAAGGTCAAGTCGGGGTGCTCCTTGATGCGTTTCAATGTGGGATGCGCTTACCTCTTCACCCTTTCTTCAAGGCTCTCCTCCGAATTTACAACCTTTGTCTATATTAGGTGGCTTCGAACTTCTGGACCCAGGTTGTGGGGACCTAGTTGGTAGAGCAAGAAGTCGGCCCAGACTATCCCATCTCACCTTACATCATCCACACCCTTTATACCCTAAAAAAGGTAGCTCAGAGGGATAAGGTTGATATTTTGGACTGGTACGACATTACCCCCAGGGGACAACATCCTCCCATTATCACAGGACATCCGATCACCATGAAACATTGCAGGATACAATGGTTCTGGTAGCCGGCGAATGGCAGTGCTTCCCTTCGGATCTGGTTCCTGAAATTACTGTTCCTCGGACTCTCTCTTTCCCTCGTGAGACTTTTGTATTCTTAGTGTGAATGTAAGTATGATGTAGGCTGGTTTGAGTTTCAACGATAACCTTCTGTGTTATCTTTCCAGGTCAGCAATACACACACCTTCTCCCTAAGAAAGTCTTGCTGTGGTGAAGGAAGCTCTTTGCGTACCTTGCCACTTTCCCAGAAGTGATATTGAAGAAATTTTTTTTGTCAAGCACGGGCTTATGCGAGATATAGGTAAGTTCTATATTCCTTGTGTTAATTATGTCGTTGTTTGAAGTGCCTTTGACTGACAATTTCATTTTGATGAATAGGTTCTAAAGAACTTCCCAAGGGGAAGGTTTCCCTCAAGGCCTGATGGAGAAGAAGAGTCCACTTCCGCTGAGGCCCGAGAGTGATGAGGAGCTTAAGCAGAAGTCTTTGCTCATCAATTTCCAAGTGGAAGTTGCGAAGGACACAGCTGATGCCACAGCTATAAAGCTCGTAAAGCCTCTTTTGGTGATGCCCCCTCCACCGGTCCCGTTGCCTAAGGGTCAACAATTATTGGAATGAAGGGGGAACTCAGAGCCGAATAGGAGGATCTGGAGAGAGAGAGAGAGCGAAATTCGAAGCAAAAGGAAGAGAAAAAGTCCAAAAGCGCTATGGCTGATGATCCTTCTGATGAGGACATTGTGGAGGTAATGGAGGCCTGTGGTGCCTCCACCGAAGAGGCTAAAGAAAAGCAAAGGCATATCATTTGATCCTATCTCAGGCAAAGGAGATGTTTCTAGCTCGGATTTCTTTTCCCAGGCTCCGGATTCCCCAGGCCATGATGAAGGTTTGATTACTGTTCCACTGGTGGACCAGGAGGTGACCCTAGAAATTACTACTGAGCTTATCCATATAAAGGTTGTCCTGGGAGCTAAGGAAAGCACCTCGGATACCAGCCTTTTAGATTCTCCGGCTTCTCCTCCTGCCAGGGCTGCTTTGGCAATGGAGCACTTCTGGACTGAAGGTTGGGAAATATACTCCTCCAACATATCATTAGTTTAGAAGCTCCATGCTTCCAAGGCCATGAATTCTAGGGCCTTGGCCCTGATAGATGAGGCTGAGTCCGCCATTTAAGGATTTGAAATTGAAGAAGAAGAGTGTTGAGACTACTCTTCAAAATACTGACAACATGGTGGCCCAGACTAAAACTCTCCGGGACTCCATGGCGGCAATTAGGAAATCTCTTCACGAGGAGAAGATGATCTCAAAATGCTTGAAGGAGGAAAATGAGAGGCTAAAACTGAACCTAGAGGCTGCTAATGCCGAAGTATCCAGTTTTTCCAAGAGATTTGACGGTGAAGTTCAGTCCCAGGCCATAACTGTCGAGGAACTAGAAAAGACAACTGCAGAGAAGAGGAGGCTGGTGGATAAGGCGGCTGGACTAACTCATGAGCTAGAGAAGGAAAAGGAAAAGGAGGCCAGATTGGTAGGAGAAGAGGCCTTGCAAGGGCAGAAGAAAAAGTTTCTTCATTGGAGCGGGATATTGAGAGTAGGGTGATCAATGGCATCCAGCATTTCAAGGATACATTTGAAGATACCTCAGAATATGAAGCCATGCAGCGGTTCTTTGCCAACGCCGGGGCACGAATGGCTTTGAAAGATGTGAAGGATGACTTCCCAGAACAGGATCTTTCGAAGATTGAGGGCTTCTATCTAGATCCCCAAGATGCTGACCCTTCCAGCGTTCCTGCCTAAGATGCATGTTTTTGTCATTGTCTTTTATGAATCTTTATCTACTTCGTCTTTGATCTTCATATGTAAATTTTACATATTGTTCTGTTATACACAAGTAGTCCGCATCATAAGATGATCATAATTTTATATGAAATGGTCCATCATAGGATTAGCATAGTTTAATATAGGATAGTCCGAAGCATGTGCCGGTCCTTGGAGTCACTTGTGGATGTGATAGTCCCTCAAATCTAAGCGCGTAAGAAATTTATGTTCATCGCTTAGGTTTGGCTGAATGTGACACACAACTCGTACTTCCCTGTGAGTCCCTTGTTTACGTCCAAGGTGATTACATTGGGTCTATTTTTGAATAAAAATCTAACATGGGGTGATATGCTTTTAAATAGTAAAGAATTCTTTTGAACAAATTGTAAGTTTTATTCTCAAGATTGATCAACGTATTCCATAGGCATCACTTCGTCGGGGTACTAATCATCAAGTGACGGAGTCCCTTGCATGAACGAATCTTTTGTGCTTCAAGCTATTTTTCGTCACTCTGTCAATGGGTTCGTCGGATTGATGCATTGCGATAATCATGGACAACTTTGACCACTTTCATTTCGATGCGAGTTTAGCCAATCCTTAATAATCGTAACTAGGGACCAATCATTTTTTATGTTCTATTTGTTTGCATAGTTTTGCGTTTTCCAACAGAACTTTTCAATTTTTCCAATGGAAAGCATGCATGAAGGAATCATTTCACCTCATGAGTTTAAGAAATCCAATGTACGTAGAACACGCAGAAGACAATTTGTCTACCGATACTAGTGGTGGAGGTGATCCACACTTATGGATTGAGTAGGGATTTTTCGAAGAGATTCTCTACTCCGAATGTCCCTGGTGCAGCTTCATCGGTGACTCGATGAGGTCCCTCCCCCAACTATGCCCTGGAGTCTTTATTCCGGCCTTTTGAGTTAGGACGAGGGGTTTCTTTAGAACTGGACCTTTAATTTTAGAAGTATTAGTTCATCTTTTCTCGATATCGAGTCTACGAACTACGAATCACCCCTTCTTTCGAGGAGGAAAGAAAGATCTGCTTACTAGGGAACATCCACCTGGGAGTCCCATGTATTCATGACTCATAGCCTCATTTTTATATATTTAGTTTGTTAGTCCGGGGTGGATTCCATTGAGTGACGAAATCCCTTGTTTGAGGGGGTTTTACTAATCTATTCATGTTTACTCGGAATCATGCTCGTTAGGCAGTCCCTAGTGAGAGCTTAGACCATTGATCTTATTCTTTCGTTGACTTGTAACGGTGTTACTTCGGAACATCAGGTTTAGGCTAAATCACGTCGGTATATTACTTTATCCATGTTAAATCCAGTGTGAATTTCAGAAAAAGCTTCTGAGGTCATGTCATTCTGGAGATGAGTAGGAAGGGAACCCATAGCCATGTCATCTCGACATATAAAAAACTTCAGCATTTTTGAAACCATAAGATTCCGACATCATAAGGTTGAACTCAACAGTTTTCGGCCTCTAAGACCATGTGTCATTTCAGAGACACTTAAGCCGAGGCTTGGGAATATAGGGTCCTTGAGACCGCGTGTCGTGGAGACAATTAAGCCGAGGCTTAGGAATATAAGGCCTTTGAGATCGTGTGTCGTGGAGACACTTAAGTCAAGGCTTAATAATATAAGGCCTTTGAGACAGTGTGTCGTGGAGACACTTAAGCCGAGACTTAGGAATATAAGGCCCTTGAGACCGTGTGTCGGGGAGACACTTAAGCCAAAGCTTAATAATATAAGGCCCTTGAGACCGTGTGTCGTGGAGACACTTAAGCCGAGGCTTAATGATATAAGGCCCTTGAGACCGTGTATCGTGGAGACACTTTAGCCGAGGCTTAATAATATAAGGCCTTTGAGACTGTGTGTCGTGGAGACACTTAAGCCGAGGCTTAATAATATAAGGTCCTTGAGACCGTGCGTCGTGGAGACACTTAAGCCGAGGCTTAATATAAGGCCCTTGAGATCGTGTGTCATGGAGACACTTAAGCCGAGACTTATGAATATAAGGCTTTTGAGACCATGTGTTAGGTGTTCATTTTATGGGGCTCCTTTTTATAGGGTCATCTTCTTCATGAGTCCCTTGTTCGGGGGTTTCCCTTTTCAGGATGTGTAAATTTATATTTCAAAGTTAAGCCTTTTTCAAGGTGAATAAGCTTATATTTCAAAGTTTTAAGCCTTTTTCAAGGCGAGTAAACTTATATTTCAAAGTTTTAAGCCTTTTTCAAGGCTTCTTGTTAACTTTTTACCATGTGATTTCGTTGTTAGAAGTGTGGTTTCCCACAAACGGAGCCAACAAGTTGACCACAAAATCTGGTAGGACTTTGGATCAACACGTCTCAGCTCCTCCCTCTTGAACATGTCCTGCGTACTAGGACAAACAATCAGCTTGCAAAGGGGGCCTAGGTGACTCCCGTTTGCACTCCAATGCCTAAATCGGTACTCATTTCAGGTAAATATAAATTGAGTGCGGGAAATATAAGTGTGTAAAAGAGAGAAAAGGGAGTGAAATTTTATATATTGAGTTTCTAACCCCTTACTTGGAGGTGAATGTGTTATATTTATAGAAGGAGTAATTCTCTTAGATTGTGACATGTGTTATGGTTTACGCATGGCAAGATCCTAACCCTTCAAGAGGTAAACCATTTCCTTGTTATAATCATTACTTCATGTCATAGGGTCAAAGCAACCATCAAATCCCTTTAAAGATGTTGTCACATCAAGCTGTCTTTTGTAGACAAGTAATTTCAAGCTATCTTGTCACCTTTCCTCAGCTTAGGAGTATCTCGGCATAAGGGTATCTTGACATAGCATCACCTCGGCATAGGTTACCTCGGCATAACATCCCCACGGCATATGGTCACCTCGGCATATAAGAATCCAGCAAGTTTGGTATCCATAGTTTTGGCCTGTGGGTCATGATTAGGTGACTGAGTGTTTTGTGGATCCTTCGGTGGGCCCAAATGGATGACGTGTCATGTCCAATTAATCATTTTCGTAACAAGTGTAGAAATTATGGCCATGAAAAGTTTCCTTGTAGGGGTAGAATTCTGAAAGGAAACAAAAAAATATGTTTGCGATTTGGCCTCGACAATCACCTAGTATAAATCCTAATGATCACCCAGGCATAAAATTTGATTCCTACTTCTAAAATGCTTGGGTGATCATCCAACATGAAGTCTGGGCAGTCATCCATGTAATGAAATTTTCATATCTCTACTTTAGTTCTTTTCATTGTTTTCTCCTCAATTTCAATCCTTGGTCCTCATACTCTGCACCCAATGGCAAAAATTCATCCTTCTTTCCTTAATATCTTTTCCAAATACTTAGAAATGAGTCCAAAAGTGAACAAATGAAAATTAAATAGAAATTAACACTTTAACGATATAAAAGTTGAGTAATGTGAATAAGTATATCAAGCGTACTTATCAATTTTCTTGGACGATGAAAATACTATAACAGAATAGGCCCAAAACCACCTATTTGGTAGAAACTCATAAAACCTTGCACTTAATTTGCAAACACAAATTCTTTCCACTGCGAGTGGATTCAACCTCAAATATGATAAAATTTTACTTTACATTGGATCATGAAATTAATTGTTGCTGAATTTTGACTTCAACATGTTATTTCATATTTGTTCATAACATAGATATATAATATCTCACCTTTAACAAGTACAACCTTTATATCAATTGACATGTACAAGTAGCATTTTTTTTATTTTTTGTTAAAAAAAATGTGTTTAAAAATATATTTTTTTTTATGTTTTCTAGGTAAAATATGTGGTTGAAAAATGGAGAGAGAAAATATAAATGGTTAAAAAGTGGTTTGGGGAATTGTGTTTAAAAAAAAAAAGTTTTTAAACACTTTTGCCAAACAGAGGCTTAAAAACAATGCTAATTAATATCTCACCTTTAGCAAGTACAACATTTTTTTTAAACTACTCTTAATTTTAAATAAAATGAAAGTCGTCAAATTTCGTTCATCAAATCGCATCATTAAAATAACAATCACAACTCATCAACATCATTAACTTGTCAACCTTTATGTCAATCAACATATAAAAGTAGCATTTTTTCCATTAAAAAACTATGCTAAATATCTCACCTTTTACAAGTACAAAAAAAAAAAAAAAAAAAAAAAAAAAACTACTCTTAATTTTAAATAAGATGAAATTCGTCAAATTTTCATTCATCAAATCACATCATTTTTTAATCAACAACCACAACTCATCCACATCATTTACTTTTCAACCTTTATATTAATTAACATGTACAAGTAGCATTTTTATTATTAAAAAACTATGCTAAATATCTCACCTTTTACAAGTACAATTTTTTTTTTTTTTTTTAAAATAAAAAAAAAACTACTCTTAATTTTAAATAAACTGAAAGTCGTCAAATTTCATTCATTTTTTCCACTTATATCTCCAACTCTTTTAGTCACATTTTTATCTTTAATCTTCAAATATTTAATACATATTGTTGTTCGTCATTAATTCTTTTTTAAATACAAAATTTTTAACAAACAGAGAACTATAATCGACGGTTTTTACTATTCAGCCATTGATATTTGCCTAAAAAAGTCGGAATTTTTTTATTTTAAAGTGGAGACAACTTAGAATCTGACCAGCTATAATTTTCCATCAAAACTTTGTTCTTGAACATGCATGCCCACTTGGATGAGAAAGTAGGTCTGCAGCTAACTAATTTGCTTTTAGTGAAACAATAGTCAACCAACTGGCGTTTAATTTTCAGTAAGTAGTAGTACAAGAATTTTGTTTGCTAACCACTGAAAATTCATGGCAATAGAACACTTTTCGTGTTCTTTCTTCTTATGTATGAAATCTGTCCCCTTTACGTATTATGTATGAAATCTGTCCCCTTTACGTAACGTCGACATTTACCTTGCTTCATCAGCTAACAGTCATCTCGAGGTTACAGTAGCAGAGAATATGGCTAACTATTAACCCTTGTGAATGATCAGGGATTACTAGCCAAATTACAACTGAAGGAAGTGAAATGATCCATGAAGAAGCCATATTATCTACGATTTTTAATCAATTAATTATTCTACATTAATCACCTTTATAAAGGTTGAACGCCAATCTTAATTAGGTGCCTCCATCGCTCCTGTCCTGAGGATTGGTGGAGGATATTATAAATCTCAAGTTATGTCTCAAGTTGGTCAGGATCTGAGTACACTCACTAAACTCACAAAGTGTCTAACAAATTCGAACCTATGAGGATTCGAATCTACGGCCTTTGTATTGTCAACGTTTGTGAATTCCAAATCTTTACCAGTTGGGATGTGTCCCGAGGGCTATATTAAATATTAATCACCTTCATTATGTCCCATAATGTTGTCCAAGGACCTATGTAACATGTAATCTGAATACCCATTATAACCACAAAATTCGATGTAGTACAATGAAGGCAAAGATATCAGATATATATAGCTTTACATTTAAATTTACTTGGCTAATCAACGTTGCTAGTGTAAGCCAATCAGTATATCTCACACATCATCTATCGTGTCAAATTTGGTTCAATAATTTACTAATCACGTCATGATACATGGACAAAAAATGACAAGAGTTTTCTAAAGTGAGTTTATTATGCATTATCCATTTGAGATATTTTGTCCCTGATAATGGTGTCAACGTTAATGAAAATTCAGACAAGCAATCTTCAAAAACAGAAAATGTTCGATGGTGGAGTAATTTGCCTACTTTTGTTTCTTTCCCAGAAAAAGAAGGTGGGAGGAATGCTCCTTCTTTTGATATGGACATGTTGGAAGTTTTGAGTTCTGAAAACTCACTGATGCAAAGGACTCCATAATTTTATAATTTTGTAGTACTGTGTAACAAAATATATATCATGTATATATATGTCGGCATACAGTATTTGGGGTGGTGAGTTTAATGTTCTATTTTAGACGTAGCGGTTTATAAAGTGGTTTATTTATGATTTTAAGATGAAATGTGTAGTTTAAAAGCGGGAGAGAAAATGTGTGGTTCAGTTCCAAAAATTTCATAGAATCAAATGATTTCATTTACAATATACTCGAAGTTTATTAGGCGATTTTGGTTTTTGAAATACCAGAGTAAAAACCTGATTAGGATTTGGATTTTCATTTTATTAAAAGTTTTTATTCTTAACTTTTATAGTGTTATTCACCTACCCCACCCCAACGGCCACCGAACTGATCACTCGTAGCAACCCTAATCTTAACTGATGCGACTAGAGTATGGATTATCTTGAAAAGAACCTAAGGGCACGCTGATAGCACCCCAATTACATGGAGATAGTCTTATCATGAAAATTGTTATGGTACAAGTCATTCAAGAGCTGTTTAGCCTAATTTTCTTGAAAAGTTTTACTCGGGGAGGGGACGGGGAGGTGGGAAAATATTTTTCATGGAGTTAGAATTCAATTCAATTCATTTTCATCTTCCATATATTTTGTATAAAAGACAGCCTAAAATTCTAACCCCAAGCCAAATGTACCAAATGCCAAACGGGTGCAACCTCAATCCAATCCACGTTGCCACCCACTCCATGACGACGCCACATCTTCATTGTTTCTTTACTTAGCTATTTTGTTTCTTGTTTTCTTAGTCTCTGAAGTCTAACCTCTATTTTAAGATTTTTATATAAAATGTGGGTGGATTAAATTCTTTTGTTTCTGGAAATATTTTTGCGTATATGGTAAAAAGAAATTGAATTGGGTTGGCCGGATCTATGATTGTTTCGGGAAAAAAAAAATATTTTTGTAGAACTGAACTAGAATGAGAACCAAATATTTCATTTTCAATTCGGTTCTAATGAATAATTGGTATTACGACCGGATCATGCTACACACACAAAATTGATGACAAAATGAATGACACATCCCTTACATGAAGGGGGTCCACATATAGGTGGGTCTCCCTCCATGTGAGGGGTGTGTCATGTATTTTGTTATCCATTTTGTGTGTAAGGAATTATCCATTACGACCATACGTAAATGAACTTGACAAATCATCCACGTAGGCCCATGTAGGACCCATGGGTGTTCAGTCATCATCCGGACTCATAAAGCCAGACTTATCTTACATGACTCATTACCCCGACTACATGCTGGAGTACTAAAATTGTTTTACCATACATGACACCGGATTGATTATACCGAAGTCTACACTCCGAAAATGTGACAAGACAGATCAATGTGTCAGAGAGATGTGACTTTCCTACAAGAGGAGGCTTGATGTGACAACACCTTCAAGGGCATGTGACAATAGTTGTAACTCTATAGTAAATGATAATAATTATTGCCTAAGAACTGGTTTACCTCATAGAGGGTTGGAAACTTGCCACCTGTAAAGTATAACACGTGTCATGATCTAAAATAGCAACTTCTTCTATAAATAGATCACATTTCTCTCTAAGAAAGAGGTTAGCAACTTAATACTTAAACACAATATATAAATCTCACTCTCTTTTTTCTCTTTTACACACTTATATTTCCCGCATCCAATTATATTTACTCATAACAAGTCCTGACTTGAGCTTCAAGTGCAAGCAGGTGCCACCCAGCCCTGTTACATAATGACAATTTATCCAAGTGTACAGGAAGTCTACGTGTTCAAGTGGGAGGAGCTAAGACGTATTGATCTAAGTTCTCATCAGATTTTGTGGTTAACATTTTGATACCATCTGTGGGAAACCACACTTCAAACCATGAAATCATGTGATAAAAAATATCGAAAAAACCTTGAAAGAAAGATAATAACCTCTTGAAAAAGAATAGAAAAGTACTTTAAAACCTGGAAAATGGTAGGAAATCTCTTGAAAAAGACTGGTAACACTTACAAGCAACATTCTAAAAAAAGATTGATAAAAAGACACCTCAAGAAACCTTGGAAAATGGTCCTGGACTTTGGAATAAAAGTTTTACCACCTTGAAAAAGGATCTAGAACTTTGAAATAAAAGGTTCACAAACTTGAAGAAAGGATAACCCACAAATCACTACAACAATGAATGAGAGTGACAGTGTCGCTAATCCAAGGAGATGTAGGAGTGAACAACATAATGTTGGAGAAGAGGCACCCCAACATAATCAACCTCAAGATGCTAATGAGGAGGTTCCTCAGCCTAACCCACCTCCCAGGCATAGAAGCAAAAATTTGATAAGGGACATGAAATTCATGCGAGCTCAGAAGATAGAGATGCAGAGGCAGCAAATTGAACAAACAACTGCTATGAACGCTTATGTGATCAGTATATCTGGTAAATGATGTCAACTGCAATATCCACCCTCTAGCACAAATACTTCCAACTATTACCACATGCCTTCGGGAGATGCTGAGGTGGACTCCATGCAATCAATATAGAGGACACAACATATAAATCCCAAGAAGAACGAAACTTTCCTCTAGAATGTCATAGGAAACCTGCACCATCAAGGTCCAGCAATGTTTTTAGTTAGATAAGGGGTCTCTGGTCTAGAAAGACAAGAGAGAAGGGCTGAAGAAGTCCATCCTCAAACACAAGCCCCTAGGAATAGGCGAGAGCAAAGGGCTGAAGAAGCCCATCCACAAAACCAAGTGCCTAGATATAGGTATGAAAAGCAGAAGAAGCTTACCCTCAAGCATAGATGCTTAGAAATAGGCGGGAGAAAAGGTTTGCAAAAGCCCATTCTTGAACACAAGGAAGCATGTGTACTTATCCGAGGCCGCATTACGGTCAGGTCTTGTCGCCTCGTGAAAGGGACCAACCACAACTACATTTTAGCCAAACACGCCCTCACATTGAGGTGATGTCAGACCATGGTGAAAATCAAGAGGAGCCTCCTTCGTCCGAAATAAATGACTATGATTAGGTTAGACCTTTCTCTGAAGGCATTCAATTGTACCCTTTGCCATCTGACTTTGAAATGCCAGAAATTGCGAAGTATTCTGGAAGAGGGAACCCTGATGATCATCTCTTAAATTACCGCGCTAGCATAGAGATGACAGGGGACACTCCGACATTGAAGTGCAAGGCATTCACATTAACTCTTGAGAGGAGTGTTGTACGCTGGTACAAAAAGCTCTCGCCTGGTGGGATCTACAATTTGAGGGACTTAAAAATTGCCTTCAAAAATGATTTTGTGTCATCTAAGCCAGGACAACTCCAACACTAGCGATTATAGGACATGAGGCAAGGGAAAATGAGCCTCTCAAGGGTTACTTGGTGCTCTTCACAGAAGAAAGACATAGCCGTGAAAACATAACGGAGGCATAAATGTTCTCCGCCCTAAAAGGAGGTCTAGACATGACGAATATGTTCTGGAGGGATGTTCAGAGTCGTAAACTGAGAGATTACAACGATTTGATGAAGGAGGAGATCATCTCGGAAGAGATGATGAGAGCCAAAGATGGCCATCCCCAAAAATGCTACAATACCGGAAATAAGTCCAGAGCTAACCTCACAGTAACAGGAAATAGAAATCAATTTGGGAACCGTCGCGGAGGTGGTTCACTCTTGTTTCTAGGGTCCGAATCCAGCTATGCAACTGAAATCACAGAAGATGTCCCAAACTTGCACTCCATACTCCCTGTAATAGCACCTATCATCACTCCGGAAAGAGATGGAACTAGTCGAAGTGGTAAACAACTCATAAATGGACCATATTGTGCATACCATAGATTCTATGGACATGCGACACAAGATTGTAGGGACGTGCAAATGCTGGCTGAACAAAATGCCAATGAAAGAAGAGGAGGCAATGGGACTCTGAATGGGGGAAAGCCAAATAAGCCAAACGATCAAAGGTTTAATTGGACTTATAGCAGGGATAACAGGAGAAATGCTATAAGAGGAGGCGGCAACAATTTTCAAAGGGAACGTAGCAACGATAGAAGTAGGGCTCCAGCACTTGATAGAAATATCAGGGACTTGCCTCCTCCTCCTAATGATCCACCAATTTGTGAGATCGACACCATCATTGAAGGGCCTCACCCAGGGGGAGTACGAACAACTCCCAAAAACTATACATAAGAGAGGCCAAAGAGACCACCAATGTAAACTACCACATAAACTTACACCCAGCTAAAACTTCAAGAATGGACCCCATCACCTTCACATTAGATTATGGAATCGAAGTGCATTTCCCGCACAATGATGCCTTTGTAATCAACATGGTAGTTTCCAGAAAATGGCCTATCCCGATTAGTAGATGATGGGGCCTCAGAAAATGTGATTTATGGGGGTGACATATGACAAGATGGGTATCGATACCCCATTGATTCCGATCTAGATCCCATTTACTGTTTCACTGGGGACTATTTGGTACTCAGGGCCTCCATAATCCAGATAATGGAAGTTGGAAAGCTCCTACTATTTCTAGGATACCAATGGAGTTCTTGATTTTGGACAAAAATTCGTCATACCATGGCTCCATAGGAAGGCCATGTATCATTTACATGGCAGCAATTACCCACTTTAAGTACTTATGCATGAAGTTCCTAACAAAAAATGGGATAGAAACTACCAGAGGGAGCCAAACTACATCAAGGGCTTGCTACGCAAACGCGATCCAAAAGTTCCAGGACTGGACAGTCAACATGATCAGCGATGTAGTAATGATCGATGTAGCTCTTGACCCTAAAAGAATAGGTGCTGAACTTAATGCAGACACAGTAGATCTACGAATGATGGGCGTAGAATGTCACACTGCTCCAGCTGAAAAGTTGGAGTGCTTCCTAGTTTTCCTTTAGATCCTATAAAAGAACTGCAAATTGGGCAGGACTCCACAAGTGAGTTTAAGGAGAGACTAAAAAGTTTTTCCCATCAAAATCTTGATGTATTCGCATGAAAACATGATGATATAGATGGAATAGACCCAAAACTCGCCTTCCAAATGCCTCAAATTGATCTACGCCACCTAGGATATAGGAAGAAATGAAGGCCCATAAGCCCGGAAAAGTATAAGGCCTTGAAAGAAGAGGTGTTCAAGCTATTGGAAAATGGCTTCATCAGAGGATCCAGATATCCGAAGTGGGTATCAAATATAGTGTTGGTTCTTAAACAAGGTGGAAAATTGAGGGTGTGCATTTATTTTTCCAACTTAAATCGAGACTGTCCAAAGGACAGTTTTCCTCTACCCCGAATTGACCAGCTGGTTGACTCCATGGTAGGGCATGAAATACTAAGTTTCATGGATGCCTACTCTGGATACAATTAGATCCCCATGTATAAATCTGATGAAGAGCACACATCTTTCATTATGGATATAGGACTTTATTGTTACAAGGTCATGCTCTTCGGGGTGAAAAATGCTGGAGCCACTTATTAAAGGTTGGTGAATCAAATGTTTGCAAAGCAACTTAGAATTACCATGGATGTATATTTGGATGACATGTTGGTGAAAAGCATGATGGCCTCAAAACATATTGAGCATTTCACAGAGACCTTCAATATACTGAAGAAGTATAAAATGAAGCAAAATCCCCTCAAATGTGCCTTCGAAGTAGGATCTGTGAAATTCCTATGATTCTTGGTAAACAATAGAGGGATTGAGGCTAACCTGGACAAAATCAAGACTCTACTTGAGATGCACTCTCCAAGATAGAGGCCTTCACAAGGCTAAAAGAATTCTTTGGGCAAGCCTTGCAATTATCAAAACCAAAGGCCAGAGAGCCTTTATTCCAATATTTAGCTTTTTTCAAGGGATTTGTGAGCTCTATATTAGTCAGAGAAGAAAATAGGAGTCAACTTTCAGTGTATTATGTAAGAAAATCCTTGTTGGATGTTGAAACACACTATCCATACATGGAGAAATTGGCTTGGCATTGATTATAGCGACCCGGAGGCTCCGCCCCTACTTTCAATCAAACTCCATCCATATGCTTACCAACTTTCCAATGAGATAAGTCCTACATAAGCCTGTGCATCTGGAAGATTAATGAAATGGGTTGTGGAGGTTAGCCAGTTTGACCTCTAATATATGCTCCGGACGACTAAAAGGCCAAGCGTTAGCAAACTTTATTGTCAAATCCACCCATCCACCTGAAGTGGAAATGATTGAAAACACCGAAAACCAGCCGGGGTGGGGGCTATTTGTTGATGGATCTTCAATTGAAGAAAGATCCGGAGCTGGGGTAATATTGCTGGAGTTGTGTCCAAACACAAGCCTACTATTTTAAACCTAATTAGGGTTTCACTTAAACATATAAGACTAGGTTATAGTTACAAGAAATAAGAGAGTATTGTCGTTTGGTTACTAGCATAACCCCTTCCAGATCCTATCTTGTTGTGTTGATTACCGTTAGAGGTTGGACAAGATTTCGAGTCAAGATTTATACATCATGTATCAGAATTCAAATCCATGATACTCATCAAAGGTACTATCTTATCACGGATTCTATATAAGTGGAAGGTTGATCTGGGCTTCGATTTCGAGTCTGTTTGATTTTCGCTATGCATTTATGTCCCAAAACCTTAAAGTGGTATCAGAACCTGCCTTGTTACCTGTTAGAGTTTGTTAATACTTTGATGAATTCAATATGATTAAAACAAAATTCTTATTTTCTTGCTTTTGAAAGGAAAAAAAATGGAGACGGAATGGTATTGGGTGAATGGTGATCAGGCGAAAACCCCCGCCCTAGTGAAGGGAGCATTGTATTGTTGCCGAAACCAGGCAGCAGCACAGTAGTGCATCTGCTACCCCAAGTGAGCGTCAGAAGTTGCGATAGTCACCACTGTGATGGTCACCACTTCAACACGCTATAGATGTAATGAGGTGGCGATCGTAGCCGCTATCATCAGAAGCTGCTATGGCACACAAAAGTTCCTCACACTTCTCTGTGCAATTGTGTGCGATTCATCCCTATGCTGCTGAAATAGCTACAGCCGAAGGACGGGATTCGGTCACCAGTGTTTTACGTCGACAACATCATCTCGATTTGTGTGCAGCGGGTTGGAAGGAGCTCTAGGGTTTTGGGTTTGAAAGATTGGGGGCAGAGGTGTCCTCTGCAATTTTGGAAATTGGAAGGGCCCTTTTGCAATTATGTTTAGGGTTTTCAATTTAGACAGGGGCTACTACAACAATTTACAAAATTGCAAACCTCATTTCTGAGCACAAATTCATTTAAGGGGGTCAAATTGCAATTTTAAAAGGGGTTTAAATTTGATTTCTAAAGGCTTTTGGCCCATGTATCAATTTTGGCCAGAAGTTTTAATTTGATCTAATTCAAAATTTTATTTTAAAATTCATGACTTTAATTTATTGTTAAAATTGGATTTTAACAAAATGAATAACTTCGACCATATATTGAACATTATTTTATTTGGAATTTTTATACTTAATTACAATGTTAATTCAATTTATCCTAATATTAGAATTAGAGTTTGGACACAAATTCAATAATTAATTAATTCAATTAATTGAATATTATTTAGGATTTAATCCTAAATTCGATTAGCCCTAGAATCTTTAAATTGGAGTTGGACTCTAATTTATATTTAATTAAATTTTGATTTAATTAAATAAACTATTTAATTAATGTAATTAATTAATTTGATTAATTGATTACTAAATTGAATTTTATTCTATTTTGGGAGTGTTACACAAAATTAAAATATTAATTTTGCCCTAAGTTGGAATTAGAGTTGGACTCTAATTAGGTATTTAATTAAAATATAATTTTAATTAAATAAGTCATGCTAACTATAGTTAGTTAATTAATTTGATTAATTAATTATTGTTCCGATCCATTTTATCTAAATTAGTTTAGATGACCTAGACTTCTAGAAACTTGAAATTTGTTTATATAATGTTAGATATTATGTTATTATACATATATATAATGAATGTGTATTTAGTGGATGCTTAAGTAATATGTTTTCCATTGTTGTCATGAAAAACTAGAGTTTGCTATCGATGTCAGCTTGTTGAGTCGCTCAAGGTTACTTACTGGTATATATGTTTCTCATTATGAAGTATTAGATACTTCTAAACAATGGGTCGGATTTAACCAAAACCATATCCTTTATTGAGTAAATCAAAAGGGATACAATTTTTGGAAGCAATTTATTAAATTTGTATTAATTGGTTAATATAAAGTGTCTTTCATTGTTTTAGTGAAAAACCAAAATCCGCCCTCGATGCGGCTTGTTGACTCACTCAAGGCTGGAAGTGAGAAGGTGAGTTTTATCACTATGAAACATAAGATGTTTCTGAACAATGGGTAGAATTTAATTGAAATATATCTTTGTTGAGTCACTCAATGAGATGAAATTTTGGAGGCACGGTCAAGTAAATACATAAGATGCGTTTGACAAAGAGTTATCTACTTAATGATCTAAGAGTCACATTGAGATGTGATTGATAAGAGTATATACCTAGATGTATTATTAGGGCTTGTTGAGTCACTCAAGGTTTCAATATAACGAAAAAGGATCCTAGCGCACCATGAATCTAACAGGATTCCATGAGATTAATGTTGAGGGTCATTAATTCTAGTAAAATAGTGGGAGTATTTGGTTTAATAAAAGACCTTATTAAATTGATTTATGTATGATAATACATGATTATTTTTTATTTTGTTGTTGTTGTTGTTGTATGAGTTTTAAATTTGAGTTGTCACTTGAATTTGTATAGTGTCATGGATGTTAAACAAATTCATTAGACTGAAATACTTGGATTGGTGTGGTCATTTGAGAACTACTCTGAACATGATATGATTGAGAATACTTTTCTCGAACATACCAATCATAGGATACTAAATTAATAATTGCAAGGCCTCCTTAACCAAACTGAAGAGTGAGAAGTTTGGTAAATCTTCTACTTCAGTTTTCTATTCGATAGAGGTCAATTGATCTACTTTTTTAGCCAATTGAGTATTAGATACAGATAATATACAATGTTTAAAAGAAGTAAATTGCAAATAGGGTGAGAGACCTAAATGTAGGTAATAGAACAACTTAAGAAGCTATCACCTATCGTTACCTTCTCATTCAGTTTAAAATTAGAAAAACTGTCAATTATAGTTCTTATAAAGAACGACACTTTCATTTCATGTTTGGACATGAAGAGATTCCTCTTTAATTAAGAATAATAGTTTTTTGTTAACTTAGATGAGATACTATGGAAGTCAGGTAAATAACAAATAGTCTACATTCTGAATATTGATAAGGTATAGAAGAAGTCACACTCAAATCTGTCACTTGACTAATTCAATTAATGTGGGATGTTGGATCGACTGAGCCTCTTACATTCGGATGTAAGTGGGCTTATGTCAAAGTGGTCTTTAATTATTATATGACATTGATAGTCATGGTTATTTATAATGAAATTTAAATCTGAGAGTTTGCAAGGTTCAAATATTATAAATATAAATTAGATGGCCAAAATGAGAAAATATTCTAAGCACTTAGATTTGATCAAAGTGAAGAATACTTTAAGTGCTGATTTCAAGATAATGTTATAAGAACATAATTTTTGTATAGATAACTCTTTCACATACGCATTGGCACAAAGACAAATCTAAAATGAGAAAGATTGCATTCGATGCAATTATTGATGAAGTCATGCAAAATCTCCAAAACTATTTTTGGAGCTTTGCACTGAACACATTGTGTTACACACTTGGTCGTATTCCATAAGAATTTGTTAGTCGAGATTCATATAAGATATGGATTCCAAAGGTCAAATCTTCCTCTCTTCAAGATTTAAGACCTTAATACTTATCGATAAGCTAGAGCCTTAGTCCAATATATATATTTGTGGGATATCCAAAAGATGGTTGGATATTATTTCTATATTCCTATTGAGAAAGAAAAGTTTATCTCGAATTCTGTCAGTATCTTGGAGAAATAATTCATCTAAGAGAAGAAAGTGGGAGTAAAAATAGAACATGAAAGAGTTTATGATTACACATATATTAAACCGATTAAATAAAATGGAATATTTGCTTGCATTAGATGAGGCACAGATCAATGTTTGGGACGCGGATACTACTCAGGACGTAGTGACGACTGAGAACGCACCAACTCTATGTAAAGATATTAGAATAATTTGTACTTTATTGAGTTATATATCCTTGATTAGTAATATTGTATTAGTCATCAATGACGATGAGTGTATATCTACACAGAAGCCAAGTCAAATGTTGACTAAATGAGATGACCAGAAGCCTTGGAATCTAAAATGAACTCCACATATAAAAACAAGTTTTGGAACTTGTTTGATCTACCTGAAAATGGTAAAACCATAGGTTGTAAATGAGTTTACAAGAATAAGATCGACATGGATGGTAATGTTCATAGGACAAGACTAGTGGTAAAGGATTGCAAGCAAATTCAAGGAGTTGACTTTGCTGAAACCTTCACACCAGTCATGACGTTTGAATCAATTCAGATTCTACTTGCAGTAGCAACATACTGTGATTATCAAATTTGAAAAATGGATGTCAAAATCGTATTCCTTGACAAGGGTCTTGATGAGGGACTTTTGTATGGCAAAATTTGAATGTTTTGAATCCTTAAATATCCAAATATAGTATATTAGCTACAAAGATCTAATTATGAAATAAAGTAAGACTAACATAGCTAGAATCCTAATTTTGATGAGATAATCAAAATGTTTGATTTTATCAAAAATTGAAGATGGATCATGTGTGTATCTAAAAGGTTAGTTGAGTGTACAATATTTATGATACTCTATGTAGATTACATATTATTGATCAGAAGTTGAATCTCTTTCATTGAAGGTGAAAGTGCAATTATTTAAAATCTCTCCCATGATAGATTTGAGAAATAAGTCCTTCACTTTCGGAAACAAAATATATAGAGATAAATATGGAAGGTTGTTTTGATTTCCCAATCCACTTACATAGATATAATGCTAATGTGGTTAGCATAAAAGAATCCAATGTAGGATTCGATCCCAAAATTCATGATATTAATCTTCTCAAAATGGTGTTTAGAATACATATTTGAAAAAGAATGATAAGGATAAGATATTTGATTGTTTGACAGTAGGATTTTCCAAAACGAGACAGTATATACAACACCTTGAGAAACACTAAGAATACAATAGACATGAAGAGAAATGTAGACTTACACTTTTTGGGTTTAGAGATACCATCCTTCAATCTGAGAAAGGATGAATAGAATATTCAGTTTGATTGTGAATATATTCATAGTAGTGGTGTGGTCGGTTTGAAAGAGTTCAAAAAAGGAAGACCGATAAATATATAATCAAGGCCAAATCCATAGATGTTTGGGAAGCAATCTCGATCGTTATGTTCATTAGTGGATAATAAGTGTTCCTAGCATTGTAGCTCCAGTAATGAGTACTATGACGACAATGGAGTCATCACGCAAGTGAGGGAATTGGTTCTCATCGATTATCTAAGTATGTATTTAAGGTGTTACTATCTCATTTGAAAATTGTAGAAAAGGAGAATTCATGCCCTCTAACCTTGAGAATGTTGAATATGTGAAGCATCACATATCGAAGATCCACCTGTAAACTTTCTTTCCCAATAGGATTGTGGTTGTCACATAGATTCAATATGTATAAGATACACGAGTTATTGGATCTAGCGGGAGTATGTAAATGTGATGCTCTAAATCCAATCATTAAGATAGCATAACACATAAATTATCATTGTTTAAATAAAGGTAGGTCTATTATTACATTGAGTTTAACTCATCATTTAAATAATATAGTCCGTAGAGTAAGTTTAAATAACTAGTAAGTTACAAGGTTTTGTGACTCTGAGATACAAGTCATGGGTAACTTATTCAAAAATTATCCCTAATCAGAATAACAAGAAGATATGGATATTGCTTTTTGCAGTTAGACTAGCATGTGTTTCATTTCTTTCTTATGAAGAAAGTAGCTTATCTCACAAGTTAAAATGTAGAGGGAAATTTGAATGAACACATGGATCCATTGTTAAATGAACAAAGCATAGGATGACCTGCCTAGAGATTCCACATGGATAACTATCCAAGTGTCAGTGGCGAATTTCTAATGCGCAGTTGTGGATTTGGTCATTTGGCTTGAGGAAATCATAGAATCTTGAGAATTATATTAAGGTTGTGTATATCCAACATGAGGATTCATCACTCTTGAGTAGTAGGAGATTATAACATGTATTTTGTCTACTTAAGTTGATGTAAAGTCCTCGGTTAGGGGTGATGTTATGAGTTGAAAATGTGTTTTCAGTCATAATAGGACAACTAAAAGAAATGGTGAATAAAATAATTGGTTGAAATGAAATTTATGTTATCCATATCTCTTAGTCAATTGGGTTATATTGATAAATGGATTATATTTCTACGGTAATCGCACTTAAACTGGTCTTGTCATAACCACATGACATTTCCTTTCACATAGATTGCCTTGATACATTGTTAGATGTTAATCTTAGACTACAACGTGAATTAATCGATCTTGGTGAATCGATGATTAATTAGAAATAGGGATTTCAATTCATCTTATTCCAGTCAGTTTTGGAATAATAATAACACAACATTGCCATCGTGAATGGAACCTGATGGGTCACACACAAAAGCAAGAATTAAGCATCTTGAATTAGATCTTGTACAAGTGAGATTGTTGGAATTGTGTCCAAGTCTAATTGGTTGGGCCGGATTTGGGTTACTTGTTGGGAAAGAATGGCCCAAGTCAACTATTTTAACCCTGATTAGGGTTCCACTTAAACCTATAAGAACTAGGTTTTAGTTGCAAGAAACAAGAGACCGTCGTCTTTTGGCTGCTAGCACAACCCCTTCCAGATCCTAGCTTGATGTGTGGATTACTATCAAAGGTTGGAATCTTCGACGGCTGAGGTGACAAATTTGTTTATCATGTATTAGAATTCAAATCCACGAGATTCATCAAAGGTACTATCTTATCACAGATTCTATCTAAGTGCAAAGGTGATCCAAGCTTTGGTTTCGAGTCTGTTTAATTTTCACTACCAATGTATGACCCAAGACATTACAAATACTTGTGAGTTCTGAAGGGCACAAGCTACACAGTGCGGTTTGATTTTGTTTCATATCTTCTAATAATGTGGAAGAGTATGAGGCCCTCCTTGTAGGTATAAAGTTAGAAATAGCTTTGAAATCAAAAGCGTTGCTGGAAAATAGCAATTCCTTGCTCATTGTAAGCCAAGTCAATGGGAAATTTACTGCCAAGGAGCCCAACATGGTGGTATACCTAAAAAAATATGAAGGATTTGATAACTCATTTTGAAAAATTTGAGTTAATCCACATATCAAGGTCGGAAAACATATATGATGATGCTTTATAAAGACTAGAAAGTAGGAAGGATGAAGACCTCTTAAACATAATGCACATTAAGCACATGTCGATCCCTTCTATTGAATCTGGAGAAGAGGTTCTATCAGTGGAAGAAGAAAACTCATGGATAACTCCAATACTTGCTTACTAGAAGCATTAGACTCTCTCATATGGCTTCAAGTCAGACTGAAATTGCGAAGGTATGTAGCTCACTTTGTCAAGGACAAAGTACTATATAAACAGAGCTACACTGAACCCCTACTACAATGCGTAGACGGTAATTATGTTATGAGAGAAATCCACGATGGACTTTGTGGGAACAACTCTGGAGTCCAATCTTTGGCGCGTAAGGCCTTGAAACAGGGGTATTTTTGGCCCACAATGCCGAAGGACACATATGATTTTGTTCTCAAATGTAATAAGTGCCAACGCCATGGCACCATACTAGGTTGGCCACATCATAAGTTGAGGGTGGTAACAAGCCCATGGCCTTTCGGAAAATGGGGAATTGACATTATTAGACACATGCCAAGAGGAAGGGAAATCATTGCTATGCAATTGTGGCTATAGACTAATTAACCAAATGGGTTGAAGTTGAACGATTGGTGAACATCATAGAGGCCAACACTTCAAAGTTCATTTGGAAGAACATAATTTATAGGTTTGGCATTCCCCATTCCTTGGTGATGGACAACGCTAAACAATTCAGGAATAGGAAGCTTGAAGAACTATGTGATAACTTAGGTAATTGCAAAATTTTTTCCTCGCCTCACCATCCACGATCAAATGGGCAAGTAGAGGCAATCAACAAGACCTTCAAAAGAAACTCTGAAGAGAAAGATGTAGTCAATGAAAGGAGCTTGGGCAGATGAACTTCCTCAAGTATTATGGGTAATCCAGACTACTTCTCACACCACTATAGGAGAAACTCCATTCTCAATAGCTTGTGAGTCCGAGATAGTGTGCCTAGTCGAAATCGGAGTGCCATCTCCTAGGGAAATTCACTTCGACGAAGTGGGAAATTAAGAAGAACAGGGAGCAGAGCTTGACTTCCTCCTTGGGAAAAGGAGCGACTCAC
Source organism: Ligustrum vulgare (assembly GCA_963555705.1). NCBI lineage: Eukaryota > Viridiplantae > Streptophyta > Magnoliopsida > Lamiales > Oleaceae > Ligustrum > Ligustrum vulgare. The sequence continues at coordinate 50,603,856 of OY743176.1, read as the reverse complement.
AAATTGTGCTTGTCTAATATCAAGAAAAAATGACCCACTACTACAATAAAAAAGTAAAAAGGTGGTTCTTCAGAATTGGGGACTTGATTTAAAGAAAGTCCTCCTTTTAACTCAAGAACTCGGAGTTGGGACTTTAGGGCCTAATTGGCAAGGGACTTATGGGATTACCTTTAAGGTAGTCCCTAGGACTTACAGAATTGAAGAACTCTCCAGAAAAGCCTTACCCAATCCCTGGAATACTGAACATCTACGACGTTATTATTGGTTAGCATCTTGTTAGCCATTTATGATACATGCTTCTTATTTTCTAAGTTATGCAATGAACGCCATCCTTGTGCACACTTTAAATTGGTTAAAATTACAAATTATGATGAGAAATATGGTTTGTACCCACGGTAGCAAAATAATGCCTATTCACAAATTATGATCACTAATACTTGTCAAGATAAAATCCAGGGCAGTATTATTTGAAAGGTACATGATTGTTGCGAGAACATAGCTCCATAAATCCATTATTTGTTAATACTAGTTGAAATTTATGTTGTCAAGACATAACTCCAAGAAACGCTAGGGAATCCTACCGATTGGTAAAGTCCTTTGACAAGGGACTTCGTCATTTGGCAAAGTGCACCCCAGAACAAATATCTACACACTATAAACACTTCAAGGTATCCAAAGGACTGGACGAAGCGCATAGGCATCTCTGAAACCCTAAACATTTCATTACTCATTCAAACAAGGTTGGAATATCCTTGCAGAAACATTGACAAAATTCAAAATAAGCTCAACATAACGCTCCGGATACCAACTAGGGACTACCCAACAGATAAAAGATAACTTCTTTTCAACCAGATCTATACAGTAGACATAAATATCTTTACTTAGATCTGAGGGACTATCAAAAGGGGAAGCATCATACTACTTGCTACTTGTTCAAAATGGAGCTATAACGTACTACACGAAATGTCTAAATTGGCAAAAGATAAACACAACTCTTAACTAAAGGCATAGGCAAAACTGAATAAATAAAAGGTCACTTATATTATCAAATAAAAGTGCATTACATAAAATTTTATCAAAATATTACAAAAATTAAGAAGTGGGAGCAGGAGCAAGAGCATCTTGGGTGAAAGCATCAATGTAAGTGTTGTCTAGAGTTCCTTGACCAGGAGGGTCTTGGTTATCCTCTCCAACGTCTTCTTGAGGCTAAAGATAAAATGCCTCAATAGTAGGAAGACCAAGATAAGCGAACTAATCTTTCACATCTTTTAGAGCCATCCAAGCTCCAGTCTTGCCAAAAGAAACTTTGCATCAGTTTATACTCCTCAATATTCTCGAAGGTATCCTTTAAATTCTGCACACCTTCAGCTACCCTAGCCCCAATGCTTCACTCCAAAGAAGCATATTTCTCTTCTTGCACTAAGGCATCTTTTTCCTTCTGCCTAGGCTCTCTCTCCCATTCTAGCTCCTTAGTGAGCACAACCACTTTATCTATAAGTTCGTACTTCGAGCTTGAATGGCGTTGTCATACTTCTTGTAGAGGTTGACCACAATAGACTCTACAGTAACAAGGTCCTTCTTTAATTTGTCATTGTCATCTTTCAATACCTGGCAACATTCCTCTCATCTTGAAGAGATCTATGTACTGTTGTCAAGGAGTCCTTTAGGTCGTTATTCTCCCTCACCACTTTTTCTGCATTCCTCATGGCCACCTTAGCACTCCTTTTCCTTTGTGCTAGCTCGTTGATAGATGATTCAGCCTCTTCAACCAAAGTCAAGGCCCAAACACTCATCGCCTTAGCAGCAGCTAGCTTCTGGCTAGGTGAACAATTGGAGGAGTAAATTTTCCATCCCTTAGTCTAGTAGCAATCCATTGCGGTGGCATCCTTAGAAAAGGAATCTAGGAGAGCATAAAAACACCCAAGTCAAGAGGAGATGGTCTAGAAACAAGGCTAGCCTTGATTTGAACAACTTCCGAGGCCACTACTGGTTCTATTTCTTCCTCCACACCAGTCAAAGAAACTATTAGAGGCTCCTTATCCCTAGGTAGGTCCAAGGCCGGACTAGAGGAGTCATCCAACAAAATATCAGCAACATGGGAAAAGTCTCCCATATCCTTCCTCAACCTCGTTAAAAGGGGTTGTTCAGTTTCAACCACCTTAACCACATCATCTTCTACCCCTTCTTCAATTGAAGCCTGTATAGATTTCATCTCCTCCTTCTTCTTCTACCTCCTTTCCTTCTCCTTATCAAAGGCCTGCTTGGAGCCATGCTCCTTCTTTATAGCAAGGATCTGCATGGTGGACGAGGCTAAAGCAGGAAGAACCAAAGGCATGGAAGCACCGAAATCAGCCAGAGTAGAGGCCACTTCAGCAGCTTTCATAGAAGTGTCCACTTGAAAACCAGCAAGGATGTTTTTTTCTGCTTCCTTTCCTCTTCGCTGTAGACCTTCAGAATCGAAGAGATTTTCTTGGAGCGGAGCCCTTTCAATGAGACCTTTGGGAATTCCTTCAATCCACGTGAAATACAAATAATAACACCCAAGGTTAGGAAGCGAAGTTAACTAGCAAAGATAAATGTACAAGATGGGAAAAGGTAAAAAAAAAAAAATGCTCATCTCTCACATCAACCCATGCTTAACAAAGAGTTTGCTGGAAGAAATGACCTTCTGAAAAGTGACCTGGTAAGCGAATAACTTCTCCACCACAGCCAAATCTTCTGGTTTATAAAATCAAAGAAAAGCATACATGAGTGGTGAAACACATACAAATTCATGCATCGCATACATTCACATAAAGAGCAGAAAGACTCACAAGGGTAAGAAAGAGTCTTGTGAACTGTTATTTCAGGAGCAAGGTCGGATGGGGAGCTCTGCTAGTTGCCAGCAACCTAAAACCATCGTGTCCTCTAGTTCTTTATGGACTAAGGGTGCCTAGTGATGACAGGAGAATGTTGTCCCCTTGGTGTGAGGTAGTACCAATCCTTCACATCTGGCCTAGTGTCCTTCTCCCTCCTTTCAGCTTTCTTCAAAGTATACAAGTTGTGTATAATATACAAAGAGATTGGGTAACAGAGACTAACTACCTGCCATACTAGCCAAGTGCCCACTACTTGAGTCCAAAAAATTGGGGCAAACTGATATGGGCACAGGTTATAACTTCAGAGAAGAGCCTTGAAAAATTGGTGCAGCGGAAGCCTCATCCCGCACTCCAGGGAACCCTGAAGGGCGGCTAAATGAACTTCTGGGGACAACAAAGCCGACATGCCGTAGTGGGGTTGATGATCCTAACTCTGCTGCGCATACAGTAAGTAGAGGAAATTCTTGTCAAATACTGCCCCCCCACCTTACTCCTAACTTCATTAGACTCTCATAAACTCAGGACTAGGCTTCGGGTCAATGGGGGTACCCCGAAGCCTTATTTACATAATCTATACAATCTTCTACTTGAGCAATCTACTCCTCCGTCATTCCCAATTCCTCCCTATGTGCTCTAACATCCAAGATGGATTTTCGCACTCTGGACGAAGAAACCATCATCTCTTTTCCCCTCAACTCCTTGCTTCTTTTATCCTTGAGATCTTGCAATGATGCTTCTTCTTCTGCTGATAATTTAGCCATTAAGGAATGGTTCTTCTCTTCTTCACTGTCAGAATCATCTAAACAAATTACACTCGAGAATTTCCTACTCCATTTCTTCTTAAGCTCTTTAAAATAATGAGAGCTAAAAACTAAATGGGTCCAGGGGAAAAATCCTCTAATAGGATCTGCTATAACCACCAACTCCTTTAAATCTGCCTTCACAACTCTTCCATGTTCCTCGAAACCAAACTTACCCAAGAGAAAATACAAAAAGAAAACTCTCAAACAAGCACTCAAAATTGAAACATGGGAACAACAAAGACACAAGGAAATAAGAAATTACCTGAAAATGGGGACAAAAAGAGTTCTTCTACTAGGATGTATGGCACATATGAAACTACGATCTCCGAAAAAATGTTCGCCAATAAAACTCTACTAGAGTAAAGTAGAGGGACTTCTTCACAAGAAAACAGTGATGGACTTCAACTTAATGGAAATCTCGATTATGCGTAAAGGAATGAATTGTGGAATACTGAAAACCATATAAGGGTTTCCAAATTAATCCAAACCACTCACTTACAAGCTAAAGGTTAATCTAGACTTCCCACGTGTCCCCTGTTGCTGAATTAAAGCACCAACAAGCAAGAATCCGAAAAGGATATGACTATTCAACTGCATGGGTGTAATACATGCAAGCAGAAAGGGCGTCACTTTGAGGCAATCGTCATTGCTTTGTCATAAATGCGCCTTAGGAAGCGTGTAAATACATATAACGGCTGCCTTAAAGGAAGATAAGTCCAAAAGTCTTTTTTTTTCTAATGATAGCAGAGACTACATTACAAAGACTCCATCTTTAAGGCATTACTGCATGACCCCTGCAAGATCCACTCCAGATATGGGAAGACTATCTAAAGCTTCACACCCTTTTCGAGATAAATATAGTCCCTTCATTGTGGAACTGTCAAGAAGCCCATTTATTGTCTATTTCAACTCTGGTCCGCACATAAATGAATCCACCAAACTTGAGGGACTAGTGTTACGACCATGCCTAAATGGACTTGACACGTCATCCACACAGACCCACGTAGGACATACATATGTCCATTCATCATCCGGACTCATAATGCCGCACTAATCCTACACGACTCATTGTCCCGATTACATGCCGGAGTACTAAAACTGTCTTTCACCATACATACGCCGTACTGATTATACTGGAGTCACTCCGGAAAGGTGACAAGACTGATCAGTCTATCAGAGAGATGTGACTTTCCTGCAAGAGGCAGTTTGATATGACAACGCTTTCAAGGGGATGTAATAGTAGTCGTAACCCTATAGTAGATGGTAATGAATATCGCTAAAGAAATAGTTTACCTCATAGAGAGTTGGGAACTTGCGACCTGTATAGTATAACATGTCTCATGATATAAGATAACAACTCGTTCTATAAATAGATCACAATTGTCTCCAAGAAAGAGGTTAGTAACTCAATACTTAGACACAATACAGAAATATCACTCTCATTTATCTCTTTTACACACTTATGTTTTCCGCATCCAATTATATTTACTCATAATGAGTCCTAACTTGAGCGCGGAGTACAAGCTAGTGCCACTCTGGCCTTGTTGCACACTACCGCTTGTCCAAGTGTGCGGAAGTCTACGTGTTCAAGAGGGGGGAGCTGAGACATGTTGATCTAATGTCCCACCAAATTTTGTGATCAACAATTGGAATTGAATGATTCCATTTACATATAATCGAAATTTATAATTCAGTTTTGGTTCTTAAAATATCCGAATCAAACCTCCAACACCCACCTCTAATTAATAGCAATGGATGTGAATGATTTTGATTCTTGCTACTAATGATACATAATATTGGTTAATAATTGCATTGCATTTATGGATCCATTAGCATATGTAACTAAAAATGAAGTTTTAACTATTTACAAATATTATAAATTTTACGAATGGAGGCTAATGGATTAGCTGCACTCACTATTTGAATTAATTTTCTAATTGTTTACACTATAAAGATAGATTTCTCATTCCATTCAACATTTAATGTTGAACAATCGATAAGACTGACGGTCCATTTTAAAGACCAGCCTTTTTAAAAAGTGTTCCACAAGACCATATGTGATGTATATTGTTTTGATATTTATTCGACGTGAAATTTTAATTTTGACATGTCCTGCAAGATAACTTACTTGAGTAAACTAACCTTGAATTCAAGCGCTCAATTAAGCTTTAGATGGACTAAAGTTCTCGTTTGAATTAATGAACTCTAATTTCATATTAAGATTTAGTGTTGCATCTTAATAAACCAACCTTGTAAAAAAGGGATAATTGTACAAATTCCTTAGTTTAGATAGCAAAATTGATTTTTACTACCCAGTTTTTTTTTTTTTTTTTTTTTTTTTTTTTTGAAAAATACTTCACTGATACTAAAAAAATTTGAAAAATATCATAATTATCATACTGTGATACTAACATATTTGAAAAGTACTAAAGTATCAAATTGTGATGCTTCATGTATTGTAAAATATTTTTCAATTTTTACGATTTTATTATATGTAATTTTCAAATTTTATAAAATTCAAGTAAATTTCAATTTGATCTCTAAAAGTAGAGTATTTATGTGGACTACCCAATCTTGGAACTTAACGATTTTGGCTAAACATAAATCAAATAAACCTAGCCTTTATTAGAAAGCGTAGCTTGATCCATAGCAGATGATTAAGCCTCCGTTTGTTAAAAATACATGTTTAAAAATAAAAGTAGAGTATTTATGTGGACTACCCAATCTTGGAACTTAACGATTTTGGCTAAACATAAATCTAATAAGCCTAGCCTTTATTAGAAAGCGTACCTTGATCCATAGCAGATGATTAAGCCTTCGTTTGTTAAAAATACATGTTTAAAAATATGTTTGCAAATGAAGGCTAAATCGAATAAAACTAGCCTGTATTATTAATTTTTTTCCACATAATATTATTGATGGGAGTACCGAGTACTAGAGAGAGATTCAGTTCTATAATGGACCCTAAAAGTACCTCCCGCACCAAAAAGTAAATAAATAAATAAACAAATCTCTACTCACCCTCAAAGTGTACGAATAAGAAATTACTCACTTCACCTGACCTGAGCCATCATATAATAATAATAATAATAATAATAATAATAATAATAAATTACTCACTTCTCAATCGATCATAAGATTTTAGCACAAATTATCGTTAAAAAGTGAAAAGAGAAAATGTGTATATTTAAAAAGTGATTTGAGAAATTATATTGTTTATAAATTGTTATAATTGCGAGACTAAGAATTTATTAAACCATTCAATAGGTTTTATCATATCACTTAAAATAACGCCTACCACTTGTCCAACTTGGTCTGTGTAATATATCCAATGTTTTAAAATTCAAATCGAGCATTGACCAGGAAAAAGGAAATGGTCAAGGTTCAATGGATCGACTCGTGGTCAGTTCAGGGTTGGCCCGAGGTCGACCTCGCATTATAGGGACGGCAAAAGGGACAGACAGTTCGTGAGTTCAGCTCGATTCGACTCATGAAAAAAGGGACTTGGGATTGGGCGGGATAGAAAATTTTGAGTGTTAGACGGTTCGGGTTTGGCTCTTGAAGTTCGTGGACAAGCCAAGAAACCGTGAAAATCGAGCCAGTCCATTCCGGCTCGTGAGAAACGGATCGTTTGACAACGTCCACATTTCCTCAAATTTTACTCTATATAAATACTACATTTTTCCCACAAATTTTTACACAACTACTCTCTCGATTCTATCATTCTATTTACAAGAAATTACACAGCTCTCTTTTCAACTCTCAAGTGTCAATTGCAATTTGCAATCTTCAACTTCAATTGCTATAAATATTTCATACAATATTATCTAATATTTCATTTTCATCCCCAAATTTTCAATTCTATTATTTCTAATGGCATACTCACAATCTTATGGTTATTTTTCTAGCCAATTTGTTGATAAATTTGTCAGTCTCAACAATATTCCAATTCCCGACAATTTGGTGGATTTGGAAAATGAGGTCGAAAATACTACAACTCATATTAATTTGAATGACGTTGTTGATGAAGATGTTGCTGCTACATATGGATCTAGCTTCACTAGCACGACGGGAGGCTCCAAGAGAAATTTGAAAAGGAAGCTAAAAGCGGGCAGCTTGAATTATTTTGATTTGATCTAAACAACAGCTAAAGACTTATGGACTGCCAATAATCATAGAGGTTACGTAGCTATTACTTTTCATTACATAGATGATACTTGGATAATTCATCAAAAAAAAAAAAAAAATATGGCATTTAAAGTTATTAATTACCAACATAATGCAACAAATATTTTCAATGTAGTACTTGCAATTCTTAGAGAATTTAATTGTAATAGTAAAGTTCGTACTTTTACACCAAATAATGCTTCTGTTAATAAAGTGGTGATAGATAGATAAGCTAATCACATGAATCCTGAATTTGGTGGAGTTTTGTTTCATGTTCGCTATGTGTGTCATATTTTTAATTTGATAGTTCAAGATGGCCTTAATTTTATAGAAGATGAATTGAAACAAATTAGGTATGCTTGTAATTTCATTATGATAGCACCTTCTAAAAAACAAGCTTTTGATGCACATTGTGCAGAACATAGTAAGCATGCACAATCATTTGTTACATATGTAGGACATAGATGAAACTCAACTTATTTAATGATTGAACATTGTCAAGGTTATGAGAATTTAATATGCGAATATTACACCGGTCGACAATCACTCGGCCCAAATTTTGATTTGCTAGGTACTGATTGGGAAAATGTTTTTCATGTTAACAAATTTTTAAAGCCCTTTTACAATGTTACAAACAAATTATCTAGTGTTTATTATCCCACTAGTCCTTTAGTGTTGAAATATTTTTGTTGCATTGCTAATAATTTTAAGAAGTACAAATCATTTCCTATTTTCTCTCAAATCATTGTAGTAATGTAGACTAAGTTTCGGGACCTCGATAACATGCTCAGATTTAGAAAAATGCTTATGTTAAATGTAAGAGATCAATGCCGAAAAAGTCAGGTAAAAATGTTTGAAGAACCTAGGGATGGCAAAAAAAACCCGCCCTGACCCTAACTCGACCCTAATGGGTGAAAAAACCCCGACCCACGAGTTGGCGGGGCGGGTTCGGTTCGGGAAAAACCCACCCCATCAATGACCCAACCCGCCTTAATTAAAATTAAAAGAAAAAAAAAAATAGACATGATTTAGAAGTTAAACCCTAACCAGCGCCGCATACATTGCTGCCTATTAATATTTGGTGATTGTAATTGCATCATTATTTAAATTATCGAACAATGAACATATTCGATGATTATAATTGCATTCTGTAGGATGTTAGAATTTGTTACTAGTTGACTATGAATTGAGTTTTTCCATGATATCCTTTTTATAAATAAAAAAGGGGGTCACAAAAGGGTCAGGAGAGGCACCTGACCCGACCCACCAAAAACCCGAACCGCCTAGCCCCGTTTGTGCCGGGGAGCGGCGAGACGCGGAATGGTCGACCCGCCCCGTTGCTATCTCTAGAAGAACCGCTCCCACCCATAATATGATACAAAATGAAGATAATGATTTACTTTCCTACGTTATGACTATTAATGGAAATTTTAGAATATTTCTTAGTGGTTCTAGTTCTTCTAGTGCATATAATAGTTCAGATGAAATTTTGAGTAAGTTAACTAGGTATTTCTCACACGACCTTCTTAGTTTGTTAGACAATGAAGAGAGAAATAATTTGACATTCTTAAGTGGTGGAGACAAAACGAACGTCAATACCCAATTGTTTCTATGATAGCACGAGATTTACTAGCACCTCCGATATCAACTGTAGCATCAGAGGCTTTTAGTGCAGGTGGTAGAGTTCTATCTAACTGTAGGTCAAGACTTAAAGAACACATACTGGAGAGCTTAATGTGTTTGAAAGATTGACAGTTCACAGAGAAACGGTTACAAAAAAATAATAAATTCTATGCATAAAATTGATAAATTCTAAAAAAAATAAAACAATAAAAATAGAAGGAAAAAATAAAAAACACTAATCTAAAAAATTATATTATAAAAAAAAATTCTAGAAAAATAAATTTATGAAAAATCAAAAATAAAAATAGTTAAGCCCCTTTTTGGTAAAAGTTGTTTATAAATTTTGTTTATAAAAGGTCATATGGCAACATTTTATTGTTCCATTTTTTTTTTAAAGTCAACAATTTCGACTGATCAAATATTTCTGCCTGTCATTTTTTACTTTTCAAAAAGTGGACTAACGAAATATTGACATGTCGCTATATATAAATAATATTTAAGTTAGCCGAGATAAAATATCGCAATCCACGCTACAATTTATATTTTTATTTCATATATTTTGAACCAAGTTTACTATTTATTTTTTTAAAGAGAAAAAATATTGTTAGATTAACCATATTTAAAATGTATATATTATTTGTATTATATTAAAAATCTCTTCTGTAATAGTGTAACAATTATAAAATAATTTATTTATACTTTCGAGGTAAAATGCGTGGTTGAAAAGTAGAAAAAAAATGTGTGGTTCAAAAGTGATTTGAGAAATTGTGTTATTTATAATTGGTATATAAATTGTAACGATTATGTTAAAGAACATAGCTAACTTAAAATTACTCTATTTTTATTGAATAGTTAAATTTCATGGAATAAGATGTCATAAATTAATTTTTCAAAATTTCAAAACAAACGTGTTTTTTTATTTTCTGTTTTGAGAAATAATTTTTCAAAATGATAAATCAAACTCATTTTATTTACTAACCATTTCATCTTTTGATATGTGTGCTTGCTAGAGTTCCAGAAACGTTTTTGAAGAGTTTCGGCTTCTAAAATGTGTATGAAATGAAAAGGCAAAGTTTAAGAAATTTACTTGCTGCTAGTTAACGATAAATTCATACCCAATCCAGGTTTTTGTTGATCGGACTTAATGCGCACAGACATGGTGTATGTCTGCGTTTGTATATACATACATGTATTATATGTACATGTTTATCTGACATGTTGCAAACAAACCATGTCTGCATTTGTATATACATACATGTACTATATGTATATGTTTATCTGACATGTTGCAAACAAACCATGTCTGCATTTGTATATACATACATGTATTATATGTACATGTTTATCTGACATGTTGCAACTTTGTTGGGTTTTGGTATTCATTAAAATTTTCTCATTTTTTTTACAATATTCAGTGTGTATTTAGTATTGTTTAAATTATTATTTTTTTAAATAAATAGTGATTTTTAGGACAATAGATGGTTGAGATTTAGTTAAAAAGTCAAATATTGTAGGCTTGATTTTTAGTGGATGGTTGAGATTGAATACTGTAGAAAAAGAGATAATTTTAATAGGAATCAAACAATTGCTCAATTTCAACCATCCGATAAAAATCAAACCTATAATATTTGACTTTTCAATTAAATTTTATCAATTCATTCTTCAAAATATTACTATTCATTAACAAAAAAAAAAAAAAACACTCATTTTAAACCATATCAAACACACTCCACTCATATATTAACTACTTTTAATGCACATTCATAGAATGAATGAATATAGAAATAACAAGTCTTATTCCAAATCATTCATTCATACGTCAAACATACCAATTAAATGCCATCGTCTCTGTCTATGTCTTTCAATTAATTCATCTGATTATTTCTTGAAAGAAATAGACAAAACCGTCCGAAAAAAAAGCCTGGATTCTAGTGCATCATCATATGATGTTTTGAGAACTCAGAAGTTCCCAAATGCCGTTGTCAAGAGAAAAGTCTTTGTCATTCCAGCCAGCATTGTCTTCGTGTAATTCTAGAGATATTCCTTTAGATCCTGGCTCAGTTTCTCCATCAATCTCGACAGAATCAAGCAAGTTACTCCACCATTGGGTGCATGCATCTTCCACTTGTTTTGACGATGATGGAGATGGAATGTCTGAACTTTGATCAGTTACTGAAATATTATTCATGTTGATGTTCTCTCTTGACGAAATTAGAGATCCAATTCTTTTGAAGGTCAGAGGTCGAGGTCTCAAGATTGTCGTTTTGGTGGTTTTCTGGGCTTTCCTCGTCCCCTCTTCTCGACCCAATACCTTCTTCTGCAGATGGGTGTTCCAATGGTTTTTGACGTCGTTGCCTGTTCTTCCAGGAAGTCTACCGGATATCAGTGACCATCTGCATCAACATTACTTTTCTTTCTTAATTCATGTTTGATTGTGCTTAAAGATAAGAGAAATTACTTTTAAGTTGCATATTATTTATTTTACAAAACATGGGTTTCAAAGTGCTTGTATAAAAATTAGGACTACGCTACCCCGTACACACAAGCACGACCAGTACTCCTGACAAAAGCTCTCACATGTAGTGTATATCTCTCACATGTGGTGCGTGCACACCATATTTGAAAGCTTTTGTCAAGCTATTGACACACCATGTGTGAGAGCTTTTGTCAAATTCATTATCAAGATTATTTTTCAAATAGAATAATATTTTGAACTTACCTGTTGCCTAATAAGTTATGAAGCCGTATAATGAGATCATCTTCATCCGGTGTAAAGTCTCCTCTTTTGATATTTGGCCTCAGATAGTTTAACCACCTCAGCCTACAGCTCTTCCTGCATCTGTTCAACCCTACAAACATCAAACACAAACCTCAAAACCAACTCTCAATAGGAGTTGAGATATACTGTCTTATTTGTTGTCTCTTTGACTGTTCCGACCATTAAAAAAATGACAATTAACTTTTTCTTATTTGCTGCAAGAGTAAAATCTATGACGTGTGTCCAATTTTCACTGGTGAGACATCCAACGAGATAGCAAATCTCATCTCTTCTCAATAGTATTATTTCGCCTAGACGAACACTCTCGTGCGTGTATTTTTATACATATGGACATGTATCCCAATGCAGTATATACCTGATCTGAGAGGAACTTGATGCCATTTTCCTTCTCCATACTTGTTAATGCATTTCCGGAGAAGTTTATCTTCATCTTCAGTCCATGCACCTTTTCTCACTCCAACTGGTGTACACATTTCTTCTGTGCCTAACATATTGTATAAAATCTTCAATACCAATAAGCACGTGAAAATGTGTAGAATAAAAAATCCCAAAAAGTTGTATTGACTGATGTCTCTCTTTAACAATATATATACAGAGATTTTGTTTTGGATTCTACTGCGCAGACAGAGTAAGATATCCATGTATTTCCTTATGTAACGTGTATTTTTGATAACCACTCAAAACAAACCTTTACAATGTTTCACCACAGTTTAGAAGAAGTCCTCAACAGGTGTCACTAAACGTGGAATTATTACTTTAACGGCTGTAACAAATTATACATTTCTCATTAAGTGTCACTAAACGTGGAGTTTTAGAGATTTGTTACATATTTAGCGTTCTACCACTCATCCGTCATTGATTCGTACATATTTAAGTATAAATTAGATTTTAGGACCGTGATAGAATCACCGCGACCACGCTCTATCATTTTTGTAGGTTTTTTATATAAAAGATAGTACCTAGTATTTTAGGCTTTTAACCAAATGGGTTTTTAGTTAAGAACCAAGGGAGGACAGCTCAGTTGGTAGGTCCCTGCCCTTGCCGAGCACGTGCCTGGGTTCGTGTCTTCTTGGGAGGGGGAGGGGGTGTGGGTGTTGGGTGATTTTTCTTGTAAATGATATAAAAAAAATAAAGAGTTTTCATTTAGACGCTACTATTTTATGCGTTGTGTGGTTTTTCTTGTAAATGATATAAAAAATAAAGGGTTTTCAATTAGACGCTACTATTTTACGAGTCATTTGTCGGGAAAAAGAAGGAAGCGAATAAGAAGGGGCTTGCAATAGGAATGGATGGCGCATGGCTATGGATGACAAAATGACTCGTCGGCTTGAGTCGCTCAGACTTGGGCTTAGCTCGGCTCGCGGCTCAAGATTTCGAGCCAAAGTTGACGCAGAGTTTTTTTTTTTGAGGGACGAGGCTCGGCTCGGCTCGAGCCAAAAAAAGTTCGCATATAAATTAGAATTTAGGACCGTGATAGAATCACCGCGACCACGCCCTATCATTTTTGTAGGTTTTTCATATAAAGGATAGTACCCAGTATTTTAGGCTTTTAACCAAATGGGTTTTTAGTTAAGAACCAAGGAGGACAGCTCAGTTGGTCCCTGTCCTTACCAAGCACTTGCCTGGGTTCGTGTCTTCTTGGGAGGGGGGGGGGGGGGGGTTGGTTTGGGTGGTTTTTCTTGTAAATGATATAAAAAAATAAAGGGTTTTGATTTAGAAGCTACTATTTTACGAGTCATCTGTCCGGGAAAAGAAAGGAAGCGAATAAGAAGGGGCTTGCAACAAGAATGGATGGCGTATGGCTATGGATGGAAAAATGACTCGTCGGCTCGAGTCGCTCAGAATTGGGCTTAGCTTGGTTCGTGGCTCAAGATTTCAAGCCAAAGCTGAAGCAGAGGTTTTTTTTTTTTTTTTTTTTTTTTTTTTTTCAGTAACGAGGCTCAGCTCAGCTCGAGCCAAAAAAAGCTCGCCAAGAGCATTATCCTTGAAGTTTGACCTCGAGCTCCGCTCAACTCGTTGTATATATACATTTTCTATAATAAATTTATGAATTTTTGTTATAAAATTTAAAAGCTCGGGAATTGTCCCGGCTCAGTTAGGAAAATCTCGAGTTAAACCTTATTTTTTAGGATGAGTTTAGCCTCGGCTCGAGGCCAAAAAAATCTTGCTCCTTAAAAGCTCCAGCCAGGCTCGAGACTTGAACTTTGGCTCGACTTGTTGAAATTCCCACGCATGTCCACATTAATGCGTCCACAAAGACAGATAAATACTATTCTTCTTCTTTTTTGTTTTTTTGGGAACATCAAATACTATTCTTCTAACGCTTGTAAGGCAATAAAGAAGAAAAATTGGAAAGCTGCATTTATTTTGTTGATAAATAAAGGGAAGTCTTAAAAATGGGATTCAACAGTCATAATAAATTGTTTATACATACAATGATTTCCATAATTGATATTAATGGCTGGAATATGCGGTGATAATTGATCGATAATTAATGGGCTAAAATCATTTAATTTTGGGTTATATGATGGAAGGGTATTTATGATAAGTTTGGACATATATATTATTTGTCGTGTTATACACATCTAAATGTCGCCGGAAATTTTCGATGAAATATCAAAGCCGTTGGAAATATGTATGGAAATATTTGATTTATAATTCGATCCTAAGTTTGTTGCTCACAATCAGTAAATAAAGTTTGACAATTTGTTTTGAAAAGAAAGTCAAAATTTTATTTAAAGTTCGTATTTGACTTTAGTAATAAAATTGAGAATATATATTTTAAATGTATTGGAATGGACTACATTTTAAGAATTATAATTTGTTACTAATTGCTGTGTAATTAATTAGTTGGACAGGACCTGCCATTAATTATTGTGACCACACACAACAAGAAAAGCGAAAACGGCAATTCTTGAGTTCTTGGAGAACACCGAAAAAGACTTGGAGGTTTGATGTAGAGAAATCAAGAACATTGCTAAAGAATTATTCTAATTAAGCATTTAATTCTTGAATGCACAAATTTATTTGTTTGAATTAAATACATACATAGAATAGGAAAATTCTTGCATGGGATATTCTGATCACAAGAGATCAACTTCCCGACAATTTTTTGGATTCCATTCCAGAGTGTATCCATATATATTATTTATGTGACGTACGTGCATTTCTGGCATCCACAAACAGCAAAACTTTACCAAACAGACTTCTTCAATCAGAGCTTCAACGGCTTTGAAAAGAAAAGAATCAATTGAGATTCCTCAACCGGGGTCATGGAACGTGGAGTTTGGATATTCGTTAAATATAACTACCAATTTAACGGCTGTAAACCGTCAAAGTTGAACATTCTCAACCAATGTCATTAAACGTGGACCTTGGAGAATCACTAAAATATTTATCTTTGACCACTCGTTTCTACATATTTATAAATTAAGAAAAACATATTTATAAATCAAAAGAAATCAAAACGTCGAACACTCTGTAAAGCTTTTAAAAAACAAGATTTTGTCGTCATCGGATCCTGTCCTAGTGTACAAAACTTAGTTGGTCTCCTTATTTGAAAAGTAAGAAAAAGGAGGACGTGAATATTTGACCAAGCAAAATTGTTAACTTTTCAATAAAAAAAAAAATTTTAAAAAAAATTAACAAACGAAACGTCGTCACGTGATCATTTATAAACAAATTCTACCAAACATAGGCTTAATCATCATTATAATCAAAATTGGGTTTACATCTAAAAAGGAAAGAAAATAAAATAAAATAACATGCTAAAAATCAATAGAAATTTTATTTCGAATACTAACAGAATGTCTCGTACGTGCAAGGGCAGAGATAAGATTTATCAGTTAACTTTCATACTTAGCATGTATGGAAGCGTCTTATCTTTGATTTCACGAAAAACCTTTATCTCTTATATTAATTATAACTCATGAATGCCAAACATTATCTATCACGCACATTGATTCGGGTAGAGTATAGATAATTTATGCATGTGAATTAATGTACACCAACAATTAGATAAATAATTAAGCATACTTTATTTTTCATCTCATAAGTCACTGCTTATGTGTCACGACCCGTCCAAATGATCCTAGTGGACTCGAGACGTGACGTTTGTTGATGATGGATGCCGCTACACATCGGACCACTACCAAGGCAAACATGACATGTTTCTGACTATAAGGATTTGGAAAAAAAAAATGACAGAATCCCCTTATAATTTTGATTAAATCAACTTGAAAAGTAACAAACTCTCAAAAAAACACATACGTATATTATCAATTGGGAACCACATGTCCTAAAATCTATATAATTACTCTCTCCGTCCCACAAAGATATGCATGTTTTCCTTTTTTGTTTGTCTCATAGAGATATGTCACTTTCCTTTTTCAAATTATATTAATGCTAATGTCTTCATTTTCTAATATACCCCTATTTAATATGCATTGTTATTAACGAATATGAACAACTCATTATTTAATATAGGGGTATATTAGGTAGAATGTAAGTAAATATAGTTCCAACATATATTAATTATATTTTCTTAATCCGTACGAAAATAGATGTAAGTCTATATTTGTGGGATGGAGGAAGTACTTATATATTAAAGTAGAATAGTCATCACCAAAATTCGCACATAGTTTCCCGAAAAAATAACTTTCTAAATTTGGAAATTTTTGCCCAAAAAAATAAAAATAGTGCATTAAATATTTTAGCAAATATCATGGAACACATGTGTCACTAATGGCATTGGTACGCCAATATGTTTTTTTAATGTATAAATTATTTTTTTTATAATAATAATTATCTTTTTATAATTATTGTATTATTTTGAAGTCGAAAAATATGTAATATGGATATCAAATCGAAAATCTCAATGAGAAGTTTAATACAAGCTTACAAATGAGACCAAACTGAAAACATATTGTCCGTAAAATTGTATCAACGATCAAAGGTAAAAGTTTTATTTTGTATTTTTTTAGTTTTCCTTAATATCTTATAAATTATATTATTTAAGTTCTATAATACTGTAAATATTTTGTTAACTAAAGTGTATTTAATCATAGATGATTAATTTCAGTTCTAGTTCTTTTTATTATCAAATTAAAACAAATAATAAATATACTAATTTTCGAAGTAAATTGCACTAAGTTGTGTTAATTTTTACAACATAAGATTTTGACTAATTCATTCATCATTTTGACATTATTTTTATTTATTTACTGATTATATTCACTGTCTATTTTTTAGTATAAACTTAAATAACTATAATATGTAGAATATATATTACAAATTTTAGCAATTAGTTCCTATAATTTTTATTAAACAACTGATTTGTCAACAATTTTTATTAAGACTAATGATTATTTTTTAGGAAAAGACTTTGAAATTAATAATTAATGCCCAAAAAATCAAAATATACCAAAAAATTTATGGTACATTTTTTTTTGGAAACAATATGATGAAAAACAATATATAAAAAGAAAAGCGTCGGTCATAAAGAGAATATGTAAGTTGAGTCTTCCATATATATTGTATGAACTTAATTTTGTAGTTCAAAAGTTTTTTAAAAAAGATTTTTTTAATAAAACGTTAAATCTAGAAATCGAGTTGATATGTTTGTGGTACAATCTCTATAGCCCCTTTTTGGCCCCTTTACCTTTTTAACACTTTTTTTATTTCTTCTTTTCAACCACACATTTATCAATAAAATAATATTACACATAAGCTAAAAAAAAGATTCACTACTTTTTAACAACACATTCTCCTAAAAATCACCATTCATTTCAAATAAACTCCTTTTAAAAAGCATCAAATATGGGCATAGAAAAAAAACTCATTATATATATTTTATTTAGATTTTCGTATATTTTATTTAGATTTTCTGTAATAATTTTCTTTTTTTCTTTAAAACTTATTGGCATATAATTAAATAAGCATTTAATCACATTCAATTAAATACATCACATTTAAAAATTAAAAAAAATAATTATGCAAAGGGAAGGGTCTTTTGGGTTGAATTTTACTTTTGCGCATCCCAAATTTTGAGTCCCATAAAATTTGATTAAAATTAATCGTCAACTTTGATTTGAGATTAAAATTAGATTTAATCTGAACCAAACAAGGTCAAAGTATGGTTTCCTCACATATAAAGGAATTTTTTTTTTTTCGTTATTTTATGATTCTCACTTGTGAATATATTTCGCTTGGACATTGATTTATAACATCAACGTCATGCTGCTTCTTCATATTGTTTTTACTTTGTCCCGCTAGAGTATGCCTTAGGACCGCACAAAAAAATCACAAAATCGTAAATCGAGCCTAATATGTTGGTTTGAAACTGCATAGATCCATGGTTTTATTTTCCTCAAACCAAACCAAATCGTTTCAAAATGGATTAGTTTAGGTTTTGATTTTCAAAAACTGTAAATAATCGAACCAAACTGCTTTTATTTTTTTAATTAAAAAAATAATTTTATTAATTTGAATTTACTTTCCACAAAAAAACAAAAAAATAAGAAGAAGACAAATTTAACTAGTAAAATAAAATTCTCATTTTCATCGTATTGTGATGATCTTAGAAAATACTGCTAATGTTTGAAGTTGGGGATTTTTTTTCTTCTTTACATAGAAAAAATTTCAGTAGTCATATAACGTAAATTTCCTATGACATCCCTGCAATCCCAATTAATTGTTTAGCAACCTTAATCTTCCGATAAACGATTTTCACAAAGTTTTGTAAGCTTTCTAAATCACAAATGTTCTTCCTACTCAACTTCCGTAAGAGATTAATGATGCAATCTAGGTAAGATGAGAGTTCTTGAAAACTCATCTCCTTAATGAGGACATTCTCAGGAGTAATTGATATCTCAATGACGGCCTCTATAGTCTGAGAAAGAAGTTTCAATATCGGACCAAGAGACGGATTAGTTACGACATTCATTACTATTTTCTTACTAACTAATGAATTTTATGGACCAGTATGATGACCAATCTCATGCAAGGAAATCTACAAACCACTCAACTGAAAAAGCTGCTCAATCCCATTTACTATAACCTCAAATAACCTACATTAGGAAGATACTAAAAAATCATTGACAAGAAAAAAATGCAATCAGAAAATAAAATCAAAATTCTCAACTTCATATTATATTTAAATTTTTTATGACCACCTTTCTCCCACCATTTCAGTACATCAAAATTTTAATTCATCGATCAGAAGTCAATCAATTGTTTAAGCTCATCTCTTACTACATGGTAGCGGCATGCATTTATAGCCCAAGTGAGATTGACATCAAAAGAGAAATTGTTAATAGTATAATGTGCTTTATGAATGATAATAAATTACAATTAGATGTATATGTATATGTGACTTGTACATTTAGTTCTATGTTATCACCTGCAATGGTAACAAGGTAAACAAAGAATCAAAGAATGTTACCATATATTAGTTTATATTAACTTATTTTAGCTTTATGTATTGAGAAATACAAATTAATTTGACATCTAAAATGGAATGGAATGGTTTGGTTTGGGAAAATTTCAACCCGCTTAAAATGGTTTGGTTTGAAAATATGTCACAAACCGTCCAAACCGAACCGCATTCACCCCTGGTATGTATTATTGCTCAAGTATTGATATTTGATTATTGCTATTTGTGCGTCATTTATTAACTGAGTTATATAATTTTTTTGGTAAACACTGATTAGTTTACCCATCACATCATCTCCAAAATCAACAATTACAAACCAGCAACCCATCATTGGTAAACAATTTTGGACAAACTCTATGTATAAACAAATTAATTCTTGATATTTAAATTTTAGGCTCTTTTTGGTAACACTGTAACTGATGTGATTCATTGTGGGAATCACAAAGAACTCATGGAATTTAGTTTGAAACGTCGTAAAGTTCCAAATCCAAGTGATAGATGATAGCAATATGACCCGAATCTCACGACTCAAGAACCCAAGGTATATTAAACCTTGAACCCGTTAAGATGCGGAGATAAGAACCACAAAGGATCGAACGCCACAAAGGTTGTCAAATCCTTTGATAAGTTCGATTTGTTCAATATGAACGATGAAAAACAAGGGAAAATCAATATATTATCTCAAATAATAGTCCAGTTGATCCTTATAATGAATGAAAAATGCATAATAAAGTGTTTTCCACGAAAATTAGGCTTGAGCCGCAACTAATGGCCCTGAAATGGAAAAACAAAAGTCCAAACGAAAAGGGAAAATAAAATTTGGAAAACCCTAAAAATATTGACCGTGCGATCGCACAGGCCAAGTTGGTGTGATCGCTTGGAGATACCTTTTACTCTCAGGTCTTATTTTTCTAAATCTGATACTTCTTGATTATCAACTTGATTTTTGGCCCACATCACTTGTACTATCCTTGGCTCTTCTTCTATTATGTCACGTGTCAAAAGTAGAATCTTTGGTCTTAGATTTGAGTGCTCATCCATCTAGGCTTGTATAAATCCTTGTATGATTTGTTTAATATTCTTTGGCCTTAGCCTCATGATTAGTTCCATCAACACATGCAACGGGTTTTTACTCGCATGTTCGTTCTGGTACTCATCATTCCCTCCCTCTTGAAAGGAATTCGTCCTCGAATCATCACCTACGTCAAATAGAAAGATCAACAACATTAAAAGAAGCAGACACATTATACTCACCTGGAAGATCCAACTTATATCATCTTAGCTGCAACTTAGACTTTCATTGTGTTGGGAAACACTCCTTTCGCATGTGAACACACACCCAATCACCCGGTTCGAACCTCACATGTCTCCTACCTTTGTTTGCTTGGGACCATAATGCTCTTTTTTCCTTTCAATTTGAAGTTTTACCTTCTCATGGAGTGACTTCACAAGCTCGACCTTCCTCTTCTCATCTAAACTGTTTCTTTCTTCTATAGGTAAAGGAATAAAATCAAAAGAAGTTAGTGGATTAAACACATAAACAACTTCAAAAGTTTAATATGATGTAGTAGAATTCACAGCTCTATTATAAGCAAATTCCACAAAAGGTAAACATTCTTCCCAACTTTTTAAGTTCTTATTTATGATAGTGCGTAGAAGTCGAGTTAATGTTCTATTAACTACCTCCATTTTTCTAGCAGTTTGAGGGTGAATGTAGTAGAAAACAACAATTTAGTACCCATTTCCACAATACCTTCTAGAAGTAACTAAGGAACTTGACATCTCTATCAGAGACAATACTTCTAGGCACTCCATGGAGTCTTAAAAAATCCCCAAAGAACAAATCTGCTATGTTTGTAGCATCATCTGTTTTATGACAAGGGGACAGATGCGTCATTTTACTAAACCTGTCCACTTCCACGAATATGGAATCTCTATCTCTTTTTTTCCAGGCAACCATAAAACAAAATACACAGATATATCTGCCTAATGTTCATTAGGTACAGGTAGAGAGGCGTGTACAAACCTTGCGGTAGGACTCTAGACTTAGCATGTTTACGAGTTATGCACCTGTCACATATATGATGAACATCTCTTTTCATTTTAGGCTAATAAAAATGTTCATGCAATGTTTCTAAGGTAGTGTTCGAAATGGAGCATTGCCATGGAATTGGAATTCAATTTCCCACTTTTTGCTTTATTGAGTGTTTGATTGAAATATTTTGCATTGGAAAACCAATTCCACCTTTCTAAACATGACTGTACGATCCCATTAAATTGTGGCAAATGAATTCTTAAGGTTCACTAGGTAATTGGTTTCCACGGTAAATGCTAGATGCCGCGTTTAATCATTTTTGTTGTTGTTAATTGACTTATTTTTTTCAAGAAATTAACATTATTAATATCAAGTACAAATTCGTAAAAAATTTAAAAAATATTTTTTTTATTAAAATAGAAAAACAATATTTTTATTTTCCATGAAAAATAAAGTTAATCAAACAACAAAATTTGGAAAAAAATTCACTTTTTTCACCTAGAAAATTAAACCAATCAAACACATTAAACTTTCAATTCCCAGAAATTCAATTTCCTAGAATTCATTTCCCTGAAATTCGTTCTCTTTCCACCCAAATTCCACCCTTACTATCAAACGGACCCTAATGTTTTCAAGACACCAAAATGTCCCATCAACCCCCCACCATGAGCTTCACGCACTAATAATTCACGCCTAGAACAGTTTGGCACACAAAGTTTATTCTCCCTACACAGATATCCATCATGCCTATAAAATTTATCAACTTTATATTTTTCACATGAATCATAAATAGTAGCAAAATTAGGGTCATCAGCATATATACTTTTAACATACTCAAATCCTAGCAATTTTTCTCATTTAGAGAAGTTAGAAGTGCATACCTTCGGGATAAAACATCTGCTACTACATTCTCCATACCTTGCTTGTACCGGATAACATATGGGAAAGTCTCTATAAATTTCATCCAAGGAGCATGTCTTTTGTTTAGTTTATCTCGTCCCTTGAGGTGCTTCAGTGATTCATGGTCAGTGTGTATGACAAACTCCTTTGGCCACAGATACTGCTGCCATGTTTCCAATACCCGAATACGAGCATAAAGCTCATTGTCATAAGTTGGATAGCTTAGTGCTGTCCCATTCAATTTTTCACTGAAAAGGCTCTTGGCCTCATTTCCTGCATAAGAACAGCTCCAACCCCTATTCCTGATGCATCACACTCAATCTTAAAGGTTTAGTTAAAATTAGGTAATGCCAAAACCAATTCAAAACATAGTCTATCCTTAAGCAAATTAAAAGCATTTTCTTGGGCAACCCCCCAATGAAATCATAAACTCTTTTTAATTATTTTTGTGAGTGGTGTTACAAGTATACTAAAGTCTTTAACAAATCTCCTATAAAAGTCAGTTAACTCATGAAAGCTCCTAACCTCAGTAATGCTTTTTGGGGTTGGCCACTATTTAATGGCTCGAATTTTCTTCTCATCAACCTCAACACCATTAGCACTAATAACAAAATCTAGGAAAACCACTTTCTCCATGCAAAAAGTACACTTTTTAAAATTAGCATATAGGTTTTCAGTTTTCAAAACTACCAACACAGACCTTAAATGTTCAATATGATCACCAAAGTTCTTACTATACACTAAAATATCATCAAAGTATAATACAACAAATTTCTCAATGAAAGCACGCAAGACATGGTTCATTAATCTCATAAAGTACTAGGTGCATTAGAATTTCCAAACAGTATAACCATCCATTCATATAACCAGTATTCGGTTTTGAAGGCGATTTTCCATTCACCACCTTCTTTCATGCGAATTTGGTGATAACCACTTTTGAGGTCTATTTTGCTAAAGGTACATGATCTTTGAAATTCATCAAGCATATCATCTAACCTAGGTATGGGATTGCGATACTTTACCATAGTATTGTTCACTGCTCTATAATCCACGTACATCCTCCAAGTTTCATCATTTTTGGGCACTAGCAAGATTGGTATTGTACATGGACTCATACTTTCTCTGACATGGCATTTGCTCAATAACTCCTCAACTTGTTTCTAAAGGTCCTTTGTTTCTTCTGAATTGCTCCTATAAGCTGGCATGTTTGGGATGATAGCTCCAGGCACAAAGCCAATTTGGTGCTAAATCCCACAAATAGGTGGTAGCCCACTAGGTATATCCTCAGGAAACAAGTTTTCAAATTCCTGTAAAAGAGACACAACTAAGCTGGGGTGGGGGTGGTGCAAGGAAGGATTCCTTGTACATTAGTAAAATCATTGGCCAGTTTTCAAATATAGCTTTTTATCTCACTTTTTTGCCATAAATGCTCATCTTTATTTTCTCTCTTCTCTTATTTTCTTTTTTGGCACTCTTCACTCTCTCTCCTTTTCTGAGGTGAAACCCTCAACCCTCTGTTTTTCACTCAGCTCTCATTTTTCTGTGATCGTGATCCCAACTCTCTTTTGATCACTCAGCTCTTCTTTTTCTAGGG
Organism: Ligustrum vulgare; assembly: GCA_963555705.1. NCBI lineage: Eukaryota > Viridiplantae > Streptophyta > Magnoliopsida > Lamiales > Oleaceae > Ligustrum > Ligustrum vulgare. The sequence goes on along the minus strand of OY743176.1, from coordinate 50,579,665 downwards.
TCGAGGCCCAACTCTCTTTCTTTTGTCTTCCTCACCTTTTAACTTCAATTGGTCTTCATAGACCTGTTATGGTGTCAAAGGCATAAACTTTATGTTCTTCCCATCTTTGGTGAAAGTGTACCTATATTCACCTTAATCTCTAGCGGCTCATTCAACCATTGAAATTTATAGGACATAGGGTGTTTTAGCAAAGGTAACATAATTTCTCCACAAGGATAGCACTAACCACGTCTTTTCAACTACCTCCATCGATTATCAAACTACATACTTTGTTATTTACAAAGTACTAGTATGAAAAATATTCTCCCTCTGCTCACCCAACTCCTCCATCTTAATTTGTGTACTATGGGCACGCTCTAGTAATAAGTGATTGAGCTACATCATAATCCCCACCCTCACAATCACTATCATCTTCTAATGTAGGCATATCCTTATACCTATCCTCAACTTCACCCTCATCCTCAGACAACAATTCCCCATCACGTAAAATAAACACCCTTTTATTTGGGCACTATGATGAAATATGACCAAGACCCATGCATTTAAAACATCTAATATCTCTACTCATAGGAGTTTGAGAATTAGAAATAGATTTACCTTTATTGGTTGGCTCCTACCTTCCCTTTGGTGACTCCAACTTCCCTTTCTGAACAACTCCATCATTTTTAGTATTTCCACTCCATGTAGGCTTCCAAGAAGGAGTAGAGCCTGTAGAAAACCTCATTGTCCCCTTTCTTTTTAACTATCTTTCCACCTTCATGGCCATATGTAACATCTCCTCCGACTCGACATAATGTTGCAATTCAATAATGTTAGCAAGTTCCCTATTTAACCGACTTAAAAATCTATCAATGGTTGCCTTCGAATCCTCTTCAATATTTTCCCTAATCATAGCAATTTCCATTTCCCTATAGTACTCCTCCACTCTCCTATTACCTTGAGACAGTTTGTAGTTTTTGGTAAAGGTCCTTATAGTAATCGTTGGGTACAAATCTTTTTCTCATAAGAGCTTTCAACTCACCCCATGTTTCAATTGGTCTCTCTCACAGTTCCTCCTCTTACTTGTAACCAACTGATCCAACCACACTATAGCATAGTCTGTAAGTTCTATGATTGTCAATTTTACTTTCTTTGTCTCAGAATAGTTATGACAATCAAAAATCAATTCTACTTTTTTCTCCCATTCAAAATAAACTTCAGGATTGCTTTTACCTTGAAAGGGTGGAATTGACATTTTCATATTCCCAAGATTCCCATCTACTTCATCTCTATCCCTACGTTCACGCCTATATCCCCTTTCATGCCTATCACCTTGATCTCTTCACTAACCTAAACTGGCCATAGATATATTCCCATTATCACTATCACCATCACTATCAGCTTCCTCAACATTATCTTCCCTAACTCCATATCTAGGGTTAAAGTCATACCTTTGCAGTCTCCTCAGATTAGGGAGCATCTATGATTGTTCCTTACGCAGTTGAGGAATTTCTGCACCATGCATATCCATTGAGTCATTAATCTTCCCCAACTTCGCATCCAGCTTCCCACCGAATTTAACATCCAATTTCGCATCCAACTTCTCAAACTATTTCTCAAACATTGCAAGTAGACGAAATTGTTGGTTATCATCTCCCGTTGATGATGATTCCCTGTGTGACATGGTTTGTCTTCAAAAAGAAAAGAAAAAAATATGCAAAATATCCTCATGTGTTTGGCACTGGTGTATCACTCACTTTGGCTTTTTCTCTCTAATATTCTCACCACTCTTGCCTTTTTCCTCTCCTTTTCCCTTTTCTCAAGTTCTACAAAGAACCAACCAAACTAGTCAAGGATTTGATCTTTGTGGAATTAACCCAAATCTCAAAGACATAAAGTGAACGGGAACAATAATAATGGAAGAGTTAATTACTGATTTTAAAGAAGGTGATTTCTTGAAATAGAATCTTTGATGAAATGACCCAAGAATGATTTGGAGCGGTAATGAACAATGTGAAACTAAAATTAACGTAGGAAATATTGTAAAAGATATCAAGAAAGGCTTTCTTGAAATTCTGGATTTGGATTCTTGATCTTTTTTTCAATATCACAATATATATATATTGAATTTTTTTTTTTTTTTTTTTGCTTCCTCAATCAACAAGAATCAATAAATCCCTCAAGAACCAATATAAATCAAGAACAAGAATTGGAATTGACACAATCTTGAATTTATAAAGAAATTCAAGAAACACAAGATTTTAATGAAGTTTGAATGTAGGAGGTAGATTTAAAACAAGAAATATAAAATTCTTCGATTTAAAAACCAGCTCTGATACCAAATGATGTGATTCGTTGTGGGAATCATGAAGAACTCGCAGAATTTAGTTTGAAATGCCAGAAAGTTCTAAATCCAAGTCGTAGATGTAGCAATGTGATCTGAACCTCATCAAGAGCCCAAGGTGTATTAAATCTTGGAATTGTTAAGATGTGAAGATAAGAACCCAAAGGGTTGAACACCACACAGGTAGTCAAATCCTTTGATAAATATTATGTGTTCAATAAGAACGATGAAGAACAAGGGAAAATCAATATATTCTCTCAAATAATAATCAAGTTAATCCTTACAATGAATGAAAAATGCATAATAAAGTGCTTTCACGAAAATTAGGCTTGAGCCGCAACTAATGGGTGCAAAACGGAAAAATAAAAGCCTAAACAAAAAAGGAAAATAAAATTCGAAAAACCCTAAAAATATGAACCGCACAATCTCACAGGCCAAGTTGGCACGATCGCATGGAGACGACTTTTACTCTGGGTCTTATTTTTCTATCATGGCGCGATCACGACGTCCTTTACACCACGCGATCATCTGGTTCTAAATCTGTTCTTTATTTTCAACTCGATTTTTGGCCCACATCAGTTGTATTGTCCTTGAATCTTCTTCTATCATATCATTTGTCGAAAGTAAAGTTTTTGGTCTTGAATTTGAGTGCTCATTCATCCAAGCTTGCATAAATCCTTGCATGGCTTATTTGATCTTCTTTGCCTTTAGCCTCGTGATTGGTCCCACCGGCACATGCAACAGGTCTTTACTCGCCGGCTCATTCTGCTTCTCTTCAGTAACAATTATAAATTACTTTATTTATATTTTTTCGGTAAAATTGTGGTTAAAAAGCGGAGAGAGAAAATGTGTTGTCAAAAAGTAATTAGAGAAATTATGTTATTTATAATTTGATTAACCCGTGTTTGGTAAAAAAAAAAAAAAAAAATTGTTTATAAATAAAGAATGTTATGTTTTTGAGGTAAAATATGTAATAAAAAATTAGTTTGGAGAGATGTATGTGGTTAATAAGTGATTTGAGAAAATATATTTTTTAAAGCTATTGGGTTAAAGAAGAGAGGCTTAACTATACACTTGCACATTTTTTTTTCTTTTTGGACTAGTATAATACCTTCTATTGGGATGTGTGTAGCTGGATCAAAGCTCTAGCCTTTTTTTTTTTTTTTTTTTTTATGAACAAGCTCTAGCTTATTTTAATACCAAGGTATTACCCCAAAAAAAAAAAAAAAAAAAAAAAAAAAAAAAACTCTTATAAATAATGATCATCATAATTGTTGTAGGCCCAAGAATTAACACATCTCACATGTTGGGAAGTATGAACGAATTTCACATTAGTTAGACATGAAGTAAATTATGGACTTTTTAAGGGATTGAGCTACTTCACTTAATAGGTTAACTTCTTGGGATAAAACCTCAATTCTGTACAAGTAATATCAAATTCAAACCTCAGACTCAGCCATCTGGACGCCTAAGAGAGATCCCGGTTACAAACAAACAAAGTTGGTGAGCTCCAGTCTCCATATTTGATTGTAATGATCAAAAACACTCATGGTTAGATCTTATGACAATTACGCCCATGTAAGACAGTGACCATGAAGCAGTTGAAGATTTGACCTTGATAGATCAAGTATACCCTCCTGATTTGAGGAAGAGAGGTCAATGGACTATTAGCAAAATAATAATAATATGGTACTTCGTTCAAAGAAGGATTGTTGAAAAAAGGCAAACGAACCCGTATCGTTAGATATGGGTAAATGATGGACTTGTAATGGACTAAGCTACTCTGCCTAATATGTTAACTTTTTGGAATGGAACCTAAATAACCGAATACTACTTATGTCGGGCACATGATTTCACGTAAAAAAATTTTATTTGTTATTTTTTTTAATACAAAGTACTGTGGAGACCTAACAGAAGTTCAAAATAAAATTTTTGCATCTACATGTATCGATACATTATATCAATGCATGTAGGAGTACCTTTAAAAATTATTTACAAACTGAAAATCTGTATCCCACTCTAATACTCAAACTTTGCTCCTAAGTAAAAGATACATTCTAGGATTCAACGGTATGCAATATTGATTGCACTTACTGCATATATATTGGTTTGGGTAACTTTCCCTTTTTGAAAATAGGCCTTTATTTGAAAATTTATCAATGTAGTAAGTATTCCAAAGCGATAACTTTGGGATTATACAAACATAGATTATCTTGCTAGTTAAATGGCTATTGAATTACATTCTTATTCCGAAGAATTAATTTTTGATCACTACATTTGCGTTTGTTGGTCCCAGATTTACAGTATAATCAAAAATTAATAACAAGAAATTAAACTAAAATATTAAAGAACACAAGAACAAAAGATTTTTCGGCCTAAGCCCCGGAGGTTCAGTGTGAACACCTACATCCCCAATTGAGCATCCACAAAAGGATATCACTCAAATCCACTAGAAATGCCCCCAGATCAGAGGCTCAAAGTTACAGATTAGCCTGAAGACCAACAGTTCAGAATACAAAGCCCTAATCACACGTTTCCAACGAACCTATACACAAAGTAGAGCTATCACTATCAATTAATGATCCTCTAAATGTTTCACATAAGAAACTATACAAATCTCTCTCAAATCTGAACAAAATCAGAGAATGAAGAAGAAGAAAAATGAATCGGCTAAAAATCGCCTTAAAGAGAGAGAGAGTAAAAAGATCAGAATGAATCCCCAGGCGCTACACCTTCTGGATAAGGTAGCGAGATGATCAGAACATCCAATGGTTCAAATTGCAACCAAATAAAAACGCGTTATAAGCAAACACACTTCTTCCCTTCCAGAGACAAAGCCTTTTAAAGATACACCATTTTTATCAGATTTAAACATTAATCCCAAGTGTTTAGTACCCTTAAGATACTTGAGCATATTTTTCATTGCTTCCCAGTGCAGTTCACCTGGGTTGCTCATAAACCCGCTGAGTACACTCACTGCATATGCTATGTCTGGTTTGGTACAGACCATAATGTACATCATGGATCCCACAACATTGCAGTAAGTCACATTTTGCATTCTTATTATTTCAGAATTAGTTTTAGGAGAATGTTCAGTAGATAATTTCACATAACCAAATAAAGGTAAACTAACAGGTTTAGCATCATGCAAAAAATTTTTTTTTCAAAACTTTTGAAATATAAGATTCTTGTGTTAAAAATAATTTTCTCTTTGCCTGTCTCTTTTAATCTCCATACCTAAAATTTTCTGAGCTGGACCTAAGTCTTTCATTTCAAACTTAGATTTCAATTTTGATTTTATATCATTTAAGATAATTGAGTTATAACCAGCTAAAAGCATATCATCAACATATAGAAGCAGAAAGAACATTTCAGAATTGTTATTTTTGAAATAAAAACAGGAATCATATTCAGATTTCTTAAATCTTAAGCCTTGTATAAAGGAATCAAATCTTTTATACAATTGCCTAGGTGCCTATTTTAATCCATACAAAAATTTGTTTAATAGGCAGACATGTTCCTTTTTATTTTGATTTATAAAACCTTCAGGCTGAGACATGTATATTGTTTCATCCAAAAAACCATATAAAAAGGCAGTCTTAACATCAAGTTGTTCTAAGTCTAAATTAAACTAAACAACAAGAGCAAGTAAAATTATGATAGATGTATATTTCACAACAGGAGAAAAGATTTCATTATAGTCAATTCCTTCCCTTTGGTTAAACCCCTTAGCCACAAGCCTAGCTTTATACCTCCTAGTTGCAATATTTCCATCACCCTCTTTTATTCTGTAAATCCATTTACATCCAATCAATTTACAGTCTGCAGGGTTCTTAACAAGTGTCCAAGTTTGATTTTTATATAAAGAGTTCATTTCCTCCTACATTGCTGCAAGCCATCTTGCAGAGTCTGTGTAGGTTATGTCTTCACCAAAAGTATCAGGTTCTAACTCAAATGATTCACTTTCAACCTGTGTAGTTACAAAATCTGCCTATTGATATCTAGAGGGTAATCTAATTTGTCTCCTTTCCCTATCTCTAGCCAATTGATAGTCTTACAGGTCATGCTAAGGGTTTTGATTATCATTATCATTATCATTAATTATATCATTCTCAGTTTCAGGGTCAGGGTCAGTTTGAGGTGTCTCCATCTCAAATTTGAACAGGTTCACTATTTTCAGGTTCAGGAAATTTAATCTCAGTAGCACCAAAATCATTTTTATCCGGCCTTTCTATTGTTTTATCACTTAGACAAGGAAGGAATTTTCATCAAAATTTATTGATCTACTAATTATTATTCTGTAGCCTCCTATTCCTTTCACCCACAACCTGTATCCCTTAATACCTTCACCATATCCAAGGAAGACACATTTAATAGATCTAGGATCAAGTTTTGACTCAGACTGATGTGCAAATGCTGCACATCCAAAAGATCTCAGGTAAGAGTAATCAAGAACATTATTAGATCACATCTGATCAGGGATCATATATTCAATAGCACTTGAAGGACATTTATTAATCAAATGACATGCTGTCTTGACAGCTTCACCCCAAAATTTTTTAGGTAAACCAGATGAAATCAGCATGCATCTGGTTCTCTCAAGAATAGTTCTATTCATCCTCTTAGCAATCCCATTATGCTGAGGGGTATAAATCATAGTTCAATGCCTCATAATTCCTTGATTACTGCAGTACTAATCAAACTCATCATTGCAGAATTCGAGTCCATTGTCAGTTCTTAGGGTCTTAATTCTCTTACCAGTTTGATTCTCAATTAGAGTCTTCCAATCTTTGAAGATTTGAAAAGTGTCAGATTTTGTTTTTAGCAAAAGAATCCAGGATCTTTTGGAGAAATCACCTATAATCAGAAGATAGTATTTATATCCTGAAGCTGTTAATACAGGTGCAGGCCCCCATAAGTCACTGTGTATATATTCTAAAATATTTTAAGACTTATGAGCACCTATACCAAAAGGGAGTTTATTTTTTTTTTCCCAGGATATACTGTTCACAGAAAGTTAAGCTCTTTACAGTGTCCTTTCCAAAAGCTCCATTTTTAGATAAAAGTTTAAGCCCCTTTTCTCCAAGGTGACCTAATCTTTTGTGCCACAAGTTAGATATATCATTTTAGATATCAGATTGGATGCTACACATGGTGTAATAGCTTTAACAGAAATAATATAAATTCCATTTATCTTAGGGGTATTGATAGTTTCATTCTGATTTCTTTTAATATTTGTATATCCTTTAGATATTTGAATATTATAATGTTCATCATCTAGGAGTCCCAAAGTTATCAGGTTTCTTCTCAAATTAGAAACATATCTAATGTGTTTCAAAACCAAAACTTTGTTATCATTTAATTTTAGAACAACATTACCAATTCCCTTTATTTGACAGCAATCATTATTGCTGATTGATCCTGTCAAACCCTTTGTCATTAGCCCTGTTAAAGGTGTTATTGTATTTGTTGGAATTGGTCCATTTATTCCTGAACATCTATCTATTATGGTTCTGGAAATTATTATTAGAAGATCTCTGATTATAGTTATGATTGTACTTGACAGGTTTTTTAGAGGTAACTGAAAAATTCTCAACATGAAGAACTTTTTTTTGTTCAGATTTTAATTCAAGTAGAGATTCTTGAATAATTTCAATGTTCAAATCATCTCTGCTATATTCAAGAGCATTTTTAATGTCTTTATGTTTCTCACCACAACTGAGAAGTTTTTGAAGTGTGATATTAAATCTGTCCATGTTAGACTCTATGTCTAAACTAGGATCAAATTCAAAATTGAAAAATTGTCTCCAAAGGAAACATTTATTAGGAAAGGTTTTAGTGAGGTAATGGGTTTCAAGAATTTTCCAAAGTTCCATAGCAATATCAGAATCACCTACCTTTCTGATTGCAGAATCAGAAAGGTGGAGAAACAAAGTACTCCAAACTAGTTCATTCTGCTCACTTCTCCTAGCAGTAGGAAGGTCATCAGGCCATGTTTCATCAATGGCCTTGACACATTTTAGTTGCATTAATAGGGCTTTCATTTTCTTTCTCCAAAGACTAAAATCCCCCTTTCCATTCTAGACTTCTACATCTATTTTTGTAGACATTGTTTAAGCAATTTTCAGAATAAAACCAGTAACAAAAATACAACAGGTTTTCAGTAGATAGCCAAATGTGAACAAAATCACAATGTAAGCACTTATTTTCAAAATAAGATATGCAGTATTCAGAGAGCAAATGAATAAGCATACATGAGAATATACACAAATAAACTCTATGTATGCAAGAAGCCTATCAACAAGGATAGCAAAATATAGGAAATGTAAAACACGTGCCATGTAAATATTTACTTGAACAAAATATAAGAAATGGAACCCTTAGACCGAAGCCCTAATTCCCTCAGATTCTAGGATTTTAAGGAAACCCTAGACAAAGGTAAATCTAGGGGAGGTTTTCAGGGATCTAGACCTAACGAGTATAAAGGATCCAGGAAGTGTTACCTAGGATGCGTTTTACAAACCAGCAGTTTATGAATAAACTGTAAACAACCAAAATAATTTCTTCGAGAACTGATCAATCACCACCGGACTTGAAACAGTATATATCTTTTATGCAAGATTTATAATAAATCTTCTGTTCACTGTCAACAAAACTCAAAAGAATTAGATCCAAAAAAACTTATAAAGATTTAAAAGAAACTTAAAGTCAGATCTACAATTTTAACCAAAGAATCTTTTACGAAAAAACAAAGATCTGTTAGATTTTGAAAAATATTCAATTTAAAGAACTAGATCTAAAAAATTTGAAACGTTTTAAAAGGATTTTGGTAGCTCTGATACCACTGTTAGTCCCAGAGTTACAGTATAAACCAAAATTAATAAGAAGAAATTAAACTAAAATATTAAAGAACACAAGATTTTTCGGCCTAAGCCCCGGAGGTTCGGTGTGAACACCTACATCTCCCGTTGAGCATCCACAAAAGGATATTTCTCAAATCCACTAGAAATGCCCCCAGATCATAGGCTCAAAGTTACAGATTCGCCTGAACACCAACAGTTCAGAATACAAAACCCTAATCACATGTTTATAATGAAACTATACACAAAGTAGAGTTATCACTATCAATTAGTGATCCTCTAAATTTTTCACAGAAGAAACTATACAAATCTCTCTCAAATCTGAACAAAATCAGAAAGAGAAGAAGAAGAAAAATGAATCGGCCAAAAATCGCCTTAGAGAGAGAGAAAAGGGCAGAGAGTAAAAAGATCAGAATGAATCCCCAGACATTACACCTTCTGGATAAGGCAGCGAGATGATCTGAACATCCAACGGTTCAGATTGCAGCCAAATAAAAACGCGTTATAAGCAAACACGTTTCTTCCCTTCCAGAGACTTCTGTTAGCCGGACCGAGTATTGGGCCGGGTAAGGCCCAGTTTATTGTTAGGCAATAATTCTTCCAATTTCAACATCAATATGAGGCCCAACTCCAATAGCGTTTATCGATACATAGTATATATACATAGTATCGATACTCACAAAATATAGTCAATTCCTGCCATTTTAAAATTTGGCGTCAAAGTTCGTTAGGTGAGCTTAACTGTTATGAATCGATACATGTACAAAAAATGTTAAACAACAATGTACAAAACACATATTTATTTATATAAAACTTAGTTGTCATTTATACACTTGACATGGAATCTACGGGGACCAAAATGTAGTCCCGTGCCTACATCAAAAAGAACAAAACTTACATATTAGTTACATTATGCTCATCTATATATAATAGCTCAAAAGTATACGCATCATAATATTCCACCATCACTTTAGTGTATTCATAACGGTACATAGTTGGAAATTCCGACGGATAGCTCCATATCTCAACTTCGGTAGTAAAAATGTACATGGAACTATCGGGAGTAAGCTTCCATCCATTCGATTTCGCTTTAAACGCCATTCTTTCAAGCATTTCATTTTTATAAAATATGAGAAATATGAATACAAAGAATATTCAGCAAGTAACAGTTTATTTTGTAAAAACATGGTTTCATGTGGGCTCGTATTACAAATCAAACAATATCCCGAGCGCGCTTTAATTTCACAAACGGTAACTCAACTCCAAATTCAAATATTTCTCACGATATGCCGTATGAGTTGACCTTGACATTCAAATTTTCCATGATACAACATTATCACCTTTCGTTATAATTACAAGTGGGATAATATAATGATTGTAATATTCGATTCCGCTTTAAACGCCATTCATTCAAGCATTTTCAATTTTATAAAACATGGAAAATATGAATACAAAGAATATTTAGCAAGTAACTGTTTATTTTGTAAAAACATGGTTTCACATGATCCCGTATTACAAATCAAACAATATCCTGAGCACGCTTTAATTTCACAAAGGGTACAAAACTCCAAATTCAAATATTCCTCACGATATGACATAGGAGTTAACCTTGACATTAGAATTTTCCACGATACAACATGATCACCTTTCGGTGTAATTACAAGTGGGATAATATAATGATTGCAATTATGCAAGATAATCTTTTTAATATAACATAATCACATAACCAAATAAATGCAAGAAGTAGCATTTAAGACCAATTTAAAATGTAGTGTTGTTACTTACCATTTTTTGAACCTAAAAAATAACGAAAAAGACCAAAATTAACTTTCTACATTATGAAAATAAAACAATGTATCGATACATGTTCTTTATGTATCGATATAGAGTATCGATACTTATGATACTGCCTCTGCAACTGATCATGATTCCTTCAAAAAATTTCTATCTTCGTGCATTTTAATACATCAGCATCATTGCAAGAGTAGATAAGATCGTGCTAGGGTATTAACATGATCTGATTATACACTAACATGAATCAAAGATTGAGATTATATTTCTACCTTTCGAAGACTAGCCTAAATTTGAATTTTGATGAGTTTTTCAGAGAGTTTGGAGTTTAGAAATACATATATTCCATGCAAAAACCAGATACCCCTATTTATAGACGATTTCAGGGATCAACATGTATTTATGGAAATTAATTTTGTCCTTCCTAGCCAATGATTACCCTAAACCTAGACTTAGGACTCATCTAAGCTATAAGTTGAAGGTGGTCTCATGCATAAAGGCATCACTTTCATGTCCAGCAAGTGTCGTACTATGATTGTTTATTATTTTATGAAACTCAGGTTTTGAATGCGTGTTACCCTAGCTGATACGTCTCCTGATAACGATCCGCAAGTGCACGGGTTGCGCAAATAATAAAGTGGACTTGAGTCCAAGTATCGATCCCACAGAGATTGTGTTAAATTGTATTTTAGATTACTACCTTAACCGGAACTAGAGATTTGCTTTGATTTGAGAATTTTGATTTTGAAAACTAAAACAAAGATTAAACTAAAAAATTGACAAATTTGATTTTAAACGAATGAAAATAAATGCGTTAGAATTATGAATCCATTTTGACTCTATCATCCATATCTTAACCAATTATTTAAATACAATTCACGGGTTTTGAAAATCCATATTCCTAATGTTGTTAAAATTTCCTTTCGGACAAGCAATAACGTCTATTCCTACACACGACCCAACTATATTTCTATGTTGAATATGAATGTGCAAGAAAGCATTAAAAGAACTATGAATATTATAGCAGATAACACAAAGCATAGGGGTATATTTCTATCCCCTATCGGACTTTGTGGCAATCGAAACAAGTCTAATGAAATCCCAATCTTTCGAACTTAAGAAATCACAACCTAAAATCATACAACTAGTGATCAAGTAATTAGATGATAGAAAAAGCATAATTCAATTGCTCAAAATCATGAATTGCATAAATTAAATAATAGATTAAAATATGGAGTCAAGAAATCAAAACTTCATCACAATTCCAACACAATTAACCTAGCCTAGAAACATACTAGAAAATAAATAACAAGATATATGAAAAGATGTAACCCAATTCATCTCCTTGCAATTGTATCTTCAATCTTGATCTTGGCGTGGTTTGGATCCCTCGGCACTTCGACAGCGTTTTGGCATGAATTTAGCAAGTTGGGAACCCCTAATCTCGTGCCCTTGGTCTGGTATATATAGATTTTCCCGAGATTTAGGTTAATTGAGGAGAAAACTGCTGATTTCCGCGTAAAAAGCCCAGCTGAAGCCCAGTCGGGACTACCGTGTGACCGCACGGTTCAGAAATGCACGATCGCATGACTCTGCAGGTAAACTTCAGTCGCTGATTTTTTTGACCGTGCGACCGCACGCTTTTTCAACAGTGCGGCCGCATGGTTATATCGGCAGCTACATTTTTCTTCTTTAAATTTCAGCAATTTGGTCATCATCCTTTTATTGCACAGTATTTAGTATTTTGATCATATCTTTCTATTCCATTATCCGATTGAGGTGCTTCAAAGTTTGTTAGAAAGATAACGTAAAGGGATACAATTCATCCTCAAATAGGATTTTCCCAATTCGAACGTTTATTTCCCCAAAATTAGGTTTCAAATTCTGACTAAAAATCTGCCCGAAGACCTTGCTTGATTTAAATGAATTTATGGTAATATTCTTACCATATTTCATTCCTTTTTGCCATCTAATTGCATCCAATTGACTCCTAAAAGTCCTCAAGTATCTTATCTTGATCCGAATCAACTATCGAATATTTGCAATTTGGTCCTTCTTCTTTTGATTTGTATACTTTAGTCCTTGAACTCCCAATTTCTTCCAATTTGGTTCTTTCTTTGACTTTTCTTCCAATTGACCCTTGATCTACTTCATCCATTCTTGATTTGCATACTTTGGTTCTTTTGTCATCCAATTTGCTTGTTTTTGCTCCAATTCCTTTGTTTTCTCGATTTTGGATTATTTCTGAAATGTGAACAAATAACGCAAAATAAATAGCAAATATTCCAAAACAAACATATAAAATCCTACTTTTAGGATAGAAATAAGTGTATAAAATACACTTATCAACACGCCCAAACTAGAACTATTGTTCGTCCTCGAACAAAAAAATAAAAATAAACTATAAAATTAAAAATGCAAATTAAAAAATGTTTTTGCTTTTGTCAACTTATTTACCATGCGCTTCAACAATCCAAATTGACGATTCACTTTAGAAAAAGAAATATGGACAACATAAATTATTTTCATTCATACGATGGTCAACTTCATTGTGTGTGTGTGAATAGCCAAAATCAGATCCAAACTTATGCAAAAATAAACTTGACAATGTGTGACTTTTTATGCAAGAGTAAGCCTGAATCCCATGTGGTCAACAATGATTTTCTTTTAATTTTCCTTACCCTCTCATGGATGATCATAACCTTACTGTTTTTCTCTCATATCCCGAGGTCTTTCCTATTGATGTGGTTTCTAAACATGTATACATTGCATTTTTCCACACAAGGCAGTTAGGACTAGACAAGTATGCACGACAGACCAAGAATAATTAACAAAGTGTTAGGAATTTCAACCAACAAAGCTTATACCATTTTATTCTATTTTTCTTTCATATGGACGACTTTTTCTTTTAATGTCCTTGTCTTTTACCATCTTTGTGCAATACTTTTCATACTTGCTTTCTATATGACCCATGTAGCGAGCTTTAGGTCGGCAGCTCCCAACTCAGTTGAGCTTAGGGTACCAGGTTCAGAGAACCCCTCAGACTTAATTACCCGAGTCATAAAGGCTTAAACAGAAAAGTTAAAGATGTTTTAACGTCTTATGTGTAAGTCCACTCTCCGTACTTGCTTTCTAGTTGACCCCTGTAGCGAGCTTTAGGTCGGTAGATCCCAACTCAGTTGAGTTTAGGGTACCAGATTCAGAGAATCTCTCAGACTTACTTGCTCGAGTCAAAAAGGCATTTGAAGAGTAGAATAAGACCTTCAGCATTTTTCTGTTTTTATGCTGGTTATTATGGTTTATACCCGTTGATCGAAACCCCTTACACTAAAGATGTAAAATTAAAAAGTTCAAATCCTTAACTACCAATGCATACTCAATCTAACCTTCCCACCCCCAAACTGCTTCTTGAGCAGTTTGGTTCTACATTTCAGATCGGGATCTAATTTCTTAAGGTTTGAGATTTTACAGTCAGTTCTATGTTCAAAGTGCACAAGTTTATCCCACAAATATCAAACATCTCCCTACACAAGCTTTTATTCGAAGTGGCTATGTGCTCAAGCTTGATTAAAGTCTCACATGAATGAATGTTAAGAAAAATTTAGTTCGCATGTTGCCCAATTTTCTAACTAAAGCACAAAAGTAAATTCATATCGTATCATAAGCAATAAATAAATCAACAAAAAATTTCAAATTTTTCACTTTTTATGATTTTTTCAATTTTTTTTTTTTTGAATTTTCTACCCAAAATCGAATGAATGTGTTTATGAAAGCACATGAATGAAATTCCCACCCCCAAACTAGAATCATACATTGTCCTCAATGTATTCAAAACACATAAAGAAAATAAACACAGAAATAACAAAGAGGGTTAATGTACTTCCCGGGTTTGGAGAGTTGGTATTCCCATTTTTGAAGCTTTGACTTGCATGTTTTGTTGGATGAGATGACCCCTTACTTCTTTTTCCATGTTTGACGTGAATTGTCCCATGATGATATGTTCCTTGCAAATAAACATTAATGATCATTAGAAGCATAATTATTACATAGGAACTAAAGAAAATCAACGCAACACACCCAAACTAGGACTTAGAAAAAAAATTATGAAATTTTTGAAAAGTGGTCGACCACTGATTTTCAACCCTTGACATCACCTTGAAAAAGTGAAAATTTCCCAGACATGTCCCGGGCATATGAAAGTACATAACTTGGTCTACAACATATCAAAAATTTAGCAAGTTTGAAGTTCATTTGGGTCATGAAAAGATGTGACAAAGTAAGTGCAGTGAAGCTGAAAACAGGTGCACTGGTGCTGTGATGCCTTGCAATGGCCTTGCAGTGAAGTGCTTTGTAGTGCAAAGATGTTCATGTTGAGTTCTATGCCTTAAATCTGTGTAAACAATGAATGGATGATGCACAATTGATGTTTAACATGTAGTGAGGGTGATCATCCAAAAAGAATTTCAAAAACTCAACAAAACATTCATTGTGACATTTATTCAAACACCTTGTAGGCACATGAAGCAATCAATGGAGAACATAGAGTTGGAGACTTTAATTTACCCAATTTTTTTTTTCACCTACAAATCACAATTCAATATCTCCAATCCTAGCCTAAACCCATCATCAACTATCCACAATTTCACAATTTACAACAAGAATGAGGAACAAAAGAATATCCATGATTTTGTGAAATTGTGTAGAAATCCATACCTCTTGAATGTTTTTGATGCAATCCAAAACATGAAATAGAGTTAAAATGATGTGCAAGTAATGGGGACTAATTGGGGACTCAATGTTGGATGATTTGGGAGAGGTAAAACGGGTTTGAAAGTGGTTAAAATGAGAGAATTCAACATATAAATGAATCTGCCGAAACTGTCCAGAATTGAACCATGCGACCGCACGGTATAAAAGGCAGCGTCCTGAAATTTTTTCATTTTTCAATTTTGGACTCCGTTTTCGACCCCTAAACACATCCAAATGCATGCAACCAACTTCTAAACTATATGTACATGTCCTAAGCTAGATTCTCAAGTGGAAGATTGTAATGAAAAAGGAAAAAACAAATAATAATGCAATAGAAACTAAAAGTGCAAAAACGTGCAAAATAGAATACTAGAATTATTTAAAGCACATAACAACTCAATGCATGCATTCTAAATATACTAGTGCTCCTAAAATGCACTGTCAAGCAACTAAAAAACAATTAAGCAATAAAATAACTCAAAAGCAACAAACAAAATAACTAAAGAAAATGGGTTTGAAAAATTGGGTTGCCTCCCAACAAGCGCTTCATTTATAGTCTAGAGCTAGACTTTTTGGCAAACATTTCTCAAGGTGGTTTTAGATTGGATGGTGTAGCCTCATCATCTGCCCTTACCTTGTATTCATACCTCTCCCAGTACGCCAATTCCAACTCGACATCTATCCTGGAGCAATTTTCTAGTTCTGGTTCATGGACATCAAATTGCATCATTGTGAAAGTCACCTCTTGATTTTCAGCCCGCAGCACTACATCTCCTTTTTCTACATCAATTAATGCTCGTGCAGTGGCTAGGAATGACCGACCAAGTATCAAAGGAAAATTCTCATCTTCCTCCATATCTAAGATGATAAAGTCCGCTGGGAATATGAATTTGTGAACTTTCACCAATACATCCTCCACAACTCCATATGGGTGACAGATTGAACGATCAGCCAGTTGCAATCTGATATTGCTTTCCTTTGGTTCACCCAGTCCCAATTTCTTGTATAAAGATAGGGGCATCAGATTTATACTTGCACCTAGGTCACATAAGACCTTTTTGAATTTTAAATCACCTATAATGCAAGGTATTGAAAAGCTCCCTGGGTCTTTGAGCTTAGGTGACAGCTTGTTTTGCAGGATTGCGCTGCATTCTTCATTTAAAGTGACCTCCTCAAGTTCGTCAAGCTTTTTCTTGCTAGACATCATCTTTTTTAGCAGCTTGGCGTAACTTGGGATCTGTGTGATGGCTTCCAAGAAAGGAATATTTATGTGCAGTTTTCTCAGCATATTCACAAACTTATTAAACTACTTATCCTCTCTTGTTTTCTTCAGCCTTTGTGGAAATGGAATAGGAGACTCGTGAGGCTTAATTTTTGATTTCACCTCATGGTCATCTTCCTTTTCAGCCATCTTCTCAACATTCTCCACAACTTTTTCAGGAACTCTAGCTGGCTTTTTAGCATAAATCTCAGGAAGTTGCACACCACTACGCGTAGTGATAGCATTTATCTCATGTTGCACTACATTTATAGCCATTAGTTGTTCCTTTGGGTTTACCTCAGTATTTGCTGGTAATGTACCCGGAGCTCTGGCTGTGATCAACTGTGCTATCTGTCCAACTTGAGTCTCCAGATTTTTGATTGAAGCCTGTTGATTTTGAATTGTGATTTCAGTTTTTCTCATAAACTGATCTGTTCTAGACATGAACTGTTCTGTCCTTTCCACAAACTTCCCAAGCATTTCTTCCAATGCAGGCTTTCTCTCTTCAGTGTTGAAATTAGGCGCAATGTGTCCATTAGAGTGATCTTTCCAAGAAAATTTAGGATGATTGCGCCATCCTAGATTGTAGGTATTTGAGTATGGATTATTTTGGCGTTGACCTCCTTGTAAATAGTCAACTTGCTCCAATGGACAAGCCAGAATAGGGCAATCTGTAGTAGCGTGGTTTGCACCACACTCTTCACAAGTCATTTTGGCACTTTTTGATGAATGACTCACCAGTGCTATGCTCTCCGCAGCCAAAGAGTCTATTTTTGCTGATATGGCAGTGTAAGCATTCACTTCATAGACTCCTGATGCCTTCTTTGGAACAACCCTGTCTGATCCCCACATGGCATTTGTATTTGCTATCCTCTCGAAGAGCTCCAATGCCTGCCCGATGCTCTTTGTGCTTAACGCACCATTTGATGAGGAATCAACCATGTTTTTAAAATGTGGAAGTAGTCCTTCATAGAAGCACTTCACTTGATCACCTCGTTTGATCCCATGGTTTGGACACTTCCTCAGCATGCCCTTAAATCTGTTCCATGCATCATCAAAGGATTCAGCATCTTGTTGCTGAAACATGGTGATGTCATATCTCAGTTTGGTAACCTTAGCTGGAGGCATGAATTTGGTGCAAAACTTTTGGACCAAGTCGTTCCAAGTGGTTATACTCGCAGCTGGGCGAGAATCCAACCACTCAACAGCCCTATCTCTTAGAGTGTAAGGGAATAACCTGAGTCTGATAGCATCATCAGATACACCCTGATATTGAAAGTGTTGGCACATGTCTAAAAATTTAGAAACATGTGTGCACGGGGTTTTCATCAGGTCTCCCATGAAATTGATGTCCGTTTTGGAACATGCTGATGACATTGGTTTTCAATTGGAAGTTTGCCTGTTCAAATGGTGGATAGACTATGCTGGATTGACTTTGAACCACCTAAGGTGTCATGAAGTCACCCACCAACATGTCATCTTCATTTATTGAATCAGGGGCGGGTAATCTCAAATTGTTGTTTGCCATTTGATTTTGTTTTTGGTTTTTAGATTTATCTAATTCCCCAAGTTCTCTTAACCTACGGTGTAATGTACGTTCTATTTCCGGGTCAGCTTCGAAGAGATTCCCTTTTTTTGAACGTAGCATACACAGCTAAAAGAAAGGAAACTAGTAACTAACTAAAACAAAGAAATTAAAATCCTAAAAATTAAAAGTAAAAGTAAAAATAAAATTAAAACAAGTAAAAAGTCCGAATTAGTGAAAGTAATCTAAAAATAAATTTAAATAACAATCCCCGGCAACGGCGCCAAAAACTTGATAACGATCCGCAAGTGCACGGGTTGCGCAAGTAATAAAGTGGACGTGAATCCAAGTATCGATCCGACAGAGATTGTGTTAAATTATATTTTAGATTACTACCTTAACTGGAACTAGAGATTTGCTTTGATTTGAGAATTTTGATTTTGAAAACTAAAACAAAGATTAAACTAAAAAATTGACAAATTTGATTTTAAACGAATGAAAATAAATGCGTTAGAATTATGAATCCATTTTGACTCTATCATCCATATCTTAACCAATTATTTAAATACAATTCACGGGTTTTGAAAATCCATATTCCTAATGTTGTTAAAACTTCCTTTCGGACAAGCAATAACGTCTATTCCTACGCACGACCCAACTATATTTCTATGTTGAATACGAATGTGCAAGAAAGCATTAAAAAACTATGAATATTATAGAAGATAACACAAAGCATAGGGGTATATTTCTATCCCCTATCGGACTTTGTGGCAATCGAAACAAGTCTAATGAAATCCTAATCTTTCGAACTTAAGAAATCACAACCTAAAATCATACAACTAGTGATCAAGTAATTGCATGATAGAAAAAGCATAATTCAATTGCTCAAAATCATGAATTGCATAAATTAAATAATAGATTAAAATATGGAGTCAAGAAATCAAAACTTCATCACAACTCCAACACAATTAACGTAGCCTAGAAACATACTAGAAAATAAATAACAAGATATATGAAAAGATGTAACCCAATTCATCTCCTTGCAATTGTATCTTCAATCTTGATCTTGGCGTGGTTTGGATCCCTCGGCACTTCGACAGCGTTTTGGCATGAATCTAGCAAGTTGGGAATCCCTAATCTCGTGCCCTTGGTCTGGTATATATAGATTTCCTGAGATTTAGGTTAATTGAGGAGAAAACTGATGATTTTCGCGTAAAAAGCCCAGCTGAGACCCAGTCGGGACTACCGTGCGACCGCACGGTTCAGAAATGCGCGATCGCATGACTCTGCAGGTAAACTTCAGCCGCTGATTTTTTTGACCGTGCGGCCGCACGGTTATACCGGCAGCTACATTTTTCTTCTTTAAATTTCAGCAATTTGGTCCTCATCCTTTTATTGCACAGCATTTAATATTTTGATTATATCTTTCTATTCCATTATCCGATGGAGGTGTTTCAAAGTCCGTTAGAAAGATAACGTAAAGGGCTACAATTCTTTCAGAAATAGGAATTTCCCAATTCGAACGTTTATTGCCCAAAAATTAGGTTTCAAATTCTGACTAAAAATCTGCCCGAAGACCTTGCTTGATTTAAATGAATTTATGGTAATATTCTTACCATATTTCATTCCTTTTTGCCATCTAATTGCATCCAATTGACTCCTAAAAGTCCTCAAGTATCTTATCTTGATCCGAATCAACTATCGAATATTTTCAATTTGGTCCTTCTTCTTTTGATTTGTATACTTTAGTCCTTGAACTCCCAATTTCTTCCAATTTGGTTCTTTCTTTGACTTTTCTTCCAATTGACCCTTAATCTACTTCATCCATTCTTGATTTGCATACTTTGGTTCTTATGTCATCCAATTTGCTTGTTTTTGCTCCAATTCCTTTGTTTTCTCGATTTTGGATTATTTCTGAAATGTGAACAAATAACGCAAAATAAATAGCAAATATTCCAAAACAAACATATAAAATCCTACTTTTAGGATAGAAATAAGTGTATAAAATACACTTATCATCTCCATGTATCGATACATGAATCTAGGATTTTAAATTTTGAATGTTAGAAATTCGGGAAAATTGTTCATCACAACTCACAGTTCATGAACAAAGAATAGTTCCAAATAAATACCATAAGAGATGTGTCTTGAGGGTGTTTAAGCCCGTGTTCAGTGGCTGTAGCTGCCTTTTTTTTTTTTAGTTATTTGTGTTTCCTCGGTAAAATTTGTAGTTAAAAATGATTTCTAAAAATTTTTGATTAAAAAGTGGTATTGAAAATTGTGATGATTATAAATGTTGATTATAATCAAGTTGCTGAACATAGGCTAAGCCTCCGTTTGATAATTGTACTTTTTTGGTACAATTTCTCAAACTAATTTTTAATCACTCACATTCTCTCTCCACTTTTCAACCACACATTTTACTTAATAAATAAACTAATTTACAAACCACATTCTTTTATCAAACAGAGGCTTACGATTTTTTTATATAGTCAACCTCAAAGGTTTGGGCCAACTCGTCGTGTTTTAGGTGAAGTGTATTATTTGTGTGAAATATTTTCACAATATTACTTTTGGTCAGTACTAAGAGCATCTCCAATCGTGATGTATATTAGATCTATTTGGTGATTTATATCTTCATTTTTATAGAAATGATCTCCAACAGAGAGATGTATAATAGATGTAAATAAAATTTCCTGCAAAAAATATTTATTTAGATGTACATTTACATCCAATTTTACGTTTTTGCGCATTTGTGGCTGAATATTATGGATCTATAAATTATTATTTTTTTAATTTCTTAACCAAATTTCAAATTTCTTTGATCGATTTGTTCATAATTTACATGTAAATAGATAATGCCTAAAATAAAGTAAATTAAGAAATTTACGAGCAAGAATATTTGTGCAAATTAAAAAAGAACAAAACTACTTACACTGTATTGTTCACAATGGGGATAACAATTGGTGATGTGGAAGTGTTTGTTGTTGTTGATTAAAAAGATGATGTGATGTGTGAAAAGACAGGATCATGCCATATAAGCTCATTGTCATCCTGATTGTTGAATGCATTGTGAGTGTAACATAACTCATTAAAAAATAGTAAAATTTAAGTTTTGATTTAAATCTACCATTATAGCACAATTTTGATTTAGATCTATCGAGATGTACATTGGAATGTAAATCTAATTTTCGAAATGTTAATTTGCATCTAAATTTAAACTACGACTGATGAGACTTGATTGAAGTAATACCCTTAATCATTTCTCAGGACAGCACCATAAAATAGAGTTAGGGATGGCAATAAGGTGGATCAGGGCGATCCATATCAGCCATGTGAGAATTCAATTCGATCTATTTTTTCAAACAACTTTTCAATTACAGGTCTGTTCGGCAACTGGTAACGATTTTCAATTTAAATTATATAATTTCTCAAATCATTTTTTGACCACACATATTTTTTCTCTCCAATTTTTAACCACATATTTTACATAGAAACACAAATAAAACACATTATAATACACAAAGGACTGTCGAATAGAGTTTACATATTTTATCGTGAAAATAATAATTTTTTTATTTATAAATAAAGAAATTTTAAGAAGTGGAGGTAGTTATTAACAATTCTCAGACAACATTAAATTTCTCCCATGTTTAATATAAATTAAAATCAAATTTTTAGTAAATTTTAGTAAAAAATTGATGAAATATGTTTGTTAAAAGTTTTATATTTAAAAATATATTTTTTGTGTGAAATATGTGGTTGAAAAGTGAATAAGGAAAATATGTACAATTAAAAAGTGATTTAAAAAATTACATAGTTAAAAATATATTTAAAAATACTTTTATCAAAGAGAGGCGTAATTACAATTAACTATTGACTTTTAGTTTGATTGAAATATGAGATCCGGCTCATGTAAACCTCCCCAAGAAATTGTTATTGTCTTGTGATTTTTTCTTTCCAGTGGACCCCACGTCCAAGACAAAATCTGAAGAAAAATAATAAAAGCACCTCGGGGCTTACCCCCGAGGTGACCCCCTTCTCACATGGAGGGGGTGGAGCTCACTTGTCGCAAGTGGGCTCCACCTCCTCCATGTGAGGAGGGGGTCACCTCGAGGGTAAGCCCTGAGGTGATTGTATCATCACCTAAATCTGAATGAATCAGAAAATACAATAAAGTTTAACAGGTTTCGTACCCAAAATTCCAAGTATGGCCTTTAAATTTTGAAAGTGTGATATGGGACAAAAGTGAACCAAGGACATAATGTTCTTTTGGGGAAAAAAATGTTGATGCGTCGGGTGGGCATCAACCCGCCCAACTCGTCAAAACAGCCCAACTCAACCCAACCCGATCGGGTTGGGTTGAGTTTTAATGAAAATTGGGTTGGATTGAGTTATTAAAAAAATAAATTTGTTTGGGTTGGGTTGAGTTGGGTTGTGGGTTGGATGACAAACCTAACCCAACCCGACCCAACCCAATCAAAATTTTAATAATATAAGATCACTTAAATTTCAAGAATCTTAAATGGGAAAAATACACAACTCAGGTGATTATAAAATCATAATTCATAATTGGAAAACAACTTACATTTTTTCAAGTTTCAGGTCCTAATTGCATATATATATATATATGGTAACTCAATTTTCTCCTTCAATCACGCATTACAGCTTTCAGCACCCAAACCTACCCCAATTCAATCCAACCCATAAATTCAGTGTCGTCATTGCCCCAAAATTAGATCAATTTCTCATCACCGTCAACACAACCACCATCTCCACCATCTCCGATGCACCACCTTCACCACCATGATCAATTCCCATATCCATCTCCATCTCCATCTCCAAGGCATCAATGTGAGCTGATACATCATGTGATCTGAGATTGATTAATGTAACCTGAGACGTGAATTACCACTGCCACTGCCTGACACCGAATTACCACTACCATTCAGACTTCACCCTCGTTTCCTAACACAACCATCGTCACAAACTATCATTTAAGCATTGTAATTGAATGTGTGACGTGTGAAAATGTACGTTTGACCTGATGAACAAAGTGTGACTTGAGAAAAATTGAACACGTGACTTGAGGAATTGAACGTGTGACTTGAGGAATGAACGTGTGACTTCAGGGATTAACACGTGACCTGAGAAATAAACGTAAATGTGCCTTGAAGACCATGGTCTACTCCTTCAGCCAATTCCATAATTTCAACACACCACAACCACACCACACTAGCCATGTACTCCAACCACACCATCTTAGCCACTACTGCCATCCCCATCGTTGCCTCACACCAAACCACCATCCAGACTGCCATGAATGTGACTTCCATCAATAGCGTACAAAGTAGTTGTGATGTGCGCTGCTGCTAAGTTACACCAGAGCATCGCCTTCAATGTGACTAGAATAGTCACCTGAGTGAGTGGGTTGAGGTGTTGGGAGAGCTGTTGTCGGAATGGGCTCTTCTCAGGCGTGGGCAATGACGAGATGTTGTGGGTCTTGGAGGGGTGAGATCGACATTTACAGTGGGACGACGAGAGCGATTTCTCATGGCTTTCTTCTTCCTCTTCTTCAATGTCTGCAGTGACAGAAGGGTGTGGATCTTCAGCTTGTACAGATGTGGAAGGCAGATACAGAGGCGGGTTTTGTGTGTGGCGTTGTGTGTTTGGGAGCGAGTGTTGTGTGTGTGGCTCTTCTCCGGCCGTGGGCAAAGGCGAGATGCTATGTGTTTAGGAGCAGATGTGTCGTCCATGGTTGAGCTGTTGATTGAATTAGAGATAGGGTATAAATGGAGGGTGGGGGCTGGGTAGGTTGGGGTGAGGTGTAGATGGGTTTAATTAAATTTTATTATTATTAATTAAAAAATTAATTATAACCTGATTTGTGTATAATTAAGGGTTAAACCTGACATTTGATTTTAAATCTTGAAATACCTGTGGCACTGTAATTTCCACATCTTAAATCCATTTTTAATTTGAATGAAACCCAAATATAATTTGAACATATTTTAGTTTTATTAGAAAGTATTCAATTTATTATATTTAAGCTTATTGTATTGTACATAATTTATTTAAGTTAATAGTTGATTTATGGGCATAATTTTTTAATTTTCTAAGAATTTTATTTAATTGGACCAAAGTCCAAACCACCCAACCCAACCCAACCTGACCGAAACACTGGGTCGGGTCGGGTCGGGTTTGAATTCATGTTTGGGTTGGATTGAGTTGATTTTTTATCAACCCGACCACAATAGGTTGGGTTCGAGTTGGGCAAAAAATCGACCCAACCCAACCCACGCCCAGCTCTACGTCTTACAATTACAGCCATATGAGGTGGTCAACATTTTGGAAATTTTTATTGCTTAAATTGTGTCACGGGTCCCACGATTTGGTAAAATTTTTCCAATTTTCGTATATTTCGTGGACCTAACATGCCCTTAATTTGAAGGACGTACAAAGAAAGACGCGCGAGGCGTGACGTCATTACTACAAATTGATGTGGATGGCTGCCACTTTACCAAACAACAAGGGTTACAATCAGTGTCTTGAATCAGGACATAGGAAAATATAAATGAACAATTAATTTGAACAAATTTGTGGACAACTCAATCACATAAATGATGAAGCCCACATACCACTCACATGTGGACCCCACCACCCATGTGAGTGGGTTGTCCACGAATTCATTCAAATTAATTGTTCATGTAGCATGATTGCGGGACAAAATCAATTCACACAGTTTTCTTTGGTACCTCGTCACATACAGGTGGGACCCACCTATTAGACAGGTATACCTGTTACGATTATAGGAGCAACATTTTCAATTCACAACCTAACATAACACAGCGCAATTAATTTAGGACCGATTTGACCTATAAAAATTCTTTTTTTCTTTTTTCTTTTTAATTATTCATTTTATGATATTCGTAATCTTTAACAACCTTCAATCACATTCCACCAATTTTTATTAAAATATTACAAAAATCTAATTTTTATTCAAATATAAGTGGTCATTAAGAGCTTGTTTAGTATAAGTTATTTTGAAAAAAAAAAAGAAAAAAGAAATTGATTTTTGAGAAAATGTGTCGTTGAAACTGAGGCTAATTACACAAAATACTAATTAACTTTCATCTATAATTTCAAACATGTCATCAAAATTCAATCAATACATAATTTGTCATTCAAGTTTTAATTGATTACTCAATATACCACTTTATTGACTTTTCTATCAAAAAATTAACCGTCCCTAAAGTTTAGAAAAGTTACTCAATGGTCTTTAACATTTTATTTTGATATAAAAGTCCTTAATTTTTTGTTTAAATTAATAAAAATAGTCATTTTTATTTAAATAATCAATATATTCTTAATTTTCAATAGAAAATTTTATAACTTAGTCTTAAATTTTGCAAAAATAAAATTAGGTCTGTTCATAACTTTGTTTTTTTTATATTAATTAAATAAAATTAGTAGATTATTTTTTCATTAGGATTTTATTGATCAAATGAATAATATACATATAAATTTGTTTGTATAATTTAAAACTATTAGGAAATAAATTAAATTAATATTTGTTAGAATATATTTTTTAAAGAAAAATATTTTTGAACAGAAAAAGAAATCAATTTTTACTTGAATAAATCTCATAAAAAATGCAGTGAAAAATATAATTTTCTTAACATAATGCGTGTTAGAAAAATCCTTTAAAATGTGTAGTCGAAAATGAAATTTGGGGGAAACTATTTAAAAAAAAAATCCCAATGACAATTAATGTAATTTAGTTCATAATAATCTGTAGATCTATTATCCATTGTATAATTTATGAATTATTTTAAATTTTATCAATTGTACTTTTACAAATGTTGCTGCGATTGTAAATTTTCTATTTAAAATTAATAATATATTAGTCATTTAAATAAATTGACTACTTTTGTTAATTTAGAAAAAAAAAATATGGACTTTTATATCCAAAAAAAATGTTAAGGACTATTTGAGCAATTTTTCCAAACTTTAGGGACTTTTAGCGCTATTTTACGAACAAGAAAGTGAAGGAAGTAGCATATATAGTAATCAATTGAAACTTGAGGGGCAGTTTGTGTAATGATTGAACTTTAGTGACATGTTTGACATTTAGCTGAAACTTAAGTGACATTTTGTGTAATTAACCTTTGAAACTATGAAAGTGTGGATCCTACAAATATTTGTGGTCGGAAAAAATTTTTTTGGAGGACGGGGAGGAAGATGTCCAAAATTTCCTAGATCATACTGGAGCTAAAGGCTTATTGAAATTATTTGAATAGGTTGTTCAATATGGTAAGAAGACAAATAAAGATTTTGATTTTAAGTGTTGTAGTCATTCATTTATTTTTTTTAAAAAATTATATTGCTATTGAGAATCAGTTTACGAGGCTATATTTTATACGTTAAATTAAATGAATCATTTTTCATTTAAATGAATCTATTATTTAGACTGTGTTTGATAGAAAAGATGGAAAATGGATGGTAAAAAAATATTTTCTAGGAATTGATTAGCCTGAAAATGATTTTCCTTGAAAATATCAATTGGAAGTGTTTGATTGGATTAATTTAGGTGAAAAAATGGAAAAGTTTCACTGTTTTGTTATTTGATTGACATTATTTTTCATGAAAAATAAAATAAAATTTAACTATTTTAATAAATTTTAATTTTTTTTTTATATTTCACTCATTTGTACTTGATAATAGTAATGTTAATTTCTTTTAAAAAAAAAAAGGAAAAAAAGACAATTAATAACAAAAAAAATGATCAATCGTGACGCAAAAGACTTTTCCACCTAAGGTGAAAAATGTTTTCTCACCAATAAGTTATCATTTCTTCAATGTAGTGGAACCTTTATTTCGAAGTTTTATGTATTTTCCAAGGGTGTGAAACTTACATTTTCAAAGTCTTGAAACTTTTTCAAGGTTGTGAAACTTATATTTCAAAGTCGTGAGCCTTTTTCAGGGTTTTTACGGTTCTTCTCCACTCTTTTTAAAGAGCTTCTTGTTCCTTTTTCACGATTTTCTTGGTAGCTTTTCACCACGTGAATTTGTAGTTAGAAGTGTGGTTTCCCACAGATGACCCAAAAATATTGACCACAAAATTTGGTGGGACCTTAGATCAACACGTCTCAACCCCTCCCTCTTGAACACGTGGACTCCCTGTGCACTTGGACAAACAGTCAACATGCAACGGAGGGCTGTGGTGGCTCCTGCTTGCACTCCAACACTTAAGTTAGAATTTATTGTGAGTAAATTGGTATGAGAACTATAAGTCTGTAAAAGAGAGAAAAGTGAGTAAGACTTGCATATTATGTTTGAGTATTGAGTTACTAACATTTCACTTGGAGGCAAATGTTATCTATTTATAGTGGTAGTTGTTATCCCAAATCGTGAAACGTGTTATACTTTACAAGTGGCGAGTTCCTAACCCTCCATGAAGTAAACCATTTCTTTTGTTATAATTATTACTACCTATCATAGGGTTATGGTGGCTATCACATCCTTTTAAAGATGTTTTTCACATCAGGCTACAACTTGCAGAGGGTTCACATCTCTTACACACTGACTAGTCTCGTCATCAGTACGGAGCGTGGACTCCGAATAATATCAGTCCACCATAAGTAGTCCAGACTAATGGTCTTCTGAGTATGGAATCTGGAGTGCTGTTGGATGCTTGTGGGTCTTTGTTGAAGACATGTCAAGTCCATTTGGACATGATCGTAACCAAATTCATTCCCCACATCTAGTCATGTGAATGCACACATAAATGAATATTTATATGTATGTAAATCATAGTTAATTGCAAGCTAAGTGGTGGGATAATCCATGATGAAATGTTTAACAGTGTGACGCAGAACGAAAGCAAGGAATTCAAACGAAATCCTTAAAAGAAATATAAAACTTGGAATCCACCAAGCAACTTGGAATCCACCAAGAAAATTGAGAAGAAATCTCAAGAATTTTATTAATAATCTGAATGAATGAAAAATAATGAATTAACCCTCTATTTATAGGGCCATAAAACAAAGAAACATATTCTAAATAAAATAGAAAAACATAAAACCTATTCTTGATTAACTAAAATAAACATAGAAACATATTCTAAATTATCTAGGTAAGCATAAAACCTAAAATAAAAAGAATTCAAGATAAACTAAATAACAAAAATAACACTAAAATACTAAAACACTATTTTCGATGCCTGAACGATCTCGAATGCCCAAATTCCATCGTATGTCACAAAAATGTAGTGAGTCCAATTCATCTCGTTGAGCTACCCAAAATAGACATATTATGTGCCCGAAATAGAGGTGGGACGCCAAATCTGTAAATTACGGTTTAGTCCTTTTCAGTCTAATTTTGCCTCGATTCTGTCCTACATCAGACCCTTCCACCTCAAAATAACTCGACCCCGAGTTATAATTTGAAAAAAATTTCCAAGCTATTAACCACTGGCGACATCTTGCTCCTTTGAATATAAATTTTTCAAACCTGAGAATTAGCTCTCCAATAAATTGGCCAACTAAAATATATGGTTTCATGAATAAATCATCATCACCATTGGGTTGTTCAATCAAGACATAATAGCTAACATGTTTAGCATGTAAGCAAGCCATCGAAATTGTTTCCTCAGTTTTTAACTTTTCAATTTTATCCTTCACAGCACAATCTTCTACTTTTTGAATGACGTATTCTTTGATTTCATCCTCATAAATAAAATCCACATTTTTCTCTTGAACGTTCTTCCTACCACCAGCGAACCCATCTCCCGTCTCATTACAAGTAACACCCTCTTTTTCCTCAAATTCTAACAACTCGGTTGATTCTTCTTGGGTTTGGAATGGGTCAGCCAAGCGGTCTTGAGTTGGATCAACAAAAATCTGAGTTTCAGCTGGGACAGCAAAATGGGCTTCATCTATGAAACATTTTCACCTACATAGATGATTTCTTTTGATTTATCTTTATTCATGCATTCCTTGTCTTCTAAATACTCTTCTTCTAAGGAAATACCTCCATCTTTATAAATAACTTCTTCTGATTCTTGGATGTTAATATGAGTATCAAGTTCCTGAAGATCGATAGTGAATTCTTGTACATCTTGATAAGACTACTGAAAATCTTGATTTTGAATGCAAAATTGTTGTACATAGTTTAGAGGATGAAAACGTTTAATCATTAATTTCTTCATTCGCTGCCAAGTTTGAATTTTATTTTTGCCTTGTTGGATACGGTCTTTCTGCAGTCCATCCCACCAAATTGATGTACATCCTTTGAGTAGATAGTTTACTTCTACGACTTTTCGATGCTCTTTGATTTTCCAATAGTCAAAGAACCTTTCAACTTCATCTAGCCAATTAAAAAAAAAATTCAATTCTCAAGTTGCTAGCGAAGTATGGAATATTTTTCTTAATACGATACTCCTCGCGATTATTGTTGTTTCGCGGAGGAACAATATCCTCCTCATAATCAGAATCTTCAACCCTAGCAACATTAACTTGGATAGCCGGTTGCGCGTTTCCTCCAGTATTATCTCTGATACCACCACCATTATTCACGACATTGTTCTCAACAGCTTGTACTACTAACTCACGAAGCTCTCTAAGTTGGACATCTATTCATTGAACTTGTACATCAAAATCTGCCCTTGTAATCGGTACGTCAGTCATTGAATTTGGAACTCAAAACACAAAGAAATCAATGATAGCGAGACGGAGATACCGGCTCTGATACCACTTGACGCAGGAGGAAAGCAAGGAATTCAAGCGAAATCCTTAAAAGAAATATAAAACATGGAATCCACCAAGAAAATTGAGAAGAAATCTGATGTGTTCCGGACCATCGACAATCGGAGTCATAGCAGGCTTGACGGAAAAATTCAAGTAATTCAAGCCAAAGCGGAGTTAATTGCAAATTGGAGCAAAAAATCGGAGCAAAAGAAGGACCAGTTTGATCCTTACGGTCGTAACGGCCAGAAGGTTACGGCCATAATCATGTTACTGGTTAAGAGGGGAGATTTCAATTTTACACTTACGGCCGTAAACAAACTGTCACCGCCGTAACATTCACAGGAAGGAAATATTACGGCTGTAATAATTTCAATCATGGCCGTAACATGCGATATCAATTTTGGATTAGAGAATCATTTACGACAGTAACTGGATTCTTCACGGCTGTAAAGCAGCGGCGGATCAGATTTTCGGGATTTTTCATATTTTGCAGATTTTTAATTCCTTTTCTTTTATTTAGTTATTTTAGTATTTTACTTTAATTAGAATTCTATTTTGAGCCAGTTAGGGTTGATAGATTTTAGTTTTGCCTATTTATATTCTATTTCTATTCAATGTAATCTCAGACTTTGATTTTGATATAAACAGTTTTTATTGAGGATTCAATAAAAGATATAGGTGGATTCCTATGTTTTCGAACTTATCAAGAATATTTCTTGTGGCGTTCAAATACCGAACTTATCAAATATTTCTTGAGAATTTTTGTGGCGTTCAAATCAGAGACTTGTCAAGGAGATTGGGGTTTTCCTTGTGGCATTTCGAAAGTCGTGGTTCTTTATTCCGCATCGTCGAGCCATCGCGTCGTGAATATCGGGTCATGATTCATCCGTCCAACCACAACCTGAGTTCGAAACTTTTCTGCGTTTCTTCCGCGCTTCGAATCTTATCATCGGGTATCAGAGCTGGACTCTGAATTCAGGTTTTTCTTTCCAGTTTGATTTTTATGTTTATCATCGAGTCCCATAAAAATCATCCATATCTTGTTGAGTGTTTTGTTTTCAATTTTTTGAGTTTTCTTGTTCTTCGTGTCAGTAAAATTTTTCAGTTTTTGATCCAAATAAAAATCCAACAAAAATTCGAAAGTGTTTGTTTTATTCAATTCTTATCCAAATCATGTTTCAACCTGTTTTGTTGTGTTCGTGTCGAATTTTCGGATTTATTAAAAAATATATATATTTTTTTTTATTTTTTATTTAATTCCGAAAATTCATTATTCAAAAAAAAAAAGAGTTATTCCAAATCCAAGAACCACTTTCTTGAGTTTCTTTAAAATTCTTGATATTGCTTTCCTTCTAAGTCAATAAAAAGTCGTTCTTGCTATTTGATGTCTAAATCCTCTTCATTCTTGAATTTTTTTTAACGTCACATAAGGATTGGATTATGATCCGAGCTCTTTATTCTAAACTAGGTGTTATGTGGATCATAAGGGGTACAATTTGGCGATTGTGGAAAGTGTTTTACTAATTTCGTTAGTAGCACCGTGGTTGAAAAATTAGGATTGCGCCTAGAACCACACTATAAACCTTATAGGATGTCGTGGATGAGGGAGTCTGGGAATTTCAAAGTAACCAAACAAGTTGTAGTGCCTATCACCCAGAGAATGTATAGTGAGGATGTATGGTGTGATGTAGTGCCATTGAAATCTTATTATATTTTATTGGGAAAACCTTGGAGATGTAGGAGGGAGGCTGTTTATGATAAGAGTATGCACATATACAAATTTCTTTAGAAAGGGAAAACATGTGCATTATATGGGTTGACATTAGAGGTAGCACTAAAAGATTCACGGAAGGTAAGGAATGAAAGTGAAAAGTGGTGTAATAGGAGGCATAATGGGGATAAGGATATTGATAAGAAGGAGGGAGAGTTGAAATTAAAAACAAATAAAAAAACTCCAAAATTTGATGAGGAATTGATTAGGAATGAAATTGTTGATGATAAGAGGAATGAAATGAAAGTTGGTGTAGAAGTTCAACATTTGAATTTTGAATTGAAAAATCCACATTTGGATAGTGATGAGGTAGTGTGCGAACAAGGTGATACGAATGTGGAGGTAGAAGATGT
This sequence comes from Ligustrum vulgare, assembly GCA_963555705.1. NCBI lineage: Eukaryota > Viridiplantae > Streptophyta > Magnoliopsida > Lamiales > Oleaceae > Ligustrum > Ligustrum vulgare. The sequence goes on along the minus strand of OY743176.1, from coordinate 50,547,285 downwards.
GGTTGAATTTGAAAGAAAAAAAATTGAAGAGGTGGATGAGCTAGAAAATCTCGAGTTAGAGGAAGTAACCAAGCTCGAGAGAAAAGAGATAGAGGGGGGCGAGCAAGAAGTTGCAAAAGGAGAACGAGGTGAAGAGAAGGGACTCGTAGTTCAAAAGGTGGAATTGACGGTGATAATTCATGAATACAAGGATCCATACCTTGTACCTCATGAACCTAACATTTCCCTCCCCGCTTTATTTAATTTTTCTTGCAGGTTAAATGTACTTGGAAATCTTGGCAACACCACCAATGCCCACAGGAGTTTCTACTTTAATCTATTCATGTAACCCAAGTTACAGGATACTATTGGTCACCCTTATGGCATGGAAGCAATAATTTTCCGTTTGATCCAGGAGGTGAAGTGAAACAACAGGAACAAAGCTATGATTCGGGACGAATCATCCTAAAGAAGGAGGGTATGATGTGTTCCGGACCCTCGACAATCAGAGTCATAGCAGGCTTGACGGAAAAATTCAAGTAATTCAAGCCAAAGCGGAGTTAATTGCAAATTGGAGCAAAAAACCGGAGCAAAAAAGGACCAGTTTGATCCTTACGGCCTTAACGCCCAGAAGGTCACGACCGTAATCATGTTAATGGTTAAGAGACGAGATTTCAATTTTACACTTACGGCCGTAAACAAACTGTCACGGCCTTAACATTCACAGTAAGGAAATCTTACGACTGTAATAATTTCAATCATGGTCGTAACATGCGATATCAATTTTGGACCAGAGAATCATTTACGCCCGTAAATGGATTCTTCACGGTCGTAAAGGAGCGGAAGATCAGATTTCCGAGATTTTTCATATTTTGCAGATTTTTAATTCCTTTTCTTTTATTTAGTTATTTTAATATTTTACTTTAATTAGAATTCTATTTTGAGTCAGTTAGGGTTGATAGGTTTTAGTTTTGCCTATTTATATTCTATTTCCATTCAATGTAATCTCAGACTTTGATTTTGATATAAACAGTTTTTATTGAGGATTCGATAAAAGATATAGGTGGATTCTTATGTTTTCGAACTTATCAAGAATATTTCTTGTAGCGTTCAAATACCGAACTTATCAAATATTTCGTGAGAATATTTGTGACGTTCAAATCAGAGACTTATCAAGGAGATTGGGCAATTCCTTATGGCGTTTCGAAAGTCGTGGTTCTTTATTCCGCATCGTTGAGCCATCGCGTCGTGAATATCGGGTCATGATTCATCCGTCCAACCACAACCTGAGTTCGGAACTTTCCGGCGTTTCTTCCGCTCTTCGAATCTTATCAAAATCTCAATAATTTTATTAATAATCTAAATGAATGAAAAATAATGAATTAACCCTCTATTTATAGGGTCATAAAACAAAGAAACATATTCTAAATAAAATAGAAAAACATAAAACCTATTCTAGATTAACTAAAATAAACAAAGAAACATATTCTAAATTATCTAGGGAAGCATACAACCTAAAATAAAAAGAATTCAAAATAAACTAAATAACAAAAATAACACTAAAATACTAAAACACTGTTTTCGCTGCCTGAACGATCTCGAATGCCCAAAATCCATCGTATGTCATAGCAAAGCAGTGAGTCCCATTTGTCTCATCGAGTTACCCAAAATAGACATATTATAGGCCCGAAACAGAGGTCGGACGCCAAATCTGTAAATTGCGATTTAGTCCTTTTCAGTCTAATTTTGTCTCGATTCTGTCCTACATCACAATGTAAATGCCATGATAATACAAAACTTTATAATCAAGATTGTTGAAGATGGTCTGGTGGAATTTGGTGGAAATAAAACGAATTATAGAGAATTAAATTCATAGGAATTCTTCTTTTTTTTTTTTTTTTTTTTTTTTTTTTTTGGAGAATTAGAAGTATTATGTGTTTGATTAGTTTAATTTTTTAGGTAAAAAAAGTGAGAAATTTTTCAAGTTTTGTTGTTTGATTGACATTATTTTTCATGGCAAATTTGAGAATATTTAACTATTTTAATCAATTTTTCTTCACACATTTGTACTTGATAATAATAATATTAATTTTTGAAAAAAAATAAGTGAATTAATAGCAACATAAAGGATCAAACATATGCAAAATTTTTGCCTTGAAAGGTGGCAAACCAAATCCCACCTTGAAAAATCAAACGCCTTGAAAAATCAAGAATTCCATCAATCCCATCAAAGTAAGCAAATGTATGTTATCAAATAACAACAAAGTAGGAAAGTAGGAAAATGCTTTCTTACTTTCTAGGAAAAAGTTGCATATCAAACGGTCCCTTAGAATAAAAGTCCCACATAAGTCTCTATTTTTAATGCAGTCATTACAAATTATAAATTAATTTATAAACAATATAATTTCTTAAATCACTTTTTAATCACACATTTTCTCTCTTCATTTTTCAACCACACATTCTACCTCAAAAATAAATAAATCAATTTATAATTGCTACAATTATACTGAACAAAGATGTAAATATGATTTGGGTTTATAAGACCATCGCCAACCCAATGATCAAATCACCATTTTGCTCCAAAAATGAGCTCCAATCCAGCACCTTTCAGTGGACTAAATTGGTGTTTTGAACAGTGACACGCCAAATTTGGCCTGTCACTGTTCAAATGGTGTGATATTTAATATTTACAGAAATTCCATTCCTTAATTATAATATTGACAATACATTATTTCAAGTTTCAACTTTAACTTTATCATATTTTTTATTTATCTTTATAATTGATTTATCTTTCTATTTTTTTGCACTTTTTCTTGGGCTAAAAAAATAAGAGAAGTGATTGTGAAACTATTTTTCGGTCTATAAATTTAAGCCTCACCCACGTTAACATATCACATACTGTTATAGTTATACATAAAAAATAAGGAAATTGGTACTAATGAAGAGTCGAACACAAAAAATATAAGTAGATAACACACTAATTCAAACTTGAAAGGGCAAGAGGTGCATGACACAAACATTACACTGACTGGACACTAATGACAAATAAATGTGCTTGAGAAAGTTGCACTTATTCATTGCGAAACTATGACTCCACACACAAAGTTACGTGACAAGACGACATTCCCTAGTAACATCATCATGGGCAAGTAGTCGGGAAGATCATGTGACGACCCATCTAGTCCACGTATATACTCATCAAACGGGTTTGGGGTTGGTTGACTGTTTGGCTCTGGGATTTCTTCCCTCTTCCTCATAATTTTCATCTATTCTTGGATAAAGAACTCTCGTCTCGCTGGGTCTGTAATTGAATTAGGATCTTGCATCATGAGCATGGTCTCAGCATGGACTTCATTCGCAATGGCATTTCTGAAGTTGGTCTTGTTTCACTGCCTGAGCAAGTCATACAACATCTCCATGTTCCCCCTGTCCTTTTTTATAACATCGGCAAGGTTTTAGTTCTCCTGCACAAGGTAATCAATCAACCTCAAGGATTTTGCTTCAGTCTTGCATTTTCCTTTTGCCTTTTTCGTACCGATCGGCCTACGGCTTGCTCTCAGTAGGACTATCCTCGTTGATATCTAGGGAAAACGAGAATAGTCTAGGAGATGATACATTAGGAGTTTCAGGAGTATTAGATCATTCAAAAAATTCTTCATAACCTAGCAGCGGCTTGAATCCTTTAGTGTATTTGATAGAATGCATAATTATTGCTTAATTCATTATATATCCTCTTAATCTAATGGTTTTAATTTTTAATTTATGGATATTGATCATATTTTATGATTTGTGGATTAGATGGAGTTGGATCAATTTGGACTCAATATTCCAAATTAAAAGATGAAGTTTGGAACTTAAAGTACACAATCAGAGAAGGACTTTGCATAAGGCGTGGGCACACCCTACTGTTTCATGAAGGCTTGACTTATATGGGCAATTTTTGGATGGGGAAAATATTACTATTGGACCCATAATTATTTTTTATCCCTTTTAAGCTCGATTGATTCATCATTAAGTGATTTTAAGACAGGCAAAAAAATGGCTTACGAGGAAAGAACATTAAGGGAATTGGCTGCACCAAATGAAAATCAACAGCCACTTTGCATTCAATACCAAGCTTTGGAGGTAGACTTTGAGCTAAAATCTGGCCTAATCCATTTGCTACCCAAATTCTATGGTCTTGAGAAAGAAGAGCCCCACAAGCATCTGAAGGAATTTTACATGGTGTGTTCAAGCATGAAACCACAAGGAGTAACTGAAGAGCAAATCAAGTTACGGGCTTTTCCATTTTCATTAACTGATAGAGCAAAGGATTGGCTATTCTATCTACCACCAGCTACTGTAAATACGTGGACGGGTATGATCAGGTTTTTCCTTGATAAATATCTCCCTACCTCACTAGCTGCTAGTATCAGAAGGGAAATTTGTGGAATCAAATAGAGCGATACTGAAACACTTCATGAATATTGGGAAAGATTCAAGTGACTATGTGCATGTTGTCCCTAACATGGGATTTCAGAACAAGTTCTTATTCAATACTTCTATGAGGGATTGTTACCAATGGAGAGGAAGATGATGGATGCAGCTAGTGGAGGAGCTATAGTAAATAAAACCCCAACTTCCGCTAGATATTTGATCTCCATCATGGCTGCCAACACACAGCAATTTGGATTCAGACAAGACACCCCTGTGAAACGGGTGCATGAGGTAAATATATCTTCTCTTGAAAATCAAATAGCGAATTTAACCTCTCTTGTTCAACAAATGGTTGTAGGAAATATGCAACAGGTCAAAGCCTGTGAAATTTGTGCTATTACTAGACATCCAATTGACACGTGTCCTACTCTCTAAGAAGATTCTTTTGAACATGAAAATGTAATTGAAAGATTTCCAGTCCCACCTTAAGCGAATTATGATCCCTATTCAAACACTTAAAACACAGGATGGAGGGATCATCCGAACTTCAGTTATCAAACAAGGCCACAATTCCAACAGTTTCAGCAATTCCAACCTAGAAAACCTACTCCTCAACCACAACAATCTTCTTCAAGTTTAGGTATGTCTCTATAAGAAATTTCTAAATCGCTTGAATTAATACACAACAATTTCAACACGAGACGAGGATAGGCATTAAGAATTTAGAGAATCTAGTGAATTAATTGGCATCAACGGTAAGCAGATTGAAATCTCAAGGAACATTTCCTTCACAAACAATTGTTAATCCAAAACAAAATCTTAGTGCAATTACCTTAAAAAGTGGGAAGGAATTTAAAGAGCCCAGTCAGATGAAGTAAGGAAACTTAGGGGAAGAAATTGAGAAGGAGGCCATTTCCCAACATCAATCTAACCAGTCTGATGTCCTCAATAGAGAACCACCTAAAGTTTATGTGACGAATACTCCGTTCCCTACAAGATTGATTAGATCCAAGAAGGAGGAAGAAGAGAAGGAAACTCTTGAAACTTTTCAAAAAAAATCGAGATATATATTTCCTTACTTGATGCGATTAAAAAAGTACCTCGTTATGCTAAATTTCTTAAGGAATTGTGCACCAACAAGAGGAAGTTGAAAGGGAACGAAAAAGTAAGTATGGGAGAAAACGTTTCTGCTGTCCTCCAAAAGAAATTGCCTCCGAAATGCAAGGACTCAGGTATGTTCACTATCCCTTACAAAATAGGTAAAGTAAGAGTTGAGAAAACGATGTTAGATCTAGGAGCTTCAATAAATATCATGCCCCTATCTGTTTATTCATCTTTGAATATTGGTCCATTAAAAGAAACGGATGTGATTTTGCAACTTGCTGATAGATCTAATGTATATCTTGAAGGTGTCTTAGAAGATGTTTTAGTACAAGTAAATGAGTTGGTTTTTCCTGCTAATTTTTATGGACTTAATATGGATGAAGATTCTTCTTCTAATTCTACGCCAATTCTTCTAGGAAGACAATTTTTGAAAATATCTAGAACAAAAATTGATGTGCATGATGGTACACTCACAATGGAATTTGATGGTAAAATTATTAAGTTTAACATTTATGATGTCATAAATTCTCCTAAAGATGTTAACAAAAGTATATCTCTATCTCTTGATCAATTACCGAATTTATTACCACGTTCTAAGTTATTAACTCACATCTCGGATTATGGAAATAACTCAATAAATCATGAATAAGTGGCCAATTCATTCACGCATTAAGAACAATAATAAATCAATACATGCAATGAAATCGTTAAAACAATGGAATTTGGAATTAAAATAATAAACTAGGTTACATCGTTCATCCCAACATTGAATTTAGCTACACATCATAATCAAACAACATAAACAATAAAATATAGCATTTATTGAAAATAACATAAGAGAATAGAAAGCTTGCACCAATTATCAATTCTTCAAGTATCTCCAAGTCTCGCCCCTTTTCAATGCTCCGATCTCTCAAGAATTTGACGTGAAAATCTCTATTGTGGCTCGTTCTATGGAGAGGCAAAGGTCCAGATTTCGTGTCTCATGTGTTGTATATATAGGTTTTGGAGAAACCTAGGTCAAGAAAGAAAGAATTCTATTGAAAATCGCGAGAAAAAACCCACAGTCGGCCCAGCCGGATAAGGGCGCGATCACGTGTCTAATACCCTAGCGATCGCGTGGTTACGTTTTTAACTCTCGGGTCATAAATTCACACCATCTCGCGATCGTGTGGTACGTATCCAGCGATCGCGACTTCTGTCTTTTCTTGGCTGTGTAAGTTGGTCCCTGACTTTTAATTGCACCTTCAATCCTCAACTTTCAATTGTTGCAATTTAGTCCCCAAACTTTATATTCTTCTCGATTTGCCCGTTTAAGCTCTCAATTCCTTCACTTGGGTCCTCCAACCTCTGATTCGTTCACTTTGGCACCATGAACCTTCCCAGTTGTTATCACATATCTCTCACTTGCTCAATTAATCTCCAATTAACATCCAATTGCTTCATTTTTCCATTAATTGCTTCATTCTACATCTTTTGGGATATTTTCTGCAAAGTAACAATTAAACACAAATTAAAGAGCATATATTCTAAAACGACAATAATATCTTCTAATTTAGACATACAGATAAGTGTATAAAATACACTTATCAAATACCCCAAACTAGAATTATTGTTCATCCTCGAACAATGGAAAATAAACTAATAAAATAAAATAACCACATGCAATTATTTTTGTTGTGTCAACATGTTTACCAAATGCCTTAATAGTCCAAATCAATTCAAGCTTTAAGTAAGAGTTATTAACAACAATGCAAAATAATTTCTAGCTATATTATGCTAGATTTTCAAGTGTGTGTGTGAATAGCCAATGTCAAACGCATACTTATGCAAAAGATATGCTCAACACTGTGTGGCTCATTATGCATGTTCAAGCCCGAATCCCATGTGGTCAATCTATTATTTCTAATAAAACTCCTTTCAACCGCTCATGGATGATCACCACTTTCTGCTTTTCTCTCACATCCAGGGTTTTTTATCTATGTGGGTTCTAAAAATATTCTTTTCTTTTTCCACACAAGGTAGTCAGAATCAGAAATATGCATGCATAACAAATCAAAAGAAAGCAGACCCAAATTCTACAACCTCAACCACCACAGCTCAGTCAATTAAGCTTATACCATGCATTTATATATATATATATATATATATATATATATATATATATATATATATATATACTTTTTCTTTTGATGGACGACTTTTTCTTTTAATTGTCCCTGCCTTTTACCATCTTTGTGCAGAACTTTTCATACTTGCTTTCTATATGACCCCTGTAGCAGGCTTTCAGATCGGAAACTCCCAAACCAGTTGGCTTTAGGGTACCAAGTTCAAAGAACCCCTCAGACATACTTGCCCGAGTCATAAAAGCTTAAACAGAAAGTTAAAGATGTTATAATGTCTTATGTGTAAGTCCACTCTCCGTACTTGCTTTCTAATTGACCCCTATAGCGAGCTTTAGGTCGATGACTCCCAAGCTAGTTCGCTTTAGGGCACCAAGTTTTAAAGACCCCTCAGACTTACTTACTCGAGTCAAAAAGGCATTTGAAGAGCAGAATAAGACCTTCAGCATTTTTCTATTTTTATGCTGAAAATGGTTTATACCAGTTGACCAAACTGTAATGACTAAAGTGCAAAACCAAGAACCACAGACCTCCAACCCGTCAATACATATAAATTCCAACCATTTTACCCCCAAACTTGCCTTTTAGCATGATTGGTTCTAATTTAGGGATGGGATGTCTAACGATCTAAGTTCAGGGATTTTCAAGTCATTCCTAAGTTCAAATTGCATAAACTTTACCCCACATGTATTAAACAAAATCCCTCACACAAGCAATTATCCCAGACTGGTTATGTGCGCAATGAATATGAATCTAGCAAAACATAACTAGTTCAAAATAAGTTCATACTTTCATGTTGTCCAATTTTCAAGCCTAAGCACAAATTGATTAATACTATATTCTAGGCAATAAACATGTCAACAAAGTTTTCAATTTTTTTTTTTTGTTGTCCCTAAAGAATCGAATGAACATAAAATGAATGAAGAACGCAATGAATTTTCACCCCCAAACTTGAAATGAACATTGTCCTCAATGTTTGTCAAAAAGATTCAACAATGTAAAACAAGACAAAGAAAAGAGAACGAGAACTTCCCATGTGTAGAGGATGTATTTCTTTGAACCTTCCTGTTGCACTGCATTGGATGAATCGACCCTTTATTTGTATTGTTCAAATTGGGTTGGGGTGTTTTGATTGGTGTTGTCCCTGCAAATAAGAGATAATTAGCATTAGAAGTCATAAACATCAATAAGAAATAATGGACGTTCAGTACCACACCCCCAAACTAAAGTTAAAGCAAAATTTTTAAATTTTCAACAATGGTAGACCACACATATTCAAGCCTTGATATCGCATAAAAAAACACAAATTTTTCCGAGCCATCTTTTGATATGTTAAAGTTCACAGCATGGTCTACAACATATTAAAAATTCAGGTCATTTGGAGTTCAATAGGGTCATGAAAAATTATGGAGAAGTGGGTGACGTGAACTGATTTTCTGGTGCAGTGGCCTGCAATGGGGCTTCCTTGATGCAATGTTGGTTTTCATGATTTTCATGCAATGTAGTGTACTAATTCATGAACTAAACATACATACTCAATAATAACCATGTCATTAAGATAAATGCTCGGTAGAATCTCTCAAATTTGAACAAAAATCTCATTGTAGCATTTTATCAAACATTTAATGTGCATTACAAAAATCAAAGAAAGTGCATCAATTTGGAACATTTATTGACCCAAGAATTTTACCTATTAAATCAAAAATCACATTCTCCAACATCTAACCTAAACCCATTCTTCACCATTCACAATTTCAAAATCCCAAAACTCAAAAAAAATTTCAAAATTTTGAGTAAACATTGATTTAAGTGAAGAATTTCATACTGTTTGCTAGATTTTGATGTGAAAGAAGCGATGAATTTGATGCAAAGAAGTGTTTATGGCATACACAAATAAATGAAAATCATGTTTGGAGTGATTTGGGGAGAGAAAACGAGTTTGTAATGTTTGAGATTGAGAAAATCAAGTAAAAGGCTTTAAATTGCCGGAACTGGTCCCAGTTCAACCACGCGATCACGCAAGAGTTGTATTGAGCGATCGCTCAGTTGTCCGGTAGCTTTGAAATTTTTCCTATTTTGAGCTTCTACCTCGTTTTTAACCCCCTAATCACATCATGATGTATGCAATGATTTTCCAAACATGAACTTCATGATCTAAACTAGTGTGTTTAATGTGTGGGATGACAATTAAAAGCCTAATTTAACAAAAATATGCAAAATTAAAAACATACTTAAATATGCAAAAATAGTGCAACAAGCAATAGAGTTTTAACATGCAAACATGTAAAACCCTCAAACAGGTTACCTATCATGCATTTATCTAAAATTCAGCAAATAAATAAATTATGAAAGCGTAATAAATAAAAGGGGAGAAAGGTTGGGTTGCCTCCCAACAAGCGATCTATTTTAAGTTTTAAGCCTGACTTTTGCACATCGAAATGATGGAGGCTTGAAAGATCCTCTTGAAGCCCTGCACACTTTGCAATTTCCTGCTTTGCACTTTTCAACCTTGTTTTGGACCTTGATGACTCCATTGTTTGGGAACTGAGCAAAATTTGATTTTTCCTCCTTCTTCAAGTTATTTCCTTTCTTCTTCACCTCCATCTTCCCATCATTTTTCTTCGAAGTGTTGTCTAACTTTATTCCTTGCTTCAAATTTTCTTCTGGTTTCTGAATTACTTCTTACACCTTGAAGCAACTTTCCTTTAGATATTCGAGATCCTGTCTTGGCTTGATGCTGAAGCTGACTTGTTCATTCTCGACTCTAAAAAAGATTTCCCCCTTTTCAATATCGATTAGGGATCGTCCAATAGCAAGAAATGGTTTTCCAAATATCAGGGGCATCTGAGTGTCTTCTTCCATATCAAGGATCACAAAGTCAACTGGAAAGAAGAACTTGTCCACTTTGACAATCACGTTCTCCACTATCCCATATGGATAGTGTATAGACCTGTTGGCAAGCTTCAACGTGATATTAGTTTGTTTAGGATCCCCCAAACCTAATTTCATGTACACAGACAAAGGCATTAAATTGACACTGGCACCAAGATCACACAATACATTGTCGAAAGTAAATTTACCAATAGTACAAGGGATAGAGAAACTCCCTGGATCTGTTAGTTTCTGTGGCAAATTCTTTTGGATAATGGCACTGTATTCCTCACTAAGAGCTACTGTTTCATGATCAATCAATTTCCTTTTGTTTGACAGCATCTCTTTCATGAACTTCAAATATAGGGGCATTTGAGCTAAGTCTTCTGCAAAAGGGATGTTTATATGTAATTTCTTGAGAATCTCCAAAAATTTCCCAAATTGCTGTTCCAGATTTTGCTTCATAAGTCTTTGTGGATATGGAATTGGAGGTACATAAGCTTTGACTGGCATTCTAACTCGAACTTCTTCTTCAACTTTTTCTTGAACTTCAAGAGTCGACCCCTGTTCTTTTTCACTTTTCTGCTCTTCCACCACATTTTTCTTTTGGCACTTCTGCTTTTCATATTCCTCTGTAGTCACTTCAGATAGTTGAACCCCGCTCCTTGTTTTTATTGCATTAACATGCTCACGAGGGTTTGTTTCAGTATTACTAGGTAACTGTTCTGACTGTCTTGTTGAACTGCTACCTGCCAGCTCTCCAACCTGTTTCTTCAAATTTTTTATTTTAGCAGCTTGATTCATTAATTCTCCATTCTGACTCTTGACCAACTGGATTAACACTTCTATGTTCTCGGATATGTTTTTCTGAGATTGTTGTTGTTGTTGTTGCTGTTGCTGTTGCTGAAATCCAGGTAAGCGCTGGGCATTTTGATTGTTAGCCCATGAAAAGTTTGGATGCTTCCTCCATTCAGGGTTGTACGTCTGCGAGTACATACCCCCTTGTTGCCTCCAATTGTTCCCAACAAAGTTCGCATGCTCCTTATCCGGTTAACCTTGATATGCCATAGGACATTCTGATAATGCATGATTCTCAAAACAGTAATCACAAACTATGGTTGTATGTGCTGCAAGCACTGGCTGTTGATTCATGCTATCAAATTTCTTTGTCAATGCATCCAATTTAGCATTAATAGCTGTAATTTCATTGACCGAAGCTATTCCACCAGATTTCTGTGCAGTGCGATCTGAGTACCACTGATAACTGTTCGCCTCCATTTTCTCGAATATTTCTAAGGCCTCTTCATAGGTCAAATCCATCACAGATTGACCTACTTCTAAACCTGCATGCTTCTTGTTGTCATTGGTCAACCCGTTGTCGAACGTTTGAATTAGGATCCAATCATCTATTCCATGAGTAGGACATTGTCGAACCAGCTCGTTGAATCTCTCCCAAGCCTAAAAAATTGACTCCCCTGGCTATTGATTGAATGGAAGAATTTCACGCCTAAGCTTTGACATCCGGCCAGGTGGAAAGAACTTATCAACAAACTTTTGACTCATTACTTCCCAAGTCGTAATTGTGTGGAGGGGTAGCGTGTAGAACCATGCTTTTGCCTTGTCTGCCAACGAGAATGAAAATAGTTTCAACTTCAAGGCATCACCTGGAACTCCATTCATGCGCTGCATGTCACATAGTTCTTGGAAAGTCCTTAGGTGATCATGTGGATCTTCAGAAGGCAGCCCGTGGAATAAGGCAGAATTTTGGATCAAAGAGATCAAAGAAGTCTTGATCTCAAAGTTATTAGTAGGGATATCAGGGGGCACTATGCAAGTTCCAATGTTTCCTAATGGAGGAATCATATAATCTCTCAACGCCCGCCTCCCATGATTCGGTTGATTCTGCTGTTGAACAAGATTTTTTGCTGGCTGATTATCTTGATTTGCTTGATTAATCTGAATTCTGTTATTTGCCATTGCTAAATTTGTGTATTGAGCTGCTTCCAACTGTTGTTTTCGCCTTTGTCGAAAGGTGCGTTCAATTTCTGTATCAAAAGGAAGCAATTCAAAAGATTTAGTTCTTCTTAACATAAACTAAATAAAACAAAAATTAAAAACAAAAGCTGAAAATTAATATAAAAATAAAAATAAGCAAAATAAAGTTCAAAGTAAAATAAGAACTAATGGGTATCGATATTAATTAACAGTCCCCGGCAGCGGCGCCAAGAACTTGTTCACCGATATCTCGCGATATCCCCACAAGTGTACGGGTCGTGATAAGTAATAAAGTGGACCTTAGAGTCCAGATTATCGTCCCACGGAGACTGCTATTAATTATCGAAATATGTTAGTTCTAAACCTTATTTGAGCGGACAAAATAATTTGAGATTTTGAACTAAAACTAAGAAAATAATTAACGAATTAAATTGTGAAATTTGTTTTGTCTTGAAGAAATGATTGTAAAGTAGTTGAGATTCACGATTTCACCTAACCAATTAAATCAATTCCAATTCCAGTTTTATTTCCTAAATATGCATTCGGTCGAACACACTAATGTATATTGAAATTCCTCTCTCGAGTTTAAATCAATTCTACATAAATAAGTCAACCATGTATCTCTACAGAGGGTCCAAATATTCCTTATCCAGATGCATAACATACAAGAATTCACACACGACCGCAGTAATAACAAAAATATATCTCTATCTCTTGTTCAATTACTGAATTTATTACCATGTTCTAAGTTATTAACTCACCTCTCGGATTATGGAAATAACTCAATAAATCATCAATAAGTGGTCAATTCATTCACGCATTAAGAACAATAATAAATCAATACATGCAACGAAATCATTAAAACAATGGAATTTGGAATTAAAATAATAAACTAGGTTACATCGTTCATCCCAACATTGAATTTAGCTACACATCATAATCAAACAACATAAACAATAAAATATAGCGTTTATTGAAAATAACATAAGAGAATAGAAAGCTTGCACCAATTATCAATTCTTCAAGTATCTCCAAGTCTCGCCCCTTTTCAATGCTCCGATCTCTCAAGAATTTGACGTGAAAATCTCTATTGTGGCTCGTTCTATGGAGAGGCAAAGGTCCAGATTTCGTGTCTCATGTGTTGTATATATAGGTTTTGGAGAAACCTAGGTCAAGAAAGAAAGAATTCTTTTAAAAATCGCGAGAAAAAACCCACAGTCGGCCCAGCCGGATAAGGGCGCGATCACGTGGCTAATACCCTAGCGATCGCGTGGTTACGTCTTTAACTCTCGGGTCATAAATTCACACCATCTCGCGATCGCGTGGTACGTATCCAGCGATCGCGACTTCTGTCTTTTCTTGGCTGTGTAAGTTGGTCCCTGACTTTTAATTGCACCTTCAATCCTCAACTTTCAATTGTTGCGATTTAGTCCCCAAACTTTATATTCTTCTCGATTTTCCCGTTTAAGCTCTCAATTCCTTCACTTGGGTCCTCCAACCTCTGATTCGTTCACTTTGGCACCATGAACCTTCCCGGTTGTTATCACATATTTCTCACTTGCTCAATTAATCTCCAATTGACATCCAATTGCTTCATTTTTCCATTAATTGCTTCATTCTACATCTTTTGGGATATTTTCTGCAAAGTAACAATTAAACACAAATTAAAGAGCATATATTCTGAAACGAAAATAATTTCTTCTGATTTAGACATACAGATAAGTGTATAAATACACTTATCATGAAGCCAAATTTAGCTTTCTTAAAATGCCTACCTTGAAATATATCCCTAGAAAGCCACTTTTGAGCTATAGCCTTTTTATTGAAATTTAACCACAATACAAGCCATGAGAAATCCTATTCTTTGCTAATCTTCCATTCTTTTGAGCCTTGCATTGAAGGAATATATAGGCTTATTCACATGAGCTTCAATTTATTTTGGTTGAGATTGAAAGATATTGAGAATCAAAGACCTATGATGTAAGTCTCCTCTTTCTTTCGAGAAGTGGTAATGTGAAAGAAATGTTGGGGATAAAGTGGTTGAGTTGCAATCTATGATGTTCTTTTATTTGAAAAAATGAAAAAAAAAAAAATTCCTGCAACCTAATAGAGTCAAGCCAAAGTTGATATGATGTAACACCACCCTGATTAACCAAATTCCACTCTTTTGAGCATTAACCTTGACGACTAGATTTTGAGTTCGAAAGTAGGATCGAGCAATGACCTGTATTTCATAAATGGATGGAAGCAACAAGTATAAACTGTAATTCGTGAGCTTTAGAACCTATGAGCTGCTTTTACTCTTTATATTAAGCTCTTATTTATTTGATGTCTATCCTACATGGTTAGTTTGTTCTTGGATGTGCTCTCTTGTGCATGCCGTTGTAGCTTCTTGACTCAAGTGCAAAATATAGTAAAGGCATTAGGTTAAACCCAATTTGACCTTCTAAAAGGGTCTACCATGATACATGTACCAATAGAAGCCACTTTGAGCCTTAGCCTGTCTTTGAAATTTTGGTGTCAAGCTACAAGCCACGGATACCCGTTCTTTCATGCTACCTCTATCTTGAACCCACAAGAGAGGAATTTCACAAGCTTGTATTGGTTGAGAAGTATGAGATGAACTAAGCTTCAAAAAGATGAGCGATTTCACTTTGTGCTAATCAAGGATTAGGTGGTAATGGGGTCAAAAGGAAACAAGTAGCAATGAACTCATTTGAAGAAAAAAAAATTTAAGGTACCGGATCAAGAAATTCCCCGGTGAAGAGAATAAACCCTCAAGTAGATAACACGAATCAAGTGCTGAATCGATTGGATAGTAGGAAATAGTAGAAAATCACATTGAAAGGTGGAGGAAGAGATGATCGTGTTGAACCAATTCGTCTTGTGAACTCTCCTCTCAACTTAGCCTAAATATTTTCCTTTTATCCTACCTGACCCGAAGCCCCATTACAACCAAGTAATGACCTTTACTTTGCACTTGTATTATTGTTGGCTCCGATCATGACATCTAAGTAGTCTGTGGCAATGAATTCTCCTTACAGTGAGTTGAGTGAAAATTCTCATCCTTATACACTTTGTGCGAAGAGAGAAATACCTAGTGAGGGTGTTAACCCCCATTACTTATACTTATGAGTGGTTTGAATTGATTAGTCTATATTTCGTGCCTTCAAGTTTATCGAAACTAACACCCATGTAGTAATTCATTGATAGATGTTGAAATCATACTCACAAGAGGTGAAAGAGTTATGAAGTGATTTGATTGAAGTACATGGAGTCTAAGTGAGCTCTTGTGAAGAAGTTTGTATAATTCCTTCGATGAAAATAGTCAAAAATATATCCTTTTTATCCCACCTTACCCAAGCCCCATTACAACCAATGTTAAGACCCTTACTTTGCATTCAAAGTCATTGGTGGCTCCGATGTGATATATTAGCAAGAATTTTCTATGCTTTGACTTGAGAGTACATATATACTTTACACCCTAAACACTTTGAGGGTATTGTGTGAACCTAATGTGATGTGTTAAATTCCACTACATGTGGATTTCGAAAAATTGTTGAAGTGATTAGCCTTGTGTTGGTGGATGGGGATTTACTCTATTTTTGCTTGTATTAAGATTTAAATCCTTAAGGCATGATGATTTGGATTGTGGATGGATAGGTGGAGAGAGAATAATGAATGATGATGAGAACAATTCATTAACTTGAGTTAGTTTGTGTTTGAGGACAAACATTGTCTAAGTGTGGGGGGATTTGATAGAATGCATAATTGTTGCTTAATTCATTATATATGGTTTTAAATGTTTAATTTATGGATATTGATTATATTTTATGATTTTTGGATTAGATGGAGTTGGATCAATTTGGACTCAATATTTCAAATTAAAAGATGAAGTTTGGAACTCAAAGTACACAATCAGAGAAGGACTTTGCATAAAGCGTGGGCACGCCTTACTGTTTCATGAAGACTTAACTTATATAGGCGATTTTTGGATGGGGAAAATATTACTATTGGACCCATAATTATTTTCTAAGAGGATATGAATATTTAGAGAGATTATTTATGTAATTAATAGATTTTTATTATTTTAGGGAATAATTAGATTTTGATAAAAAGAAGGAAACTAGATCCTTCCTTATCTCTAGGAATCTTTCCATACAAGGACTCTCTATCCCTTTTTCTTGTTCAGGGTCTTAGGTTTTCCATCATTCTCTTCTCTCTTAGTTTTATTTTTCCTTCTCAATTTTTATGGATAGCTAAATTATTATTCCAGTTCAAGGATAATCGAAGTGTTGATTCTTCAAGAATTGTGAGATCTAATTAGTTTTATTGTTCTTTTATCTCTTTTCTATTTATATATCTTTTGTTTGCATTGAAGTTGTTGTCTTGATTAATTAATACAAATTGCATGTTGTTTTAATTGTCAAAACGATACTTAGTCAATTATGAATCTAAATCCATAATTGTTTAGGTTTTCTAATACAAGTGGCAAATAACATAGTTGATTATAGATATATTTTTGACTCATGTTATGGAGATATATAACCTAACTCAAATGAATTACACGTGTGAATTTGTTGGTTAGAATTGGTCGTCTCTCTAGAGATTAATGCTATTGGTAAATTAAATCTTAAGATCGTATCTAGGGTTGTTCATTAATTAGGGAAATAATCAACGAGCGTCTCTTGATTATTGAGATAGTAAGGAGAGATAGGTTGTTAGATCATATCAATGACCATAAACATTTAGAAAATGAGTAAAAGATTCTATTTTTGCATCTATGATCAATTTTATGAATCAATGCTAAGATTATACCTTGGGCTGGATACTTATTTAATTTGATATTTTCATCATTTTATATTTTCAAAATTCAAAACCCCCTTTGTTTTCAATTTATTGTTTTAATTTCTGAAGAATTAAGTCTAACAAATCTCTGTGAATTCGACCTTGCTCACCACTATTACAATTTATTTTTATAAGAGCAAGAAAATTTATTATTTGTTGAATTCGACACCCATCAGTATTCCTCCTTTTGTGAGAACACTTTTTTGGCTTTGTGCATCTGCATTAGTAAAGGGAAGAGTGGGTTAGCCAAATACTCAAGTACATTGTAAATTAAGTAAAAAGAAAAACATGCTAGAATTGAGAATTCACTTTACTTTCTTTATTCATGTAATGATAGAAACGTTTAACTGCAATTTATGGAATGTTGAATATCAATGTTCGTATTTTGTTTAAAACCCTCTTTCGAATGGTGAATTAAAACTTATTTCTATATGTGATCCGACTATAGTTCTATGATGAATACAAACTTATAGAGAAGCATTAAAGTTTTATGATCACTTTGGAAGATAAAATAAAGCATTGGGGTATGTTTCTGTCCCGTGTCAAACTTTATGGAAATTAAAATGAATATAATGAATTCCTAATCTTTTGAACTTAAGGAATCATCACAACATTCATACAATAATTAACTAGGAAATTGTAGAAACCTGGAATTCATAAATAATTGCATTAATTAAACATAAATCAAAACATAAAATTCGGAAAGTAAAACTTCATAACAATTCTAACATAAAATGCCTATCCTAGATACATGATAAAAGTTAAATCACAACATAAATAATTGGAGTTCATCACCCGGTTCATCATGTTGTAGAAGAATCTTCAATCTTGAATCATATGCAAATTTCTCCCCTCAATGTTTGACAGCGTTTTAATATGGTCATATATGATTTGGAACAGATTGGGAGCCCAAGAAGGTGCATAACATCTGTTATACATAGGTATCCACAAAACCTAGGTGAAAAAGGAATAAAACTTGTTGATAATCGCACGAAAAAGCCTAGCTGCGACCTAGTCGGAAAGGTGTGCGACCGCGTAGTACAATCCTACGCAATCAAGTAGTTTTACGATTTTGGTTCTTTTATTTTTGTAACCACTTACACGACCTCACATTATAAACCCACGCCAGCGAGTGGTTATACCATTCCTGTGCAATTTTCATCTTTGATTTATGACATGTTGGTCGTCATTCTTTTATTGCACTGTATGTCCTCCATCTTTTGATTAGATCAATTTGGTCCATGAACTTCTGATATCTTCCGATTATCTCTTCTTTGCCTTAATTGACTTTATGTACTCCATATGTGTATACTTTAGCACCCATTTATCATCCAATTTCTCCATATTTGCTTACTTTTCTCGATTTTGGGATCATTTCTGAAATATAAACCAATAACAACTAAATCAATAGGTTTTATTATAAAACAACAATAATAGATCCTACTTTCAGCATGTAAATAAGTGTATAAAATAAACTTATTAGTAGCTCCTACATTTTTCAGCCTTAAGGGCATCATCCTATAACAATAAAACTTTATGTTCTAATAAATGAAGTGTGTTCCTCGTCTTCATCAAACATGGGGATTTGATTATACCCTGAAGTTGGATCAATGAAGCTGAGGAGTTGGTGTCCAGCTGAAGCATCCACCATTTGTTCTATCCACAATAGCGTGAAATTGTACTTTAGGCAAGCGTTATTTAGGTCAGTGAAATCATTTGCTGCCCATTGAGGATAGAGTGGTTCTTTTATGGATCCATTACTTAGCAAATTTATCACTCCCTTCGCCAATGCTTTGTAACGTTTTGGGATCAAAGCTGGTCATTTCTGTCTTTTTGATTTGATATTGAAAATTTAAAGTTGTCTAAATTTTATGTTTAAACAAACAAACTGTCACAGATATGTCTAGACAGTAACAAATTAACAGAAACGTCAAATTTTGTTTAGTACAGATCCAGATGAATCCTGGTGACCCAGATTCATCTGGATATTAGTTCGTGAACAGATTAACCAAATAATGCAGAATTATAAATAGACAAGAACAAAATAATTTGAGCTTAACGTGGAAAAAACCCTAATGGGGAAAACCCACATGCCCGCATCCTGCGAACAAAAATCAATCACTATATAAGAAAAGGTTTTACACAGATCAATCTAAGCTATAGGATAAATCTACGCATAAACTTATCAAACACCCAAGAAATAAATCAATCCCTGATCCTTCTATGGTGTGTAATATGAGCTGGCGTCCCACCACTCTTCAGTAGCTTTATTTGAAACTGCAACAATCTTCAGCAACACGAACTCCCGTTCGATCTTGATCCAAACCGCCCGTTTGATCTTCACGCTGAACGTCTTTTCTTCTCTCAGTGATTGATAAACTCCTCCCGAAGAAACACGATTTACAAATCGATTTTTGGCATGAAAGAATAAGCTCTATATCTCTAGATTATTCATGCACATCAAGAAGTCATACAATGAAGAAGTCGTATATGTATTTTGTACCACACGAATTTTTGCTCCTTTGACTTCTTGGAGAAAACGTCAATATTTCGCCTATTTAAATGCAATTGGATTTCTTGACCATCAAGAATCCTTATTGCATAAAATCTCTATTACCTGCAAGTTAATCAAAGGTAATTAGAGATAATGGTAAAATAATCATAAATCTTACCATTAGTAAAGATAAGGTAGGATAATCACAATAGGTTATGGAATAAAAGATCTTACCATATGAAGTGATAAACTTGATTACCAAGGATCAAGATACTCGGCCATATCAAGTAAGAGATCTTACCATTTTGATTATGCAAGGGCATTAAGAGATTTTCGGCCAATCACAATATTCCTCGATTAATATTTCTTGATGTAAT
Source organism: Ligustrum vulgare (assembly GCA_963555705.1). Classification (NCBI taxonomy): domain Eukaryota; kingdom Viridiplantae; phylum Streptophyta; class Magnoliopsida; order Lamiales; family Oleaceae; genus Ligustrum; species Ligustrum vulgare. The sequence continues at coordinate 50,527,078 of OY743176.1, read as the reverse complement.
CTTACCATAAAAGATAACCTTAGATACCAAGAATCAAATTATCAAGATTTCGGCCTAATCACAAACTTATCCTCGGCCAATAATAAACTTGGATATCAAGGAATAAATCATCAAGATACTCGGCATCAAGATTTTCGGCCAATCAATATATTCTTAAATCTTGAATCCTTATCAAGAGTGATAAGTGATAGAATTCTAGCCCAAGAATATAATTATCACAGTAGTTCTTGATCATTATCATAGAAGATAAGCAACAAACATTATCACAATATATAGGAGATAAAGACAATATTACGTCCAAGAAATAATTAAGTGATTTAATTATATTTAATAAATTACTAAATAAAAATATTTAGTAATAAACTAAATTTTTCAAATTACAAACCTGTAGGAAAATAGAAAAGGCCAATAAACATAACTTAAAATAAGTCAACAATTTCCCCCTTTGGCTTTTTCTATTTTTCCAAAACCTAATCATCTTTTCACAAACATAGAAAGAAGTAACATGCAATTATTAAGCTCTCCCTATCAAAATTCTCCCCTTCAATTCATGCACCATAATAAGCTTACTTCAACAAATTCATGCATGTAACGAGAGAAAAATAATAAGCACATAAATGAGAATCAAAATAAACCAAAAGTTGCTTCAACATTCAATCAATCAGAAAAGATGAGACTACTCCCCCTTTTTGGAAGAAATAGGGGAAGCAATCCACATCCTGTAACCTGCCAATGTAAGCACGAGGAGACAAAAATAAGTTACAGACAATAAAACCTAGGAACACAAAAAAATGCTCCCCCTTACTACAACACTAAGAAATATAATGCAGTAGGATATCTATGTCTCTCCCTAACGACCCCTCAAACATAGAATTCATGCAAACATGCAAAATAGATTCCAGTTGCCCAATTCGGACATCCTGTCCAGTTGATTCAGGTTGGCCAGATCCATCTATAGGTCTCTAGACACCCAGATATCTGGTTTTTCTTTTGAAGAACCTCCAAGCAACTGATCCAGCGTGTCTTCAAGTCTTTTGACACAAACCATGTAATCAGATACCTCTTCCTTCAACTCAATAATCTCTGCTTCTAGCTGGCCAAGTCTGGCATCCTGGTCAGACGAATCCTATTTATCAGCAGTGTCACCCAAAACCTATTTCCTGTGAGAGGTCTGCACCTCCAGTGTTTTCCTGCATCTAACCATGTTTAACACCTTGGGAGTGATCACCAGATCATCCTCTAACGTCTGAATACCCTGATCATGAAGAAATTGTGAAATAATCCAAGGATAAACCAACAAATATGTATTACCTTGTCGAGGACCATTTCCCGAGACTCGACCAACAATTGATTCCTCTGCTTTCTCTTCTTCATCCTCTGGATCACCAGATTCATCTGATGTACCCGAGTCCGGGTTAGATCCATCTATGTCTTCTGACAATTCATTTTTCAGATTTACCTTCTTTCACATCTTTTGGCATCTCCCCCTTTGTTTCAGACTGTTTGCTCGAATTTTCTCGAGCAACAATCAATTCACTTCGAATATCAAAGGGAGAAAAGTGACTGGTAGGAAGATTATCAAACATAGGTTTCGAATTTGCACCCATAACTTATGGCTTGGTGGTTGAGTCGCCTTGGCTTGGTTCGGAAATAGGCTGAGTTGGAATTTGAAATCGTTCTGGAATGAGTAAGAACGGCTGGTATGGAGGCAGTGAAGGAGATTTGAGGAGAGATTTTTGAGGAATTTGAGTACAAGTAGAATTCAAGGGATTTTGAATTTCATTCCTTGTAGAGAAAGATATCTCTTGAGAATCCTAGTTTATGCCAATTTCCTTTCCTTAAAAAATGGGATAAATATAGAAACAAAATATGTTAAGAATTAGGAAACAAATAAATTACCAAAATTGGGCCCCACAATCAGCTGACTTGTTCTACAAGATTTGTACATATTAGCCCTCGATATACTGCCTTAAAATTAAAGATTTTCAGAATAAAATTTAAAATTCGTGAATATGGAAAAATCTAAATGCATCTGGATACCTGAGACATGTTTGAGTACTTGTTGGAATCTATTGAGGTTGATACATCCAGAAGTGTAGGACACCACGTACATGATTAAGTTGATTAAGTGCGTCTGTGATCCGAGCAACCCTTAGTCATCAACATACTGTAAAAAATCATATGATTGCCCTGACTTATTGATTTTTCATCGTAGTGCACAATAAGACCGATCAATATCTATATTAAGTGCATTTTCTCAAATCCGGCTTGCCGACTTTTTCATATTGTGGCAATGTCTTTTGGAGGTGGAAACAACTTCACACAATTCCCAGAAGTTATCTTACTAGATTTTCCCCTTTCTTCTATGATATTTCCGTATTTACCTTAAATCATTATATTTTGAAGCTAAAGGGTATGAACTTGGCTTGGATAGGCAACCTTCTTTTCCACTAGCCCTGCCCTTGGATAATAAGAATAAGCGTGCAATGTTATAAGCAAGTTTCATATCATAGGTCTACACACAGAATATGAAATCTCATCCAGTAACAACCATATGACTTAGACAACAGTGACTTATCCTTAGGATTGTCCAGATTTGAGTGCTAGTTAAATTCATCCGGAGACATGTTGATTGCCTTCAGCCAGACGTATCTGTCTCGTTATCAACCTCAAGCACTCAGATATATCTGCAAGCAAAAACATGATCTACTTCGTATAAGAATACGATAAGTTACCCTAAATGCATGCAAAACGAAAAAAGAAAAAAAATGCATTTTTTTTTTAAATATGCATGTTCCTATTCAGGAGGAGATAATACTCCAATTTGTTTCCAAAAGCTTTCAAATTTGACAGTATCGAGGGCCTTGGTGAACAAATCTGCAAGTTGTAGATTAGTCTGTATGTGCTCCAGATTGATAATCTTTTTTTCCACCAATTCTCTACTGAAGTGGTGTCTGATAATAATGTGTTTTGTTCTGGAGTACTGGACAGGGTTTTTACAGATGTTAATGGCACTAGTGTTATCACAGTACATAGTGGCTTGTTTTGAGATATCTCATAATCTTCCAACATTTGTTTCATTCAAAGGAGCTGAGTACAGCAACTACCGGCTGCAATATACTCTGCTTCGGCTGTGGAAAGGGACACTAAATTTTACTTTCTGCTTAGCCATGCTACCAGATTGTTTCTAATGTAAAAGCAGCCTCCAGATGTGCTCTTCCGATCATCCACATTTCCAGCCCAGTCTGCATCTGAATAACCTGCAAGAAGGGCAGTGGTATCTCTTGTAAACTAAATTCCATAACTTAATGTACCACTTACATATCTGATGATCCTTTTTACAACAACAACATGAGACTCCTTGGGTTTTGGCCTGATATCTTGCACATACTTCAACATTGAAGGATATGTCTGGCCTACTGGCAATAAGGTACAGAAGACTTCTAATCATGCTTTTGTAGAGGGATGTATCTACATCCTTGCCTCTGTCATCCTTTGAGAGTTTCAATGTAGTTGCCATGGGAGTTCTCATGGCCTTTGCATCTTCAAGTCCAAATTTCTTCATCAGATTTTTAGTATATTTTTCTTGAGATATGAATATGCCAGATTCATCCCGTTGTACCTGCAAACCAAGGAAAAATGTTAGTTCACATACCATACTCATTTCAAATTCTCTTTTCATTGTGTTTATAAATTCATCAAGATTGGACTTAGATGTAGACCCAAATACAATGTCATCAACATATATTTGAGCTACAGTTAGTCCAGGATTTAGATGCTTAATGAAAAGAGTTTTACCAGTTCCTCCCCTTTTGTATCCGTTACTTAGCAAGAATGATGTGAGCCTCTCATACCAAGCTCTGGGGGCTTGTTTCAATCCATACAAGGCCTTTTTGAATTTAAAGACATGGTTCGGGTGAAATGGATCTGTGAATCCTTGGGGCTCCTCCACATAAACTTCCTCATTGAGTACACCATTTAGGAACGCACTTTTGACATCCATCTGGTAAATCCTGAAATTTATGTAGCAGGACACAGCTAACAACAGCCTGATGGATTACAGTCTGGCTTCTGGAGCAAATTTTGTCAAAGTCTATCCCTTCAATCTGGGTATAGCCTTGAGCAACAAGTCTGTCTTTATTCCTAAGAACATTTCCTTGTTCGTCTAATTTGTTCTTGAAGATCCATTTAGTTACAATTATATTACCTTCTTTAGGACGTGATACTAGTTCCTAGACGTTGTTTCTTTCAAATTGGTTGAGTTCCTCCTGCATAGCCTGCACTCAGTTTTCGTCTGTCAAAGCTTCTTAGACATTTTTTGGCTTGATCAGGGACATATGGCACATGTTTCCCATTTCAGCAGCAAATTTTCATCTGTTTACATTCCCTTTAGACACATTAGTGAGAATGTTGTCGAGTGGACGAGCCTTTTGAACTCTAGCAGATGGTCTTTTCTGCACTTCTGGTTCTGCAGCACTAGATGTATCTAAGTAGTCAGTTGAATCTGGATGGATAGATGTGTCTCGGTAGCCAGATTCATCCACATCACATTCTTCAGTATTATTTTAGATTTCTGCTTGGAGTAGTCTTTCTTCTAGTTTCTCAATTTCGATGTGTTGTTTTGGTGGGATGTCCAACTAATCAGCTTCATCTTCCTGTTCATCATCCTTTTCATTACCAGATTTCTGAAAAAGATTAGCAACACTATGAAAGGCATCAAACTTTTTACACATGAACATGACCCAAGTATATCTGGAAAAATTATCAACGCATATGTAAATGTATCTCTTACCACCAATACTTTCCTTTTGAATAGAACTCATCAAATCCATGTGAGTAAGTTCAAGAATACAAGAGGTGTTGAGAGATATACCTGGCCTGTGTTGATGTTTGATTTGCTTACCCTTTTGAAAATCAGTACAGATTCCATCTGGAATGTTCTTGATATTGGGTAGGCCTCTCACGGCTTGTAGTTTAACCATCTTTATGGGATCATGGTAGTTTAGATGTCTTTACTGGTTGTGCCATAAATCCTCGATTTTAGCCCTTACAGAATTGCAAGTTATGTGACTTTCAAGTGTATAACATTTATCCTTGGATCTAATTCCCTTAAACAAGACATTTTCCAATGGATTTAAGTTCATGTCACAACTCAATACCTTGCAATAATCTTTAGAAAATTGGACAAGCAGGTTATCATCACATAATTGACCTACACTAATCAAGTTTGCTTTAAGCCCAATAACATACAAAACATTTGTTAATGTAGGCAATCCTTTGATATTGATGATACCAGATCCATCTATCTTACCCTTTTGTCCATCACCAAAGGTAACAACACTTGTCTCACCTTTTTCAAAGTGTGACAACAAAGAGAGATCACCTGTCATGTGTCTAGAACATCCACTATCAAAATACCAAGTGTTAGGAATCAGAGTACTGAAAGATAATTGAACTACATAAGCGTTAGTTCTAATTTTCTTTTCTTGCCTAGAAACAAGTCTTCTTTTGTGTGAGTTGATTAATTTCAAGTACTCATGACACCTAAAAACATCATGACCAGACTTAGCACAAAAATTACAGAATACCTGGAAGACAGATGTATCCTGCTGACTCTGATGAGGTTGAAATTTTCTACCAGTATGACGGACACATTCATCCTTCTTGTACATATTCGATTGAAATTTTCTACCTGGATGTTTCCTGGCTGGATGTGAGTACTGAGTTCCAGCAGCGTTGAACGGATGATGGTAGGGAGTAGATGCGTTTGTGTAGTTTCTGCCTTGCTCCTTCTTTCCATATCCCGTTTCTTTCACAAAGACCATCCTGTTTTCATGAGTTTTACCTTTACCCTTACCTTCATATCCAAGTCCACTCTTTTTGCTAGCAGGTCTCCCACTATTCAGGATTTCGTCAAGCTGGACAGATCTAAGTACCAGTTTCTTAATCTTGTCTTGTGCTTTAGCAAGTTCTGAGCTTAACCTGCTTACCTCATTTTGTTCGTCATCTGGGAATGCAGATGTGTCTAGATGTCTTTCCCTGCTGTGTTCAGTGAAGGCCTGCAACAGTTGAATCTTTTCTTCTGCATCTTGAAGTTCTTTCCTCAAAATTTCAGTGTTTAATCCAGATTCTTCTGAGTTAGTTCCTGCATAAGAAGAGTTTCCAAAATCAGTTCCAGGTGACTCTAAAGCAGTAAAGATAGTTACCTATTTTTCAGAATTGCAACTGTCTGAATCTGATCTAGATTCATCTGTGTCTCCATCACTCGATGTATCATTCATGACCATCCTTCCTTTGGTCTTCTTTAGAGTGTTGGGACATTCTGCAACTATGTGTCCATATCCTTCACATTCTCTGCACTGAATACGATTCTTAGGCTTTCCTTCAAATGAATTAGCATTGTTCCTAGGATAGAAATTGTTTTTCTTCCTTTGTTTTTGTTGATTTTGATTCTGGCTTTGAAGGTTGGAAGATATTTCTTTCTGTTTGCATTTGAGGAATTTCTTGAATTGCCTGGTGAGAAATGCAATGCTTTCATCCTCATCTGTCTCTCCAGATTCATCTGGCTCTTCATTGCTTGCTTTGAACGCAATCCTTGATTTCTTATCTTTCTTTCTTCGGGCCAAATTTAACTCATAGGTCATTAATGAGCCTACAAGTTACTCAACTCGCATGGTTGAAAGATCATTGCTTTCTTCAATGGCTGTTACTTTTTGTATGAAATCTATCTGGTAAAGATCTGAGAATCTTTTGTACAATCTGCTCATTAGAGTCTATTTTACCAAGGGCTTCAGCTGAGTTTGTGAGATCACTCAATCTGGCATAGAAACTTTTGAAGTCTTCTCGCTCATCCATAGATAGTTGTTCAAACTCAAGAGTGATCATCTGTAGCTTGGAGGTTTTGACAGCATTGGTTCCTTCATTTGTTACCCTCAAAGCATCCCATGCTTCCTTGTCGATTCTTAAGGACGAAATCAACCTGAATTGACCTGGATCAACCAAAGAGACAATAGCGTTAAGTGATTTTAAATTCCAATTTGTATTAGCTAATTCATCAGTAGTATAAGCACTTCCAGATACAGCTGTGACAATACCTCCAACAGTGACAGTGGGTGAAGTGTAACCCTCAAGGACAGATGTCCAACAACGTTCATCAATAGATTGAATAAAAAATTCCATAGGAATTTTCCAATATGTATAGTTACTACCAGTTAACACAGGTGGCCTAAGATATGCAGAATTTTCCATTTTAGACAATCGGATCTCACTTTCTAGAAGTGAACCCGCTCTGATACTAATTTAAAATTTAAAGTTGTTTAAATTTTATGTTTAAACAAACAAACTGTCACAGATATGTCTGAAGAATAACAAATTAACAGAAACGTCAAATCTTGTTTAGTGCAGATCCAGATGAATCCTGGTGAGCCAGATTCGTCTGGATATTAATTCGTGAACAAATTAACTAAATAATGCAGAATTATAAATAGACAAGAACGCAATAATTTGAGTTTAACGTGGGAAAAACCCTAACAGAGAAAACCCACGTGCCCGCACCCTACAGACAAAAATCAATCACTATATAAGAAAAGGTTTTACACAGATCAATCTAAGCTATAGGATAAATCTACGCATAAACTTATCAAACCCCCATGAAATAAATCACTCCCTAATCCTTCTATGGAGTGTAATATGAGCTAGCGTCCCACCACTCTTCAGTAGCTTTATTTGAAACTGCAACAATCTTCATCAACACGAACTCCCGTTCGATCTCGATCAAAACCTCCCGTTTGATCTTCATGCTGAACGTCTTATCTTCTCTCAGTGATTGATAAACGCCTCCGGGAGAAACACGATTTACAAATCGATTTTTGGCATGAAAGAATAAGCTCTATATTGCTAGATTATTCATGCACATCAAGAAATCACACAATGAAGAAGTCTTATATGTATTTTGTACCACACGAATTTTTGCTCCTCTGACTTCTTGGAGAAAACGTCCATAATTCTCCTATTTAAATGCAATTGAATTTCTTGACCATCAAGAATCCTTATTGCATAAAATCTCTATTACCTGCAAGTTAATCAAAGCTAATTAGAGATAATGGTAAAATAATCATAAATCTTACCATTAGTAAAGATAAGGTAAGATAATCACAATAGGTTATGGAATAAAAGATCTTACCATATGAAGTGATAAACTTGATTACCAAGGATCAAGATACTCGGCCATATCAAGTAAAAGATCTTACCATTTTGATTATGCACGGCCATTAAGAGATTTTCCGCCAATCACAATATTCCTTGATTAATATTTCTTGATGTAATCTTACCATAAAAGATAACCTTAGATCCCTAGAATCAAATTATCAAGATTTCAGCCTAATCACAAACTTATCCTTGGCCAATAATAAACTTGGATATCAAGGAATAAATCATCAAATATTTCTTGATCATTATCATAGAAGATAAGTAACAAACATTATCTCAATATATAGGAAATAAAGACAATATTACGTTCAAGAAATATTTAAGTAATTTAAGTATATTTAATAAATTACTAAATAAAAATATTTAGCAATAAACTAAATTTATCAAATTACAAACCTATACGAAAATAGAAAATGCCAATAACCATAACTCAAAATAAGTTAACAGATATTAGTATAAACGTAGATGTGGTGGCTTGTGTGTTTCGAATCTATACCTTCCATGTCGGAATGGATCCACACGAAGATATAAGTCTCCACCCCTGGTCTACCTTGATCGGCCTGAATGATGTCCATTTCTTCCACAAGTTCGGAATAGTCCACACCTTTCTTGTAGATAATCTAGGTAGCATTCTCGTGTTGTCCTTTGGTCGCCTCAAATCGTGGTGACTCCATGCGAAGTGGAGAATCTCAAACGATAGTATTTTATTTAAGTAGCTTACTTTAGCTAATGAAGAATTGCTCATCCTAATATGGCATTAGAATTTAAAGTGATGTCTAGGACCACAAAATTAGCTATGAAAGCTATTTCACATCTTGGTTGAATATAATCACATGTGAAGCCTTGTATTTTAACCAAATGTGGTTTGAGGTGATATTGATCAACTTTCATCTTTTTTAAAGTATCCTAGAGTATAGGAGATTTACAACACTACCATCGTCCACAAGTATTCTATGTATTTTAATTCCAAAAACAGTCATGATTATCACTAGTGTGTCAGAATGTGGTTGCAAAATGCATCTTTCATCTTCTTCACAAAAGTTAAAAGATCCCAGCTTCTCTGATCAGCTCTTGCATCTTTCCCTTAGAACCGGTCTGAGTTATGTTCCCACTAACCAATGCGTGGATCTCATCAGGTTGAGCTTGTTGAACATTATCTAATGCTAGAATAATTGGATATGATGGTTGCAGACCTGGAGTTTTCTTGGTTTCATTTCTCTGTGTTACAAATTCACGGAGGTGGCCTCCCTTGAGCAACTTATCTATTTTACCTTTCAGGTCCTGCATTTGGCAGTGTTATGTACGGAAGACCATTGATACTTGCAATATTTGAAATGTTCCAAGTAGGCTAACTCTTTCCTTAAAGGTCTAACTTGAGGAAGAATCAATCTTAATGCTTGAAATCCTTGACTCAAAGTTGTTCCTACTGGGTTCCTTTTCTTAATTATTCTCTATTTCTCTATCTAGTTCGTTTGTTTTAGCTCCGACATGAGTCTAGGGATTCATGGAATCCTTAGCACTTTCGAATATGTAAGCTTGTAAAAGGAACTCAAAATATGTTCGGGTCCTTCTTCACAGACTGACCACCAGAATCAAGAATGTAAAATTAATGTAGACGGGATTTCCATAAGCAAGAAATCATCTTATACATGTTCCATATCCACAATATGTCGATTGAATCGACTCAAATAACTCCTTAAAGATTCGTTTTTTCCTTTGTATGATGGTTACCAAGCTTTCTTTTGGTATGGTGGGAATTTCGAATCGCATGAATTGTTTCAAAAACTTCGAACTTAATTAAGCCCAACTTGATATTAAATGTTTTACGAGATTACGAAACAACCTTTGAGCCTGGTCTCCCAAAGTTAGTGTGAAAGCTCTACACATGATTGCATTGTTTATAACTTGAAACTCTATCCAAGACATGTATTGGTCAAGATGGGATACTGGGTTTGTTTCTCTATTGTAACCACTCAAGTGGGGCATCTTCATCTTCTCTTTAGTAGTTAGGCTAATATCATTTCATCAAACGAAGATGATCTTCTTACTGAATATTTTGTAGATCCGACTCCTTCATGTCTAGCTTCCAGTTCAGATAAGCATTTTTTCAACTGTTCACCTTTGCTCACGTCCGACTTGGGAGACGTAAGAAATGGAGGCTGATTCAGTGGCATGGTAGAACTTATAATAATGATATGTGTTTCCCTTTGGTTTATCATTTAGTTCGGTTGGTGATTTTCCCTTGTTTTCATTCTTGCTTCTTGATTTGGATTTCTAGTTCTAGTTGGCCTACTTTGGGAATCATCAGGGCTATTTGTAACGACTTGGCTCCCTCGCTGGGGCCTTCTCCGAGCTGTACTCATAGTCTTTCCACTCCCCCTGGCTCCCTCGGTGGGGCCTTCTCCAGAAGTGGATTTTTGCCTTCCGCAGGATTCGAACCATGTACCTAGGGGTTTAGTACAATGATTCTTAGAATTCTGCTACCATTAGACCACTTAGAAAATACGAAAATCATTAAAATAAGACTTTCAACCATTTAACGATTATTGCCACCATCATCCATCACTTGCCACCGTCTCCGAAATCTGCAAAACTGTTAAAAGTGGAGTGAGCATTTCAAAAATGAAATACTCAGTAGACTCATCGCCAATTAATTAATCTACAAGATAATTGAACATATAAATGCCGGCTCTTTAGAAAACGGGTGTGGGTTGCTCTTTGTGTGCATTTAAGCACTTGGCTTATTTTGAAAATCATAGGCCTTTTAGAAAACATAGGGTGTGGATTGCTCTTCGTGTGCATTAAAGCACTTGGCTATTTTGAAAATCATAGGCTCTTTAAAATCATCGGGTGTGGGTTGCTCTTTCTTTGTGCATTATAGCACGGGGCTCTTTCTTCTGGTGCACATAAGGCACATATGTTATGCATAACACCATCATTCATCTTGCAAGATATTCTCTTCTTTCTTTCTTTCTCATGCATTAAAGCATGTAAGTTATGACAAGCATAACAACATCGTTATTTCCGAAAAAATACATTCTCATTTTCATAAAAATAACTTTTCATAAGTCACATAACATTCACATGCAATCATAGTTTAAATCAATTAATAGGGGCGAGTCTACCTTAAATCCGACGAGTGCAAAGTTGAGCGGGAAACGACTTTCATTCTTTAATTCTCCGTACGCTTCATCTAGCCCATAAGTTACCTTAGTCTTTTGAAATATATATTTTAAAAATGATAAATTATAATTTGAGGACTGAAATTGATGTTTTGAAAGTTGAGGGACTAAAATGAATACTTTGAAAGTTGAGGGACTAAAATGAATACTTTTGAAAGTTGAGGGACTGAATGATACTTAGGGGTTAAAATAATAACTTTAAAAGTTTGAAAGGACTGAAATAAAACATTTTAAATTAAAAAGGGACTGAATTGAAAGACTTTGGAACTTGGGGACTAAAGTGTAATTTTTGAAAGTTAAAATATTAAAATCGAAATCTTATAATCAGATCTTTCCTCTTTCTCTTACCATTCTCTCACTCACCACTCTCTCTCTAACTCACTACATCCGCAGAGAAGGATGGTGATTCGACCACCTCTTCCTGACTAACGCGAGTCAAAAACTCCGGCGTCTTCATCGGCGCTTACAATCCCGGCGATAGCGCCATCGAAGGGCGGTGACATCAATGATTTAGAGGCAGTAGAAGGTATAGTTTGGGTGTGAAAAATTGAGGCTCGGATTTGGGATTTGGGCTGTGGTTTTTCCGGTGAACATACTGGTGGTCGAGGTGAGTATTTTCAGTTAATCTATTTTGGTTTTACGTTGGGGATTGATTTGGAGGAAAAGTGAGGCGGAAATGGCGGTTGCGGGTTTGAAATTTCCGGCCATGAATCCGGCTATTCAAGGTAAGTGTTTAGCTCGATTCTCCTTGGTCTTGGATTGATTTGGGTTTTTTGGTTTGATTCTTGAGTTGAGCGGTGGCCGATGGTGATTGGTGTGTGAATTTTGGAAAAGGCAGAGTGGTGGTTCTTAATTCCGGTATTGCAGTTGTGGTTGATGGTGGTGTTGGTTTGGTATGGTGGTGCAGTGGCTGGATGAGGTTGGTGGCTGTGGAGGTTGTGAATTTCAAATATGGCAGTGATGGTGAAGGTGAGGTGGTGATACATTGGAGCTGCAGGTGCTGAGTGCAGACGGTAGTGATTTCGATTTTTCAATTGGGTGGAGTTGAGGTGGTTGTGATCTGTGATTGTGTGGATTGAAATCATTGACTTTGGTTGTGAAAATGATTGAGGTCTTGGTGTTAGGCTATGGATTCATCTTTGGAATTTTGCTTTGGTAGGCTATGGATTCATCTTTGGAAATTTGCTTCACATTCTGCTATGTCTACGGTAGATTGGGGTGGTTGAATTTGGCAAGGAAGGTTTGGTCATTGTTCATTGCTGGTGGTGGAAATGGTGGAATCTGATGGTGACATACATGGTTCTTGCTTGTGAAATTGTGGTGGATTGAATTGGGTTGATGGAGATGGTGCAGGTTGGTTGTAAATCTTGGTTTTTTTGTAACGACTCGGCTCCCTCACTGGGGCCTTCTCCGAGCCGTACTCATAGTCTTTCCACTCCCCCCTGGCTCCCTCGCTAGGGCCTTCTCCATAAGTGGATTTTTGCCTTCCGCAGGATTCGAACCTTGCACCTAGGGGTTAAGTACAAAGATTCATGGAATCCTGCTACCATTAGACCAAGTGGTATTTTATAATCGTACGGTCGCAATCCTTGTGGGATTGATATCCGGACTCTAAGTCTACTTTATTACTTATGCGACCCGTACACTTGCGGTGAGCAACAATAAGTAGCTACACCTATATCAACAAGAGAAATATAACTGTGTCCATACCAAATCAACAATAGAAACTGATAAGTGTATTTTATACTCCTATTTCTATCCTAAAAGTAGGATTTTATATGTTCGTTTGAGAATATTTGCTATTGACTTCTTTATTATTTGTTTATATTTCAGAAATAACCCCAAAGTTGAGAAAACAAAGGAATTGGTGCAAAATCAATTCAATTGGATGGTAAAAGTACTAAGTTGGGCAAATCAAGAGTTGATCGAGGGGAAAATTGGAAGAAAAGTGAAAGAAAGAATCAAATTGGTAGAAATCAAAAGTTCAAGGACTTAATTGCATCAATCTGAAATTGAAGGATTGAAGAGCAATAAAGAAAGAGGACTAAATTGCAACATTTAAAAGTGGAAAATTGCATTACATAGCTAACACCATGCGGTCGCATGGTGTAACATCCATGATGTCACATGACTGCATAAAAAAGAAACAAAGGAGAAATTGTTATAACCGTACGGTCGCATGGTTATCCGACTGGACCACGCAGCTAGGTTTTTTACGCGAAATTCAACAATTTTTCAGCTTTTTGACCTAGGATTCAACCTAAGCTATATATACTGACTTGAGGCACATTTTTGGAAGTTCCCAACTTGTTGATTTCATGACAAGACACTGTCGAATTGCCAAGGGATCCATGCATAGCCAAGAGCACAATTGGAGACCAAGGATCAAGGACATGAATAGGGTGACATCTCTCATATTTCTTGTGATTTATATTCAATTATGTATCTAGGCTAGACTTTTAGAGTTGGAATTGTGATGATGTTTTAACTTTTAGATTCCATGTTTTGACTTATTATTTAATTTACACAGTTTATGGGTTTGATGCAATTGATATATGTTCTTTAATTTCATGCAATTAACTGATCACTAATTGTATGAGTTTGTGGTAATTTTCTATGTTCGAAAGAGTAGGAGATTATTAGACTCGTACCAATTGCCAGAAAGTTCAATAGAGGATAGAAATATACCCATATTGATGTGATCCGGACCAGGCATCGAAGGGCGAAGTCGAGCCATCGACAATATGACAATGATCTACGTGGAAAACGGAGCAAGTTCCATGTTGGGATCAAGCCAAGAAGATGGACGGATCGAGCCGAATCGAGTAAAAGAAATTATTTATGCAGAAAAGGCCTTACGGTCGTAAGGGAAATTATTCACGGCCGTAAGACATACAATCACGGCCGTAAAACCAACAATCACGGCCGTAATCAATTGACGAGGAAAAATGAAGATTTGCTGCAGAAAGAGGCTTACGGCCGTAAGCTTTGAAGTTACAGCCGTAACATTCAAACAGGGACATTTTCACGGCCGTAATAAATTCATCACGGCCGTAACTGATGGTACAGTTTTGATCAGAAAGGTGATTACGGCCGTAAGATATTTTGTCACGGCCGTAAACGAGCTCGGCCAGATTTTCGGGAATATTCAAATATTTTATTTCCTTTTACTGTTTTGGTTATTTTCCTAGTTTAGAATTTTAGTCTAATTAGAATTCTATTTTGAGTAAATTAGATGCTAGGTTATTTTGCTTATTTATGCGCTTTTTCAATTCATTGTAAAGACAGTTTAAGATTGATTTTGAGATTAATATAGTTGAGAGAGTTTTCTCCAATTGAAAGGTTGAGGAGTCCCTTTTGTGTTCTTCAAGAACAAATCCGACCTATCAAATATTGTGGAAATATTTGTGGCGTTGTACTTATCAAATATTCGCGAGAATATTTGTGGCGTGTCCGATTAGAATCTTATCAAGGAAATTGACAAGTCCTTGTGGTGTTTCGAAAACCTTGGATCTCGATTCCGCATCATCAATTTCTTGCGTCGTGAATCTTGGGTCAAGGTCCTATCGTCAATCTATATTTTAATTTTTGTTCAATTATTCGTGTGCTTGTTATTTTTCGTGTCAGATCTGATTTAGATCTTTCCTAGGTTTTAATTATCGTTATTCCGCGTGTTCGACGAGATTCCCCGACCGGGATCGCGTCATCTGGTATCAGAGCTTGGATCTATTTCAGATTCTTGCGTTTCTTGATTTTTTGTGTTCTTCGCGTTCTTCGTGTCAGTCATAAATTTTTCCAGTTTGATCCATAAGAGTCAGTCCCAGAAATTCAAAAGTGTTTTTCTTCTTCGTTTTTCGTCCAAATTCAGTTCCGTTTTTTCTGCCATACTCGTAGTTTAATTCTCTGGCAGATTAACAAAAAATAAAAAATAAAAAATTCGAAATTTTCCGAGAATTTTTTTCTAATTTTTTTACCTTTCGTATCTTCCATAAATTCCTTGATTGTTGATCCTTGGTTTGTTCTTGGGTGAAATTTGAAGGGATTAAGTGTGATACACGAGTGAAAATAAACACGAGAGGAAATTTTGTTGTCTTTGAAAGCTAACCATGTCTCGCAGGGAAAAATCTCCATCAACATGTGACCACAAGAATTTTAAACAAATGGAGGCCATGAAGGTAAAATTTGAGAGATTGATGGCTAGGATGGAAAGAAGGGAAGCAGAACTTGCTCAATGGGAAAAGGAGCAACATCAGGCAGTTTCTATGGCTAGGAGGAGTAGTAAGCGTGAAAGTCATGCTAGGTTTGGAGATGGGGTGGATGACAGGTCATTAAGGGGAAAGGAAGAAGCAAAGTCACACCGATCAAAACGGGAAAGTAGTGATCATGTTCACAAAATGAGGGAGGAACCGACAACTAAAGGTAAAAATAATTCTGATTCCAAGCCTCTTAAGGATAAAAATATTAAGTGCTTTAAATGTTTGGAACGGGGTCACATTGCACTTGATTGTTCACTTAAAAAGGTTAGAGATGATAGTAAAGGGGCTAAAAGTGTTGTGGTGGATGAGTCAATTATTAATAGGCATGCTCTTAGCATTAGACGTAAGATGGATGTTGTGGGTAATGTGGATGAGCAGAAGGATAATATTTTTCGCACTAGATGCTTAGTGAATGAAAAAGTTTGTAGCTTGGTTATTGACGGGGGAAGTTGTACTAATGTAGTTAGTACAATGTTGGTGGAAAAATTAGGCTTACCTTTAACGAAACATCCAACGCCGTATAAATTACAATGGTTGACTGAGTCGGGGGAAGTTAAGGTGAAGAGACAGGCCTTGGTGAATTTTTCTCTTGGTGGATATACCGATGAGGTAATTTGTGACGTGGTGCCAATGCAAATTAGTCACATACTGTTGGGGAGACCTTGGCAACATGAAAGGGCTGTGCTACATGATGGGTATACGAATAGATACAGTCTGGTAAAAGGGGGAAAAAAGTTTACTTTAATGCCACTATCTCCAACTGACGCCCTGAAAGATCAATTGAAAGTAAAAAGTGAGTTTGAGGGGAAAAATAAGAGAGTTGAGGCCACGACCTCAGAAAAAGGAGAGGGAGTGGAAATTAAAATTAAGAGCGTTGAGTCCACGACCTCAGAAAAAGGAGAGGGAGTGAAAAGTAAAGAAAAGAGGGTTGAGGTTCAAACCTCAGAAAAAGGAGAGACTGAGTGCAAAAATCAAAAGAAAAGAGAGTCTACCACAAAAATGAGTCTATTTGCACTTACTCACGCTAACACACCCCTCCCCAGTTCTTTAAATTCTGTTTTACAGGTACCAAAGTCAAACCATGAGCTTAAAACAGGAAAGAAACTTGTTGGCACAAGTGAGCAGCCCAAAAAGCCGAGAGAGTTGAAGGAGAAAAATGGGCAGCCCAAAATGTTGAAAGCAAGCACGAGGCATAAAAATGATCATCGAGCCCAGGAAAGCAGGAGGAGTTTGAAAAGCCGACCAAAATTGGATTCGAGGTCGAATCCTTTTCAACAGAGGGAGTATGATGTGATCCGGACCAGGCATCGAAGGGCGAAGTCGAGCCATCGACAATATGACAATGATCTACGTGGAAAACGGAGCAAGTTCCATGTTGGGATCAAGCCAAGAAGATGGAAGGATCGAGCCGAATCGAGTAAAAGAAATTATTTATGCAGAAAAGGCCTTACGGTCGTAAGGGAAATTATTCAAGGCCGTAAGACATACAATCACGGCCGTAAAACCAACAATCACGGCCGTAATCAATTGACGAGGAAAAATGAAGATTTGCTGCAGAAAGAGGCTTACGGCCGTAAGCTTTGAAGTTACAGCCGTAACATTCAAACAGGGACATTTTCACGGCCGTAATAAATTCATCACGGCCGTAACTGATGGTACAGTTTTGATCAGAAAGGTGATTACGGCCGTAAGATATTTTGTCACGGCCGTAAACGAGTCGGCCAGATTTTCGGGAATATTCAAATATTTTATTTCCTTTTACTGTTTTGGTTATTTTCCTAGTTTAGAATTTTAGTCTAATTAGAATTCTATTTTGAGTAAATTAGATGCTAGGTTATTTTGCTTATTTATGCGCTTTTTCAATTCATTGTAAAGACAGTTTAAGATTGATTTTGAGATTAATATAGTTGAGAGAGTTTTCTCCAATTGAAAGGTTGAGGAGTCCCTTTTGTGTTCTTCAAGAACAAATCCGACCTATCAAATATTGTGGAAATATTTGTGGCGTTGTACTTATCAAATATTCGCGAGAATATTTGTGGCGTGTCCGATTAGAATCTTATCAAGGAAATTGACAAGTCCTTGTGGTGTTTCGAAAACCTTGGATCTCGATTCCGCATCGTCAATTTCTTGCGTCGTGAATCTTGGGTCAAGGTCCTATCGTCAATCTATATTTTAATTTCTGTTCAATTATTCGTGTGCTTGTTATTTTTCGTGTCAGATCTGATTTAGATCTTTGCTAGGTTTTAATTATCGTTATTCCGCGTGTTCGACAAGATTCCCCGACCGGGATCGCGTCACATATACTTTGTGTTATCCTTGAGAGTGTTCACGGATCTTTTAATGCTTTTCTATTTGTTTAATTTCCATAGAAATATAGTCAATTTTCATTTAGGAAAAAAAATTTATGCATCACTTGAAAGGGGACTTAAATAATTTTAGGAACACGGATATTCAAAACTCATGAATTATATTTAAATTATTTGGTCAAAATATGGATAATGTAGTTAAAATGGATTTATAATTCTAATGTGTTTGTTTTTCATAGTTTTAAATCAAATTTTCTTGTCATTCTTAGTTTAATTATTAGTCTATTTTTTAAAATAAAATTCTCAAATCACCGCTTTCTCTAGTTTCAGTTAAGGAATATAATCTAAAATACAATTTACCCAATCCTCGTGGGATCGATACTTGGACTCACATCCATTATATTACTTGTGCGATCCGTACACTTGCGGTTAGCTAACAGAAACATAACATTAGATGAGAACAAGATTTCTTGTTGTCTAGCAAAAGAAAAACTTATTTATGTTCATTGAAGCCCCAAAATGGGGGTAGTTGGGTGAGATGTTAACCTAAAATAAGTAAAAACAAAATCTGACACAAACTGTAAAAATAAATGGCATAAAAAATGTAAAAATGAGGGCCACGGAATACTGATTTACCTTGCAGGACTCAAACTTCAGTGGAGACAAGCGTCTTCTTTATGCACCAATGTCCAGATATTCTTTAGGTTTTGTTCAAGACAGCTACAGCAACAAGAATAGGTGTTCAAATCACCTTAAGAATAAGCTACTTCGATTGACAAATGGATAAAAAAGTGAGGAACTCATACCTCGTTCTACTATTGTTATGAGCTTCCTGCTGTCCCTGGACGGTTGATGCAGGAAAGTGTTGCCTCTGTGTGGGAGGGAAATGGTTGTTGGCGGGTGACGTGAAGAAATGAGAGAAGTTGGTCAGCGAGTGAAGTGAATGAGAGAGAGAGATGTCAATGGATGATAAAATGAGAGGGAGATTATTTTTCCTGGTGCCAGGAATGAGAAGAGAAATGACTTTGCCTTATCTACTCTTGCAAAGAAAAACCAATTCTAGGAAATGAGGGCAAAGAGGACCACGTAAGGTGAAAGGTGGAAATCAATTCCTAGAAAATTTTAACCATCAAACAATCAAAAAGTTGGAAAATAACCCCACAATTTCCAACTTTCTTGTCAAATCAAGGCTATCAAACACTACATAAATCTCTTTGGCTAGTCATATAGATATCTTATTTTAGTTCATCATGTAAAAATTTAGTCTTGATATCTAGCTGTACTAAATCAAGATCATACCGTGCTACCAAATCTAACAAAATACAAAAAGAAGAATAGTTCACAACTGGAGAAAATACGTCTTCATAGTCACTTCATTCTTTATGTGCATAGCCTTTCGCTACCAATATAACCTTAAAATGAGATCCTTCCATCTTAGCATATACCCATTTGTAACCAATTTCTTTCTTCCCAAGTGGTAACTGAACTAACTGCCATGTTTTTTTTTTTTTTTTTTTTTTTTATAAAGAGATTCCATCTCCTCACACATCGCTCTTCTCACTAAACACTATATGCATGTATAACAACATCATTGAAAGTGATAGGAATTTCTTCTTCAGTAACCGGAAGTGCATAAGACACCATATCATTTAGCCTTGATGGTTTTTGAGGATTTCTCTTTCCCTTAGTAGTTGCAATAGTTCCTTATTGTTTTGTAGGCTTCAAAAGTGTATTTTATACACTTATTTTTATGTCTAAATTTGAATATATTGTTGTCGTTTTAGAATATTTACGATTTAATTTGTATCTATTTGTTTACTTTTCAGAAAATATCCTAAAAGATGAAGAATGAAGCAATTAATGAGAAAAATGCACAATTGGATGCTAATTGGAGCTTAATTGAGCAAATGAGGAGTTTATGACAACAATCGGGAATCATCCATGGTGCGAAAGTGAATTAATTAGAAGTTGGAAGACCCAATTGAAGGATTTAAAAGTTGAAATGAGCTAATTGAGAAGATTTAGAAGTTTGAGAACTAAAATGCTTCAATTGAAAGTGGAGGGCTTGAGGTGCAAATAAAAGTCAAGGGCCTACTTAATCGATTTCAAACTTGAAAATTGCACCAGAAGTTATAACTGTACGGCCTCGCAAGTTTTTCCTGTGAGCTCGCGCGTCTTCTCGTTGAATGGTCAGAACCGAAATATTTTTCCTATGAGCCCTCAAGATTTTTGCCTGGGAGCCCGCGTAGGCATCCGCTGGAAGTCGGGGTTGGACTTTTTTCCACGATTTTCAACAGTTTTTCCTCCTCTTTCACTTAGGGTTTTCCAAAACCTATACATACAACATATGAGGCACGAATTGGAAACCTTTGCCTCACCTAAGAATATCATAATTTTGGGATTTCAACGTCAAATTCTTAAGAGATTGGAGTAAAGTAAGAGGCAATATTGGAAGAAGACATGAAGAATTGATACTTGGTGCAAGCTCTCCATTCTTTAATGTTATTTTCCATGAACGTTTTCTCTTATTGATTTTTGTTCTTTAATCATGATGTGTAACTAATTTCAACATTGGAATGAACGGCGTAGCCTAACTTTATTATTTTAATTTCAAATTTCGGTGTTTTAACGTTTTGTTGCATGTGTTGATCTATTATTGTTCTTAATGCTTAAGTTACTTGATCACCAATTCATGATACAATGAGTTATTTTCATAATCCGAGAGGTGAGTTAATAACTTAGATCAAGATAATAAATCCGGTAATTGGACAAGAGATATAGATATACTCTTGTAATTATTGCAGTGGTTATAAGAATTCTTATGTTTCATGCACTTAGTTAAGAAATATGACTCGATGTTAAATCTACCCTCCAAGTATAAATGGGTCAAGTTATAGCCTAGCAATAATCCAGGGTCATTCTTCCTAGGGATTTTATTGGTATAATAATATTTGCTAAATTCAAGTTTTAAATTATGATTTCAAGATTACTTAAATGATAAAAAGAGGATATAATTAAATTGCAATGAAAGAGAAATTTGATTGGAGTTATTCTTTTGCTATCAATTGGGCTTCTCAAATAAGATTAATGTGAATTTCTTGAGATCGATAAAATTTAAACATATTAGTAAGAAAATTAATCAATTTATTCTACAGCATTCTGTCGAGCATGTTGTGTGCATATTCAATACATACCACATCAGCGACATTAATCCAAGTAAAATAATCTGAAAATTTAAAACACTTTGTTAACCCATATCAATAACAAGAATTCATCTATAGAAAATTAACATTCACCCCTTGAAGCTAAGAATAACTCCTCTCAAATATAACTTAGCCGAACATAATTGAATTAAACGAAACAAAAATCAAACAAACGATAGCCATTACTAGGGATGTAATTCAAGCTTGGAAGTAATTATTCAATAATCAAAATATATCTCAAAACCAACCAAAGATAAAAAATCTGAATTCACTAAAGAAAATAATTGAAACAACTAAAATTCTAAGCAAAACTATGAATATAACTGGAACCAATCACCCAAAACGAGGGAAGGAGCGGCTGTAAGTGGAGGTGAGTTGCACGAAGTCCAATTCCCAGCAATGTATAAGCCTTATCAACCTTTAATTTATTTAATCCAGCCAACCCTTTTAATTCCTCCAAAATCAGCCTACTTTTATCCACTTCTCCAAGAATTTACTCCAGTCGACCAATGTATAATCTCTCCACCGCGTTGTGTATATATGTGTCTCCCTCAAGAATAAAATCCCAGCAGCCTCCACCTTTTTAATTCACCTGCCGACTAATACTTCTCCAATTAATCACCTAACTTCCACTACCAAAAGAAGTCCCAGCCAACAAATGTTTTCCCAAGAATTTTCCTATAATTAGCCCCACTCTCCAATGTGTATATATCTCTTCTTCCATCTCTCCCTCCTAGAGCTGCCCCCAATTCCGTGTATATGTAAATCCCCCTCAAAACTCGGCTGAGTTACTTGCGTGAATGAGGAGAGAAAACAGAGAAGACAGCTGCTGCTGTTTGTTCTTCAGACCAAGAATAAGTGCTGTTGGTGAGGGAGGCTGGTTGGTTGTTCTACTGGTAGAGTCGGGTCTGGTGGACGAGGAAGTGCTGGCCGTAAGAGAGACATGAGAGACGAGGCAGAGGAGAATGCGTGAGAGAAGAGAGAAGACCAGGCAGAGGGTGAGAGAAAGGTTGCGGCTGGAGTTTTTTTTAGAGAAAGAGACAGAGAGGTGATGGAGAAGTGGAGAATGGGAGAAAACGGCTGAAGCAGGTTGTAGAGAAAAGACACATAATGCGTTTTTGGGCTGGGTTTATGGGTTTTATCCATTTTGGACTTTTTTTCAGGTCAATTAAGTTAGAGATTTTTGAGTTAAAATTGTCGAAAATGTACCTGCAATTAAATAAATAAAATTATTAGCAAATAAAATCAATTTAGAGTTACAAAAATAAAATTGAATCTTTTATAAGTTTCACTCTAAATGTCGAAATTTATATCCCGAAATTATATTTTTTTCATTTATTTACCTCTTTAAAATAAGTAAAATTGGACAATAATCACACTCCCCAACTAGCTTTTTGCTAGTCTCTAGCAATTCAAGCGAATTAAAAACATGACTAGCTCAATGAAAAACTTCAATTGTAAAGTTAAGAATGAATTTAGATAGTCGAGCACATTAACTTCGCAATATCAAGAGATCAAGCGTCATATCCAAATTAATCCATAAAAACATTCCCAAAAATTTTGTGTGTGTGTGTGTTTTAAGCCGATCCATCAAACCACTAACCCCAACACATACAGTATCAAGTATTCACTCAAGCAAAGCATAAACTCCATATACTCACGGTATGTGTATTTTGTTTCTGCTGGTTAGGGGGTCACTCATGGAGTTTTTCAAATAATCACTCTAGCATTCAAAAACAAAGGCCATATATATGTGGATGACAGTAAAATATTGACCTCATGAAAAAATCACAACCATTGGGACTCAACCGTTCTTACCACAAGCCAACTTAAGATCAAAATGTCAATGTCAATGTCAAAGTAAAGGTAACGATGGTGTTCTCAAGAGAATTGATAAAGAGTGATGGAAGAAAAGGTTTTCATATTTCAGTGATAATAGTAGAACACGAAATTCTAATGGAAGTATAAGACGCAATGGTAGCAATGGTAGCATTTTTTTTTTTATAGGATAAGGAAATAAAAGAAGTGGGTAGAAATCGAGGACTTTCAAAATATAAGCAAGGATAATAATTTTCCTTTTAATCACACTTCAAGCTTACTTTCTTCTTCACATCCTTTACTTTCTTTTCAATATGTCTCCCTTTTCTTTCTCTTTTTCTCAACTTTTTTTTTTTCTTGATAACTGAAATCCTCTCAAATAATTCTTCAACATTCTCCTCTAGTCTCAATGACTGTCAAATACTTTCTAACTCCACTTTTCTTTCTTTTCATGCACTGAACATTTTTTTCTCAAATATGGAGCAAAAATAATCATCCTCACTTATACTTGAAAGTAGAAACAAGGTTATGTATTTATGGAAGCAATGTCTGGATGTAATGTCATCTTTAATGTGAAATAAATGAAAGGGATTTGTGGCTATAAAGGAATTTGTGAATATGAAGGGATTTGTGATTGGAAGAGAAGATGATAAGGTTAGCTTCAAAGGATCAAGTTTTTATTTGACATTGACCTTCATCGTTTCTTAAGTATAAACCACCAAAAATCCACAATCCGTGTAATGGTGCCCAATGGAAGTAGCAATATCAAACAAGGGAAATATAAGAAAACCACCAATCACTCAACTCTCATGATGAAGAATAATATTACTTAAACTTGAGAAAGCTCTAGTTGTATGTGTTGACTATCCATCTTACCACAAGGCTTAAATTCGTGCATAAAAATTTTTTAGGAGGGAGGTCTTTACAGAATAACAAAGATATAATTCAAGACTCAAGATGTACTAAATTTTAATGCTCAACTATCACAGAGGAATTAATGCAAAACAAGTACATTTGAGTCACTCTCCCCCCAACTAAAATCAGACATTGTCCTCAATGACTCAAAGAGAAGAAAAATGAAAAGTGATTAATAGACACGACTCAAAATTAAATCAAGCTAAAGGAGAAGAGTGTACCTGAGAGGAGGCCTATGCACATGAGCAATTATTCAAGAATGAAAAATAAAAACAAAAAAAATGAAGAAAAGAATAAAATCTGCAAAAAGAAAAGAAAATATATACATAATAATAAAAGTTAGTTCCAAGAAAATCAGCCGCTGGAATCAGGGTCCAACAGAGGTAATTCATTAACTTCAGCAGAAAAATTATCCAAAAATGGTTTCAGACATTGTCCATTAACTTTAAAAACAGTACCAGTTTTTGGATCCAAGATTTCAACCGCTCGATAAGGATAAACAGTTTGCATAATGTAAGAACCAACCCATTTAGTTCTCAACTTACCAGGAAATAGATGAAGCTTAGAGTCATATAGCAATACTTTCTGAGAAGGAAAAAATGATATTCTAAAAATTTTCTTATCGTGAAAAACTTTCATTTTCTCTTTTGAAATTTTTGCACTCTCATATGCTTCCAAACGCAATTCATCTAACTCATTCAATTTCAGTTTCCTAAATTCACCAGCTTGATCTAAATCAAAGTTGAGTGTTTTGATTGCCCAATAAGCTTTATGTTCGATTTCAACCGGCAAGTGATAAGGTTTACCAAATACAATTCTATAAGGAGACATTCCAATAACAGTTTTAAAAGCAGTCCTATAGGCCCATAAAGCATCATCTAATTTTATAGCCCAATCTTTTCTATTTGGATTCACTGTTTTTGTCAAAATGCTTTTAATTTCCCGGTTGGCTAGCTCAGTTTGACCATTAGTTTGAGGGTGATAGGGAGTGGAAATCTTATGCCTAATGCCATATTTCTTTAACAGGGTTTCAAATGGTTTATTACAAAAATGTGTTCCTCCATTGCTAATTATGGCCTTAGGCATACCAAACCTAGAAAAAATATGTTCTTTCAAAAATTTGAGCACAACTTTATGGTCATTTGTTCTACATGGAATGGCCTCTACCCATTTTGACACATAATCAATAGCCACCAATATATAAAGATATCCAAAAGAAAGGAGAAAAGGACCCATAAAATCTAATCCCCAACAATCAAAAATTTCAAGAACAAGGATTGGAGCTAATGGCATCATATTCCTATGGCTGAGACTACCAAGTTTCTGACATGCTTCACAATTTTTACAAAAGATATGAGCATCCTTAAATAAACTAGGCCAATAAAAACCACATTGAAGTACCTTAGCAGCTGTTTTCTGCGAAGAGAAATGGCCTCCGCAAGCATGAGAATGACAGAAATTAAGAACTTGTTGTACCTCATCATCAGGAACACATCTTCGGATAATTTAATCAGCACAATATTTGAATAAGTATGGATCATCGTAGAAGAAGTCCCTTGCAATAGCTTTCATCCTCATTTTGTCTTGGACACTCCAATTTGAGGGCATATGACCTGTAACCAGATAATTAACCGAGTCAGCAAACCATGGAACAATATTCAAGCTAAATAACTGTTCATTGGGAAATGAATCATTTAAAGGATAAGAAACTTTTGAATTTTCAGAATTTAATCTGGATAAATGATCAGCGACAACATTTTCCACCCCTTTTTTATCCTTAATTT
Organism: Ligustrum vulgare; assembly: GCA_963555705.1. Taxonomy (NCBI): domain Eukaryota; kingdom Viridiplantae; phylum Streptophyta; class Magnoliopsida; order Lamiales; family Oleaceae; genus Ligustrum; species Ligustrum vulgare. The sequence goes on along the minus strand of OY743176.1, from coordinate 50,501,406 downwards.
TGATGTCAAATTCCTGCAATAACAAAATCCATCAAAGAGTCTAGGTTTAGCATCTTTCTTTGTGAACAAATATTTAAGAGCAGAGTGATCAGTAAAGATGGTAACAGGAGTCCCAATAAGATAAGTTCAAAATTTTTCCAGTGCAAAAACAATAGCTAGCAACTCTTTTTCGGTAGTTGTGTAATTCAATTGAGCTTGATTCAAAGTTCTGCTAGCATAATAGATTACATAAGGTTCTTTACCTTTCCTCTGGCCAAGCACTGCCCCTACAACTAGATCACTTGCATCACACATTAATTCAAAAGGTAGAGACCAATCAGGTGATCTAACTATGGGTGCAGTGGTGAGTGCCTTTTTTAAATGTTCAAAGGCTGCAGTGCATTCATTAGTCAAAACAAATTTTGTATCATGCATCAAAAGTGTAGTCAAAGGTTTTACTATGATACTAAAATCTTTTATGAACCTCCTATAAAAACCTGCATGGCCTAAAAATGATCGAACGTCTTTTACAGTTGAAGGAATAAGCAACCTAGAAATTGAATCTACTTTTGCCTTATCTACTTCCATGCCTTTAGCAGAAATTATATGACCCAAAACAATTCCTCTTGTAACCATGAAATGACACTTCTCCCAATTAAGGAGAAGTTGCTTATCTTCACACCTGCATAAAACAACTTTCAAATTTGTTAGGCAATCATCAAATGAATCACCATACACAGAGAAATCATCCATAAATACTTCCAAAAAGTTTTCTATCATGTCACTGAATATGCTAAGCATGCATCTTTGAAAAGTTGGTGGGGCATTACAAAGACCAAAAGGCATTCTTTTAAAAGCAAACGTCGCAAAAGAGCAAGTAAAAGTAGTTTTTTTCTTGGTCTTCTAATGCTATTTCAATTTGATGATAGCCTGAAAAACCATCCAAGAAACAATAGAATGAATGTCCCGCAACTCTTTCTAGCACTTGATCTAAAAATGGTAAAGGAAAGTGGTCTTTTCTGGTCATGGAATTCAATTTCCTATAATCTATGCACATTCTCCAACTAGTAGGTACCCTTTTAGTTATCATTTCCCCTATTCATTTTCAACAACGGTAACCCCAGTTTTCTTAGGAACTACTTGAGTAGGACTTACCCACTTGCTCTCTGCAATAGGATAAATGATACCTGGATCAAGTAATTTTAAAACTTCATTTTTAACAACCTTTTTCATGTTAGGGTTTAGCCTTCTTTCAGATTCTCTTGAGGGATTTGCATTTTCTTCTAGAAAAATTCTATGAGTGCACACTAAGGGACTAATTCCCTTAATATCTGCTATAGTCCAACCTATTGCAGATCTATGATCATTCAACACTTTCAACAACAAATTTTCCTGATCACAAGTAAGAGTAGAAGAGATTACCACAGGGTATGATTCATTAGGTCCCAAAAATGCATACTTTAGTTCCGATGCAAGAGGTTTAAGTTCCAGAGTTGGCATCTTCTCTGCTGATGTTTGCATGGGTGTCTGACTAGCATTTAGAGGCTCAATGTTTGGCTGTCAAACTCTTACAGCTGCTGTTGTTACACTTTTTGAAGAGTCTTGAATGCTGTCCAATTCGAGATTCTGCTCAAGATGCTCATTAGGATCTTCTAACTCAATTAGCAGCTCTTCCAGCATATTAACTTCCTGCACTTCATCAAAATCTTTTGGTTGTCAACAAGTATTGAAAATGTTAAGTTCCAAAGACATATTGCCAAAAGTCAACTTTAAAATACCATTCCTACAATTTATTAAAGTATTTGAAGTTGCAAGAAATGGTCTACCAAGAATAACAGGGATTTGAGGAGAAGTTTTAGGTGTGCTTTGAACATCAATAACAACAAAATCAACTGGATAGTAGAATTTATCAACTTGAACCAAAACATCCTCAATTATCCCCCTAGGCATCTTAACAGATCTATCTGCTAATTGTAAAATCATGGGGATAGGCTTAAGTTCACCTAGACCAAGTTGTGTGTATACACTAAAGGGCAAAAGATTCACACTTGAACCTAAATCTAGCAATGCATGACCAATACGAGTGGTTCCTATCATACAAGCATTGGTTGGAGAACCAGGATCTTTAAATTTTTGAGGAGTTTGGCATTGTATGATAGAACTCACTTGTTCAGTTAAAAACGCTTTATTCTTGACAGCTAGCTTCCTTTTCACTGTACACAAATCCTTAAGAAATTTAGCATAGGCAGGGACTTGTTGAATTGCATCTAACAGAGGAATATTTACCCTAACTTGCTTAAAAATCTCATGAATTTTTGTTTGATTTTTGGTCTTATTACCATGTTGAAATCTTTGAGGGAAATGGGCAGGGGATGCACCTACTATTGGCCTAGGTGGTTCCTGAACATCAGATAGAAATTTTAATACAGTATCATCAACAAGAGGTTCAGCTTGCTTACCCACCAAGTTCTCTTTAGGTTCAGGAACTTGGATTTGCTTACCACTTCTCAAGGTAGTTACTGCTTTCACATGTCTTAGATTGGACTCATCGCCCCCATTGTATTGATTTTGAGGATTTGGCATCGGTTGAGCTGGAAACTTACCTTTTTCTGTTGCACTTGCCTGGGTAGTAAGCTTTGTAAGTTGAGATCGAATGTCATTAATGGCCTGAGAGTTTTGATTGTTGATGGCAGCTTGACTTTGCATGAATTGTTGGATTTGGTCTTCCAGACTTCTTTTCTGCGGTGGCATATAAGGTGTTGGTTGTGAAGGTCCAGCATTGTTGCCAACATTATTGCTTCCTCCTTGATCATTCCTCCAACTGAAACTTGGATGATTTCTCCAACCTGGATTAAAAGTGCTCGAATATGGATTAGAATAAGGTTTGGAAATCATATTAACAGCAACAGATTGATCAAAATACATCTCTTTTAGTTGGGGAAGTGCAGGACAATCAGAGGTTAAATGTTGTACATCTTCACAAATCGAGCATTTTTCTAAAATAGTGGAAGAGGAATTGACTTCATTCACTTTTTGAGTTTCCAAATTTTCAAGTTTTCGAGTAATGACAGCCAATCGGGCATTTATGTCATCATCTGCTCTAAGTGAATGAATTCCATTTCCAGATGCAATCTTTGAAAATTCAGTTTTTATTGGAATACCCCTATCAAACTCATCAATGTTATCCCAAGATTGGGCATTTTCAGCTAAGTCATCAAAAAATGTAAAAACTTCATTTGGGTCTTTTGCAAAGAAATTACCATTACTCATGGTTTGCACAAATTGTCTCATTTCTGGTCTGAGCCCTTCATAAAAGAATTTAGTTAACATCCATTGCTCATAACCATGATAGGGACAAGATAACAACAAACCTTTTAATCTTTCCCAACTAGTGTAAAAATTTTCATTATTCTTTTGAGAAAAATTCATGATTTGTCTTTGAATAGCGGTGGTTCTTTGTGGTGGAAAAAACTTTTTAATGAAATCCTTCAGTATATTTGCCCAGTTTATAATTGAACCAGGCCTTAAAGAGTTAAGCCATGACTTAGCTATATCCTTTAGTGAAAAAGGGAAAAGCTTGAGTCGAATGACTTCCTCGGTGTAATTTCTTTCAAGAAAAGTAAAACAAACCCCTTCAAATTCCTGAATGTGGTTATAAGGACTCTCTGATGGCATCCCATGGAAGCGTGGTAGATGATCAATCATTCCCGGTTTAAAGTTGAAAACCGTTGCATTTGCAGGAATTATTATGCATGACGGAGTGTTTGCCATCATTGTAAAAATGTAATCTCTAAGACTTCGAACGACTAGCGCCTCATTTGGATCTGCATTATTTGCCATTACTACCTGCTGATTTTCAAGAATTAAAAATTGGTTAGTGGATTCCGATCTTACTAATCGCTTAGAATTATCTCGGAACCAAACGGACATAAACAATGAACAATATCAAGAATAGTAGTAATGAAAAAAATATAAAACAAAAAAAAACAAGTAAAAGAATTTAGCAAAATTAATTAACACCAAAATAATCCCCGGCAACGGCACCAAAAACTTGACTCGATGTTAAATCTACCCTCCAAGTATAAAGGGGTCAAGTTATAGCCTACCAATAATTCAGGTTCATTCTTCCTAGGGATTTTATTGGTATAATAATATTTACTAAATTCAAGTTTTAAATTATGATTTCAAGATTACTTAAATGATAAAAAGAGGATATAATTAAATTGCAATGAAAGAGAAATTTGAGTGGAGTTATTCTTTTGCTATCAATTGGGATTCTCAAATAAGATTAATGTGAATTTCTTGAGATCGATAAAATTTAAACATATTAGTAAGAAAATTAATCAATTTATTCTACAGCATTCTGTCGAGCATGTTGTGTGCATATTCAATACATACCACATCAGCGACATTAATCCAAGTAAAATAATCTGAAAATTTAAAACACTTTGTAAACCCTTATCAATAACAAGAATTCATCTATAGAAAATTAACATTCACCCCTTGAAGCTAAGAATAACTCCTCTCAAATATAACTTAGCCGAACATAATTGAATTAAACGAAACAAAAATCAAACAAACGATAGCCATTACTAGGGATGTAATTCAAGCTTGGAAGTAAATATTCAATAATCAAAATATATCTCAAAACCAACCAAAGATAAAAAATCTGAATTCACTAAAGAAAATAATTGAAACACCTAAAATTCTAAGCAAAACTATGAATATAACTGGAACCAATCACCCGAAACGAGGGAAGGAGCGGCTGTAAGTGGAGGTGAGTTGCACGAAGTCCAATTCCCAGCAATGTATAAGCCTTATCAACCTTCAATTTATTTAATCCAGCCAACCCTTTTAATTCCTCCAAAATCAGCCGACTTTTATCCACTTCTCCAAGAATTTACTCCAGTCGACCAATGTATAATCTCTTCACCGCGTTGTGTATATATGTGTCTCCCTCGAGAATAAAATCCCAGCAGCCTCCACCTTTTTAATCCACCCGCCGACTAATACTTCTCCAATTAATCACCTACCTTCCACTACCAAAAGAAGCCTCAGCCAACAAATGTTTTCCCAAGAATTTTCCTATAATTAGCCCCACTCTCCAATGTGTATATATCTCTTCTGCCATCTCTCCCTCCTAGAGCTGCCCCCAACGCCGTGTATATGTAAATCCCCCTCAGAACTCGGCTGAGTTACCTGCGTGAATGAGGAGAGATGACAGAGAAGACGGCTGCTGCTGTTTGTTTTTCAGACCGGGAATAAGTGCTGTTGGTGAGGGAGGTTGGTTGGTTGTTCTCCTGGTGGAGTCGGGTCTGGTGGAAGAGGAAGTACTGGCCGTGAGAGAGACGTGAGAGACGAGGCAGAGGAGAATGCGTGAGAGAAGAGAGAAGACCAGGCAGAGGGTGAGAGAAAGGTTGCGGCTGGAGTTTTTTTTAGAGAAAGAGACAGATTGGTGAGGGAGAAGTGGAGAATGGGAGAAAATGGCTGAAGCAGGTTGTAGAGAAAAGACACAGAATGCGTTTTTGGGCTGGGTTTATGGGTTTTATCCATTTTGGGCTTTTTTTTTCAGGTCAATTAAGTTAGAGATTTTTGAGTTAAAATTGTCAAAAATGTACCTGCAATTAAATAAATGAAATTATTAGCAAATAAAATCAATTTAGAGTTACAAAAATAAAATTGAATCTTTTATTAGTTTCACTCTAAATGTCGAAATTTATATCCCAAAATTATATTTTTTCATTTATTTACCTCTTTAAAATAAGTAAAATTGGACAATAATCAGAATAATTTAGGCTCGCTGTAGAGATATATGGTTGACTTAATTAGGTAGAGTTGATTTAAACTCGAAAAAGGAATTTCATAGGCATAAATGAATTCGACTGAGTACATTATTAGGGAATAAAACTGGGATTGGAGTTAATTTAATTGGTTAGGTGAAATCGAGATTCTCAACTACTTTACAATCGTTTTTTAAAAACTAAAGCAAACTCGCAATTTTAATTCTTATTTTAATTTTTTCTTAGTTTTAGTTGAAAATCTCAAATTATTTCGTCCGTTCAAATAGGGTTTATAACTAACGTATTTCGGTAATTAATAGCAGTCCTCCTGAGACGATAATCCAGACTCTATGGTTCACTTTATTACTTCTCAAGACCAGTACACTTGCGAAATATTTCGCATCGTGAAATATTAGTGAACAAGGCTCTTAGGTAGGAAGCCTCTTTTTCATTACTCATGTCCTCATGATTTGAATCATCTGAATTAACCGTAGGATTTGCTGGAATATCTAGAGTTTTAGTTAGTTCAACTTCAACCTCCACCTACTTCAAACTCTTTGTGCTCTTCACCTATGTTTTATTAAACCATAATACTTTCATCAAAAGTCCACATCTGCTCAATACATATCTAGATCCCATAACATAAATCCCTTTATGCCATCATTAAATCCATAGAAAACACCTTTCTTGGCCGTTGCATCAAACTTTTCATTCATGACATGAAAGTAAGCAGGACAACCGAAAATATGTAAATAATCATAATCAACAGCAGGTTTACCAAATCATACCTCCAAAGGTGTTTTGCCCTCATTTGTAGCAGTCGGTAATTTGTTGATGAGTTGTCCTGCATATATAACCGCCTAGGTCCTAAACCCTTTGCTCAATTCAGAATTAGACAACATATACCGAACTTTCTCCAATAAAGCGTGATTCATATGCTCTGCCACCCCATGTATAATTCTTGCTCTTTCACAAATGTTCGGCTTCCAAGACTTGGAGAGAACGTCCCCAGCATTCTCTCTTTTATACACACCAATTTCTTATCCTCCAAGAATACTAGTTGTACACAATCTCTATTCCCTGCAATATATCATAGATAATTACAAGTTAATAGAGATAAGATAAGATAATAATGGATTAGAAGAATCTTATCATAAGTGAATCACTTACCAACCAAGTGAAACAAACTTGGACTCCAAGAAATAAGGTTTAGGATTTTCGGCCAATAAGAATTTTAGCAAGGCTAAAACATTATCTCATACATAAATATTTATCGTAAATAAAAAGAGATAATTCAAGTTTATAATTTATCTCCAAGTAATAAATCACAAGCATAAGAATAGGAGATAAATATAAATTCCAATCCACGTAAATCATCTAATAATTTATTTAAACTTAATAAAATACTAAACATAAAATATTCAGTAATTAAATTAAATATACTAAATTACAAACCTGTAAAAATAAAAAATACCAACTTAAACAAGTTAACAACTCTCCCTTTAGCTTTTTCTATTTTTCCAAAACCTAGTCATCTTTTCACAAACATATGTAGAAGTAACAAACATCCATATTGCTCCTCCTATCAAGATTCTCCCCCTCAAGTCGTGCACTATAATCAGCTCACATCAACCAATTCTTGCATGTAACAAGAGACAAGTAATAAGCACATAAGAAGCATCCAAATAAACTAAAAGTTACTTCAACATTCAAATATCCCAAAAAGATGAAAAACTACTGCTCCTCATTTTTGAAAGAAATAGGGAGAGCCTTCCATGTCTTGCAACCTGCCAAAATAAGCACATGAGACAAACATAGGCAATATTCGGTTACAGAACAAACAAATTGAAAAGCCATAATGTTTAGAAAATTCTGAAAACATCAAAAATAGTCAAGTGCATCTGGACTGAGGCTCTGTTACTGAGATGGATCTCAGTTCTTTTTCTGCTTCTTTGCTCCAGTGGGCTTCTTGAGCTAGTCTTTCCTCTTTCCAGTACCAGCCTTTAAGGTCACAGCTCCAGAAGGACTTGCAGACATCATATTTAGTTTATCCTCAAGCTTTTTGATCGTGGTCTTGAGTTCAACAACTTCTGCTTTCAGAGCAATAACTTCTACCTCCAGTTTCCCAATTTTGTTATCATGTCCAGATGTATCCTGCTTTCCAAGAGTCATCTGCAGCTCCCAAATTCTATTTGTGAGGAGCTTTTGTATCAAGTGTTTTTTCACATTTCATCCTACTTGGGTGTGGTAATCATACCATCTTCAAGTTTCTTGACACCTTTAGACATGACCAACAATAGAGTTCCAAGGACATGTAGACAAATAAATATTCCTCTTTGTCCCGAGAAGACAAAAATCCAAAGCATACTCACATTTAAAAACTCAACACATGAATAAGATGGTCAAAATCTAATAATCAGTATAGGCACCAGTCGATCAAAATTTGAAGCTAAAGGGTGTAAACGTACCTTTAGTAGTCTGCATAGGGTTGCTAACAAAGGACGAACGATCATACCTAGATCATCTAGTGAAGTAGATGCATCTGCCAGTGTGCTTGGTTTTGTTTTCTTTATGGACACTATTTTCGCTACATTTTTCTTATCCCTTTTATCTGGCCTAGCAATCTCTTCTTCTTCTTCTTCTTCTTCTTCTTCTTCTTCTTCTTCTTCTTCTTCAAATTCCTCTATTTCCTCGGCATCATTCTTATCTCTAGACCCCTCTGTATCATCAGATTCATCCCCACGTCAAAATTTCCTTTGCGTCCTCTTATTCATATTCTGATTCTGACACACCAAATTCACCTATCTCCTAGTCAGATCCATCTGTCTTCTGCCAATTTGTTTTTCAGATTTACCTTCTTCCACATCTTTATTATCTTTTGGCATCTTCTCCTTTGTTTCAGTCTATTTGCCTGAAATTTTTCCTGCACCCATCAATTCACTTCGAATATCTAAGGGGAAAAAGTGACTAGTATGAAGATTACCAACATAGGTATCGGATTTGCACCCATAACTTGTGGCTTGGTGGTAGAGCTGCCTTGACTTGGTTCAGCTATAGGAAGAGTTTGGATATCAAGGTGATTTAAGAGGATTTTTTGTGAATTTAGGTTTTTCAAATGTGGGGGAGAGAGAGATTAGTGGTGAGAATTTTTGAGGAATTTGAGTTTAAATAGAATTCAAGAGATTTTGTTTTAATTATATTTCTTGTGGAGAATGATATCTCTTGAGAATCATAGTTCTCGCCAATTTATTTTCCTTCAAAAATAGGAAAAATATGGTAACAGAATAATTCAAAAATTAGGTAACAAATAAATTACCAAAAACTAGGCTCCGCATTTTACTGACTTAATCTGCAAGACATTAGCCCACTATATACTGCCTTAAATAAAAAATTTCAAAAAAAATACCTAAAATTCGTGAATGAAAAAACCAGATACATCTGGGTACCTGAGAAACATCTGAGCACTGTTGGCTTCTGTGAAGAGAGATACATCTCACACGGCATAGTCCACCACGTTTATGATTAAGTTAATTACAGTGTGTGTGTGTGTGTGTGTGTGTGTGTGTGGAATTTAACAACCCTTAGTCATCCACATACTGTCAAAAACGTTATGATTGGCCCTGACTTATTGATGTGTAACTGTAGTGCACAAGTAGACTAATCAATAACTTTATAAAGTGCATTTTCTCAAGTCCGTCTTGCCGACTTTTTCAATATTATGACAATGTCTTTTTGAGGTGAAAATAACTTCACACAATCCCCAGAAGTTATCTTGCAGATTTTCCCCCCTTTAGTTCTTGAAAAAGGATATGAACTTGGCTTAGATTGGTAGTTTCACACAATCCCCAAAAGTTATCTTACTTATTTTTCCCCTTTCCTTTTGATTTCTTTTACTTAAATTTTTGAAAAATGGTATGAACTTGGCTTGGATTGGCAGCCTTCTTTTCCACTTGCCCTACCTTTGGACAATAAAAAAATGTGTGCAATACTAAAAGAAAGATTCAAATCATAGGTCTACACTCAGAATATAAAACTCAATCAGTAAAAAACCTGACAACTTCGACAATAGTGACATATTTCTTGGATTGTCCAGATTTGAGTGCTAGTAAGATTCATCGGAGACAGGTTGGCTGATATCAACTAGAAGTATCTATCTCTTTATCAGCCTCAAATACTCATATATATCTGCAAGCAAAAACATGATCTACAATAAGTATCTATAAGAATAGGATAAATCTACCTAAATGCATGCAAAAATAAAAAAATGCAAAAAGAGATGCAATTTTTTTTTTTTAAATACATGCTCCTATTCTAGAGGAGGTGAAACTCCAATTTGTTTCCTAAGGTTTTCAAATTTGACAGTATCGAGGGACTTAGTGAACAAATCTACAAATTGTATAACAGTCTGTGTGTGCTCCAAATTGATAATCTTTTGTTCCACCAACTCTCTGATGAAGTGGTGTCTGATATCAATGTGCTTTGTTATGGAGTGCTGGATAAGGTTTTTTGAGATGTTGATAGCACTAGTATTATCACAATACATATTGGCTTGTCCTGTAGAGATCTCATAATCTTCCAACATTTTTTTCATCCAAAGGGGTTGTGTATAGCAACTACCAGTGCAATATACTCCGCTTCAGCTGTGGAAAGGGATACTGAATTTTGTTTTTTGCTTAGCCAAGCAACCAAGTTATTTCCAATGTAGAAACAACCACCAGATGTACTCTTCCAATCATAAACATTCCCAGCCCAATCTACATCTGAATATCTTGCAAGATGGACAATAGTGTCTCTAGTAAACCAAATTTCATAACTTAATGTACCACTTACATATTTGATGGTCATTTGTACTGTAGCTACATGAGACTCATTAGGTTTAGCATGATATCTTGTACACACTCCAACATTGAAGGATATGTCTGGTCTACTAGCAATAAAATACAGTAGCCTTCCAATCATGCTTCTGTAGAGAGATGGATCTACGTCCTTGCCAGTGTCATCCTTTGAGAGTTTTAGTGTTGTTTCCATGGGAGTTCTCATAGCCTTAGCATCTTCAACCCCAAACTTCTTCACCAGTTATTTAGCATATTTTTCTTGAGAAATGAATATGTCAGATTTATCCTGTTGTACCAGTAAACTAAGAAAAAAGGTTAGTTCACCGACCATACTCATTTCAAATTCTCTTTTCATGGTATTTATAAATTCATCAATTTTGGACTTAGAGGTAGGGCCAAATACAATGTCATCAACATATAATTGAGCTACGGTTAGTTCAGGATTCAAATGCTTAATGGAAAGAGTTTTATTAGTTCCTCCCCTTTTATATCTTTTACTCAGCAAGAATGTTGTGAGCCTCTCATACCAAGCTCTAGGGGCTTGTTTTAACCCATATAAAGCCTTTTTAAGTCTAAAGATATAGTTTGAGTGAGATGGATCTGTTAATCCTTCAGGCTGCTCCACATAAGCTTCCTCATTAAGTACACTGTTTAGGAAGGCGGTTTTGACATCCATATGATATAACCTGAAATTGATGTAGCAGGACACAGCTAGCAACAATCTGATGGATTCAAGTCTGGCTATAGGAGCAAATGTCTCCCCAGAATCTATTCTTACAACCTAAGTGTAGCATTGAGCAACAAGTCTGGCTTTGTTTCTGACCACATTTCCTAGTTCATCTGACTTGCTTTTGAAGATCCATTTGGTTCCAATTACATTTCCTTCTTTTGGACGGGGAACCAATTCCCAAATGTTATTTCTCTCAAACTGGTTGAGTTCTTCCTGCATTTCCTGTACCTAGTTTTCATCTGACAAGGCCTCCTGGATATTTTTTGTTCAATTAGGTTATATAGCACATGTTTTCCATTTCAACAGCAAATCTTCTTCTGGTCACATTCCTTTTAAATAGATCAGTGAGAATCTTATCAAGTGGATGAGCCTTTTGAAATCTAATAGATGATCTTTTCCAAAGTTTTGGTTCTGTAGCACCAGAAGTACCTGGGTAGTCAGTTGTATCTGGATTGACAGTTGTATCTAGATAACCAAATTCATCCTCGTCACATTCTTCACTATTATTTTGAATTTTTGCCTAGTGTGATTTTTCTTCTGGTTTTTTTATTTTAGCATGTTATTTTGGTGGAATTTCCAATTGATCATTGTGGCGCCCTCAAATTCATTTCCTATTTTTATGCATTAATTTATTTTCCCACCATATTTTGATTTTTCAAATGAATAAAATAGTATTTTATCCACCCGCTCTAAATATAAATTTGAACTTTTATTTTCAAAGCATAATTGGACATTATTAGAAATAAGTATTTTTTCTGAAATATCATTTGTAATTTAATTTGAAGAAAACAAAATAAACTAACTATAATATAAAAACTTTATAGCTAGTAGTTGATATAAAAATATCTGTTTAAAATAGGGAACAGAGAGCGGATAGCGGAAGATAGCTAAGAATCTTCTATTTAAAATATTTAACTATTTTGAAACGAAATAAAATTATTTAAAAGTAGTTGGATCTTTTTGAGATTTCCCTGGTGAGAGGCCCACAAACCACAGTCGGGTACCCAGTACACAACCGTCCCATTTGAGAGTTCACCAGGCTCCGTGCCTTCTCGTCATCTCAATTTATTCACATTTCCCACTTGGGCCTGAATCCCACTACGTTGTACCATATGAGCTCAAATATCAACATGGCCGATAATATGTGCCTGTGGTCCGTCATTGCCCACCGAGACTCAAGATTCCACAATTTGTATCCATCTTCTCCCACCGAGACTCAAGATACTACACCGGGAATTATATTATATCAATCAAGCCTGACCTATTATATACGGCGCTTGGCGTGCCGATCGGCAGTCCCAAGGCCACCAAGAGACCTCCCGACACCGCCCGTATACCAGCGCCAGACCGCCAACCCCATCATCGACTACCCTTAATGATCGTCGAGAGTCTCAAGCGAGTGCATATATCCAGACACTCAGTAAATTATTGTACACTCGTAGGGCGATTCTACTATCATCCACATCATTCTCTCTCCATATATCTCCAAATACTCTTTATCTCTTTCTTTATCATTTATGAAGGACTTATTCTAAGTCCACACAATGCATATGTCAATGCCCATGAATATCAACATATATTTCATCTGTCAATTTTACGTCATATAACCACATCATATGGCATTCCAATGATATTCATGTGCGTTAATAACATATCATATCATCAAATCACGTATCACATGCTTTCACCATATACAGATAATTGTCACATCATATTCCACGTATATTACACCAACAATATACTTCACATAATCACATAGGAGTACATAATAATATAAATATTATGTTTTGCATTGTAGTTGAAATATTACTTACCTCACTCCTTGAGTATCCTAGAGTTCACGACTTTATTCCTCAATATTTGGCACCACTAATCCGCTTGGAGTCAAATCACTCCTTGCATATCATATATATAAACTATAATTTAGTCACGTAATAATATATTATATTTAAACTACAAAATATTAATTAGGGCCCAAAAAAATTAAAGTGGATCATTTTCCTACAAAATATTTAACCGAAATAATTATTGAGATCGCCCTAATTTAAAGAGGTTAATTTACTTTATTATACCTCATAACGAAATTAATTTAATTTCTCTGTTTAGAATAATAATCATAACCATACCTTAATAATATAAATCATTATGATATTATATTATATTATTATATATATAATAATATAATATAATATAATATAATATAGTATACATAATATTATAATAATAAGTAAATAAATAATTAAAAAAACAAGATTGTTACCTGGGAGCGTGGGGGGTCGACCCCCCCCCCCTCCTTTTTATTAATAGGGGGTCGACCCTCCCTATTAATAAAAAGGGGGGGTCGATCCCCTTTGGGGAAATCAGTTTCGGCCTTTTTTTTTTCTCCTTTTCAGTTGCGAACTGTCCATATATATAGATTTTATCAGGGACTAAGCTGCAGTTATTTTATTTGCTCTTTTAGTCCCAAAAAAATATAATATATATATATATATATATATATATATATATATTATTTTTAATATTATTATTTTAACCAAAAGTTTACGGTTTAACTTTGGTCTATTATTTTTCAACGTTAGAACCAATTCTTAGTTCCACTTTGAAGTACATTCCATACACTTCAATCCATATCTTCCCAATTATGGAATCGATAGTCGATTTATTTAATCGATAAAATTACTCAAAGTAACATTTAATATTCTTATTTATTTTTTGTTGATAATACGTCAACTAAATTTAGAGTCTGATTTAATGTCGAATATGCCCCCTTTAAATAAGTCAAATAAATTAAAATTTCTATTAGACTTTCAAGTGGGTCCCATTAAAATAATTTAATATAATAATAAGACGAGTTTTTTTGGGTCGTTACAATCATCCTCAATTTCTCAAAATCTTGTAGGCAGTTTGTTGGAGTTTAGCATGACACGGTCCATCTCTTGCAGGGTTCTATTTTTCCTTTTCACCACTCCATTCTGTTGAGGAGTTTTTGGACTTGAAAACTCATGCTTGATCTCATATTGGGTGTAGAAATCAGCAAAGTCTGAATTTTCGAACGCTTTCTCATGATCGCTCATGATTCTTCTGACTCTTTCCTATTCATTAGCTTTTTCATTACTTAATTTTTGAGCAAAATTGTCATAGGCATCAGATTTTTCACGAATAAACATAATCCAGGTGTATCTGGATAAATCACCAACAAATACGTAGATATATCTCTTATCATCAATACTTTCTTTTTGAATAGAACCCATCAAATCCATGTGAATAAGTTCAAGTATATGAGAGGTGTTGAGAGATGTACCTGGCCTATGTTGACTTTTGATTTGTTTACCCTTTTGACAATCACTGCAGATTCCATCTGGAATGTTCTTAATATTGGGTAAGCCTCTCACAGCCTGTAGTTTGGACAGTTTTATGAGATCATAGTAATTTAGATACCCTAACTGATTATGCCACAGTTCCTCGGTTTTGGTCCTTATAGAATTGCAAGTTATATGACTTTCAAGTGTTTAGCATTTGTCCTTGGATCTAATTCCCTTAAACAAGACACTTTTTAATGGATTTGAATTCTTGTCACAACTTAATACCTTGCAATAGTCTTTAGAAAACATTACAAGCATGTTATCATCACACAAATGTCCTAGACTAATCAAATTTTCCTTAAGCCCAAAAACATACAATACATTGGTTAATGTAGGCAATCCTTTAATATTGATGATACCATATCCATCTATCTTATCCTTTTGGCCATCACCAAAGATAACAAAACCTATCTCACCTTTTTCAAAGTGTGACAGCAAAGAGAGATCACCAGTCATGTGTCAAGAACATCTACTATCAAAATACTAGGTGTTAGGAATCAAGGCACTGAAAGACAATTGAACTACATAAGCATAAGTTCTAGTTCCCTTTTCTTGTCTAGACACAAGTCTTCTTTTGTGTGAGTTGATTAATTTCAAGTACTCATAACACCTAAATACATCATGACCAGGTTTGGCACAAAAATTACAAAATACCTGGAAGACAGATGTATCTTGCAGATTCTGATGAAGTTGAAATTTTTTGCCAGTTTGAAAGGCAAATTTATCTTGCTTGTATAGATTCGGTTGAATCTTCCTTCTTGTATGTTTCTTGACTAGATGTGAGTTCTGAGCTCCAATGTCGTTGAATTGATGATGGTAGGAAGTAGATGCATCTGAGTAGATTCTAATTTCCTCCTTGGATCCGTATCCTGATTCTTTCACAAAAACCATCTTATTTTCATGGTTTTTACATTTACCTTTATATCCAAATCCACTTTTCATGCCAGCAGGTCTTCCATAGTTCATAATTTCATCGAGTTGAACAGATCAAAGTATCAATTTCTTAATCTTATCTTGTACTTTAGCGAGCTCTGTACTTAACCTACTTACCTCATCATTTTCATCATCTGGGAATGTAGATACACCTGAATTACCTTCTTTGTAGTGTTCAACCACAACTTGCTATAGTTGTATACTATGTTCTGCCTTTTGAAGTTCCTTCTTCAAATTTTCAGCATTTAACCCAAATTCACCTAAGTCTATACCAACATAAGATGAGTTTCCAATGTTAGTACTAGGTAAATGTAAAGAAATAAGGGTAGTTACTTGTTTTTCAGAATTGCTTTCATCTGAATCTAATTCAAATTCATTTGTGTCTCTATCACTCCATGTAACTTTCATGGTCTTCCATCCTTTGGTCTTCTTTAGAGTGTTGGGACATTCTGCATTGAATACAATTCTTAAACTTTCCTTCATTGTTTCTGGGATGGAAATTGTTCTTCCTCATTTGTTTCTGTTGGTTTTTATTATGGCCTTGAAAGTTTGTAGATTTTTCCTTCTGTTTACCGTTGACGAACTTCTTAAATTGTCTGGTGAGAAGAGCGAAGTTTTTATCTTCATCTATCTATTCAGAGTCGTTTGGCTATTCATTACTTGCTTTGAAAGCAATTCTGGGTTTCTTTTCTTTCTTCTTTCGGGTCATATTTAACTCAGCGGTCATCAACGAGCCTACAAGTTCCCCTACTCGCATGGTTGAAAGAACCTTGATTTCTTCAATGGCTGTTACTTTTGCATGGAATATGTCTGGTACAGATCAAGAATCTGTTGAATAATCTGCTCGTTGGAGTATTTTTACCAAGAGCTTCAGCTGAGTTCATGAGATCACTAAATCTGGCCTAGAAACTTTTGAAGTCTTCTCGTCCATCCATGGAGAGTTGTTCAAACTCAAGAGTGATCATTTTTTGCTTGAAGGTTTTTACAGCATTGGTTCATTCATTTGCTACCCCTCAAATCATCACATGCTTCTTTGTCAGTTCTTAAGGAAGAGATCAACCTGAATTGACCTAGATCAACCAAAGAGACAATAGCGTTAAGTACTTTTGAGTTCCAATTTGCATTAGCTAATTCATCAGTAGTATAAGCACTTCTAACTACATGTGTGACAACACCTCCAGCAGTGACAGTGGTAACCTTCAAGGACAGATTTCCAACAACATTCATCAATAGACTCAATAAAAAATTTCATACGAATTTTCCAATTTGCATAATTATTACCAGTCAACAAAGGTGGCCTAAGAGATGAAGAATTTTCCATTTTAGCAATCAGATCTCACTTTCTAGAAGTGAGTTATGACAAATTCTTCTAGATAACATATTGTGAACAGAGTTATTAAGCAATGCAGAATTGTAAAATAAAAAGAACACAATTGTTGAGCTTAACGTGGGAAAAACCCTTTCGGGGAAAACCCATGTGCCCGCAGACAAAAATCAATTATTAATAAGAGAAGATGTTGAACAGTTTCATAAAGCTACATGATAAATTTACTTATAAACTTATCAAACACCCATGAATTAAATGAATCACTCCCTGATTCTTTGGTGGAGTGTAATGTAAGCTGGCATCCCACCACTCTTCAATAGCTTCCCTTGATACTGAAACAATACTTCAGCAGCTTCGAACTCCTGTTCGATCTTGATCTAAACCCCCCTTTTGATCTTTTCCTGAAGTTCTTTACTTCCTGTAGTGATTGAAAACTCCTCCTGAAGAACCTTTTAGATTTGTAATTTAAAGGTTGGTTTTTGCATGCATGAATGAATAAGCGCTGAATATTTATGATGTTCATGCAATGAAGAATTCGTCGAGAAGGAAGCCTTGTATAATTCTTGCTCTTTCACAAATTTTCGACTTCCAAGACTTGGAGAGAACGTCCCCAGCATTCTCTTTTTTATACACACCAGTTTCTTGTCCTCCAAGAATACTAGTTGTACACAATCTCTATTCCCTATAATATATCAAAGATAATTACAAGTAAATAGAGATAAGGTAAGATAATAAAGATAATAATCGATTAGAAGAATCTTACTATAAGTGAATCACTTACCAACCAAGTGAAACAAACTTGGACTCCAAGAAATAAGGTCTAGAATTTTCGTCCAATAGAAATTTTAGCAAGGCTAAAACATTATCTCATACATAAATAGTTATAATAAATAAGAAGAGATAACTCAAGTTTATAATATATCTCCAAGTAATAAATCACAAGCATAAGAATAGGAGATAAATATAAATTCGAGTCCAAGTAAATCATCTAGTAATTTAGTTTAACTTAATAAAATACTAAACATAAAATATTTAGAAATTAAACGTACTAAATTAAAAACCCATAAAAATAGAAAATACAAACTTAAATAATTAACAACAATAAAATATTAAGTTCATATTTAACAACTTTCAGTTGATTTTTGGAAAAGGTTTCCAAGTTTCTTACTCTGTAGAGTACATCCTTTGTAGCGCTAAACTGTAAGAAGCTGAGGATAGGGAGAGAGGCTGTTGGAGGAGGTGAATCGGCCAGCACAGGGGTTGTAAATGTTAGCCTTGGATGGGTTGTTGATGTTTTGTCTGAGCCTGGAGGTGCAAATTGGTGGTGATGGTTATAGGTGGTGATTGGTGGTGGTGTTAATTAGTTACAATTGTAATTAGTAATTAGTTACAATTTTAATTAAAATTACAATTGTAACTAATTACAAATTGAAATAAAAATACAATTGTATTTTCGATGGTAGTCCGACGATGGTGGCTGTGGTTGTGTTCACCAATATCTCACGATGCAAGATACACCGGCAAGTGTACAGGTCGTGAAAAGTAATAAAGAGGATCTAGGAGTCCGAATTATCATTCCACAGAGACTGCTTACTAAGTATCGAAATATATTAGTTCTAAACCTTATTTGAAAAAACGAAAGAATTTGAGAATTTTAAACTAAAACTACAGAATTAAATTGAAGAAATAAAATTGCGAGCTTACTTTTGTTTTTTAAAGATTATTGTAAAGTAGTTGGGATTCAAGATTTCACCTAACCAATTAAATCAATTTCAATTCCAGTTTTATTTCCTAAATATGCATTCGGTAGAATTCACTGATGTATATTGAGATTCATCTCTGGAGTTTAAATCAATTCTACCAAAATAAGTCAACCATGTATCTCTACATCAGGTCTGAATATTTCTTAACTAGATGCAATAAATACAAGAATTCACACACGACCGCAATAATAACAAAAGTATATCTCTATCTTTTTGTTCAACTATCGGATTTATTATCACGGTCTAAGTTATAACTCACCTCCCGAATTATGGAAATAACTCAATATATCATGAATTGGTGATTAAACAATTCAAGCATTAAGAACAATAATAACTCAATACATGCAACAAAATATTAAAACAATGGAACTTGGAATTAAAATAATATGATTAGGCTATATCGTTCATCCCAACATTTAAATTAGTTACACATCATGATTAAAGGAAAAAATCAATATAAATTAACGTTCATTAAAAATAATATAAAGAAAGGAACGCTTGAACCAAGTTTCGCTTCTTCAATTATCTTCAATTCACGCCTCTTTGCGATGCCTGATTCCCCAAAGAATTTGATGTTGAATTCTCTCTTGTGACTCGTTAGTTGGAGAGGAAAATGTCTGATTTTCGTGACAGGAGGTTATATTTTTATAGTTGAAGAAGAGACCTAATCGAAAAAAGAAAGCAAATTTTCAAACCCTCGTGCGAGTCTTTTTGGTCTCTGCATAGTGTTCAGTGTTTTGATCATATATTTCTATTTGCTTATCAAATTGAGGTGATTCAAATTGTGTTAGAAATATAACTCAAAGGACTATAATTATTATTGAAATAGGATTTTTTCAATTCGAATGTTTACTATCCCAAAATTAGGTCTCAAAGTCCAACTAGAAATATGTCCAGAATTTTGTGCGGTTGGAATCAATTTTATGGTAATATTCTTATCATATTCCATTCCTTTTTACTTCTACTTGCATCCATTTGACTCCAAAAATTCCTCAAAGTATCTTCTTGTGATCCAATTCAATTATTGAATATTTTCAAGTTGGTCCCTCATGTTAATTTGCTTAATTTATTCACTTCACATCAAGGACGATTCTCGATTGTTGTCATAAACTCCTCAATTGCTCGATTAAGCTTCAATTAGCATCCAATTGTGCATTTTTCTCATCAATTGCTTCATTCTTCATCTTTTGAGATATTTTCTAAAAAGTAAACAAATAGACACAAATTAAATAGTAAATATTCTAAAATGACAATAATATATTCTAATTTAGACATATAAATAAGTGTATAAAATAAACTTATTAGATACTCCCAAACTAGAATTATTGTTCGTCCCCGAACAATGTAAAACTAAACTAATAAATTAAAATAATATCATGCAATTGTTTCTGGTTCGTCAACATGTGTACCAAATGTCTCAATAGTCCAAAACAATTCATATTTCAGCAAGAGTCATGAACAACATAGTAAAATAATTTCTAGTTATCTCTTGCCAAATTTTCAAGTGTGTGTGAATAGCCAAAGTCAAACTCCTACTCATGCAAATGATATACTTAACACTATTTAGCTTGTTATACACAATCAAGCCTAAATCTCATGTGGTCACCCTAATGAATCTAATGATTTTTCTTGCATCGCTCATGGATGATCACAACTTACTACTTTTCTCTCGAATCCCAAGGTTCCTTCTATTCGTGTGGTTTCTAAATATAAAAAATTTGCATGTTTCCACACTAGGTGGTTAGAATTAGTTAACTCTGCCCAAACAATCAATGGTAAGTGGTTTCCTAATCCATGCCTTTAGTATCCAAAGTCTCAATCAATAAGCTTATACCAACCTTTTTTTTTTTTTTTTTTTTGTATGGAAGACTTTTTCTTTTTATATCCATGTCTTTTACTATCTTTGCGCAAAACTTTTCATACTTGCTTTCTATATGACCCCTGTAGCGAGCTTTAGGTCAGTGACTCCCATGCCAGACGATTTTAGGGCACCAGTTTGAAAGACCCCTCAGACTTAATTACTCAAGTTATAAAGGCTTAAATAGAAAATTTAAAGATGTCTTATTGTCTTATGTGTAAGTCCACTCTCCGTACTTACTTTCTAATTGACCCCTGTAGTGAGCTTTAGGTCGGTGACTCCCAAGCCAGACGACTTTAGGCTACCAGGTTTGAAAGATCCCTCAGACTTAATTACTCGAGTCAAAAAGGCGTTTGAACAGTAGAATAAAACGTTCAGTATTTTTCTATTTTTATGCTGGCAATGGTTTATACCCGTTGACCAAGACCTTTTCAACCAATGACATATTCCAAGAACAACAAACCCTTAAAGTTCAAGCCTATCTTCACAACTTCTTACCACCTCCAAATTGCTCTTGAGCAAGTTTAGTTTCTAATTTTAGGGAAGGGATGTCTAATCATCTAATTTTAGGGATTATCCAGTCATTCTTAAGTTCAATGTGCATAAAACTCGGCCCACACGTGTTAAATAAATCCATACACAAGTATTTATCCAATAATGGCTATGTGTGTGATGTAGATGAAACCTAACAAGTGATAACTAGTTCATAAAATTTATGTTTTCATGTTGTCCAAAACCAAGCTTGAACAAAATTTGATTCAAACTACATCCTTGGCAATAAAAAAGTTAACACACATTTTCATTTTTTTTTTTTTGGATCCCAATACATCGAATGTCAATAAAAAGAATGATTATTCCATTAATGAGATTTATTTTCCACCCCCAAACTAGAAAGAAACATTGTTCTCAATGTTTGTCCTGTAGATAACAGTATGCAAAACAAGACAAAAGAGAGGGAAAGAGAACTTCCCAAGTTTGGAGGTTTGATAGCACTTTGAATGCATTTGACCCTTTCTTTGTATTGCCCAACGTGGTTCGAAGTGTTTTGATTGGTGTTTACCTTGCAAACAAGAGATAAGTAACATTAGAAGTCATAAACACCAATTAGAAATAATGTAAGCTCAATATCACACCCCTAAACTAAAGTTGAAGCAATTTCATGAATCTTCAAAAATGGTCAACCACACATATTCAAGCCCTGACATCGCCTAGAAAAACACAAATTTTCCCAAGCCGTCTTTTGATATGTTAAATTTCACAGGATGGTCGACAACATATTAAAAATTCAGCTTATTTGGAGTTCAACAGGGTCATGAGACAATGTGGAGAAATTAGTGACGTGAGCTGTTTTCAGGTGCAATGGTCTGCAATGGCCTTGCAATGGGGCTGCCAAGATGCAATGATGGTTTTCATGATTTTCTTGCAATTAAATGAACTAACTCATGTACTAAACACACAATCAATGATAAACATGTCATGAAGATAAATGCTTGGAAGATTTTCTCAAATAAGAATAAAGGTGTCTTTGTGGCATATCATCAAGCACTTGGTATGCATTGTGGAAATATAAGAATGTGCATAGAATTGGAAACTTGGATTCACAAAAAATTTTAACCTTATTTAGCACAATGACTACCCTAAGCCCATTCTCCAATTCTCTTTAATTCAAAATACACAAAATTATAGAAAGGTTCACAATTTGGCACAAACTTTGAAAGAGAATAGGAATTCATACCTTTGATTTGATTTTGGAGTGATCTAAGCAATGATATTTGATGCAAAAAAGAGTTGATGATACGCACACAAGATGTAACATCAATTATGAGGTGATTTGGGGAAAGAAAACAAGTTTGTAATGTTTGAACTTGAAAGAATGAGGAAAAACACTTAAACTGCTGAGACTGCTCCAAGATTGACCACGCGATCACGTGGTTTTAACACCAGCAATTGCGTAGTTAATTTCTGTAGCAAAGATTTATTTTAAATTCATTAACATGATCACTCGGTAGTTCTACCACGCGATCGCGCAGTAGTTCCAGAAAACTGAAAAATTTCCCCCTTTTGAGTTTCATCCTCGTTTTTAACCCCCTAATCACTTCATGATATATGGCTAGCTTTCCTAAACATTATCTTCATATCCTAAACTGATTTGTGTGTGAGTTGGGATGACAATAAAAAATGCTATCCTAGTAAAATATGCGAAATCAAAACAAACCTAAAAGTTGCCAAATTAGTGCATCAAGCCTAAGTATCTTAACATGCAAACATGCAAAACACTTGAACATATTACCTATCATGCAACTATCTCAAAAAAAGTAAATAAAATAAATACTTCAATCTTAATAAATAAAAGGGAAGAAAGGTTGGGTTGCCTCCCAATAAGCGCTCTGTTTTAATTCTAAAGCTCGACTTTTTGCACTTCAAAATCATGGAGGCTTGAAAGAGGATTTCAAAGCCTTGCACATCTTTCAATTTCCAGCCTTGCATTGTTCCACTCGTTTTCTTACTTTCTTGAATCCCAAAGCATCCTTTTTAGCTGAAATTGACAAATGTTAGGCTTTTCCTCCTTCAAGTTATTTCCATTCTTCAAACTTTCTTTTGTTTTCTCAACCACTTCCTTCACTTTGTAGCAACTTTCATTTTGTACTTGAGGATCCTTTCTTGGCCTGATGCTATAAGTAACTTGCACATTTTCCACCCTGAATAATATATCTCCTTTCTCAATGTCAATGTCAATTAGAGCTCGTCCCGTAGCAAGAAATGGTCTTCCAAAGATGAGAGGCATCTGAATGTCCTCCTCCATGTCTAGGATCACAAAGTCAACTAGAAAGAAGAATTTGTCCACTTTCACAATCACATTTTCAACAATACCATATGGGTACTGAATGGATCTATTGGCCAGCTTCAGTTTGATATTGGTTGGTTTAAGCTTCCCTAAACCAAGTTTCATGTAAACAGAGAGAGGCATTTGATTAACACTGGCCCCAAGATTACACAAGACATTATTGAAATTCAAGTTACCAATAGTACAAGGAATAGAGAAACTCCCAGGATATTTCAGCTTTTTTGGTAACTTTTTTTGTAAAATGGCACTGCATTCTTAACTGAGAACCACTGTTTCAAAATCTACAAGCTTTCTTTTATTTGACAACATCTCTTTCATGAATTTCAGGTAAAGAGGCATTTGAGCCAAAGCTTCAGCAAACGGGATATTTATATGCAGTTTCTTAAAAATTTCCAAGAATTTACCAGACTGTTGTTCCATTTGTTGCTTACTGAATCTTTGTGGATATGGAATGGGAGGCACATAAGCCTTGACTGGGGTCGAACTCAAACTTCTTCTACAAATTTTTCTTGACCCTCTGAAGTCGACCCCTGTTCTTTTTCACTTTTCTGTTCTTCCATCACATTTTGTCACTGATTCTTCTTCTTTTCATACTCTTCCACAGTTACTTCAGGTAATTGAACCCCACTCCTTGTTGTTATTGCATTCATATGCTCACGAGGGTCCATTTCAATGTTACTTGGTAACTGTCCTGGCTGCATGTCTGCTCTGCTAGCTGCCAACTCCCCCATTTGTATCTTCAAGTTCTTTATTTTAGCTGCTTGATTTATTATTTCACCATTCTGGGTTTTGACCAGATGAATTAACATTTCCATGTTCTCGGCCAAGGTTTTCTAAGATTGTTGCTGTTGTTGAAATTTAGGTGGGCGTTGAACATTATGTTTATTAGACCAAGAGAAATTGGGGTGGTTCTTTCATTCTGGGTTGTAAGTTTGTGAATAAGGACCACCCTGTTGCCTGTTTCCCACAAAGTTGACTTGTTTTGAATTTGATTGATTATGCTGCAATGGGCAGAAATTCACGGTGTGCCTTTTGAATCAAAAATCACATAGAGCTATTTGAACTAAATTTAATTGCTACACACCCATACAATCGATTTTCTTTGTCAAAGCATCAAGCTTAGCACTTAATTTTGTAATCTCAGTAACTCCAACTATGCTCCTAGACTTTGGTGTAGATCTATCTGAATATCATTGATAACTGTTGGCAGCCATCTTCTCAAATATTTCATACGCTTCTTCATAGGTCATATCCATAACTGATCCCCCAGCTGCTGAGTCTGCATGCATTTTATTTTCATTTGTTAAACCATTGTAGAATGTCTGAACTAAGATCCAATCAGCTATACCATGTGTAGGACATTGTTTGATGAGCTCGTTAAACCTTTCCCACGCCTCAAAAATGGATTCCCCTGACTGCTAACTAAATGACAAGATTTCATGCCTCAACTTTGACATGCGGCCAGGCGGGAAAAATTTATCTACATATTTTTGGCTCATTACTTCAAATGTAGTGATTGTATATAAATGCAAGGAATAGAACCAGGTTTTTGCTTTGTCCGCCAAAGAAAATGAGAATAACTTTAATTTCACGGCATCATCTGAAACTCCATTCATGCGCTGCATATCGTACAATTCCAAAAAGGTTCGAAGATGTTCATGTGGATCTTCAGATGGAATCCATGAAAAACGCACGAGTTTTGAATCAAGGAGATCAAGGAAGTCTTGATCTCAAAATTATTTGCTCTGATTGCAGGGGCACTATGCACGTTCAATGTTCCCCACAGGAGGAACCATGTAGTCTCTCAAAACACGCCTCCCATGATTTTGTTGTTGTCCAATAACAGCTGCTGGCAGATTATTCTGATTATTTTGATTTCTGTCATTTGCCATGGCTAAATCTGTTTGTTGATCTGCTTCCAACTGTTATCTATGTCTCTATCGAAAGGCGCGTTCAATATCTATATCAAAAGGAAGCAAATCAAATGACCCAGTCCTTCTTAACAATAATTAATTAAAAAAATTAAAAACGAAAACAAAATAAAGCAAAATAAAGTTCAAAGTAAAGTAAGAATTAATAGGTATTGATACTAATATAAAAACAGTCCCCGACAATGGCGCCAAAAACTTGTAAACCAATATCTCGCGATGCGAGATACACCCGCAAGTGTACAGGTCGTGAGAAGTAATAAAGTGGACCTACGAAACTTCTTACTAAGCATCGAAATATGTTAGTTCTAAACCTTATTTGAACAAACAAAAGAATATGAGAATTTTAAACTAAAACTAGATAATTAAATTAAAGAAATAAAATTGCGAGCCTGCTTTTATTTTTTAAAAGATTATTGTAACGTAGTTGGGTGTCCACCAATATCTCGCTATGCGAGATATCCCCGCAAGTGTATGGGATCGTGAAGAGTAATGAGTGGACCAATGAGTCCGGATTATCTTTCCCTTAGAGACTACAATTAAGTATCGAAATATTATAGTTCTAAACATTATTTGAACGGACGAAAGAATTTGAGGTTTTAAATTAAAACTACGATTTAAACAAAAGAAATAAAAAAAATGCAGAATTTGTTTTGTTTTTAAAAACAATTGTAATCTAGTTGGGATTCCCCGATTTCACCTAACCACTTATATTAACTCCAATTCCGGTTTTATTTTCTAAATATGCATTCGGTCGAATTCACTTATTTAAATTGAAATTTCTCTCTCGAGTTTAAATCAATTCTACCTAAATAAGTCAACCATGTATCTCTACAGATGGTCCGAATATTCCTCATCTAGATGCATAATACACAAGAATTCACACACGACCGCATTAATAACAAAAATATATCTCCCTTATTCAATTATCGGATTTATTACCTAGATCTATATTATTAACTCACCTCTCGGGTTATGAAAATAACACATTGAATCATGAATTAGTGGTCAATTAACTCATGCATTAAACACAATAATAAATCAACACATGCAATGAAACATTAAAACAAATGAATATGGAATTAAAATAATCAACTATGCTACATCGTTCATCCCAACATGGAGTTTAGCTACACATCATAATTAAACAACAAGAATAATAAAATATAACGTTTACTGAAAATAACATAAGAGAATGAAAAGCTTGTACCAAGTATCGATTCTCCACGTGATCTTCAACTCGCGCCCCTTTTCTATGCTTGAATCTCCCAAGATTTGAATGATAAAATCTGAGTTTTGGCTTGTTCTTAGGTGAGGAAAATGTTTGATTTTCGTGCAAATTGGTTGTATTTATAGTTGGTGAAGAGACCAAGTTGAAAAAGGAAAGAAATTCGTCAAATCCGCGCACGAGTCTTTTCTTGTCTCTGCATAATATTCAGTATTTTGACCATATCTTTCTATTCCCTTATCTAATTGAGGTGATTCAAAGTGAGTTAGAAAGATAAATAAAATGGCTATAGTTATTTATGAAATAGGAGTTTCCTAATTCGAAATTTTACTAGCCCAAAATTTGGTCTCAAAGTCCGACTAGAATTCTGTCCAAAATCTTCTAGGATTGTAATTAATTTTATGGTAAAATTCTTATCATATTCCATTTCTTTTTTACTCCTATTTACATCCAATTGACTCCTAAAAATTATCAAAGTATCTTCTTGTTATCCAAATCAATCATTGGATATTTGCAAGTTGGTCCCTCATGTTTAATTTGCTTTTCAGTCCTTCAACTTCCAATTGAACCAATTTAGCCCCATACTTTCAAATCTTCTCAATTTGCTCGTTTCAACTCTCAATTCCTTCAATTGGATCCTCCAAATTCTTATTCTTTTACTTTGGCACATTGCATATTTTCGGTTGACGTCAAAAACTTATCAATTGCTCATTTTAGCTCCAATTAGCATCCAAATGTTCATTTTTCTCATTGTTTGCTTCATTCTTCGCCTTTTGGAATATTTTCTACAAAGTAAACAAATAAGCATTAATTAAATAGCAATTATTCTAAAACGACAATAATATATTTTAATTTAGACATATAAATAAGTGTAGAAAACACACTTATCAAATACCCCAAACTAGAACTATTGTTCGTCCTCGAACAATGTAAATTAAACTAACAAATTAAAATAACAGAAAGCAATTATTTTTATTTTGTCAACATGTATACCAATTGCCTCAATAGTCCAAACCAGTTCATGCTTTAGAAAGAGTTATGAATAACAAAGTAAAATAAGTCTAGTAATCTCATTCCAGATTTTCAAGTGTGTGTGTGTGAATAGCCAATATCAAACTCTTACTCATGCACAGGATATACCTAACACTGCGTAGCTTGTTATGCACAATCAAGCCTGAATCCCATGTGGTCACCCTAATGAATCTAATGATTTTCCTTGCATCACTCATGGATGATCACAACTTACTGCTTTTCTCTCGAATCTCAATGTTCCTTCTATTCATGTGGATTCTAAACATCAAACTTTTGCATTTTTCCACACCAGGTGGTCAGAATTAGTTAAATCTGCCCAAACAATCAATGGTAAGGGGTTCCCTAATCCATTCCTTTTGTATCAAAGTCTCAATCAATAAGCTTATACCAAGTAACATATTTATTTATTTATATTTTTTTTATAGACGACTTTTTCTTTTATATCCATGTCTTTTACCATCTTCGTACATAAATTTTCATACTTGCTTTCTATATGACCCCTGTAGCGAGCTTTAGGTCGGTGACTCCCAAGCCAAAAGACTTTAGAGCACCAGGTTTGAAAGACCCCTCAGACTTAATCACTCAAGTCATAAAGGCTTAAACAGAAAAGTTAAAGATGTTTTATTGTCTTATGTGTAAGTCCACTCACCGTACTTACTTTTTAATTGACCCCTATAGCTAGATTTAGGTCGATGACTCCCAAGCCAGACGAATTTAGGGCACCAGGTTTGAAAAATCCCTCAAACTTAATCACTCGAGCCAAAAAGGCATTTGAAGAGCAGAATAAGACATTCAGCATTTTTCTGTTTTTATGCTGGCAATGGTTCATACCCTTTGACTAAGACCTCTTCAAAAAATGACACATTTCAGGAACTACAGACCATTAAAAGCTCAAGGCTACCTTCACCACTTCTTCCCACCCCCAAACTGCTCTTGGACAAGTTTAGATTCTTAAAGGTTGGGATGTCTCTCGATCTAATTTTAGGGATTAATAGTCATTCATATGTTCAAAGTGCATAAAACTTGCCCCACATGTGTTAAACAAATCTCTACACAAATATTTATCCAATAATGGCTATGTGCTCGAATGAAATGAAACCTAGCAAGTAATAACTAGTTCATAAAATTCATGCTTTCATTTTGTCCACAATCCAAGTTAAAGCAAGATTTGATTCATACTACATCCTACACAATAAACATGTCAACAAATTTTTCAATTTTTTTCAATTTTCAATTTTATTATTTTTTTTTGTTTATCCCAATAAAATCGAATGAATGCTAATAAAAACATGAATGATATTTTTTACCCCCAAACTAGAAAGAAATATTGTCCTCAATGTTTGTCACATAGATAACAATATGCAGAACAAGACAAAAGAAAAAGAACGAGAACTTCCCAGGTGTAGAGGAGATGTCTCATTGCTTTGACTCCCTTTTGATAGCACGTTAGATGAATTTGACTCTTACTTGCTTTGCCCAATTTGGTTCAAGGTGTGTTGATTGGTGTGCTTCTTGTAAACAACAGATAAATGACTTTAGAGTACATGAACACCAATAAGAAACTATTCAAGTTCTAATAGTGTGTGAGTGTGTGATTGGGATGACGATGAATAACTAAACTACTAAAAATGCATAAATATCAAAACACCCCCAAACATGCAAAATAATGTAACAAGCAAAATTGTCTTCACATGCAAACATACAAAACACTTAAAACATGTCACCTATCATGCATGTGTCTAAAAACAAGTAAATAAAATAAATACTTAAAGCTCAATAAATAAAAGGAAAGAAATTGGGTTGCCTCCCAATAAGCGCTTCGTCTATAGTCTAAAGTCCGACTTTTTACCTGGCTGTTCAAGGAACTTTAAATAGAACTTTTGATGACCTTCTTTGTTTGTGAAGGTCAAATTTGTTCCAAAGTGCATTTATGTACCAGAATTGTACATTTCCCATGTCATATATGTGGACTTCTGCACTCAATTCAAACTTCAATATGTAGACTTCAATCATGGTCACATTACCAATGATGAAATCAATTGTTCCCCGAGTATTGAGGTTAAAGGGTTGCAATGTGGAGATGGCACCCTTAAGTGTCTGCTTTTCTATGCTTAACTCATCTTTCCCAAGTTGATCTTCCTCTTCAATTGAAGTTTGCCCGAGTTCGATATCCGGATTTTGGACATTCGACAATGCGATTATGGCCTCTTCTTCGCAGCTACTTTCTTTTGGTTGATCCACTTTTTTAAGTTCTTCTTCTTTTTCTTCAGCTGTTTCAACCAATTTGTCGGACTCCCCGGCAACGGCGCCAAAAACTTGTTAACCAATATCTCGCTGTGTGAGATATCCCCGCAATTGTACGAGATCGTGAAGAGTAATGAGTGGACCAATGAGTCAGGATTATCGTTCCCTCATAGACTGCTATTAAGTATCGAAATTTTATAGTTCTAAACCTTATTTGAACGGACGAAAGAATTTGAGGTTTTTAAATTAAAACTACGATTTAAACTAAAGAAATAAAAAATAAATGCAGAATTTGTTTTGTTTTTAAAAACGATTGTAATCTAGTTGAGATTCTCGATTTCACCTAACCAATTATATTAACTCCAATTCCAATTTTATTTTCTAAATATGCATTCGGTCGAATTCACTAATTTAAATTGAAATTCCTCTCTCGAGTTTAAATCAATTCTATCTAAATAAGTCAACCATGTATCTCTACAGATGGTATGAATATTTCTCATCTAGATGCATAACATACAAGAATTCACACACGACCGCAGTAATAACAAAAGTATATCTCTATCTCTTATTCAATTACCGAATTTATTACCTAGATCTATGTTATTAACTCACCTCTAAGATTATGAAAATAATACATTGAATCATGAATTAGTGTCCAATTAACTCATGCATTAAACACAATAATAAATCAACACATGCAATGAAACATTAAAACAAATGAATATGGAATTAAAATAATCAACTAGGCTACTTCGTTCATCCCAATATGGAGTTTAGCTACACATCATAATTAAACAAAAAATACAATAAAATATAGCGTTTATTGAAAATAACATAAGAGAATGGAAAGCTTGCACCAAGTATCGATTCTCCACGTGATCTTCAACTCGCGCCCCTTTGCTATGCTTGAATCTCTCAAGATTTGAATGATAAAATCTGAGTTTTGGCTTGTCCTTAGGTGGGAAAATGTTTGATTTTCATGCAGAGGTTGTATTTATAGTTGGTGGAGAGACTAAGTTGAAAAAGGAAAGAAATTCGTCAAATCCGCACGTGTGTCTTTTCTTATTTCTGCACAGTATTCAGTATTTTGACCATATCTTTTTATTCCCTTTTCCAATTGAGGTGATTCACAGTGAGTTAGAAAGATAACTCAAAGGGATATAATTCTTTATGAAATAGGAGTTTCCTAATTCTAAAGTTTACTGTCCAAAAATTAGGTCTCAAAGTCCGACAAAAATTCTGTCCAGAATCTTCTAGGATTGAAATCAATTTTATGGTAATATTCTTATTATATTCCATTTCTTTTTTACTCCTATTTACATCCAATTGACTCCTAAAAATTATCAAAGTATCTTCTTGTTATCCAAATCAATCATTGGATATTTGCAAGTTGGTCCCTCATGTTTAATTTGCTTTTCAGTCCTTCAACTTCCAATTGAACCAATTTAGCCCCATACTTTCAAATATTCTCAATTTGCTCGTTTCAACTCTCAATTCCTTTAATTGGATCCTCCAACTTCTTATTCCTTTACTCTGGCACACTGCGTCTTTTCAGTTGACGTCAGAAACTTATCAATTGCTCATTTTAGCTCCAATTAGCATCCAAATGTGCATTTTTCTCAATGTTTGCTTCATTCTTCACCTTTTGGAATATTTTCTACAAAGTAAACAAATAAGCATTAATTAAATAGCAATTATTCTAAAACGAGAAAAATATATTTTAATTTAGACATATAAATAAGTGTAGAAAATACACTTATCATTGGGATTCAAGATTTCACATAACCAATTAAATCAATTCCAATTCCAGTTTTATTTCCTAAATATGCATTTGGTCGAATTCACTAATGTATATTGAGATTCCTCTAGAGTTTAAATAAATTTTTCCTAAATAAGTCTACCATGTATCTCTACAGCGGGTTCGAATACTCCTTATCTAGATGCAATAAATACAAGAATTTACACAAGACCGCAACAATAACAAAAGTATATATGTATCTTATGTTCAATTACCGGATTTATTGCCACATTATAATTTATTAACTCACCTCTCGGATTATGAAAATAACTCAATATATCATGAATTGGTGATCAAGCAATTCAAGCATTAAGAATAATAATAATAATAATAATAATAATAATAATAATAATAATAATAATAATAATAATAATAATAATAATAATAATAATAATAATAATAATAACTCAATACATGCAACAAAACATTAAAACTATGGAACTTGGAATTAAAATAATATGATTAGGGTACATCGTTCATCCCAACATTGAAATTAGTTACACATCATGATTAAATAACAAAAAATAAAAATAACATTTATTGAAAATAATATAAAGAAAGGAACGCTTGCACCAAGTTTCGATTCTTCAAATATCATCAATTCACACCCCTTTGTGATGCTTGATTCCCCAAGAATTTGATGTTTAATTCTCTATTGTGGCTCGTTCTTTGGAGAGGCAAAGGTCTGATTTTCGTGCCAAGAGATTGTATTTATAGTTGGAGAAAAGACCTAATCGAAAAAGGAAAGCAAATTTTCAAACCAGCGCTCAAGTCTTTTTTGGTCTCTGCACAGCGTTCAGTATTTTGATCATATCTTTCTATTCCCTTATCCGATTGAGGTGATTCAAATTGAGTTAGAAAGATAACTCAAAGGGATATAATTTTTCCTGAAATAGGATATTTCCAATTCGAACTTTTACTATTCATAAATTAGGTCTCAAAGTTTGACTAGAAATCTGTCCAGAAACTTGTGCGGTGAGAATCAATTTTATGGTAATATTCTTATCATATTTCATTCCTTTTTACTTCTACGTGCATCCAATTGACTTCTACAATTTCTTAAAGTATCTTCTTGTGATCCAAATCAATTATTGGATATTTGCAAGTTGGTCCCTCATGTTAATTTGCTCTTCAGACCTTCAACTTTTAATTTATTCACTTCGCACCATGGATGATTCTTGATTGTTGTCATAAACTCCTCAATTGCTCGATTGAGCTCCAATTAGCATTCAATTGTACATTTTTCTCATCAACTGCTTCATTCTTCATATTTTTGGGATATTTTCTGAAAAGTAAACAAATAGACACAAATTAAATAGTAAATATTCTAAAATGACAACAATATATTCTAATTTAGGCATATAAATAAGTGTCTAAAATACACTTATCAGGTTTCTGATTACAAATTACATTAATATAATTAATTCCGAATTACACTAATGTTTTACTAGTTCATAAGTTACAATTATAATTAAGGGTTAATAGCACAAAACATCCCAACGTTTGACATGTATTGTGCAAAACGTCCCAACGTTTTGATTTTTGACGCTAAACGTCCCAACTTTTACAATTTTTGGTAGAAGACATCCTTTCTGTCAATTTTAACCCCATTTCACAAATTGAACAGTAAATGTCAAGGGCATTTTCGTCCAAAAAAAAAAAGCAGCTCATTCATACTTGGGTAATTGGCACAAATCGTCCCTACGTTTGACACTTATTGTGGAAAAACGTCCCTACGTTTATTTTTTTGGCGAATAACGTCCCTACCTTTATTTTTTTGGCGAATAACGTCCCTACCTTTAAATTTTCTTGTTCATTAGTCCCCAAATTTTACTTTTCTTTCAATTTAGTCATTCCGTATTTTATTTAAAGGTAATTGTCTTCAAACGTGTATAACTTTTGATCTACAACTCCGAATTGCACTCCGTTTTTTGCGTTGAACTCCAAATTCAACCATCTTTCTTATGATGTATCATGTGCTCATTTATTAAACATTTCGTTTTGACTTTTGTATATTAGATACTTATTTTGTTAGGGCATAATTGATTGACGTAAATTGATTTCTGTAAATTTTATTGAAACAGTGAAATTTTAATTTTAGTGTGTGTTCGGCGGCCAGCGGAATTTATAAATTGGATTTATTTGACTTTGTAATCTTTTTATGGTAAAATATTTGGTTAAAAATTGGTATGTTTAGCCCCTGTTTGAGCCATGTTATAATCTCTAATAACTTTCTAAACAACACACATTCTCTCTCTTTCTCCAATTTTTGAAAAGTGATTTGAAGAGAGAGAATGTGTGTTGTTCAGAAAGTTATTAGAGATTATAACATGGCTCAAATAGGGGCTAAACATACCAATTTTTAACCAAATATTTTACCTTAAAAAGATTACAAAGTAAAATAAATCCAATTTATAAATTCCGCTGGCCGCCGAACACACACTAAAATTAAAATTTCACTGTTTCAATAAAATTTACATAAATCAATTTACGTCAATCAATTATGCCCTAACAAAATAAGTATCTATTATACAAAAGTCAAAACGAAATGTTTAATAAATGAGCACATGATACATCATAAGAAAGATGGTTGAATTTGGAGTTCAACGCAAAAAAACGGAGTGCAATTCGGAGTTGTAGATCAAAAGTTATACACGTTTGAAGACAATTACCTTCAAATAAAATACGGAATGACTAAATTGAAAGAAAAGTAAAATTTGGGGACTAATGAACAAGAAAATTTAAAGGTAGGGACGTTATTCGCCAGAAAAATAAAGGTAGGGACGTTATTCGCCAAAAAAATAAACGTAGGGACGTTTTTCCACAATAAGTGTCAAACGTAATGACGTTTTGTGCCAATTACCCAAGTATGAATGGGCTGCTTTTTTTTTGGACGAAAATGCCCTTGACATTTACTGTTCAATTTGTGAAATGGGGTTAAAATTGACAGAAAGGATGTCTTCTACCAAAAATTGTAAAGATTGGGACGTTTAGCGTCAAAAATCAAAACGTTGGGACGTTTTGCACAATACATGTCAAACGTTGGGATGTTTTGTACTATTAACCCTATAATTAATTATAAACCTGATTCTGATAATTATTTTGAAATTCAAACCTTAGTAATTGTAGTTATGAACTTAACCCATAAGCTACGTATAAAGCTATCATAACGTGGCAGCCTAGCTAGTATTTACAATAAATTTAGGCTGACGTAGTTGCCACGTTGAAATATCATTTAAAAAGTTCCTCGAAAAATATGTGTAGAAGTGGTCAAGTATTTAAGAGTGACCTTATCGACTACTTCTTTATTAATGATACATTTTTTATTTATCACATCACATGATAAATACACAACACTTAAAACACTTTTTTATACACACACCACTAATAATTTACAATTATAGCCCATTAACCTAATTATCATTGAAAACACTTAAAACTCTTTTTTTTTTTACACACACCACTTAAAAGTTAAAACAAGTTTTTTAATAAACGCACCACATCCACAAGATAATTGGGCTTTGTCGGCTTTGCATATTGAACTAAGGGCCCGTTTGATCTCAACATCTTCTTTTCTTTTTTCTTTTCTTTTTTTTTTTTTCAAATTTTTCCTCAAATTAAATTTGAACCACATATTTTTATGAAATTCATAATTTCCAATTTTTCAATCATTTTCAACCACGCAATCTCACAAAAACTCGAAAAAAGTTGATGCAAACCACGTAACAATTGTAGCTACGCAACCCACAAATTATTGGAATCAACCCAAGAACGCCAATAAACCACGATTTAGAGATTGATTCAAATTAATTGAATCAAGCAACCAACATAATCAATTGATATGTTGACCTCTTGATCACAACGAAGATAAATCTCGCCCAAGATTTGAACAAACAAGAATTAACTCGCAAGTTCGGGTTTTATTCAATAAAGAATAAGAATGTGAAAGCAATTTTCCTCTCAATTAATATATCAAAGTTGCGTAATGAATAATGAAAATTACATCCCTATAAATAGGGTCAAAACTAGGTTTAAGAGTTGTAATTAAACAAGGAAACAACTATCTAAAATTATGGAAATAAAATAACCTAAAATTTCACGCGTTTATAATGTTACGGCCGTGACTAAATCCCTTACGGCCGTAACCCTGTTTCTGAATCACTCTTACGGCCGTGACATATGACTTACGGCCGTAAGTCCAAAAATGTACAATTCCAATTTTAAGCAGCAACTCCTTTACGGCCGTGATACTCAATCTTTGCGGCCGTGATACTCAATCTTTACGGCCGTAAGACGTAATTTCCTCAAAATTCAGTTTTAAGCAGAAGGTTGATTACGGCCGTGAGAATTATGAAAGGTTGATCCACTCGTCGTTTTGGCTCGGCCCCAACATGGAACTTGCTTCTTTCGATGACACGAACATTGTTTTGGCCATTGTTTCTTGAACTAACTCGTCCATTGCTTCCTTGGCCCTCTTTGTTTGCAATCGAGTCATCGGTCCTCCTCTGATCTTCAACGGATCTTTGTGCGGGCTTGTATCCGTAGTCTGGATCACATCATCCCCTCCCTCTTCGAAAGGATTCGACCTCGAATCTGCATCTGCATCAAACGGAGATAGATCAGAAACGTTAAATGAAGCCGAAACATTATACTCACCAGGAAGATCGAGTTTATAGGCATTATTGTTGATCCTTTCGATCACTTGGAATGGACCATCTCCTCGCGGTTGTAACTTTGACTTGCGCTGTTCTAGAAACCGCTCTTTTCTCAAATGTAACCAAACCCAATCACCGGGTTCAAAAAAGATGCCCTTTCTTCCTTTGTTAGCCTGCGAAACATAATGTTCATTTTTCTTTTCAATCGCCAACCTCACCTTGTCGTGGAGTGCTTTAACCATCTCAGGCTTTTTCTTGCCATCTAAACTACTTCGTTCATTCACAGGTAAAGGAATTAAATCCAATGGTGTTAGCGGATTAAAACCATAAACAATTTCAAATGGTGAATAAGAAGTAGTAGAATGTATAGCCCTATTATATGCAAATTCAATAAATGGTAAACACTCCTCCCAATTTTTCAGATTTTTATTGATTATCGTGCGCAACAATTGAATCATTGTCCTATTTACTACCTCGGTCTGTCCATCGGTCTGTGGGTGACAAGTTGTAGAGAAAAGTAGTTTTGTTCCTAATTTGTTCCACAAGACTCTCCAAAAATGACTAAGGAATTTAACATCCCTATCCGAGACAATACTTTTAGGCACCCCATGTAAGCGCACGACTTCCCTAAAGAAAATTTCTGCGATGTTTGTAGCATCATCAGTTTTGTGGCATGGTATGAAATGTGTCATTTTACTAAAGCGATCTACTACCACAAAAATCGAATCTCTTCCCTTCTTAGTCCTAGGTAATCCCAAAACAAAATCCATAGAGATATCGACCCAAGGTTCACTAGGGACGGGTAAAGGCATATATAATCCATGGGGTTTAATCCTAGATTTAGCCTTTTTACAAGTAATGCATATATTACAAACCCGAACCACATCAATTTTCATTTTAGGCCAATAGAAATGTTCACTTAGGATTTCAATGGTCTTTTTAATTCCAAAATGACCCATTAGACCTCCACTATGGGCCTCCCTCACAAGTAACTCCCTCATTGAACACCTAGGGACACACAATTTATTTTCTCGGAATAAACAATCATCATGTTTAAAGAATTTATCCACAGCTCCCTTACCACATGAATCATAAATACTAGAAAAGTCCGGATCACTAACATACATACCCTTAATGTATTCAAATCCAAGCAACTTAGAATTTAAAGAATTTAAAAGAACATACCTTCGAGACAATGCATCTGCCACCACATTTTCCTTACCTTGTTTGTATCGGATGACATAGGGAAATGTTTCTATGAATTCTATCCACCTTGCATGTCTCTTACTCAGCTTAGCTTGACCCCTCAAATGCTTCAAGGATTCATGATCAGTGTGTATCACGAACTCCCGTGGCCACAAGTAATGTTGCCATGTCTCCAAAGCGCGCACAAGTGAGTATAACTCCTTGTCATATGTAGGGTAATTAAGTGCAGCCCCTTTTAGTTTTTCACTAAAATAGGCGATTGGCCTTTGATCCTGCATTAAAACAGCTCCAATGCCTAGCCCTGAGGCATCACATTCAATCTCAAAAGCCTTGTCAAAGTTAGGAAGTGATAAAACCGGTGCTTCACATAACATATTTTTGATAGTATCAAATGCATGCTCCTGTTCTACACCCCATTTAAACCCTACACTCTTTTTGACAATTTTTGTGAGTGGTGCGGCAATCGTGCTAAATTTTTTAACAAAACGCCTATAAAAACTAGCCAAGCCATGAAAACTCCTAACCTCAGTTATGCTTTTAGGTGTTGGCCATTCTTTAATAGCTTTGACTTTCTCTTCATCTACTTCTATCCCTTTAGCACTAACCACATAACCAAGAAACACAACTTTTTCCATGCAAAAATCACACTTTTTATAGTTAGCAAAAAGTTGCTCTTGTCTTAAAACCACAAGCACACATCTAACATGCTCCACATGCTCATTCAAAGTTTTACTATATATCAAGATATCATCGAAGTAAACTACAACGAATTTACCTATAAATGCATGTAAAACATGATTCATTAAACGCATAAATGTGCTAGGTGCATTAGTAAGTCCAAAAGGCATTACTAACCATTCATACAGTCCATACTTAGTTTTAAAAGCAGTTTTCCACTCATCTCCTTCTTTCATTCGAATTTGATGATAACCACTCTTAAGGTCAATTTTACTAAATATGCTAGAGTCATGCAATTCATCCAACATATCATCTAACCTAGGAATAGGATGACGATACTTTACCATTATGTTGTTGATGGCTCTACAATCAACACACATTCTCCACGTCCCGTCCTTCTTTGGCACAAGTAACACGGGGACGGCACAAGGACTCATACTTTCCCTTATATACCCTTTGCTCATCAAATCCTCCACTTACCTTTGGAGCTCCTTCGTCTCCTCGGGGTTACTTCGATAAGCGGGGCGGTTTGGAATGACTGCTCCAAGTACAAAATCAATTTGATGTTCAATACCTCGAATGGGTGGTAACCCACTAGGTATGTCATCGGGAAATATATCGTCAAATTCCTGCAATAAAGAAATAGCCAAACTAGGGAGGGATTTGTTAGTTTCATCAAATGCAAGGAATGATTCCTTGTACAGCAGAAGGACCATCGGTCGTTCTTCCATGAATGTCTTTTTTATTTCACTCATTTTTGCGTAGAAACTCATTTTTCTTTCTTTTCTGGCACTCTTCGCTCCCTCTCCTTTTTCTGAGGTATGTACCCCAACACTCTTTTTTTCTCTCGCCTCTCCTTTTTCTGGAGTCGTGGCTCCAACTCTCTTTTCCTCTCCTTTTTCTGAGGTCGTGGCCTCAACTCTCTTTCTCTCATTTTCCTTTACTCTCTTTTCTTCATAATTTTTCAGTTTTATTTGATCTTCATACACTTGTGATGGTGTCAATGGTGCAAGTGTAATGGTTTTTCCCCCTTTGATAAAGCTATACCTATTTTTATACCCATCATGTGTGACCTTCCTATCATATTGCCAAGGTCTCCCCAACAAAATGTGTCATGCATGCATAGGAACCACATCACACATAACATCATCCACATAGCTACCAATAGAAAAACTCACCAACACCCTCCTATTCACCTTAATTTCTCCACTATCATTTAACCATTGAAGCCTATAAGGTTTAGGATGTTTTAACAGAGGTAGTCCTAATTTTTCAACAAGTATAGTACTAGCGACGTTAGTGCAACTACCACCATCAATAATCATACTACATACCTTGTTATTTATGCGACATCGTGTATGGAATATGTTCTCCCGTTGTTGTTCCAAATCATCCGTGTTGACTTGAGCACTAAGAGCTAGCCTTGCCACCAATAACTCGTCATGCTCCCCGGATAACACATCCTCATCATCACATACTTCCTCCAATGCCGGCATATCGCTATAATCCTCTTCCTCACTATCACTCTCCATAGTTCCATCCTTTCGCAAAAGTACCACTCGCCTATTAGGACATAGAGATGCCACATGTCCTCTCCCCAAGCATTTGAAACATTGAATGTCTCTGCTCCTAGATGGTTGCGACTCCCCCTTAGGTACGAATTTACTAACTTATTCCTCCTTCCCTTTTGGTGCCTCAAACTTTCCTTTTGATGCTTCAAATTTTCCCTTAGAAACAACCCCATCTCCTTTACTTTCCCACTTCGGCTTCCAAGAAGAATTAGAACCCGATTGATACCTTGATGTTCCCTTTTTCTTCAATTGCTTCTCCACCTTTATAGTCATGTGCAACATATCCTCCATCTCCAAGTAATGTTGTAGTTCAACCACATTATCTATATCCCTATTCAATCCATTCGAAAATCGAGCCATCGTAGCCTCTCTATCCTCTTCTACATTGGCTCTAATCATCAACATCTTCATCTCCTTATGATAATCCTCTACACTCTTTGATCCTTGGTATAGACTTTGTAATTTTTGATGAAGCTCCCGATGGTAATGACTAG
Organism: Ligustrum vulgare; assembly: GCA_963555705.1. Taxonomy (NCBI): domain Eukaryota; kingdom Viridiplantae; phylum Streptophyta; class Magnoliopsida; order Lamiales; family Oleaceae; genus Ligustrum; species Ligustrum vulgare. The sequence goes on along the minus strand of OY743176.1, from coordinate 50,461,160 downwards.
GAACGAACCTCCTTCTCATGATAGCTTTTAATTCATCCCAAGTACTAACAGGTCTCTCGCGATTCCTCCTCCTAGAAGTCACCAATTGATCCCACCAAGTAATAGCGTAATCGGAGAATTCAAGTACAGCTACCTTAACCTTTTTCTCTTCCGAATAAGTGTAGCAATTGAAAATTAATTCCATCTTCTTCTCCCATTCTAAGTATGCTTCCGGATCACTCCTACCCTTGAATGATGGAATTGTCATTTTGATGTTGCTCATACTACCATCCATTCTATCGCCACTAAGATCTCTATCCCTTCTCCCATGCCTAACTACTCTATCAACAATTTCCCCATCGTCAAAATCACTACCTTCTTCATTCTCATCAACCCCCTCTACTCTACGACCTTGCCCACCTTGCCTACGGGCATTAGGCACTTCCCGAGGTTGCTCAAGCCTTTCTAACCTACCTAACACATCCCCAAACAACCGCTCAAACCGTTGTACCATCTCTTCCGTCATGTTGACTCGATCGTTATTTTTTGTAGTAGCAGATTGTTCAGACATCCTCAAACTAAATATTATATGCCTCATGTGTATTTCGCTCGTGTATCACTCAAACTTGGCTTTTACCCTCTATTGATCTCACCTCTCTGCCTTTTTCCACTCAATGACTTTCACCCCAATTGCTTTAAAGAACGAACCCGAACTCAAACAAGTTTAAACCCGATTGCTTTAAATCGAATATGAGTGAGAAGTAATGAATTTGTTGGAAAATTCAAAGAAGACCTTTAGAGAATTGAATTTGACTCTATAAGGGTCTTGACACTTTTTATGGAAACTAAAGGTTGCTTCAAGAAAGTATTTCTTGAAATCAAATATCAACTATTTTTCTGGAACTGGAATTTTCGTTTTTTTTTTTTTTATTCTCGAAAATTCAACTACAAGAAAGACACAACAAACGAAATTTAATTTGGATAACAAACGAAGGAAATAACGACTATTGAATTTTTTTGTGACACTTTTCTGGATTAAAGACTCAAAGCTGGAAGAACACGAAGAACAAGAATAAGAAACCCAAGAAAACAAAAACAAGATATGACCTTGATTTTTGGAGCCAAAGCTCTGATACCAGATGATGCAAACCACGTAGCAATTGTAGCTACGCAACCCACAAATTATTGGAATCGACCCAAGAACGCCAATAAACCACAATTTAGGGATTGATTCAAATTAATTGAATCAAGCAACCAACACAATCAATTGATATGTTGACCTCTTGATCACAATGAAGATAAATCTCGCCCAAGATTTGAACAAACAAGAATTAACTCGCAAGTTCGGATTTTATTCAATAAAGAATAAGAATGTGAAAGCAATTTACCTCTCAATTAATATATCAAAGTTGCGTAATGAATAATGAAAATTACATCCCTATAAATAGGGTCAAAACTAGGTTTAAGAGTTGTAATTAAACAAGGAAACAACTACCTAAAATTATGGAAATAAAATAACCTAAAATTTCACGCGTTTATAATGTTACGGCCGTAACCCTGTTTCTGAATCACTCTTACGGCCGTGACATATGACTTACGGCTGTAAGTCCAAAAATGTACAATTCCAATTTTAAGCAGCAACTCCTTTACGGCCGTGATATTAACCTTTACGGCCGTGATACTCAATCTTTACGGCCGTAAGTCGTAATTTCCTCAAAATTCAGTTTTAAGCAGAAGGTTGATTACGGCTGTGAGAATTATGAAAGGTTGATCCACTCGTCGTTTTGGCTCGGCCCCAACATGGAACTTGCTTCTTTCGATGACACGAACATTGTTTTGGCCATTGTTTCTTGAACTAACTCGTCCATTGCTTCCTTGGCCCTCTTTGTTTGCAATCGAGTCATCGATCCTCCTCTGATCTTCAACGGATCTTTGTGCGGGCTTGTATCCATGGTCTGGATCACATCAAAAGTACTGGGACCAAACCGTCTTTAAGTACAGCACTGGTATAAAATCCTTTTATCTTTCTCTATGTCTCACCTTCAACATATAGCCTTGATATTGTAAACTCAAATTTGCAATTTATATAGTATTTTTTAGATATTTATTGTGGACTAGTATATAACGCGTGCGATGCAAGTACTATTATAAAGATATTATGACATTTTTATAAATTGCCCAAATTTCCTTACATATTTTACCTAAAAAATATTCAAAGTATTGATTTAAATAATTTCAAAATTGAATTTAATTTACCCTAGACATTATTAAAATTTCAAAGTATGCAATACCCCTATCAATAATATTATCATTTTTCTTCTAATTACTGATTGTTGACTTCATTAAATTTGTATCTCCTGAAATGTATACTTAGGCTACCTTATTCAAAGAAACTGAAGTTGGGAGGATTTCTCCTTATATGTGTGTATATAGTTCATAATCAATCCATTCTTGAAATGGAAAAAGAATGATAAACATTAATTTTCAATTGATCAATATTTTATAATCAAGATGACAAAAAAAATCAATTGTAATTTGGCGTAAAAAGAATGTTAATCGTGCATGTTAAGTTAAAACTCAGAACAACATTTGATCATAAATGTCTAAGAAAAACTGAGATTCTAATCTATGTTCTCTACTAAGGTATGATTATTCAAAACAAAAAAGATATCATATTTAATTTGAGTAATGTTTTACCAGGAAAATTGTTTTGAAATCGATGCCTTCAAATTGTTTGCTCAACAAATTGGTTCATAGTACTGTGAATCTCAAAGTAGCATGCACATTTCTTTAAATTGATAATACCACCACAAACCATCATCTCAAATTGATTCAAGAAGTACACTTTTTTTTTCTTTTTTTCATATTAATTGAAGGACATATTAGAAACTATAAATTATATGAGAGTTATAGGTTTTATTTAAAAGATTTTTAGTGAGAATGTGAAGAGTTTATATTGTAAATATATGAAAAATATTTTTATTGACAACACAAAAATAAAAAGAAATAAAATATTAAAAATGTACGTAAATTCAAATTAAGGTCTAAGGGTGAATATAAAATTATTAAAATAATGTAAGGGACTTTTAAAAGTAGTATAGAATATAGCAGTATAAATAAATATGTAAAAGTTGTGTGGATATATATTGTTTAAATAAATGAATTTAATAAGGATAATATTGGAATGTAACATTGATGAATATAATTTTAATTTTAATTTTTTAAATTTTAATACGGATAGACTTAGAGTGCGGTGGATATATAAAAATAATGGATGAAATTAATTCCTTTCTATATTTTCCTCGAAAAATGATCTAAATAGGAGTACTTCATATTAATTTCTATCTTTGTAGGACGGAGAGAGTATGTATATAGATTATATGTCTATTTCTTGATGAAAGTATACTTTATTTCTAAATTTTACAATATTTCTTAATTCATTATTTTTATCCATTCAGATTATTAATAAGATTCTTGAGATTTCTTCTCAATTCGCTTGGTAGATTCTGAGTTCCTTGATGGATTTCGAGTTTTATATTTCTTTTAAGGATTTAGCTTGAATTCCTTACTTCCGTCCTGCGTCATTCATAATGCGCAAAATATGAGGCTTATGAAAATACATCACAATGCATAGAAATTAAAGATTAAAATACAAGATAATGAAACAAAACACTTCCCTTGATTTTTGCTACAAAAATGCTTGAACTTTGTTTTTTATTTCCACCTCTCTTCTTGCTCATTTCCTTTGATGGATGTTAGGTACTTGAAATGAAAAACTAAACTAAAACTAAAGTAACTAAAATAAAGAAGAAAAACAAAGAAGAAAGAAGAAGAAAAACTAAAGCGGAGGCTAGGGTTTTAGAGAGATGAAGAAGTCTTGTGAAGGAGAGAAGTTGGGAGTATAAATGCTCTCAAAAATCTGAACTAAAAAAGGTCTACAAAACGTCCAAACTCGAAGTCAAACATGCCCTTAAGGGAAAATAAGAAAAATAGAAATTAATTTCGGAATTGGGCTAGAAATGTCCACGTGACAGTCGCATGGGCCAAAAGAAATGACATTTCCCAAGTTAAGTGCGATGGTGCAACTGTGTGGTTATGAACCACGCTGTTGCATGGTTCAGACCACTACTGTGAGTTCTATGGAAATTTCGATCAGAACCCCCAAATTCTTATCATGTCCAAATAAGGCCCCACATTTTACTTTTATTGCAAATACATCTTTGAAATATTTGCACATTAGGTCCTCCATCTTTTTGGGACATTGTAATTGAGTCCTCAAACTTTTGATTTCTTTCAATTAGGTGTCTAAACTCAAAATTGCTCTTCTTTTAACTCATTTTCCTTTTCAATTGAATTTGTACCTAAATGTACAACATAAACAAAATTTATAAATAGAAATTTACTCAATTTGTCAATTTAAATGTCAATTTAAGAGCTAAAATAAGTTTAAAGCACACTTATCACCTAGGCTACGTGATTTTTTTACCTTTTATTCACTCTAAATGTTTAGGTCCATATCTGTCAATCATAACAATATAATCATCTCAACTTCCCAAACCGAAATCATACCTTTTCATCACTTTATCGACTTTTAAGATCATCAAACCTCAAGCCACAAAAGAAAAGAGAAACGAAGTTAAGCATAGAAAGGGTATGTTACCTACTTGCAAAATATGTGAATGGGAGAATGCACGGTGTGAAAGATTATCTCCGTGAGGTGAGGCCGGTTGGACGATAGTGTGTGGCTGGTTGTGGGTTCAGTAATGGTGCAGATTGGCAAGAATGGAAGTGATGTTGGGGGTTGCACGGGTGATGGTGCAAACTTGCAATGAAAAAATGAAAATGCGAGGTGTTGAACGTGGCCAATGGAGGAAGAAGGTCCGTTTCAAAGTTTTTGTCTCGCCGATGAAGGAGATTTGAGTTCAATTGAACGAGGGATAATGATGTTTTCCAGATAAGATAGGGTAGTTAAGCAAAAAGAAAAGGAAAAAAAAAAAAGGCGTTGGTTCTTTACTAGAACCGACTCCTTTTATTGAGTATAGGCGTCGGTTCTTTACTAGAACCGTCGCCTTTACTGCATAGCTATTCTTTAGCGTCGATTGTTATTAAGCAATTGACGAATATAATAAAAAAAAATATTTAGAAAAAAGTCATCATTCTTTTATAGGCGTCTGTTGTTCCAAAAGTGAAGTATATTTTTTTTATTTTTTTAACAAATTTGTACTAGTGTATAGATTTGCCACGTCAATTCCCATCCTGAGTAAGTCAAGTCCCTACTTCTCAATTCAACGTGCCACCTCCCATTTAAGAAAGGATTAATCACAGGCTCTGTGTCACCTCCTCCTTTGTCATAATTAATACTTTGCCAATACCACGATCAAGTGATAAGGGAGAATAAGGATTCAGATTCACAAATCCAAGCCTCAAATTCGTGAGAGAAACTTCAGTACATATAATTGGATATTTTAAATTTAAGACTTGCAAAAAAAATCCAACAAAGAAAGCTAAAGAAAGAAACTTCTTCTTAGAACCCTAGGTGGGGAAATGGTATCATTTTTCTTGTTTTAATTCTATATAGCAGTTTCTCTCACTGAGAAATAAGATTTTATGAAGTTATAAATCAAAGAAAGTGAGTATGGATCAAAGAATCAAGAAAAATGAAACTCAATTCTTGAGAAATTGCCAGATGTTTACATATGGAGAAAACGATGGCCTGGTGTCAACACCACTGTAGACATCCATGTAGACGCTGAATATTTTTAGGTTTCAATCTTGGTATTTTGTCTTCGTGTGATTTTCAGGCTGATATTATCTTAATTACATTCTGCAAGTATTTGATACACCCTTAATATGTAGTATAACATGTTTACGTGATTTTGATAGGGTGTTACTCAATTGACGCGAAGAAGTATTTATGCACTGGGATTATAGACAGAACTCCAGTCCCCTATCAATATCATTATATTCTGGATATCGATTTTGTATGTTGAGAGCCGCCTAACGACCCTGTGACATGCGGCGAACGATATAATGTTTTAGTAACCCTTCTTCATTTGACTCAACTTCGCCATTTCCTTCGTCCAACCTCCTCTCGCAAACTGTTCTACACCCTCCCCAAACATGGCGTTCATCTGTGACATCTAGTCGATGAGTATAGTTCTAACACTGTGGCGATTGATCGATTTGGTGCTGCAATTGGATGTGACCTGTCTTGGATACTGGGATTTTGGTTGCTTAGATCTTGGCTGTTTGGATTTTGGTGGGTTGGATTTTAGTTTCTTGACATGGCTTATAAAGTACCACTATGGGTGTCAGGCACTAGATGTGAAACTTCATGCGAAGGAACTTGTGCTATGATACCAAATCGGTACTGAAAATCTTAGATCAATCTCGCTTCAATACCAACAGCTAGCGGAATACAAACTCTCTCTGCAATATTGGAATCTCTCCAAGGAAACTCAAAATTTGAATAACCAAATGAAACCACATTCATTATCTTTTTTCATGCCTTAAATAAAATTACACTCTCTAATCCCAACTACGAAAGCACTATATCTTATTATTATTATAAAGAAGGATAGTTGGGCCAATCCTTCCCCCCAAAAACTCCCGCCTAGCAAATTCTCAAAAGTCATAAGTCAAATTAAAAATAGAAAAGTTGGCATTTTTCCCCAAAAAAACGTCAGATAATTCAAATTTTTCCCGAGCCCCGAGACCCTGCAGTGCAGACTCTGATTACCAATTTCAAAAAGAAATACTTTTTACGGTTCTTCTCTCATACGAAATGGGTCATTCCATTACATTCAATCAAAGATTCAACTCTCTCTCTCTCTCTAAAAGTTGAAAATGTTGGAAGAGGGTTAACGATTGTTGATGGAACTCAGCTGAGGACTTCTCGCTGCCGCTGGAAAAAGATGGCGACGGGATCACCGGTGCGGAAGTATTGGAGCGGCGGAGTCGAGAACCTCACTCGCTCTTCACGGCCTCATGTTACTGGAAAGTCTCAAGTAGGGTGGGTTCGCAGCATTCTTCAAAGTCCGGCCATCTATCCGGCGAACCATTGCCACTAGGAGCACTGCGACGTCCAGGAGAAGCCTTGACCAAAGTTTGGTCAAGAAATGGAGACTGCACAGCGAGAAACGGCCGGAGGTACTACCGTATTAGTCCTTTGCATCTTTAATTACCTACCTCAAAGATCTTTGTTTTCGAGAATTGCAAAAATTTGAAATTGAGGTAACAAATTGTCAGGCCCTGACTCTCAATGTTGTGAAAACCCATCGACTCTAGGCTTAAGCACTAGAATAGAGCATATTGAAGAGCTTCGAGGCGTCAAGTGCTATGTTTCTGGAATTGCTGATTCCAAGCCTGCTGTTATTCTGGTTTCTGATATTTTTTGGTATGTATTCTCTATAAATATTTGATTTTGGGCATTGTTAAGTTCTGCATATCTTTTGTTGATTAAATTTTGGAATTTACATCTCATGCCATGAGAAAATTGAAGGTACCAAAGGCAGAGGCTACAGAGGTGGTGCATATTTCCTTTTCTGCTGTGTAATACTCAGTCAAGACACACATATATAAAAATGAAAGGGGTTAGTATGTAAGAGTCTTCTGCTATTTGTAGCAAATCTTTCTCAGTTAATACGATGATTACTATTGTGAAATACTAACGTTAGAAGGCTTGGAAGAAAAATTAAGAGAGTAGATTAGATGGTTTGAACACATTCAAAAGATGACCAGTGGGTGTGCCAGTTAGGACTCGACCTCATTCCTGTAAATCTTAAACCTTGAGGAATAGTAGGACGTAGTATATTGTTATAAAATGCTATTTCTGGTGAAACTCTGGAGCAAATTGCACTTGACAAATCAAAAATAATCCATGTAGTTGCTCTGATAGCAGAGAAAGGCTTTATTTGAACATGACAATGTGAATGAATGCCAAAAATGGAGTAATAACTTATGGTACTAATGCAATTTTGACCATTGTATCAGGATCTCAAAGCTACCATCTCATATCTCTCATCAAAAGAATTGGAATCTACTTACTATTGTAAGGTTCTATAAATTTATAACATGTATTTCTATTTAGGCTTATTTTGCTAATGTTTGATTTTATGATTCTAATTGTTATAATTTTAATTTCTATTGTAGGTGATCCAAATATTCACTAGGCAGGCAATTTTTTTGGAACCTTAATAGAATGTGGGGTTGCTTTTTTTTTTCATCATGATTCCGGTACTTAATGTGAATTTCTGACTCCCGAAGCAGTAGTTTCCGCAGGTTTCGCCAAAGCCGCATGTACATGTGTGATATGGAGCTTGCTATTTGTTTGTTTCTTTTAACCAAGATAAATTGGAGGAAGCCAGTTGCTCGTGCTTCTAGAATAGTTGGAGGAAGGCTCTGAATTTCACAGGTAAAGATGAGCATATAAAGGCTTTCAAAATTTTGCTAAAGTGCCTTCAATTTGGAATGTCATTTATGGTTAAATCTTAAACACTAATCCATATACCCGCAAGGTTAAAAACTCCTGGCGAATGGTTTGAGGAGAGCCAAACATTTTGGCTTTGATGAAGAACTTGAGAGCTTCAGAGTAGTTGTGAAGCTGATCGAAAGTTAGGGTAAGTAGTGATCATTTTACAATTTCTTACATAAATCTGAAGAAGTTTTACTGTTTTTCAATTTCTTAAGCTTAAATAAGAAAAGAGACATTAGTAATATTTTATAAATTAAAATTTAATTATTATAACAGTAAGTTAAGGGTTAGTGTTAAATTGAGTAAATTTGATTAAGAAAAAAGTCGTGTATCTTATTATAAGTAAATACTCCTTAAGCCACTTTTTGTGGGATATTGAAGTATTAGATCATATAGAGATTGAGTTTAACAGTAGTGGAGTTAAACCGACTTTTGCTTAACTATTTTGCATACATGTAATAAGATGGATTATTAGGTATATTCCATTTGTTTATTTATGATTGATTGATTTTAAACCATGATATGCAGTTTGGGGTTGGGGGTGAGAGGTGGCATGGGGGTGTTCTCTTGATGTAGATATTTTATGATTGTTCAAGAGATGCTTCTGTCAAATTGTTCTTTGCTATTATTTAATGTTACACAAGGATGATAATCATACCGTTTGCTTGAATTAATGGCTCATTTAGATTTAATTTAACTATTATTGCTCTGACAAGGTTCTACCCTTGCATTTTCTTTGAATATTAACTAAAAGTTTCGTTGTTCACTATAGTTCTAGGTTGTTACTTCTCCGGCCTGTCAAATTGATAGGATACTGAGGAAAGGAGAATTTGTATGTTGGTCATCGACATGTTGATCATTGAATTAATCCCCAAATCGGAATGAAAGAACTGGTCCAGAATTTTTGAAGGTATGCACTTTGGGTATTGGTTTAGTGCTTCAAAATAATTTGTTGAATCTATTTTATCTTTAGAAATCAAATCTAATCACGCATAGTTTTCCCCATGATGTTTGCAGTTAAGTGTTCCTGGGTGTATCAGACTCAATGCTCAAGGTTTTTTTGCATAACTTGAAGGTCTTTAAGTTTGTATTTTTGTGTCAAATCTAGATGCTTACATGATCTTACTAATGCATTGGTTTGTTTGATCAAATATAATGAGCAATGAAGAAAAAAAATGTTGTTGGTCATGGACTACATTATTGTGTACCAAATTGCAAACTTCCATTTTCCACTAAATTTGCTGCTGGTGTATGATTTGGATAATTATTGCAGAGGTCCTTCCAAATGGATTCAAGGTGTATCAAGTCTGTGAAGACCTTGGATGTGCATGCCTTCTTGCAGCATTTGGTGACTTTTGGTGATAAAATGCCTGGTAGTTTTTCATACTTATGGAATCAATTGCTTCACCACTTCTTAGTTTCATTACTTTGTTGGTCTAGATTTAGAAATTAGTTTATTTGGTATAGTAAAGGGAATGCTTGCACTCCATTAGGTTCAAGATTTTTGTGAGTAGAACCTATAAAATATGATGTATAAGAATTGGAACTGAATATTATTTCATTAATTAGGAAAATATGGCCTCTTTAGACATTGCTATCAATTATGGAATTGTGGAATACAGGAAATTCTTTTGGGGAGTGGACATGTTGATGTAAGTTTTTTATTGACTTTCTTTAATTTGGGGATATGAATATTTAAATTATTTGATTCTTGATACCAAATTGGGGATTTAAATTATATTGAACCTGTTTTCCCAAATAATTAAATTGTCTATATTGATCAGTTTGCTTGAGAAATGTTAGACTGGAAGTTGTCTAAGAACTTAATACATAATTCGGGGGTGAGATGAGAAATTACTACTTCTCTGAAGTCTTGATGGTTATTTTGGAGGGTGCAATGAAAAGGGTAACACAATAAAATGTTCAAAAGCCGCTTGAAGATATTACTGAAAGTCTTAAGGTTGGCAATGTGAAGGCCCTTGATTCTATAGAATGAGTAATCTGCTATTTTCTTTTTAGTATAATTTTGCAGGTTCAAATCTAAAATCGACATAGATATTTGTGTATATATATGTGTGTTGAAGGGTTTTTACAATGTGTTGATCGGTTTTCATTTCGTTGTTTCCATTGAGATGTAGAATGTAAGACAGGCAACAAGGGCTCTCAAGATGTTGTTGCGGTAAAGCAGAAGGAATTGCTTTCCAAGATTCCTTTCGGAAAGTTTATATGTATTTAGTGTTGTACTACATGTTTAATCTACATGTTTATATGCATTTAGTGTTGTACTACATGTTTAATATTTATTTCTTGTGTAGTTTTCCTTGCTATTACGGATGAATCTATGGGAAGAGTTTTACCTTTTGTGTTTCTTGAGAGAGTGAAGGATGACTTCAAACAAGATATGGTGATAGAATCAAGACCAATGGTCCTCACCTACTTGCTGATGATGAAGACTAAGATGATGATTTGCTTGAAGATAGGTTTACCATTGTATGCAATCTTGACCGAGAATTTGGCATGATTATGATATACTACATATGTTTGATGAATTAAATATTATGTGCCGGATTCATACTGGACTTGATATTATCATTTATTTACTAGAGCGAGGCTTAAAGAGCACATGCAATATTGTATGAATTATCCACGTGAAATAAGTAAGCTCTTCGAAGTAACAGAGGTGAAAAGAATAATGATGGACAACATTGAGAAGGGAAATGTTATTTCTTTTGCCTCTTTATTGAAGGATATGATGATTATTCTCATACAGGGCTTCAAAAATATAAACAATAAATGAGATTTATATCCATTTTATATATAGTTTTTTCTCACCATTTATGGATAATCCACTTTTTCCATCCCCATTTTTTTCTTGACGACAAATGTTGTATATAAGGAGGTTTTCCAAAATTTATAATACTCTTGGTAATAGAATTATTATTACATGTGAAATTATTTTATCCTATAATGTATGGTTGAAAATAAGTTTGGAGAAATATGAGATTTGCAAGAATGGGTTTTAAGCTAGAGCTAAATTATTTCTTTTCATTTTTTATTGCTAATAGGACATGGATGAATCCTTTAATTTCATAGACAAATATCAAGTTTACAATTATGAAGTATATTGAAATAATAAATCTGTTGAGAGTAAATTTGAAAGATTGTTGATTATATACTATTTATGTTATAGTTTATTGTAATATAATATTCTTTTTTTATATCTAATACCGTGCATCGCACGGGTGGATGAACTAGTTGGGATTAAACTAGGAAAGGAATGATTTGGAAAGAAATAAACAAAAGAGAAAGGAATGCAGTCTCTGTTTTTTAAATTTTCTGTGTTTATAAATATGTTTTTTTATATTTTTTAGGTAAAATATGTGGTTGAAAAATAAAAATATATTTTGTACAAGTTTGCTAAATAGAGGCTATGTTACCAAATGTAGCAACCTTCATTGCTCATTGGATTATGGGGAATCCTTCTCTAGACTTCCCTATTGATTTGATAAATCAAGGAATTTGTCTCCATTCCATCTATTCCACGTCTATTTGACAAATCGTTTAAAAACAATTGTAAATAAATAGTGATTATAAATAATGGTATAACAACATTTTATTGAACTTGTTTTAAAGTAAAAAAAATGGTAGACAAGAATTTGGCCAACCGAAATTGTTAACTTTTTTTAAAAAAAAAAAAAAATCTCCAATAAAATATAGTCACGTAAAAAACTTTTAGATAGACTAAACGTTTTATTCCAGGTTGATAAATTAATATGGAAACCTCGTTGTTCTCTATGGTGGATTTTGTAGTAGTGGTGGAGAAATATGAAGATTTTTCACAACGGTGTTAGTGAAGGAAGATGGTGGTTACTCCTGTTTTTAAGATGGTACGACTCTAAGAGCATCTCCATTGGCACACACACTCGAGGCTATCTACTGCGTGTGAGAGGTAGATGTTCGCTCAAAATAGTGTGTACCTCAAGCGCACGGGTCGCGTACAAGTAATAAAGTGGACTTTTTGAGTCCGAATTGTCGATCCCACGAGAAATGTATACTCTATTATACTCTAGTTAATTTAATCTTAACAAATGAAACATACAATTAAAAGATGGATTGTTGACAATTCTAAATTAACGAAACTAATGTTAAACCAAATTAAAATAAGAAAAATGGAAGATAAAATAGTTGAGATTCATGATTTCACTTAACTCTTGCTTAAGTAATTTCTCAACACAAGCAAATTAATAAATTACTCATTTACAATGTTAGACCCAATTTTCCAAGCTTAGCTAATTACCTCTCTCGAGTGAAATTAACCCTAATCAATTGGTTTAACCTACTATATATCTATGTCGATTAAGGCCCAATCAATTGCATTAACTCTTTGTGAAAATAGCTCAATGGATCATCTAGGGTTTAAGGTATATCTCTATCCTTAACAAGAACCTAGAGTATTTTTTATTTGGTTTAAAATGTATAATATCTCTCGATTATCATACATTTCACAAAACATATATTTGGTGATCAATCAAACACATGGAATAATTTCAATAACAAATACACATGAAATAAGCTCAAAATTAATAAACAAACATTAAAATTACTTAAACTAAGTTAAGCTACATCAATCATCCCAACATAAAACAACTAGCCCATTATATAAATATTCCACAAAAGATAAGATTTATGAAAATACATCACAAAATATAGAAATTAAGGATAAAAATACAAGAAAAATGAAATACAACACTTCCCTTGATTTTTGCTCCAAGAATCTTTCAACAATACTTTGTATTTCCACTTACTTCTTGCTTCTTTAATCAAATGGGCGCTAGTAATTTAGAAACAAAACTACACTACAAACTAAATTACAAACTAAATCAAAAACAAAGAACAGAAAAAAGCAAAGAGAGAAAATAAGGAAAGAGGCCAGGGTTTGGTGAGTGAATTGTGATGGATAGATTGATGAAACCCTAGTCAAAATGCCCAAAAATACCAAAAATTCGCATAAATTCGCGCCCTTCAGCTTTTGGGCCGAAACAGGTCGGCCCAGATTCATTATCTTTTGTCATGCCTTAAATAAAATTACACTCTCTAATCCCAACTACGAAAGCACTAAATTGGGATTAAACTAGGAAAGGAATGATTTGGAAAGAAATAAACAAAAGAGAAAGGAATGCAGTCTTTGTTTTTTAATTTTTTTGTGTTTAAAAATATGTTTTTTTATATTTTTTAGGTAAAATATGTGGTTGAAAAGTAAAAATATATTTCTATACAAGTCTGTTAAACAGAGGCTATGTTACCAAAAGTACCAACCTACATTGCTCATTGGATTATGGGGAATCCTTCTCTAGACTTCCCTATTGATTTGCATCAAGGATCTTATGGTCAAATCAAGGAATCTGTCTGCATTCCATCCATTCCACATCTATTTGACAAATCGTTTATAAACAATTGTATATAAATAGTATTTATAAATAATGGTATAACAACATTTTATTGAACTTGTTTTAAAGTAAAAAAAAATGGTAGATAGGAATTTGGCCAACCGAAATTGTTGACTTTAAAAAAAAAAAAAAAAAAAAAAAAAAAATCTCCAATAAAATATTGTCACGTAAAAAACTTTTAGATAGACTAAACTTTTTATTCCAGGTTGATAAATTAATATGGAAACCTCGTTGTTCTCTATGGTAGAGTTTGTAGTAGTGGTGGAGAAATATGAAGATTTTTCACGACGGTGTTAGTGTAGAAAGATGGTGGTTACTCCTGTTTTTAAGATGGTACAACTCTAAGAGCATCTCCAATGGCACACACACTCGAGATTGTCTACTGCGTGTGAAAGGTAGACAAAAAAAAAAAATCGTTGGTCTCACTGTAATATTACTTTTTTCTTCTCTCTCTTCCACTTTTCCCTCTCTTTTTTCCACTTTTTCTCACATTTCTACTTCACATCTTCCACTCATTTTTTTATTAATTTATTTGAAATTGTATCTAACTCTCTCTTCTTTTTTACTTTTCTCTCACTTTTTTCTCCACTTTTTCTCACATTCCTACTTAACATATTCCACTTAAAATAATATCTCTCTTTATCTCTCTTACTTTGGACATCTTCTCATTGGAGATGCTCTAAACATCCATATATTTGGATCAAGAAAAATGGTAGTGGTGGTGGTTAAAAGAGATTGAGGTCGGTTGATTTTGGAAGACTATAGTCGTCGTTTTGTTGGCAAATGTAGTTGCTGATGTGGTAGTAGGCAGGCAAGTGGATGAATTGTAATTAAGTAGTAACATATATATATATATATATGTTAAAAAATTGTAACATTGTGTGTCATGTGTTGCAATATGTAAAATAATACTTTTTGCAATAGAAAATATTGAACAATAATTTGGAAAAGGTTTATTATGAACTCGCCCTTTTATAAAAAATATTTCATTACTTTGCTAGGAGACTAATTCATGAGAAATAATTTCTATCGGTTTCACTATCTATGTTTGGCAAAATTTATTTATAAATTTTGTTTATAGATGGTCATGTAACAATATTTCACTAAAAAAATTTATTTTTTGAAAAGTTAACAATTTCGATTGATACTTTTAAATAAAAATGAACCAAAGAAATGCTGACACGTTACAATATATAAACAACCGATTATAAACAATTTACCAAACAAAAGCAAATGAAAGTTTCCAATCTTGTTTCATTGTTGCACTTTTGTACTCAAATGTTTTCGTATCATTCTTATTATTAACTTTTCATTAACAAACACAACTTGTCGTTCATCCCATGTTCCATTAGTATGCTATCAAACAAGGAGTATATATTTTGTCAAACTTCAGTATTTGTTAATTTCTATAATGAGCTATCAAATAAGGAGTACATATTTTGTCAAACTTCAGTATTTGTTAATTTCTATAATGGATAAATAAGTCTCTTTTATACCTCTTCAACGAATTTTTGGGATAGAACACAATCGTGGAAGACAAGATATACTAATTAATGTAACGTTAATGATAAGAATGCGATAAAAAAAAAATTGAGAACATAAATGTAACTATAAATACAAGTTTGAATTCAACTATTTTCGCACTTGGTTCTTAAATTCTCGAATAGAATGCAAAAAATCTGTCATTTAGTACTTACAAGCTCTACGTACTTTCCAGAAATAAACATACTATTAAGAATCTACATTAAAATAGCACAAGTGTTTGGACATCCTATTATGAAATTTTAATCCGAACTTTTGTTTCCACTAGAAAACTGTTATATCATATGTCATGAGATTCGAGAAAGCCAAACCTCGATGCACGTGTCGTGAAACTCATGACATAACCCAAGGTCAAGGAAGTTCAAAATTCAATGCTAAAAAAAGTGAATAAGTAGAAAGAGGATCCAAGAATCGAGTTGGGATAAAAAAATCATGAGGGATGAAAATCCAACCACGCAACCATCATGAGGGATGAAAATCCAACCACGCGGTTGCGTGGTTGAAACGGGACGCGGTCACGCGCTCTCAGCCAAATTAACAAAATCACAAATCTGTCGCTTGCTCGGCCACGGGTATTAACCCTGCGCGGTCGCGCCATTATTTTGGGACCAGAATTTCGCGAGAGAAGATACCTTTGGAGAGGTAAAAACCCTATTTCCTTATCATGTAATCTTAGGAATTTCTTTAACTAATCTTGAGTATATTTATTCTTGTATTTGTTGTTGATTTTTCCACCACCTTGAAATTTGTATGATCTTCATCCATTGGGTTAGGTTATTTAACATTTGAATTTTGGTTGGAATAAACTTTGAGTAAGGTGATTCATCACTTATTTTACTATTTTAACTTTCTTGAGTTTGATTTCAAAGTATTTTGAAATTTTTTGATCTAAACATAAAAAAGGTTCGCATCAATATGTTTTCACCACATCTATTTCACATACGCATATGAGAAATCCAACACATAAATTTCCGACACTGATTTATACATGTCTTGATAAACCATTTCTTTTAACAATGCTACAAACCTCAATGTACATCACGAGTCGAAGTAGCCAGCCACGTACACCGGCAAACTACAGATCTATCCACTGCAACTGGAGCTCGATTTCACCACACTCAACATTTCTAAGTCTCAGAAACAAATGTTGGATTACTTTGCCGTTTTCCCAGATTACAGAACTTTCTTCAGCTATGCAATTTTCCCGGGTCGGTTTTATTTTTGCGATTATGGGTCCATTCTGGAGATTTTGCAAGTCTTTCTTTGCAGCTTCTACAAATGTTTTAATGTCAAGTTCTGCATCTCCCATTTTATCATCTAGACTGAATGTATCTTTGTCGTAAACTTGCTGCAACGAACACACAGATTCACGTAAGAATTGTTACTGGTTAAGCAGTAATAAATAAAGTTTTTTTTTTTTTTTTTTTCTGTGGTACTTCACATACAAAATCGACCCCATAAATCCGTCATCAATGTAATGCTAATATAACTTTTGAATATCACAGGTTTTTTTTTTTTTTTTTTTTCTGTGGTACTTCACATACAAAATCGACCCCATAAATCCGTCATCAATGTAATGCTAATATAACTTTTGAATATCACAGGTTTTTTTTTTTTTTTTTTTCTGTGGTACTTCACATACAAAATCGACCCCATAAATCCGTCATCAATGTAATGCTAATATAACTTTTGAATATCACAGGGTCGAGGAGATAAGAAAAATGAAACAAAACTTACCAACTTGATCGGAATATTAGGATCAGCAATAGTTAGCGTTAGTTCCTCGTTCCATTCAGGATTGAGGTTCTTTCTCACAACTCGAGTCTTTAATTTCTGATCACATAATTACATTAGTTAAAATTAGCATTATGCTTCAATAATTATAATCGTATAAACATCAAAATAAAAAATAAAAAAAAAAAACTACAAAATCAAACACAGATAGGCAATGTTACAATAATACCGGAAAAATCAACTGCAAGATAGTTCAAATTTTAACATGTTAAAACTAAAACCTGTGAGACGAAGAGAAACCTCTACGAGTCATTCCTCAAATAGAATTTTGATTTGTTATTCACCATGGATAATATAAGAATTGTCAACCACAAATAATGAGTTGTCAAGTATTTTAAACGGTGAGCTGCGAGTGTCCAACGTAAACACTTGACAATCCATCATTAAATCTTTTTTTTCCATGATGACAACACATCATTCCTCAACTAAAATCTTCTATGTGTGTGTGTGTATATATATATAATAGAATAATCATCATAATTTTTACGCACAAATTTTTCCGTCCAAAATCGTTTCTAAATCAAGAAATTTTTGCCAAAAAAAACAAGTATTAAATGTAATTAATAAAAATTAGTATTAAATGTTGGCATTAAATAAAAATTAGTACTAAATGAAAGTTAATAATAAATGTGGGTCATTATATATATATATATTGTGAAAAATTAAACCTAATAAAAAATTAAAATATATTAAAAAAAATTGGTGATAAATACAAATAAAGATAAAACAAATTTAATATAAAAAATTTAATTAAACGCCAAATTATAAAACGCGTGTGTATTTTTTTCGTACTTTGATTAATGTTGTCTTTTTTAAAATTTTAAATTCTATAATATTTTGTAATAAAAATATCATTTGTATTATATTTTTTATTAGATGTGATTGTATAATCAACATATGTTTAAAAATTCTAATTATTATCATAGATAGAAATCTCGTACATCGCACGGGTGGGATACTAATAAATACTACAACACTAGAGACTCCAAAAAATTTAAACATATATATGACTCTCTTTTATTAAAAGTTTTTTTTTTTTTTTTTTTTTTGGTTTAAAAACAAAGTTTTCGAGAAAAATATTTGATTGAAAATCGAAACTTTTCCATCAGTCCAAAATGACCACTATTGTACATGGATACTAGATCAAAACTGTTAAGACTAATTTGATATACGGTATTGGACTCGACTAGTAATATAACAAAGATTTTAAATCACTTTTCAAATCACTTTTTAACCATTAGATTTCCAAAACCCAAATTAAAAATCGAAATAATGGGGCTCAAACAAGGGCTAAACATCAAAATTATCAAAAAAATGTATATATATTCATTTTAAACCATCAGAACTCTGTCTGTACAGCAGTATAGGACTCAACTTGCCAGTGCAAACAGAGATTTTAATGTTCAAGTCTTCAATGAAAAGTGAAACCATACAAGAGCATTAAACGTCGATAATAAATATTTTTAACTGTCGAAAATCTCCGACTAACCTGTTTTCCCAACCGAACAATAACGTACGGATCGCTGCTCCTCACATCTCTTTTAGCAAGATTTATGCCTCTCTGTATGGTGATTCTTAGCAAACCCATTGTGTTCTCCATACCAAGATTTCTTTTTCTTTTTTTTTTTCTTTTTTTTTTTTTTTTTCCTTTACAAAGAAAATAAAACAGCCCTCCCCCACCTAATAATCAAATCAAATAAAGAAAGGAGGAAAAATGGACTGATTGAAATAAGTAGGATTATAATTATTTTTTGGGATGCTTGGGATTAGAATGGTTTGATGGGTTTTATAGTGAGATACAGAAAGTGTCTGACAGATTTCAAACAATCACGCGCTGAATTTGGACTTTCCCAGTTAATTCCATGGGGCCCTTTTTCGGTTCTAGAATGGGTATTAGTTTTTAGTTTTTATTTAAGCCTCTGTGTGGCAAAAGAAAAAAATAAAAAAAATAAGTTTTTAAACAACACAATTTCTAAAATCATCTTTTAATCACATATGTTTTCTCTTCCCATTTTTCAATCACACATCTTACCTAGAAAACATAAAAAAACATGTTTTAGACACCAAAAAAAAAAATTGTGTTAATAAATTAATAAAATATTATGTTCGGCAAACATATTTTTAAACATGTTTTTTCCAATATAATTCATCAAATAACTTTTTAACCACAAATATTTTCACTTTCCATTTTTCAATCACACATTTTATTTAATAAATTTTAAAAATATATTTTTAAACAAAAAATTTTTAATATACAGCTATTAGCCATAAAATATATATTCTGTATTCTATATTAGACTGGAACCGCGTGATCAATATGGTAACGAGTAACAACTCAATATATATATATGTGTGTGTATATATGTATATATGTATACAATGAACACTTATTTTAGTACAATAATACTCCATGCGTCCAATAAAAATAGATTTACTTTCATTTTCAAAATGATTTAAAAAAATTTAATAAGTATAGTAAAAAATATACATTTTTTGAATATACCACTACGTTAAATAATATAAGCCTTTATTTGAGACCCATTAAATTTTACTTCCTCCATCTCACAAAGATAATCAAATATTCTTCTTTCCTCCTTCCTATAAAAATACTCTACTTTCTTTTTTGAGAATGGAGTTAATATTTTTTGTTTCATTTTATCCTTATTTAATATATTTTTTATTAGTCTAATAAATTTATACTCTTTCATTTTTATGAAAAATTTAATAAATTTATTAGGGTTTTATTAGGAAAAATGATTGTAAAATTATTTTTTCAACAGTATTAATTGACATTTCTTAATATATGTGTAAAAATGGGTAGGGCTATCTTTGTGGGATGGAGGAAGTAATACATTTTTCTCTCTTACTTTTAACTACACACTAGTTGTCTACTCGTGCGATGCACGGAATATATAATTTTTAAATCATAATTTTGAAAATATCTTGATTCAATCACATCAAATAAAAAACATAATTTTAATAAAACTTCAATAAAAAAATGTTATTCAATTTGAAACTTTAAAAAAGACAAAAATATTCAAAATAAAAAATGATAAATGTACACTAAGTATAACGCGTCACTCAAAATTTCACACTCATTTAAATTTTTTTTTATTTTTATTTTTTTTTTTTTACGTTTTTTTCTAAAATTTGCTCACCTCATCACATATTTTCCTTTTAATATATTATAATTTTTTATTAACTATATTTTTTAATATGTTGCTTACATATTTTTTATTTGAAATCCAATATATTAATTAATATATTTTATTTTTCCTTGTATTTTAAACATGCCAATTTTTGTCAAAATGGTGAAATGATAAAACCTCGATTTGGTAATAATGTTTAATTTATAAACTTGTTTATTTATAATTTCGAAGTAAAAAATAGTGGCTGAAAATTGGATAGTGAAAATACGTGTGGTTAAAAGGTTGATAGAAAATAATTAATTATTTTTGTAACATACGTATTGAAGAACCTACTCATTTATTGACATATTAGGAAGTAAAATTTCAGTAATTCTATTTATTTATTTTCAAAATATATTAATTCAATTTTTTTCATTTCTAACTTAACAAATTTATAAAGCATATATTTATTTATTTTAAAATATATTAATCCAATTTTTTCATTTTCAATGTAACACATTTACATAGATATGATATGACATTTATTTATATTCAAATATATTAATCCAATTTTTTCATTTCCTATATAACACATGTTATTGAATTTGAAACTTTAAAAAAAAAATCTAATCAAAATAAAAAATTATGCATGTACACTCACTATAGCACGTCACTCAAAGTTTGACATGTAATTAAATTTTTTATATAAAGTTTCTTTTGACTTTTATTTACGTTTTTCTTTAAAAATTTACCCGCCTTATCACCTATTTTCCTTTTAATATGTTAATTTTTAATTAACTTTATTTTTAATATGGTGCTTACATATATTTTATTCGAAATCCAATATATTAATTAATATATTTTATTTTTCTTTATTTTTTAAACATATCAATTTTTGTCAAAATGATAAAATGATTAAATTTTCTACCAATTTATCATTGTTGGTAAAAAGTTGATAGCAAATAATTAATTATTTTTATAATATACTTATTGAAGAACCTACTCATTTATTGACATATTATGAAGTAAAATTTAAATGATTTTATATAATTATTTTCAAAATATATTAATTCAAAATTTTTATTTCTAACTTAACAAATTTATATAGCATGTATTTATTTATTTATTTTCAAATATATTAATCCAAAATTTTCATTTTCAATGTAACACATTTACATAGATATGACATTTATTTATGTTCAAATATATTAATACAATTTTTTTCATTTTCTACGTAACACATTTACATAGATATCACATTTATTTATCTTCAAATATATTAATCCAATTTTTCCATTTCCTACATAACACATTTACATAGATATCACATTATTTATGTTCAAATATATTAATCTAATTTTTTTTTTTATTTTCAATGTAACACACTTATACATAGTACATTTATTACAACTCTTACTAAATATGTAATAAATAATAATAATAATAATTTTTCTTACAAAAATCTTTATCTTTTATTTATTTTTATTTTTTATATATATAAAAGTAGAAGTGAGGAGAGATAGTCATTAAATGCAATTTTCCCTCCAAAATGACTCTCTCTCCTCACTTCTACTTTTATATATACTAGTGAATCATCCCGTGCGATGCACGGGAAGAAACGTCTAAATAAAAATAATCCTATTCGAAATTAAATGAATCCTTACACAAAATAAATAACATTCACAAATAAGAGATAAGTTCATCATTTATTAGTTTCATGTACAAACATCAACCTTTCAGGGAGAAGTCATACATGCGAAAATGATTGTGCATGACTCTTATTGATAGTCATGACATATGACACCATCAATGAAAATTATTATTTTTGAAATCTAATAAGTATCCAAAAATTCGAATGGCTCAACGATATTCTTGGAATAAAGAACTTGTATCATGCATTACTGTCAGATAGAATTTGACCTTATAGAATATGATCGTCAAGTTTTGTGACGATTATTCACTATCTCCTCGAATCAAAAATTCGTCTTGCAAAATGAACACTTAAATGTAGCATCTCCAGTATTCATGTACTCTGAATATTCAAATAATAGATGAAAAAGTTAATAATAGAGACCATGCATATAAAAGATAAAATTCAATATTTTGACCATTGACAATGAAAAACAACATGTATAATAATAATAATAATAATAATAATAAAAAAAAAAAAAATTGCGAGGTTGACAAAGATATTGCATCAAATTTATGATATTTTAGGTTTTCAATATTTATACAACGTAATTATTTTTTGATTGAAATTATAATTTATTATTGATCATCTCAATTTTTAGTTAAGTAAATTGGGAGACAATTTATATACTATTGTGAAAAAATATTAGAAAATTTGAATTAAAATATAGCAAAGAATATCTTGGTATGGTTAATTACTTTTTGAAATTTTAAAATTAACAATTAGGACAAAAACCATTAATAACAATATCATTTCAAACAATATAGATAAATTTGTTAACCGTTAATGTTAAAAAATGTGATATGAGACTTTTTGGAATAAAAAATTAATTAAGAATTAAATGTAATTGTCACTGAAATAATTTTGATAAATAATGCAATATAGGAAAGACCTTTAATATGTATATGTAATAAATAACTTAAAAATATGATTTAGTTATAAAAATTTCAATACAACTTGATTTATAAAAATAAGAATGTGTATAAATTTTAGATATAATTTTAATTGAGAATTTGACATTGGATCTTTATGACTAAACCAAATATTTGTCCATAAAATTAAGACCAATAAAATATCACAATTATTATAAGAAATTAATTACGTATTAAATTTAATTATCTATAAAATATTTAATAATTTAATAATATGCTATAAAAAAGAGAAATCTAGAACATAATATATATACTGACCCATGAATAATATGTTTTTTCTTCACTCAACTGCCGAAACTATTAACATATCTATCGAACCCAAAACTATTCTAAATAGCCCAACATTAGTTATCACATTGCAACCCCAACAGAGAAATCTAGAACATAATATAAATAGACTATTAACAAATCCTCTTATTAGTCCAAAATAATTTTGCATTCTATATTGTTTTCGAAGCTCTCTCTATAATATTATTGTTTTAATATTTTTTTCTTTTTTTTCAAAAACTCAAATCTATGTTTAACGACTCAAAATATCAAAGGTCTTGAAGAAAAGAGTAGTGTCAATCCTTTTTACTTTTTCAAAAAATAATTTACGATTTTTTATTTTCAACTGGTTTGTAATAACTAATAAGCATTACCACCGCACCAGAAACTTTGAATCATAAAACGTGATAAATAGAAGGTGGAGTGGAACGGTCATGTTAAACAGTACACATTTTTTCAAAGAAATAACCATTTAATTGAATATTTTATTATTGTGTATATCTTCATAATAATTATATATAACAGAAATGAAAGTGGTTATACATAGGGAAATGGAAAAAAAAAGGATATAGAAAACAAAAATGAATCAACAGATTTTGAAAAAGAGAAAAAATGAAACAAATTCTGAAAAAGCGAAAAAGGAAAAAAAAAAATTGGTTTTCCAGTGTAATTAGGCGACGGGAAATAGAAATCATGTAAACACAATAAATATTGAAGACTGTAAGTAGACGTCAGCGATTTTGAAAGTAATAAATAAATATTGAAGGCCCAACTATTTTTTAAGTGGGTTTTGAAGTTGATTATTAGATAGGAGATATGAGTAGTGTGAACATTTTAAATATTGAAGTCCCCAAAAATTGGAAAAATAAATAAATAAATAAAATCTGAACATAGCACAAGAATTTTGGAGGGAAACAATGAAGTTGACTCAACTACTTTTATATATTATATAGATAAAGATTTTTCAATAAAATAAACTTATACTTTTCTCTTTTTTATTTGAAATCACATTCTCCCAAAAATCAGTATTCAAAAATACATTTTTCCACACAAGGGCTAAATATGAGTAATTTATATTTGCTAATAACAAGTTAAAAATATAGGGACATATTAAAAAAAAAAATTAAGAAATCAATTATACTCTAAAAATGAAAGTGACATCTAATTTGAAAAACTATATATATATATATATATATATATATATATATATATATATCTTTATGGGATACTTGAAGTATTCAGATTTGTCTATGTTTTTACAACAATATTAGATAATAAAAAGGGTAACTACATAACTACATAACTTTAAAGACCACTTTACAAAATTGACAAACATAAAAAATTATTTCAAAAATCAAGTTGTATCTAATAAAATAGGTAATTAAATATGTTCTATTAGTTAAATACGTTAAAATCATAATAACATACAATTTATAATTGAAAATTTGAAGTTGTCTAAATTTTATAAACAGACTGTCACAGACGTGTCTGGACAGTAACCAGTTAACAGTAATTCGTTAAGTTTGTTTAGCGCAGTACCAAATGAATCTTGCTATGGCAGATTCGTCTGAATAGTAAAACGTAAACAATCAGAATAATTGTGCGGATTGTAAATGGACAAGAATACAATAATTTGAGTTTAACGTGGGAAAAACCCTAACAGGGAAAATCAACGGTTTACATCCTGCGAACAATAAACCAATCACTATATAAGGAAAGAGTTTACACAGATCAATCTAAACTACATGATAAATCTACGCATAGACTTTATCAAACATCCAAGAAATAGATCACTATTTGATCCTTCTGTGGCATGTAATGTGAGTTGGCGTCCCACCACTCTTCAATAGTTTTCTTTGAATCTGCAACACTTTTCAGCAACACGAACTCCCGTTCGATCTTGATCCAAACCTCCCGTTTGATCTTCACACTGAAAATATTTCCTTCTCTAAGTGATTAAATCCTCCTCCCGGAGTATTGAAGTCACAATACAAATGAAGCTTTAATTATTTGCACCACACGAAAATTATAGCTTCAAGACTTCTTTAACAAGGTGGACGTGTATTTCTCTAGCACCACACGAAAATTGTATTTTCACGTCACTAGAAAAACGACCCGTTTTTCTTCTCTTTATAGTGCAATTATATTTTCTTAATTCCCAAGTTTTCCTTATTGCACAAGATCTCTAATACCTGCAAAACGGGTTAGAGATAATTAGTAAAGGTAAGATAAATATTCTTAACTAAATCTTACCATAACCAAGATATAGATCAATCATGTAAGATCTTACTATAAGTTAATCAATCACGTGATTAACATAAATTTGGACTTCATATTTTCGGCCCTATCAAGAATTTTCCTTACATAGATTTTCGTCCAACACATCTTACTATATGCAAAGACAAGAATGAAATATTCTTGACCATATCAAGAAGATACTTACCATATCTTGAATAAGCTTGGATGTCAAGAATAATCACAAAATATTATCAAGAATATTATCAAAATATTTTCGAGATTGTGATAAAAATTTCCAAGATTATGATCAAATATATATCAATATTTTCTTGAACATTATCTTTACAATAAAATATATTTCTCGAAAATAAGAAATAAAGTGCATAATTTAATCGAACTTAATAAATTACTAAATATACGTATTTAGTAATTAAATCAATTTTTATTAAATTACACATTCGTAAAAAATAGGAAATGCCAATATCATAAAATTAACAATCTCCCCCTTTGGCTTTTTTTCTATTTTTCCGAAACCAATCATATTTTTATGATCAAGAAATGAATTAGCTCCCCCTATCAAAAATCTCCCCCTCAAGATATGCATCAACACAATCAACAATCAATAAATGTATGTAAAGAAATCAACACATAGAGAGCATAAATTAAAAAGATGATATTCCATGCTACTCCCCCTTTTCGGTCAAAGAGGAGAAGCCAAAAGTTCCTGCATGAAAAAAGTTCACAACCTAAAGTCGAACAGGAGAATAAAAGTGTTAAGTCAAAACATGATAACAATGTTGTTTAAATCACTGAAAATAAGTAGATGAGACTGGTAGGGTTGAGATCAGTCTGGAGTCTTCTTTTGCTTCTTAGAGGTAGGGAGCTTCTTGATTGCACCCTTCCTCTTTTCTTTGGCGTCGAAGAACCTCCAAGTAACTGATCAAGCGTGTCTTCAAGACGCTTAACCCGTACACCAAGTTCAGAAATGTCAGCTTTCATCCCTGCATTTTCTGCTTCCAACTGACCAAGCCTGGCATCTTTATCAGCTGATACCTGAGTTCCAGCAGTCTCATCCATAGCCTGCTTCTTGTGACTCGTCTGCATCTCCAGAGTCTTTTTGCATCTGGCCCTGTTTAACACTTTGGGGGTGATCACCAGATCATATTCCAGTGTCTGGATACCCTGATCAGTCAAAATTTGTGAAATAATCCAAGGATAAACCAACATATAAGTATTCCCTTGTCTAGGACCACTTCCCGAGACCCTTCCAATGATAGAATTCCAGATTTGGGCAGCAAGATCAATATTACTTTTGGTCCCCAGCAGAAAAAGAGTTCTAGCAGATTCCCTCTTAAAACTCGAGTCATGGATGAGTTGGTCAAAATTTGCTTTTACAATTTTGTGAAGTATTTGATACTTCTTTGAAATTTCTGACCTAGGCAATTGTTTTAACCCCTTCACTGGCCATGTGATCTTTCCCCCTGACAACTCCATAGCAATTTCATCATTAGTGGCTTCCACAAACTCATCCTCATCAGCCACATCATCATTCAGTCCTAACCACTTCCTAAGTTCTTTTGCCGAAATCTTAATTAAATGTCCTCTAACAAAAAGTGAAGTGGTAAAAAGACATTTTTTGGAGTTATAGTCAATGGGGATGTTGGCATAGAATTCCTTGACCAGAGTCTCATTAATCTCCCCTTTACAATCAGTCAATTTTTTTAATCCAAAATGTGACACTATATCATCAATCTCAAAGTCATCAAATTCACCTACAGTCACTCTAGATTCATAATACAATCGTTTACCCAAAATATGTTTTTGGAAATCATTGTATGCTTCAGACGACCAAAATTTGAAACTAAATGGGGTAAACATACCTCTTGCAGTTTGCATGGGGGTGCAGACGAATGAAGAAACATCAAACCTAGATCTCACTGGACCCGCAACCGTGTCACCCTTTTTCTTCTTCGAATCACAGTGGTTGCTACCTTTTGTTTTCCTTTTCTGTCTGGAATAACAGCTTCTTTAACAGACTCTTTTTCCAACTGCTCAGACTCGTCTTCATCCTCAGATTCCTCTGGCTCTTCTGGTGGTGCATCACCAGAAGACTTCTTTGAATAGTAAACGTCAATTTATATATTTAAATAATAAATGATTGCTGGAATTTTTATGAATTATTATTAAATTCATTGAAAAAGCAAATTTAATAGTTTTTTAATGATATATCATGTTTGATGTAATATTATGTGTACAAATATTGATGCATGTGAAAGGTATTAGTATATTCCTCATAATTTCTACATTTACTTACATACTTTTCAATTTTCATTCAAAAAATCAATCGCAATAATTAAAAAATAAGTAATCAAAATATTTGAATTAACCAATAAAACTTTATTTACAAAAATAAGTAGTCAAAAAAATAATTTTGAAAATCTCTTAATTATCAGGATACGACAACCGAGTAAAGTTGGAGATCACAAATTATATCGAAAATCTTATACCCTATAATCTTTAAAAAATATACTAAAATTAAGAATGATTAAAAATATTAACCATTATATTAATATTATTAACTAAAAATAAATCAAAGCATTAACTCTTCAATATTAGCTTTCATTCAATAACTTTTTCTTAAATTGTTTATATGCAGCACAGTTTTTCAACCCACTTTTAACCACATATATGTTTTCACAACTATTTTTCAACCACACATTTTACCTCGAAATAAAAATATAATCGCTGAACAAAAGCTTATATTATTAAAATAATTAACAATTAATAATAATATATATAATATATTTTAGAATTATGATTTGTAATATTAAAGATAACAAATTATTTAACCATTAATAATTGAAACACGCTTTTAATATTGATGATTAAACATAGAATTTATAATATTAAGAAGAACAAATAAATAAATAAAATTCAATAAATAATAATTTTAATACTGATAACTAAAAATATTGATTGAACTCATTCAGTATTAGTGTTAATGATAATAAAATAATAATGATAATTACAATTACAATTATAATAAAAATATACAAATAACAATAAAATCATATTAATTATTTACTATAATATTAAAACATAAAGAATTTAATAATTAAATTCCACAAGACTAACATACTTTTATATATAAGTATAAATTTTCACCGGTATGATGAAATAAAATTGCTATTTGCAATATACATAATCATTCATAAAATTTAATGATTATACATAATCAACACTAATACAAAAGATATAAAAATAATTTTCTATTACAACAATTATTAAAATTTAAAAACAACATAATTAATCCAAATTATCAAAAACTTCATAATGATAAATGTCAATTTATATATTTAAAAAAAAAAAATACAACTTTTGATTTCAATAATTTGTATAAGTTAATATTTGTTATAAATAATGTATATATGTGAATGACATTACCATTATATCCCTGTAAACTTTACAATATTACGATTGTGCCATTGTCCACTCCTATAAATAGGAGCATATACTTACCAATTTATTACACCAATTCTTGAAGAGAAATTCTCTCCTCTAAACTCTCTTCATTTCTCTCTCTATGTTGTTCTTATGATTTCGATGATTTTATAACACGTTATCAGCACGAGTCTCTAACCAATTGAGTAATAACGGGAGTATGCTCTACAGTTGCATCTAAATGATGAGCCTCTGTATCAGAAACCTGATTATTACTAACCAATGTTTCCTTTTCTCTCAAACTGAAAAAGAATGATTCTGGCCGATCCAGATATCCGATCGACGATCGGCCACCGCCATCAGAACGGGCTTGTCAAGGAGAAGACTCGCCTAAAATTTGGCGCAGAACCAACGGCTGAAACAAAAGATATCGACCGAAGAAGAAAATCTGAAAAACTGTGCAAAAACAGATATCTGACCGAAAATTGAAATGCTTATTCCCGACGATTCTGAACTCCGATCGACGATCGGCCAGCGGCATATCAACGGGTTTTTCTAGGAGAAGACTCGACTGAAATTTGACGCAAATCCAACGGTTAAAACGGAAGTTATTGTCCGGAGAAGAAGATGCTGGCGGACTGAAAAATGATGATTCCGGCCAAACGGTTGATCTTTTGGAAAATCGGAGACCACCGGCATGTTCAGGACGCCGAGGCACATATTATGGTGATGGGTTAATTTTTCCGATCACCGGCGCTTGGCGGCCGGCGGCGGCGGCGCGTGGCGGATCCGGCGATGACGAAAGGCAGTTTGTCCGTTTTGATGAATTGGATTTTTCTA
Organism: Ligustrum vulgare; assembly: GCA_963555705.1. Classification (NCBI taxonomy): domain Eukaryota; kingdom Viridiplantae; phylum Streptophyta; class Magnoliopsida; order Lamiales; family Oleaceae; genus Ligustrum; species Ligustrum vulgare. The sequence continues at coordinate 50,431,389 of OY743176.1, read as the reverse complement.
TGATCTTATTTTTCTGTTTTGTGCAGTTTTTAAAATATTCCGGCGGTCGAACATGGCGGTTTTCTTAAAAACTGTTTTTGGAGCAATCCTGACGAGATTTTGAACTTCGGACCAAAAGTAAGTTTGTTCTAAATTAAATTTTAAACCTATTGACGGTTTCAATTTATTCATATGAGCAATATATTAAAATATGGACGATTTTGCCCTTAATAATACATACAAGTATAATAATCGTAAATTAACGATTAATATGTGATCAATTGAATTATATTATGCTGCCACCTACATGGTTGGTTTTACCACCTACATGGTTGGCTTTACCCGGTTTAATTATTTCATTATGTCGATTCCGCCTATATGGCCGGTTTAATTGTTTCATCTCGTTGATACCGTCTATATGGCTGGTTTAATTATTTCATCACGTTGACACCGCCTATATGGTCGGTATATCAATTGAATACATATAAACACCTCAGTTGTTGGTTAATTCTAACATATTAGAGGGTTGTTGTCAACATATATACTTGGTGGTATAACCCCAGTATCGTTATTGTTAATATATATATACAATATTATTGTTATTTGATACTTCATTAAATGATACCAGAAGTTATCAATACTAAAGTTAGAAAATATTTTATCAAATGATACCAGAAGTTATCATTACCAAAAGGTGGATAAATATTAATAAAATGTTTTATCCAATGGTACCAGAAGTTACCAATATCTGAATTTGAATGGGTGGATGAAAATTATTCAACAAGAGAATGTTGATGTATGATAAGATAATATCACATGATAGCACGGATATAGCTAATGTGAAAATAATCTCATCAGTATTATGAGATGAATGTTAGATGATAAGTGCCTGGAAAAGTTCTTGCACGAGCACTTATATATTCCAGAAGAAGTACATATTTACTCCAGAAGAAGTAAAAATTATCATCTAAACATACTGAAATGATATTATTATTGCTCCTGAAGAAGCATAAACGAGACATACATGCAAAATGCAAAAGGGGAAAACATTTATGATCCTCAAAATTAGAGATGTGTTTCGGGAGTAGCCGTATCCTACCACCTCTGACCTTTTGAGGAAATAAAGAAAAAAGTGTGTTTCAAGAGTAAGAAATACTCCATACTCTACCACTTTAAATCTTTGAGGTACACAAGATTAATACATTGATAAAATCCTAGAAATTTATGGTGTGTCTCAAGAGTGAGAATACTCCGTACTCTACCACCACCTATTCTAGAGTTCACAAAGATAAATTTACATTAACCGGACTCCATTTTCGCTTGATTCCCCTTCCTTGCGACCAATCTATCTTTACTCCTGCTGGATCTTGTATTGGAATATATGATTGCAACTTATCCAGCAGTTCCTCGATAGTAGGAGCAGAAATAAGGATTCTCCTAGAAAATGGAGATATGAATCCCTGTTCCACAGCATAATCAAGAAATGTTAGCAAACCATCAAAGAAATTGTTTACATTTAAAAGCCCTATAGGCTTAGTATGGAGATCTAGTTGAGCCCATGAAGTAATATTAAAGATTTCTTCTAAAGTACCAAAACCTCCAGGCAGGGCTATGAAGGCATCAGAACCATATAACATGCAAGTTATGCGTTCATGGATAGATAAGGTTTGTACTTCATGCCCTCGTGTTTTGCCTGCAATATCAGCTAAAGGAGTAGGTATAACACCTATCACTCTTGCTTTCTCTACTAGAGCGGATTGTGAAACACAACCCATCAATCCACTGCTACCTCCTCCATACACGAGAGTGATACCTTTCTCTCCCAATTTCTTTCCTAAATCCACGGCTGCTTCTAGATACCCAAAACCTTTTCCCACTTTTGATCCACAAAATACACAGATAGTTTTGATCTGTCGAAATTTTGGTCCTTCCATTTTTGAAAGTAAAGAAGGAAAATGTTATTTTGGGATGCATGAACTATGAAAAATGTTTGGCTATTTAAAACCGAAAAACTTCACTATTTACTGGTCGTTTTTCGAAAAAGTGAAGATTTACTTTTGACAAAATCATCCTACTCACCTTTCGGCGATTTAATATTTTTAACCAGCCTTTATCAAAACTCGTGAAAGGAAACAGAAAAAATATTTTATATGTGCATATATATCAAATGATTTACCTTGTATTAATGCTGCATAGCCAAAGCATCATTGTTTATAACAGCATGGCAAACAGGATCTTTTGCTATTATATTTTTGAGACTATATCTCTATTTATCGCTGATGAATTTAGCCCATAAAGATAGTAGCTCACGCTGCACATATCCACTAGGGTGCGTCTCAAGAGTCAATCGGATATCATCCAATGACTCCTTACTCAGTCCACCCTTAATGAAGTCTATCTTATCATCTCGATTTATGGATGAATATCCTATTGATTTACAACGGGTATCACATGTCCATCGAGCACATTTGTAGCAACTATTTAATCTTTTTGCTCTTCGCTTCTTTGCAAAAGTACTCTTACCTAAGCCAGGCTTGTGCTTAGAAAATGAATCTGGTAATTCACCAGCTAATCGAACTTTTGCTTCGATCAACCAGCGAACATCTTCTGGCATGCCATGATCCATCAGCAACCTCAATCTTTCGAGCCTAATTCGATAAATTTTTCTCAAATCATTTACTGGAAGATTGGAATAATATTTGCGAATATTTAAAAGTATGATATCCATTTTTGATGGATCTAGCCTTCTTCCCAAATCATCTATTTAAATGCATTATTCAACGCGTAAAAGAGCGGCGGCTCCGCGTGTCAGTGATATGGATTCCATAAAGAAATAATGGAATAAATTATTGAAAAGGTGAGATAATATGCCATTACCTTTTTCGATATAAGGGAAGATTTGGCGACAAGATTGAGATTATGAGATATTTCCTTGGATATTGTACCTGATTTTTCGGTATACTAAAAGTAATAAAGGTATACTGATTTGAACTATATAGAATACTGATGAAATAAATGTTGTATTGAACCAGAAGTTCATACATATGTACAAGTGAAATATCTTATTGAACCAGAAGTTCATACGTACAAGTGAAATATGTATATAGTATGAACCAGAAGCTCATAAATGAAATATACATTGTATTGAACCAGAAGTTTAGCGATATTGTATTGAATCAAATATTCATACATAGAAATGAAATAAAACCGTATAGAACCAGAAGTTCTATAATAAACGGTTAGATTATCAAAAGTTCCAAATTATTTTCTATGAGAATAACTTATTCAGAAATTGTTTATCATACAACAATATTCTATGTCAAACAGGGAATAGCTCAAGAAGCTTTATTATTTGTAAAAGTGCGATATGCATACACTCCACCAAAGCGCACTGAGATATATGATTGAAATTACATCCCTAAAAGAATGACATGTGTTATGGCATTTTAGCCGATTGATAATATTTGAGAACATTATGGTGAAAACACGCCTGAAGCGTAATTATGCCTGAAGCATAATGACTATCGATTCCAAAAATAAATATCTCTTGAATGATTGAAATGATTCCTTTGAGGCTAAATACTCAAAGTAAGTAAAAGGGACATAGTCAAATGATGAGATATTCAGGTACCTGATGATAGAACATATAAAGAGATCTCTCCACGTTATATTGAGATGGAATCGATAAATAAGTCGACTGCATACCCTCTTATGAAATAAGATTGATGAAATCATAATTCTTTGGCCAAGTATGAAACCCTAATGTAGGGATTATTGTTCAAGGACCTGAAGTCCAAATGCTTAAATGTGTAAAGCCAGTAATTATATGTACAAATGAAAAATATTTCACAGTCGTAAAAGACGACTAGTTGCGCGCGAAATTTTTCATAGAACTGGCATGACATATGGTGGATAGACTATAGTCTAAATCACTAGCTTGAGCTCCTTGATATACCAATGAGTGAGATCAAAATGTATGATTCTCATCTCGGTACTTTGGGAGTATTCTTTGATGTACCAGTTGATCGCGGTACGTTGGGATTTCAAGTAAAATGATTGTAGATTATATGTCGAAATTGATATCTATTTCAATGATTGATTATGCTCCTGCAAAATTAGAAATTGCAGTTTATAAAGTGCAAGAACATACATGTATAAATCATTGAAAGATTCAATATGCCCAGATTAGTATCACTATAGAATGATACAAATGACTCCATGATATAATATGTTGAAAGTGAAATTGGAGTGTACTATTTATGACATCTGGGAAATTGATTATTCACTAGAAGTGAATACGAAAATGAATATTCACCAGAAGTGAATTTGAAATTGATTATTCACTAGAAGTGAATTTGAAAATGAATATTTAATTATTCACTAGAAGTGAAAGATGCAATCTATGAAAGTGAATTATAGATTTGATTATTCACCAGAAGTGAATTCTAAATTTGATTATTCACCAGAAGTGAAAAATACAATGAAAAGATTCGTGATTGCACCAATATACATGTAATATTCCATGAAAGGAATAAATACGCGTTGCACTCTTTTTCCCTTAGCTGAGGTTTTGTCCCACAGGGTTTTCATAGCAAGTTTTTTAATGAGGCAACAGTTGAGGCGTATTGATGAAAATTAATGAGAATAATGCACTCTTTTTCCCTTCGCTGAGGTTTTGTCCCACAGGGTTTTCCTAGCAAGGTTTTTGAGGCATCATCATAGCTATCAACAAGCTATAATTCAGCAACACATTGTTATACTGGAATGATATCAACAAATGAAGAAAATCATACACATCTTATGAAGAATGTTATGATATCGACTACACACAAGAAGATTTTCATATATATTCCAGAAGAAAGATGATATCATTATTCAAAAGGTTCATGAATACTTGATTGCACACTTCAGGGGGAGAATCATGCTGTCATGCTGTACTCTTTTTCCTTCGTCCAGGTTTTGTCCCACAGGGTTTTCCTGACAAGGTTTTAACGAGGCAGCGGCTGTACTCTTTTTCCTTCGTTCAGATTTTGTCCCATTGGGTTTTACTGACAAGGTTTTAACGAGGCAGCACTGAAGCACTGAAGAACTTCAAAGATTCAATACATGATTTGTTCTACTTGAACATTAAGACTCAACGATTGACGATGGCCAATATCAGGGGTAGCAACTGTACTCTTTTTCCTTCGCTCAAGTTTTATCCCATTGGGTTTTCTTAGCAAGGTTTTAACGAGGCAGACAATTGCGTAATATGTCATTCAAGGGGGAGTGTTATAAATAATGTATATATGTGAATGACATTACCATTATATCCCTGTAAACTTTACAATATTACGATTGTGCCATTGTCCACTCCTATAAATAGGAGCCTATACTTACCAATTTATTACACCAATTCTTGAAGAGAAATTCTCTCCTCTAAACTCTCTCCATTTCTCTCTCTATGTTGTTCTTATGATTTCGATGATTTTATAACAATATTAACTTAATTGAAAATACAAATTTTGTAATTTTTTAATTGTATATCATGTTTGATGTAATAGTATGAATACAAATATTGATGATTGTTCAAGATATCAAGATATTTATTATAATTTTTATATTTGCCTCACATATTTAACGTTTTTCTTAGTTCTCATTCAAAAACATCAATCACAACAACTATAAATCATATATGTATATATATATATAAAGGAATAAATATATTCACATCTATCCAGATTTTACATTCGCATTTGGCAAACAACTATTTTGCATTCACATTAATCTCATTTTTCACTCACACTCACACCGACCAGACTAATCTGTCTTTATATATAGTAGGTATATATTGACACTACAACAAAAGTAACCTTTTACGACATACATTTACGGCGTGCATATAAGGTACGCCGTAAAATTTGAGTTTTTACGGCGTGCATAAAAAGCACGCCGTAAAATGTCACAATTTACGGCGTGCATAACTCGCGCGCCGTAAAATGTCATGATAAGTATATATTCCATATTATTTTACAGCGTCCATCTGAGAATGCCATAAATAGTACTTACGGCGTGCAATATTGCACGCCGTAAAAAGTCTACACAATAGTATTTAGGGCGTGCATTTTTGCACGCCGTAAAACCAACCTTTTTTTTAAGCGTTAAAACTTATTGTCTACCCGCAACCTACTCATTCCGCCCAAAGCCCAATAACCCATTTCAGCCACCCAACCTATATCTAGAAATATAGTTCATTCCTATCGATCTCTTCCCTACCAATCTATTCTCTTCACAGAACCAGCTCCCTCCTCACTATCGCTTCCTCACCACAGCCGGCTTCCTCACCAGAGGTATTCCACTTCACCGAACTAGCTTTGCCATCGCACCGACCACCTAGCTAACAAGCAACACACAACCCAACCCCTCACGGCCTGTTTAAGTTCACCGAAGCCAACCCGATTTTTTCTTGCCTGAGACTGCACCGGAACTGACCAAATCCACAACTCACACCAACACTGTAGCCACCCCGCACAGCTGGCACTCACCCATTGCACGTCACAGGTAACCTTCCCCTTTCCGCCTTTTCAAATTTTGTGGCTCGAGTGTTGAACCTTGTTTTACTAGCCGAATGTGACATGGTGTTATGGGATTCATTGTTGTTAATTTGCATGTTGTGTGGTTGTAATTTTGGGAGGAGGAGGTACACAATTTTAATTGATAATGGAGTTTTGAACTCATGCACATTAGGTGTTTGATATCGTGTCTGTGTGAAATCTAAGTTGGAATTTTTTAGAACTGGAATTAGATAAACATTGAATAGAGTTGGGGACATCATACAGGATGATTTTCCATCTTCCCATCAAACATATTAAAATGAAATTTGGCAGTGCAATAAGACTTAGGTGATGGTTTATGGTTTCGATGGTAGTTTTAGTAGTGGAAAACTGACATTAACTTTGGAATGCTGGGAGATTGAAAGTGATTCCTCAGTCCAAATTTTCCCAATTTCTCTACCCTCATCCCATCTGTATATAATCAATTGTAAGAATTTAATCTTAAGTTGAAGAAATATGTAATCTAATTCTTGATTTATCAAATTCAAAAACATTTCACCCTCAGTTTTAGACTAAGGTTATTGGAATCAGGGACTAAGGTTATTAGCTAGAAATCAAGACACTGGGGAGGAAAAATTGCTGGTGTGAAGTGATTGGTTTTATGAACAGGTTATTGGAATATGTAGGGTTTGTGTTTATTGATGTTGGGATGATGTAATGTATGAAAAATCGGTTTATGTTAAGTGTGTATTTATCAAGTTTCTGTATAAACCAAATTTATAAATACTCTCAGTTTGTACATAATTACAAATGATGTAATACGTGTTTTCGAATAGAAGTCTTTAAGCATACAGAAATGTGAATTAACGCAAATGAGATTTGAAAATTTAAAAATTCTTTAGGTTTCATTGACCATTATATAAAAATAGTAAAGAAAAAATTTGGTAAACTTTTTGTCCTTAACCTTAAATTGACTTTATACTTATATGCTGGAAAAAGAGTTAAAAGATTTATTTATTTTTCCTTTTTCTTTATTTTCAATCTGCATTTCTTCTTATAAATCACGTACAGTCATATATAAAGAATATTTGTTTTCTTTTTCTTTTTGGCTTTTGATGCAGGTCGGTATTGATGCATATTCATGGCCTCACAAAGGAGGTAATTTTGTTTGTAGTGGTTTTGCATATATTTTTTGCAGTCACATTGATTGGAAGATGACAAGAAATTACAGTATCTAAATTATTTTATGCAATGAACTAATCTGCTTCGGCACTATAAGATCACTCCAGTAGTTTTTGATGGTGGTAATATTCCATGTAAGGCTGCAACTGAAGACGAGAGGCACAGGCATGTTGCTTCACTATCTTTTGATCTTATCAGTCATTTGATTCATACATATAGGCTTGCGTGTGGATTTTATAGAATGCCTTGATTAATATTTTCTTTTCTTCTGATTTAGGAGAAGAAAGGCTCAGCAGCCTCTCAGATTTTTCAGGTATTAATTAATTGCCTAGTTGATTTTTCTCTTGTTGCATTAGATTTTCAATTTAAATTTTTGCTTCCGCTACTTCCAGTGAGCTACACTTTATGTTTGAGCCATGTCATACAAATTAACATTGAAATTAAATAAACCTAATGTACTATTTGATACGGTTGGATTGTTGAAATCATCGGCATGGCCCTTTCATTTTCTAATTGATATCCTCTTTTTAGCTCGCTTTATGATTAAAATATTTCTTATACAAGTACACTCTTTTCCTATATGATGATCTAATTTAATTCTTATACAAGTACAATCTTTGAATTCTATGAACTTGTGCATATTCTTTATTTTAGAAAGTTACTTTGCCAACTTTTGCTATGATAAGTTCCTATTTTCACTCAATTGCAATTAGAGATTTACCCCCTTCACGAGCAACTGAAAGGGACAATGGCTATATTTCCACATGAAAGGTGCTTTACTGTAATTTATATTAATCATAATTTTATTATGTGATGTGCAGGAAGTTGATTATTTTTAGTACTAGACTCTTTGGTCAAAGAAAAGCTTCGATATGGATAATATTTTTTTACGACATTTTAAGTTTTTTCTTGAAGTAATTGTCTATACACTTTTGACATATTTTTGTTTAAATTTTTGAATAGGTTATGTGGGATCTAAATTTTTGTATATTGTATTGAATGTTATTAAGAGATTTTCTATTTATCGAAATTGCGTTTATTGATTACATTATTGCGTATAATTTTGTTTTACTATTATTATATATTTTTGGAATTATAATATACATTTGTATATTAAAAAAAATCAATTTACAACTTTACGGCGTGCACTCGCGCACGCCGTAAATTTAACTTTACGGCGTGCGTGAGTGCACGCCGTGTAACTATATACGGCGTGCATGAGTGCACGCCGTAAACTCATTTTTACGGCGTGCGAATTTGAACTCCGTAAATTTTTACGGCATGACCTTTTACGGCGTGCACTTTGTTGTAGTGTGAATAAGTGAATTTGTCATCGAATTGTTGTCGTTTTCGTTGTCGTGATTTGAAAGTTTTGTTGATGCATTAGTCAGGGAGTTATTTGACATGCAAAATTAAAATGTTACTTATATTTTGTTTGGAGCAATATCAAACGTTTTAATTCATCTTGCTTGTCAACATCTTATCTTATATACAATATTAAAGGAGAGCCTATTATTTTGCATTCACACTAATCTCATTTTTCACTCACACTGACCAGACTATTCTGTCTTTATATACAATAAGTATAGATTGAGTAAGTGAATTTGTCATCGAACTATTTTCGTTGTCGTGATTTGAAATTTTTGTTGATGCATTAGTCAGGGAGTTATTTGACATGCGAAATTAAAATGTTACTTATATTTTGTCTGGAGCAATATCAAACGTTATAATTCATCTTACTTGTCAACATCTTATCTTATATTAGTTATATACAATATTAACGGAGAATAGTGTCAAAAATTATCCTCCCAAGATTTCCCGCCCAAAGGCCGAAGTTAAAAAAAAAAAAAAAAAAAGATTGGCTTTCAGTTTTTGACTAAAAGGCTGGTAGCCAATTCAAATTTTAAATATATATATATATATATAAAGCTGCTATCAACTAGCAATCATATTTACATACATTTTTTTTTTTTACATTTTTTTGACTTTTTATTTTTTTTATTTGAATATATTTGATATAGATAAACATGTGCTCGTTAAATTTGAAAAAAAATAATTTATAGACATTTTTATAAATCACAAAATTTTTCAAAGAGATCTGTTTGTAAAAAAATTTGTGTTTAAAAATATTTTTTTATTTTTACGATGTAAGATGTATCATTGAAAAATGGAGAGAAAATATGTGTAATTAAAAAATAATTTGGGAAATTGTGTTAAATATATATATATATATTTGGATTTTTCAAACAGAGGCTAAAAATTTTTAGAACATACATTTATAATCATTGTGCTAAATTTTTTATTGAAAATCAAAAAAAAAAATTAAACACAAGAGTCAAATGCAGAAAATTGTGTAAAATTTCATTTTCAATGAAGTTAAAAACAATGCTTAAAAATTATTAAAATCTTCGATCATTTATTATTTAAATAAATATATAAATTGACATTTACTATCTAAATAAGTTTTTAACAATTTGCATTGATTATGTTGTTTTTTAAATTTTAATAATTATGGTATTTGAATAAATTTTAATAATTATGAGTAAATTTTTATATATAATGCTCATGTTAAATGTTGATTTTAAAAAATTTTATTAGAAAAAAATAGTGTTTTAAACAGTTATTTTTAGGAGAATGTGTAGTTAAAAATAGGAAATCTTTTATGAATTTATGTAAAATATTATTTTATTGATAAATTTGTGCTTAAAAAGCAGAGAGAAAAATGTTCAAATATTTTTATTATTGAGATCGGTGTGTTTTATTCATTTTTTTTTTTTTTTTTTTACATTTTTTGTTGACTTTTTTTTTCTTCATTTGAATATTTGATATAGATAAGCATGTGCTCAGTAAATTTGAAAAAATAATTTATTGACATTTTTATAAATCACAAAAATTCTCAAACATATTTGTTTGTAAAAAAATTTGTGTTTAAAAGTATTTTTTTGTATTCTCGATGAAAAATGTATCATTGAAAAATGAAGAGAAAATATGTGTGGTTAAAAAATAATTTGGATAATTGTTTTAAAAACATTTATTTTTTTAATTTGTCAAACAAGGGTTAAAGATTTTTACAACACACATTATTATTGTGCTAAACTTTTGATTAAAAACTAAAAAAAAAATGTTAAACATAAGTGTAAAATGCATAAAATTGCGTAAATTTTCATTTTTAGTGAAGTTAAAAGTAATGTATAAAAATTACTGAAATATACGATCGTTTATTATTTAAACATATAAATTGGCATTTACTATCTAAATAAGTTTTTAATAATTTGTATTGATTGTGTTGTTTAAATTTTAATAATTACGGTAATAGAATAAATTTTAATAATTGTGAGTAAAATTAATAAACTAATAGTTAACATAAGAATAAAATTCAACTTTGAACAGAAAATTAAAATTAAACAAACAGAAATGAATTTAATTTAAATAAAAAAATCAATTTTATTTTATTTTATTAAAGAAAAAAGAATCTAATTTAATACAAAAATAATAATAAAAAAATCTATATTTTGTATTATTTAACTTTATGCATACATTATTTTATTTATTGTATGTGGTTGAAAATAAGTTTAAAAAAAATGATATTTTGAATAATGAGTATCATGAAACAATAGTATTATTATTATTTGTATATTTTGATTATGATTATGAAATGCAAATAACCATCATTTATTATTTAAATAAATATGTAAATTGACTTTAACTATTCAAAGAAGTTATTATAATTTGAATTAGTTATATTATTTATAAATTTTTAATAGTTATTGTAATGTAATATTATTTTTTATATTTAATATCGTGCATCGCATGGGAGGAAAATCAAGTTCTTTTAATTTTTCACCAACTTTGAAATTAGACTAGTGCATCAATAAATCTACGCCCCGAAACTAACATTAATTTGGGAAACTTGTTTTTTTTTTTTTTTGTAATGATTATAAGTTATAAATTACACAATTTTTCAAATCAATTTTTGACTATATACATTTTCTCTCTCCAATTTTTAACAATACATTTTACCTTAAAAAGTAAAAAAAGTCAAATAAACAGCCGCTAAACGATCTCAAGATTTTGATGGATTTTAAAATTCCTTCTAAATTCACGTATCCTAATTAAAGAATCTATATGTATATAACAATAAAGTAACTGTCTCAAAAATACACACACTTTCCCTAAGAAATTACTTGCTAAATTTGGAAAGTTTTTGCTAAAAAAAAAGAGATTAAAAAAAAGACTCATTAAAGTGCAATGAGAATTGGAACCATTTCAAAATGTAATGGTTGAACAATCCAAATTCCAAAGTATAATGATTGCAAATTTGAATTATACTTTTGAGTACTATATGCATTTGTTCCAAAATATAATAATAATAATAATAATAATAATAAAAGTTTTAAGCAATTTTAAATTATATAAAAAATAATGGGAGTTAATTTTTTTTTTAAAAAAAAGAATGTGATATTTTCGACGTAAAAATTAGTGGTTAAAAAGTTGAGAGAAAAAATATGTGTGATTAAAAAGCAGTTTAAAAATGTGTTGTTTAAAAACATTTTATCAAACAGAGATGCTTCTTTTTTTATTTTCGTTAAAAAATGTGAAAAATTACACCAAAACCATCATAAGTCTAATTTAAAAATTAAATAGATAATTTTCAACTGTTATAAAATATATTCAAAATCCGTAATTTACAAATTTTGTTAAATTTATATATAAAATATTATTAAAAAATATTCTACTTAATCATAGTGTAACTAATTTGGTAAAGTAATATTAAATTATTTCTAGAGATATATAAAATTATATTATAAAATGTGTTGAAAAACATTTAAATAACCTGAAAATGTAAAAGTTTAAAGAACGAAAAATGATTTCGTTTAAAGAACTTAAGCTGCGTTTAATACTTAATAGGATGGTGGAAAGAAAATGAATTTCAGTAAATTTAATTCCTAGGAATTGAAAGTTTAATTGGTTTAATATTTTAGGTGGAAAAAATGAGGAATTTTCTAACTTTTGTTGTTTAATTGACATTATTTTTCATGAAAAATAAAACAAAATTTAGCTATTTTAATAAAAAAAAATAAAATTTCACACATTTGTACTTGATAATAATAATGCTAATTTTTTAAAAAAAACAAATTAATTAACATCAACAAAAATGATCGTGACAAAAATAGTAAAAGATTTTCCATGGAAAATAAAACATCCCCCCTTGGAAAACGAATTCTTCCAAATTAAGAAAAATACTTGATTTCGAGACAAAGTTGGAAAATGAATTTCAAGAAAAATTTAGGCAATCAAACAACGTAAAAGTTAGAAAATCACTTAGAAAATGTATTTTTCATGGAAAACTTTATAAATCAAACGTAGCCTTAAGAACATTCCTTATATTGTGTATTTTGTATAAGTTTTCCAATTATATTATATAAAAAAAATAAAAAATAAATTAAATGACAAGTTCAGAAATTTTCTTTCAAATCAAATAATCTCATACTTTATTGAATATAATTTTCTTTCAGATCGAATAATTTCATACTTGACTAAATATTTTATATTTTTTTGGAATACAGTGTTCATTTATATTATTCTTGATTTATATAAATATATTTAACAATGACTATGTTTTAATTTGAAAAATACTATTAAAAATTCTATAAAAGCATAAAATTATATATAAGCAATAAATTAAAAAATAAACTTCATCAAAAGTTAAAATATATTACGTTTCAAATAAAATTAACTAATTTTTTTTTTTTTTGCATTGTTATTAAAAATTTATTTTGATTGCGTTATATGCAATGAAAATTAATGAGAAGTTTAATATAAAATAACAAGTAAAAGCAAACTATAAACACAATGTCCATAAAAACGTCACAAAGATCAAATGTAAAAGTTTATTATATATTTTTTACTTTTCCCTAATATCTCATTCATTTCAAATTATATCATTTTAATTATATAATACTCAGTATTCAGAAAACCTAAAATCGATCTGATCCGAAAAAAGTAACATGTCAAGGATTGAATGTTGAATCATGTCAAATCATGGTCAAATTGATTTTAAATAAATAATTATTATTATTTCAAACATCACAAAATTTCTTTAAAAAAGACTTATTTTAAATACAAAAAAATATATATAATAACAATATTTTTTAATTTCAAAATTACTAATTCATAACAAACATAGATTTATAGTAGTTAATCTTATTTATTATATATTATATTACATTTCAAAATAAAATAATTATATGCATAAAAAAAATAAGATAAAAATAATTTATTTAGAAGAAGAAAGTCCAACAAACAAACAAATAATAAATAAAAATAAATTTTAAAAGAAAAAAAGAAAAATCTTATAGAGATCATGATTTCCTAATTTTGATTAGTTTTGTGCTTTTTCATTTCCTATTTTAATTAGTTTTGTCTTTTTTAAAATTTTGAATTTGATAATATTTTGTATTAAAATGTTATTGTACGATGTTTTTATTTGATATAAATAATTGTATAATTAACATATTTTCATAAATCTTGATTGAAATCACTATTACAAACATATCGTGCATCACAGGGTGAAAAATACTAGTTCCATTAAAATCCGAGCATCTTCAACTGAGTTTAAAATGTATTTCAATGTAGTTCTAAGTATACTCAATAACTCATTAATAAATAAGAGCATTTCCATTGCATCAAGTGGATTGAGGTTTATGTGGTAATGAAATAGACGGACTTCTAGAGAATGTGAATAAATAGACGGAGAAGTCTAAGATTTATTCTCTAATAGTTCCTTATAAATTTAAATAATATTGATTATGCGCAATTTATTTTGAAATTTAAAATTAATTACTATGTATAAATTGGGTCTTATTCGTAGGATTTCTCATTGTATAAATAGTCCAAATAGAAATAACTTGTATCATACAACCTGATTAGCCAACGTCCTTATTTAAAATAATTAAATAATGATTATAAAATAAAAAATAATGATGACTCATCATATCCTATGGAGCGTCTAGATGTAGACGTAACACCCCACAATGTGTATTTTTTTAAAGTCACGTCAGCTTAACAATTTAATTTACGTTGTGCATTGGAGAGGTATTTTTAAAATATTTCGTCTAGCTATTTGCTGATCTGTCAAGTATTTTTTTCTCAATTCATGGAATATAGTGGAGATGCTCTAAGAATTACATTATTAGAGAGATTTTAAAAGATTTGGATGGATTTCAAACTAAAAATACCTATAACAAACGCTTTTAAAACTTCATAATTTTTAATTATATTTTTACGAATTTTGTTAAAATCATTCAAATCCACGAAATTCAAATTCATCAAAATTTAAATTGAAGACATCCCCAAAATCGTACTATGAGAGAGATCATAATGGAATCGTTTTTTTAACTATATAGACTGATTTGAAAATAAATTAACTTTAAGGATCAGCTTGAATTTTTTCCAAAACTTTAGTGACCAATATGAACTTAATGTCACATTTATCTATATCAGAATTGGTTCAAAATTCAAGCTATTTCATTTTATTTTTGTTTTCTTCTAAACTCCATTATTTGAATATTTTGATCCATGAAAGGTAACGGGCTAGAAAAGGAATCAAGATCGAAGAAACTTACGAAAAATGTATAAAATTTCTACCATCCAAGTCACATTTAGGCATTTAGCCATCAGCTATTCAGCTTAGCTTCCTTATTTCAGATATATGTGGGGGCAACAATGTATTCAAAAGCACATTTGGTTATTTTCTTTTTTCTTTTTTCCATATGAGCACAAACGAGCAACACGAATTGTCATTAACCATCACAAGAATTTTCAAAATGTTTCTCAATAGTCATTCAACTTTAAAATTTCATCAAGTTTCCATTAAAATTACTAAAACGATATTTCTGTTATTACTATGTCATTTGCCATTTTAAAAAAAATAATGGACTTATATGTTGTCACATCCATCATTCCATTTATCATGTCTTTCAGTTCGTTAACTTAAAGTGGCGGGCAAATGAGTGATAAATAAATGTGATAATATTTTGGTAAGTTGGTTAACAATTCGAAGAACTTTTTAAGTTCAATTGATACAGAAGAATATTTGAAAATTCTTGTGGCAACTCGGAGATAGCAATGACAATAGGGCAAGTTCGGAGCGGGGCATCCCATCTTCTCCGCCAATTACCCAATTTTTTTTTTTTTTTTTGGTAAAAATAATAATGAAATTCTAAGCATCAGAATTAATTAAAATTTTTAAGTTTGAACTTCAAAGATAATGTGTGTGTGTGTGTGTTTGTATTTGTGACGGAAAATAATTCAACAAATAATAGAATGACATGGTGGTTGTGTATACTCATGTCCATAAACTCACCAAGGTTCAACACTTCAACTTCTCTTGACCTCTTTAAATTTATTTTTAAGTTTCTCGTTTCAATCTATCCAAAAAAAAAAAAAAGAATTGGGCAAAATATGTTCATCCCTACTCTTATATTTAAAAGTTTTAAAACTCTGTGTTTAAGAAATAATTATGGATATCAGGTATTAATAAAAGACCTAAAACGCATCTTCAAATCTATTATTGCGTCTGAACGAAGTTAGGCTCTCTCCAGGGAGACCGACTCTTCTACAGGACTCTCCACCTGGCTTGGTTAAGCGACTGGTCAGATTTCCATCGGTTTAGTCGGCCATTTTTTTCTATCAGATCTGGTTGTTTTAATTTATTCAGTTATTGGACAATTTTTCTTCTTTGAATTTCTACATCTTGAATCCCATGCGATTATTTTTGGAGTTCTCCAACTGGTTCCGTTAAACCTTGACTGGTTAGAACCTTCGCCGGTTACGTCTGCCATTGGTGCTCTATGATATCCTGAAGAGGATCAACTTCTTTTCTATATTTCCTCTTATTCAAGCCACCTCAAACATTGGAGGCTGTGTTGTTTGGAACAAGAGCCTATAAATGTTTGTGTGAATTTTATTAAAAAGCTTGACACAGGTCCAGACTTGATTATTGAATTGGTTTGTGAGTCGGATCATTGAATTTGTGACTGGTTGAATTGTTGTGACAGCGGCAGAGTTGGACTGCAAATCCTGTTGAAGAAGTTGTATGTGAAGAGAATGGCTATCATTATTTGTGTTAGAGTAAATTTGTGAATAGTGACGCTAAATAAGTAAAATGAAAATTTGTAAATTCAAGTCGAAAATTGGACAGAGTAAAGGTAAGGAAAGTTCAAACAACAAGAAGAAGAAAGTAGGGACAAAGTCGAGGTAAGAGTTGGACTTTTTGTCCTTAAGTTGAATTTGCCCCGCAACGGTGTCTACGAATTTCGAAAATCGACTCCTAAGATACAACGGCTTCACTTGTGTTTGTAACACTCCAAAACACAAGTACAACGAATCAAATTTAGGCTTATGTACTCCAAAGATGAAATGAAGAAAATCAAAATAACAAATGCAATGATTTGATTTTGGAGAGAAGAGAGGATGAGAGATGTTTTGCATATCAAACTTGTGAGGAATATGACATCCAAATGGTCCTATTTATAGATCATGAAAGGGTGTGGACGAAATGGTTGAGGCCAAACAATGCACCTTTATGAAAAGGTGCCTTGTGGCCGGACAACCGTGCGGCCGCACGGTTTTACTCAAAAAACCGGAATTCAATTTGACATGTGATCGCGCGGTTTACTAACCATGCTGTCGTACGGTCAAATATTTTAACCTGATTTTCGTCCTTTTTCGTAATTTCTCATTCATCCGATATTGGTTTTCGAAATGCCAAACAATTTTGCCTAAACGGATTGAATCGAGCTTTTAAGTATTTGGCCGAAGTCGACACGAAATCACTTTGATCGATTTTCAATTCTCGATTTATTAACCAATATCCAACAATCCCCCACAAAAATAATACAATGCTTTTGTAATCAAATTTTCAAAATATGAGATGTTGTACCATGCTGAATGAAGAAGAAAACTATGTTGTGGCTGAGGAGGTGAGCTGAGATTTTGGAAATACATGTCCATCTTACGTTGGGCACTTGTTGGCTAAATGTTGTAAGGATTTATTTATGTTGGTAAAAGAGTGTACAACGAAAATACTTCAACTGAAATGAATCCTAATTTGTTATACTTGATAGCTATGTTCTAAAAAGCTCGCTTACGCTTACGTTTATGCGCTCTTAAGCTTGAATCTTGACCTTTACGCTTTATCCGCGTTTCGCTCGCTCATTGCCATGCTTTTTCGAGCTTAAACTTGAAGCTCAATTTTGCCATTTCATCACGCTTTACACATTTTAGAACACTGCTTGAGAGTGTTGTAGGCAAGTTCTGTAGGAATTTGGCTATTGGTTGCCTAGATGATGTAAAAGGGCTTTCAATTCTATAGCATAATGACAATATAAAACTTTTCAATGGTTGATCATTGATGTGTTACATGAGATTAGTTGCCAGTCTCAGTATTGCACTTGTTAATAGTTTGGATGAGTTTGGTTCAATTTGCTAGTTTTGTGAAAGGAGTAACCCAAAGTTTTTAGAGCTGTCAAAAGTAGATGGTGTGTCTCGGACCTCCATTTCGTAATCAAATTGAAAAACCACCCCCGCACCCTTGCCTTGTCGTAGTCAAATTGAAAACCACTCCCGCACCCTTGCCTTGTCATAATTTGCATATCAATTGGTGTATCTAAATTAAGAGAGAATGAATGAAAAGGGACAAATACTTCAGTAAACCGCTAGTCCAGCTAGTTACTATATTTCAATAGACACATCTCTATCACGTCTTCAAGTTGATCAAAAAATTGAAATAAAGTTACAATTGTAATTAATTACAAAATTAAATGAAAGTTACAATTCTAATTAATTGTAGCTGTAACTTGTAATTAATTCAATTAATTTATTAAAAAAATTGAAATTTTGAGTGACTTGTAATATATAATTAAGTTATAATTGTAATTAGTTACAAACTTTAATTCATTATAATTTGTAACTAATTCAATTAATTTCAGCAATTAAATCTATTTTACCATACAAGTTCATTAGTTACAATTGTAATTAATCACAATTTATAATTAATTTCCAAATTGAAATTAAACCACAATTGTAATTAATTACAAACTTCATTACAAAATGCAATTAAACTGCAATTGTAATTAATTATAAATTGTAATTATTTCAATTAATTTTAGCAATTTATTCAATTTCTCTGTTCTCCATATTTTCTTAACGGGAGGCCATTGGACTGTAGAGCATATGCATGTAGGAACATAAATACTTTAATGATCACTCGCGGATTTCCTCATCTTCTACAGTAATTGGAGAAGGGAAATTTTTATTAGGAAAACTGGGAAGTTGGATGATCACTCTCTCAGAGATATCATTGTAATCCACCTGAGTATCTATTGATCTGGGAGCATTGGCAAAAATTACGACCTCATTCCTCATAATTTTCTCTTGGTCCCAACTGCAATAACCTCCATGTCAATCACTATTTTCTTCAAGAGAGAGCTCCGTAGGGTAGAACTTCGATCCTTAATTTTACCTGATTTTGATAATATATTTTGTATTGTTGAAATATCTTTTAAAATATATGATATTTAAAAATAAGCTCCTTAAAGTTGTGTATTTTTTAACATAACCCAAAAAAATTCTCGGGTTTCAGAGTGGGGCGGGTCCGCCCCGAAATACTTATCCTCCCCCCGGACCTAATTTTTTGGGACGGGCGTCTCGGATCCTTCGAATTTTTTTGTCATCCCTAATCAGAGATCTGTCACAATTGAGATATTTAATCATCTGATTAAATTGGTTTGATAAAAGTATTTTTTTTGTATTAACAAGTGTTTATAAAAATTATAAATGAGTGGTAGAAATGGATGATACTTATGAATCCCACGAAATACATATATAAAAAGTTATTTTACTTATATATATTTATATTAATAATAAACAATAATAATTTTGTGCAAGCAATGTTTGATAAGTAGGAGAATGAGACTTTGACTTAATAATTTAAATTGTCACTTAAAAGAATACTTTTATCATCTGAATTAAACTAACTACCGAATGCACATCAGTCACCAACTAATGGTGGAAAATGTCGTAAATAGATACGACCTACACTAAATAAGTGAGATGCATCGAGGTTTATTTATGCATGAATTTAAAATGAAACTTCGCAAGCTTAACAAAAACTTTTGACTATGTTACAATCAGGGTAGAACAGAAAATGACGTTGGGATAGATTCAGAAAAAAAAGAAAAAAAAAGAAAAGGAGATGCTCAACATTACAAAGAGATTAAGGTTTAAGAAGCTAACCCCATAGCGCGTATGACAAATTCAAGCCTAGATCTCCAACAAGCCTTTTTTTTTTTTTTTTAAAGAAAAAGAAAATCGACACCTACCCTATTAATATATTTTGATAAAATTGATAATATGTGATTGAAAAATTGTAGGTCGCATGAAATATGTGATTAAAATTAATTGTTGCGATTGATTTAGATTTAGATTACAATCTTGGTTTTAAATTGTATCGAACGGGGCTAAGAAAAGAGTAAATGGGTTTGATTATGAGGCACATTTTTTTTTTAATATACACAAAGGGGATCATAAGGGAGGGGAGGGAGTAGGATTCGAATCCGATGTCGGGAAGGGAAAATTAGAGCACCCTGACCACTATGGCACGCCCCCGAATGCACAAATTTCTAAGAACTTAGACAATTAGTCTTTTTATATAAATGAAAGTATTCATCAAAACTAATGTTTACAAAATTGGGTCGGGTATCGACTCGAAAAAAGCAAATGATAGTTAAGGGCTAGTGGGTCGACCCAGGGTTGACTCGACCCTGGGTTGACTTGAGGTCGACCCGGTTTATTAAAAAATATTTTTAAAAAAATGAAAAATAAAACACTAGAAATTTGGAATAATAATGTTTTTTTTTTTTAGATTTTTTACATAAAAATTAATTTGTACAAGATATAAAATATTATAATAAAATATTTTTTAATTTTAGAATGACCAAATAAACGAAAATATTGATTAATTTTTGCTATTTATATTTATTATACTATAATTGATGTATTCCGGACCCTCGACAATTGGAGTTATAGCAGGCTTGACGGAAAAAGTTAAATATTCAAGCCAAATAAAAGTGCAATCCAGTCAACCATGTCGGAATTAGATGCATAATGTGTTTTTCGAGTAGAAATGAGCCACTAAGCAAAACTCATGGGCTAAAGCCCTTGAGCCGACTGATTTTATGGTCAAATTTCATCATTTGGGACCTCAAAACAGCAAGTCAATTATGCAGACGTAAATTAGGGTTTTTGCGTATTTTTAGGTTAAATTTTGTTTTTAATTATTTGTTTGCCTATTTTAGAATTTTAGTCTAATTAAAATTCTATTTTGAGTCAATTAGCGGCTATGTTATTTTACTTATTTATATTCCTTTCCATTAATTGTAATTCAGACTTCGATTTTGATATAAACAATTTTTATTGAGGATTCAATAAAAGTTATAGGTGGATTCCTATATTTTTCGAGCTTATCAAGAATATTTCTTGTTGCGTTCAAATATCAAACTTATCAAATATTTGCTAGAATATTTGTGACGTTCAAAACCAGAGACTTATCAAGGAGATTGGACAAATCCTTGTGGCGTTTCGAAAGTCGTGGTTCTTTATTCCGCATCGTCGAGCCATCGCGTCGTGAATATCGGGTCATGATTCATCCGTCCAACTACAACCTGAGTTCGGAACTTTCCGACGTTTCTTCCGCGCTTCGAACCTCATCATCTGGTATCAGAGCTGGACTCTAAATTCAGGTTTTTCTATCCAGTTTGATTTTTATGTTTATCATCGAGTCCCATAAAAATCATCCATATCTTGTTGAGTGTTTTGTTTTCAATTTTTTGAGTTTTCTTGTTCTTCGTGTCAGTAAAATTTTTCAGTTTTTGATCCATATAAAAATCCAACAAAAATTCAAAGGTGTTTGTTTTATTCGATTCTTATCCAAATCATATTCCGTTTGTTTTGTTGCATTCGTGTCGAATTTTCGGATTTATTAAAAAAAAAAATTATTTTTTTATTTTTTATTTAGTTCCGAAAATTCATTATTAAAAAAAAAAAAAAAAGTCATTCCAAGATTCAAGAACCACTTTCTTGAGTTTCTTTAAATTTCTTGGTATTCATTTTCTTTCAAGTCAATAAAACTCATTCTTGCTATTTGTTGCCCCAATGTAATCCCATGATTCGGGCACTTCCTAAGCATATCTTTGAATCTCTCCCAAGCTTCATGAAAGCTCTCCATCTCGAATTATTGAAATGTAGTAATATCATGCTTGAGTTTAGCAACTCTAGATGGTGGGAAAAATTTTGTAGTGAACCTTTGGACAAACTCCATCCAAGTAGTGATGCTCCCCGGAGGCAAAGTGTCAAGCCATTCTCTTGCTTTTTCTTTCAATGTGTGTACAAATAAGTCCATCCGGATTGCCTCCACATTCATACCCTCATAGTTGAAGTTGATACAAATCTCTAGGAACCGTACCACATGGGCGTGTGGATTTTCATCGGTCCTCCCATAGAATGAGATAGTGTTGGAGAATAAATTGATGACATCCGGCCGAAGTTGAAAATTTGGATGATTGTAGGAGGGATAGACAATGCTTGATTGATTCTCGACAATAGGAGGATTCATGAAGTCTCCAAAAAGCATGTCTTCTTCATTTAAAACGGGCTCTTGAACTCTAGCCGCTTGAGGGTCAAAACCGGGTAGGATTCCACCCCTTGGAGGAATTGGAACTGGAGCATTAAGCTCGATGTTAACCCTATCTCCTTCCATCCCAGTAAGAATTTGCCTCCTAACTTCCCGTTGTTCCCTTAACCTACGTCGAAAAGTTCCCTCAATATCTGGATCTATTTCAACTAGATTAAGACTTCTACTTCGACGCATGCACAATTAACAACCTAGAACAACACAAGAAATTAGAAGATTTCTTACATAAAACAAAACAAAAGAAAATTTGTACAAGAAATAAAAGTAACTAATAGTCAAAACTAATATCAACTAAAATGTAATTTAAATAGAAACAATCCCCGGCAACGGCGCCAAAAACTTGTTCACTAGAAACATACCGCAAGTACACTTATCGCATACAAGTGATAGTGGACTAAATGAGTCCGGTTTATCGATCCCACAAGGATTGTTTATTGTAACTACACTCTAGTTCAATCAATTTTAACAAGAAACATACACAATAAAGTTTGGATTGGGAAAGTCCTAGCACTAGAATTTAAATCACAATTATAAATAAACAAGTAGAAAATGGTGATGATTTGATGATAAAGGAGTGTTGGGATTCTTAATTCCACTTGACCATTACCTAATTAAATTCTCAACAAGCAAAAAGACATGCAATTTATTAATCATGTTAGACCCGATTTTCCAAGCTTAGCCAATTACCTCTCTCGAGTGAAATCAACCATAATTAGTGGAATTAACCTACTATATCTCTATGTCGATTAAAAACATACCAATTGCATTAAACCTTTGTGAAAATAGATCTCTATCCTAAATAAGAACCTAGAGCAAGTATTGTATTGATCTAGAATACACAACAATTTCTCAATAATTGCACATCCCATGAAATCCAAGCATAAATGTGGCCACAATAAATGCAAGTCAATAAATGCACAAGATAACAAGTAGCATATATTCTCAATACAAGCATTAAAAACTACTAGGTTAGGTCAAGCTTCATCAATAATCCCAACACAAAATAGTTTAGCCCATGATGAAATAACAATAAAATTCAAGAATTAAACATATCATTTCAACAATAAACTAAAATATATGAAGAAATATGAAGATTAACAAGAAAACTTCCCTTCAACAATGGTTAGTGTTTCAAAACATCAATGTTCCTCCACAAAGTTGTAGGTATTTCTCCCCTAAATCAACATTCATCAACTAACCTAACTAATTACAAGAGAAATTACAAGGAAAATAGCAAGAAATATGAAGAACAAAAGAGGGAAAATGAGTTTGGAGATGAAAAGTGAAGAAAAAAATGTGAAACCCTAGCCAAAAACGTCCAAAAATACCCAATTTTCGGGTAGAGCCGCGTTCTCAGCGTTTGGGCCGAACCGGGTCACACCGATCGGCCCAGAAAATTAGTTCAAATTTTTGACCACGTGATCGCGTGGTTGAGGTGAAAAACCTCTGCTTGGATTTTTGGCCTAGTTCGGGAACGCGATTTGTTAGAGCCACGCGATCGCGTTGTTCACCGGCAGCTCCGTACTTCAATGATTTACAATTGGGTCCTTCAACTTTCAGTGTGGATCAACTTAGTTCCCAAAGTTTCCAATTTCTTTCAATTGAGCCCTTCCAAAAGTGCATTTGAGTCCGTCAATTTTGGAAACTTGCAATTTAGTCCTTTGATCAATTGCACATGCGATCCACAAGTTTTTGAAAATGACAATTTGGTCCCCAAACTTTGACTCTTTGACGAATTTGACTCTTTTCTCCTCAATCTCTTCAAGTATTCATCCATTTAGCTTCTTTCTTGTGCTTTCTCCATGAAGATGATTGTTAAACATATTTAACCTCAAAATATGCACAATTAAGTAGGTATTTGTCCAAATTACTCAAAAAGTATTACTAAAAATATATGAAATATGCATGTAAAATGTACTCAACATACAGCAGGATGAATCTGGTATATTCATATCTCAAGCAAAATATGCAAAAAATCTGGTGAAGAGATTTGGGCTTGAAGATGCAAATGCTATGAGAACTCGCATGGCAACTACTCTAAAACTTTCAAAGGATGACAGTGGCAAAGATATAGATCTATCCCTCTACAGAAGCATGATTGGAAGTCTTCTGTACCTTACTGCCAGTAGTTCAGACATATCCTTCAGTGTTGGAGTGTGTGCAAGATATCAGACCAAACCCAAGGAGTCTCATGTTGCTGCTGTAAAAAGGATAATCAGATATGTAAGTGGTACATTGAGTTATGGAATCTGGTTTACTAGAGACACCACTGCCCATCTTGCAGGTTATTTAGATGTAGACTGGGCTGGGAATGTTGATGATCGAAAGAGCACATCTAGAAGCTGTTTTTACATTGGAAACAACTTGGTGGCATGGCTAAGCAAAAAACAAAATTTAGTGTCCCTTTCCACATCCGAAGCGGAGTATATTGTATCCGGTAGTTGCTGTACACAGCTCCTTTAGATGAAACAAATGTTGGAAGATTGTGGGATATCTACAGAACAAGCCACTATGTACTGTGACAACACCAGTGCTATCAACATCTCAAAAAATCCTGTCCAGCACTGCAGAATAAAACATATTGACATCAGACACCACTTCATCAGAGAATTGGTGGAACAAAAGATTATCAATCTGGAGCACATACAGACTGATCTACAGCTTGCAGATTTGTTCACTAAGGCCCTCGATACTGTCAAATTTGAAAACCTTAGGAAACAAATTTGAGTATCACCTCCTCCTGAATAGGAACATGCATATTAAAAAAAATGCATTTTTTTCCTTTTTTATTGCATGCATTTAGGTTAACTTATCCTATTCGTATACTAAGTGTAGATCGTGTTTTTGCTTATAGATATATCTGAGTTCCTGAGGCTGATAACGAGATAGATACGTCTGGATGATGGCGGTCAACATGTCTCTGGTTGAATCCAACTAGCACTCAAATCTGGACAATCCAAAGGATAAGTCATTGTTGTCTAAGTCATATGGTTTACTACTGGATGAGATTTCATATTTTGTGTGTAGACCTATGATCTGAATCTTTCTTATAACATTGCACGCATATTCTTATTATCTAAGGGCAGTACTAGTGGAAAAGAAGGTTGTTTATTCAAGCTAAGTTCATACACTTTAGTCAAAAAGGAGATATATGTGGAAAAAGTGAAACTATCAAAGAAAAAGGAGAAAACCTAGTAAGATAACTTTTGAGATTGTGTGAATCTACCAATCCAAGCCAAGTTCATACCTTTCTTCTAATCTAAAGGGGAACATCTTGTAAGACAACTTCTGGGGATTGTGTGAAGCCGTTACCACCTCCAAAAGACATTGCCATTATATTGAAAAATTCGGCAAGCCGAATTTGAGAAAATGCACCTTATATAGATATTGATCGGTCTTATTGTGTACAACGATGACAAATCAATAAGTCTGGGAAATCATATGATTTTTGACAGTATGTGGATGACAAAGGATTGCTCGGATCACACACATGCACATTAATTAACTTAATCATGTACATGGTGGACTGTATACTGCCAGATGTATTTGCCGCAACAAATGCCAACAGTGCTCAGACATGTCTCAGGTATCCAGAAGCATTTATATTTTTCCTTATTCACGTATTCTAGATATTAGTTTGAAAATCTTTATTTTTAAGGCAGTATAGCGTGAGCTAATATGTGCAAATATTGCAGAACAAGTCAATTAATTGTGTAGCTCAATTTTTGCTGATGTATTTGTTACATAATTCTTGAATTATTCTGTTTCCATACTTATCCTTTTTTAAGGAAAGGAGATTGACAGGAAGTAGGATTCCCAAGAGATATCTTTCTCTACAAGGAATGCAATAAAAAATCTCTTGAATTCTATTTGTACTCAAACTCTTCAAAAATCTCTCTTCAAATCTCCTTCATCGCCTCCACACCAGTCGTCCTTATTCATGTCAGAACGAGATAAAATTCCAACTTTGAATAAATTTGGGGTTCTAAAATAAATAAGTTTGGTATAAAACTTGAATAGGATGTTTGGACTTTAAAAATAATGAAACTGAGACATATTTAAAAGTGTAATTGGATTAAGATTTTAAATAAATTTAATTTCACTTAAAATGGTTAGACGAACACATTTTTAAAATAAATGGGAGAAGTCGTAGCGATACGTATTTAAGAATTTTAAAAATATTTATTTAAAAAGAAATGGAAATTTCTCGGTCACTACAGGTAAGGCCTAAAAGAAGAAATATCTAGTAAGCAATTAAGTGTTGACCTATTGTTAAATTAACCTTATTGTTTTGATCATAACAAACAAGATTATATTGTATTATTAACAAGTGTGCTTCAAGTGTTTTATGTAATGATAATCTTCAAAGCATTCAAAGTACAAATCATCTCTCGAACATAAAAGATCAAAAACACAAGATAGTATGAAAATCGAGGAATGAAGCTTACAAAGAAATTGAGTATTTACAAATCGTTTCTCAAGTAAGGTTAATGCATCTTTATAAGCTCAAGTAACATTTTTAAAGTCATTAAAATATCATTTTCAAAATCAACTTTGATTAAATCCTTTGAAAAAATCAAGTTTTTGAAATGTTGTCAATACAGGTCGACCGCATCTCAAGAGAGGTCGATTGCAAGAAAAGACAAGTCGACCGCATTGTTCTATTTTGAACTCCAACGGCTATATTCTCGCAACGGCTATATTGAGGTCGACCGCAAAAGACAGTATGCGCGAAATTTGCTCTATAAATAACCTTCTCTCTTGCATTCATTTTGGACTACTAAGAAGAGATTTTAGATTAGCTTCCTTGTGAAAATTCATTGTTCTTACTTGGCTTATATTCATCTATTTTTATTATAAAACTTTGATTGATCTAAACTTTGTTTTATCAAATTCATCAAAGTTTTTGGAAGAAAGTTTTGTGAAGATTCTTGGTTTTATATTGTTTAAACTTCTTCAACATCTTCACATTATATATTGGATTAGAAGTGTTAGTCTCTCTTTATTCTAAGGATTTAGATCAAGAAGTTATTCATGGTACTCCTTTCATTGTTCAAATTTATCCATTTCAAACTAATGAAAAAGGTCTTAAAACAAATGTTTTTGGACAAGATTTATTTTTCAAATTTTCAAATCCTCCTTCTTTCAGAGATGTTAATGCTCTTAAACAAGTGTCAATTTCTCAAATCATTAACAATATAAATTTCAAAAAATAACATGATCTTTTTCTCAAAGAAGAAATCAAATTTTAACGAATTTCTGATCAACTTCAAAATTCTTCAAACAAAGAAAAAATTTCCCAACTTCTCAAAAAATTCGAAACTGAAGTATGTTCCTCTATTCCTAATGCGTTCTGGTATAGAAAGAAACATATTGTTTCTCTTCCACATAATTCAAATTTCCATGAATCAACCATTCCGACTAAATCAAGGCCTATTCAAGTGAACAAAGAACTCCTTGATTATTGTACCAAGGAAATCCATGATTTACTTGAGAAAGGACTTATCCGTCCTAGTAAATCTCCATGGAGTTGTTCTGCATTCTACGTCCTCAATCAAGCAGAAATTGAGTGTGGTGCTCCAAGACTTGTAATCAATTACAAGCCTCTCAATTCTACACTTCAGTGGATAAGGTATCCACTTCCTCAAAAGAAAGATCTCCTCAATCAACTCCTCAAAGCAGTTATCTTCTCCAAATTTGATATGAAATCTGGCTTTTGGCAGATACAAATCAAAGAAGAAGATAGATATAGAACTCCATTCAATGTTCCATTTGGTCAGTACGAATGGAATGTCATGCCTTTTGGTCTCAAGAATGCCCCTTCTGAATTTCAAAAAATCATGAATGATATTTTCAATCCTTTTCAAAATTTTATCATTGTTTACATTGATGATGTTCTTCTCTATTCTGAGAGTTTAGAACAACATTTCAAACATTTAAATACGTTTTACAATACTGTCAAAGTTAATGGTTTAGCAGTTTCTGCAAAGAAAACCATTTTATGTCAAACAAATATTTGTTTTCTTGGACATACGATTCTTCAAGGAACTATTACACCAATTCAAAGAAGTTTAGATTTTACTGACAAATTTCAAGATCAAATTACTGACAAAACTTCTCTTCAAAGATTTCTTGGATGCGTTAATTACGTATCTGACTTTATTCAAAATATTCGAATTCTTTGTTCCCCACTTCTCAAAAGGCTTCGAAATAATCCAAATCCTAAGTGCACCTTAGCCGTCCAAAAGGTCAAAAGTGCCGTCAAAAGTATCCCATGCCTATCCATTATTGATCCAAATGCCAATCTTATCATCAAAACAGATGCGTCAGACATAGGGTTCAGTGGAGTCCTAAACCAGATTCCAAAAGGGTTAAATCAAGAACAGCTAGTCCGTTACTATTCTGGTGTTTGGACTGGTCCTCAAATTAACTATTCGATAGTCAAAAACGAAATTCTTTCGATTGCCCTCTGTGTTTCAAAATTTCAAGTTGATTTAATCAATAAATTATTTATTTTAAAAACTGATTATAAAGCATCCAAGGATGTTTTACAAAAGGACGTCAAAAATCTCGTATCAAAACATATTTTTGCAAGATGGCAAGCTATTTTGTCGTGTTTTGATTTCAACTTTCTATTTATTCAAGGTAAAAATAACATATTGGCAGACTTCCTCACAAGAGAGTTCCCCCACAAAAAGGAGAAAAATAGACGGACTTCTAGAGAATGTGAATAAATAGACGGACTTCTAGAGAATGTGAATAAATAGACGGAGAAGTCTAAGATTTATTCTCTAATAGTTCCTTATAAATTTAAATAATATTGATTATGCGCAATTTATTTTGAAATTTAAAATTAATTACTATGTATAAATTGGGTCTTATTCGTAGGATTTCTCATTGTATAAATAGTCCAAATAGAAATAACTTGTATCATACAACCTGATTAGCCAACGTCCTTATTTAAAATAATTAAATAATGATTATAAAATAAAAAATAATGATGACTCATCATATCCTATGGAGCGTCTAGATGTAGACGTAACACCCCACAATGTGTATTTTTTTAAAGTCACGTCAGCTTAACAATTTAATTTACGTTGTGCATTGGAGAGGTATTTTTAAAATATTTCGTCTAGCTATTTGCTGATCTGTCAAGTATTTTTTTCTCAATTCATGGAATATAGTGGAGATGCTCTAAGAATTACATTATTAGAGAGATTTTAAAAGATTTGGATGGATTTCAAACTAAAAATACCTATAACAAACGCTTTTAAAACTTCATAATTTTTAATTATATTTTTACGAATTTTGTTAAAATCATTCAAATCCACGAAATTCAAATTCATCAAAATTTAAATTGAAGACATCCCCAAAATCGTACTATGAGAGAGATCATAATGGAATCGTTTTTTTAACTATATAGACTGATTTGAAAATAAATTAACTTTAAGGATCAGCTTGAATTTTTTCCAAAACTTTAGTGACCAATATGAACTTAATGTCACATTTATCTATATCAGAATTGGTTCAAAATTCAAGCTATTTCATTTTATTTTTGTTTTCTTCTAAACTCCATTATTTGAATATTTTGATCCATGAAAGGTAACGGGCTAGAAAAGGAATCAAGATCGAAGAAACTTACGAAAAATGTATAAAATTTCTACCATCCAAGTCACATTTAGGCATTTAGCCATCAGCTATTCAGCTTAGCTTCCTTATTTCAGATATATGTGGGGGCAACAATGTATTCAAAAGCACATTTGGTTATTTTCTTTTTTCTTTTTTCCATATGAGCACAAACGAGCAACACGAATTGTCATTAACCATCACAAGAATTTTCAAAATGTTTCTCAATAGTCATTCAACTTTAAAATTTCATCAAGTTTCCATTAAAATTACTAAAACGATATTTCTGTTATTACTATGTCATTTGCCATTTTAAAAAAAATAATGGACTTATATGTTGTCACATCCATCATTCCATTTATCATGTCTTTCAGTTCGTTAACTTAAAGTGGCGGGCAAATGAGTGATAAATAAATGTGATAATATTTTGGTAAGTTGGTTAACAATTCGAAGAACTTTTTAAGTTCAATTGATACAGAAGAATATTTGAAAATTCTTGTGGCAACTCGGAGATAGCAATGACAATAGGGCAAGTTCGGAGCGGGGCATCCCATCTTCTCCGCCAATTACCCAATTTTTTTTTTTTTTTTTGGTAAAAATAATAATGAAATTCTAAGCATCAGAATTAATTAAAATTTTTAAGTTTGAACTTCAAAGATAATGTGTGTGTGTGTGTGTTTGTATTTGTGACGGAAAATAATTCAACAAATAATAGAATGACATGGTGGTTGTGTATACTCATGTCCATAAACTCACCAAGGTTCAACACTTCAACTTCTCTTGACCTCTTTAAATTTATTTTTAAGTTTCTCGTTTCAATCTATCCAAAAAAAAAAAAAAGAATTGGGCAAAATATGTTCATCCCTACTCTTATATTTAAAAGTTTTAAAACTCTGTGTTTAAGAAATAATTATGGATATCAGGTATTAATAAAAGACCTAAAACGCATCTTCAAATCTATTGTTGCGTCTGAACGAAGTTAGGCTCTCTCCAGGGAGACCGACTCTTCTACAGGGCTCTCCACCTGGCTTGGTTAAGCGACTGGTCAGATTTCCATCGGTTTAGTCGGCCATTTTTTTCTATCAGATCTGGTTGTTTTAATTTATTCAGTTATTGGACAATTTTTCTTCTTTGAATTTCTACATCTTGAATCCCATGCGATTATTTTTGGAGTTCTCCAACCGGTTCCGTTAAACCTTGACTGGTTAGAACCTTCACCGGTTACGTCTGCCATTGGTGCTCTATGATATCCTGAAGAGGATCAACTTCTTTTCTATATTTCCTCTTATTCAAGCCACCTCAAACATTGGAGGCTGTGTTGTTTGGAACAAGAGCCTATAATTGTTTGTGTGAATTTTATTAAAAAGCTTGACACAGGTCCAGACTTGATTATTGAATTGGTTTGTGAGTCGGATCATTGAATTTGTGACTGGTTGAATTGTTGTGACAGCGGCAGAGTTGGACTGCAAATCCTGTTGAAGAAGTTGTATGTGAGGAGAATGGCTATCATTATTTGTGTTGGAGGAAATTTGTGTATAGTGACCTTAAATAAGTAAAATGAAAATTTGTAAATTCAAGTCGAAAATTGGATAGGGTAAAGGTAAAGAAAGTTCAAACAAGAAGAAGAAGAAAGTAGGGACAAAGTCGAGGCAAGAGTTGAACTCTTTGTTTTTAAGTCGAATTTGCCCCGCAACGGTGCCTACGAATTTCGACAATCGACTCCCAAGATACAAGGCTTCACTTGTGTTTGTAGCACTCCAAAACACAAGTACAACAAACCAAATTTAGGCTTATTTACTCCAAAGATGAAATGAAGAAAATCAAAATAACAAATGCAATAATTTGATTTTGGAGAGAAGAGAGGATGAGAGATGTTTTGCATATCAAACTTGTGAGGAATAGGACACCCAAATGGTCCTATTTATAGATCATGAAAGGATGTGGACGAAATGGTTGAGGTCAAACCATGCACCATTTCCAAACAATGCACATTTATGAAAATGTGCCTTGTGGCCGGACAACCGTGCGGCCGCACAGTTTTACTCAAAAAACCGGAATTCAATTTGACGTGTGATCGCGCGGTTTACTAACCATGCGGTCGCACGGTCAAATATTTTGACCTGATTTTCGTCATTTTTCGTAATTTCTCATTCATCCGATATTGGTTTTCGAAATGCCAAACAATTTTGCCTAAACGGATTGAATCGAGCTTTTAAGTATTTGGCCGAAGTCGACACGAAGTCACTTTGATCGATTTTCAATTCTCGATTTATTAACCAATATTCAACAATCCCCCACAAAAATAATACATTGCTTTTGTAATCAAATTTTCAAAATATGAGATGTTGTACCATGCTGAATGAAGAAGAAAACTATGTTGTGGTTGAGGAGGTGAGCTGAGATTTTGGAAATACATGTCCATCTTACGTTGGGCACTTGTTGGCTAAATGTTGTAAGGATTTATTTATGTTGGTAAAAGAGTGTACAACGAAAATACTTCAACTGAAATGAATCCTAATTTGTTATACTTGATAACTCTGTTCTAAAAAGCTCGCTTACGCACGTTTAGGCGCTCTTAAGTTTGAATCTTGACCTTTACGCTTTATCCGCGTTTCGCTCGCTCATTGTCATGCTTTTTCGAGCTTAAACTTGAAGCTCAGTTTTGTCATTTCGTCACGCTTTACACATTTTAGAACACTGCTTGAGAGTGTTGTAGGCAAGTTCTGTAGGAATTTGGCTGTTGATTGCCTCGATGATGTAAAAGGGCTTTCAATTCTATAGCATAATGACAATATAAAACTTTTCAATGGTTGATCATTGATGTGTTACATGAGATTAGTTGCCAGTCTCAGTATTGCACTTGTTAATAGTTTGGATGAGTTTGGTTCAATTTGCTAGTTTTGTGAAAGGAGTAACCCAAAGTTTTTAGAGCTGTCAAAAGTAGATGGTGTGTCTCGGAACTCCATTTCGTAATCAAATTGAAAAACCACCCCCGCACCCTTGCCTTGTCGTAGTCAAATTGAAAACCACTCCCACACCCTTGCCTTGTCATAATTTGCATATCAATTGGTGTATCTAAATTAAGAGAGAATGAATGAAAAGGGACAAATACTTCAGTAAACCGCTAGTCCAGCTAGTTACTATATTTCAATAGACACATCTCTATCACGTCTTCAAGTTGATCAAAAAATTGAAATAAAGTTACAATTGTAATTAATTACAAAATTAAATGAAAGTTACAATTCTAATTAATTGTAGCTGTAACTGTAACTAATTCAATTAATTTATTAAAAAAATTGAAATTTTGAGTAACTTGTAATATATAATTAAGTTATAATTGTAATTAGTTACAAACTTTAATTCATTATAATTTGTAACTAATTCAATTAATTTCAGCAATTAAATCTATTTTACCATACAAGTTCATTAGTTACAATTGTAATTAATCACAATTTATAATTAATTTCCAAATTGAAATTAAACCACAATTGTAATTAATTACAAACTATAATTCATTACAAAATGCAATTAAACTGCAATTGTAATTAATTATAAATTGTAATTATTTCAATTAAATTTAGCAATTTATTCAATTTCTCTGTTCTCCATATTTTCTTAACGGGAGGCCATTGGGCTGTAGAGCATATGCATGCAGGAACATAAATACTTTAATGATCACTCGCGGATTTCCTCATCTTCTACAGTAATTGGAGAAGGGAAATTTTTATTAGGAAAACTGGGAAGTTGGATGATCACTCTCTCAGAGATAACATTGTAATCAGTCCCCACTGCAATAACCTCCATATCAATCAATATTTTCTTCGAGAGAGAGCTCCGTAGGGTAGAACTTCGATCCTTAATTTTACCTAATTTTGATAATATATTTTGTATTGTTGAAATATCTTTTAAAATATATGATATTTAAAAATAAGCCCCTTAA
This sequence comes from Ligustrum vulgare, assembly GCA_963555705.1. NCBI lineage: Eukaryota > Viridiplantae > Streptophyta > Magnoliopsida > Lamiales > Oleaceae > Ligustrum > Ligustrum vulgare. The sequence continues at coordinate 50,397,377 of OY743176.1, read as the reverse complement.
AGTTGTGTATGTTTTAACATAACCCAAAAAAACTCTCGGGTTTCAGAGTGGGGCGGGTTCGCCCAGAAATACTTACCCTCCCCGCGGACCTAATTTTTTGGGAAGGGCGTCTCGGATCCTTCGAATTTTTTTGTCATCCCTAATCAGAGATCTGTCACAACTGAGATATTTAATCATCTAATTAAATTGGTTTGATAAAAGTTTTTTTTTTTTTAACAAGTGTTTATAAAAATTATAAATGAGTGGTAGAAATGGATGATACTTATGAATCCCACGAAATACATATATAAAAAGTTATTTTACTTATATATATTTATATTAATAATAAACAATAATAATTTTGTGCAAGCAATGTTGGATAAGCAGGAGAATGAGACTTTGACTTAATAATTTAAATTGTCACTTAAAAGAATACTTTTATCATCTGAATTAAACTAACTACCGAATGCACATCAGTCACCAACTAATGGTGGAAAATGTCGTAAATAGATACGACCTACACTAAATAAGTGAGATGCATCGAGGTTTATTTATGCATGAATTTAAAATGAAACTTCGCAAGCTTAACAAAAACTCTTGACTATGTTACAATCAGGGTAGAACAGAAAATGACGTTGGGATAGATTCAGAAAAAAAAAAAAAAAAAAAAAAAAAAAAAAAAGGAGATGCTCAACATTACAAAGAGATTAAGGTTTAAGAAGCTAACCCCATAGCGCGTATGACAAATTCAAGCCTAGATCTCCAACAAGCCTTTTTTTTTTTTTTAAAAAAAAGAAAAAGAAAAAGCAAATCGACACCTACCCTATTGTAAACTGGAAGAAGAATGCTAGGCATGAGAAAACGCTATAAGCCCAAAAATAATAACTAAAGTAGCTCATGTTTGGTGGGGAATTTAAATCAGAATTTTAATATATTTTGATAAAATTAATAATATGTGATTGAAAAATTGTAGGTCGAATGAAATATGTGATTAAAATTAATTGTTGCGATTGATTTAGATTTAGATTACAATGGGGCTAAGAAAAGAGTAGATGGGGTTTGATTATGAGGCACTTTTTTTATTTATTTATTTAATATACACAAAGGGGATCATAGGGGAGGGGAGGGAGTAGGATTCGAATCCGATGCCGGGAAGGGAAAATTAGAGCACCCTGACCACTATGGCACGCCCCCGAATGCACAAATTTCTAAGAACTTAGACAATTAGTCTTTTTATATAAATGAAAGTATTCATCAAAACTAATGTTTACAAAATTGGGCCGGGTATCGACTCGAAAAAAGCAAAGGATAGTTAAGGGCTAGTGGGTCGACCCAGGGTTGACTCGAGGTCGACCCGGTTTATTAAAAAATATTTTTAAAAAAATGAAAAATCAAACACTAGAAATTTGGAATAATAATGTTTTTTTTAGATTTTTTACATAAAAATTAATTTGTACAAGATATAAAATATTATAATAAAATATTTTTTAATTTTAGAATGACCAAATAAACAAAAATATTGATTAATTTTTGCTATTTATATTTATTATACTATTATTGATGTGTTCCGGACCCTCGACAATCGGAGTCATAGCAGGCTTGACGGAAAAAAGTTAAATATTCAAGCCAAATAAAAGTGAAATCCAGTCAACCATGTCGGAATTAGATGCATAATGTATTTTTCGAGTAGAAATGAGCCACTAAACAAAACTCATGGGCTAAAGCCCTTGAGCCGACTGATTTTATGGCCAAATTCCATCATTGGAGCTTCAAAACAGCAAGTCAATTATGCAGACGTAAATTAGGGTTTTTGCGTATTTTTATGTTAAATTTTGTTTTTAATTATTTGTTTGTCTATTTTAGAATTTTAGTCTAATTAGAATTCTATTTTGAGTTAATTAGCGGCTAGGTTATTTTACTTATTTATATTCATTTTCATTCATTGTAATTCAGACTTCGATTTTGATATAAACAATTTTTATTGAGGATTCAATAAAAGTTATAGGTGGATTCCTATGTTTTTCGAACTTATCAAGAATATTTCTTGTGGCGTTCAAATATCAAACTTATCAAATATTTGCTAGAATATTTGTGACGTTCAAAACCAGAGACTTATCAAGGAGATTGGGCAAATCCTTGTGGCGTTTCGAAAGTCGTGGCTCTTTATTCCGCATCGTCGAGCCATCGCATCGTGAATATCGGGTCATGATTCATCCGTCCAACCACAACCTGAGTTCGGAACTTTCCGGCGTTTCTTCCGCGCTTCGAACCTCATCATCTGGTATCAAAGCTGGACTCTGAATTCAGGTTTTTCTATCCAGTTTGATTTTTATGTTTATCATCGAGTCCCATAAAAATCGTCCATATCTTGTTGAGTGTTTTGTTTTCAATTTTTTGAGTTTTCTTATTCTTCGTGTCAGTAAAATTTTTCAGTTTTTGATCCATATAAAAATCCAACAAAAATTCAAAAGTGTTTGTTTTATTCGATTTTTATCCAAATCCTATTCCGTTTGTTTTGTTGCGTTCGTGTCGAATTTTCGGATTTATTAAAAAAAAATTATTATTTTTTATTTAATTCCGAAAATTCATTATTCAAAAAAAAAGAAGTCATTCCAAGATTTAAGAACCACTTTCTTGAATTTCTTTAAATTTCTTGATATTCATTTCCTTCCAAGTCAATAAAACTCGTTCTTGCTATTTGTTGCCCCAATGTAATCCCATGATTCGGGCACTTCCTAAGCATATCCTTGAATCTCTCCCAAGCTTCATGAAAGCTCTCCATCTCGAATTGTTGAAATGTAGTAATATCATGCTTGAGTTTAGGAACTCTAGATGGTGGGAAAAATTTTGTAGTGAACCTTTGGACAAACTCCACCCAAGTAGTGATGCTCCCCGGAGGCAAAGTGTCAAGCCATTCTCTTGCTTTGTCTTTCAATGTGTGTACAAATAAGTCCATCCGGATTGCCTCCACATTCATACCCTCATAGTTGAAGTTGCTACAAATCTCTAGGAACCATACCACATGAGCGTGTGGATTTTCATCGGTCCTCCCATAGAATGAGATAGTGTTGGAGAATAAATTGATGACATCCGGCCGAAGTTGAAAATTTGGATGATTGTAGGAGGGATAGACAATTCTTAATTGATTCTCGACAATAGGAGGATTCATGAAGTCTCCAAAAAGCATGTCTTCTTCATTTAAAACGGGCTCTTGAACTCTAGCCGCTTGAGGGTCAAAATCGGGTGGGATTCCACCCCTTGGAGGAATTGCAACTGGAGCATTAAGCTCGATGTTAACCATATCTCCTTCCATCCCAGTAAGAAGTTGTCTCCTAGCTTCCCGTTGTTCCCTTAACCTACGTCAAAAAGTTCCCTCGATATCTGGATCTATTTCAACTAGATCAAGACTTCTACTTCAACGCATGCACAATTAACAACCTAGAACAATACAAGAAATTAGAAGATTTCTTACATAAAACAAAACAAAAGAAAATTTGTACAAGAAATAAAAGTAACTAATAGTCAAAACTAATATCAACTAAAATGTAATTTAAATAGAAACAATCCCCGGCAACGGCGCCAAAAACTTGTTCACTAGAAACATACCGTAAGTACACGTATCGCATACAAGTGATAGTGGACTAAATGAGTCTGGTTTATCGATCCCACAAGGATTGTCTATTGTAACTACACTCTAGTTCAATCAATTTTAACAAGAAACATACACAATAAAGTTTGGATTGGGAAAGTCCTAGCACTAGAATTTAAATCACAATTATAAATAAACAAGTAGAAAATGGTGATGATTTGATGATAAAGGAGTGTTGGGATTCTTAATTCCACTTGACCATTACCTAATTAAATTCTTAACAAGCAAAAAGACATGCAATTTATTAATCATATTAGACCCGATTTTCCAAGCTTAGCCAATTACCTCTCTCGAGTGAAATCAACCATAATTAGTGGAATTAACCTACTATATCTCTATGTCGATTAAAAACACACCAATTGCATTAAACCTTTGTAAAAATAGCTCAATGAGTCATTTAGGGTTTTAGGTATATCTCTATTCTAAATAAGAACCTAGAGCAAGTATTGTATTGATCTAGAATACACAACAATTTCTCAATAATTGCACATTCCATGAAATCCAAGCATAAATGTGGCCACAATAAATGCAAGTCAATAAATGCACAAGATAACAAGTAGCATATATTCTTAATACAAGCATTAAAAAACAACTAGGCTAGGTCAAGCTTCATCAATAATCCCAACACAAAATAGTTTAGCCCATGATGAAATAACAATAAAATTCAAGAATTAAACATATCATTTCAACAATAAACTAAAATATATGAAGAAATATGAAGATTAACAAGAAAAACTTCCCTTCAACAATGGTTAGTGTTTCAAAATATCAATGTTCCTCCACAAAGTTGTAGGTATTTCTCCCCTAAATTAACATTCATCAACTAACCTAACTAATTACAAGAGAAATTACAAGGAAAATAGCAAGAAATATGAAGAACAAAAGAGGGAAAAGGAGTTTGGAGATGAAAAGTGAAGAAGAAAATGTGAAACCCTAGCAAAAAACGCCCAAAAATATCCAATTTTCGCGTAGAGCTGCGTTCTCAGCGTTTGGGCCGAACCGGGTCGCACCGGTTGGCCCAGAAAATCAGTTCAAATTTTTGACCACGCGATCGCGTGGTTGAGGTGAAAAACCTCTTCTTGGATTTTTGGCCTAGTTCGAGAACGCGATTTGTTAGAGCCACGCGATCGCGTGGTTCACCGACAGCTCCGTACTTCAATTATTTGCAATTGGGTCCTTCAACTTTCAGTGTGGATCAACTTGGTCCCCAAAGTTTCCAATTTCTTTCAATTGAGCCCTTCCAAAAGTGCATTTGAGTCCGTAAACTTTGGAAACTTGCAATTTAGTCCTTTGATCAATTGCACATGCGATCCACAAGTTTTTGAAAATGACAATTTGGTCCCCAAACTTTGACTCTTTGATGGATTTGACTCTTTTCTCCTCAATCTCTTCAAGTACTCATCCATTTAGCTTCTTTCTTGTGCTTTCTCCATGAAGTTGATTGTTAAACCTATTTAACCACAAAATATGCACAATTAAGTAGGTATTTGTCCAAATTACTCAAAAAGTATTACTAAAAATATATGAAATATGCATGTAAAATGTACTCAACATACAGCAGGATGAATCTGGTATATTCATATCTCAAGCAAAATATGCAAAAAATCTGGTGAAGAAATTTGGGCTTGAAGATGCAAATGCTATGAGAACTCGCATGGCAACTACTCTAAAACTTTCAAAGGATGACAGTGGCAAAGATGTAGATCTATCCCTCTACAGAAGCATGATTGGAAGTCTTCTGTACCTTACTGCCAGTAGTTCAGACATATCCTTCAGTGTTGGAGTGTGTGCAAGATATCAGACCAAACCCAAGGAGTCTCATGTTGCTGCTGTAAAAAGGATAATCAGATATGTAAGTGGTACATTGAGTTATGGAATCTGGTTTACTATAGACACCACTGCCCATCTTGCAGGTTATTTAGATGTAGACTGGGCTGGGAATGTTGATGATCGAAAGAGCACATCTAGAAGCTGTTTTTACATTGGAAACAACTTGGTGGCATGGCTAAGCAGAAAACAAAATTTAGTGTCCCTTTCCACAGCCGAAGCGGAGTATATTGTATTCGGTAGTTGTTGTACACAGCTCCTTTGGATGAAACAAATGTTGGAAGACTGTGGGATATCTACAGAACAAGCCACTATGTACTGTGACAACACCAGTGCTATCAACATCTCAAAAAATCCTGTCCAGCACTCCAGAACAAAACATATTGACATCTGACACCACTTCATCAGAGAATTGGTGGAACAAAAGATTATCAATCTGGAGCACATACAGACTGATCTACAGCTTGCAGATTTGTTCATTAAGGCCCTCGATACTGTCAAATTTGAAAACCTTAGGAAACAAATTTGAGTATCACCTCCTCCTGAATAGGAACATGCATATTAAAAAAAATGCATTTTTTTTCCTTTTTTATTGCATGCATTTAGGTTAACTTATCCTATTCGTATACTAAGTGTAGATCGTGTTTTTGCTTACAGATATATCTGAGTTCCTGAGGCTGATAACGAGACAGATACGTCTGGCTGATGGCGGTCAACATGTCTCTGGTTGAATCCAACTAGCACTCAAATCTGGACAATCAAAGGATAAGTCATTGTTGTCTAAGTCATATGGTTTACTACTGGATGAGATTTCATATTCTGTGTGTAGACCTATGATCTAGATCTTGCTTATAGCATTGCACGCATATTCTTATTATCCAAGGGCAGGACTAGTGGAAAAGAAGGCTGCCTATCCAAGCTAAGTTCATACACTTTAGTCAAAAAGGAAATATATGTGGAAAAAGTGAAACTATCAAAGAAAAAGGAGAAAACCTAGTAAGATAACTTTTGAGATTGTGTGAATCTACCAATCCAAGCCAAGTTCATACCTTTCTTCTAATCTAAAGGGGAACATCTTGTAAGACAACTTCTGGGGATTGTGTAAAGTCGTTTCCACCTCCAAAAGACATTGCCATTATATTGAAAAATTCGGCAAGTCGGATTTGAGAAAATGCACCTTATATAGATATTGATTGGTCTTATTGTGCACAATGATGATAAATCAATAATTCTGGGCAATCATATGATTTTTGACAGTATGTGGATGACAAAGTGACTCGATGTAAAATCTACCCTCCAAGTATAAAAGGGTCAAGTTGTAACCTAGCAATAATCCAGGGTCATTCTTCCTACAGATTTTATTGGTATCATAATATTTGCTAAATTCGAAACTTAAACTATGATTTCAATTGTTTTTAAATGAATAAAAAGAGAATATAATTAAATTGCAATGAAGGGGAAAATTGAGTGAAGTTATTCTTTCGCTATCAATTGGGTTTTGCAAATAAGATTAATATGAATTTCTTGAAATCGATAAGATAAAAAATATTAGTGAGAAAATTACTCAATTTATTCTATCTTGTTTTGTCGAGCATGTTGTGTGCATATTCAATACACACCACATCAGCAACATTCATATAAGTAAAATAATTTGAAAACTTAAAACAATTTGTAAACGCTTATCAATAACAAGAATTCATTCATGACGAATTAAAGCATACCCATTAAAGGTAAGAATAACTCCCCTCAAATATAACTTAGCCGAACATAATTAAACTAAACGAAATAAAAATCAAACAAACGATAACCATTACTAAAGAACGTAATTCAAGTTTTCTAATTAAAATGCAATGACCAAAATATATCTAAAAATCAACTAACATCAATAATATAAAATTATTTAAACTAATGATTAAAACAACTGAAAATCTAAATAAAGGCAATTAGAAAATGGACAAAAAAATTGCCCAAAACTGAGGCTGCTGGCGAGAGGGGGCTGCTGGCGTGAGGGAGAAAACCAGAGCTGTTGATTGAGTTCCGTGAGGGAGAAGCAGGTTGCGGGTTGCTGCTCGGTGCTGCTGCGTGAGGTGGACCGAGGGTGAGGCGTAGCTGGCTGGTTGGTCTGTGGCGAGGAGAAGACAGCGGCTGGTTTACTGCTGGGTTGGTGTTCGGATCAAGGGAGTTGAGAGAAGGAGAGGTTGCAACTGGAAGTGTGAGAGAGGTTGAAGGTGACGAAGTGGTTGGCGGATGAAGTATAGGTTGAGGGTGAAGAAGGTGGTTACTTGCGACTGGTGTGAGTGGCAGCTGAATGGTTGGTTATGGAAGAAGAAGTGCCGCTGGAAGAGCTGAGAGAGATGCGGCTGAGTTTTGAGAGAAGTGAGAAGACAGAGGCTGATGCGTGAGAGAGTTGGTGAGGGACTTTAGTTACTGGAAGAAGGAAGAGATGGAGAGGGAGCTGCGTGAGAAGTGAGAGAAAGGTTGCGGCCGGAAACTGATGGAAGAGGCTGAGTGGTGTGTAGGTTAAGAGGCTGAAAATATATGGTCCGTGAGAATGTAGCGAAACAGAGGTTAACTGGTTGGGTGAGAGTCTGGGCTGGAAATTGGGCCAAAAATATGCGTCATTCTTGATTTCTTCAATCGAATTAGGTTAGAGAATTTTGAGAAGAAATTCAATTTGAAATATTGTCCAATCTTTCCCTGCAATTAAATAAATGAAATTTTTAGCAATTAAAATTAATTTAGAGTTAAAGAATTAAAATTGAATCTTTTATAAGTTTTACTCTAAATTACAAAATTTATATCCCAAAATTGTATTTTTCATTTATTTAACTATTTAAAATACGTAAAATTGGACAATAATCACACTCCCCAACTAACTTTTTGCTAGTCTCTAGCAATTAAAGCGAATTAAAAACATGACTAACTCAATGAAAAACTTCAATTGTAAAGTCAAGAATGAATTTAGATAGTCGAGCACAGCAACTTCGCAAAATCAAGAGATCAAGCATTATATCCAAATTAATCCATAAAAACTTTCCCAAAATTTTGTGTGTATGTGTTTTAAGCCGATCTATCAAACCACTAACCCCAACACATACAGTGTCGAGTATCCACTCAAGCCAAGTATAAACTCCATATACTCATGGGTATGTGTATTTTGTTTCTGAACTGGTTAGGGGGTCACTCATGGAGTTTGAAATAATCACTCAAGCATTCAAAAAGAAGGGCCATATATATGTGGACGGCAGCTATGCAAATATTGACCTCATGAAAAACTTACGACCATTGGGACTCAACCGTTCTTACCACAAGTCAACTTAAGATCAAAATGTCAATGTCAATGTAAAGGTGACGATTATGTTATCAAGGGAACTAATAAGGAGTGGTGAAAGAAAAGGTTTACATGTTCCAATAATAATAGTAGAACAATAAATTCCAATGGAAGTATAAGATGCAACGGTAGCAAATATATATATATTTTTTTTTTGGATAGGATAAGGAAATAAAAGAAGTGAGTAGAATTTGAGGACTTTCAAAATATAAGCAAGGTTAATAATTTTTACTTTTAATCCCACTTCAAGCTTACTTTCTTCTTCACATCCTTTACTTTCTCTTCAATACGTCTCCCTTTTTTTTCTATTTTTTTTCTTTTTTTTTTTTTAAAACTGAAATCCTCTCAAATAATTCTTCAACATTCTCCTCTAGTCTCAATGACTGTCAAATACTTTCTAACTCCACTTTTCTTTCTTTTCATGCACTGAACATTTTTCTTCAAATATGGAGCAAAAATAATCATCCTCACTTATACTAGAAAGTAGAAACAAGGTTATGTATTTATGGAAGCAATGTCTGGATGTAATGTCATCTTTAATGTGAATTAGATGAAAGGGATTTGTGGCTATGAAGGAATTTTGTGGATATGAAGGGATTTGTGATGGGAAGAGAAGATGATAAGGCTAGCTTCAAGGATCAAATTTTTATCTGACATTGACCTTCATCGTTTCTTAAGTATAAACCACCAACAATCCACAATCCGTGTAATGATGCCCAATGGAAGTAGCAATATCAAACAAGGGCAATATAAGAAAACCACCAATCACTCAACTCTCATGATGAACAAATAAAATTACTTAAACTTGAGAGAGCTCTAGTTGTATGTGTTGACTATCCATCTTACAACAAGGCTTAAATTCGTGCATAAATTTGTTTTTTAGGAGGGAGGTCTTTACAGAATAACGAAGATATACTTCAAGACTCAAGATGTACTTAATTTTAATACTCAACTATCACAAAAGAATTAATGCAACAAGTACATTTGAGTTACTCTCCCCCAACTAAAATCAGGCATTGTCATCAATGACTCAAACAGAAGAAAAATGAAAAGTGATTAATAGACACGACTTAAAATTAAATCAAGCTAAAGGAGAAGAGTGTACCTGAGAGGAGGCCTATGCACATGAGCAATTATTCAAGAATTGAAAAACTAAAAAAAAAATGAAGAAAAGAATAAAATCTGCAAAAAGAAAAGAAAATATATACATAATAATAAAAGTTAGTTCCAAGAAAATCAGCCGTTGGAATCCGTGTCCAGCAGAGGTAGTTCATTAACATCAGCAGAAATTTTTTTCAAAAATAGTTTCAGACGTTGTCCATTAACTTTTAAAACAGTACCAGTTTTTGGATCCAAGATTTCAACTGCTCCATAAGGATAAACAGTTTGCACAATGTAAGGACCAATCCACTTAGTTCTCAACTTACCAAGAAACAGATGAAGCTTAGAGTCATATAGCAATACTTTTTGAGAAGGAAAAAATGATTTTCTAAAAATTTTCTTATTGTGAAAAACTTTCATTTTCTCTTTTGAAATTTTTGCATTCTCATATGCTTCCAAACGCAATTCATCTAACTCATTCAATTTCAATTTTCTAAATTCACCAGCTTAATCTAAGTCAAAGTTGAGTGTTTTGATTGCCCAATAAGCTTTATGTTCAATTTCAACCGGCAAATGACAAGGTTTTCCAAATACAATTCTATAAGGAGACATTCCAAGAACAGTTTTAAAAGCAGTCTTATAGGCCCATAAAGCATCATCCAATTTTATAGCCCAATCTTTTCTATTTGGATTCACTGTTTTTGTCAAAATGCCTTTAATTTCCCGGTTGGCTAGTTCAGTTTGACCATTAGTTTGAGGGTGATAGGGAGTGGAAATTTTATGCCTAATACCATATTTCTTTAACAGAGTTTCAAAAGGTTTATTACAAAAATGTGTTCCTCCATCGCTAATTATGGCCTTAGGCATACCAAACCTAGAAAAAATATGTTCTTTCAAAAATTTGAGCACAACTTTATGATCATTTGTTCTACATGGAATACCCTCTACCCATTTTGACACATAATCAACAGCAACCAATATATATAAATATCTAAAAGAAGGGGGAAAAGGACCCATAAAATCTAATCCCCAACAATCAAAAATTTCAAGAACAAGGATTGGGGCTAATGACATCATATTCCTATAGCTGAAACTACCAAGTTTCTGACATGCTTCACAATTTTTACAAAATGTATGAGCATCCTTAAACAAACTAGGCCAACAAAAACCACATTGAAGTACCTTAGCAGCTGTTTTCTGCGAAGAGAAATGGCCTCCGCAAGCATGAGAATGACAGAAAGTAAGAACTTGTTGTACCTCATCATCAGGAACACATCTTCGGATAATTTGATCAGTACAATATTTGAATAAGTATGGATCATCATAGAAGAAGTTCCTTGCAATAGCTTTTATCCTTATTTTGTTTTGGACACTCCAATTTGAGGGCATATGACCTGTAACCAGATAATTAACTAAGTCAGCAAACCATGGAACAATATTCAGGTTAAATAACTGTTCATCGGGAAATGAATCATTTAAAGGGTGAGAAACTTTTGAATTTTCAGAATTTAATATGGATAAATGATCAGCGACAACATTTTCCACTCCTTTTTTATCCTTAATTGTGATGTCAAATTCCTGCAATAACAAAATCCATCGAATGAGTGTAGGTTTAGCATCTTTCTTTGTGAACAAATATTTAAGAGCAGAGTGATCAGTAAAGATGGTAACAGGAGTCCCAATAAGATAAGTTTGAAAATTTTCCAGTGCAAAAATAATAGCTAGCAGCTCTTTTTCGGTAGTTGTGTAATTTAATTGAGCTTGATTCAAAGTTCTGCTAGTATAGTAGATTACATAAGGTTCCTTACCTTTCCTCTGGCCAAGCACTGCTCCTATAGCTATATCACTTGCATCACACATTAATTCAAAAGGTAGAGACCAATCAGGTGATCTAACTATGGGTGCAGTGATGAGTGCCTTTTTTAAATGTTCAAAAGCTGCAGTGCATTCATTAGTCCAAACAAATTTTGTATCATGCATCAAAAGTGTAGTCAAAGGTTTTGCTATGATACTAAAATCTTTTATGAACCTCCTATAAAAACCTGCATGGCCTAAAAATGATACAAAAAACGTCTTTTACACTTGAAGGAATAGGCAACCTAGAAATTGAATCTACTTTTGCCTTATCTACTTCCATGCCTTTAGAAGAAATTATATGACCTAAAACAATTCCTCTTGTTACCATGAAATGACAGTTCTCCCAATTAAGAAGAAGTTGCTTATCTTCACACCTGCATAAAACAACTTTCAAATTTCTTAGGCAATCATCAAATGAATTACCATACACAGAGAAATCATCCATAAATACTTCCAAAAAGTTTTCTATCATGTCACTGAATATGCTAATCATGCATCTTTGAAAGGTTGCTGGGGCATTAAAAAGACCAAAAGACATTCTTTTAAAAGCAAACATCCCAAAAGGGCAAGTAAAAGTAATTTTTTCTTGGTCTTCTAATGCTATTTCAATTTGATGATAGCCTGAAAAACCATCCAAAAAAAATAAATAGAATGAATGTCCAGTAACTCTTTCAAGCACTTGATCTAAAAATGGTAAAGGAAAGTGGTCTTTTCTGGTCATGGAATTCAATTTCCTATAATCTATGCACATTCTCCAACTAGTGGGTACCCTTTTAGTTATCATTTCTCCCTGTTCATTTTCAACAACAGTAACCCCAGTTTTCTTAGGAACTACTTGAGTAGGACTTACCCACTTGCTATCTGCAATAGGATAAATGATACCTGCATCAAGTAATTTTAAAACTTCATTTTTAACAACCTCTTTCATGTTAGGGTTTAGCCCTCTTTGACATTCTCTAGAAGGATTAGCATTTTCTTCTAGGAAAATTCTATGAGTGCACACTAAAGGACTAATTCCCTTAATATCTGCTATAGTCCAACCTATTGCAGATCTATGATCTTTCAACAACATATTTTCCTAATCACAAGTGAGAGTAGAAGAGATTACCACAGGGTATGATTCATTAGGTCCCAAGAATGCATACTTTAGTTCCGATGGAAGAGGTTTAAGCTCCAGAGCTGGCATCTTTTCTGCTGATGTTTGCATGGGTGTCTGGCTAACATTTAGAGGCTCAATGTTTGGCTGCCAAGCTCTTACAGCTGCTATTGTTATACTTTCTGAAGAGTCTTGAATGCTGTCCAATTTGAGATTCTGCTCAAGGTGCTCATTAGGATCTTCTAACTCAATTAGCAGCTCTTCCAACATATTAACTTTCTGCACTTCATCAAAATCTTTTGGTTGCCTACAAGCATTGAAAATGTTAAGTTCCAAAAACATATTGCCAAAAGTCAACTTTAAAATATCACTCCTACAATTTATCAAAGCATTTGAAGTTGCAAGGAATGGTCTACCAAGAATAACAGGGATTTGAGGAGAAGTTTTAGGTGTACTTTGAACATCAATAACAACAAAATCAACTGGATAATAAAGTTTATCGACTTGAACCAAAACATCCTCAATTATCCCTCTAGGCATCTTAACAGATCTATCTGCTAATTGTCAAATCATGGGGGTAGGCTTAAGTTCACCTAGACCAAGCTGTGTATACACACTGAAGGGCAAAAGATTCACACTTGAACCTAAATCTAGCAAGGCATGACCAATACGAGTGGTTCCTATCATACAAGCAATGGTTGGAGAACCAGGATCTTTAAATTTTTGAGGAGTTTGACATTGTATGATAGAACTCACTTGTTCAGTTAAATATGCTTTGTTCTTAACAGCTAGCTTCCTTTTCACTGTACACAAATCCTTAAGAAATTTAGCATGGGCAGGGACTTGTTGAATTGCATCTAACAGAGGAATATTTACCCTAACTTTCTTAAAAATCTCATGAATTTCTGTTTGATTTTTGGTCTTATTACCAGGTTGTAATCTTTGAGGAAAAGGGGCAGGGGGTGCACCTACTATTGGCCTAGGTGATTCCTGGACATCAGATAGAGATTTTAATACAGTATCATCAACAGGTGGTTCAGCTTGCTTACCCACCAAGTTCTCTTTAGGTTCAGGAACTTGGATTTGCTTACCACTTCTCAAGATAGTTACTGCTTTCACATGTCTTAGATTGGACTCATCTCCCCCATTGTATTGAGTTTGAGGATTAGGCATTGGTTGAGCTGGAAACTTACCTTTTTCTTGTGCACTTGCCTGGGTAGTCAATTTTGTAAGCTGAGATCGGATGTCATTAATGTCCTGAGAGTTTTGATTGTTGATAGCAGCTTGACTTTGCATGAATTGTTGGATTTGGTCTTCCAGACTTCTCTTCTGCGGTGGCATATATGGTGTTGGTTGTGAAGGTCCAGCATTGTTGCCAACATTATTGCTTCCTCCTTGATCATTCCTCCAACTGAAATTTGGATGATTTCTCCAACCTGGATTATAAGTACTCGAATATGGATTAGAATAAGGTTTGGAAATCATATTAACAGCAACAGATTGATCAAAATACATCTCCTTTAGTTGGGGAAGTGCAAGACAATCAGAGGTTAAATGTTGTACATCATCACAAATTGAACATTTTTCTAAAATAGTGGAAGATGAATTGACTTCATTCACTTTTTGAGTTTCCAAATTTTCAAGTTTTCGAGTGATGACAGCATTTATGTCATCCTCTGTTCTAAGTGAATGAATTCCATTTCCAGATACAATTTTTGGAAAATCAGTTTTTATTGTAACACCCCTATCAAACTCATCAATGTTATCCCAAGATTGGGCATTTTCAGCTAAATCATCAAAAAATGTAAAAACTTCATTCGGGTCTTTTGCAAAGAAGTCACCATTACTCATGGTTTGCACAAATTGCCTCATTTCTGGTCTGAGCCCTTCATAAAAAAAAATTTGTTAACATCCATTTTTCATAACCATGATGGGGACAAGATAACAACAAATCTTTGAATCTTTCCCAACTAGTGTAAAAATTTTCATTATTCTTTTGGGAGAAATTCATAATTTGTCTTTGAATATCGGTGGTTCTTTGTGGTGGAAAAAACTTTTTAATGAACTCTTTCCGCATATTTGCCCAATTTGAAATTGAACCAGGGCTTAAAGAGTTAAGCCATGACTTAGCTTTATCCTTTAGTGAAAAAGGGAAAAGCTTGAGTCGAATGACTTCCTCAGTGCAATTTCTTTCAAGAAAATTAAAACAAACCCCTTCGAATTCCTGGATGTGGTGATATGGACTCTCTGATGGCATCCCATGGAAGCGTGGTAGATGATCAATCATTCCCGGTTTGAAGTTGAAGATCGCTGCATTTGCAGGCATCACTATGCATGACGGAGTGCTTGCCATCGTTGGAAAAATGTAGTCTCTAAGACTTCGAACGACTGGCGCCTCATTTGGATCTGCATTATTTGCCATTACTACCTGCTGATTTTCAAGAATTAGAAATTGGTTAGTAGGTTCCGATCTTACTAATCGCTTAGAATTATCTCGAAACCAAATGGACATAAACAAAGAACAATATCAAGAATAGTAGTCGAACAAAATAATAATAAAAAATAACAGAATTCAGCAAAAATCAGTTAACACCAAAATAATCCCCGGCAACGGCGCCAAAAACTTGACTCAATGTAAAATCTACCCTCCAAGTATAAATGGGTCAAGTTGTAGCCTAGCAATAATTCAGGGTCATTCTTCCTAGGGATTTTATTGGTATCATAATATTTGCTAAATTCGAAACTTAAACTATGATTTCAATTATTTTTAAATGAATAAAAAGAGAATATAATTAAATTTCAATGAAGGGGAAAATTGAGTGAAGTTATTCTTTCGCTATCAATTGGATTTTGCAAATAAGATTAATATGAATTTCTTGAAATCGATAAGATAAAAAATATTAGTGAGAAAATTACTCAATTTATTCTATCTTGTTTTGTCGAGCATGTTGTGTGCATATTCAATACACACCACATCAGCAACATTCATACAAGTAAAATAATTTGAAAACTTAAATCAATTTGTAAACGCTTATCAATAACAAGAATTCATTCATGACGAATTAAAGCATACCCATTAAAGGTAAGAATAACTCCCCTCAAATATAACTTAGCCGAACATAATTAAACTAAACGAAATAAAAATCAAACAAACGATAACCATTACTAAAGAACGTAATTCAAGTTTTCTAATTAAAATGCAATGACCAAAATATATCTAAAAATCAACTAACATCAATAATATAAAATTATTTAAACTAATGATTAAAACAACTGAAAATCTAAATAAAGGCAATAAGAAAATGGACAAAAAAATTGCCCAAAACTGAGGCTGCTGTCGAGAGGGGGCTGCTGGCGTGAGGGAGAAAACCAGAGCTGTTGGTTGAGTTCCGTGAGGGAGAAGCAGGTTGGCGGGTTGCTGCTCGGTGCTGCTGCGTGAGGTGGACCGAGGGTGAGGCGTAGCTGGCTGGTTGGTCTGTGGCGAGGAGAAGACAGCGGCTGGTTTACTGCTGGGTTGGTGTTCGGATCAAGGGAGTTGAGAGAAGGAGAGGTTGCAACTGGAAGTGTGAGAGAGGTTGAAGGTGACAAAGTGGTTGGCGGATGAAGTACAGGTTGAGGGTGAAGAAGGTGGTTACTTGCGACTGGTGTGAGTGGCGGCTGAATGGTTGGTTATGGAAGAAGAAGTGCCGCTGGAAGAGCTGAGAGAGATGCGGCTGAGTTTTGAGAGAAGTGAGAAGACAGAGGCTGATGCGTGAGAGAGTTGGTGAGGGAGTTTAGTTGCTGGAAGAAGGAAGAGATGGAGAGGGAGCTGCGTGAGAGGTGAGAGAAAGGTTGCGGCTGGAAACTGATGGAAGAGGTTGAGTGGTGTGTAGGTTAAGAGGCTGAAAAATATATGGTCCGTGAGAATGTAGCGAAACAGAGGTTAACTGGTTGGGTGAGAGTCTGGGCTGAAAATCGGGCCAAAAATATGCGTCATTCTTGATTTCTTCAGTCGAATTAGGTTAGAGAATTTTGAGAAGAAATTCAAATTCAATTTGAAATATTGTCCAATCTTTCCCTGCAATTAAATAAATGAAATTTTTAGCAATTAAAATTAATTTAGAGTTAAAGAATTAAAATTGAATCTTTTATAAGTTTTACTCTAAATTACAAAATTTATATCCCAAAATTGTGTTTTTCATTTATTTAACTATTTTAAATTCGTAAAATTGGACAATAATCACAAAGGATTGCTCGGATCACACACATGCACATTAATTAACTTAATCATGTACATGGTGGACTGTATACTGCCAGATGTATTTGCCGCAACAGATGCCAACAGTGCTCAGACATGTCTCAGGTATCCAGAAGTATTTATATTTTTCCTTATTCACGTATTCTAGATATTAGTTTGGAAATCTTTATTTTTAAGGCAGTATAGCGTGAGCTAATATGTGCAAATCTTGCAGAACAAGTCAGTTAATTTTGTGGCTCAATTTTTGCTGATGTATTTGTTACCTAATTCTTGAATTATTCTGTTTCCATACTTATCCTTTTTTAAGGAAAGGAGATTGACAGGAATTAGGATTCCCAAGAGATATCTTTCTCTACAAGGAATGCAATAAAAAATCTCTTGAATTCTATTTGTACTCAAACTCTTCAAAAATCTTTCTTCAAATCTCCTTCATCGCCTCCACACCAGCCGTCAATATTCATGCCAGAACGAGATAAAATTCCAACTCTGAATAAATTTGGGATTCTAAAATAAATAAATTTGGTATAAAACTTGAATAGGATGTTTGGACTTTAAAAATAATGAAACTGAGACATATTTAAAAGTGTAATTGGATTAAGATTTTAAATAAATTTAATTCCACTTAAAATGGTTAGACGAACACGTTTTTAAAATAAATGGGAGAAGTCGTAGCGATACGTCTTTAAGAATTTTAAAAATATTTATTTAAAAAGAAATGGAAATTTCTCGGTCACTACAGGTAAGGCCTAAAAGAAGAAATATCTAGTAAGCAATTAAGTGTTGACCTATTGTTAAATTAACCTTATTGTTTTGATCATAAAAAACAAGACTATATTGTATTATTAACAAGTGTGTTTCAAGTGTTTTATGTAATGATAATTTCCAAAGCATTCAAAGTACAAATCATCTCTCGAACATAAAAGATCAAAAACACAAGATAGTATAAAGATCGAGGAATGAAGCTTACAAAGAAATTGAGTATTTACAAATCGTTTCTCAAGTAAGGTTAATGCATCAATAGTTGGCAATGTACTTCATAAGCTCAAGTAACATTTTTAAAGTCATTAAAATATCATTTTCAAAATCAACTTTGATTAAATCCTTTGAAAAAAT
Source organism: Ligustrum vulgare (assembly GCA_963555705.1). NCBI lineage: Eukaryota > Viridiplantae > Streptophyta > Magnoliopsida > Lamiales > Oleaceae > Ligustrum > Ligustrum vulgare. Next base: position 50,379,187 of record OY743176.1, on the reverse strand, counting down.
CAAGTTTTTGAAATGTTGTCAATACAGGTCGACCGCATCTCAAGAGAGGTCGATTGCAAGAAAAGACAAGTCGACCGCATTGTTCTATTTTGAACTCCAACAGCTATATTCTCGCAACGGCTATATTGAAGTCGATCGCAAAAGATAGTATGCGCGAAATTTGCTCTATAAATAGCCTTCTCTCTTTCATTCATTTTGAACTACTAAGAAGAGATTTTAGAGTAGCTTCCTTGTGAAAATTCATTGTTCTTACTTAGTTTATATTCATCTATTTTTATTATAAAACTTTGATTGATCTAAACTTTGTTTTATCAAATTCATCAAAGTTTTTGGAAGAAAGTTTTGTAAAGATTCTTGGTTTTATATTGTTTAAACTTCTTCAACATTTTCACATTATATATTGGATTAGAAGTGTAAGTCTCTCTTTATTCTAAGGATTTAGATCAAGAAGTTATTCTTGGTACTCCTTTCATTGTTCAAATTTATCCATTTCAAGCTAATGAAAAAGGTCTTAAAACAAATGTTTTTGGACAAGATTTATTTTTCAAATTTTCAAATCCTCCTTCTTTCAGAGACGTTAATGCTCTTAAACAAGTGTTAATTTCTCAAATCATTAACAATATAAATTTCAAAAAACAAAATGTTCTTTTTCTCAAAGAAGAAATCAAATTTTAACGAATTTCTGATCAACTTCAAAATTCTTCAAACAAAGAAAAAATTTCCCAACTTCTCAAAAAATTCGAAACTGAAGTATGTTCCTCTATTCCTAATGTGTTCTGGTATAGAAAGAAACATATTGTTTCTCTTCCACATAATTCAGATTTCCGTGAATCAACCATTCCGACTAAATCAAGGCCTATTCAAGTGAACAAAGAACTCCTTGATTATTGTACCAAGGAAATCCATGATTTACTTGAGAAAGGACTTATCCGTCCTAGTAAATCTCTATGGAGTTGTTCTGCATTCTACGTCCTCAATCAAGCAGAAATTGAGCGTGGTGCTCCAAGACTTGTAATCAATTACAAGCCTCTCAATTCTGCACTTCAGTGGATAAGGTATCCACTTCCTCAAAAGAAAGATCTCCTCAATCGACTCCTCAAAGCAGTTATCTTCTCCAAATTTGATATGAAATCTGGCTTTTGGCAGATTCAAATCATAGAAGAAGATAGATATAGAACTCCATTCAATGTTCCATTTGGTCAGTACGAATGAAATGTCACGCCTTTTGGTCTCAAGAATGCCCCTTCTGAATTTCAAAAAATCATGAATGATATTTTCAATCCTTTTCAAAATTTTATCATTGTTTACATTGATGATGTTCTTCTCTATTCTGAAAGTTTAGAACAATATTTCAAACATTTAAATACGTTTTACAATACTGTCAAAGTTAATGGTTTAGCAGTTTCTGCAAAGAAAACCGTTTTATGTCAAACAAATATTCGTTTTCTTGGACATACGATTTTTCAAGGAACTATTACACCAATTCAAAGAAGTTTAGATTTTACTGACAAATTTCCAGATCAAATTACTGACAAAACTTCTCTTCAAAGATTTCTTGGATGCGTTAATTACGTATCTGACTTTATTCAAAATATTCGAATTCTTTGTTCCCCACTTTTCAAAAGGCTTCAAAATAATCCAAATCCTGAGTGCACCTTAGCCGTCCAAAATGTCAAAAGTGCCATCAAAAGTATCCCGTGCCTATCCATTATTGATCCAAATGCCAATCTTATCATCAAAACAGATGCGTCAGACATAGGTTCGGTGGAGTCTTAAACCAGATTCCAAAAGGGTTAAATCAAGAACAGCTAGTCCGTTACTATTCTGGTGTTTGGACTGGTCCTCAAATTAACTATTCGATAGTCAAAAACTAAATTCTTTCGATTGTCCTCTGTGTTTCAAATTTTCAAGTTGATTTAATCAATAAACTATTTATTTTAAAAACTGATTATAAAGCATCCAAGGATGTTTTACAAATGGACGTCAAAAATCTCGTATCAAAACATATTTTTGCAAGATGGCAAACTATTTTGTCGTGTTTTGATTTCAAATTTCTATTTATTCAAGGTAAAAATAACATATTGGAAGACTTCCTCACAAGAGAGTTCCTTACAAAAAGGAGAAAAATTTTGAGTGATAGTAAGGCCACCCCAAAAGAGAGTTCAAACTTCTAGCAAAAATATCTCTTCTTCAAACACCCCCTCCATCTCAACTGCAAACAATTTCTCAGTTCTTGGCAAAATTCCTCAAACTCCAGAAAAGCCAAGACCTTCAAACTCTAAAAAAATCCGTTCAAATTGGTTCTGGAAAACTTCTAGAAATCAACAAAAAATCTTTCCAATATTTTATTAAAAATCGCTTCTCTCCAATTGGGCTTACAATGGAGCCTTCTTGGATCGAAAAATATTCTGACTTAAACGAATGTTTAACAGATATTTTTCCTTCAAATTTCCAATTTTTTGCCTTCTTCTATTCAAGAATCTCGTGAGCTTTATGAAAAGATCCTTCTCAAAACAGGATCTGCAATTATTACTCATACTCCAAATAAACAAAATCCTCAACATATTGACTTCTCAAAATGTTTAATTTGGAAAGTGTTGTCTTTCGATGACTGGGGACAACAACAACCTTGGATTGAGAAAAAGATGAATCTTGCAAAAGGTGAAAGTTTCTCATCTCACTTCAATTACTTGGATTATCAAGATGCTTGGTTTAATGTTTTTTTTTATTTTTTATTTTAAGCCAGTCAATCATTCTTGGTTTATCCTTTTTCATCAAAATTGTCAAAATGAATTTTAAAAATTGGTTTGAATATTTTGGACTTGAAGATAACATTTTTCCCAGTCTCTCTCTTCAAGGATTCAACCATTTCAAAAATGAGGCAAAAACATTACTGAAGCCTCAAGAAAATATCCTTTTTCAATTTGCCTGCAATTTCAAAGTCTCATGGATTCTTTGCTGGGACTTTTTAATTGTTCAAGAAACAAATAATCCTTATAGTCCTAAAAATATTATGAGAAGATTCAAAATAATGTGGTGGTCAAAATTCCATGAAACTAATTTCTGTCCCAAGGAAGTTCAATCTTGGATCAATCTAAAATCAAACGAAGAACTTCCATAAAAAAAGCTTCAAGATAAACATGCTAATTTTCTTGCTGAAAAAGGAAGATTATTAGCATTACTCACAAAATGCAATAGCCCTGAAGAAATGTCAATTTTAGGAGAAAAGATTGCTGCTCTTGCTGAGAATTACTCTTCAGTTCAAGATTCCTCTAAAGCCAGCTTAGAAGCGAACTTCGACACCAACGACGACTTCTATCAAAATGAAGACGGCTGCTACCGGATTAATCTGGATGAATCCCTTCAAGATGATTTTCAAACTAAATGACTATATGGACGCAACTTCCTTGATGACCTCAGAGAATATCGCGTTCAAAAATCAAAAGAAATTTTAATCAATATATGCCAATTCAAAAGAAACAAAGATATTTGTCAAATTTAATTCTTTTTCAAACTTTCGGTGGAAGGAAGGACAGCTTTTGGAAAAGTTGTAGACATCCACTTTTAATAAATGACTTTTCAAGCTTCAATCAACTGTTTAAGATTCCTACTTTTTGGAAAGTAGTCGATGGAACACTGTTCAATCAGAGACTTTCCAGCTTTTCTTTTTCTTTTCAAGATTCATTTCAATGTAATCTTTCATTATAAATTTCAAGTTTCATTTTATTGTAAGGCAGAATTTAGACTTGTGATAAATTCTCTGCCACTCAAAATATTATTGTAATCTTTCAATAAATTCAAAGTTTAATTTAATTATCTCAATTTCAACAGAATCAAGATCTTTTCTTTACATTTTATTAATTGTTGTTCAAATTTTTTTTTCTGTTCTCTTTCCTATCATCTGGGCTATCATGGTATATATATATAACAACAATCTCAAACAACATTCATTGAAGTGGAGAACGAAACAGCTATGGCGACTATCAAAATGATGCATCAAGATCTTGTAAGGTTTGATAGGTTTGAATTTTGGAAAGAATGGTAAGTATTTCAAATTAAATGATTATTTATTTCAATATTATGCTATTTATTGAATTGCATAATCGAGTTATCATTTCACAAAGTCACTACATTTATGGTTTATCGTTTATTTAGACTTTGTTGAGAATATGATATTTAAATTCAAGATAACATGTTATATTCAAATATTGATGTAGTATACTTGCATAGTATAAATACCTTTTTTGATACACAAATGCATGTACACATAAATTGTATCTAGAATTTAAACAAGTTGCGAATTTGGATGCGTATACACAAATTAAATGTGTGTATGTGAATACACAAATTAAATGTGTGTATGTGAATACAAGATGCTTGAATTATAATAAATAAACATAGTTGGTATATTCATTCATGATCATTATCTATCATAAAAATTTGTTTTTTGAATAATTGAAATATGATATTTTAAGTGTGTGATTATTCACTATGAGAACATTTCATGATAGTGCAAAATTTGAAAGTATACACTCTTTCGATAATCACGTTTCCATATACAAATGTTGTTTCATTTTATGAGAAGTATATTTGTCTTTTATTTTATGCAAGTACATTGACATGTGAATTAAATGGACTCATTATATTTGTGTGAGATTTTTATAAACATGTATATAAAATAATGCTTACTAGTGATGCCATTTTATTTTATGGTATGAAATGAAGCTCTAAATATAGAAGCATGTAGGTGTACATAATTGCATAAATTGTTTGTCAAGGAAATGTTATTTCTAGTGGGATTTCCTAATTGAGGAATTATGGGGGTGAGATTCAAACAAGATCAAGTAGGATCATTTGATTTGACATTGAGATTTGTTTTTTTAAAAAAAATTTGCTAATACATCGGGAAACAAACTCTTTCTATGAGTAAAAGAACTAAGATTTCATTTCTTTCAAATAAGTGAAAGAATTAAGAAATTTGTACTTATTCCAAATATGTGGGATAAAGTTCATAACAAAAGAAATTTTTATTGTGCTCATAGCGGAGACAATAATCTTTCGTAACAAAAATCCAATAAAACAGTTAAGATTTAATTACTTATGTTTCTTTCAATTGATTTGGAAGAATTAAAAAATTATACATAATTTAAGTTAAATATAGCCTCGAATAAAGGAAGTGACATTTTGACAAAATTTTCGAATTACAATTTTTAAATTCATGAAATTATATTGTGATATTCATGAAATCATATTGTGATACACTATTCATATTATATTAAATCATAATCAAATATCATTGCAAAAACTTTGATAATTTTAAAGGATTTTAAATTGCAAACATGTGATTGAGTTGGATCGCTTAAACAAAATCAATTATATTTCTAATAGAGAGAAGTATATATAACTTATAAAGTGAAAGAGTTACTTTGTGCATTTGACAATAGTTTTGTCAAGTGAAAAAGTGGTTGCGTGTAATCACTAAAATACATTTAGTAAATGTATTGTCTGAAAATCATTCTTTTAGTGAAAAGAATAATGTATTTTATTCTACCTCAAAATATGGGGATAGTCATTCAAGTGTTAAAAGAAACTTTAATAAGCTTGAAAATGATGAATACAAACAGTGGATGAAGAAATCATGAAGTGCAATAGCAAAAGGTAAGAAGTTATTATATATCATAATTGATTAATAATTTTTGCACATGATGCATACATGATATATCAGTAACAAAGATTAATATATTGTTCTACATCATTTTGACGTATAAACCACAAATGTATTATGTAAAACTTGTGTGCATAACATTAAAATTGGTTTTAGTTATTAAAATACTAGTTTTAATAATCTTCCGGGTAACAATGTGTGCATTAATCATGATTATTGCATACGTACTACTTAATTAGTTGAAAATCATGAAGTGATTTTTCAAGTTTTAAATTGTGTCTTACCGATGAAAGTGCAATTTCATGAAAATGTGTGATTTTAACCTATTTGAGGTTATCAAATTATTTAGATGTCTTATGTCACATCATGCTTGGTATGTTACTCTTCATTAATAAAATTGCATGATATAAGTGTTGAATTAAGTATTATTCACTTGCTTATATTTGTTTGAATTCTATGTGAAATAATATATATGCTATATTTATTTATGGCATAATTGCTAAATTATTACATATTAAATGGATTTGGTATAAAATGATTATATGACATGAGTATTGTGCAAACGAAAATTGTTAATAAATATTCGATTGATGATTATCATGCATGTAATTATACTGAGACTCATTAGAGTATTATAACTTTTTGAAAAATTGGTTATTATTTTGCAAATAAAATACTTATTTGAAGTATTTGTTTCTTTGATATATAGAGATGCATAACAATTATTGAAATATGTGAACTCCCAACATGGGTATGGGTTGGGTACGGGTATTGTAGAAAAATTCGTACCCAACCCATATACCCATTAATTTTTTTTAAATTAATTTTGAACAAGTAGATTATTTGATATTTTCTTATTTTTGGACAATTGAACTCTATTTATTTTTGGACAATGGATGTTGTTATACTTTTACTTCATTTTGATATTTTTATGTTACACATGGATTTTTAATTAGTATATTACATATGAATTTCATGAAAAATTACAATTAGATACTTATATTATTGTTGAACATGTATTTTATACACACACACACACATTACCAATGCCAAAAAAAATTAAAATATGTTACGGATTTTAAATGGGTATAAAAATATACCCACCCCCTACCTGTACCCTATCCGCACCCGACCCGCCACTCTTAAGTGGGTATATGGGTAGGGTATGGGTATTATAAATCTCTAATAGGTAGGGTATGAATTTTTCAAACCCGGCCCATACCCTACCCATTGCCATCTCTATGTAGGTGTGATTATTATAATGGTCATACTAAAAGTGATCAATAAGAAGTATTTACTTAGTTTGATAATGAAATCAAATATATGGTTTGATCACTCTAATTTAGAGGAATGTTTTCTTTAAATCGAGTGAAAGAAATTGAGAAGTTGTTGAACCATTATGTATAATAAATTGTAATTATCCTCATATTATTTGAAAAATATATGAGATGATATTATAGATATCAAGTGTGATATCATATGGGAATTACATCATTCATTTAAATAACATTGAGAAGTTTGAAATTTATCCCAAAGTGTGGAGGCAATATTCAAATAAAATTGAAGAATATTTATTGTACTCATTAAAGAGACAAATTATTACTTGAACAAAGTTTTGTTCATTAATTTGAGATGCAATTTTCTTTCAACTTTAGAAATTACAAAATCAATTTCTTTGATCGAGTAATAAATTGTAACTTAGAGAAGAAAATTTACTTCTTTATCAAGTGAAAGACTTGAAAAATGCAAGTCTACCCTATAATGTGGAGGTAATGTTTGATTCATAAGGTTGAAAAGAAAATATTTTCCATATAAGTGAGAAAGGTATTCTTACCAAAATGGTGAGAAAACTTTTAATTGAAAAATCATCTCATTTGTGCTTCAAGTGCTTGTACCTGGAAAATATTTCTAGTCCAAATGTTGCAATTTTTATCTGGAAAATATTTTCTTTGAAACTCCTTAATATGATCCACTAATGACAGTAACCCTACCTGACTATACTAACATGTATACCTCGGATGATTCAAAGGTTAACAACAAGTCATTCGATAACTGGGTAGTTTCAACACTTTACCAAACACATACCTCGTCTTAGATTAAAAGTGTTGATTGTTACGGTTGAAGGGTTGAGTTTTAAAACTCTCAATGAAGTTTAGTATTATTAGTATAGTTACATATAATAAACGTACCGAAAGAAATTCACCTAAATGAACTAAGAAGTAGTGCCGCTTCAAGTAAAGTTGGAGTTACTGTCTGAAAAGTCCACGAATAGGGGTAGCGCAAGGCTATAAAAGCGCTAAAGAATATTAATAAAGTTGTCATGCTACTTGGGATTTCGATGTTACATTGTGGAATCTACACTAAGGCTGGATTCAAATCGAAAGATATCCATGCTTTATTCACAGCATCGTTAAAATGAGTTTAAGCTGATTATAAGTTTGAACAAGTGGGAATTTTTATGATTTGTTCAATCTTATAATGTAGAAGTGTTCTAGACATATACTAATATGAAAAACAAGTGAATGGAGGGTCGAGAACACCCCAAAGGCTGCCCAGAAATGGCCTGAGTGGTTGCCTAGATGAACTCAGAAGAAACAGAGGCTAAAATGGTGGCCTAGGCTGTCGCCTGAAAAAGCCTGGGCAGCCACCCAGGCCAAATTTAGGCCCATGTTGGAATTTAACTTTCAAACACCTTTAACCTTTTGGAGCATTTGTACACATTTTTACTTGTGTTTGGCACCCATTTGTGCATGTGACTATCAAACCTATAAATAGAAATGTTGGTAAAGAGAAATAACATTCAATGACATATTTATAACATCTCTTTGACCCAAAACAAAGATCAAACTTGCATTTTCAAAAGTGTTCTTCAAGTTCTCAATTACTTGTTTTTTAACTTGATTTTGGTTTGATTACCCTGTCATCAAATTTGCCTTGAGGCCTTCAAGTATTCACTCCAATGATGATAAATATTGTTTGAGGATAATGATCTCGAATCGTGTTCGAACCATTCATTTTGTTGAATTTATAAGTTTTGTTCTATTATCTTGTTTGTTTTTCATTCTCCACCATATATTTTCACAAAAAGGATTACATAACAAATTAAGATACTTATTAATTGTACTCTCTCTCTCTCTCTCTCTCTCTCTCTCTCTCTCTCTCTCTCACACACACACACACACACACACACACACACACACATTTTCCATATTTATCTTATCACATATTTTGTCATTATGTAATCTTAGGAGATGTGTATATTTTATGTAATTTCTTAAGAATTAATTAGACCCTACACCACATTTAACCCGTAGATTTAGAAGAATACGTGTTTTTCAAACTAATCAGAATTTCATGATAAGGCATTTCTCTCCCCTCCTCCCCTCCCCTCCCCTCCCCTCCCCTTCGCTTCTCTATCTCTTCAAACTCCATTTATTATATCTCTCCCTCCCACATTCTCTCTCTTCAACCTATATGTCTCAATTGCTTGCTGTAACAAATGTCCAAAATTATCAATCTGCATCCGAAAACTATGTTAGTATCCAAATTAGAATATGAACATACGTCAACCTAGATTTCAAATTTTGAATAACCTAATTTGAATTCGAGTTTATTCATTTCCCATCCCAACCCTAAAATCGACCATAGCAGTTCATGGAGAAGGTAATGGTGATTTTCGCGATTTTAATTTTCGCAAATGTTAGGGCCGCACAAGTAATAAAGTGGACTTAGAGTCTGGATATTGATCCCACGAGGATTGAGTAAATTGTATTATAAATTACTACCCTTAACCGGAATAAGAGATTTGATGTGAATTTAGGATTTGAAATAAAATAAACTATCAAACTAAAATAAATGAAAATTCAAATTATGATTTTCTTAAGTGATGTTTGAAGATGTTGAGACACTCGATTTCAAATAAGTCAATACTATTAATTTTAATCATCAAGTTTTACTCCTATCTATTTGCTCGACCGAACTTACTTATGCATATGAAATTTCCCTCTCGGGTTTAAATCAACTCTACCTAATTAGACCGTGTTAACGAACAACAATCATAATGACTAGGTGCATGGGATACAAGAATTCATTTAGCGGTCACAATACCAATAAACGTATATCACTATCATTTATACAAGTATCGAATTTTATCTCTAGATCTAAGTGCTAGCTCACCTCTCGGATTATGAAAATACTCATGATATTGTGAACAAGTGATCAATTTATTTACGCATTAAACACAAAGATAAAATCAACATATGCAAATTATATATAAAACTCAATTCATGAAATTAAATGCGTAAAACTAATGCTACATCGAATATCCCAACTAATTGTTTAGCTACTCATCACAAAATAATTAAAAACACAATAATTATATATAAACACGTTGAGCATATCAGATTAACAAAGAGAAAAGAAACCCTTGTACTAAGGAATTCTTCCACGTTGATAATCTTCAATCCTCTCAATTTGCCTTCAATTTCCTCCCAAGAATTTGATATTAAGAACACCAGATTATGATGTTTTAAGCTCTACAAAGGTCCCCTAATTTGTGCATGAGAAGTGGTATTTATAGATTGTTAAAGAAACCTAAGCTTTTCACGCATAGGCTTGATTCTGCTGGGCTTCGGAAAGCTACGTGGCCGCTGAGGCAAAAACCTAAGCTTTCCCTAATTTGCATCTCTCGTATGTCCCGATTGACAACTTCATCATCCATTTTTCCATTTTAGGTTTATTTATCATCCTAATTGTCTTTATTCCATTCAATTACTCAATTCAAGTGATTCTGGAATATATTCTACAATGTAAACAAATAACAAAAAATTATGCAGATTTTATCCTAAATCGACAATAAATTATTCTAATTTAGATATATAAATAAGTGTATAAAATACACTTATCAGTGATTAAACATTCATTACCTTTGAAAGAATGAAAGCCAAACATGCTCTTGAATCATCGTATGACTTGGTTCCCAAGACACTCCATCTGGAACTGGAAGTGCCGCAAAAAGGTATATGAACCAAAAATGATTTGGTTCATCAAACAAGAAGAATTCGAAATCTCCCCCATGATTTTCCAAGTGTATGTTTGTGTGTGTTTATTTGTGGCCAGTGAGTAGAATGAAGTTGATGATTGTATCAATTATTTAGTTAATTGATGTTTATTGCGCATGTGTTGTAGTCTTCATAAATGGATTGGATGAAAATCAGTGGGTGATGAAGTTTTTTATAATTGATGAAATGGGGAAAATGAGAATCTTAAATAAATACCTGTAAATTTATTTGCATTTCTCGGTTTCTTGGTGTATTATGTGATAATGCATTGTTTAAATTTGTTAATATATATATAAATTTATAGGAGTGTGTATAACTTATGGGTAGCAAAAAATTATGTGTCTTTTGTGTGCAGATGGCATGGAAATGAAATGCCCATTGAATAAGTGTATAATATATATATTTTAAGTAGATACAGTCTTGTTTTTAGTAAGTATAGATCAAGAATACTTGTAGAAATGAGTGAATAAACTAAATATCTGATTAGACAAAGTATAGCTGAAATGAATTAGTCAATAGAAATCTTGGATGCAACACTTTGATGGACTTTAGATTGTCAGACTTGACGAAAGTTTGAAGGCCATAAGTTTGAATGAGGTGAGAATATATAAGAAACAGAAAGACTAACGTAATTGCAATTAAAAGATGAAATATTCAAATTACACTCAGGTCATTTGAAGGATTATGGTAGGGTTCAAATCCAATTATCTGCATATGAAGCTTTACGGAGGTAAGGCCCTTGCTATGATAATTTAGTATGTTTTTGTAACTCTATTTAGAATTTGTACCAGAAGAGAATCCCATGCCATTATTTAGAAGTGATAGCCTTTCCTATTTGTGATGTTCCATAATTTGTATCCAAGTTCTAAAAGTATATAATTAACATGAAATTCCGTTTATACTCACATCCAAACGAACTACCACGACACTTCTCAAAAGGATCACTATCCTTACTAAAACTATGCAAAGTTCCCACAATGGACGACCTCAAGTATAACAAGTCATCCAATATATTTTTGAGGCATAGAAAACTTGAGCGTGTTCACACTTTCTAGACCATAGTTGCTTTTGGAAAGTTATCAGAACCGTAGAATTTGTTTTGCATTTTAAATCTACGTGACTATCATAAAGTTTGTTGGTTCTTAAGTTTCAATATATGAGGCGGATGGAATAATGGAAGCACAATAGATCTTTGAAATTCCTAACTGCAATCAACTCCATTCCTTTTAGTATGAATTTTTGCATTTCCATTGAACTATTTAATACTTTTTTTTGTTTTATAGTTCAATGTGACATGCAATTTAGTTAATTAACTGATCTTATTGTATTTATGTGTCTATTGTAATTAACTATCTTTTGTTAGTGTTATATTCACCAAAGTACTATTAGATAACAGTAGAGAGGTTTTAAAGAAAATATGCTTTATTTGAAATTGGATCTTGATTTATTTCTTGTTTAACTATTTGACTATTGGGACTTCAACCTTATGCATTTTTAATTAGCATTCTTTATAAATAGATATTAGCATTGCTCAATGGTGTAGTTGTTTCTCAATTCTGTGTTTGGGGCGTGGAAATGATGCAGACAATTGTAAAGGTAATTCCCATTTCATGATTTAATGTATTCCCATTGTTTTTAATTTTTTTAAGACTATATAACGCGTATGAGAAGAATTGTTATTGTAGGATTTAGACTTTTTCCTCACTCATGACCATTGATTTCACACGAGCATTGTCATGGACACATAGAAGACATGATATACAACTTCAATGCGAAGCTGAATACATTCCAAAAAATATATTTAGGTGCACTTGTTTTTGGCAGACTTATAATGAAGTTACGATGCTTGTAATAAAGATTACAATACTTGTAACGAATGTTAAGTGTAATAATCATATCATATATGTAATAAACATTACAATACTTGTAATGAAGATTACAATTCATTTAATAAAATGTATTCCCTACATAATTAGTGTCACATCAAATAGCTTGTATATCTTATAATATATGGAATGTAATTTTAACGAAAATTATAATAGTTGTAATAATGCATCTTTCATATAATAAATACTTATTAAAATGGTTTATATCAACAGGAATATTTGCTCTTACAAGTTTCAAGACATGAATTTGTCCTGTAATATTTCCTTGTCGACCATTACAATTCGTGTAATACATCGTCCCTCGAGGAACCACGATTTATGTCAACTGGAGTTTTTAAATGCCCTAAGTTACACGATATGTAATGTGCACGGTACTAATGAGATACATGTTATTACCATATCCGTAATGCTCAATAATCACTTCAAATTCATGAATTAAGCTATTATTAGGGCACTGTATTATTATGAAATTACTATATAAGTCGTAGGAAATAAAATATCACGATATTACGGGCACTATAATATTACGACATTTCTGAATAGTTGAAAGTATAACATCAAATGATATTACAGACATTGTAATATCACGTCGATTTGAAAGATGACTTTCCATATTATTAAACTAATTTAATAATTGTAACTTCTATAATTATTAATTTATTTTAAATATAACTACATCCCTAAAATTATGGTTACCATAACTAATTAAATAACTTATTAATTACTTTTCTCTCTCTCCACATCCCTACATTTAAGGTTCTTCTAATTAGAGCAACTTCAATGCCACGTGGATTGGGGACGAGGTTGATGTGACAATGAAACAAACTAACTTCTACAGAACGTGAATAAATAGATGGAGAAGTCTAAAATTTACTTTTCAATGGTTCATTTTACATATAAATAATATTGATTATGTTGCATTTTTTTAAATTTAAATTAATTATTATACATAAATTGGTCTTTATTCGCATGATTTCTTATTGTATAAAGAGTACAAATAGAAATAGCTTGTACTATATAACCTGATTGGCCAACATCTTTATTTATAATAATTAAATAATTATAAAATAAAAAATAATACTGACTCATCATGTCCTATGGAGCGTCTAGGTATAAACGGAGCACTCCACAGTATCTATTTTTTTGAAGTCACGTTAATTTAACATTGTAATTCACATTGTGCATTAGAGAAGTATTTTAAACACATTCCGTTTATTTGTTAACGTGTCAAGTCTTTTTTCACAATTTATAGAGTGCATTGAAGATGCTCTTAATGACTTTCATCAAATAATAATCTTTCCCTCCTAAACTCAATATCTATCTATAATTGGGGAATGAAATTATGTAATATTAAGAATAGTATTAAAATTATGTAATTTCAATCACCAACCATTACAAGCCAATAGTTGAGTAAATTTTCCTTTCTTAAACTCACCAATTATGATGGTTTGAATGTGTAACCGTTTGGTAAACCAAATAAATCAGTTTATAAATTACACAATTTTTCAACCTATTTTTTAACAACACACAATTTCTCACTAAATTTTAACCACTAATTTTTATCTCAAAAATATAAATAAATCTGTTTATAAACTAGACAGTGTCACTGAACGGAGGCTCCCCAAGCATTTTGTAAAAATCGAACTCCAACTAATTACCTATGGCCCAGCGATTTCTGTAAGGCCCAAATGGCTGCTTCAACCCATGTTCAAGTGAGACCAGTCCTCTCAATCTATTATTAGAGTTATATATTTTTTTTGAAGTATTATAAAACTATTATAAAGACGAGAGAGAGAGATATGGAGAGGTAAGGAGAATTCTTCTTCTTTCAAAATTGCCCCAAATGAGAAAGTTAAACCCCTATTTATAGGGGTGGATAATGGTACAATCGTAATAAGGTAAATTTTACTGGGGTAAAATGGTCATTTATAATAAATCTATATTTTATAACACTCCCCCTTGAATGATTGATTACCCAATGTCTATCTCGTTAAAACCTTACTATGAAAACCCAGTGGGATAAAACTTAAGCGAAGGAAAAAGAGTACAATCATTGTGAAGTATAAAAATAATGCTGCCTCATTGAAACCTTGCTAGGAAAATCCAATAGGATAAAACCTAGACGAAGGAAAAAGAGTACAATTACTCTCCCTGATGTTGGTCATTGTAAATCATTGAGCCGACGCGTCCCTATTTCGTGTACTGATTTCTTGAATATAGATGTCAGCAATGCTTTAGTAAATAAGTCAGTCACATTATCACTTGAGCGAATTTGTTGAACCTCGATATCTCCTGCTTTCTGAAGCTCATGTGTATAGAAGAATTTTGGAAAGATGTGTTTTATTCTATCTCCTTTGATATAGCCTCCTTTGAGTTGTGCAATACAAGCTGCATTATCTTCATACAATATCATTGGGCTATCTTTTGTCGAAATTAATCCTCATGATGATTGGATATGATGAGTCATGTTTCTCAGCCATATACATTCTCGACTTGTCTCATGGATTGCAATAATTTCTGAGTGATTTGAAGATGTTGTTGTCAAAGTTTGCTTCATAGATCTCCATGATATTGTTGTTCTACCACGTGTAAACACATATCCTGTTTGTGATTTGGCTTGATGTGGATCAGATAGATAACCTGCATCTACATATCCTACTAAAGAAAATCCCAATTTGTTAGAATAAAGTAACCCCATATCAATAGTACCTTTTAGATAACAAAGAATGTGTTTAACACCATTCCATTGCCTTTGAGTTGGTTCAGAACTATATCTCGCGAGAAGATTTACAGAAAAGGCTATGTCAGGTCTAGTGCAATTTGCAAGATATGATAATGCTCCAATTGCACTAAGATATGGTACTTCTGGACCAAAATCCTTTTCTCCATCTTCAAGTGGACGAAATGGATTATTTTTCGGATCAAGTGATTGAACAATCATTGGTGATGTTAATGGATGTGCTTTATCCATATAAAATCGTTTTAAGATCTTTTTTGTATATGAAGATTGATGAACAAATAATCCATCTGGGAGATGTTCAATTTGTAACCCAAGACAAAATTTGGTTTTTTCCAAATCTTTCATTTCAAATTCATTTTTCAAGTAATCAGCAGTTTTATTGAGCTCTTCAAGAGTTCCAATAAGATTTAAATCATCAACATAAACTGCCGCAATTGCAAATCCAATATTTGTTTTCTTTATGAAAACTCATGGGCATATATCGTCATTTTTATATCCCTCATTCAACACGTATTTGCTAAGGCGGTTATACCACATACGCCCAGATTGTTTCAATCCATATAATGATCTTTACAATTTAATTGAAAACATACTTCTCATGTGTGTATCATTTATTTCTGGCACTTTAAGTCCTTCGGGGACTTTCATGTATATGTCACTATCAAGTGAGCCATATAGATATGCAGTTGCTACATCCATAAGGTGCATATCAAGTCTTTCGGACATAGTCAAACTAATTAAAAATCTGAATGTGATGGCGTCCATGACGGGAGAATATGTTTCTTCATAATCAATTCCAGGCCTTTGTGAGAAGCCTTGAGCTATAAGTCGGGCTTTGTATCTTGTAATTTCATTATTTTCATTTATTTTCCTTACAAAGACCCATTTGTATCCTACATGGATTACATTTTTAGGTGTTCGAACTACTAGGCCAAACACTTTTCGTTTCTTTAAGGAATTCAGTTCCGCTTGCATAGCTTCTTTCCATTTTGGCCAATCATTTCTCTGTTGGAATTCTTTAACATGTAGTGGCTCAGGATCCTCATTTTGAGATATTTCAAGAGCCATTTGGAAGGCAAAAGATATCATCTATGATAACATTCTCCCTTTCCCATAATTTATGGGATAACAAATAATTTATTGAAATCTCATTATTTTCAGACATCTGTGATTCTGCGGGAACCACGTTCTTACTATTATTGTTTCATTGAAATCTTTGGTTCTTAGGAACCATGTCCCCACTATTAGATTGATCAAACTTTTCTAGTATTACTTGTTCCTGAGTCTTTGGCTAGTTTACTTTCCTCTTACGAGGTACAATGTCTTTTGAACTAATTGGTCTACCACGCTTCTGGCGTATTTGAGATTCACTTGCTATAGCAATTTGTCCTACAGGGACATCAATCTTTGCTAGAGTATTTTCTGCTGGTATATATGACTTTGTCACCTTTCTTGTGTCAACAAACATATCAAGTAATTGATTTGCAACTCTTTACAAATGAATAATTTTCTCAACCTCTTGCTAACATTGATTGCTTCGGGGATCAAAGTGAGATAGAGTTGTTTCATTCCAAGAAATTTTATCTTGTTTTTCAGGATGCAACTTTAATTCCCCTAAATTTGGAAAAATCATTTCATCAAAATGATAATCTGCAAAATGTGCAGTAAACAAATCACCTGTTAAAGGTTCAAGGTACCTGATAATGGAAGGTGAATCAAAACCAACATAAATCCCAAGTCTACGTTGGGGACCCATTTTTGTACGTTGTGGGGGAGAGATTGGGACTTGGACAACACAACCAAAACCCCTTAGGTGAAAAATATTAGGTTTATGACCAGATGCAAGTTGTAGGGTGAGTATTGATAATAAGCAGTTGGTCTTATACGAATCAATGATGCAGCATGTAATATGGCATGACCCCAAACAGAAGTTGGGAGTTTTGTTTTCATGAGTAGTGGTCTATCAATTAATTGTAGACCTTTAATAAATGACCCTGCTAACCCATTTTGTGCATGAGCATGATCAACTAAATGTTCAATGACAATCCCAATTGACATGCAATACTCATTGAATCTTTGTGATCTAAATTCACCAGCATTATCAAAACGAATTGTCTTGATTAAGTAATCAGGAAATTGAGCTCGTAATTTTATTATTTGAGCCAGTAGCCTAGCAAATGCTACATTTCTTGTGGAAAGTAAACAAGCATGTGACCATCTAGTAGAAGAATCAACTAGCACCACAAAATAACGAAATGGTCCACATAGAGGGTGTATTGGCTCATATATATATCTCCATGAATCCTTTCTAAGAAAGTTGGAGATTCAACATTGACCTTTGTAGTGGAAGGTCTAATAACTAATTTTCCTTACGAGCAAGCAACATGTGAATAATCACTAGGCGAAAGAATCTTCTGGTTCTTTAGGGGATGTCCATGTAAGTTGCTAATTATTCGACGCATCATTATTTTTCCTGGATGTCCAAGTCGATCATGCCATAATATAAAAAATTTTGAGTCTACGATCTTCTGGTTCTTAACAACATTTGATTAGATTTATTTTATAGATGTATAATACATTCCGAAAGGAAGTACCGGGAGTTTTTCTTTTATCTACTTCTAGTCAGATACATAAAAAGTAATGCAAAGATATTCGATATTATTTTCTTACATCGTTTCAATGTGATATCCATTATAGCGGATATCCTTCAAACTGAGCAAATTTCTTCTGAATTTGCTAGAGTAAAGTGCATTGTTAATGCATAATTGTGTATTATTTGATAAAATAATACAAGCTCTTCCGGAGTCTTCAATGATTCTCTATGTGCCGGATATCATATTAACATTATGTTCTGCCAATGTTAAGTTGAGGAAATACCCTTTCTTCCAAAGAATAGTATGCGTTGTTGCGCTATCAACTAGACATGTATCTTGGCAATTCATCTAAAATATAACAAAACGGATATTTTTAGAAAAAAGGATTGATAATAAAAAGAAGTTAAACATAGTTCAACAATACATATTAAGGTTTCAAAACAAGAACAAAATTGTGACTAAAGTAAACTAATCAATATTTTCCATTGTATCATAGAAATCAGAGACACCTAAGTGTGTTACATTAACTGGAGCATCAGCAAAATTTGTCTCGAGTTTTTCCTTTCCTTTAATCGACTGTTGGTAGAGGTCCACAAGATGTTTCGCCGTATGACGGGTACGTGACCAATCCCTTTCATGCCACACCGGAAACAACTTTCTTCGTGTTGCCTTTTGATTATATTATTTTCGTTTGCTTTGTACCTTTTAAAGTTGTTGCCATGTTACTGATGATTTTGTCCAAAGTTTCTCCCACGTCCACATTTGTAATCATGTCAGTTTCCACGTCTACGTTCGTGTCTACGCCCACGCCCACGTCTGTGTCTGTGTCTATACCTTGATATTGCATTTGCTTCAGGAAATGCAGTACCACTTGCTTCAGGAAATGGTATAGAACCGGTTGGACGTAATCCGTGATTTTTCATCAATAGTTCATTATTCTGTTCAGCAACTAAAAGGCAAGATATGAGTTATGAGTACCTTTTAAAAAAACGTTCACGATATTGCTGCTGCAGGAGCACATTAGAGGTGTGAAATGTGGAGAATGTTTTTCTAACATATCTTCATCTTTGATTTTATCTCCACACAAAGTCAACTTTGAACATATTTTAAATAGTTCAGAATTGTACTCACTCACACTTTTAAAATCTTGCAAACAAAGGTGCATCCATTCATAGAGGGATCTAGGGAGGACTATAGTCCTCTGATGGTCAAAATCTTTCATTCAATTTTTTCCAAAGGACTTGTAGATCCTCCACAGTAAGATATTCAATTTTTTAATCCATCATGTAGATGGTGGCGAAGGAAAATAAGTGCTTTTGCACGATCCTGAACGGATTCTTTGTTTCCTTCCTTTATCGTATTCCCAAGATCTTTTGAGACAAGATGAATTTCGGCATCCAAAATCCACGATAAATAATTCTTTCTAGATAAATCAAGTGCAACGAGCTCGAGTTTAGTGATGTTTTCCATCAGGATAACTATTCAATTAAATATGAGACATAATTAATTCCTTAAGAAATCTGGGTATAATAATATAATAATAAATGTTACATAACAAAATTTATATATCGAGCATTTTTTTCTGGAATATTAATTATAATTTTTTGTTGTTATATCGACAAGATATTCATTTCAAAGATGATTTTGAAGTCACTATTTTGACAAAAATCGAATCCAGTATCCATTAATCAAGGTTATGATTAAAAAGAGTAAATATTATTTTATTAATAAATTAACAAATAGATAATAAATGTAATGACAAGTGAAGTTAGTAAAAGTATATCGTATACAACCAAGAATACTTACCTTTCTTGAGTATAGGAAAAAGGAAAACTAGCACTTATCTTTTGCTTTTGTAAAAGGATTTATTGAAATGATAAATAGTGAATTAAATCATAAAATTATCCTTTTAGAAAAATATAAAAGGTGAATTTATTTTAACCACACATTTAGTGGATAGATCAATATTTTAAACATCAATATAATTTAAAGAATGAATATATTAAAAAACTAGTAGAACCAATCATATAGGTGGTAACGTAATATATTTAAAATCGGTAGAATTAATCATATATGTGGTAATGTAATTTACTTGAAACTTGTAAAACTAACTGTTGATCACAAAATCCGGCTGGACCTTGGACCAACACGTCTCAGCTCCTCCCTCTTGAACACGGGGATCTCCTGCGCACTAGGACAAACAATCAGCTTGCAAAGGGGGCCGAGGTGGCTCCCGTATGCACTCTGATGCCTAAGTCAGTACTCATTTTAGGCGAATATATCTATTGGGTGCGGGAAATATAAGTGTGTAAAAGAGAGAAAAGGGAGTGAGAGAAATATCTTGTTCAGAGTGAGAAATTGCTAACCTTTAACTTGGAGACAATCGTGCTTTATTTATAGAGGAACTTGTTATCTCAGATCACGACACATGGCGTACTTTACACTTGTCATCACCCTAACTCATGGAGGTGACAGCCTTACTTTTCAACCGTAATCATTCCTACATTTCGTAGGGGATGGGTGTCTGTCACGTCTTGGTAAAGGCAGTGTCCCATCACTGACTCCATCTCTCTTCTGGTCAATGCCGTAAAGCTCCCCTGCTGAGTATAAAACACATCGGCTAGGCGTTTAACCAGGTCGGCTAAAAGGGGTTTTGCTTGATGTACCACCTCGGCCTTCATCCCAAGGTGATATTTTAGGCCTTAGCTGTGGGTCAAGATCCGTTGGGCCACTATTGGGCATTCGCTGGTGGGTCACTGTACCTTTCTTTGGGCCCGGATTCAACACTAGTCCCTCAAATCTGAAGGGATCATTCATGGTCGTGTA
Organism: Ligustrum vulgare; assembly: GCA_963555705.1. Classification (NCBI taxonomy): domain Eukaryota; kingdom Viridiplantae; phylum Streptophyta; class Magnoliopsida; order Lamiales; family Oleaceae; genus Ligustrum; species Ligustrum vulgare. The sequence goes on along the minus strand of OY743176.1, from coordinate 50,358,416 downwards.
GGATTTGCCATGATTTCACGGCATTAACTTCTTAGGGAGTCGATAATGAAATTCCTTATGTAAGGTTCGGATCCATATTATAGCCGATCTTCTGCCTCGGATTTTCCCTCCTAAATGGGGTCGGGATCGTACTAGCACGTTCCTTAGGTAGCGCATTTAATTCAGGGGGGCTATTGGTGTCTATTTCCAAGGAAAATATATACATATATATAAAATGGGAGGGGAGTAGCATTTCGCAGCGCATGGTATTCACTGTGGTAGCTGAACGGTTTTGTCCCTCCCTTTGACGGCTGGCGCTTTGATTAGCCCATTCTCCAAGAAGCATGGGTTAATCACATTAATCATACGGCTCATAAAAATCGATGAACCTAGATCGTTGGGATCCCTATAAATCTTTCTTCATTTCATTATTTCCCCTTTTACCACTCTCTACGAGTCTTCGTAGCAATACTCTAGCGAAAGCTTGTTCTGTTTTTTCTTTTTCCTGCAAGTTTCGAGTTTTCTCCCCAAGGGCTTTCTACCCAGCGTCCTCCTTTACTGTTCCACAGTTTCTTTACCGGCAAGTTCTTCATTCCCAGTGCGCGATTTCAAGCATTCGTCATCTGAAGGTAAACCTATTGGTCTCTGTATATGCGAGATTTGTCTATTTTTAGTTTTTTGTTGTGGGTTTGAAAATTTTTGCTTTTGCACCTTGCTTTTCTTTCATTGAGTCTGACCCACCTTTAAAACAAAAGAAAAATGGAAAGAGTTGGGGGAACGGGTTCACAGGAGATGTTAGCAATGGCGGTTCCCGTCAGAGGTTTCTGCCCCATCTCTTTATCGGTTTTTAGTTCCCGCTTCTTTATGGAGCAGATTAAGAGGAGAAATAGGAAAAACAGTGGCATAATCTATTTGAGTGATTCTGACAGCGAAGAAGATAAACATTAAACTTACATGGCTCATCTGTCATCCGAAGAGGAGGCATCTTTGACAGAGCTTCGGAGCAAACGAGATAGGGATCTGAGGAGAGAAAGGACGACCGGCCCTTCTTCTGGTCACCAGGACCTTGGTTTGACCGTTAGGGCCCCTTTTAGGGCACATAGGGAAGAATTGGGTTTTTCTGCAGAGGAGGTTGCTCAAGTAGAGGAGTGGGTCGACCAAGTTAACAAGGTTTCAGGCTACCACGTCGATCCTGATCCAAACCTAGAGTCATGGGAAAGCAGTGAGGTCGCCACCGAAATTCGAAGGGTTGATTTGGCCAGGGCTTCGGAAAAATTCAGGCTACCAGAAGGGGTCCAATTGGTGCATCCTACACCATCTTGCCGACCTTGCAACCCTCCTCCGGGCCAGGCAGCCATATGTTACGATGCCCTTTCTTGCGGGATGAGGGTCCCCCTGCACCCCTTCTTCAGGGCACTACTTAGGAGCTACAACCTGTGCTCCTACCAACTGGCCCCCAATTTCTGGACACAGGCTGTGGGCACTTGGTTGGTGTGGCAAGAGGTCAACTCTGATCATCCGATCTCACTGTACATCATTCACACTCTCTATACTTTGAAGAAATCGGTTAGAAGGGAGAGGGATGTGAGGTCTGACGTCAAGGATTGGTACTACTTGTCTCCCAGGGGCTCTTATCCTCCCGTTATCACCGGTCACCCTACCTCAATAAAGAACTGGAGGAACCAGTGGTTCTGGGTTGCTGGAGAGTTGCAGAGTTCCCCTGTGGACCCCAGTCCAGAAATTACCGTTCCCCGAACTCTTTCCATACCTAGTGAGTCTTGCACTTGTTTTAGAGTCTTTAAGCGTCACGCGTCCTCTGCTCCTTTAATTTCCATTCAATTTTCTTGGTTGCTTACTAATATGTCATCGGTTTATGGTAGGGGACACTTTCGCTCACCTCATCCCCGACGCAGACCTAGCGACAGTGAGGCGCTTGTTCTCTTACAAGGGTACCTTTCAAGGGTTCATTCAGCAAAACAAGCTGTTTGTTAAACACGGTCTTATGCGAGCCATGGGTGAGTTTGCTTTGTTAATGCTTTTATATCTCATGTTTTTTCTGTTCGTAACCTCATTTCCCTCTTTTTCTTGCTAGGTTCTAAGGATTTTCCAAAGATTTCTTTGAAGGGTCTCATGGCTACGAAGATTCCCCCTGCACTTCGCCATGGCAGTGAAGTTGAAAGGAAACAGAAGGCGGTGTTGGCCAACCTGCAAGTTGGGGTGGCAAAGGAGGTCTCCGAGGCGTCTACGGCGCAACTTCAGGGCCCTCTTCCATCCCTAATGCCACCGCCTACTCTGCTGCCTGTGGGCCCTCAGAAGGCTAACACAGAAAAGGAGGCCGACCCTAAGGGAGTCCTTTCAAAGGAGAAAGGAAAAAGGTCTGACAGGGGCAGATCCAAGAGAGACAGGGAGGCTAAGGATGCCTCAGTGCCGCCTCCTTTGTCCGAGGACATATTTGAACATGCCCCTGAGGAGGAGCCCGCCCCCCTGAAGAGACTCATAAGAGGTAAGGGCAAGGAATCCACCTCTGCACCTCCGCCTCCCATGATTGAGGACCCGGAGGATGAGCCTTCTGTGCCCATTCCAGGCTTGGCCTATGAAGTGACACCAGAGGGGGCAAAGGAGCTCAAGCACATCAAAACCAGCATTCTCCCCAGGGATGTCACTTTCAGCCCTTCGCTATTTGACTCTCCCAGTTCTCCTCCAGCCCGGGCCGCCTTTATAACCGAGCAATTTTGGACGGAGGGCTGGTCCGCCTTCTCCTCTAGTACCAGTCCGTCCCGGAAGCTGCTTTCCGCCAAGGCCATGAATGCCAGGGCGCTTGCCCTTATTGACGAGGTGGAATCGTCCGTAGATGAGGCGCAGCGGGACAAGAAAAATGCTGAAACTGCTCTCCGGCATGCGGACAACATGCTAAAGGAGATAAATGATTTGAAGACCCACCTGGCCATAGCCCGGAAGTCTTCCTTCGAGGAGAGGACCAATGCCAAGCGGCTCCAGGAGGATAATGATAAGTTGAAACACGATCTACTGGCCTCTGAGTCTGACGTGGCAACATTGTGTAAGAAACTGGATGATTCTAACCGTGCACAATCCATTGCCTCTGAGGCTCTGACTGCCGTTAACGCAGCCAAGTCCAGGCTGGAAGCCGAGGCGGCAGCAGCGAATGAAGAATTGGGGAGGGAGCGAGAGGCCAAGGCAAAGGCGGAGGAGGATCTCGCCTCTTTGGAAAAACATATGCAAGCCAGGATTATTGAGGTTTTGGAGCAGACCGTCATGACACGGGTGGAGAATGCTTTTTAAGTACCCGAGTGTCTGAGGCTATCCAGAACTTCAAGGACACTTTTGAAGAGACCCCAGAGTACGAGGCGATGCAGAGGGTCTTTGGGAACTTAGGGGCCAAGATGGCTTTGGGGGACGTGAAGGAAGATTATCCGGCTTTGGACCTGTCCTCCATTGAAGCCTTGTACCATGAACCTCAAGATGCTCCTGCGGATCCCCTGGATGCATCTGACAAGGGCTTTTCGGAAGATGTCCCTCCCCAATAACCCCCTTCTGTATTTATCTTGTCGTTGGGTCTTTTGTTTTCTTTTTCTCTCTTCTTTTTCCCCCTTTTTTTTGTAAGTGCTCCGGCACCGGATATTTGTAAATGTAACATTCGTTCAATTTGTAATGACTTATTCATATTTTGCCCGTAAACGCAACATTTCGAACTGTTTACACATAAATGCTTCCAAGCGCAGATGCCTTTGTAATTGTAAATGTCTTGTATGATGTAAAATGCACTTGAAAAGAAAGAGAAGGGCCCAACTACTTATGATTGGGATAGCGCTAGAAAATTTGCAAAATTTTTAAAAACATTCTATGAAGTTACTTTGAAGTTTAGTGCTTCATTGAATGTTACCTCCAATATTTACTTCAAAGAAGTTTGTAAAATTGAGCAAATTTTGAAGAGAATGAGTGACAAACAAGATTGTGTGATGAGTAACATGGCAAATAACATGAAGGGTAAGTTTGATAAGTATTGGGGGAATGTTGATAAGATGAACAAGATTTTGATTGTAGCAGTTGTGCTTGATCCTAGATATAAATTGGAGTTTGTTGTACATTGTATTGGTATCTTGTATGACTCTGACAAGGTTGAAGTCACAAAAAATGAAGTAAACAAATTATTGTATTCTTTGTACAACCAATACAAGGGATGGGAAAACACTAATGATGGAGCTAGTGGTAGTGGTGATTCTAATAATGTAGTCACTTTGTTGGAGGGTTCTGATGATGATTGGAATGACTATGAGAATTTTGATTTTGGGTACAAGAAATTAAAAACTAACAAACACAGTTTTTCTGGAAAGGATGAGATTCAAAGATATTTGATGGAACCTACTGAGGATGCTTCTGATGAAAATTTTGACATTTTGAATTGGTGGAAGATAAATACTCCAAGATTTAAAATTTTGTCTAAAATTGCAAGAGATGTGCTTGCCATTCCTATATCTACAGTTGCTTCTGAGTCAGCATTCAGCACCGGAGGGCACATTCTTGATTGTTTTAGGAGTTCTTTAACTCCTGCTACAGTTGAGGCTCTAATATGTACCCAAAACTGGTTACGGGAAGAATCTAGGCTTTTGAGAGTAACTCAAGACAAAATTTGCATCGAGGAGACGGAGTTCTACGAAGAAATTGAGTCTGGTAATGAAAATTTTATAATATATTTTCACATTACATTTTAATAATTGTACGAAATTAATAGTTTATTTATGTTTGTTTTATTGTTTATATTTTTCAGAGTTTCTCAAAGAGAGGTCACAAGCAATGGAGTATTAAATGATTAATAGATGCCTCATTCATTGTTGGTAAGTGAGTAGTAAGCAATTCGGGCATCTTAGTTGTTTTTACTTTTTAGTGGTTTTTCTTTGTTTGACTATTTTAATTTCATATTTCATTTTTCTCATGTAGGTTTGATTGCTTCACATTAATGAATTGATTTGCTAAGCATGAAAGACGTCTTGTAGCTTGATATGATTAATTCCTATCAATGACTCATTCTCTACATTTTTAAATCACTTTTATTTGACAATATTTTGTATGGAGATGTAACTTGATATTTGTGTATTAGTTTAGACTTTAGTAAATGAATTTCATTAGTCATTACTAACTTATGGATATGGTGTGGACGTATGGTGATGATAATTTACATTTATATTTGAAAATTTAAGTAATGTATTAGGAACCAAACCAAACCAAACCAGAACCGAGCGGTTTGGTTCCATATCTTTATAAAAACCGATTGGTTCCATTGGTAAAAAAACCATCGGTTCATGGTTCGGTTTGGTTCCTATAGAACCAGAACCAAACCGAACCATGTCCACCCCTAATTTGAAGCACCTCGGACAGATACAACCTAGTTCGACAGGAGGGGCTCCTGTGCTTTTCCTCCTCGGCCATTAGTCCAAGGTGATATCTAAAACTTTGGTCATGGGTGGAAGTCCAATGGACCCTCATTTGCCATATTTTGGGCGTGCTAGTCCCTCAAATCCGATGTGGTCATTCATGAGCGGATCGAATTTGTCATCACTTCGCAGCAATAATTCTATTCAAGTTTAATCATTTGCTATACCACCAGATCCGACACAGTCAATGTACCTATGTTTGCTAATTAGATCTGATCTTGACCGACCTTCGAGCGATTTTACCTTAAAACTCTGTAACACCTACATTTACAACTTTGTATGAACTTCTGTTAATGTCGCGGTGTAAATTCACCAGAATCCTTCGTTCTTAACAAAGTTCATGCCTGGCGGAGGCGTGTGGTTTTTGCGACCAAAATAACATAAGAATTTTTTACATTTTTCTTTTACGCTTATTCACACAGCACTTAGTATACACATATCTTACAAACGCTTTGTCTGAATGTACGTATAAAAGTATCAACAATTTTGCGGAAACGTTTAACACTTCGCACAAGAGAGCGCTCCGTATGTATGAACTCAATTAACGCACCAAGGGTTTTGGTTTATACGACAATATTTGGTTAAATTTGAATGATTCCAAACGTATTGCACGGTGAATGACGGAAACGTTTAACACTTCGCACAAGAGAGCGCTCCGTATGTATGAACTCACTTAACGCACCAAGGGTTTTGGTTTATACGACAATATTTGGTTAAATTTGAATGATTCCAAACGTATTGGACGGTGAATTACGGATTTGAGTACACAGTCACTCAGATCTGAGTGGTCCGAAGCATTTATGTACACCAGTGAGATCTGATTGTGACAAACATTTGAACGTGTCTAAGTTGTTCTTTATAAGATCTATATACACAATTTTTGTATGAACTCCCTTTGATCGTACTAAAACTCCCAATCCTTACGTGGTGATCATAGTTTTGCCTTATAAGAGTCCCTTGTTTTTAAAAATTTTTATGCATGGCGTGGACGTATGGTGTCATGACCAAAATAATTTTGGAACTTGCATTTATCCATTACGTTTGTCTAATGTAAAAATTAGCGTAATTTCCAACGCAGCTAACCCACAGTTTTATGAAATCATATGATAATGTTGCAATCATTGAGGAGGAATTTAGTTTATTGAAAATAACGACGAAGGTGGTCCATATTCTAAGGATTGCATAAGGGTACTCCAGACAGGTCTTCAATCATGTATGTCCCAGGCACCACCTCAGCGGATACTTTGTAAGGGCCTTCCCAGTTAGGACCTAGAGTCCCTACTCCTGGTTCCTGTGTTGAAGGGAGAACCTTTTTGAGGACCAAGTCCCCAATATTAAAGCGTCGACTCTTCACCTTTTGTTGTAGTATCGAGCCATCTTTTTAAGGTACCTGGTCATCACCACCTGGGAATCACTTCGCTTCTCCATGAGGAAATCTAAACCGGCCCTTTGTGCTTCCTCGTTTCTAACTTCGTCGTAATGGATTCGACGAAGCAAAGGGATCCCAATTTCAACGGGGCATACCGCCTCGGCCCCGTACGCTAGTGAGAAAGGCGTTTCACCTGTAGCGGTGTGAGAGGTGGTTCGAAGTGCCCATAGCACTTGGGGGAGTTCATCTACCAATGTGCCCTTTTTGAACTCCAACTTCCTTTTCAAGGTATTTTTTATGGTTTTGTTCACAGCTTCGACCTGTCCGTTGGCCTGTGGGTGATGTGGGGATGAGAATAGTTTCCTAATTCCCAAATCGTCGCATAACTCATCGACACTTCTGTTTTTGAACTGTTTCGCATTGTCACTAATCAGCGAGTGCGGTACCCCAAACCGGCATATGATATTTTTCCAAATAAACTTGGTGGTGTTAGCCTCGGTGATTCTCATCAGAGGTTCTGCTTCGACCCACTTGGTAAAGTAATCAATTTCTACTATCGCGAAGCAATTATTACCAGCTCCCCTAGGCATGGGCCCAATAATGTCAACCCCCCATTTTGCAAAAGGCCAAGGGCTAGTTACCATAGTTAGCTTGTGATGTGGCTGATGTGATATGGTTGCGTGTCTTTGGCATTTGTCGCACTTGCGAACGAAGTCATGAGAATCCTTTCGCATAGTAGGCCAAAAATATCCCTGTTTGAGGGCTTTCCGGGCTAGCGATAATGCCCCGACATGGTTGCCACATATGCCCTCATGGATTTCTCTCATTACATATCGACCTTCCTCAGGCCCCACACATCTTAGTAACGGAGAGGTGTAGCTTCGTTTATAAAGTAGATCATCCAAGAGCAAGAAATTTGCAGCATATTTTTGTAATTTCCGAGCTGCCTCTGGCTCGTTTGGCACTGTCTGGTACTTCAAATATGTGACCAGGGGGTTCATCGAGGACCCCTCTTCTTCAATTGCCAAAATCTCCGGTCCTGGCTCAATAGACGAAGTTAACATGCGCTCAACTGGGATTAGATTGTGTAACTCTGAATCGCTGCTACTTGCTAATTTGGACAACGCATCGGCGTTGGAATTTTCTGTTCTGGGGATGTGTTGCAACTCCATTTTTCCGAAGTGCACAGCCAAATCTCTTACTTTCTTCAAGTAAGAGACCATAGAAGGTTCTTTGGCAGAAAATTGCCCGTTGAATTGGCTCACAACAAGCTGCGAATCGCTATTGGCCACTACGGATTTAACCTTCAAGGCTTTCGCAAGTCTTAACCCGGCTAATAACGCCTCGTATTCGGAAACATTGTTTGAGGCTTTGAATTTGAAGCGGATTGCGCTGTGTAATTTAAACCCCTCTGGGCTTACTAACAATATCCCTGCGCCAGATCGCCCATCAGCCGAGGACCCATCAACGAACAATTTCCACTCTTGGCTGTCATCTTGGCTGTCATCCGTGTTATCTACCATTTCAACCTCAGGGGGATGTGTGAATTCAACTACAAAGTCCGCCAGTGCTTGGCCCTTTACAGCGGTCCGAGGCGTATAATGTAGGTCGAACTGGCTGATTTCTATCGCCCATTTAAGTAACCTTCCAGATGCGTCTGGTTTTTGCAACACTTGTCTCATGGGAAAGTTGGTGATCACGCGTATTGAGTGTGCTTGAAAGTAGGGACGAAGTTTACGAGAGGCTGTGAGTAACGAGAGGGCGAGTTTCTCCATGTCTGGGTATCGTATATCTGCATCCAACATGGCTTTGCTCACATAGTACACTGGGAACTGATTCCCATCCTCTTCTCTGATCAACATTGAGCTGACAACCTCTTTGGATATAGCCAAATACAAGTAGAGAGGCTCGCCGGCCTTTGGCTTTGATAGCAATGGGGGCCGTCCCAAAGATGCTTTAAGGTCGGCGAAAGCCTGTTCACATTCTGGTGTCCACTGGAACCGCTTTCCCCCTTTGAGGACCTTAAAAAATGGCAAGCATTTGTCAGTAGATTTGGAGACGAATCGATTCAAGGCAGCAATTCTCCCCGTTAAGCTTTGCACTTCTTTTGGACTTCGAGGCGATTGCATGTTCAACAAAGTGTTGATTTTGTCGGGATTATCTTGGATTCCTCTCTTATTCACCATGAATCCAAGAAACTTTCCAGACGCTACCCCAAATGCACACTTCCATGGATTGAGCTTCATTCGATATTTCCTCAACACCTCAAAGGTCTCTGATAAATGGCGGATATGATCCGCGGCGACCATGCTCTTGACCAGCATGTCATCGACATACACCACCATGGTGTTTCCCAATTGTTCTGAAAACATGCGATTCACCAGCCTTTGATAGGTAGCTCCCGCATTTTTCAAGTCGAATGGCATTGCTTTGTAGCAATAGAGTCCTCTATCTGTTATAAACGAAGTATGCTCCTCGTCCGATTCACACATGGGGATTTGATTGTACCCGGAGTAGGCATCCATGAAGCTCAGCAGTTCATGCCCTGCTGTTGAGTCAACCAACTGATCTATCGGGGGCAGTGGGAAACTGTCTTTTGGACATGCCTGGTTCAAGTTTGAAAAATCAATACATACCCTCAATTTCCCATTGTGTTTGGGACCAACACAGGGTTTGATACCCACTTCGGATAACGGGATTCTCTGATGAAGCCATTTTTCAACAGCTTCGTGACCTCGTCTTTCAAGGCCTCATATTTTTCTGAACTCATGGGTCGTCTCTTCTGCCTATGGCCGGGGCTTCGAGGGTCAATCTGGAGTCTGTGGCAGGCCTCTTTAGGATCAATCCCAACCATGTCACCATGCTTCCACGTGAATACATCGAGATTTTTAAGTAAGAAATTCTTTAATTGATCTTTGTATTCAATTGGTGAATCCAACCCAATCTGCAATTCCTTGATTGGGTCACGTGGGTCTACGCCGAAGCATTCTAGCCTTTCTGCCGAGGTGGAGCAATTGTCTCCTGCAATTCTTGGGTCCAGATCTTCCAAGTCTTCTTCTAGTGTCATTGTAACATCCTTACTTCCCGAAGGCCCTTCACCCAATCTTTCAGGGTCTGGAGTAGCCTCGGTCATGGCTAAGTCACTGATCATGTTCAAGTTTCGATCTTGAAATTTTCGAATTGCATTTGTGTAACAAGCCCCGGGATTCTGTTTGGCTTCCCCTTACAGTTGCAATGCCATGCTCCGTGGGGAACTTCATGCAAATGTATTTGGTATGCGTTACAGCCCCCAAGTCAATAAGACCAGGCCTCCCAATTGAACCATGATAGGAGGATACTTTGTCAACCACCAGGAATTCCATAGGGATTCTGGAGAGGGTCGGTGCTTGTCCTACTTCAGTTATGAGGGTTATGGACCCTCTGGGGGTTATGCTATCCCCCGTAAATCCGTATATTGGGTCAGGGACTGGAATGAGTGGAGTGCTGATCCCCATTTTATCAAAAGTTACCCCGTAAATCACATTTACCTAGGAACCATCGTCCACCATCATCCGTGATAGCCCATTCCGACTCACCACCACTCTGATTACCAATGCGTTGTTGTGCGGGAAGTGCACTCCAACGGCATCGTCTTGTGAGAATGTGATAGATTCCGTCCGAGGTATCCCAACTGGATGTGAATGGATATGATAATTCACGTTGGCGGGCTGCTTGGCCTCTCTTATATACCTCTTTTGGGAGTTGTTTGTGCTCCCACCTGGGTGGGGGCCTCCCAGTATTGTGTCGATTTCACGAATGGGGAGGTCGGCCACAGGTGGTTCCCGTGTATCTTTAGCATGTGCCGGGGCGGTATCCTGGCCTTTATTCCTATCTCTTTGACGATTGTCAATTCTTTCTTTAGTTGAGTTCTTCCACGGAGCTCTCCTATCAGCTCGGTTGAACTTTTGACCACCAGATTTTTGAGTTCTCCCTGTATCGGGGGGAAAATCACCCCCCTTCTCCCCTGCGCCTTTTGGTCAGCTAACATGTGGATCTCCCTGTAATCCTCTGTTGTGTGACCGTAATATCTGTGGTAGGCGCAATAAGCCCCTATCATGGGCTGTTTTCCACTTCGGCCAATTTCCACTCTCCCTTGAGCACGGGAGGATTTTGAGAAGGGGTGTTAGAGTGCAAGTGAGGGATATCTTCCATGATTTCCGCTGCAAAGCTGGATCTTGTCCCCGGAAATGGACGAGGTGCGCCACCTCGGTTACCGCCGACCCTATCCTTGTTCCCTCCTTTCTTGAGGTCCGCTTCATTGGAATATCCAAGGTTATATCTCCCTTGGGGTGATTATCTCTGGCCCTAGCCATTTCCTTCGATACAATCTCTTCCTTCATCAGGTCTACCAGGGTATTGTAATCCCTTGGTTTCCTACTCCAGACATCCCTCCACAACATGGTGGTCATATCTAGCCCTCCTTTTAAGGCGGAAAACATCTCCGCTTCTGTGATATTTTCGCAGATATGCATCTCTTCAGTAAACCTAGTTAGGTAACTTTTTAGAGACTCGTCCTTTCCTTGCCTCAGATCCTGAAGGCGTTGGAGCGGGAGCTGTCCAGGCCTGGAGGAAACAAAGCCATTTTTAAAAGCCGTCTTCATATCTCTCCAACTGTGGATGCTGCCAGGAGGGAGTTTTTTATACCATCGTATGGCACTTCCCTCGAGGGTCAGAGCAAAGGCTTTACATTTCAGTGTCGGGGTGGCTCCGGCTATTTCCATGCTGGCGCGGTAATTTAGCAGGTGATCATCAGGATCACCTCGGCCAGAGTATTTTCCATTTCAGTGTCGGGGAGGCCCTCTGTGAAGGGACTTACTTCCTCCTCGTCATGCAGCTCGTATGACGGCAGCTCGCTGTTCTCGTCATGACCAGAATACTCCGGATCATGGTATTGGCCATAGAGTGGCGGAGCGTACTCCTGCCTTTGGTGTGGTGGAACGCGGCCGTAGTTTTTCCTTTCATGGCTCTGTAATTCTTTACGAGGATTAGTCCGAACTGCTTCGGCTCTTCTTTCCTGCCTATTCCTAGGCTCACGTGCTGATGCCAATCTTTTCGCTTCTGTACCATGTTGGTCCCTATACATTTGACCCTGCGACAAGACTTCTTCAGCGCGTCGCTCGCGCCTATTTCTAGGCTCTGCGACGTTGTGCCGACCTGGGTCCGTTTGCCCCCGTCGTTGGCCCCTGAATAATCCTCCTATTCGGCTGAAGATACTGCCGGATTTTTCGGGTGAGGCCTCCCTGTGTCTAGGTGGGAGTGGGTTTTGTTCTTCATGTGCTTCATGCTCCGGGTCTTGCTCGTAGGAGGGCTCGGATTCTACCTCGGCATATGCCTGTGGATCTTGATAATAATACGAGGCAGTGGCCGCCTCGGATGGTGAATAATGTGGCTGTGGGTACTGCTGAGGCATCACGGGTTCGTTCGTAACATACCCTCTGGCCATAAAGGCATTCATTGCAGCAATCTGTTCTATCTGCTGCTTCTGCATCTCCAGTATTTGAGCCCCCATGCGTGTCATGTCACGCATCATGTGGCGATTTCGGTGCCTGCGAGGTGGGTCAGGTTGTGCCACTTCCTCATTAGTGTTTTCATGGAGTCCTTGAGGAACCTCGCCCTCGCTGTGTTGGCCACTTCTTCCCCTACGGGGGTTAACATCACCATCACTTTCGTTCATGTTTAGGGAAATTCCTTAATCTTATCTTGTCTTTCAAAGATGAGTGGACTTTCGTTTCAACACTCCCCGCCTTTTCCAAGGTTACTAAACTTATATTTCGAAGTGTTATGCCTTTTTCAAGGTGAATACACTTGTGTTTCAAAGTTTTAAGCCTTTATCAGGGTTCACGAACTTATGTTTCAAAGTTCCTTACCTTTTTCAAGGTTCACGAACTTATGTTTCAAAGCTCTACACCTTTTTCAAGGTTAATTAGCTTATCTTTCAAAGCTCTTGCCTTTTTTCAAGGTTAATCAGCTTATCTTTCAAAGCTCTTTGCAGTTATCCGTTCTTTTGTGAGAGGTTCTTCGTCCTTTTTTTTTAGGACTGCCTTTCTATGTGTGGCTTTTTACCACGTGTTTTCGTGGTTAGCAGTATGGTTTCCCACAGACGACGCCAAAATGTTGATCACAAAATCCGGCTGGACCTTGGACCAACACGTCTCAGCTCCTCCCTCTTGAACACGGGGATCTCCTGCGCACTAGGACAAACAATCAGCTTGCAAAGGGGGCCGAGGTGGCTCCCGTATGCACTCCGATGCCTAAGTCAGTACTCATTTTAGGCGAATATATCTATTGGGTGCGGGAAATATAAGTCTGTAAAAGAGAGAAAAGGGAGTGAGAGAAATATCTTGTACAAAGTGAGAAATTGCTAACCTTTAACTTGGAGACAATCGTGCTTTATTTATAGAGGAACTTGTTATCTCAGATCACGACACGTGGCGTACTTTACACTTGTCATCACCCTAGCTCATGGAGGTGACAGCCTTACTTTTCAACCATAATCATTCCTACATTTCGTAGGGGATGGACACCTGTCACGTCTTGGTAAATGCAGTGTCCCATCACTGACTCCATCTCTCTTCTGGTCAATGCCGTAAAGCGCCCCGACTGAGTATAAAGCACATCGGCTAGGCGTTTAACCAGGTCAGCTAAAAGGGGTTTTGCTTGACATACCACCTCGGCCTTCATCCCAAGGTGATATTTTAGGCCTTAGTTGTGGGTCAAGATCCGTTGGGCCACTATTGGGCCTTCACTGGTGGATCACTGTACCTTTCTTTGAGCCCGGATTCAACACTAACCATATAGGTGGTAACGTTATTTACTTGAAACTTGTAAAACCAACTATATAGGTGGTAACGTAATATATTTAAAATCAGTAGAACCAACCATATAGGTGGTAATGTAATATATTTAAAATCGGTAAAACCAACCATATAAGTGATAACGTTATATAAAAATAATTTAAAACTATTATCTTCAGTATCTGGATTGAACTTTTGTTAACTTAGTTGGTTAGAGACTTGTACTGATAACGTGTTATAAAACTATTATAAAGACAAGAGAGAGATATGGAGAGGTAAGGAAAATTCTTCTTTTTTCAAAATTATCCTTAAACCCCTTATTTATAGGGATGTATAATGATACAATCGTAATAATGTAAAATTTACAAGAGTATAATGATCATTCAAAATAAATCTATATTTTATAACATGAAATTCTATTATTATTAGATTATTATTTCCACATGCTCTAACCCGGAACCTTTACACGCGGCTAATATCTCTGCGGCTCTGCCTCGCACTCGTACATAGACACGCAGAAGCGAAAATAGAAGTGGCGAATTGGAGAACTTCAAATATCACTTTTTGTGCGTTTTTTACCTTAATCTCATTAATCCCAGTTTGTTTCCATGCTCTAAATCAATTTATAATAGGATCAAAGTATTATTTATCTAAGTCTGTTGTTGAAGCAACAGTCTATTCATTATGTTTGATTAAATGCCTGAACTGACTTACTTTATTTCTTTGCTGTAGGAACCCTTGACATATATGGAGTGTAATATAGTAAGCACAGCAGGGAAGACGGTCTTCACAAAGTGAGTCTTTGTTCAGCATTCGAAATTTTATGTATTTATGTTTGTAAGGGAATTTTTGTGCCTATTTCAAGTGAATAACGCGGATAACGTACAAAGAATCGAAAATGAACGTAAATTAAATAAAGAAACAACCTCAATTTGGTAACCCAATTAGGTGAATTACACCTACATCTGGGGCTCGTTACCGAACCCGTTCCACTGGCCAAAACCTTTCAAAAGAGAGGCAAGAATTTACAAGAACTCATGCACAAGTTCGTCTCAAGAAAACCGAACTATACAGCCCCTGTTTTTCGCAAATAAAATCATACCAATCGCGCACAATAATATCCACAAGATGATCTACACAATAACCCAATCACTAATCTAAGTAGATACAAAATTTGGTGTAAAAATGGAGCTTAAACCGAGAAGAAAAGAGAGACAAAATCGCGACCAGAGAGAAGACGGGCTGTGCGTTTTTTAGAGAGAGAATGTCGTCCTTCAGCATCTGCACAAATGACCAAATTAAAGCTTTTATTAACAGAAATTGCACATGAGGTCCTCAAGTTTCACCGGTTGCCATAAGCTGGCCCTCCAAGTTTGAAACTCTTGCAATTTGGGGATCACAATTCAATAATGTTCTTTTATAGTATGGATACTTAAACTAATGTTAATTCTTTGTTGATGTGTACATCATCTTTTATTACAAAGATGTCATTTTCTTGTTAAGTTCTGTAATATTTTGTCTACACAAATATATTTATGAACATAATTTTTGACTTTCTGTTTCCATTTGATAAATGGCAGGATCAAGATGAAAAGTGTTAATAGAATTCAGGGTAATATGGCTGGTTGGAGTTCTGTAATGGATCACCAACTACTGACAAAATCTTATAGAGTTTCATTTTCCAAAAATGCTAAGCACCATGTATCTTGGAGAGTATTTGCCAAGCCGGTTAGTGTGGAGGAAGATTTATCATCAACACTAACAGATAATTTTGCAAAGGACGAAGAGTCTGTGTCTGAGGGTTCACCTGAGGAATCCCCACGGCCTTTAAGTAGTGACGAGGTAAAGTTTACTACCAATCAGTTAAAGGAGAAAATGGGAATGTGAAATCTTTCTGAAGCCTAGATAATGTGCCATCATTATCTACATTTTCTGCCTTGTTATCTCTATTTTACTAGATGTTGATCTTTGATTATTTCCATTAGTACGTTATTTCATGGATAATGCTTTTTAACACAGCCTACTTTCACTTCTTAACAGCTGAAGGCATTGCTGGCTGATTCTGAGCGATCAAAGCTTATCAAGAAACTGAGCGAAGCAAATCAACAGAATCGGTTCTTGAAGCGTCAGGTGAGTTAATGACCTCAAAATATGTCAAAACTTTCAGAGGGTCTATGATGATTAGAATAGATATTTAAGGTCATTATACCATTGATTTGCATTTGTCCTGTAATAGTTTGTTGGAATAGTTTCACATATTATAGTGCTACTTCAACTTAAATTCTGAGTTCATTGCATTGTCTGTGCCACAAGCGAGTAAAATACGCAACATTATGTCTGCTTTCTTCATGATGAAAAGGATGAGAAGAAATCAGATAGACCTGACCTTTCTGCATAGCAAAGAATTTTCTCATCAGTGAGCCAAAATTTCAATATTGGATTCATTTTATACCTTGTATTGGAATGGACATAGTCACAAATGAATGTGAAGTAGAAAGAAGGTGGTAAGTGGTAATAATTGGATAATAGTCAATATCTATCCAGAGTAAAGGAAGATTTAGAAGATGTACGGTGCTGACCCTTAGATACCTAAAAAATGTAAGTCAACTATGAGGTACATGAGCATGTTTTAAGTAATATGTAAATGAAGTACTTCCAGTACAAATAATTATATTGGTCATAGATCCCATTCTCAACTGTCTTTTTGAATCATAAAATTTATAAAGTGAATGATTCTTTATAGAAACCCTGTCATAAACTTTTTTGAGCTCACGAAAAATTATATCCAACTTTTGTTTTGAAGTAAATGACTACGTCTGTAGATTTTCCCTTCATAAAATCAGATTGTTTCTTTGATTTGTACTCAACAACATTCTCGCATAGTTTTATTGAATAACTTACAAATTTAATACCTAAAAAATTTGTGCAATTTTTATAATCTTCTTTACCCTTGTATACATTGACTAGCATTCTTCACACATCAAACATGTTCTCTCTTTAAGGTTTTACAAAATAATTTTATCAACCTGTAAAGTTTCACACTGCTATAGGATTCAATATAGTGTTGTTGCTTTCTCTTCTTTGTCTTGAGTTCTTGAATCTTGATCCATCAAGTGTAGTTGATAATTGATATATCTATCTTCAATAAAATTGGAAATATTCTCCAAGTAATTCTTGCAAAGAACTTGTCACAATAGTTCATCGATTTTCTCGTGATCTCACGATTCTAACCATTAAGAAATATATAATTTTCATTCTTAAATAAATCGATTTGAAACTCTACTTCTCTTTTCAATTGATATATGTTATATATTGTTTTTTCTCATCTTTGTGTTGATTGGAAAGGAAGCTATAGATAATTATGATGTTAGATATGGGTTCTGTTTAAATATGACAACTGCCTCAATATAAACCTTATAAACCAATGATGTACTGACAGCGACATGTCATGTTAGTATGTTAGTATTTTTCGGAAAAATACTAACATGACATGTCTCTGATATGTCGATTATATTCTTCATTTATATAGTATAAATTTAGTTTATACTTGTTATTAATTTTTCTTGTTCAAATCTTTGAAATAAGAGTACCTATTTGTTATTTAATAATAAATTTGAGTAAAAAATATAATATTTTTGGTAAAGAGGGAAAAATGACCATGGTAGAGTGTCATATCAACATGTGTCTTACAGAGAAGCCATTCTAGTTGAAGTATCCCTGTAACAGTTATAAACTCATGTTTATAGAAAAGCTAGTGTTGGGTCTGAAGTTGAATAGAAACTGGATTGAGGCAATATATATTAGTTGCCTTCTGGGTGCCAAAAGTAACTGTAAGATCTGTGCATTCAATTCTTACGCATACGCAATAACAAAAAGAGTGAAGGGAATCAAACATGTTATGAAGCCAGTGTAGCTCAACGTTAGTTGTCTATTAACTGAACTAGGAATATAAAAGGTTTTCAAACCTTTGAAAGAATCAAGTTGGTGTCTTGCATTTGTGTGATTAATTTTCATAATTTTGATTTTTTTTATTGTTTGACTTGGTCAACATGAAGTGTGAAATTGGTACTTCTATCAAGATAATGCAATGCATAATCTTGCTTCAGATTGTTTTGTTACCAATGGCATGTGTCTCTGCAGTTGCTAACAACGGAGAACTCATTGATTAGTTTCAAAAGTGAACTTGCCACTATGGAACTTGAGATACAGGTTTCCTTCTTCAATAGTTACTTCACTGCACTCTAGTCCTTTAGGATATTAGTTGGGCCATGTTTGAATATTTGAGAACAGTATTCGATATTCCTATCATCTGCAGGCTCTGGTTAGTTTGGCTGAAGAAATTGCTAATTACAATATTCCAGATGGTTCACGAAAGATTAACGGGAAATACATTCAGTCTCACCTTCTTTCTCGATTACAAGGTATAAACAGTATATGTAAATATGTAAGATCTGACTTTTTTATGAGTTTATATTCTAATCATGCATTTCTGCTCCCATACGGTAGATTGGAAGTGAATATTCTTTCTGCAGGTGTAAAAAAGTAATCAAGAAAACGAGGGGCATCCATGATCGTTTTGGTTGAGCTACTTTTAAGCTCTGCTATGTTGGTGCATAATATAAAATAAAAATGTGGAAATGTAAAACGAACAAAAGAAAAAGAATGATGCTACCAATCTCATTTTATATACGAGAATTCTATGTTGCTCAAAAAGATAATGTGAAAGTGTACAGTAAAAGGCGAGGGGCATCATCTACCAGCTTGGCTGAGTAGTTGTAGGCAATACTATGTTCTTTATGCTTTTTAACCTTTTTTTTACCTGTTTTTTCTTGATATATTGTGTTTACTGTGGCAAAAGCTGTTCAAGAAAAAATGAAGGAACAGATAAAGGATGTGGATGCTGCAGAACCCAAGGAGGTTCCTTTATTCTGGTCTGGAGTAGCGGAGGTAAATAAAGAGAAAGTTTCCTTGCATTTTTTTAATGTGAAAGCATATTTGTAATTGGAATGCTTGTGATCATCTAGAACGAGTAATAATCAAAAGTAACATTTATGATCAAAGCATCTAAATTGGTTCCACTGTGCATCACCAATAATATATATCGAGTTGGATTTTTCATTTCTTAAGTTCATTAATTTCTTGTAATGGTAAGCATGAGAAGCCTTGGTGGATTTTAAATTTCAAAAATTGGAACAAAGCCGACCATAATACGAAGAATGATATAATTGTCTTCATGGCTAGTAACTATATTTGAACATTTTTTTTTTTTTTTTTAAATGTAGAGATAAGTGATAAAGAATTTAATTCAGCAAGCAAGTCTACACCAGAAAATGATCCTTAAACGATTCTCTGTGGTGTATATGAAAGCATGCTCAAGTAAAATTATTTACCATCATCAATATCGAGTTCTGTTATTTGGAAATTTCTGTAGCAATGTGAATAATTGTGCATGATGTTATTCTAGTAAAACTTTGCTCATAAAATTTTTAGTATATTACTATTATTTACTAGGGAAATTTAAATTTCTAATCTCGTAATTGTGTGTCAGAGTGTGCAAATCATGGGCTCCTTTGATAGCTGGAGTGAAGGAGAGCACCTCTCTCCAGATTATACTGGTTCTTACACAATGTTCACAACAACATTAATGCTCAGACCTGGAAGGTACCATTTTATTTAGTTCTGCAAATCATTAATTATGATGGTCACAATGTTTCTATTTTTGATTGTTAAATCACACATCAAAAAGCTTAAGATGTTGAAGAGAGAATAAGATGTTGAACCACCTCATCCAAAAGTTACGTTGGTAGAGAAGTGTTGAACAACATCATCTAATAGAGAGTGCGGCATGTATATTATTTAGATATTATCTTCGGTATACCTCCTCAAATGCAGACATGATTTTTTTTCCCTTTCTCATCAAAGCCTAACACGAGCACAATTATATAGAATGGGTGAACGTAAGAGTTAAACCATGATCTTTGCTTGTTGTGAAACCACGACAACATGGTAGGAGAAAAGCTGTAATTTCGTATGCCAAAGAAATACAAATACATTGTGTATAAACGTATATTTTAAGGCTAAAGAATAAAAACAAATTGGTACAATCTTCCTAAGAAATTGATAATAAATGCTACAGAGTTTTATCTCTTAAAATATGGGATTTATCCTCACTACTTTTGACTCAAAATAGCATAAAATAACTATGCTAATTGATGTAGGATGCTAAGGCAGATTGGCAGAACTGTATGGGAAGGGGAAAGGGAAGAGAAGAAGAGAGAAGAGGGAGAGAAGCATTGATACGTGAGGAAAATATCAATTAATCATATATCAAAATTGTTTGAATCACATCGCATAAACCCCCTTTATATAGGCTTTTAAGTATCTTATTTTAAGTAAGAAATATATTTTAAAACTTGTTAAATCAAATTTGTTAAAGTACACATCAAAATTGGAAACTAAATATAATAATATATAGGGAAAATTGCAGTCACGGTCCCAAACATTTTTTTCGTAAACTTTACCCAAATCTTCACTTTGTACCACCTGTAGTCCCAAACCTTTAATTTAGTCATGGGAGAAGAACAAATGGATGGAAAACATTCAAGATTCTATTAGTTGACTTAAAAATTGATTTTGACCAGATCTAGAAAGGGTAACATAGTAGCATTGTATTTTTAATATAAACTAATACAAATAAGTAAACAAAAAAGGAGAAGAAAAGAAACAAAATAAAATTATTCATCTTCTTCTCACCCCCCATCCATGTCCCCATCCCCACCCTCCAACACCGACCATCACCACCTCACGCAGACACCGCCACCAGTTGCTGCAACAAACAATTGAGTCAGGAAGCCTGTTGATTCGAACTTTAAACTCGTCATATTCATGTTTACAAAACTTTGCAGCTTCTGCCATAGCCTCAAATGTCAGAAGAGCACCCCCATTTGGAAACATAACTAGAAAGCTTGTCAATTGGGTAATCAGCAACAAGAATAGAAAGAATAGTGTTTGCAGTAACAAGTGGTGGTTCTTTCACGATTAACGGCACAAATTTGGAAGTTGGTCGAGCAGCCAAGAGAATGCAAACCAAATCTCATAGATAACTGACATGAACCATAGCACGTTGACTTGCTCGTCGTAGATGACGAGGATTTCAACCTCAGAGCCTTCTTGACCTTACTTGCCGCAAATAACGTCAGCGACCTCTGAATCGATGGGGAAGGCGTCATCTAATGCGACCTCTCGATGGTCCTTTCAAAATTGGAGATGTGGCGGGTTTGCTCTAGAGCTCCGACAGGCTCCAATTAAGACCTCGTATGCTATCTCTTAAAGCTTTGAAGGGGATAGATCTAGACCCAACTTTCCGAAAGGATTGGGTGGGTTACAATTATAATTTCATTTGATTTATGTGGAGGGTTTTGTTTGGGATCTTCAGCACTTTCCATGGTTGTGGTGGCTGTGGCTGGTGGCGGCGGCAGTTGGTAGCGGTGGATGTGGGAGGCGGTGTTGGTCGGTGTTGATGGAGGGTGGGGGTGGGAAGAAGATAAATAATTTTTATTTTGTTTCTTTTCTTTTCCTTTTTTGTTTACTTATTTGTATTAGTTTATATTAAAAATACGAAGTTACAATATTACCCTTTATAGATTTGGTCAAAATCAATTTTTAAGTCAACTAACAGAATTTTGGATATTTTTCATCAATTTGTCCTCTCGTGACTAAATTAGAAGTTTTGGACTGTATTTGTGGGTAGCACAAAGTGAAGGTTTGGGTAAAGTCTGCGAAAAAAGAAAAGGTTTGGCTAAGAAGGACAATCTTTGTTCTTGAGCAAATAGCGAAACCAATCATGTGAAGACAATTGAAACTGAAAATTATTCTTAATCAGATCAAGGGAAACTGTCTTTCCTTTTAATCAAATATGGATGAGGAACCTATTAAATAAAATGTGCAACTCTACAAAAATGTCACGAAATTCATAAGAGCACAAAGCACTAGCACAATAGTGCTCTATAAAAACAAATGAGTGCAATATCGGTAGCTCGAATAAGCCTCGACAAGGAAACAATTCTACTGCATTGAACATAAATTTTTTATACAAGTGCGATGACCAGTTAAAAAGATTTTGTTCAAGTGAATGATCTAATTTTTCCTTTACATGTGTTGAAAACTTTCTAAAGAAGCACATAACATGGCATAAAAAAAAAACCAGGATAGTTTCCGTGTCTAAATAGTGTGTCAAATGCAATCTCATTATGTTAATTAGTGAAAATAATTTGTTTTTTAAACTCGAAATGAAAATTAACAAGGTATGGAGTTAAAGTAATATGACGATAATTAGTAGGTCATAACCAAATGTCAATAGGAGGAGTGTGTGAACGAACAATGACCTTGAAAAATGTAGCAACCAGGGAAGTACCATTTAGTGGAGTTAAAAAAGTCGTATCAAAGCTTATGTTAGTCACATAAATGATTAGGCAAGATCAACTTCGAAATCGGGGACATGTGGACTGTTAAGCCTAGGTTGTAAAACCAAAGATAATTCCTCATCCCTGCTATTTATATATTCAATTGGCTCAACAATAGAAATCTCTATTTCTTCCTCAAGAGTAACACAACTAGACTTAGAAGGTGACTATCGAGACCTAGGCGATAGACCTAGCTTATGACATGTTCGACGAAGATGGATGGATATGTCTCATAGGTTGGCTTGTTGGTAAGCGATGTCTATTGGTTCATGCAAGATTTCAGGATTCAGACCATCCATAAACCCAAACGTTGTGATATGTGGAGCTTCATGAATATAACAATTGTGCAATAAGTTTTGAAGTGGACTAGTTACACACTAACAGTGGACATATCTTGCCTACACAGTGCAAAAAAAAATCAATTTAATAGTCGAGTTCAATAATACACATGGGCATAATTATTACTTAAGCTTCCTTTCATCTCATCCCACAAAGTGATACGATGCTGACCTAGGTTATCAATGTTATGTCAAAACTCAAAAGGACTTCCAATAACACCTAGCAGATCTAATAAGTTGTGAAAGTCAAAGACTTGTTCGAGATTATCGAGCCAATCATGAAAATACTCAAAGTCTAATGAGATCATCAAAGTTGTTCAAATAACTTTGAAGTAAGAAATATCTAATAAAAAATGTTAAATCAAACTTAATTACGTTTTCTATAATACGCATCAAATTGAAAACTAAAATAATAATATTTTAATATCCATCACAAACAATCTTCCTCAAGTTGGTTCGAAAGTATCTAGAAAACCCGCATGCCTGCCAATGCATCAAAGTACGTCCTTGACAAACTCTTAGTGCAAATTTGTGTGTGTTGGGACAAATGTCATGCAAATTATTCCACTTTCTATTTTTCCTTAATTAAGAGTCTAACAATCAGTCTATCAATCAGTACTGGGTAAATCAGGTGGACAAATGTGTGTGATCGGACAAATGTCATGGAAATTATTCCGCTTTCTATTTTTCCTTAATGAAGAGTCTAACAATCAGTCTATTAATTAGTATTGGGTAAATCATGTGGACAAATAGCTGAGGCTGACGGACTGGAAAATTTCGGTTGTGATTGTGGACAAGAAAATTTCGGTTGTGATTGTGGACAATTTGAAAAACTATCTTCCTTGGAAAGCTCATCTGAAAAGGTTTTAAACACAATTATTAATTGAAATTTAGTCTTAAACACTGATACATATATTTTTGTTGTTTTTAAGGTATGAAATCAAGTTCCTAGTAGACGGCGACTGGCAACTATCACCAGAATTTCCGACTGTTGGTGAGGGGTTGACACAGAACAATATATTGATAGTGGAATAGCTTCAGTTTGCTACTGCTCCAATCAGATCATGTTTCCTAGTATGGATATATGCAGATAAGTATTCCATAGATCATTTTAGCTGTTCTGATCTGATGGTGAGTCCATGTATAGAACCAAAGGCTCAAAAGCGGTTATATATGTCTCGGATGATTGTTTCTGCTGTTCATACCGGTTTTTATCGGTTTCTGGGACTGCATCAATTAAGTTTGAAGTCTTGAACTTTGCACTTGAGATAATCTATCTTGTGTATCAGAGATTATGATATTATGATCATAGTATGTTCAATTCTGTGTAAATCAGTCAGAATGAAGTGATCTTGGATTGTTTCAAGAGTGTGCAAAAGTGTTCTTATTTTAGTTTTGTTCTCTCTTTTTCATATGGTTTGGGGAGTTTTTTTTAAGGCTCTCTTTAACCCGATGTGTCGATAGTGGTAAAGAGTGCCATAAAAGATGGTGTTAGGGTGTGGGATGATTAACATAGTAACATATATGTTATCATACAAATAATATATAGATGTAATGTTATCAGACAAATCATAAAATAATGTCACTATAGAATGGTAAAATTATCTGCCATGTCTCGCATGGGAATCTCGCTTGTCTAGAATCTTTATAAATAAATAAATGCGTTAATCAATAATAAATGAAAAAAAATAAATGCGTTTTCAGCAAATTTGAAAACAAAAATAAAAATAAGAAATATAAAACATTTTTGAAAATGAAAATACAAACAGAACGTCACCTAAAATTTGCAAGTTTCAATAAAATCTGCAAAAATCAATTTACGTTAATCAATAATACCCTAACAAAATAAGTATTTACAATACAAAAAGTCAAAACGAAATGTTTAATAAATGAGCACATGATACACTATAAGAAAGATGGTTGAATTTGGAGTTTCAAAGCAAAAAAAAAAAGAAGAAGTGTAATTTGAAGTTGTAGATCAAAAGTTATACACGTTTGAAGACAATGACAGGTAAAGCAAATACGAGAATGAGTAAATTAAAAGAAAAGTGAAATTTAGGAATTAATGTACAAGAGAATCTAAAGTAGAAGGACCTAAGTTGCAAATAAATTAGAGCATTTTCGAAAGAAATTTCAAAAATTGAGCACTAAAATGATAAATTTTGAAAATTAGGGGATCAATAATGTAATTAAAGTAGGTACCAACATGAAAATAAGACAAAAAGGTAAAAGAAAAAAAAAAAAAAATCTAATATGAGTTGACATTTTTTACCCAAAAAAATTGTCTTTATTATACAATTAGGCATATCAAAAATAGAAAATTAACAAAATGGTATATGGTGTAAGAATTTTAAACATAAATGGTAGTTTGCGTCGTTTTGAAACGTTAGTAGTATATTTGAAATTTTTGATAAATATGAGTGATATTTGGTGTAATTAATCCTTTAACGAAATAAAAAAAAGAAAAGGACAATGAAAGAAGACCTCATTCATTTAGTTTTGAAGTCATTTTAATAGAAAACAGAATAACTCGTTCCAATAAATTAAAATTAGCATAATAAGTAAAAATTCATCTAAGCAACAATTCAAGAATACCCTTGGAAAAAACAGAGCGCTGTCCACTAAGTTGTTCCGAGACCTGTAAAAAAAATAATACATTTCTATCTTTTGCAATAAACCAAGACAGAAAGGGAAGCTAGAAGAACGGGTTCTATGTAGCTAGAAAAATATACATTTCTATCTTTATACGCCGACCAAAACGTGGTCTAACATAACAATAAATGACGTCGTTTTGCTTCCCACAGGCTCCATACCACGTCATTTAAGCTAGCATCAAGGTGATGTCAGAAATGATGTAAAATGAACAGTGTTTTGGCTTTAACTCTTTTATAATATAGGATTATTTGTTTATATAATTTTAATTAAAATTATATTTAAATAATATCAAAACTAATCAATTAAACGTGTGGTAAATGGAATTTTTAATCTCGTCCTCCTTGCCTTTCAAAAATCCTAACATCAAGCCAGGACGGAAATGATGTTAGAAATCTAATACGATCTAAACATGCTATATGTACATTAGCACTTAGATCGAATGTGGAAATGAAAGGCCAAAAACATATGTCACATCAAGCCAGGACGGAAATGATGTTAGAAATCTAATACGATCTAAACATGCTATATGTACATTAGCACTTAGATCGAATGTGGAAATGAAAGGCCAAAAACATATGTCCAGCCATTGATGCTTGCTTTAAACTTTTTGTAGTGGCTATCAAATTTTCTAAACTCCTGTAAACTCACTTAAATGGTGTATTTCGATGAATGCGGAGCTTAGGGACCCTAAGACCTTTTTGCTTCTATTTTTAGCAAGGTTCTAAAATACGTAATGCGTTGCGATGCATCAAGAATTATAAATTTAGGCGTGTCAATGCAAAGAATAGTCGTCATAATGTGTTTTATACTTTTAACAATATTTTATTACATAAAAACTAAATACACAAATAATATAAAATATATAAATAATTTTCTTTAACTTTAGAATTACTAACTCAAAAAAAATAGATATTTATGGTTGATAATTTTATTTATATTATACTATTTGTTTCAAAATGTCAAAATATTTTAATACTTATAAAATAAGAAAAATAATATTTGAATAATAATTTGAAGAGAAAAGTCAAACAAATAATGGTAAGAAAACAATTAAAAAAAGGAAGCAAAGCATTTTAAAAAGCAAGAAAAAGTCTATCAGTTCCCATCCCACATCGGATGTTGATATGGAATGTGAACACATATTATCCTTATAAAGGGGCTGTTCAGTGGTAAGCTGAATTAAGTTTGCAAAGGGATTGCATCTATTTATATGCAGCCTCTAAGTATAGTTTTATTTATTTATTTAAATAACATTGGTTCAATCGGTTTCTAACTGATTGGATTTGAAAAATAACAGTTTATTATTGGTTCTTAACCATTAATCACCGATTTTTTCGATTTATATTCAGTAAAAAGCATTATTCCGCACATATGAGTAATGCGAGGCGTTTTCCTCATGCATTGAGCTAATGCGCACCTAAGCGACGTTTATTCCCGCATTTTAGAATACTGATTTTTAGATCTTTCCATCAAAGATTCACCTGAAAAATAACTGAAGGCAGTTGATATACGAACCACTCCTTGATGTGGGTGATTTTGCAAACATGAATGTTGCAAAATTGGGGTGGGAGAGGTTTAAAGAACTTCTTCCCACTCCTTACGGAAACCCACATCCAACAAATAACTTCTCACTTAGTTGTCTGTTCGCTAAAATCGTGTACCGCAAGTGCACGGGTCGCGTTCAAGTAATAAAGTGGACTTTTTGAGTCCGAATTGTCGATCCCACGAGGAATGTATACTTCGATTACACATGCTAGTTAATTTAATTCTAACAATGAAGTCACAAAATGAAGTTTTGGATTTTGGTTTTGAATGCGAAATTTAAACAAGTAAATTCTAAATTATAAAGATAATGCGGAAAATGATAAATTAAAATAGTTGGGATTCATGATTTCATTTAAACGACACTTAATTAATTTTCAAGTTTTGTAAATAAAATTAACTACTCAAAATAAATGCATGACATTAAACTTAAATTTAAATGCGCAAAATTAAACGACATAAATTAAAGTGCTTGAAATTAAACGGCAATAATTAAAATGCATGAAATTAAATAGCACAAAATAAGCAAATAACTATAAAAATAACTAAGTGCAATTAAAATTCCATCAATCATCCCAACAAGTAAAATTTAGCTAGACATGCGTTGAAAAATAAAAATAACAAAAAAACATTAAAAATAAAACCCGGAGTTTGAAGATTGTTGAAATTTGCATAAAGGTCCTCCAACTATCAAGCTAAGTGCAAATCAGTCCCTAAACTTTATTTCTTTGCAAATCAGTCCCTGCCTTCTTCCTTGCATCTCCAGCCATGTCTCAGCACCTATTTCCTATCTATCAGCAACAGCAGCCTGCAATCTTGCCTTCTTCCCCGTAAAACAGCAACAGCTGCTTCTAGCAGCAGTGGTCTCCAGAGGTAGCACGGCAGCAGCAGCACGTTTCCAGTTGCAGGCAGCAACTCTTCAGCCTTGAACCAGTAACTCCTCTGCACGGTCTGTTTCAGTTGGTTGCTTCCAGTTAGCAGCAGCAAATTCCTTCAGTTATCAGCAACTCCTCCCGGTTTCCTAGTCTACCTCGCAGGCTAGCAGCAAGAGCAGCTGCTGTCACCAGCTGCAACCAACCCCGTCTGGTCTCCTTCCAGGTTCTTCACTGCTGCTGTCACCAGCAGTAAACATCCACCGGTCTCACCCTCCAGTTCTCTCCTCGTCTGTCTGCTTCTCGTTTCTGTCTATGTGTATATATCTCTATCTAATGAATCGACCCAGCAATTTCACTTTTCCAGCAGTAGCAATTGCTGCTGTCACCAGCAACTGCCGTCAACCTGCTTCCTCCTCGCAATGTCCAGCTTCCTCCTCTGCAGTTCAATCCCCGGTGGTTATCAAAAGCCACTGTCACCAGCTCTTCAACTTCACCCCCGGTTTCTCCTTTTCCCAGTAAACACAGCAGCTGCTGTCACCAGCTGCAATCCCCCCACCCCCCTTCTTCTACTCTCTACTATGTGTATATGTATATGTAGATCCTATCAGCCTGCAGAACCTCGTTCAGCTCACTACCCCCTTTCCCATCATGCCTTGTTCTCTTTTTTCAGATCTCCCATCCTCTGTCTCTCAGCACCGCTTTTTTTATCCACAGGACCACAGCCCATGTTTTCTTGTCATTTCTAGCGCATGTCATTTTTATTTTGCAGCCCAAGTCCTCAACATTTGGCAATTGTGCACTTTGGTCCCCAACTTCATGTTTTTGTATGAGATTGATCCATTTTCACTCATATTCATAAATTAAGCAATCATTTTGCTTTCTCTTGTGGTTTTATCCTTGAATCTGAGTAGTAGACATTGGTCCTCAACTTTTTGGGATGTTGCAATTAAGTCCTCAAACTTTTGATTTCTTTCAATTTGGTCCTTGAGCGTCAAATTTGCTCATCTTTAAGCTCAATTGCTTTCCAATCTTGTCCATTTTCTTTCCAATTGAGTTTGTACTTAATTGTACAAGATAAACACAATTTATAAGTAGATATTTGCTCAATTTGTCAATTAAAGTGCTAATTTAGGAACTAAATAAGTGTGTAAAGCACACTTATCATTGTCCATACACTACGAGGAGGGAGGGAGGGAGGGTAATACGTCTTGTTATTTTACAAGTAACAGTGTTACATATTTGCTGGCACAAAATCGTCGCATCTACCATTGACCACCACCTCCTCCCCTTCTATATATACCACTGACCTTCACTATATTTGTTCGAGCCCTATTTTTTGATAAAATAAATTTTGTACTAGTGATTTTTTTAGACAATGTGGAGTTAAAATGTAAGAAATTTTTTGAATTAGTAAAATTATTTTATTTTGATTGTAACGATCCGAGTTGCCTTATAGATCGACGACTGTCCCCACTGTACTATCATGGATCTTTTCAGCATGTTTTGTTCTCACTCGCATGCTCCCTGAGAAAAATTCTCATGGGGCCACCCATCATAGAATTGCTCCAAATCAAGCACGTTTAACTGTGGAGTTTCTAACGATGGATTTCGACAAACAAGGTGCGCCTTATTATAAAATCTTTTAAACTTTTCCTGGTCTAGGTATTACAATCACCTCCCCTTAGATTCGCGAAGTTCTCGTCGCGCTTAAATCATCTGAGAATTCGTTGGGATTTTAGAGGTGTCTCCTACAAGTTCAAGAGGTGTCTCTCGTCCTATGACGTAGCACCTTGTCCCGCATAGTACTTAGTTCCTGATTTTTTACTGCGATCGCCTCTGATACCATTTGTAACGACTCGGGTTGCTTTTTGGATCGACGACTGTTCCCACTGTACTAACATGAGTCTTTTCAACATGTTTTGTCTTCACTTGCACGTTCTCTAAGAAAATTTCTCAAGTGGTTACTCATTATAGAATTGCTCCAAGCCAGCATGCTTAACTGTGGAGTTTCTAACGATGGATTTCGAAAAAAAAGGTGCACCTTGCTAGTATGAGTAATATCTATCAATTTTTTTAAGTTTTTCCTGACCTAGGTATTACAAAGATAATCTAAAATTGCAAATGAGTTTTAAAGAATGGTGCTCAATAGGACTTATACGTGTGATTTTGTTAATTCCATGATCCATCCAAGCCTCTTGGGATTCCATCCTAAGTTGCCGGGTGAAATTTATTCACATTTTAAGACCTCGTTCTCTTTACTGTTTTGAGTTTTCGATTTTTGGAAATATCGAAAACGCATTCACTTTTCCCATTTTCAGAAACGCATTTTTCAAAACACCAAAAAAAATACAAAGGAAACTCAAAACGAGTTTATTGCGTTTTGGATATTTTGGGTTAAAAAGTCCAAAACGACCAAAACGCGCGTTTTGAATTTTTTTTTTTTTTTTTTTGAAAATTTGAGACACTTCCTTCACTTGAAGTTCTTATATTATTTTGCCATTATATATAGATCTATGTTAAGATTTTTTTTTTTTTTTAAATTTATTTATTTATTATTATTATTTTTTTAAATGTGAGATACTTCATCTACTTGAAGTTCTTATGTTATTTTGTAATTATATATAGATCCATGTTAAGATTTTTTTTTTTTTTTTTTTTTTTTTTTTTGTAAATTTTTTTTTTTTTTTATTATTATTATTTTTTTTTTGTAAAAGTGAGACATTTTCTTCACTTGAAGTTCTTATATTATTTTGTCATTATATATAGATCAATGTTAAGATTTTTTTTATTTTTTTGTAAAGGTGAGACATTTCATTCACTTGAAGTTCTTATATTATTTTGCCATTATATATAGATCCATTTTAAGATTTTTTTTATTTTTTTATTTTTGTAATTTTTTTTATTTTTTTATTTTTGTAAAAGTGAGACCCTTCCTTCACTTGAAGTTCTTATGCTATTTTGCCATTATATAGATCCAGGTTAAGATTTTTTTTTTTTTTTTTTTAAATTTTTTATTTATTTATTTATTATTATTATTATTATTATTATTATTATTATTTGTAAATGTGAGACACTTTCTTCACTTGAAATTTTTATGTTATTCTGCCATTATATATAAATTCATGTTAAGATTTTGTTAGTATGAGGTTAAATTTTTGTTTAGCTGAAACAATATTAATGATGAATTTATTGACATAGAGAACTAACTGATTTATTAACATTAAAATTAATGTAATTCAACAAATCAATCATTTTTTACATATAAAATATCACAAAATAAATATATCAAAAAATTACAAAGTAAACACATTTTTCAGTTTTCTATTTTTTAAAACAGTTTTTCAAAATCACAAAGAGAACATGTTTTCAGCAATCCCAAAACAAACAACCAAAATCCAAAATTCAAAACAAAATCCAAAACTCAACATTCAAAATCGAAACACAAAGAGAACGGCCCCTAAGTTTTTCATCGTTCAATTTTGTGATTTGGTCCCCAGTTTGTTGTTTTCATGCAAATTAGTCCTCAGCTTCAAATGTGAATATCTTCGAGTCTGGTGTAATATTTCCCAACTTTATGTGAATCTTGCTTCTCCTTATGATTTTTTCTACCTCTGAAATGTGATCCATTTTATTTCTATTTTATGTTAAACTCAAAATTATATTATCTATTTTCCAAAAAAAAAAAAAAATTATATTATCTTATAGTGTGTGTGTGGGGTAAAAAGATTTTTTTTGAAATGAATAGTTATTTTTAGGAGAATTGATGATTAAGATTTGATTGAAAAGTCAAATATTATGGACTTGACATTTCATGAATGATTGAGATTGAGTAATGTAGAAAAAAGAAAAACTTTTAAAGAGAACCTAACAAAGGCAGCATATCATTTGCCTTGAGGGTATTTTCATAGAAAATAAAATTCTCATGTGCTATCACTGAAGTTCCACATTTCACATATTTTGGTTTTTCATGCTTCAAATCACTTCTTTTTGTATAACTAGAGTGAAGTCGTACTCCGTACGAGAAATGTGTATTTGTTGTATTAATTAGTGTCATTGAATGAACGAAATATAACATTTAAAATGCACAAAAGAAGATGTTAAAATATAATTAATTTTATAGACACTGAAAATTATATCACAATGCACCGACTCTGTGGAAAGAACAAAAAATATATACACAACGTGATAGATATGTGTAAATTGAACATCTATTGGATTGGTAAACAATAAGTTATGAAAGCCTGTTGAATGATGAAGAGCTCGTATTCAAATGAAGACCATCACTATAAAATAAAATATTTTACTGTAACAGCACAAACACCTAAAATGTTAATTTTAAACATACAATTATTTAACAGCATAGATTACAAACACATGATGACATCTAAGAGTTGAACCATGCATATAACAAAGTGACTTGTAAAATAACGCATGCATTGATCCAATTTGCTAGGATACCACAATTTTATAGTGTATATACATGTACAATTATATCGTTTCTAAGAACCACGTCTATAACCGTCCAAAAAATGTGGTTACAGTTGGCGAGGACCGCGAGGTAGACCTTGTTTCCCTTTTCTAAAAAAAAAGATTTGTGAATTGATATATAATATAATATAATATATAAATAAATTGGAATAAAATTCAGTAAGTGCAAATGACGAAACACTTCCCTAAGGAAATGATTCAATGAACAATGCATATTTAAGTAACTAACAGGTACATATAAGGCTCACACCATACTCGTTGAACATATAAGGCTCAATTGTCAACGGCCAATTACAAGTTTTTCGTGACAATTTTGTTCCAATACAATACAATACAATACACTTCTATATTTAGCTCCTTGTCCTCAAATGGTGGAAGGATGTTAATCAGTATATTAATTCTATATTTACGTCCTAGTCCTTAGATGGTGGAAGGATGTTAATCATACAAGTTATTATTAACTTAGCATGAACATATAAAAAATAAAGATTTAGAAGGACGGAGCAGCAGCAATACGAAGCAAGACATTATCCAAAGTTCAAATTTTCAACTTGAGAAATTTGATTCATGCTACCAAAGATGTCAATATGAACGATGAAGGGAGTCATGAAATTCAGAAGAAACAAGAAAACACCCGTAGATCCTCTTGAACAATGAGAAGATACTTTTATCACATGTTTTAGTGATGTAACATCACGGTCATTAGCGAGAATATTTTTGAAGTCTGCCAACAACTTCCCAAATAGAGAAGTCATGGGCGATGAACATACTGAAATAAATTTAGAAGGTATATTCATTGTTTATAAGTTGACTGGACAATTTGAAAAAAATAAAAAAAAAAATTATGAAGAGATTTTCCGTCATGATCATCATAATCCAATTTACTTAAGTTCACAAATGAACAAACTATGTGATGGAGAGAAGCAAAACTTGGGAAATATGGAAATAACTAAAGAGAGGAAAGATGCACAAGAATATTCAGTATAATTTAAAGAGGGATCATATTAAATTAAAGTATTAAAATTTCATCAGATAGCAAAGTTAATCAATTTGACATGTGATGTGGACAATGGAAATGTAATTCACCAAATGCAATCAAAAGGTCAGTCAATATATCCACTGAACCTAAATCAGATACGTCTAAAGAGGCAAAACACGGAACCGAGACGTAATCCTTCATTATATGGAAAAAATAATAGGTGAATTAACATACTTGATTGCAATGGTGAATCTGAAAAGAATATAATGAATTTGCAAATAGATTAATGATTACATAAACACTGGTTGATGGTTTGCATTAAACTCGAGAAATGACATCAGTAAAAAGGAAGTGACTTTTTTGCATGAAATTATAATTAAGGTGTGTTTGACTGCATGAGAAAAGGTGGGGGAAGGAAATATTTTGTACCAAAATTCCATGTTTGAGTGTTTGATTGACAAAATTAGCATGGAAATAATTTTTCACCCCAAGGCAAAAAAGTACAGATTCTCGTTGAAATCATTGAATTTGTTTTTATAGGGTGGAGGCGTAAAATGGATTCTATGGAAATGATTTTCATTTTTCTTTTCCACCTTCCAATGAAACACACCCTGTTGAAATGTAAACTTGATTTATGTGTCATTTAAGTTGTTGGATCATATGTTGTATTGTGTTTAAGTCCAATTCAATCCAAAAAATAAGTCCATGTTGTAGTAAGTCCAATTTGGTGGTCCACATTCTAGAATCATTGATAGCTAGAACTCTCCATGGATTCTAGATGATCCATGCTCTAGAATTCTCTATACTTGAGTAAGTGGTAGAAGTGTGTAGAATTTGGAATTAAATAATAAAGTTGAAAATGTGTAGAAGTGTCCATTGAGCACTATAAATAGTGCTTCATTGTCATTTGTGATGTTGTAAGCAAAAATAAGAATTTAGTGAAGTCCCAAGTTCCTTCAAATAAAAGTTTTCTCCAAATACTACTCTAAAATTCTCTTACATCTCTCATCCTCTTCCTAACAAATTGGTATTAGAGCTTGAGGTTCTTTGTATCAAATAAGTAGTGAATCTTGAGGTTCTTAAATATAGGAACATAAAGGTGCAAAAATCACACCGATCTAAAGTCGTTTGAGCCTTCAAATTGCCTCTGAAAGTTGATGTCTCGCAGCCGAGTCGACTCACCAGTCTATTGAGTTACACTGAGTCAGGCCGAGTACTACTGAGTTCAACCTAGTCAGAGGTTGTTCCAAGTGTTTTAGACGTTATGAATCCATCTAAGGAGCCAGATTTCTAAAATTCCAATTCTATAGAAAGATATGGTGAGTAATGGCATGGTTCCTTTCCAAGTTCCAATACTTCACAAGTGTAACTATGACAAAAAGAGCATTAAGATGAAAGGTTTGCTCGGATCGCAAGATTTATGGGAGATCGTAGAAAAAGGATATAATGAGCCAAATGAAGATGCCAACCTCACTCAAGCACAAAGGGATGTGTTGAAGGACACACGAAAGAGAGACAAGAAAGCTCTCTACATTATCTATCAATCACTTGATGATGACGGGTTCGAGAAGATTTCGAATGCAAGCACTTCCAAAGAAGTCTGGGATAAGCTTCAAACCGCATTAATGAGGTACTCAAAAGATGTTCTAAAAAAATTCAACATGGGAGAATGCAAGCCGATAAATACACCCGTTGATTGTGGAATCAAGTTATCAAGAAATGAAGAAGGAGAAAAGGTGGATCCTACAAGTTTCAAAAGTCTTGTAGGAAGCTTGCGGTACTTGACATGCACACGGCCCGACATTCTATATGGAGTTGGTCTTGTAAGCCGTTACATGGAGTCACCAACGGTTACACATATGAAAGCAGCAAAGAGGATACTTCATTACATCAAAGGTACCATTGATTATGGATTACTTTATTCTTCTTCTAACAAATTCAAACTTGTTGGATATAGCGATAGCGATTGGGCCGGAGACTTCGATGAAAGAAAAAGCACAACAGGATTTACATTCTTCATGGGAGATGCCGCATTTACTTGGAGTTCGAAGAAGCAACAAATTGGTCTCATCATGTGAAACCGAATATGTTGCCGCAACTTCATGTGTTTGCCATGCAATTTGGTTGAGGAATTTAATGAAGGAGCTCAACATGACACAAGAAGACCCAACGGAGATTTTTGTTGACAACAAGTCGGCGATTGCACTATCAAAAAATCTCGTGTTTCATAATCGAAGCAAGCATATTGACACAAGGTATCATTTCATAAGGGAGAGCATAGCAAGAAAAGAAGTGGTGCTAAAATACGTGAAAACTCAAGATCAAGTGGCGGACATATTCACGAAACCATTGAAGCGTGAAGTATTCTTCAAGTTACGAGAAATGCTTGGAGTCACCAAAATCAAGTTTAAAGGGGGGTGTTGAAATGTAAACTTGATTTATGTGTCATTTAAGTTGTTGGATCATATGTTGTATTGTATCTAAGTCCAATTAAATCCAAAAAATAAGTCCATGTTGTAGTAAGTCCAATTTGGTGGTCCACATTCTAGAATCATTGATAGCTAGAACTCTCCATGGATTCTAGATGATCCATGCTCTAGAATTCTCTATACTTGAGTAAGAGGTAGAAGTGTGTAGAATTTGAAATTAAATAATAAAGTTGAAAGTGTGTAGAAGTGTCCATTGAGCACTATAAATAGTGCTTCATTGCTTATGATGTTGTAAGCAAAAATAAGAATTTAGTGAAGTCCCAAGTTCCTTCAAATAAAAGTCTTCTCCAAATACTAA
The DNA here is from genome assembly GCA_963555705.1 of Ligustrum vulgare. NCBI lineage: Eukaryota > Viridiplantae > Streptophyta > Magnoliopsida > Lamiales > Oleaceae > Ligustrum > Ligustrum vulgare. The sequence goes on along the minus strand of OY743176.1, from coordinate 50,322,659 downwards.
CAGCAAACAATGAATTTGAGTTGATAAAAAAATGAGTACCAGATTTTTTATTTTTAATTGTTTCTGAATTTTTTTGTGCATTTTGATAACCATGGTCATATTTAAATGGGCATGGACTTCTACAGGAGTATAGTATATATAGATGCATATGGAAATGAACTCCTGTGCGGTAGCATCAAAGGAGGTTGAAAAACAATCAAGCAGTCATTTGTGAAAAAAATGAATGTGGATGCATTAATTCAACGCAACATCAAAAAAAAAAAAAAAAAAAAAAAAAAAAAAAACATGACATACATGTGGTAGTTCAAGGAAAGCGAAATCACCAAGGTTTCAAATATTGGAATCTTCTGCATGCACTCCTTCCATGAACCGGCGCAGGCTCTGAATTAACCAAATACAAATTATAAGTAATTACTACAATCTGTATTATGTATGATAAAGCATTATTAGCAAGTGTGAAATCCTGAATCAAAATAAAACTCATGGCAGTCTAATACTATTGTTTAGAGATCTTAAGTATATTGAGGGATGAGTGAAAGTACAACTAAACAAGACAGTGTACTTAATTTTTTTTTAACAGTAATAAGAAAAATCCATGTAAAATATTTCATATACATCTGTGTTTACACAGCATAATAGGCCCAAGAACAATAACAGAAAGAATGAACATAAATCTTGATGATCAATTCACCCTCTTCTTTATAGAGGATTAAATCAAGGCTTCCAACACCCACAATATGTAGAAAATGAAGAGGGGGGAAAAAAGAACAATGCTGCTTAAATGACAATGTAACCTCAATCTGTAAAATATTTAAACAAACATTTCTTGGAACGTGCTTCCTGCATTGCTCTTTTGCTATAGAGCTATAGAGGAGACTGATGATGATAAGAGAAGTGAGATAATATGGGATATTGGCCTTTATTCGCTTCATTTGGCTACAAATGAGTGAAAAAATATATTTGAGCTTTATCTTACAACTCAATGGTTATGTGACGTGAAAGTACTCTTGTCATCATTTTAGGCTTTGGCAGCAAACTACTCAGAGGTCAGTCATTTTGGGAGTGGAACACGATTTATTTTTTATTTTTTTTCCCAATTTTCCTATTGATATTGAAGAAAAGATTTAGGTGACCATGTTTGAAAACCTAAATGCATTTGTCAGAGTAAGTTCCTACGAACCAACCACTAAAAGATTATGTTATATCTGTTGAAAAAAAAAATGTTCAAACATGAGTCATTTTACAGAAAGAGAACTGGTTCACAACAACCCCTTCGTTTAAAAGAAAAATTAAAGGATCAAGCATGGTACTATTCACCCAATCATGACAAACTAAATTCATTCATCACTATCATATTACTTTTCGAATGTCTTGTAAAAGAAGGATGTCACAAGCTTATTCCCTCAATCCCTCTTCCTTTTGTTAGCAGCAGAAACTACCATGATTCAGAAGGTAAAAATTGCTTCTTGTTTGAGTATGTAAAACAGGCTAAGGTTGTGCACTTCTAAAAAGTTAGCCTGTTTAGTAACTCTATTAAGCTTGTAAAACAACTTTACATTAAATTGAGGCGTATCAGAATTCTTCCGCTCGAAAAAATTGAGAATGGGAGGCAAAATTTCATATCACATAACTATTATAATGTCAACAAATACTCGTTGCAGAAACCAATACCTTACTGCCATATCATATTCTAAAAGGACAGTTTTCTTGCTTTCACATTTCAGCAAACTGGGGAAAAAAGTTACGCAAAACACCAAATTAAATCCTATTTGTACATGAAATAAATATAGCTAACTTAATTAAAATATGAACTTTTATTAACACAAAATTATATAAACCAGAGGGGGGGGGGGGGGATCATATCCTAATTATAATTATAGCTTCACTTCTCTCTACTTCAAATAAAATTAGATTTAAACATGAAAAAAAAAAAAGTTACTCAAAGGGATACTATCAAAACCAGCATGCCATCCAAAATTGTACCAACAAAAGGTAAAGCAGACCACGTCGTCTAAGTTTTATAAACATTAAAAAAAAAAATATTGTAATGTTAGTAATTACCTTTAGAAAGCAGACCACCCTTCTTTAACTTTGTTCCATCCTCCACCAACTTGAGTGTTACCTGCACCATCTGCATCCCCTTTTGATTGATTCCAACCTGAACTCCAACTTCCTGCATGAAATGAACTGCCTCCACTGCTGCTACTTTTTCATGCTTCACTGTTATCATTTTAACCTTTTTTCCAGTCGTACTGACATGTCATCGCCAGAATCATTTACATTATTCAAGTCACTACTCCATTTGCCTCTAAAACCACCCCCACCACAATATCCTCCTCCTCTGTCAAGTCCATCCCTCCCTCCGAAGTCTCCCCGGCCCATTCTTCTACCTCCATAGCCGTCTCTAATCTCCATCTACATCAGAAGCCACCATGATCACCTCTCCCCTTCGCGTCTTCCCTCCAACTTCCATTTCTTCCTTGTATAATAACCAAATATGCTACACAAGCAGTAAGGGTGAAAAGTCCAAAAATTGAATTCTCTAAAATATACAATCAGCATGGAAGAAAGTGGAGAAAATGTGAGTTACATGGAAAAGAAATAGATGTATAAACTGGGATAATTTTAAGTAAACATAGGAAGTAAATATATAGGAAGACTTAAATTTTATTACATATAGTAAGTAATAATTTTGAAACAGAATTATCAATAAAATTGAGGAAACAATTACATACATACACACACACACACACACACACACACACAAACATATATATATATATATATATATATATATATATATATATATATATATATATATATATATATTGGAAAAGATGAAATCCTTGTGCATCTAGATAGTATTATAGAGGAACTTAAAATATTATCTATGAATTGAGATATGGAAGCTGCATTCACTCTTGGAGTTAAAAATGAGCTAGACACTCGAAAGTTTAAAAAATTTGAAGAGGTATTAAAGTTCTTCACAACGAGTTTGATTCAATATTTTATTTTTTAATTTACATTCTACCTGATACTCAATGGATAATATGTGGCTTTGACCCTTTTTTTTTCTCTTGGGAAATTACCAACTTAAAAATGTGTTCAAATTCAGCTTGTTATGTGTAGAACCTTAATGGGTGGAGCTTCACATACACTACAAAACCTAATAGAATTTTAAACAACTTGGCCTTTATTTTATTATGAGCTGGTCGAGCCTATTTTCATCCATCCACACTGAACAATTAGCAACAGTCATCTCTTTCAAGAATATACAAACATGAAGTGTCAAAAGTCGAAAGAGTAAGAGAAATTTCATGCCTATCAAAGTGGATAACAAGTGGATAGAAGTTGTTGGTAGCAGAATTAAACGAAGATCTTAACCGATTAGCAAGAGAAACTTATCCCCACCCAAAACATTCATGCATAACTGAAATTTCAGTGAAAATTTCTTATCATAACAGTCCATCAAGCATTAAGCATAGATTATTTATTTTTTCCTGTTAGTCAGGATGGCAGTAATACAATCAACACAATCTACAAATGAAAATTTCCATAAAGGATTCGTGATATAAAAATTTTAAAATATCAACTTCAGTCCCTCAATTGTTGTTTCTTTAAAAACAAATATAACTTAGTCCCTCAATTGTTGTTTCTTTAAAAACAAATATAACTCAGTCCCTCAATTGTTTTTTCTTTAAAAACAAATATAACTTAATGACTTAATGGTTATTACTATGAAACCACCCATCTGACTAGTTGTCATTAGTCATCCAAGATGGCCAACAAAGAATTGTTTGTCATCTCGAAGATATAAATCCATTGGATAGAAACATCATATTAAAAAGAATAATAATAAATTATGTGTACCAATCTAAATTCATCGAATAGAAACATCGTATTAAAATAAATAATAATAAATTATGTGTATCAGGTGATGAAAGCATTTTTGGCAAACATGGTGTTTATGTATATAAAAGACCTCTCCACTACCACAGCTACCAAGTACTCTGGTTGTTGGGGTTGGGGACTTGGATGGGGGGATAGAGTAAAAACTATTAATGTTTTACAATGGATTGTTTCCTTAGAATAACATAATATTTAAACAACACAGCATGTAGATATGGTTAAGTAGTAGAAGCAAATAAATTCACTCAGAAATCTCACCAAATTTTGTTCTAACAAGAACTACAGAGACACCACCAGTGAGCAGTATAATGCTTCAGCTGAGTAATCCACTAAAAAATCAACAAACTCAGAAGGCAGTTATAAAACCAGAAGAACTATTGCAAATCCTTGTAAAAAAGTGGAACCAAAAGGGGAAGAAAATTCTAAAGCCCATTAAATCTCACCTTCTTGAGCTAGCAAGCATTGGAATAAGCTCAATAAATAGAGGTTCATTTATTTATTTAAAAAAAAGGAGTAAAGAAATTACCTTTAAATCTCATAGCTTATAGTAAGAACGCATGCTTTTAGCAAAATATAACAAGAATTGCATAACAAAGTTGATATGAAATGACATAATTGAAACTTGCATCATAATTTATTGTTAGCTTCCTTAATCCTTGTACAGGAAATTCAAATATGGTACTCTCATGAATAGACTATAAAACGTGAATATAATTCAAATCACATCCCATAAAGTTCTTTATTTTTGTAATAAATGTTTGGATTGAAAATCAAACCTATACTTGTACGTGTAGTTGAAGTTGTCTCAAATATTCGATGCCTTCGTCCGATATTGATACTTTGTCAGTCTAACATAAAAAAATCAAAATCATCTCTACAATAATCAACTCTACAGAGTCTACACTATGTAAAATAGAAACATGCGAAATATCAAAAGTTGAGAATGAAGATAAGTGGTGCCGTAATTTTTGGCCAGTTCTAAAAAAAGTTTCATAGATACAAAGAAGATAATGGTCACAAAATAGATAATTTATTAATGCAGGAAGTTTCAGAAGAATGTCAGTTTATGAACTGGGGGAAATTCAAAAACGTTCTTACAAGTGCTTTAGTTGATCATCTACATCCAGTCCAGCTTTTAGCTTCTAAAAAGATCTTCAGTTAATATGCTTTTGTAAGTCAAATATCATGTTAATGTACGAACTATTCAGTTCCATGAAAGCTAGTGAAATTTTGACGTTTGTAATAAAAGACTAAATAATCCTACAAACAACATAAATCCTTGCAATATCAACAGAGTATCAGACCTTTTATGGAGCAAAATCTGGTAAAATTTTATTGCCTTAATCACATATTCATCAGATCGAACTCAAATTCAATAATCATGTTGTGATCAATATACAAGTTTCGATTCATATTTTGGTCTAGATCAATCAAATTAAACCAATTATAATCACCTACTAAACATGGTTCTAGTCTAACGCCCAGGAGGAAGATTTATAGAAACCCATTAATGAATTATAACCCTAGAAGAACAACAGCTATTAACAAGATAACCATCATATATAATCACAACAGTTGTAGTAAATTAAAGAAAATCCATACCCACTTATTTCATAGAGTAGCCGATCCAAATCTTGGAGCTGACAACAGTGCTCTCTTAGCATAATATTTACACGATGATGACCATATTCAAAGTCAGCTAATTAACAAACCCAGTAATTATTAATAAGCATAAAACAGTGGAAGTTGACGTGAAACAGAAAAACTGGGCTCACCTAAGGATCTCCCTCACTATTATCCTGGGTCCTCATCTGTCTTCTTCATGACTCTTCTGCAACAAAAGCGGACAAATAGTTGACGCCTATGAGCAATAAGCCGGCAACGAAAAGTAGAACAAGTTGAAGCCGCTGAGCAACAAAATCGGGGGGAAAAATTAAGAATTGTAGATTTTTTTTGTTGAAAGGGATGAAGATTTGAAGAAGTAATGTTTTTGGGATACCAACAACGCGATAAGAGATATTTTGGCACCGACTGACTGTACAATATCTGAGTCTGATGTTGGGAGTGTGAAAATGAGAAGAACCTGTTGCTGACTTTCGGGTGTGAAAGCTAAGGGGACAATTGTGAATAGTAACATTTATTTGCTCTTTTATGTAGAGGGAGAAATAATATTCAATTATAGGATCTAACCATTAAACATACTAATATGTGTAAATTTATTAAAGTAATCAAATATTAAGCCCTTGTTTGATTTTCTTTAAAATTTACTCATTTATTTACAGTACTCAATCAATCTTAATCATTCACTAAAAGTCAAGTTCATAATATTTGACTTTTCAACTAAATTCCAACCACTATTTCTCCTAAAAATCACTATTCATTTTTAAAAAACTCATTTTAAACAATATCAAACACAATCTAAATAAACTTAAGGGTCTAGAGGGCGGAGCCAGGGGTGGGCCAACTGGGCCCTGGCCCACCCCTGGCCCAAAAATTCCTTTTAGAAAAAAAAAAAAAAAAAAAATTCTTAGACAAAGTCCATTCCAAATGAAATTTGGCCCAGCCCAAACAAATGGGTTGGCTCCGTCCCTGCTAGATGATCAATATAAAACACACTTATCAGTGAAAACCACTCTCTATGAATGTGTACTCTCGAGATATGACATTGTAAGAAATATTTAGACTGTGTTGTTTTTTTTTTTTTATAATTTGAAAAAGGGTTACATTCAATGGCTAATAGTTTGTCGGCCGCATGTCTTGAAGGTGAAATGAATACTATGTCTATAGTCTTGAACTGAAGTATCTCAATTTCATGGACTGGTAACCATTTCATAATTACTCTAAATTTGGCAACAAAATAATAATTTTATGTCTTGCTTTCTGTGGGTATATAATTATTATAAACTTTGAAGAGAAGCAATATCCATGTAAAGAAAATGAGTAGAAAGCTTCAAAGTACAATGTATTTGGTAACTGTCAAAACACGTTTGCAAATATTACATTTTTTTCAAACAATTCTTTAATTATATACATTTTATGAAATCGCTTTTCAACCATACATTTTATCTAAAAACATAACATTTTTTTGTTTATAAATAATTTTGGACCGCCAAACAAAGGCTTAATTATATTTGAAAAGCTATCTTCTTGAACAAAAAACAAAAAAAGATAAGTACAAAGGAGGAGTGGAGGACAAATAGAAAATATCGATTTGAATTCAAGAATTGAATAAAACTCACATATAATTTCATTACCTTATTTATCTGGGGATAAAGAAGAATCAAAAACTATTTATCAAGTCCCTTAACACCTAGGATTCGGCCATTCGGGGAGGTGCCGCGGGAAAATATTGTACTAGTTTCTCTTACCTGATATCGGGCTCGAATCCTACCCCCTCCCCTATGATCACCTTTCTAATTAAAAAAAAATAAAAAATAAAAAAAATTATATAAAACACCTATAGCAACTAAAAATAAGAAATTTTTTGGAAGTAATTCCAGTTGTTCCATGACCCCCATTTTCATCCCTTCTGAGATTTTAATCACTTTTTACTCTTCTATGATTAATGGTTTTTCAAAAGTAGTAATTAGAGCACCACCTACTAATCAAAAAGTAGTTGAAAATAAGCCAAAAAAATATTGAGTAAAAAAATAAATTTGAGTGGCCACAATAACTCTTTCTTGTTGAGGAAGCCTAGGTGGAAAGGGGGTTAGTACAAGGACTATTTTTTTGGATGACATAATTGAGCCTATATTTTTTTAATGCAATCATTATCATTTATGAATAATAAAATTTCTCAAATTATTTTTTATTCATATATATTTTCTTCTTAAACTTTTTAATCACATATTTCACCTCAAAAGCATAAATAAATAAATTTATAGTCAAGTATTCTTCAAAAATATTACTATTATAAAATTCATTTTTTTTTGGTGAAAATGGAGCTCAAACATGGGCTAAACAACTCATGTGTCTGGTTTCTTTAAAAAAAAAAAATTTCATCTACTGTACTCCATCTCAACCGTCCATTCTTCTAAAAATCAATATCATTTCAAAAAAAACTCTTTTTGAACAATATCCAACACACTCATTACATATATACTCGACTTTTTGCACAAGGTTAAGGGACATTTGTTCACACTTCTATCACATATATCTATGAACCATGCTACACTTACACACAATTTGTACACACTACATTATACACCCCTCACATGGGTGTGGGGCCCACAAAAATAATAAAAAATTGTGGACCCCACCCATTGTGAGGGGTGTGTAATGTAGTGTGTGCAAATTGTGTGTAAGTGTAGCATGGTTCTATCTCTATATATCCATAAGCACGGGTAGAGCCAAAGGGGCACAGGTGGGGTCCAGCACCCCCAATTTTCTTTGGATATATGTTTTTTTATTATTATATTTTTAGTTTCTTTATTTAATTTCTAGGATCAATTTAAATATTTTGGAATGTGTTAATGTAATATATTAGTAAAATAAAAGAACTCGTAAGGAAAGCTCATAATAAAGTATTAAAAATTTCGCCATTATTATTTTATTTTAATATTTTTTGCATTTTAATACGGGACCCCTAAACTCAAAAAGTCTCACTCTATTGATGACCCATAAACACCCTTCCCCTGTCCTTAGGTACTTACTGGTAGTCAACATACTCCATCCCTGTCCTTAAGTGATCTCCACTTATTCACAAAACATTGTTTTCTACTTATAAATTAAAATGTTTATGAATTCTACCGAAACAGAAATCATTTTGTTTCCTTAGGGTAAGTGGAAAAGAAATTGGATATTTCTCTGTTTACTTGTGTAAGTATAAGCATCGAAAAATTAGGTTCGTGGGCTGGCAACTTTTCTGGATAGATTGAACTATTCGATGAAAATGAAGAAAGTGGGATCAAATACTAGTACAAGGATCCAAAAATCACATCCATAGGCAGACAGGTTTTCCAAATATATAGGCCAAAAAATTTATTTCTTTTTTTGCAACTTTTCTTTGTTTATAAACAACTTCTGCTTTCGAGATAAAATATATTATTGAAAAAAAAGTCTAGAAAAATATGTGTGGTTAAGGCTCTGTTCGGCTGACTTCCACCAATTTATAATTTTTTTTTATTAAATGAAATGTATAGTTAAAAAGTAGTTTAAAAAGATATATACGGTAATAAAGTTGTCAGAAAAAATTTGTTGTTTATAAATTAATTTATAAATAGGAATGATACAGGGGTGGGTATGACTTTCCTCATCCCGCCATGTTAAAGATTTACCATCTTCATCCCCGCCCCATCCCTATTTAATTGGGGACAGTACAGAGCAGGGACGGGGATGTGCAAGTCTTCGTTTACACCCTCATTTGTTATTAATTTTTGTTTTTTTTAAGTTTTAAAATAATTTTGTACAGACAATATAAAGAAACATGTAGAAACAATCCTAACATTTTTTAAATCTAATAATTTTTACTCATCATTTGAACATTAATCGAAATTTATATATATTCATATTTGTTTATATCTTTAAATTTTAATGGAAATTATTAATTGGGAACGGGGATCTAGGATGGGGATAAGATGATCATCCCCGTCCCCGCCCCGTCCCCAGTTCGGGAAATTTTTCATCTTCATCCCCACCTTTGTCTCCTCCCCACCTTTGTCGGGATTCTCCTCCCTTTCAGGGCGGGTCCCCATCGAGTTCGGGTATTCTCCACTCCATTGTCATCTCTATTTATAAATGAATAATAATTGCATTACAGAAAAAGGGTAAAAAGTGATTTGAAAATTTTTGTTATTTATAAACAAATTTACCAAACAGAGAAAATGAATCGTACGAACTTGTAAACTCAGTTTGTATATGGATACAAAAAATAACCAACTTGTTCAAGAATATTGAACTAATTTACTTGTTCAAGAATATTGAACTAATTTATCCACGCATTTGTACTTGGTGCACCGAATTATACAGTATATAGAAAATTAATATAAAATTCTGTAACATAATATTAGATGGATGATATTATGGTGAATTAAAGTGGATAATATTCTTAATTATTTTTATTTAAGAAATTCTTCATTTTTGCTATCAACCATATAACGAAACGCAAAGCGTGAAAATGACCGAGTTTAAATCGGATTCAAACATCTATACCAAAATGATATTTTTGAAAAAAAAAATAATGGTGGGGATTAAAATCAGTTTTTTAGTATATCATGCTTACAAGAAGCTGATAGATCTGAAAAGTGATTCAAAATTCCAACTAACAAACTGGAAAAAAAAAATTTATTTTATACAAATGTGATGAAATTACTTAACTACAGGCCATTTAAATTCTTGAATAACTTGAGGATAATCTTCTTTGTGGAGTCCCTCATCGAAATTCTGCGAATAACTAACAGCATCGTACTGAAACGTGACAGGTTTTGAAGGTCCATATATGCTCCTGCTTTCATTCACAATCTTTCTCAGTAATTTTCTCAATCTTCTGCTTCCGTTGTTTCCATGGCTGATGTGAACTCTCGAGTATTCTTCGTGAACCGGGACACAAGAAGGCGACATGCAGCCGGAGAAATACGGAAGCCGCCGGTGGTTGATGTCACCGGCTCCCATTTTCTGCAGCAGATGAGAGGTTAAGATTGAAGGAGTTTGGTCCTTGATAAGAAGAAGAAAATGTGTGTTTTCTCTTGTGGTTTGCATGTGTTTGTCCAATGGAATCCCAAGCCATTAGCTTTATCCTTATTTGTGGGCCAATATTTGCTGTCTTCTCATGAATGAACTTTGTCACATGCTTGCTGAAATCAAGAGAGTGTGCTAAAGTTAGATACGCTGGTACAAAAAAAATATATGGGGATTTATTAGATTAGTTCGGTCAATCTTTAGTGTAGCGAAAAGGTAATTATATTGACAGGACAATACGCCACATTTATTTTTAATGAATATTCTTAAGTTTTCTTATTTTTACACTTTGAAAGCAAGACCTATTTTTGTTCAAGATTATGAAGAGTTTTTTAAAGAACATGGTCCAACATGACTTCCATTCTTTTTCTTTCTCACTAATCTCCTTTTGCTTTGTTAGTTCTAGCTAACGGGTGTGATTCCCAGATGGGTTCATGACCCCTATCACGAAAATTCATAAATAGATCACCTTGAACATGCCTAGATCTAGATCTAGCTCCTTTATTTATTAAGGCAATTACTTCTTCCATTTCTCTTGACGATTTAATCCATTCGGTTAATATATAGAATTGATCTTCTCTTTTGTGGTCATCTAATTTAGCAAATATAGATTTCCTTTTTCCATAACTCCGTTGAAGATTCTCCTGATTATTTTCTTTGATAAGGAATTCTTTGGCTACTACTTCTTCTCGGAGGGAATTTTTCTATCATGCATGGTTCCTATAGGGTCCATAGTAACAAATCCAGAAGATGGAGTTGTTCTTCCTGATTCTTTAATTATTTTGACTCGATTTTATGATAAATGCTTAGAGTCGTATAAATATTTTTATCGAGTAAAGATACAACAAATCCTGATTTCAATGTAAATATTAATTTTTGATATGTTTGTGTTGAAAATATAGTTGAATCCTTGATACACCTCGGGCTTAGTAATCACTTCACGAAGATACCTCGATTTCTAGCTCGACTCAACAAGTATACAACCTTGGTTGTTCCAAATGTATATGAACTTTATCACCAAGGAAAGAGATGAACAGTGGAGGCAGCAGTAAGCCAGCTTCAAGAATGGAAGTAGCGGTTTCCTCCTCTTTCTTTCAAGTTCAAATTCCTTTGTCAGACTTCCCCATGAATAATGGCAACGGTAGGGACTTATAGGGTGGTATTTGGGCTAGGTCATGATTGGACTTAATTCCCAAAAGGCCCAACTCACAAACTAGTTAAAAACCACTCTAATGAGTCGACTACCTAAGTCCAATGCCTTTATCCAAAATATCCACAACAAATGGGCCGTCCAAGTGGGCCACGAGCAACTACCAATTAAGTCACTTCGAGTGGCCCCGAGTAGTTATCGAGCCGAATTATTAATCGAGGTGTCGTTTTATTCCCACAACTGTTTTACATCATCGCCCGGATTTATTGGGTATCAGAAAACCCAACAAATCTCCACCTTGATACCCAATCAACCTACAAGAAAAAAAAAACACAATGTTTATACTTGCCCAATCAAGGCAATCCAATAAAATTGGAATAACAGACCTTACCTCGTGTCTCGCACTCGAAACACACACCATACCTGCTCCATTTACTCGCTAGGACTAAGGTCAAAAAATATCCAAGCAGAAGACAGATAGTCACAGTAATCAATCAAGAACATACAACATGCGATGACAGATATAACTATAAGATAATACAGAAATCTTTTCAAACATGCTCACACAAGAACATAAGACTAACTCCAAGTTAATCAAACACATCGGTCAACACATATACACCACAATGCATAAATGACCTCATGAAAAGACCTCACACAATTATCCTATCCCATTCCGTGTATCTCTCTCCTCGAGAACACATATCACACACACCGCCACATATGCTCACTAGATAGGTCACCACACATGCCTAAATGGTAAATAAGAATAAATCATAAATCTATGGGATGCTCCTCTATCAATACATCACTTCTCTCAACCTAAGGGGATAATGGGTCTCCACCTAATAGAAGCGATCTAAGTGTCTCTAACACTCCACCCGGCCAGGATTTTCAGATAGAAGATTTACAGGACATTCAAATGTAACACTCACCCCCCATACATCTCATCAATGCACTATCAGGCATCTACTCCACTCATTACCAAAAGACATACTCACACTCACACTCCCTACTAATGCATCACAAACCCACTATGCATGCCAACACATTACACTAAGTAAAGACTGATTACACACAAATTCATGCAAAATAACACATATCAAACAACGTGAAATGCTACACAAAACAATGCATCGAATTAAGTAATCACACACATGCAGAAAGAACCACACAGATGCATATGCAGTAACTAGGAACCCTATCAATAAGGATCACCCTCAATCACACTAGGGTCATAACTAGGCTCAATCACATTCGCCTCACTTCTCCCCTGTTTCTTCTTATTTGGATAGTCTCTTATAAAGTGTCCACTCTTACCACAGTCGAAACATCGCTTGCCACCCATGCCACCCATACTGGACCTTGACTTGTCCCAACTCTTACCATTATGCTTACCACCATCCTCACTCAAGTCATCACTCGAGTCACCACTGTTTTGAATATGACACTTTTGCTTAAAATGACCCCTCAACATATGCAATTCACCACTCCTCTTAACCTCTTTCTCAGCCTTAATTTCCATCTCCTTACTCCTAAGGGAATCTATGACAATCTCAGGTGTTAGGTTGTCCCTACCATACTTAATTGCATTCTTAACCTCTCTAAATGATTCAGGCATAGAATTAAGTAAAATAATGGCCTTGTACATTTCAGACACCTCTTCATCACAGTTAACAATATCTTACACAAGTTTGTTAAACACATCCAGATTGTCATCTAAATCCTTTGTATGATCCATTTTAAAGCTGAAATTTTTCTCGAGTAAGTAAATTTTGTTAGAAGTAGTTTTAAGCAAATACAAGTCCTGTAACTTTTTCCAAAGTTCTTCCGTAGTTTTAAGTTTACCAACTTTTCTCAAAACAGCATCAGATAGGTGTAAAATAATTGAAGTGTAAGCTAGCTCATCTAATTCTTCTGTTTGTTCATTAGACAAATCAGCAGGATAAACGCCAGTAATAGCTTTTGAAACTTTTGTTGAACCAAAATTCCCTTCATTTTTTGTTGCCAAATGGAAAAATCCCCTTTCCCATCGAAAACCCCCAAATCAAAACATGCAGTCATTTTAAGACACGAAATGAACAAGAAATCACAAATTGACAATTAACCACAACAAGTAGTCCTAAAGTCAAAAGAAATCTAGCAGGATTAGCAAAAGAACACAACAAATAGGAAATTCGTCAATACACAATCAAAAGACCGAACAAACAATTTAGAGTAGCTAAACACCTCAAGCACGTAAGCAGGTAAGACAATTAAAACCTAAATTCTAGCAACAGGCAATGGTTGTCAAGCAATGACAACCCCCAAATCCTAATGACCAACCCACACGATGGTCTGCTATTGCAGGAATTTAAGCAGTTTCAGCCAATTTACCAGAGCGGACTTTTCAAAGTCCGTAAGATCGAGAGATGCGAAATTTTATCAAATTTAAGACCGCCAACTTTGTCCCAAATTTAGCACCACAGCAACCAAGAATCGACTTTCGAACCACCAAAGGAAGATTCGTCCAAATAAAATTCCAAAACCTGAAACGAAAATCTAACAACGCCAAAATGTCAGAAATATTGAAAATATCAAACTGCCTCAAAAAATACCTCGCTGGAGCCGCTCCACGCGCCGGCCGCCGGACCCACGCGCCGCCTCCGGGAAGACGCGCCACACAGGGAGGTGCGCCCCAGCTCCCTGAGTTCACCGGTGGTGGTGGTTTCTCCACAAGCTTTTTCGTTTGGCCGGAATTCAGATTTTTCAGTCCTGTTTTCACAACCTTCTTCCGCCGTTTTCCGCCGTCTCAGCCCCCGGAACTGCTCAGCCTTCTGGTCGAGTGTTCTCCACGATGAGGCGATTCTTTTGGTGTTGGTCTTGCTCCGATTGGTTGGCCGGAGGTCGGTTTTTGAAACTGGTCAGAAACTTTCTTCTTGCTTCGGTCACAAGCTCTCTCTCACAGTTTCTTGGCTGGTCTGCTTCTTTTCGTTCGGCTTCCACTTTTCTTATTCAGCCACCATTGGCTCTGATACCATGTTGAAAATATAGTTGAATCCTTGATACACCTCGGGCTCAGTAATCATTTCACGAAGACACCTCGATTTCTAGCTCGACTCAACAAACACACAACCTTGGTTGCTCCAAATGTATATGAACTTTATCACCAAGGAAAGAGATGAACAGTGGAGGCAGCAGTAAGCCAGCTTCAAGAATGGAAGTGGCGGTTTCCTCCTCTTTCTTTCAAGTTCAAATTCCTTTGTCAGACTTCCCCATGAATAATGGCAACGGTAGGGACTTATAGGGTGGTATTTGGGCTAGGTCATGATTGGACTTAATTCCCAAAAGGCCCAACTCACAAACTAGTTAACAACCACTCTAATGAGTCGACTACCTAAGTCCAAGGCCTTTATCCAAAATATCCACAACAAATGGGCCGTCCAAGTGGGCCACGAGCGACTACCAATTAAGTTACTTCGAGTGGCCCCGAGTAGTTATCGAGCCGAATTATCAATCGAGGTGTCGTTTTATTCCCACAACTGTTTTACATCATCGCCCGGATTTATTGGGTATCAAAAAACCCAACAGTTTGATTTCTTGAGACTCGTCATGTAGGATTCTATCATCCATACAATACATTTCAATTGATATATTCATTCATTGTCTAAAGAATCATTTGACAATTAGTATTTTGATTCTTCCAATTTCAGTAATTTTAATTTTATTTCTTATACTAGTTTTTATTTTTGCAAGTTCTTCGTTAACCCATTTCCTATTTAATATAGGGATGATAGTTGTTTCTTTTATATTTTCAATGTAAATAGTTACTTCATCATGTTTCATAACATATATATAGTCTTATTTAGCTTTGTGAATGTATGTTCCAAAATCTATTATTTTTGAAGATGTCATTATGATTTAGGTTAGCAACTTAATTTATAATTTATTCATATCATTCATTCATTATTTTTTCCAACATTTCCTCTAAAGGTATGTTTAAGAAAACTGAAAGCGTATATGTATCCCAACATTTGCTAAATTGAATAGCAAGACTATACGTTTTGTACTAAGCAGATATTTTCTTAATTATTTCTATCTCCTTCATCTAACCATATTCATGTTGTAGGTATTGATTCTGATAGATTTTCGACAAGGCTTACATCTTTGTTAGCTATTTTAAAGTTTCCTTTATTTATTTATTTATTTTTGGGATCTTTTCATTTGCTAATTTCTTCATCTTGATCGGGTCTAAATTTATACCAAGTGAAATATTCTCCTTGATCATCTATTGGATATCTATATCCAAAATATGATTCTGAGTCTTTAGATCCATTAGTTTGTCTTCGTCCTTTAGGGAAAACAGGTGTAGGTACAAGTATATATTCGGTACAAACAGGAGGATACATTCCTTTTGTTTTTTGTATTGTTGGTGTTGGTAGTGGTTCACAAATAGTAGGAGGAATGGTAGTGCTAGATACTCCAGTGGTATTCATCATAGTATTTTCAAGATTTATAGATTTTGCATTTGATCTTCTAATTCTTGTAACATTTTTCTATATCGTTCTGCTTCTTCTCCAGTGATTTCAAAGAATATTTATTCTAATTCTTGTTTGGTTACATTCATTAGATTTCAAGCAGGTTCTAATGTTTTAGGCTCCTTTCTAGTATATTGTTAATGTGTTTTTTAGTTAAAGCAGTAGAGATTTTTACATTTTAATTTTCAAGATATCTGTTAATTGTGTATTCATTTTTTGGATTTATAACATATGGTTCTATATTTTGATAATATTTATAGTATATTTTAAGAAATTCTTCAATAATACTTTCCTCTTTTGTTAATGGTCTTTCACCGTTCATATTGTAGACAATATTTTATTTGTAAAAGGGTAATGAAATTCTAATTTTTTCCTATTTCAATTAAAATTTATTAATTTTATTTTAATTCATTTTCTATTTTTATGAGTCTTTCTTCATTATTAGGAATTCTTTTAAATTCAGCTATCTTTCTCTATAAATATTCTAATTCTTTTTTTAATTAATTTAAATTGATCATTGAATGTTTTATATTCTTCAGAAAGTTTATCTTGTAAATTTAATATTTTTTGTTTATTTATGTTGTTTAACATTTCAATATTTAGAATTTCTTTTATTATTTCTTGATCTTCATTTTTTATAGATTTTTCACCATTATTCCAAATTTGTGGGTTAAATAAGTATTTATCCAATTAAGTTGTTCTTGCATTTTAATTTAAATTTTATTAAGATTATCTGACGTTTTTAATATTAACCAGGCTCTGATACCAATTCGAGGTGCGATATTTTAAAACTTCAATATTTAGAGGACTAAAGGTTTCAATTGCAATTCTTATATGATGAGATGTTAGGTATCACTTTGTTACCAAACAACATTATTTAAAGCGTTAAAGAATTCTCAAGTTTTTCTTCTTTCGTGTTCTCTATATTTTCCATCTCTCTCTAGTTATTAATTCTCACATCGGAGGGGTGACACGGATCCTCAACGTCCTTTTTCAAGTTCTTTGGGAGCTTGGATCGTCCTTCTTTGATAATACAACAATTCTTGATCTTCCCAAGTCAAAGTCAATATATTTGTAGCTTCAATTGAGGCCGTTTGTGGGAAGTGATACCAATAGTCATGGTCAACACTCGACAAACTCATCCTACCACTGCTATAGGGTCTTCCCTACCAACTAACCTACGTATCAACAAAAATAATCCTCATCCCCTTGAAGAGATACAAGAAATCGGATACCCTTAAGCTCCACCTAAGGGTGAATCTGTAAGTCAAGAAGCTTTCAACGAACTCAAAAAAACAGCTGAATGATCTCCACCAAATTCTCGAGCAAGAAGCTGTTTCTCGGCCTCCTCCAGAGATGGGGACCCCAGGGTCTTGCCACAAGATAGGAACATACAACCACTCACGTTGATATGGGCTATTCGGGAATCAGAAATGCCCCTCCCATCATGGAAGGATTGGTAAACATAACGCAAGATGAGATCTATAGAATTATCCAAGAAGGAATAGCATACGGGACGAGACAGAGTGCACAAGGTCTAGCTACTTTCACTCGGAGAACTCCCTTCACATCAGAAATAACCTCATTCTCATTGCCTGATGGGTTCAAGTACCCTCGTATAAAGGAACATGACAGAACTTTAGACTCAAACAACCACCTAAACTCATATACCAATGTCATGGATATGCAAAATGTACCAAATCAAATATTGTGCAAGGCCTTTCTTTAGATCTTGACCAACGCTGCTAGAGATTGGTTCTCCAGCATACCAAATGGGTTGTTCTCCTCTGTTGGTGACCTCACCAAAAAGTCCACAACCTTCTTTGTTAGTGGCAAACAGACAAGGAAAAAAACAACTTCACTCATGCAATTCAGGGCTCTAATGAGACATTACAATAATTCATAACTCGTTTCAACAACAAGAGACTACAAATTTTCAACTTGTACATTATCGTGGCTATCTCACCCCTTACTCTTACAATAAGAAGCTAGGAATTCAAGATGTCCTTGTAAAAATAAAAATAAAAACCTCAGGTACAATGATCGAACTCCTCAAGAGGACGGGGAAGTACATAAACATGGAAGAGACCTTGTTCCCAATAAAACTTAAGCTCCATACCTAAGCAAGATCACCACGAAGGTCAGATCCTCATTAGAGTCCTCAAAGCATGGGAGTAAAAGGTCAAGACCTAAAGATAGGAAGGGTCAACAATCTAGGACCCAACCTAACTAGAAAGGAAATGATTATAGAATCCAAGACCCCGTTCTCTTGAACGTATCACAATCTTGCATTCTAATGGAGATCAAGGATAGATAAGATCTATGTCCATGGCTAGTCAAAAGGAAGATCATTGATGATAACTGTGACAATTATTGTGATTTCCATAGAAGTCAAAGCCACACCACTAATGAGTGCAGGAATCTTCAGAGAGAGATTAAAGCCTAATCAAGAGAGTTCACATGTGATAGTATGTCAAAAAAGATGTAAGAACAATTGAACTCTCGAGAAGAGGAATGAAGGGAGAAATCATCCCATCGACATGATAAACTTCATTGTAGAAGGAATTGTTTAGGGTGGAGATTTAGAAAACGCTATGAAGAATTATGCTAGAGTCTTGGAAAATAAAACGGTAGAGGTCGTCAAACTAACCTCATAACTAGTATCACTTTCGATAGTAAGGACATAGAAAGATTTTCTTATTTGCACAATGATGCCATAGTTGTCTGGGTGATAATAGAAAACTTTAATGTAAAAAGAATAATCATTGATAATGTAGGACGATTTGTAAAATCGTAAAGGTTGATATACCTACCTACCTCATTGGATCAGAAGAAAGGAAGATCACCAGAAAGATGTTTTTTCAGGTAGTAAATATTTCAATGGATTATAACATTATTCTGGGGAGACCTTTCCTCAACAACATCAAGACTATTGTTTCAACATATCATTTAGCGGTTAAATTCTCGACTCCAGTGGGTATTACAATAATAGGAGGAGATCAGGGATAAGACTTTGTTATGTTAATTGTGTAAACAGAGGAAATGTGGGATTAATGGTGAGTGGGCCATGCCAGAAGAATGCATGTCCCCAATCCACATCAATATAGTCTTTTATCTCTAGGTGATTATTTTTTATGAAAAAAATCCTTTTTTACAAGCAGATTTTAAATACATCAATATTCTCTCAATAGCATCCATATGGGATTTACGAGGGTTGTGCATAAATTGACTCAATACACTTACTGCATATGCAATATCCCATAGTATGGGACAAATAAATTGATTTATCCACAAGTCTTCGATGCCCTCTTTTATCAGTAGGAGTTGCATCCAAGCGTAGGAACAACTTATGATTTGCTCAATAGGGGTGCTAGCAGGCTTACATCCAAGCATGTGTGTCTCAATTAACAAATCAAGAATGTATTTTCGCTGAGATAGGAAAATACCATTATTTGATTGGACCACCTCAATTCCCAAGAAGTATTTCAAATTACCAAGATGTTTCATCTCAAATTCTAAGGTCAAGTTTCGTTGTAATCTTTCAATTTCACCTTGATTTTCACTTGTCACCACCATATCAACAGCATAGATAATTATAAAGTAACTTTATCCTCTTTGTGCTTCAAGAAAAATTCGTTGCTTTGCTTATAGCCAATACTCTTCATGGACTTGGTAAATCTACCAAACACATCCCTCAATTATTCTTTCAACCTACACACGCTCTCTTGAGTTTGCACATCTTTGTAGTGTTTGAGTACTTCTATATACCTGGAGAAGGATCCATATATAGTTCTTCTGCAAGATCTTCATGTAAGAATGCATTCTTACCATCAAGTTGAAGAAGTGTCCAATCTCGATTGGCTACTAAGGATAAGAGTACCATTACCGTATTGAGTTTGGCGACCAATGCAAAATTATCTTGAAAATCAATCTCATAAGACTGTGTATACCCTTTTGCAACTAACCAAGCTTTATACCTTTCAATGTTTCCACCTGTCGTATGTTTCCTCATAAATGCTCATCTACAACCCACAGCCTTCTTTCCCTTTGGTAGAGGTACCATCTCCAAGTGTCGTTATTTTCAAATGCAGTCATTTCCTCTACTATAGCTTGAGTTTATCAATAATATGGTAAAACTTCCTGCATTTTACTAGGAATTGAAACAGATGACAACTGTAGCACATAAGATGCATATGACTTCGAAAATTTATGTAAGGTCATAAAATTGCTAATATGATATCTAATTTTGAAATTAAGGTCAGAATCATATCTATGAAATGGTATACCACAATTAGATCCTGCTGAGAGATGATAAGAAGAGTGTTTAGTGTTCTTAGACAAAAAGCTTTTCAATATTATCAAGAAAAAGATGTCCACTATTATCAGTATCAGTATCATTATCAATAAGAGATTCGGTATGATAAAAAACTGTAAGGTTAGGATTATAAGGTACCCTAGGAGAAGACTGACCCGATTAAAAAGGATGAGATATTGTACTATTAGAGGAAACTTCACCATTACCAATAGGAAAGAAATAATGCAACTCTTCATGATTGATCACTTTTCCTTGACTATCCTCCTAAAGTGATGAATTGGTAGGCAATATTTTGTAAAACAACCTTTTTCAATCAAAGCTAACATCCATGAAGACATGAAACCTTTTAAATTCAGGATCATAATATTTTTACCCATTTTGATTGGTTCCATATCTCACAAAGATGCATTTTATAGCACGATGTTCAAGTTTACTAAATTGATGGGAATGCAAGTAGACAGTGGCTACACACCCAAAAATTCTAGGAGCCAAAAGAACCACTGATGGAAGGTCAAATAACATGCACTCTACAATTCATGTTAGATAACTCTCCCATTACAAAGCAAGGAACTTTTATTGAAACACCAAAAGGGAAGTCTCCATTTGATGAAAGAGTCGAAAAGGTACTCACATAACTCTTGTGTTTCAATTAGTAAATACAAGTCATTCTAGTACAATCATCCACAAAGGTTACAAACCACCTCATTCCATTAGGAGTAGGAATTGGTTTCAGTCCCTAAACATCCGAATGCACTAGTGAGAAAAAAAAATTAATTTAATATCACTCAAGTGAAAGGTAAAACCATAGATTTTCATCATAACACACATTTAGCCAATAAAATTTGACAAATCACATTCACGAAACAGAGAGGGAAATAACCCCCTATGGTAACCAAAATAAAGATGTCCTTGATGCCTATGTCATAGCCAAATATTTTCCCTTTTTTATTCACTCACACTTCTTTTACCAATTGAGCTTATCCATTTTTATTTTTATTTTGGGATTGTTGAAAGTCATTCTTCAGATAGTACAATTCTCTACTCTCTTTACGACTTCCTATCTTCTCCTTGCTATGGATCTCCTTAAACACGCAATAAGTAGGAAAGAACATGGCAACAGAGACTACTTTCCTCTCGCTTACCTCAAGATGGAGATAAAACCCCATTGGCATTAGTAATTGTAGTTTGCAGAAAATTCGAGGATAAATTAGTAAACATATATCGATCACAAGTCATATAGTCTATTGCACCTGAGTCAATTATCCAGTCTCTCTTTCTAGTAAAACACGTACCATCAACTTGTTCTAAAGTAATTAACGTAGAAATTTCTTACACATGGAACCCAACCATTACAGTAGAAGTACCCTTCTTTGAAATTCATCACCATCTACCATAGTGGATAAGAAAACAAAGAAGAATCTCGAAACACGAGGTAATTAATAAAAAAAGAACAAATTGTGCGCAAAAAATCAAGCTTCGATTCTTATAGTAACAAGTAGGAGATTGAACTTGGCTTTGATACCATGTCAAAGAACACAATTTGAAGAATAATTTTCTGAATTGATTCATTGTAAGTATCCATACATATATGCAAGTGAAGATAGACATAATCACCTCAAATCTTGCCTAAGATAAATATTACAATACAAGGAAATAATAAAAAAGGAAAAAATAGGGGAAATCCTGAAGTTCCTAAATTTAACTCCAAGCAGTCACTTTGAGTAGATTTGGGTTGTTTTCCGAATTCATTCATCTTTACTTCCATAATACCAACTTAGATGCAGCATGACTATACAAGTATTTACACCATAGGCATATTTCCGCAGATTAAAGCATTTGCATTGGATATGTTAATTTTAGCTAGCTAATATTGTCAATAAAATGAATGTTAATTGACAGACATACATGTTAAATTTAACCAGTGTTTCACTATCACATTAAGCTAGTTAAATTTAGCTAGAAAGTCCCCATTTATTGTGAAATATAAAAGGCAAAAAATAATATATAAATTTAAGATGCAAAAGGAAGTTAATGTGAAATGGTCGTTTTCAAGATAAATATGCCACATCTATTAGTTAAAAGGCTAGCTAAATGTATATCCAATGCTAGACACATTCCAAAAGATGATGTAACAAGATAAAGAAAATATGTGGGGAGAGAGAGAGAGAGAGGGGGGGGGGGAATAAAAACATAGGAAATATATTGAACACCATTTTACAATAAATGCTGTCACATCAATTTCGTCCACTCTAACTCATCGCCATGTCAACTGAACATTCAACATAGATTCATAGAAGGTAGCATTTGAGATATTATAAAGATAACAAACTATTTAACTTATTTCAATAATAAGTGCACTTAACTAATATATTACACATCCATTGTAAACGTAAATTTGGCTCCTCCCTAATATTTGACACTAAAAATTGAATTAATACATCCATTACAAAATTTGTGAATAATAATTAGTTGTAAGTTGGTTCTTACTAAGTCCTTGTTTAGTAGAGACTTAAATCAGAGTCTTAATAGATTTTGATAAAAGTTGATTATATGTGTGATTGAAAAGTTGTGTATCTCATGAAATATATGGTAGAAATTAATTATTGACTTTGATTTAGATTAAAATTTGTACCAAAGGCTAAATGTGTGAATAAATTTTTTTGGCTCTGTTCAATAACATTGTGACAATTATAAATTGATTTATTTATATTTTCGAGGTAAAATGTATGATTGAAAAGTAAAGAAAAAAATGTGAGGTTAAAAAGTAGTTTGAAAATGATTGAAAAGTAAAGAAAAAAATGTGAGGTTAAAAAGTACTTTGAAAATTGTATTGTTTATAAATTTTAATAAATGCACTAAATAACATGCTTAAATTAATTTTGCCAAACATGCGCAGTTTGATACGGTTATCTTCCCTCCTTCAGTTAGTGGGATCCATCAAATACTAGCCGTTGGTGAATTTCTAATACAAGATTTCAGTGGATAATCATGGGAAAAAAAATTATTTGTTGAATTTTTTTCCACCACCCAAAATCTCACCCAAAAAAAAAAAAAAAAAAAAACCCATACTCAAAACAAAAGACTGAGAATGATCAGTGTGTGTTGTGTGTCCTTTGTGGATAGAGAAGAGAATGGCGTTGGCAATGGCTGTCCGGCGACTTTACTCCACAATTGATAAGCCCGCAAAGCGTCTCTATAATGGCGGCTCTCTTTACTACATGGTGCTCTTTCTTTTTATTTCTTGTTCTATTTTTTTTATGAATATTATATTTTTTTAAAGAACTTAATTTTGTTGATTTGGGGTTTTTTGTAGTCATCTTTGCCAAATAAAGCAGTGTATGAGAAGGAAAAAAATGGTGTCTCGGTAAGCCAATTTTTTTCTAATTCATATTTTAAGTTTGTTAAGGATTTTTATGGATCGCTTTTCATTGGCTTTCATAGTTTCATTCAATTTATTATTGCTGATGTCTCAATCCATAACGATGTTATTCTTTGCTTTTTGTGTGTCTGTGTGTGTGGAAGACACGAGAAAAAACATTAATTCTTTTGTAGAAACAAGTTGATGTAACTTCAATACTGAGGGTAAACTACTATAAATCTATGTTTTGTTTTGCTAGATTTCGATTTTCAAAAACTTCCATTCAATATATTATTGCCCAAGTCTTAATCCTCAAGGGTGATTTTCTTTCGTGTTTCAATTTGTGTTTTAAATTATTAATTTCATGTGTTGAATTGCAGTGGCCAAAGCAACTGAATGCTCCACTAGAAGAAGTTGATCCTGAGATTGCTGACATCATTGAGCTCGAGAAAGCCCAACAATGGAAGGTACTATATTTCTATTTCAATTCTCTGCCAAATTAATAGTATTCTGTCAATTTTATGCATAAATTATTTCTTAAGAACATGACTATATTACCATATTGATTTGGGTTCATATTGCATCTATATCTAGGGACTGGAACTCATTCCTTCGGAGAATTTTACTTCGGTCTCTGTGATGCAAGCAGTTGGTTCAATTATGACTAATAAATACAGTGAAGGATACCCTGGTGCCAGATACTATGGAGGAAATGAGAATGATTAAACCTCTCTATATGCAAAAATTCAATTCATTTTCGGCTACTTTTATCATTCTTATTTTGAATACAAAATGATTATGCTTTTAGGTACATTGACGTGGCGGAGACTTTATGCCAAAAAGAGCTTTGGAAGCATTTCGGTT
This sequence comes from Ligustrum vulgare, assembly GCA_963555705.1. Taxonomy (NCBI): domain Eukaryota; kingdom Viridiplantae; phylum Streptophyta; class Magnoliopsida; order Lamiales; family Oleaceae; genus Ligustrum; species Ligustrum vulgare. The sequence continues at coordinate 50,297,871 of OY743176.1, read as the reverse complement.
GGATCCTGCAAAATGGGGAGGTGATTTTCCTTCGAGGCATTAACAACCCCGAGATTAGATATATATGTTAAAACTTGTGAACTGATAGAAGGGAAAAGAAGGGAGCTTATTGTGCATTTTTTTCTTTTAATGCAGTGAATGTGCAGCCTCTATCAGGATCTCCGGCAAATTTTCATGTTTACACTGCATTACTTAAACCACACGAGAGAATTATGGCACTCGATCTTCCTCACGGTGGGCATCTTTCACATGGGTATCAGGTGTTTATAGTTCCCACCATCTCCACTTTCTATATAATTCACACCTAATCTTTTGTGGCTTTACGTTTACCAGGTTTCTAGCGAATTGGGGGGAAAAGTTCGGTTTGATTCTAATAATGTTATGTTTATGAATTATGTAGTCTAATCTGTTCTTTATTGCATACAGACTGATACAAAGAAGATATCTGCAGTCTCTATATTCTTTGAAACTATGCCTTATAGATTGGATGAAAGTATTGGCTACATTGACTATGAACAAGTAAATTCTGCTTCTCCTGTTGTTTCATCAATATTTACCATTGTATCTTAGGCAAATTCAAATCTCATAATCTGATGTTTATTGCTTAGTTTTATAAAAATTGTGAAAATTTTGTATTCTCTACATCTCTTTGTTTCTTTTTTTCAAATACAGATGGAGAAAAGTGCGACACTCTTTAGGCCGAAACTAATAGTTGCTGGTGCCAGTGCTTACTCACGCCTCTATGACTATGCACGCATTCGCAAGGTAAATTCCGATAGGTTTATATGATCCATTCTGTTTTACAATGTTGCGAAGGATCTTAATCGGACAAGGTGTTTGTGCTGTTTTATGTATTGATAGGTTTGTGATAAGCAGAAAGCAGTTATGTTGGCTGATATGGCTCACATTAGTGGATTAGTGGCTGCTGGTGTTATCCCTTCGCCATTAGAGTATGCCGATGTTGTTACGACAACAACCCACAAGTCACTTCGTGGCCCTCGTGGTGCCATGATTTTTTTCAGGAAGGGCGTAAAAGAAGTCAATAAGCAAGGAAAAGAGGTTAGTTTTTAAAAACAAGTCCTAGCCTCAAGTTTTAATGGAATATAATTGACACAGAGTATATTTCGAAGGTGTTGTACGATTATGAAGATAAAATCAATCAAGCTGTCTTTCCAGGACTTCAAGGCGGCCCTCACTATCACACTATTACCGGTCTAGCTTTGGCGCTTAAACAGGTTCGAGGCTCTAAACTCAATATACGGTATCTAAATGAATGAAGGAAGGAAATTCATACCTCCTTCTCGTTATAAACGCAGGCTACGACTTCAGAATACAAAGCTTACCAAGAGCAAGTCATGAGTAACTGCTCAAAATATTCCCAGGTAAGGCTTGCTGACAACTAAGACTTGTTCCTGAAAGATCTAGCCCTTGTTTTGTAGCACTCAAAATCTAGATTTTAATCAAATTCAAAGTCAATATTTAATCTTAACTATACATTTATGGGACCCACAACTTTTCAATCACATATCTCATCAACTTTTATCAAAATCTACTAAAAATCTTATATTTATATATAAGTTATATCAGTATTTATAATTCCAAATTGTAAGATTTGCATAAATGTTGAAGTACCCATTTTCATGTCCAACGCTAAAATCAATCTGTTCATACAGACTTTGATCAAGAAGGGCTATGAACTCATTTCAGGTGGAACCGAGAACCACTTGGTTCTGGTCAATTTGAAAAACAAGGTAAAGTTAACATAATTTTTTTTGGATCAATTTGAACAACTTGCAAATTTGTTTTGGTTTTTTTCTTTTCTTCAGGGTATTGATGGTTCCAGAGTTGAGAAGGTGTTGGAATCTGTCCACATTGCAGCTAACAAGAATACCGTTCCTGGAGATATATCTGCAATGGTTCCTGGTGGCATCCGAATGGGTAAGACGTTTGTCCATTGGTCAGGATTTCAACGTAAAACTAGTTTGATGAACTCGTCGTATTTCCCAGGAACCCCGGCTCTTACTTCTCGGGGATTTCTTGAAGAGGATTTTGTTAAAGTTGCTGAGTTTTTTGATGCTGCTGTGAAGTTGGTAATGAAAATTAAGGCTGAGACTCAAGGTTCTATTTCTATGAGTTCATATTTAATGCACAGTAGTAGATAGTACAATTAACAAGATTTTAACTTCTTCTTTTTTTACGTTAGTCATGTCTAGTCGTTGTTACCAAACGCTCCTTCATAAACTCGTTTAATCTTTCAAATAAAATTTCTTTTTGAGTATCTACCACGTCTAAAGCTTATTTTTTCGCTTCATCTTTTACGTCTCCCTTTTTACTTCAGGGACAAAGTTGAAGGACTTCGTGACTGCGATGCAGTCGAGTGCCTCTGAGATTGCAAAACTTCGCCATGACGTGGAGGAGTATGCGAAGCAATTCCCAACAATTGGATTTGAGAAAGAAACCATGAAGTACAAGAACTGATCAGGTGCAAATAGGGGGCTAGAAGCAAATAATTCTTTATTTGGTGTAAGATTGTGTCGTTTATTCTCGTAAACTTTGATTTTAGCTTCTTTTTTCCATTAATAATACACATTACGAAGCATGCAATCCGTACATTTAAATTTTCTTTATCGGATTTTTTTTAAGCAGGAAACATGTGGTATTTCAAGACTAAGTGATCTTCAGAATCACAAGGGTGAATGGAAAACTGAAATGAAGCTTATGTATAAAATCTAGTAGTGTTTTATTTCCTATTTTGACTGGTGTATATGTACCTCAACCAGTGATATTTGAAGCAATAAACTCATATTGTAATACCGCTTTTCATTTTTACGTGCATCCTTAAATTTCACGTAATAATTACGTTAATGTTATTATTAAATTTTAAATTTAATGATTTTTGTAATGTCGATAATTTGAATTATTTTGCAGTGGAAGGACTTGGATGCCGTCTCGATCAATGTACCAATTAAAAGTTTATAAATTGTTATTTTAATAGTTTACGTGCAATTTTATGTGATTAATTGTTTCATTTCCTAAACATGCTATTTTTATTTTATTGTGTTAAATGAAAAGTTGGGGGAAAGTTTAGTGGCAATTGGAAAATAAATTTGAACTTATGGACTTAACTATGCACATGGAGAGAAAGGAGGGACTAATTTGCAAATTTTCAAAGATTTAAACCTAAACCCTCATCCTCACGCCCACTCTCTCTCGTGATCTCTCACTCTCTGTCTCAACTCCCTCACGCTCTCTCGCTCTATCCGGTCTCTCTCTCCCTCACGACCATGTCTCTCGTCGGGCGCACCGCCGGCCACCTCACTGCCGTCGAGTCACCACCGCGACACCACCACCATACCTTGGTGTAAGCCCCTCTTCTCCTTCCCACTGCGAGCTTGCACCGCTAACGCGCACACACCCCACAGCCACTGCCTCACACGGATTTCGCACACACAAAACACACATGTAATTAGTGTATGTATATGTATATATATATATATATATATGGGATTGTATGTATATGTTGATGTATATTTGTATGTATATTTTGCATATTTTCAGATTTGGGTTTTTACTTGGATCTTGAATTTTAATTTGTAATTTCAGTTTTTTTTTTTATGTATATATTTCAGATTCGTTGATTAATATCAGATTTTTGAAAGGGTATAAATATAAATTCAATTGTGTTAGTTAATTGTTTAGTTTATATGTTGATTTATAAATAAGTAAATTCCAAAGTTAGAATTTGGTTTGAGATTTGAGTAAATGTATTTAGACGTGTTTGAATCAAATTGTGAGTCACATAGAATTTTTAACCTCAGTTGTGGATTTCAAATTTTGGATAATGTGTGTGTGAAGTTTCAAGTTTCTAAATCCGTAAGTTGTCTTTTAAATTGTATTGCTAGTTTAATTTGAAGCATAATGGTAATTTTTGAAATATTAAGGGGCTGTATGAATGTTTTTATTAATTTTCACTCAGTTATGATTTCGAATTTTAATTGGTCAATTTCAATTTCGGGAGTTAATGCTAATAAAAGTATATATATGTCAAATTTTAGATTGGATGACTTATGAATTTAAGACTGTTAATATCTAATTATGAGTTGAGAATTTTAACTTTCTGATTTGGGGAAAATTTCAAGAATGGTTAGAGTTGTTATTTGATCATTTTGTTAATTTTGGTTTAAGTCAAATATATTTACTTGAGGTTAAAATTAATGGATAAGAAGATTTTCTAATTTGCGATGAAATTGGAATTGTCCTTGTGAAATTCAAGTTGGGATGAAGATTTCCATAGTTGAACCTTTGTGTAATTTGATTAGTTAGATTTCAATTTTTGCCTTCGAGTTATCTCTTAATTCGAGTATGGTATTATATGTGTTGGACATAACGTGAGGTCACGTTTGAGTTAAGTTGAAAAGTTTTTTTTGTTTAGTATTGAAATGAATAGTGAAACGTGATTTTTTAACTAAAAGTATATTTTATTAAATGAATGGGTACAACTAGGATTTTGGTACATTGACGTCACGGGCATCCGAGACTCTTCCACTTGCAAATTCAGAAACGGTAAATTACTAAGGATTGCAGGTAAGTAAACTTCCCCCTACTTTCATCAAAGTTGAATGTTAATGTGGAATTAATGTGCTTAATTGACATTCGTGTTAATTACGGAATTTTAATGCTTTTGGTCTACCATATGCAATTATGTGTAGTTAAGGAAATGTTCAAGCATGCACGTTACATGTCATTGCATCATCAAGCATGCATTGGCATCGAAATGAGAAAGTCAAATGTTTTAATGAAAGGAATGTGTCAAAGTGCAATTTTTGTCAAAAATTGTGTATCCCAAGTTTTTGAAAGAATGGGTGTACTTCTATGTCATGAAAGATGCGAGTGGGAAATGGGGCGCGGGGGACCGGCGTACCCGAATGTAATGAGCCGCTTTGCGGTGGAATGAAGTGAATGAGCCGCTTTGCGGTGGAATGAATGTAATGAGCCGCTTTGCGGTGGGAAAGTGAATGTTAAACCGCTTTGCGGTGGAAATGCGCATGTTAATCTGGTTCCAAATAAGAATGGCCCACTGTTATCTGATTGACTAGAAGTTACATCAAGTGAGCTCACGATGGAATGAAGTGAAGTTTTGAAATGTTAAGTGAAAGTTCGAAAAGTTTGAAAGTTTTGGAAAGTAAAGTAAATGGGGATACATACATGTAATTTTTGAAAAAGCATTCATGTCATAAGCATGCATACAGTTTACTTACTGAGCTTTAGCTCACCCCAATCCCTCCCCAACATTTCAGGTGATGAAAGTTAGGTGATACGAGGAGAGCACTCGGCAGCTGACTCAGGCTATACCCGCTTCAACCTTTTTAAAATAAAGTTAAATTAGAATTTATTTCAATTTCTCACTATTTATTCTTTAATTCATGTATTATTGAGGTTAAATCACCTCTTGTTTCATTTGCTAAGTTTATTTACTTGGAAATGTATCGTTGAGGAGTTTGGGACTTATTGAATGGTTTTGATGATTATGGGATTGAATGAGTTGAGATGTATGCTTTAAAAATGGTTTTGAAGTCCCTCTACAGGTTGGTTAAGTCCAATTTACAGAGGAGACTGTCGAAATTTCTGCTAAAATTTTATAATAGAAAAATGGAACGTTTAAATGTGTAAACGTTTTAAATTCCGCATGGTTTTAAATGATTTATTTCCGCATTAAAAGAAAAAGGGAAGTTAACACCTAGGTTTGAGATTCTTGAACTTGGGGTGTTACATTTTTGGTATCAGAGCTAAGAGTTTTAAAAGCGATTCTGTAGACTTTTAAAATTTATTTGAAAATGGTTCGGGTACTGAGTCATGCCTCAAGTGCTTCTCCTTCGATCATCTGGTAAGTTAATTTTTGTTTAAATTATGAAATGTTAATTGATATGAAAATTATTGCAAATTCTTGCATGTTAATGTGTAATGTTGTAAAGTGAAAGGTTAAGAATGTTATTAGTGAATATAACTAGTATATCTTAGTTATATTAATGAGGAAGTGAACAGGGAATGGTTATTAAAATTTGGGTGTTGTTTATTAGTTCTTTTTGTGGAATAAGAAATGGATATGAATGGTATATCGGCATGAGGGTATACAATGTCCAAACGAGAAGTTGAGAAGTCATCGAACTTAGTATTAAGCACTGATCGTATTTGATCTCGGGACTACCCACTCATTTGATAGTCCAACAGTTATAGGAAAAATTGATTTACCCATTTTAGTAGCTGGAGACCAAGTTTATATTGTCAACGCCATTTGAAGAATTGTTGAACTAAAGTTATGTGTTGAGAAATTTCCCAATCATGGTGAATGGGAAGGAGTAGATGATGGATTTCATAACACTGAATACCCACAAACTTGATGTCATACTAGGAATGGAATGATTATTACGGTATAAGGTTTCAATCATTGGCTACGTTAAGGTGGTATTTAAACCTTCAAATGAAACCCTTTTCGCTTTGTTGAAGTAAAGGTGAAACTTTCTATTTCGATATTATCAGTGATGAAGGCTCGTCAATTGATGAATAAGAGTTATTAGGCCTACCTGGTTGCAATAATTGAAGTGTCTAAGGTGAATACTTCTCTCGAATAAATTTCTGCTATTCGAGAATGACTAAAGATGTTCTCAGAAAATCTTTGTGATTTACCGCCTAAAAGAGAAATTGAATTCGTTATCGATTAAGTGCGCAACTCTAGTATCCAAGGTATAATATCGGATGGCTCCTTCGTAACTTAAGAGAGCTCAAAGTGCAACTACAGAATCTCGTGGACAAAGGTTTTGTTCGATCTAGCTTTTTGCCATGGGGTGCCCAGGAGCTATACATGAAGAAGAAAGATGGTTTTATGAGACTTTGCAAAATTGAATTTAGACATGGCAAAACCAGTTTTATGAAGTTGTGAAGAGATGTTGAGATTAGAAGTGATATGATTTTATTGAGACTTTTATGAGAAGAACTATGAAATTAGAGGTTTAAGATTTGGTTCTTAGTTATTGGGAATTAAGTAATGGATATTGTGTTGAGTAAGTGAATTATTCCTCTATTTTGAGAGAAATTTATTATGTAGTTTGGTCTTGTGATTAAATTTTGGGAATATGATTTGTGGCATATATTTATAAGTATGAGTAGTCTTTTGAACCAACTAATGTATTGAAGGAAGTGAGATATTGATATTGGAAATTATGATTTGAAATTGTTATGTTGAGGAATTATGGATTGGTTTTCTGGGATATCAAGGTATACATGAAGTTATGTAATGATTTGATCCATACATTGGGAAATGATAAGTTATATTTTGAAAAGATGAGTGACGACAAGTATTATGGCGTTATTGGGAAGAATCTTAATTATTCTTGAGAACGGATTGATCACTAGTAAGGAATGATCACTTGTATTGGAGAATATTATAAATTATAAGGATATGAGATAATACTGTTGATTTATTTTGGAATTTGATTGGGAAGATATGTTAAAGATAAGCTGATGACATTATGTTGACTTGTGAATAATATGTTATTGGATATACTACATAGAGAGAATATTCAAGTAATTTCTATCGTTTTGATTATTTTGGTGATATTTGGTGATAAAGAAGTTTTAGAGATGACAAATTATTATGGTTTGGTATGTTTTTAAAGAAATAGTAAAGATTTATTGAAATTTGGAGAGAATTTTCCATGGGCTTACAGAGATTAGTGAAGAGACGTGATGTCATTTGGGTTATTGAATAATGACTTAAGTGATCAGCAAATATTCTTTATACAGAGTTTAGAGGCTATGTTGAGAGCTTGCATTATAGACCTTTGTGATGGTTAGGAAAACCATTTACCGTCTGTTGAATTTACATGTAATATGATTATTGGGATTAGTCAGTTACCATGAATGGGAGATATTGAAAATATTTTATTGTGAGATGCCTTAAAGGAGTAACCACTTATTCAAAGTGAGAAATTGGGGACATGCTATTGAATGTTTGGGATTATGTGAGATAATGATTGTCATAAGGTCAATTGTATATAAAAGGTATAATAGATGATTGTAAGGAATGATGTGATGATGAGAACTGAAGGTGATAATGTATTGAAATTATGAAATAAGTTGACCATCCATGAATAAGTTATGTTGTATTTGGTTCTAAGTGGAAATTCAAAGAATGATGAATCTCAGTCATGGAAAATGAATCAGGATTTCCTCATAATGTGAATGATTCACTGATGTACATTAAGTTTTAAATATTGATGAAAGAAACTTTATCAGGTCCTAGATTTGTACAAGTATTGCAGAAGTAATGCATCTGATCGGAGGAAGGTTTATGATAGTATATACCATGAAATTGTGGAGATTATTATTGATGGTATCTTGATTCAAAAATAAGAAATGAAATTTTAGGCAATTGTCCTTGTGGATAGGATTTATGGAAAATGAGAATAAGACTTCACAATGATTATTTATTATGGAGTAGTGTGCAGAAAGAGTGACAATGGCAGAGTCCAAGATTTATTGAGTTTGAGAGATTGATATAAAATCTTAGTGAGTATATTGACGTAAAAGGTTCATGTGAAGGATATGATGGTTATTATGTTGTAATCTTAGAGAGATTGATATGATTATTTGAGGTCAGTTGTGTGACTTTTACTTATAATGGGATTGTATCCTTGGGTTAAGTAAACTTGATGAGGAATTCTATATGAATCACAAAAGTTTTATTCATTGGTGGTATGTCAATGACTTATTTATAAAATACTTGGTTAGAGTATTATTATGATGATTTTGAAAGCATGGATTCTTAAATTAGTACCTTGGATTTAGTTTTAAGATGAGGGTATGATGTTGAGTACTTGATTGCAATATATAAGTATGGATTACAGGATTTAAGTTGATACTCCGATTTTAAAAGAAATGTCAGCATGTTCAGAAAGGATTTCGTTTGTAAATCTTTCCAGAAAGATTTTGTCAAAGTTTTAGTATTTCTACTGTATATTTTGGTAGGGACGTCAAGTCTCAATAATTCTGGATTATAAAGTCTTCTTTTGGTCAACCTTCTTGATTTTAGTTTTAAGAATGTGATCAATCAATAAATATATTAAGGTTTAGACGTTAGAATAGATCGTATGAAAGGCTGGAAATGGAAAGTTAGTGAATGGATTCATAAGTGGGATAATGTCGGTTGATGGTCTGCTACAACAATAACTATCAAACTTCGATCCGTATTGAGTACTATGCGATATGAAGTGTAGATCGTCGGTTCACGAGGGTGAAGTAGGAGAAAGAAGATTATTGGGTCTAGAAATATTACAGCAGACAATTGAAGTTGTTGAAAAGAGTCGTCAGTGGATGAAAACGACACAGAGTAGACAAAATGGGTTATGCGGACAAAAGAAGTAAACCTTTGGAATTCGTTGCAGGTGACATGATCTTTTTGAAGGTAGCTCCAATGAAATGGGTTATGAGATTCGGGAAGAAAGGAAAGTTAAGTCCGCGATTTTTTGATCCCTTTGAGATAATTGAATGGGTAGGTGACTTGACTTATCAGGTTGCATTGCCATCAGCAATATCGGGAGTGCACAATGTTTTTCATGTATCAATGTCGAGGAAATATATTTCGGAGCCTTCTCATATCCTCAGTTATGAGTCGTTAGATCTGCATGAGGATCTAACTTATGAAGAATCACCTATGAAAATCCTAAGGAAAGCCGACAAGGAACTTAGAAGAAAGAAGGTAGCGTTAGTTAAGGTCCTTTTGGAGGAATCATGTAGTGGAAGAGATTACTTGAGAACGCAATGATGAAATGCATGCCAAGCATTCATTTTGGTAAGTTTTAATTTCGAGGACAAAATTTTATTTTAGGGGGTAAGGAACTGTAATACCGCTTTTCATTTTTACGTGCATCCTTAAATTTCACGTAATAATTACGTTAATGTTATTATTAAATTTTAAATTTAATGATTTTTGTAATGTCGATAATTTGAATTATTTTGCAGTGGAAGGACTTGGATGCCGTCTCGATCAATGTACCAATTAAAAGTTTATAAATTGTTATTTTAATAGTTTACGTGCAATTTTATGTGATTAATTGTTTCATTTCCTAAACATGCTATTTTTATTTTATTGTGTTAAATGGAAAGTTGGGGGAAAGTTTAGTGGCAATTGGAAAATAAATTTGAACTTATGGACTTAACTATGCACATGGAGAGAAAGGAGGGACTAATTTGCAAATTTTCAAAGATTTAAACCTAAACCCTCATCCTCACGCCCACTCTCTCTCGTGATCTCTCACTCTCTGTCTCAACTCCCTCACGCTCTCTCGCTCTATCCGGTCTCTCTCTCCCTCACGACCATGTCTCTCGTCGGGCGCACCGCCGGCCACCTCACTGCCGTCGAGTCACCACCGCGACACCACCACCATACCTTGGTGTAAGCCCCTCTTCTCCTTCCCACTGCGAGCTTGCACCGCTAACGCGCACACACCCCACAGCCACTGCCTCACACACGGATTTCGCACACACAAAACACACATGTAATTAGTGTATGTATATATATATATATATATATATATATATATATATATATATATATATATATATATATATATATATATATGGGATTGTATGTATATGTTGATGTATATTTGTATGTATATTTTGCATATTTTCAGATTTGGGTTTTTACTTGGATCTTGAATTTTAATTTGTAATTTCAGTTTTTTTTTTTTTTATGTATATATTTCAGATTCATTGATTAATATCAGATTTTTGAAAGGGTATAAATATAAATTCAATTGTGTTAGTTAATTGTTTAGTTTATATGTTGATTTATAAATAAGTAAATTCCAAAGTTAGAATTTGGTTTGAGATTTGAGTAAATGTATTTAGACGTGTTTGAATCAAATTGTGAGTCACATAGAATTTTTAACCTCAGTTGTGGATTTCAAATTTTGGATAATGTGTGTGTGAAGTTTCAAGTTTCTAAATCCGTAAGTTGTCTTTTAAATTGTATTGCTAGTTTAATTTGAAGCATAATGGTAGTTTTTGAAATATTAAGGGGCTGTATGAATGTTTTTATTAATTTTCACTCAGTTATGATTTCGAATTTTAATTGGTCAATTTCAATTTCGGGGGTTAATGCTAATAAAAGTATATATATGTCAAATTTTAGATTGGATGACTTATGAATTTAAGACTGTTAATATCTAATTATGAGTTGAGAATTTTAACTTTCTGATTTGGGGAAAATTTCAAGAATGGTTAGAGTTGTTATTTGATCATTTGTTAATTTTGGTTTAAGTCAAATATATTTACTTGAGGTTAAAATTAATGGATAAGAAGATTTTCTAATTTGCGATGAAATTGGAATTGTCCTTGTGAAATTCAAGTTGGGATGAAGATTTCCATAGTTGAACCTTTGTGTAATTTGATTAGTTAGATTTCAATTTTTGCCTTCGAGTTATCTCTTAATTCGAGTATGGTATTATATGTGTTGGACATAACGTGAGGTCACGTTTGAGTTAAGTTGAAAAGTTTTTTTTGTTTAGTATTGAAATGAATAGTGAAACGTGATTTTTTAACTAAAAGTATATTTTATTAAATGAATGGGTACAACTAGGATTTTGGTACATTGACGTCACGGGCATCCGAGACTCTTCCACTTGCAAATTCAGAAACGGTAAATTACTAAGGATTGCAGGTAAGTAAACTTCCCCCTACTTTCATCAAAGTTGAATGTTAATGTGGAATTAATGTGCTTAATTGACATTCGTGTTAATTACGGAATTTTAATGCTTTTGGTCTACCATATGCAAGTATGTGTAGTTAAGGAAATGTTCAAGCATGCACGTTACATGTCATTGCATCATCAAGCATGCATTGGCATCGAAATGGGAAAGTCAAATGTTTTAATGAAAGGAATGTGTTAAAGTGCAATTTTTGTCAAAAATTGTGTATCCCAAGTTTTTGAAAGAATGGGTGTACTTCTATGTCATGAAAGATGCGAGTGGGAAATGGGGCGCGGGGGACCGGCGTACCCGAATGTAATGAGCCGCTTTGCGGTGGAATGAAGTGAATGAGCCGCTTTGCGGTGGAATGAATGTAATGAGCCGCTTTGCGGTGGGAAAGTGAATGTTAAACCGCTTTGCGGTGGAAATGCGCATGTTAATCTGGTTCCAAATAAGAATGGCCCACTGTTATCTGATTGACTAGAAGTTACATCAAGTGAGCTCACGATGGAATGAAGTGAAGTTTTGAAATGTTAAGTGAAAGTTCGAAAAGTTTGAAAGTTTTGGAAAGTAAAGTAAATGGGGATACATACATGGAATTTTTGAAAAAGCATTCATGTCATAAGCATGCATACAGTTTACTTACTGAGCTTTAGCTCACCCCAATCCCTCCCCAACATTTCAGGTGATGAAAGTTAGGTGATACGAGGAGAGCACTCGGCAGCTGACTCAGGCTATACCCGCTTCAACCTTTTTAAAATAAAGTTAAATTAGAATTTATTTCAATTTCTCACTATTTATTCTTTAATTCATGTATTATTGAGGTTAAATCACCTCTTGTTTCATTTGCTAAGTTTATTTACTTGGAAATGTATCGTTGAGGAGTTTGGGACTTATTGAATGGTTTTGATGATTATGGGATTGAATGAGTTGAGATGTATGCTTTAAAAATGGTTTTGAAGTCCCTCTACAGGTTGGTTAAGTCCAATTTACAGAGGAGGCTGTCGAAATTTCTGCTAAAATTTTATAATAGAAAAATGGAACGTTTAAATGTGTAAACGTTTTAAGTTCCGCATGGTTTTAAATGATTTATTTCCGCATTAAAAGAAAAAGGGAAGTTAACACCTAGGTTTGAGATTCTTGAACTTGGGGTGTTACATTTTTGGTATCAGAGCTAAGAGTTTTAAAAGCGATTCTGTAGACTTTTAAAATTTATTTGAAAATGGTTCGGGTACTGAGTCATGCCTCAAGTGCTTCTCCTTCGATCATCTGGTAAGTTAATTTTTGTTTAAATTATGAAATGTTAATTGATATGAAAATTATTGCAAATTCTTGCATGTTAATGTGTAATGTTGTAAAGTGAAAGGTTAAGAATGTTATTAGTGAATATAACTAGTATATCTTAGTTATATTAATGAGGAAGTGAACAGGGAATGGTTATTAAAATTTGGGTGTTGTTTATTAGTTCTTTTTGTGGAATAAGAAATGGATATGAATGGTATATCGGCATGAGGGTATACAATGTCCAAACGAGAAGTTGAGAAGTCATCGAACTTAGTATTAAGCACTGATCGTATTTGATCTCGGGACTACCCACTCATTTGATAGTCCAACAGTTATAGGAAAAATTGATTTACCCATTTTAGTAGCTGGAGACCAAGTTTATATTGTCAACGCCATTTGAAGAATTGTTGAACTAAAGTTATGTGTTGAGAAATTTCCCAATCATGGTGAATGGGAAGGAGTAGATGATGGATTTCATAACACTGAATACCCAAGACGACTTCTGGTTCCACGAGTAATTCCCAGTCTTCACCAAGTTGAGTGGGTAATGGAGATACCATCTGAGTACTTCCCACCACTCTTCTTAATTGTGAAATATGGAACACGGGGTGGATGTGGGTTGACTCCGGTAGTGCTAAGCGATAGGTCATTTGTCCCGGCCTTGCAGTTATTTCAAAGGGCCCGTAATACCTTGGGGTGAGCTTTTCATTTGAACGAGTAACCAATGACTTCCTCTTGTATGGTCTCATTTTCACGTATACCTAGTCTCCAACAGCAAACTTGACCTCCCTTCGATGCTTGTCTGCAGCCAATTTCATTTTTTGTTGCCCCCTATGCATATGTACTTTCAATTCCTCAAAGAGTTTATCCCTCTCTAGCATCTACTGTTCTAGAGATGAGACAGTTGTGGTTCCCAACTCGAACAGCACCAATGAGTGAGGGTCGCATCAATACGGTATGCGAAAAGGAGTGAATTGGGATGATATATGATAGGATGTATTATAAGAGTATTCTTTCCAATGCAAAAACTGATACCATTGTTTTGGTTTGATAAAAGCAAAAGTCTCAACTCCCCTATTTACCACTTCAGTTTGCCCGTCCGTTTGTGGATGGTATGCTGAACTATGTTTCAGCCGAGTCCCCAGCAACCGGAAAACCTCACTCCAAACTGACTCACAAACACTTTATCCCTATCGGACACAATAGAGCGAGACAGTCTAAGTAGCCTGACCACTTCCTTTGTAAAGATGGCAGTAACCGATGGGGCTGAAAAAGGATGTTTCAACCCGATGAAATGTGCACACTTAGGTGGTCCACCACGACTAAAATAGAATCAAACCCTTCCAATTTAGGCAATCCTTCCACAAAATCCATTGAGATGTCCTCCCAAACTTGTTCGGGAATTGGTAAAGGTTGTAGCAGTCCTACCGGAGCAAGGGTTGAATATTTCTGTTGCTGGCATATGGCGCAGGCTGCCAAGTAATGATAAGATCCCAGTCGGGGAATCTCGTCGAACACGCGGAATAACGACAATTAAAACCTAGGAAAGATCTAAATCAGATCTGATACAAGAACAAACAACAAAAATAAGGATAGAACGACGGTAAAACCTTGACCCGACAATCATGACGCAATTTATGGTGATGCGGATTGAAGAACCAAGATTGGTGAACGCCACAAGGACTTGTCAATTTCCTTGATAAGTATCGAATTTGGAAACGCCACAAATATTCTTGCGAATATTTGATAAGTTTGCTGGAAGAACGCCACAAAGATCGGATCTTTGATAAGTTCAAGAAAAAGGGAATAAACTCAACCTCTCAATTTTGGAGAATCCTCTCACAAATTTTATTAATCAAACTCAACTTTCTGTTTTTACAATAAATTGAAAAAGCGTATAAATAAGCAAAATAACCTAGCATCTAATTTACTCAAAATAGAATTCTAAATAGACTATAATTCTAAAATAGGAAAATAACCTAAAATAATAAAAGGAAACAAAATAATTGGCAAAATTCCGGAAAATCTGGCGTTGCTCATTTACGGCCGTGACGACTCCTTTTACGGCCGTAAAGGCCTTTCTGATCAAAAACTGAGTTATTGGTTACGGCCGTGACACAATGATTACACCCGTGAATTTCCTCCGGTTTGAATGTTACGGCCGTGAGACCTTTTCTGCTGAAATTCTGCCTTTTCCTTCGATAGTTGATTACGGCCGTGACAATAGTTTTTACGGCCGTGATTATATGATTTACGGCGGTGAAGGATTTCCATTACGGCCGTAAGGCCTTTTCTGCATAAACAATTTCGTGTACTCGGCTCGGCTTGATTCTTTTGTCTTCTCGACTCGATTCCAACATGGAACTTGCTCCGTTTTCCATGTAGATCACCGTCATACTGCCGATGTCTCGACTTCGCCCTTCGATGCCTGGTCCGGATCACATCAGGAAGCCCCCATATCCCCCAACTTTGCTGTCGTGGCCCTCCTATAAAGCTAGTTGCACCCATGGAGAATCTTGGGATAGGACTAGTCTGTTGTTGTAAAGCAGTTGTCCACAAAGGAGAGAATAATCTGGAGCCACTGATTGTCCCTCGTGTAATGAAGCATAAATTTTTCCTAAGTCAGTATCTTCGTGTACTGCCTTTTGGATCTCAATTAGCTGCATAGAATCCGGTACACATAGGGCCATTAACGATGTGGTTGCATCCACACGGGATAGGTCATCAGCTGCCTTGTTTTCCAATCCTGCTTTGTACTCGATTTCAAAGTCAAACCCCAGTAGCTTGGTCAGCCATTGTTAATATTCCTGATTTACCTCTCTTTGTTCCAGTAAAAATTTAAGGTTGCGCTGGTCAGTTCAAACTACAAACCTCCGAGCTAGTAAATAATGTCTCCATTTTCGTACTGCAAAAACAATTGCCATGAGTTCTCTTTTGTAGATTGACTTGTCCTTAGCCCTTGGTGGAAGGACTTGACTAAAGAATGCAATTGGTCGATGCTTCTGCATGAGGACTGCCCCTAACCCAATCCTAGATGCATCGGTCTCCACAATGAACAGCTGTGTGAAATCTGGCAATCCTAAAACGGGTACAGTGATCATAACTTCCTTCAATTTCGTGAAGGCTTCTTCCGCCTTCGCATTCCACCCGAAGTTATCCTTCTTTAATTGTTGGGTTAATGGCCATGCAATGCTTCCATATGATTTAACAAACCTCCGGTAATATCCAACCAGTCCCAAGAATCCTCTCAACTCCTTAATAGATTTAGGCCTAGGCCAATCCCTCATAGATGCTATCTTAGATTCATCAGCTTCTACCCCCGATGTTGAAATAATGTGCCCCAGGTAGTCCAATTTCTTCTGACCAGACGGGCATTTCTTACCATTAGCAAACAACTGATTATCCCACAATAATTTCAGCACTACATATAAATGATCCCTATGTTCATGTATTGTTCGACTATACACCAAAATGTCGTCGAAAAATACCAAGACGAATCTTCAGAGGTAGTTTTGAAAGACTTGGTTCATGAGGGATTGAAATGTTGCCGACACATTTGTCAACCCAAACGGCATAACAAGGAATTCATAATGTCCCTCATGCGTTTGGAAAGCTGTCTTGGGAACATCCTCACGCCTCACCCTAATTTGATGGTAACTCAATTTCAAGTCTATTTTCGAGAATACGGTGGCCCCATTAAGCTCACCAAGAAACTCTTCGATCACTGGAATTGGAAATCTGTCAATTGTGACCTTATTCAAGGCTAGGTAGTCGACACAAAACCTCCAACCGCCGTCCTTCTTCTTGACTAACAACGCAGGGCTCGAGAAAGGACTGATACTTTGCTTAATAAATCCTGCTGCTAACATTTCCTGGACAAGCCTCTCGATCTCATTCTTCTGGAAATGGGGATGACGGTAGGGCCTTACACTGATAGGGGCGGTTCCAGGTTGCAAGTTAATAGCGTGATCATGACTCCTTGAAGGGGGAAGATTGTTCGGCATCTCAAAGACAGCAGCAAATGTTTGTAACACTTTTGAAATGATTCCTGGAGGTTCATGTCCTCTCGTTTCAGTCTGCACCATCATATTACTCAATTCCAGTAATGCTCCCTCTCCTTGCGTCCTGAGGGCCATCAACATTGCCCTCATAGATACTGAGGCCCTACTCAAGCTTGAATCTCCTTTTAGCGTAACATTCATGCCCGATACTGTGAATGTCATGGTGAGGTTCTGCTAATTGACTTGCATTTCTCCCAGCTTGCATAACCACTACATTCCCAAAATGACGTCTGAGCTTCCCAACTCCAGTGGTAGAAAATCCTCCTCAACCAGAATGTTCTGCAGTTGCAACTTCACCCCCTTGCAGAACCCTTCTCCTTTTACCGTTAGTCCTGTCCCCATAATTACCCCATAACCAGTAGTTCCAGACAAGGCCAGTCCCAAATGACGGACTACGCCCACTGTGATGAAGTTGTGAGAGGCCCCACAATCAATCAGAACAATTTCCTCTCTTGGGCCAATTACACCCTTCAGCTTCATGGTATCCGGTGTAGTGAGGCCCACTACTGAGTTAATGGATAGCTCAACCTCGGATCCAACTGCAGCCAGTGCTTCGCCATCACCTGCTGGATGTTCATGTCCATCTTTCTAATTTTCGACCAGTTCCCTGATCGACACTTCTTCTCCATCTTCGTCGTCTTCATTTTCTCGAACCACTATCATTTGTAGTGCTCTATTCTTACATAGTGAACCTCTCATCACATTTGTAGCACAACCCTTTTTCTTTCTTTGCCTGTAGCTTCGCATCGATGAGTTGTTTAAAAGGGACGATCGGTTACGGTGGAATAGAGGTGTCAATCCGAGTGGTCCGGGTCGGGTCGACCCGTCAATAAAAAGCCCGGTAACGGCCCGCTTGAAAAAAAGCCCATCCGCTGCGGGTTACGGGCCGGTTACGGGTCAGCTTGCAAATTTTGAACTACAACCCAGGCCCGCCCGCTGCCCATGCGGGTCGCGGTTTGTTCTGATTTAGTCCGTATGAATAAAAACATAGATTTTTCATATTTATAGCAAATTTTTTGTCAAGTTTTTAAATACAAAATGATTAAAATGATAAATTCATATTTATACCATAAAATATTTACATAGAATTTAAAATTATAGTTTATGTTATATGAAATACTTTTAAATTTGCAAATTTAAATAAAATATAAACAAATAACAATTAAATGATAAATGTATTTCTAATTATTATTGTCAAAAAACATTATTTTTTTAGCTATTAGGGAGGGAAAAAAATAAGATTTTACTTTAAAAGATGTATTAGAGTTTCTAGAAGAAGAAAGATTTTCAATGTTACCATATTTAATAAAAACAGTTTTTTTTATTTTTTATTTTTACGGGCCAACGGGTTAATCGCGGCCCGTGAAGGTTTGACCCGCAAAACTCGCGGTGCACAACTTCTTGACCCGTGAACCGTCCGCACGGGTCATGGGTCGGCCCGCGGTACCGAGTCAATCCGAGTCGATTTTCACGGGTTTGGTCGACCCGTCCATCTTGACACCTCTACTATGGAAGAGAGAGGCGATTTGGCGTGAAACTCACCGGCACTGTCGATTTGTGGACTACTGCACTATACTCATTAGAATTAAACCCAGCTGTTGGTCCCTTAAATCTCGCTGGGCCGGAAGCAGTTGGGCAGGGATGCAACATCATATTTCTTTCCTCCACTCTTTGGGCCACCTCCATTATTTTGTCCAACCCCATGGGACTCAGCCCTAATGTTTGGAGTAAGCCCATTAATAAAATTACACTCCAATATCTCCTCCGAAACATTTTGTAAGGGAGAGGCCAGCTTCTCAAATTGCCGACGGTACTCCTTCACTGTCGCTGTTTATCGGAGTGCCAAAAATTGGGCACAAAGTGACCCTTCTTGTGAGGGACGAAATTGGCGAAGCAAATGAATTTTCAGTTCCTTCCAATTCTTCATGGGATCTCGGATTTCCTGCCATTGGTACCATGCTAGGGCATCTCCATCCAAGCATATCTCAGCTGGTTCCCATTTTTCCTCCTCCGTCATGTGATTAACGCTGAAGTATCGTTCCACCCGAAAAATCCATCCGTTTGGATCACTACCATCAAACACTGACATATCGAATCACCGAATTCGTGAATCAGATATCCAACCTCCGTCAACCCCACATTTTTCACTTTCCCCAGCGTGCTCCCCCAAGTTCTCGTGTCATCTCCGATGATATCGTTGGCATTCTTTTTTTCTCATTTCTGTCTCCCTCCTGTGTCTCCCAAGCTCGTATCAATACATCAAACTTCTCCCTCAATTCTATTCTCATAGCTTCCAATTCAGACTGCAGAGAAGCGTGATTGTCTACTACTTGTTGTTCCAATGCTCCGACTCGATCATTGAGTGTCATAGTTGTAGGTTGGATCTGGGTCTCTGATCCCACTTTGATAGGAACTGCAAAATCTATTGTAAATAATATGAAGAAAATTGATATTTGTGGGAATTTTCTGATATATTTATACTAAAGAAAATGAAATTGACATGAACGAAAACGAAATGAATTGATATTCAGCACACCAGGCTGACCTTCCCTCTTTCCACTTAATAATCTGCATACCCTTACCCTCTTCTATGTTTTATTTATAACCCTCAGCCTGAGACGGTTCCTAACCAACTGGTGAACAATTCAAACAGAAAATAAGTGACTCGGCTAATTCAAACAGAAGCACGAAGTAGTGGCGATGACACGTGATTTGCTGTTAGGCAAGGCTAATGTGGCTATGGGTAACCACGAGCCTGAACGTAGACATGGTTACAAATGTAGAACCAGGATGGAGAGCGTTCCAATGGTCGAGGGGCCTGTCATGTGATTAGTTAGAAACCGTTGTGGAAGTCGGCGATTTAGATTGGTGTACTGATGTTGAGATAGAGATTGACACTTTTTTTTTTTTGCTCTCTTAATCTCGATTCGAAAGCTTAATCAAGTGAAGACTATGATAGGTGGACATATTTGAGGAGCACCTAAAACCGAAGATGTAATATAACACTATTGTTTGATATATTAATTGAAACATTGAAGATTGTTCTTCAAATACCTATCTGGTAGTTTACTCATGCACGAATAATGCTCTTATACTTCATGTGAAAATGTGATACAAGTTTTCAAACTTATTGGAAAACACGTGTTACAATAACAGGCCTATTTACTACAAAAGCATGATCTCTTGGTGGCTCAATCTAGACCTTGATTTGCTGTGAATTATTTTCGCCGTTGGATCTTAGTATAAATACATACCATAAATTTTGTTTTAGGGTTAGAATGACTTTCTAACCCTAAACTTCTCTCTTTATCCTTGTCTCTAGCATCTTTAGTCTTCATGCTTTGATCTTCTCTGGCTCTTTGCGATTTTCTGAGTGAAACCTCAGTAAATCTCTGGTTTCTCGAGTTATAGTGTAGGTCGGGTGTTATAGTAAGGTTTTAATGTATATGTCTACTTTTGTCTAGACTGCTTTGTGAGATTGAAGGTTTTCTAGTTCTGATTATTGAATGATGTGAGTAGATCTGGGTTGTAACACATGATTCCTTGATTCTTTGTGATTATATGCAATATATGGGAAATGAGATTTCTTGATTCATTGTGTGTTAAAATTATGATTCCTTGATTATTTGTGATAAGTCTAGCATCGTTGTAACACATGATTCCTTGATTCTTTGTGATTCATTGTGTGTCAAAATCCATTATGTCTATATGCAATATATGGAAAATGAGATTGATGATTTAAGAGAACCGATATAAATCTAATGATATTTAGATATTTATGCTATTTGAAATCATCTACATTATATATATATATATTTTAATGAGTTGAATATGCTATGAATGCTGCATTAAGAAAACGTGTAATTTTGAGTTCCTATGGTTGTAATAATATTTTGATCTCATTTATACAATGTTAAAAGGGAGAACCTTATTTGTCTTTGATCATATGTAACACAATACCTTATTATAATATTGGTCATTCTCCTATGTGCTCATGATTTTGATATGCATGCTTATACTGTGGATGAAAATGCTTTAAAATCCTTTATAAGTTAAATGATGCTATTCAATCCAATATAGTTGAAGATTTGGCTGGATGACCTTATGCAATGTTATTACAATCATGACATTCGAATTATGCTTCATTATTCTATCTTGGGAAAAATACATATATAAGATGTTTACATTACACAAATTCAATTTCAATTTTAAGATATAAATTTAAAAAATTCAAAAATCAGGTTATAATTATAATTAATTAATTAAGTTAAATAATTGAAAAGATTTTATTAATTAATTATATATATATATATATATATATATATATATATATATATATATATATTAAAGTCACAACACAATATAATTTCAAGCCACAAAACTCAAATTTTTTAGGTCACAATGAATTTTAAGGTCACAAATTATCGAAGTAGTAAATCAAAAATCAAACTTTTTTTTTACGTCACAATAATTTTTTTTTTTTACGTCACAATTAATTTCATGGTCACAGACTCACAGATTTTAAACTAATCGATCCTTAGTTATTTTTAGGTCACAACATATCAAACTATTAAGTCACGAGTCTTTTAAATCACAATTATTAAATTATTAGGTCAAAATTAACTTATCATTTATTAGGTCACAACATTTCACGTCACCTGCCAAGTTACCATCTCACCACCACCAGTCCACATACACCACCATATCAAACGCCACTGTCACCATCGCCACACCTCAACACTGCCACCTCCACAACCACCCCAACCAACGGAAGAAGCAAAAATATATATATATAAATTTGCTACTTTTGAATCGCTACTTGAACCCCATCAGATCGAACACCACCATTTCCATCACCATCCACAACCAAAAAAAAAATTATAATAATAACAAATTTTAATTCATGAAAGATGAAAACAAGGAGTAAGAGGAGGCAGATCCGGCTGGATCCCATTCTCCGCTGGCTGTTCACTTCATCAAAATCCCATTTCCAGTTTTCTTTCTCCTCGAACCCAGTAATTTCTGCTTCTCCTTCTCTTTTTCCACACCCATTTTCATGCTCAAATAAATAATATTGCATAATCTTGATCATTTCTTGAGAGAGGGATAGAAAGAGATTCAGCCCATATACAATCACACAAAGAACTTTACTTTTATATATGGGTTCAGATAGCACGTTTACTGCTCAAGAAAGGCCCTTCGTAACACTCTCGACAACCACCGCTACCGCTGCCAACGACGACATCCGCGGCCATGCCAATTTGCTTATTCCTCGTTGGTAGCGACGTGCGTAGACTTCGACGGCTATGGGTGTGGCTGCGTGGGTGAAGGACAGGTGTGCTCGCGCGTTGAGATGAGAGAGTGAGAATGGATTGAAAGATAGAGAGAGAAATAATTAGGGGTTGAAGTGTTATTTTGTGGTTTAATAGAATATTATTATTTAAATTTTTTAATTAATTAAAATTTGAATTCAGACCTGATTTTTGAAATAATATAAGTTTAATCTTATTTATGAATCTTGATCTTTAAAAGTAGGGGTAAGTGTAATTTCCACTTCTATCTTAGACTTCTCACACTTGTGCTTGTGATTAAGGGAGAAATTTTATCTATAGGACATAATCTTGTAGCCACATATCGTGACTCGCCATTTTGAAACTATTATGCTCTCGTGTATGCTATGCTAATGAGGAATTTTATTTGTTAAATACCATCTTTTTGCTTATGCCAAAAGGGAAGAAGTGATAATGACTTTTTTGCTAAAATGTGGATAATCCATTTGCATTAAAATGGGCTAATATTATACGCTAGATTATGCCATTATTTACCTTGAATGAAATTGATAACTGTTGGTTTGTAAAAGATAGAAGGAATGTATGTTCAAATTGAACATATAAATTATTCTCATTTCTAAATACTTTGATTATATGCCTCAGATGCTTATATTATCATTGCAAATAACGTTGTTTGTCACCATAATAAAAAAGGGAAAAATTGTTAACTTATGATTGACTTTAGCCTTAATTTTTTGATAATGATAAACAAGATTATTTTGTACTGTCAACAATTGTGCATCAAATGTTTAATGTAATGATAATCTTCAAGAAATTGAATGAACAAATCGTCTCTTTAAGATAAAAAATAAATTAAAAAAAAAATATCAAAGCTTTATAATCAAGTACATAAAGCGATAAGATTAAGATCAAAATGAACCTTACAAAATCAAGATTCAAGATGTAAATCAATGATATAGAGATCAAGAATTCAAGCTTACAAGATTAGAACTCGAGTTTAAGTTGATTAGGCCTGTGAATGACATGTAAATCAATGATTATTATATGAAACTCAATGATAAGGTATAACACACTCAATCTTCAGAGATGAATAAGCTGGAAAATAAGTTTGTGCATCAAACAAATTTCATCACTTGTATAAAATATTTTATCAGGGTCAATATTGATTATCAAATGCTAATTCATCTTAGATCATGATTATATTATGTCTTACATTTTTGAAAACAAGTTAGAATCCAAAAAACTAAGGAACCAGAACCATTCTCTTCGTTTTTAGTTTTTAGTTTTCAATTCATTTTCACTTTTATGTTTTAAGTGTCTACTATATTTTTAGTTTCTGAAAATGCATTTGTTTTGTCATTATGAAAAATAATTTCTCAAAAAAGAAAACTCAAAAACACGTTTGGTTTTGGGTTTAGGGTTTGTTCTTTTTTTTTTTTTGACAAATGATTTTTATTCCTTTTTTACTGTTCGACAAGTTGTTAACAAAGTTTTTCGTAAGACACAATGCCCATGTATATCATTCTCTTTTCTTTTTATTTCATAATATACCTAAAATTTGTATCCATCTTATTTCAGTTTTGATTTATTTATTTATTTATACCTTCAGGTGTTATTGTGATCATTGTAACACCTACTTGATAGATGATTTCGTGAGTTATCATCCTTTTTCTGTAAATTTTTTTATATTTCATTAATTTTTTTTCGCAAATGTTCAAATGAAAACTTTCTTCTTGTAAGTTCCTGAAATTTATCCAAGGAAAAAGAAATAAGATAGTGATGCTATGATGCCAAAAAATGCTTAGATTTTCTATCATTTTTGTTGATTGTCTTCATATTGAACATTGTTCTATAATAATCTTCCGTTATTATTGTTTCTAAATGGATTTTCAAGCTCAAAAATGTAATTCACTTAAAATTAGAGGAGGATTTAGGGGAGAAGATGAAGATTTGGGGAATATTTGGGCACTTGGATGTAATTTACTTAAAATTAGTTTTGTTTTACACGCTTTCTAGTTTTTAGTTTTTTACACTAATAAAAACATTGAAAATACTCAAAATAAAAATAAATGTCGTTTTGACTTTTCTATACAAGTTTTTCCTTATTTTTCGAAAATGCGTTCTTGAAAATACGAAAGTGAACAAGTTTTCAGTATTTTGGAAAATTAAAAACAGAAAATGATGTGAAAATAGCAAAGGACATGGCCAAAGTTTTTCAAGATTTCCCGAAGTCAACTTTTGGTCAACCAAAGTTAATTTAGATTGACTGAAAATCATAACCATTGTATCCAACGTCTAATTTCAAATGGTCATAATAGTTTCGATCAGTGTTCGAAAACGCGCCTAAAACGCGCGCTTACGTGCGCATTACGCGCGATGCGCGATGCCCACGCGGCGTTTTGGCCGAAAGCGCGAAAAACGCGTTTTTTGAAAATTTTGTTCTAAAAAGCGTGGCCGAAGCGCGCACTGCGCGCTTCGGCCATTTTTTTTTTTTTCCTTTTTTTTTTTTTTTACTTGTTCAAGTATGGGTAAAATTTAAATCAAATATTTAGGAATTGAAAAACGCTTTTTAACACTTTTTAACGCTTACTCCCGCTTAAGCTTCAAAAGCTTGACTCTTGAGCTCCACGCTTCGTCACGCTTCACGCTTTTTAGAACACTGGTTTCGATAGACCAAAAGTGGTCATCCAAAGATGTTGAATGCTTGTTTTTCTTCTATAAATAGGTTTTTTCTTCACATTCAATATACACAGATATATGAGATTTTATAAGAAGGAATTTTATAGAGAAATTCATTGATCCTACGTTGCTTATATTCATTTGTTTTTGTGAGAAGACTTTGAATAATCCAAACTTATCAAAGTTTCTATATCAATTATTTTTAAGAAAACTTTGTTTGATTAAATATCATCTTCAACTCTCTTATTCAACAAAAGGCTTCTTATCTTGTACTTGAATTGAAGTGTTAATCTCTCTTGTGCTAAACTTGTTATTTTCATTTAGATAAATTAACTGTGAAAATCTTTGTTTACTTGCTTTTCCTTACATTCTATCAAACTTTTCACATCTAAACTCGAGCTAAATTATTTGCTATCAACAAAGTGTTAGTCTCTTTTTTGTTCTTGACTTATTTAATCCTTTAACAAGAGAGAATTTTCTTTAAAATAACTTTGATTGATTGTTCAATTCATTATCATATACATAAAAGTTTAATTATCTAAACACTTTGAATTTAACTTAGTAATTACTTATTCAAGTGTTAGCATCCTTGCATACTTAATTTGATTCTATCATTTAACAAAATATTATATTCATCGAAAATCTTGTTTTAATGCATTAAACTTTTCATTACCATTTGCATTAAAATCTTTCTCCAACACTGAGCTTCACCCATTGCTATTCATTGAAGTGTTAGCCCACCTCTCTCTTGGTACCCAATTATATTATATCATTTGATAAAAGAGAGTGGTTTTCACTATAAATCTATTCCATAATTTGTACGGATCGTATCGAGGTTCCTTTAAAGCTCGATAGTGGCATAAGAAGGGTACTCCTTTTTGTAAGTAACTCGATGTAAAGCTCGAAAAGGGAGTGGTGATCCTTGTTGTATGTCACCTGGTCATTTTGAGATCTGATTGTAAAGCTTAGAGAATGAGTGGTATTCTTAGTTGTAACCCATCGAGTCATATAAAGGTCCTGTAAAAATTTGACTGGAATTTGATTGCACCTCAAGTCAATATAATATAAAGGTCTTGCTCATGACGATGAGTTTAGTAACAGAGGACATATATAAAATGGTTGGATCAAACCTCCTTAAATATATTGTTTGCGTCATCTCTACTCTTTTACTTACTTACATTGAAATCTACATTGTGCAATATTATCTCTAAGTGTTATGCTTGTTTTAATTAATTAAGTTTATTGCTTTAATTAATTAAGTTTACATCATTTTAGTTCTTTGCACTAGTAAGTGATTTACTTTACATCTCTTGTTACACCAAGTGATGATGCTTGTGTTCGTTTGGTTTTAAGTTTGAGATAATTTATTGATTTTTTTAATGATTAATTCATATACTCTTGGTTAGTTACGTACTCTTGGGTTAGTAGTTGTGTTGGTGGTGTAAGAACTTCTCCAATGTATTCCGTGGATTGGGAAAATATACATGACATGTTAGCAAATAGACAAAATATGATAAAAATCCCCCTTCAATGCATAACGTGGATTAGGATGTTAGGCTGACGTGACGCTAAAAAAAAAAAAAAGACATTGTGAGGATGGAGAGTCTATATCTAGATGCTCCGTGAGACATGTTGACTCAGCATTAACTTTTATTTTATAATTATTTCACCATAACTCATGTGTTATTGTGGGATTAACCTATTAATTAATAAAATATATCTAATTACATTTTTAATTGATTACCACCTTATTTTTGAAAGAAAATATTAAATTTGTTAATTTTGAAATTGAATTTTTAAATATAGGTTTTATGCATTGTTCCCCTTTAAAAATCGTAATGTAATTAATTTTTTCTAAAAATTTGGTTCGAGCAATAATTTTTTTGGCCGAACCAACTATAGTTTTTTTTTTCTTTTTTTTTTTTTTGAAATTTGTTTGATTCCCTTTGACAAAAATTTTAATCTAAATTTTTATTAAAGTTAAAATAAAAAATTTATTTCAAAAATTTATTTAATGGGTCCCACAACTTTTCAATTTTCAACTATATATTCCATTAATTTTTATTAAAATTTAATTTAGTTCATAACCAAACTGAATCTAAAAATTATTTCTGGAATTGAGTTATGCTGTGCTGTAAGTATAACACTTCTACATAGATCTGTCCTTACTTATAACTTATAAATACTTAAAGCAATATCAAACAAGCATATACACATGCTACAACTTTCACTAGTGCCGAGTTTAGCAAATGGGGTTCATTAACAAATTTTTTGATGGAAGTTTGATTTTTTTTAAATAAGTATTGATGAAATGTATAATTAAAACGTTGATTTAACCCTGCAGTGAGTATCATCAACTTGAGTCCACTTATCTCCAACTGATCATGAACTCAACCATTATAAAGTTATATGATAGCACCCATTTTATTTTGATTCAACGATTTGATCTGTAATTTATCATTCTTGATCATTAAAACATTCAACCTTTTAATTGTACCTTAGGATGACATAATATTAGCAGCATAGATTCAAACGATAAAATGTTACATTGAATACCTTGGCATAGCCCAAGTCGAAATTCATAAGTTTTAACTCACAAAATCCTTTTGTTTATTGTTTTATTAAAACTAAAAGGACTAGTGGATGAAAATTTTTAACCAAGCAAGATTATTGATTTTTTTAAAAAAATACAATAATGTTATAAACTAGAGAGAAAAGTAGAGATACCAATAAACTTGTATATTTTATTATGAATCAAAACCCCATATATATAGGGGAAAATAAGGATATACAAAGTAATAATATCTAGGGTTACAGGGGTACAATTATCATTCACTAATACAAAATAATATTTACAACACTCCCCTTTGAATGACATATTACAAAAAAAATCTGCCTAATATAAGATAATATTTACAATACT
The DNA here is from genome assembly GCA_963555705.1 of Ligustrum vulgare. Classification (NCBI taxonomy): domain Eukaryota; kingdom Viridiplantae; phylum Streptophyta; class Magnoliopsida; order Lamiales; family Oleaceae; genus Ligustrum; species Ligustrum vulgare. Next base: position 50,269,886 of record OY743176.1, on the reverse strand, counting down.
CCCCATTGAATAACATATTACAAAAAAATCTGCATCATTAAAACCTTGTTTGATAAAAACCCAATGGAACAAAAATATCAAACGAAGGAAAAATAGTACAATTGTTCTTGGAGTATTAAGATAAATGCTGTCTCGTTAAAACATCGCCAGGAAAACTCAATAGGACAAAGCTTTAGCTAAGGAAAAAGAGTACAGCTACTCCATCTAGTGATGATCACTGTAAATCATCGAATCGATGCATCCCAATCTGATTTCTTGAATGTAGATGTTGATAGTGCTTTTGTAGATAAATCAGTTTCATTGTCACTTGAGTGAATTTGTTGAAAATTCTGGAGTATTTTGATGCTGCCCCGTTAAAACCTTGTCAGAAAAATCTAGTGGGACAAAACCTAAACGAAGGAAAAAGAGTACAGATACTCCCCCTGATTCAATCTGTATTGAATCGTCCATATAGTTACTCCCCCTTGATTCAATCTCTATTGAATCATCTATATCTTGATCTCTTCAGGAGTCTCGTATAGGATAGTATATCAATAGATATTAATAACAGTCACCTCATTAAAAACATTGCCAGGAAAACCTCGTGGGACAAAATCTCGACTAAGGAAAAAAAGTGTAGCGCATATTAGCTCCCCCTCATAGGAACATTACAATTATTTGGATATTGCATATAATTATTACAACTATTAATCAGTGCAATATCAAATATATTCACCAAGCATATATAAATAGCGCATATCTCATATTATTTTCTCTTCGAATATAAATTCAATTATTCCTTTGAACTTGAAGAACTATAAAATATTTCCAATAATTTGAACATGCTGGATCGAGCCATATTCTATAATCAATATTATCAATGCATTTAATGCAGTTCTAAAATTTGGAAGTAAATTATTCATTTTAATGAACAATTAACTTATTCACTTTAGGTGAATAATTAACCATGAATTTGTATCTTGAAAACAACTGTCTGGATTTTCAAATATAATTTTATGCAACAATCACATTTTTTTACAAAGTGATTCTATTCTAGGCATATTAAATATTTAGATTGAAAAATATCTGTATATTTTGATCAGACAAGTTTCTTAAAAACTTGAACTATTTATTTCATATATATTTAATCCTTCAAGGATTATACTGTATGCTTTAGGCATTGTATATGTTTCACATTGCAATTGTCAAATTGCTACCACCAAATTTAAGTCGTGAAACTTCATATAGGTAACGATTCCTATTTTTCAAATAGATCTTCGCTAATCATTTCATCGGAATCCCAAAGTACCGAGGTATTGATTACCCTCTTTAATCTCAATCATTGGTACTTCAAAGAATACTCTCAACGTACCAAGTTGATGATCATACATTTTGATATCACTCATTGGTACATCAAAGAGCGCAAGCTAGTTATTAGAGTCAATCATCTTTCAGTATATACATTTCTAATAATCATATATTTATTGGAACTTATTATGCATTTATCAGGAAAATAAAATATTGCATATGTTCCAAATCTTTGAAACATTCGTTGTGCAACAAGTCGTGTATTACGACTATACCTATAAGTATTTTACTGGCTTTACACTTTTAAGTGTTTGGACATCAGGTCCCAAAATTTCAAGTTTTGTAGTAAGTTTAATTTAACATGAATGCATACTTTTGTCAATTATTTTTATGTCGATTTTCTTCAACATATTTTTTTTATTATCCTCGCTATCATTCGTATTATGATGCGGTTAGCTTCGTAATTTGCTTTTGCATAAGTGCTTTATAAAGTGTGTCGACAAAATTATCATCTCAATTCGATTTCTTTTCCCATAAGACATAACTATAGAGATCTCGATTTCTATCTCAATTTCTCAATCTTTCAAGTACTTGAACCTCTTCTGGAGATTAAAAATTAGTTATATCAATAATACTCCCTCACGAGTATATGTCTCCTCAATAAGACCATCATGTTATAAAATCATCGAAATCATAAGAACAACATAGAGAGAGAAATGGAGAGAGTTTAGAGGAGAGAATTTCTCTTCAAGAATTGGTGTAATAAATTGGTAAGTATAGGCTCCTATTTATAGGAGTGGACAATGGCACAATCGTAATATTGTAAAGTTTACAGGGATATAATGGTAATGTCATTCACATATATACATTATTTATAACACTCCCCCTTGAATGACATATTACGCAATTGTCTGCCTCGTTAAAACCTTGCTAAGAAAACCCAATGGGATAAAACTTGAGCGAAGGAAAAAGAGTACAGTTGCTCCCCCTGATATTGGCCATCGTCAATCGTTGAGTCTTAATGTTCAAGTAGAACAAATCATGTATTGAATCTTTGAAGTTCTTCAGTGCTTCAGTGCTGCCTCGTTAAAACCTTGTCAGTAAAACCCAATGGGACAAAATCTGAACGAAGGAAAAAGAGTACAGCCGCTGCCTCGTTAAAACCTTGTCAGGAAAACCCTGTGGGACAAAACCTGGACGAAGGAAAAAGAGTACAGCATGACAGCATGATTCTCCCCCTGAAGTGTGCAATCAAGTATTCATGAACCTTTTGAATAATGATATCATCTTTCTTCTGGAATATATATGAAAATCTTCTTGTGTGTAGTCGATATCATAACATTCTTCATAAGATGTGTATGATTTTCTTCATTTGTTGATATCATTCCAGTATAACAATGTGTTGCTGAATTATAGCTTGTTGATAGCTATGATGATGCCTCAAAAACCTTGCTAGGAAAACCCTGTGGGACAAAACCTCAGCGAAGGGAAAAAGAGTGCATTATTCTCATTAATTTTCATCAATACGCCTCAACTGTTGTCTCATTAAAAAACTTGCTATGAAAACCCTGTGGGACAAAACCTCAGCTAAGGGAAAAAGAGTGCAACGCGTATTTATTCCTTTCATGGAATATTACATGTATATTGGTGCAATCACGAATCTTTTCATTGTATTTTTCACTTCTGGTGAATAATCAAATTTAGAATTCACTTCTGGTGAATAATCAAATCTATAATTCACTTTCATAGATTGCATCTTTCACTTCTAGTGAATAATTAAATATTCATTTTCAAATTCACTTCTAGTGAATAATCAATTTCAAATTCACTTCTGGTGAATATTCATTTTCGTATTCACTTCTAGTGAATAATCAATTTCCCAGATGTCATAAATAGTACACTCCAATTTCACTTTCAACATATTATATCATGGAGTCATTTGTATCATTCTATAGTGATACTAATCTGGGCATATTGAATCTTTCAATGATTTATACATGTATGTTCTTGCACTTTATAAACTGCAATTTCTAATTTTGCAGGAGCATAATCAATCATTGAAATAGATATCAATTTCGACATATAATCTACAATCATTTTACTTGAAATCCCAACGTACCGCGATCAACTGGTACATCAAAGAATACTCCCAAAGTACCGAGATGAGAATCATACATTTTGATCTCACTCATTGGTATATCAAGGAGCTCAAGCTAGTGATTTAGACTATAGTCTATCCACCATATGTCATGCCAGTTCTATGAAAAATTTCGCGCGCAACTAGTCGTCTTTTACGACTGTGAAATATTTTTCATTTGTACATATAATTACTGGCTTTACACATTTAAGCATTTGGACTTCAGGTCCTTGAACAATAATCCCTACATTAGGGTTTCATACTTGGCCAAAGAATTATGATTTCATCAATCTTATTTCATAAGAGGGTATGCAGTTGACTTATTTATCGATTCCATCTCAATATAACGTGGAGAGATCTCTTTATATGTTCTATCATCAGGTACCTGAATATCTCATCATTTGACTATGTCCCTTTTACTTACTTTGAGTATTTAGCCTCAAAGGAATCATTTCAATCATTCAAGAGATATTTATTTTTGGAATCGATAGTCATTATGCTTCAGGCATAATTACGCTTCAGGCGTGTTTTCACCATAATGTTCTCAAATATTATCAATCGGCTAAAATGCCATAACACATGTCATTCTTTTAGGGATGTAATTTCAATCATATATCTCAGTGCGCTTTGGTGGAGTGTATGCATATCGCACTTTTACAAATAATAAAGCTTCTTGAGCTATTCCCTGTTTGACATAGAATATTGTTGTATGATAAACAATTTCTGAATAAGTTATTCTCATAGAAAATAATTTGGAACTTTTGATAATCTAACCGTTTATTATAGAACTTCTGGTTCTATACGGTTTTATTTCATTTCTATGTATGAATATTTGATTCAATACAATATCGCTAAACTTCTGGTTCAATACAATGTATATTTCATTTATGAGCTTCTGGTTCATACTATATACATATTTCACTTGTACGTATGAACTTCTGGTTCAATAAGATATTTCACTTGTACATATGTATGAACTTCTGGTTCAATACAACATTTATTTCATCAGTATTCTATATAGTTCAAATCAGTATACCTTTATTACTTTTAGTATACCGAAAAATCAGGTACAATATCCAAGGAAATATCTCATAATCTCAATCTTGTCGCCAAATCTTCACTTATATCGAAAAAGGTAATGGCATATTATCTCACCTTTTCAATAATTTATTCCATTATTTCTTGATGGAATCCATATCACTGACACGCGGAGCCGCCGCTCTTTTACGCGTTGAATAATGCATTTAAATAGATGATTTGGGAAGAAGGCTAGATCCATCAAAAATGGATATCATACTTTCAAATATTCGCAAATATTATTCCAATCTTCCAGTAAATGATTTGAGAAAAATTTATCGAATTAGGCTCGAAAGATTGAGGTTGCTGATGGATCATGGCATGCCAGAAGATGTTCGCTGGTTGATCGAAGCAAAAGTTCGATTAGCTGGTGAATTACCAGATTCATTTTCTAAGCACAAGCCTGGCTTAGGTAAGAGTACTTTTGCAAAGAAGCGAAGAGCAAAAAGATTAAATAGTTGCTACAAATGTGCTCGATGGACATGTGATACCCGTTGTAAATCAATAGGATATTCATCCATAAATCGAGATGATAAGATAGACTTCATTAAGGGTGGACTGAGTAAGGAGTCATTGGATGATATCCGATTGACTCTTGAGACGCACCCTAGTGGATATGTGCAGCGTGAGCTACTATCTTTATGGGCTAAATTCATCAGCGATAAAGAGAGATATAGTCTCAAAAATATAATAACAAAAGATCCTGTTTGCCATGCTGTTATAAACAATGATGCTTTGGCTATGCAGCATTAATACAAGGTAAATCATTTGATATATATGCACATATAAAATATTTTTTCTGTTTCCTTTCACGAGTTTTGATAAAGGCTGGTTAAAAATATTAAATCGCCGAAAGGTGAGTAGGATGATTTTGTCAAAAGTAAATCTTCACTTTTTCGAAAAACGACCAGTAAATAGTGAAGTTTTTCGGTTTTAAATAGCCAAACATTTTTCATAGTTCATGCATCCCAAAATAACATTTTCCTTCTTTACTTTCAAAAATGGAAGGACCAAAATTTCGACAGATCAAAACTATCTGTGTATTTTGTGGATCAAAAGTGGGAAAAGGTTTTGGGTATCTAGAAGCAGCCGTGGATTTAGGAAAGAAATTGGGAGAGAAAGGTATCACTCTCGTGTATGGAGGAGGTAGCAGTGGATTGGTGGGTTGTGTTTCACAATCCGCTCTAGTAGAGAAAGCAAGAGTGATAGGTGTTATACCTACTCCTTTAGCTGATATTGCAGGCAAAACACGAGGGCATGAAGTACAAACCTTATCTATCCATGAACGCATAACTTGCATGTTATATGGTTCTGATGCCTTCATAGCCCTGCCTGGAGGTTTTGGTACTTTAGAAGAAATCTTTAATATTACTTCATGGGCTCAACTAGATCTCCATACTAAGCCTATAGGGCTTTTAAATGTAAACAATTTCTTTGATGGTTTGCTAACATTTCTTGATTATGCTGTGGAACAGGGATTCATATCTCCATTTTCTAGGAGAATCCTTATTTCTGCTCCTACTATCGAGGAACTGCTGGATAAGTTGCAATCATATATTCCAATACAAGATCCAGCAGGAGTAAAGATAGATTGGTCGCAAGGAAGGGGAATCAAGCGAAAATGGAGTCCGGTTAATGTAAATTTATCTTTGTGAACTCTAGAATAGGTGGTGGTAGAGTACGGAGTATTCTCACTCTTGAGACACACCATAAATTTCTAGGATTTTATCAATGTATTAATCTTGTGTACCTCAAAGATTTAAAGTGGTAGAGTATGGAGTATTTCTTACTCTAGAAACACACTTTTTTCTTTATTTCCTCAAAAGGTCAGAGGTGGTAGGATACGGCTACTCCCAAAACACATCTCTAATTTTGAGGATCATAAATGTTTTCCCCTTTTGCATTTTGCATGTATGTCTCGTTTATGCTTCTTCAGGAGCAATAATAATATCATTTCAGTATGTTTAGATGATAATTTTTACTTCTTCTGGAGTAAATATGTACTTCTTCTGGAATATATAAGTGCTCGTGCAAGAACTTTTCCAGGCACTTATCATCTAACATTCATCTCATAATACTGATGAGATTATTTTCACATTAGCTATATCCGTGCTATCATGTGATATTATCTTATCATACATCAACATTCTCTTGTTGAATAATTTTCATCCACCCCTTCAAATTCAGATATTGGTAACTTCTGGTACCATTGGATAAAACATTTTATTAATATTTATCAACCTTTTGGTAATGATAACTTCTGGTATCATTTAATGAAGTATCAAATAACAATAATATTGTATATATATATTAACAATAACGATACTGGGGTTATACCACCAAGTATATATGTTGACAACAACCCTCTAATATGTTAGAATTAACCAACAACTGAGGTGTTTATATGTATTCAATTGATATACCGACCATATAGGCGGTGTCAACGTGATGAAATAATTAAACCAGCCATATAGACGGTATCAACGAGATGAAACAATTAAACCGGCCATATAGGCGGAATCGACATAATGAAATAATTAAACCGGGTAAAGCCAACCATGTAGGTGGTAAAACCAACCATGTAGGTGGCAGCATAATATAATTCAATTGATCACATATTAATCGTTAATTTACGATTATTATACTTGTATGTATTATTAAGGGCAAAATCGTCCATATTTTAATATATTGCTCATATGAATAAATTGAAACCGTCAATAGGTTTAAAATTTAATTTAGAACAAACTTACTTTTGGTCCGAAGTTCAAAATCTCGTCAGGATTGCTCCAAAAACAGTTTTTAAGAAAACCGCCATGTTCGACCGCCGGAATATTTTAAAAACTGCACAAAACAGAAAAATAAGATCATAGAAAAATCCAATTCATCAAAACGGACAAACTGCCTTTCGTCATCGCCGGATCCGCCACGTGTCGCCGCCGCCGGCCGCCACGCGCCGGTGATCGGAAAAATTAACCCATCACCATAATATGTGCCTCGGCGTCCTGAACATGCCGGTGGTCTCCGATTTTCCAAAAGATCAACCGTTTGGCCGGAATCATCATTTTTCAGTCCGCCAGCATCTTCTTCTCCGGACAATAACTTCCGTTTTAACCGTTGGATTTGCGCCAAATTTCAGTCGAGTCTTCTCCTAGAAAAACCCGTTGATATGCCGCTGGCCGATCGTCGATCGGAGTTCAGAATCGTCCGGAATAAGCATTTCAATTTTCGGTCAGATATCTGTTTTTGCACAGTTTTTCAGATTTTCTTCTTCGGTCGATATCTTTTGTTTCAGCCGTTGGTTCTGCGCCAAATTTTAGGCGAGTCTTCTCCTTGACAAGCCCGTTCTGATGGCGGTGGCCGATCGTCGATCGGATATCTGGATCGGCCAGAATCATTCTTTTTCAGTTTGAGAGAAAAGGAAACATTTGTTAGTAATAATCAGGTTTCTGATACAGAGGCTCATCATTTAGATGCAACTGTAGAGCATACTCCCGTTATTACTCAATTGGTTAGAGACTCGTGCTGATAACGTGTTATAAAATCATCGAAATCATAAGAACAACATAGAGAGAGAAATGGAGAGAGTTTAGAGGAGAGAATTTCTCTTCAAGAATTGGTGTAATAAATTGGTAAGTATAGGCTCCTATTTATAGGAGTGGACAATGGCACAATCGTAATATTGTAAAGTTTACAGGGATATAATGGTAATGTCATTCACATATATACATTATTTATAACACATCACAATCAGTTGCTCTATTTTTATTTATTTGGGGATCATTATTTGAATCAGAAATCGCTACGCTTCAGGTGTGTCATATATATCAATATGAGATAGAGCATCTGTAACTAATATATGAGATTTTATCAATCTCTTATAGATATTGCATTTTGTAGTTATGTTATTTTTTGAACGTTTTGTTCATATTTTCAATCGAATTTTTGGTTCGTACTATCAATTGCAAGGATATATATTATGCATTTGTATAATTTTAAGCTATTAATTCTCCCCCTAATGTTGAGAAGATTGTCCAATCAAATTGATAATCATTTTTTCGATATTATAAAATATCACCTATTTGGGATATACGTTAAAACCACACATTTATTATCAACATTCTTTATTTTCTATTTCAGTGCATTGTGGTGGATCAATTGTACTATAAAAAATTAGATGGAAAATTAGGCTATAACCATAAGTCAATTATAACAGGAAGAACTACTATGATGTTGGAATGATGCGTAATAGAATTCCCTAAACATAAATGGGAGTATTTTGTTCTCAATTAAATTAATTGGAGGCATTTAACAAGCAAAAATGTTAAACCATTTATCGACATCCCAACTAACACTTATTAAAATGTTGAGATTTTTGTCCATTAGCATTATCAAGACACATTCTTGATTATATAATCTGAGAATTATGCTCATAATTTAAAATTTGAGCAATAATTTCGCAAACTTCAGGTTGCAAACACCATGCAATCATCTAGTATATGTATCAGATCTATTAGATATAAATAATATTTAGATGATCAACGTAGAAGATGATGGGGGCCCATTTATCACCCTAATTATTTTCAGAAAATATAGGGAATTTAATCCCTATTTTAGCTAGTGATAGTCAATAAATTTTATGAAAGAGAACAAATATCATATATGATTGAATTGAAGAATATCCTGGTTTGAGTATCCATTTTAATTTCGCATCATTATTGATCCAATGAAGGTCTAACTGTTCATGTCAAATAATAAAATCAAATTGAACTTCTGGTTCAATATAAGACACAATTCAATGATTAAACATGATATAATCATATATCATTCAAGTAGTTAAACAAAATCAATGTCCTTATGACATTAATTATATGTTTTCCTTAGTGATAAACATGAACTCAAATGATATATTTTTTTGAAACATATGATACTTCGAAAAGTATGTTTTTATTGCTCATTCAAAATCAATATGTCAATATTCTTCTGAAATATTGAAATTGTAATATCATGCTCTTTCAAGAGTAGTTAATATTATTTTATAAATGTTATGCTTCTTTGGGAGTAACAATATATTAAACATATTAAACTTGATTCAATGTGAAATGAGATTTTGCTTCTTCAAGAACAAAAACGAAATATTCGTCTAGAATATTTTATTAAATAACTCAAATGAGATATTTCTAATGTGCAATATTCTGCTGGAATATTGATTTGGATTGTTTCTTTTTCTAGAATAGTGATACAATATTCTTCTAGAATATTGTACTATATTATTGAATGTAAATCATACATTTAAATAAATGTTTATTGTAAGTTGGTATAATCAAAACGATATGATAAGATCGAATAACTATACCATTTTTTATGAAAATTTAAAGTTAATAGAATAAAAACATTTACTTTGAGCAGAAAAAGAAACTATGTTATTCGTGAACAAGTAACATAATAAATTGAATATTTATCATAAAATAAAGTTGTTATTCTTCAGGAGTAACAGCAAAATAATATCCCAGAATATCAAATTAATAACATATCTCATAATATTGGGCTCTTCGAGAGCAAATTATTTTTCGCTATAATATTTCATATAAGATAAAATTATGATTCTTCAGGAATCATCACAATAATATATTATTATATATCATAATAATCTTCTGGATTATTATTTGAATTTCTTTGAGAACGAGAATATAATATTTGTCACATGAGCAATAAAATAATATTCTTATGGAATATTGAAACATAGTAATAACGTAATATTCTTCTGGAATATTGATTCGAATTTCATTTAATTATAACAATAATTAATATCTATTATGCTAGTTAGGAGCAAAAATAAAGAATTATTCTTCTGAAATAATTATATTTCTAAAATTGTAATTCTTCAAGAATAATAAGTCAATATTCTTCAGGAATATTGACATTAATGATTCGTTCTACCTTTTGAACTAATACCATATTCGTTTAAAACATATTTTAAATTATGCTTCAGGAGCATTGAGTCAATATTCTTCTGAAATATTGAAATTATAATATACTGCTCTTCACGAGCAAGTAATCTTATATATACATGATATTACTTGGGTTACAAGAAAAAGCTAAAATCTAAAGATTACAAGAATATTGGATTAACATAAATAAAGAGATATACTATAAATAAATCGTAATCGTGGTTATCCAATCTTTGCTGATTTTGATTTCAAGATTTTAGGCTGATCTTCTTCGTCACAAATGGTTTCTACAAACATAATTATTATAGGCAAAAAGAGATAATGACAGATTTTCAGTACCTTTTAGAATGAAAATTATTGTGCTGAAACAAGATACGTCTTCTTCTGCTAACGAACTTATTTCGATTTTTCAAAAATAATAAATCAATATTCTTCTAAAATATTGAAAATTATAATTATAATTTATGCCCTTCATGAGCAAATAATATTCTTTTAGAATATTAATTATAATGTTGTTCTACTTCAGGAGTAACAACTTATTTATAATAGACAACTATATGGTTAATATTCTTCTGGAATATTAATTATCCGTTGTGCTACTTCAGCAATAATAACAATAATATTTATAATTGACAGATCTATAATTAATATTCTTCTGGAATATTAATATATATACTGTTGTGCTAATTCAGAAGCAAAGATACAATAACATCAATAAATTTGTAATGTACAAATATATAATTAATGTTCTTCTGGAATATTAATATACCATTGTGCTACTTCAGGAGCATGTTGTATTTTCCTATTATTTCTTCAATAATTGGTCAATACTCTTCTGGAATATTGACAATTATAATTTATATTCTTCTGGAGCAAATAATATTATTTCTGAAATATTATAATATTGTGCTACTTCTGGAATAATAACAAATTATTTATGATAGTCTTATTAATATTCTTCTGAAATATTAATTATATAATTGCGCTACTTCAGGAGTAACAACGTAATGAATTATTAATTTAAATGATAAAAAAATTCAACAATATCAATATTATATAAATTAAACTCACATAGACATGAACTTTTAATTGAAGTAAAAAAAAAAAATTGCAAAAAATTTGGATTGCACTTTAATTTGTGTGCATAATCATAATCAGAATTTGAATTTACTTCAATCATGCTTATTTATTAAAAAAAAAAAAAAGTGGAACAAGAATATACACATGAATAATACACGTAAATCAATGAATTGAATACAGACGTGTGGAACTTGAATTAACAATAGGATTCGACATTGTTATGATGTACATGCATATAAAAAAATTCATATGTCACCAAATTAATTTTGGTTCACATGACAGATGATTATACTTAAAAAAAAAAAATTGCCTTCTAACTCAATTTGGTAGAGATTCGTGCTGATAACGTGTTATAAACTAGAGGAAAAAATAGAGAAAAGTAGATATACCAATAAACTTATTTATTTTATTATGAATCAGACCCCATATATATATATATATATGAGAGAATAAGGATATACAAAATAATAATATTTAGAATTTAGGGGTACTATTATCATTCATTAATATAAGATAATATTTACAACAAATAAAATATTATCCCGAATCCGAATAAACAAAATTTATAAAAGAACTTTCGACAAACAGAATAGAATCGAGCTGCATTTCCATTTTTGCCCCTAAACATTTCCCTGAATTATAACTTCGCCTCCTGCCCTCTTCTTTGTTGCTCTCCAGGTATATCCTGCGCAGCGCACTCCTTGCAACTCTCCTCACAAATCAAAGAAAACGTCACAATCTAACCACCACCCTCCGATCATTTCTTCATCAACTGTCAAAAGAATGTCGTCCCCTATCGAAGATACAGAGAATAATCCTCTGTTGAAAGATTTCTATTTCCCGCCGTTCGATTCTATCGAGGCCAAGCACGTTCGCCCGGGGATTCGCGCATTGCTAAAAAAACTCGTAAGTATTGATTATATGTATGCTTAATTTCTGCTTTGGATTGGTGAATTATGGTTTATTTTGACTGTGGAATTATAGGAACGTGAACTGGAGGAACTGGAAAGAACGGTGGAGCCGACGTGGCAAAAGCTAGTAGAACCGCTGGAGAGGATAGAGGATAGGTTGTCCATGGTTTGGGGTGCGGTATCGCATCTCAAGTCCGTTAAGGATAATCCCGAACTTCGCACCGCCATAGAAGAAGTCCAGGTGTGTTTACATTTGGACTGAATGTTTATTTCGAATATCGCGTTATTTTTAGAGTGTTTTTGATGAAATATTTGTTTATTTTTGGTTTGTAGCCGGAAAAAGTGGCATTCGAGCTTAAGGTAGGTCAGAGTAAGCCTATTTACAATGCATTTAAAGCTATTAGAGAATCATCAGATTGGGAAGGGCTTAGAGACGCTCGTAAAAGGATAGTTGACTGTACGTAACACAACTTTTAGATTTTGTCCTAAATGGAAGAGTACTGGTTCATTAGTTGAAGAGTAATTTGTTGTAGGTTATGGATTTATATTTGAATTTAACATTTGTTTGCCACTGACCTACTCATGCAGTGCAAATAAAGCAGGCTGTTTTGAATGGTATTGCTCTTGAAGATGATAAAAGAGAGGAATTCAATAAGATCGAACAAGTATGTTTTACTGTTGTTTGGTTAATTCATGTGTGAATGTCATTCTTAATGGTATATCTACTTAAATATGTTATCATTGAGACTGAGCTAATGTATTACCTAATTGACAAAATGGTCATGGAGGCAAAGTTAGAAGATGAAAGAGCAAAAATGAAATGATGGTGTAATATGAAAATATACTTCTATTGTGATTTAACAAATAACATACCCCATCTTGTGGATAATTTATGAAAGTTGAAGAATGCTTTAATAGTCCTTTTCAAATTGTTATACCCTTTCATCATTGATAATATATATATTTTTTCCCACTTAAACATATTTTTCTGCATGCTAATTAGCATGCCTGATCAAAATGTTATCTCTAGCTTTGATGCTTTGTGGTTTATATTCCTTTTCTCTTTTCTAAATGTGTGTGTAGGAATTGGCGAAATTATCTCAAAAATTTGGGGAGAATGTTTTGGACGCGACGAAAAAGTTTGGAAAATTAATAACAGATAAGAAAGATATTGAAGGATTGCCAGCTTCAGCTCTTGGATTGGCTGCACAGACAGCAGTGTCGAAGGTATTTTGTATTGAATGTTTTTTTGCTTTTAGCTCTATCCTGTGGGTTGGAGTGCAATTTTTTCCTCTTCATTTTTCATTTCTGCCTATAATAACAGGGACATGAAAATGCTACTGCTGATGATGGCCCATGGATAATTACATTGGATGCCCCGAGTTATATGGCTGTAATGCAGCATGCTAAAAATCGATCTTTACGTGAGGAAGTCTACCTTGCCTATGTGAACCGTGCTTCTAGTGGAGATCTTGATAACACAACAATCATTGACCAAATTTTGAAGCTTAGGTTGGAAAAGGCTAAGCTTCTTGGGTATAATAACTATGCAGAGGTACGACTTAGTATTTTAAAATGTCTTTCTGGACATCTTTAACAAGGTGAATATTGTTAGGTTAGTATGGCAACCAAGATGGCAACTATTGAGAAGGCAGAAGAGCTCCTCGATAAACTTTGCAGTGCCTCCTGGAATCCTGCTGTTCAAGGTAGTGTGTTGTACTGAATTTCGCGATGAATTCATTTTTGTTTGAAAATAAAGGGTGCTCTGAACGTTGTTTCTATGGTAACAGCAGCATAAAATGTAGTTTGTTGCTGAGTAATGGTTCAATGTTTTACTCGTTGAAGTAAATAAAGAAGTAAAAGCATTTTGTAATATCTTAATTCTTAATATAAGATTTTATTTTATTTTATTTTTATGATGATCCAACTTGGTTCCATTTTCTTAAAAATTATATTTCCTTAAAGGTGAAGGGATTTAGACATTTAGTTGGAAGATAATTGATTGATAATCTGTTTTAATCTCTACAGATATGGAGGACCTCAAAGCTTTTGTGACGAACCAAGGTTCTCCAGAAGCTGATAACTTGAACCATTGGGATATCAGCTTTTGGAGTGAGAGGCTTCGTGAATTGAAATATGAAATCAATGAGGTTGTGTACCTCTTTTTTCATTGTATCTTTCATGCCCTTATCATCTCAATTGTGATTGAGTTTATAGATTTAATAATTGCTAATAGTCTAATACATGTTTTCTGTAGCTTCAAGAGTGTGGCTGATTTTCTGTAGCATTTGGTCGAAATATTTATTTTATCATCATTTTGTCTTTGAAACGCCCAAATATATTCCTTTTCCATTTCCATTTCCATTTCCATTAAAAGGGAATCATTTAGGGGGATTGTTAATGGTCATTTTCACCAAGCATTTGTAATAGGTAAATTGTACATTTGATCGAAGTTTGATTGCTTCATGCTTTCAAGTTGTATTTTTTTTTTTTTTCTTTTTTTTCCATATGGTGAATGTTTTATTATATTTTCTATTTTCTGGTGTATTTATGTTGTGGTTGGAAGAAATACCTCACTATCATTCATTTCCTTGAATCTCTTTTCCATAGTCAACAGTGACACTATGACATATTGTAAACTATCTTACATCCTTGTTCAGTTAGATTCTATTTGCCTTTCCATTTTCCTAAAATGAACAAGCCCTGAGTTTGTTGCTTTCTATATTCTACAGGAAGAGTTGCGACCTTACTTTTCACTGCCCAAAGTTATGGATGGTCTTTTTGGTCTTGCAAATAAGCTGTTTGGTGTTAATGTTGAGCCAGTAGATGGTTTGGCTCCGGTAATATTTTTTATTGTTTGCATTTCAATATTTGTTTCTTCTCACCCCGTTTTTTTTTTTTAATGTTTATTATTTTTTTCTGGTGGATGAGTTGGTGGTTTGGTGCATGGGTTGTTGGTTAACAGCACTGTCAAACATTTCTTAGGTTTGGAACAGTGATGTACAGTTGTATCGCGTCAGCGACTCTTCAGGGAGCTCAATCGCATACTTCTATTTTGATCCCTATTCTCGGCCATCTGAAAAACAGGGAGGAGCTTGGATGGATGAAGTAGTTGGTAGAAGTTGCATCTTGTCGCAAGATGGTTCCTCTCCTAGATTACCTGTTGCCCACATGGTGTGCAACCAAATGCCACCTGTAGGAGATAAGCCAAGCCTTATGACGTTTTATGAGGTAAACACGAGGCTGATCATTTCAAATTTTGAAAAATTTTATTTTCCTTATTTCAATGTCTCCTTCCCTCAATGTCCCTTGGTGGTGCAAGAAATTACACAATTTATGTGAACGAAGAGTAGAATGAGGATCATATAGCCCGACTCGATTATTTTTAATGGAAAAAACAAATAGTGGGAAGTGGGATGAACAATTCCTTTTTTAAGCTACTTTTTGCACCTGGTTGGAAACCTTAGAGGAGACAATAATGAAGTAATGCTCGCAGCAGTTGATGTTTTGTGTATTTCTTGGGTTATAAGCACTTTCTGTTTTGAGGACCTCCAGTGCACTTCTTGTTCTGGTTGAGCTTTGGAAGGATGAGAATGGTGATTTTACGGAAGAATTTATGACTAGCTGGTGCACTTCTTGTGTTCAGGAAAGGGAAGAACTTACTCTTCAGTGCCGCATTATCAGTATGATAGCTAATAGGCTTTAGTGCTAATATAAATGTTCTGCAACTATTCACTGTCCTGATTATTTAATTGTGCTGTTATATATTCGATTTTTTGATTGCTGGATAGAAATGGTACATGTAGGTTGAGACTGTCTTCCATGAATTTGGTCATGCACTTCAGCATATGCTAACAAAGCAGGATGAGGGTTTGGTTGCTGGTATACGAAGAGTAGAATGGGATGCTGTGGAATTACCCTCTCAATTTATGGAAAATTGGTGCTACCATAGGTACTTTGCCTTCTGACAATTTTTGCATTTTCTTTTTCTTTGTTAAGAAAATCTGAAAATATATTTAGTACACCTTCAAATTTGGTTTCAGTCCTCATCAATTTGGGTCAAGGTTTCCTTCCTTACCTACAGATTGAAAAATCCCTATATCATATCAAGCTTCAAAAGTAGGGATGGCAATGGGGCGGGGCGGCCATTCTATATCCCCACTTAGGACTGGTCGGGGGAGGGGTGGTGTGGCGCTGCGCATTCATTTGCCTCGTATGCTGTCGTGTTTAATGTGTGTGTGTGTGTGTGTACATACCTACATATATCCACCCTGAACCTGAGTTGGGGCAAGGTTTCTTGCCCCGCTTACCCAAGGGGCGAGGAGTTCCCTCCCTGTATGATTCAGTGCCCCTCAGGTCTTGGGTCAACCTTTTTTTGCCACCCCTTAGTGACCTTACCTTGTTTGGTAGTAGTTTACTCTATATACTTTTATTCTTAATAATTAACAGACGTAACATCTAGATATATCTGTCTCATCCTTTTCCTCTCTAAATTTGAATATTTAACCATGTCTTAGACCCAAAGCTTTGAATAAGAATATTCCTTTTGATATTTTAAAGCAGGGTAATTGCATATTAGATGCTTTCATATATAATGAGTCTGCAGCAGTGATAGTTTATCTAAAGAGGTCTTTATTTGGTCAAATATCAAAGATTTGGCCTTTTCATCTTCTGCATTTGCCAAATCAATTCAATACTGGAAATTATCTTTTGACGTGTTTATCGTCAAATAATCACACTCATTAGCATAATAGTTTTTCTGTTTAATCTATGTTTCACTATGTCACTATGAAAATAAATGCATGTCCCTCCCGGAACCCCTCAATTCAATAGTGGTGTAGAACAAGAGGCAGTTTTTGTAGCATTTGAACAGCCAAAACTCCAAAGTCATGTAGTGTTTCATTGCAAAACTTAAAATGAGTGCGACGACTGGAATAATTGAAAATATAAAAACTTAAATAAACCCTCCTCCTTTAATCCTGGCTTGGGACTGGCTACATTTATTTAATTTCTTGTAGGCGGAGTTAAAATTGTACATGAACAAAATGTTACGTGTACAATATTTTTATTTGAATTTGAAGGAAAGAATTAAAAATACATAAAAAGAAAAATGCATATAATATTTATAGCATAATACATAATTGTAAGGATAATAATTAATAATACAAAATAATTTACTCACTAATACGATTGTTCTCCGAATTCCTCTGGCAGAATTTCACTTATCCTATTTTGTAACTTTTTCTTCACAAATTGCCAATCATTCAAGCACACTAAGGCCTCCAGTATGTCTTCTTTAAGCCTTGACCTATATTCAGATGTCATTCTTCCACTTGCACTAAAAGTAGCCTCCGATGCTATAGTTGATATCGGAGGTGCTAGTAGATCTCGTGCAATCATCGAAACAACTGGGTATTGACGCTCGTTTAGTCTCCACCACTTAAGAATGTCAAAATTATTTCTCTCGTCCTTGTCTAACATGCTAAGAAGGTCGTGTGAAAAATACCTAGTTAACTCGTTTGGAGTTTCATCTGAACTATTAAATGTACTAGAAGAATTAGAACCACTAGCATGTGTACTAGAAGTCCCCTTCATAGTCATAAGGTAGGAAAGTAAATCACTGTCTTTATTTTGTATCACATTATTGGTGGGAGTAGTTCTTATAACATTTTTCCCCGACTTTTCGGCATTGAGCTCGTACATTTGACATAAATTTTTTCTAAATCTGTACATGTCAATGGAGTCCCAAAAGTTAATTTATTTGATATTGCATTTATGGTGTGTGTAGTTTCCTCTAAATTTATTCTAGGGTCCATAATCGTTGCTAATGGAAATAAAGTGGGTATATTTTCCCAATATTTTCTAAACTTAGTCTCCATTGATGAAATGATTTGCTTAAAAATAGGAAATGTTTTGTACTTGTTAAAATTATTAGCAATGCAATAAAAATGCTTCAACACTAAAGGACTAGTGGGATAATAAACACCAGATAATTCGTTTGTAGCATTGTAAAAGGGTTTCAAAAATGTTTTAACATGAAAAAAGTTCCCAATCATCAGCCCCCAAATCAAAACTTGGGCCATGTGAGTGCTGACAGCTGTAATATTCATATAATAAATTCTCGTAACCTTGACAATGTTCAATAATTAAATAAGTTGAGTTCCATCTATGTTCTACATCTGTAACAAATGATCGTGCTGACATACCATTTTCTACACAATGTGCATCAAAAACTTGTTTTCTAGAAGGTGCTATCATAATGAAATTGCAAGCACACCTAATTTTTTTCAATTGATTTTCTATATGCTTAAGACCATCTTGAACTATTAAATTAAAAATGTGACACACAACGAACATGAAACAAGACTCCATCAAATTCAGGATTCACGTGGTTAGTTAATCTATCTATTACTGCTTTATTAACAGAAGCATTATCTAGTGTAAAACTACGAACTTTACTATGACAGTTAAATTATCTAAGAATTGCAAGTAGTACATTGAAATTATTCGTTGCATTATATGGGTAATCAATAACTTTAAATGCCATAATTCTTTTGTTCATTAACCAAATATCATCAATGTAATGACAAGTAACAACTACATAACCTCTATGATTATTGTCATTAGACAAGTCCGAAGTAAATGATAAGTTACCATTATATTTATTTAAAGCATCTTATAAAATTTTGTTTTCTCTTGAAATATTTACTAATGCAATCAGCTCGTAAAGTATTTCTAGAAACGAGTTTGTACCTGGGTTGGAGATACTTTTGAATGAATTTCGTGAATTGTGAACTTTCTACAATTGAAAGCGGGAACTCACCACTCGATACGAACATGGCCATCCCTTCTCGACGCGCTAGTTCTTGATTGAAGACCCAATTGGTTAGACTTGATTGACCAAACTGTAGAGTTGATTGGTTTGCTTCAATCGAGCCCGATTTTCGACATGCTTTACCGTGTCTGTTGAGATGTGTTGTGCCCCCACCCTTCTTCTAAGAGAAAAGTCCTTCGCAAGTTTTACATTGTGCTTTGAATACTGGATTCCCATCAGCGTCGATGGTCGTTTTAATCAATTCGAAGAAATTCCAGCAACTCGATTTTTTTGCCCTTTTTGGATTTCTGCTGGAGCCTGCCGTCTTGCTAGCGGAGCTGGATCCATATGTAACAGCAACATCTTCATCAACAATGTCATCCAAATTAAGAGGAATTCTAGTATCTATATCATCGATCTTATTTTTCAAATCCACCAAATTTTCAGGAATTGGAATATCGTTGAGACCGGAAAATTCATTAACAAATTGGCTAGAAGAATAACCATGAAATTGTGAGTGTGCCATTAGAAATAATGAATTTGGAAATTTGAAATTGGAGATGAAAATGAAATATGGAATTTGAGACAATATTGAATATTGTATATGAAAACGAAATATTATAGGATATAGCACTACAAATTAGAATATAACTAGAAGGTAGAAATGTAGAATATTGCAATTGAAATTTGAGAGTTGAGTTGAGAACTTGAGAGAATTGTGATCCAAATCAAGAAAAATGTGTGTAAAAAAAAATAAAAGCCAAACGGTCGGGCCGGCCCTTCCGGCTCGTGAGAACGAGCTTGGGCTTGTTAAATGGGCCGGCTCGCGTGTTTGGCAGTCCGTTGGACTAGTCTACGATTTTCACGAGCCGAACCCGAACTGTCCAATACCCAAATTTTTTGTCCGTTCCAAGCCCAAGTCCTTTTTTTACTAGCCGAATCGAACTTTTAACGAACCGAACCAAACCAAGCCGAACTCATGAACTCCCGAACTGTCCAGCCCGTTTGTCACCCCTAGTGGTTGGCCTAGGCCAATTTTTTTTACTACTTCCACTTTAGTTGAGCTCACCTTAATACCCTGTGCGGTAACCACATGACAAAGGAAACCCACCCAATCGAGCCAAAATTTACACTTCTTGAATTTGGCAAATAATTTCTCACTTCTCAAAGTTTCGAGTACTACTTGGAGTTTTTCTTCGTGTTGCTTCTTATCTTTTGAATACACAAGTATGTCGTCAATAAATATTATGACGAATTGGTCCAAGTATTGATTGAATACTCAGTTTATGATGTCCATAATTACAACTGGGGCATTGGTCTAACCTAAAGGCACGACAGTGAACTCATAATGTCCATAATGAGTCTTGAAAGCAGTTTTTGGTATGTTATTAGCCTTGACTGTCAATTGATGGTACCCCAACCTCAAGTCAATATTTGAAAACATTGTTGCACCCCTTGACTAGTCGAATAAATCTTCTATTCTTCGTAGCGGGTATCTATTTTTAATAGTCAGATGGTTCAACTCTCGATAGTCAATGACTCGGTGCACATCCTCATACTCACATCCTTCTTTACAAAAAGTACTGGAGTGCCCCAAGGAGATACACTCGATCAAATGAAACCTTTTTCCAGCGACTCCTCCAACTGTAACTTCAATTCTTGAAATTCTTTTGGTGGCATTCTGTATGGGGCCTTGGAAACTGGTACTGCTTCAGGGACCAAATTGATTGTGAATTCCACTTGTGACTTGTCTTTCTTGTGAAATGCTTGGTAGATCTTTTTGGAATACGTTTGCAAAGTCTTGTACAACGTTAATATCATGGACAATCGTTTCTGAATGTTTGGACAATGACGTTAACTAAGAATTCCTAATATGACTCATTTCTCAACATTTTCTCTGCTTGTAAAGCTGATACGATATGAGGTAGAGACTTGCAACTCGTCCCCAAGAAACGGAATTCTTGCTCTCCGGGCCGATTAAATAAAACTTTTTTCTCGTGACATCGAATGGTCGCATGATTATGTCCCAACCAGTTCATGCCTAAAATAACATGGAATTCCTTCATCTCCAAAAGGTATAAGTTTGCATGTAGTACTTTTTCGTCAATCTCTATTTTCATAGCCTTAGTCATCTGATTTGTGCGAAGAGTTCTTCCTGAATGGATGCTAACCTCTAATTTGTTATCTGTTTTCACACTAGCAAAGTTAGACCTAGAGATAAAAGAATTTGCAGCTACGGAGTCAAAAAGTACATTAATAAAAGCATGCCAGTGTTTTAACTATAGTGTAAGACTTAGCGAAGGAGAATGTAAAATCGTAGAACATAAATAGGTACTTCAAATAAAATACTTGTAATTACGTTCAGATTCTATTCTGTCTCATGTTGATTTAGTGCAAAAACTTGGGCCTTCCCTTTCTTGTACTTGTCCTGATCATCCACCTTCTTTGGAGGCTTTGTACAGTTGAGAATAATGTGTCCCGATTTACCACACCGAAAACATATGTTCTTCCCAAGTATGCATTCACCCCTATGGAGTTCATTACATTTAGGATAAGATGTAATACACCTACTCGTCTCATCGATATGAACTCCTATGCTTGGTCTTTTATTCTGCCAATTACGTTTGTCCTTACTCTGATTGTTCCACTTCCTTTTTCCCACTAACTCCTTGCTTTGTTGGGTATAATGTTCAACTCATCTGAGAAGAATTAGCGTGAGACCTTTCCAACATTTCACAATATGAAGTGAAGCGATGGGACATATAATGATCATGTCGATCTCTGGGCGTAGTCCATTTTCAAACCTCCTAATCTTCTTAACTTATATATCTACCAAATGCAGAGCATACCTTGAGATTTGCTCAAATTGCCTCTCGTAATCAGTAAAGCAACAATATCCATGTTTGAGCTGCAAAAACTCATATTCTTTAAAATCTCTCAAAGCCTGTGGAAAGTACTTTGCCATCAGGTATACTTAAACTGCTCCCGCTCCCAAATTAGGTCACGCTATTTCTCTTTAGTCCTAGTACATAAGACAGATTCCCACCAGTGACTGGTTGCTCCAACAAACATGAATTCTGCGCATAGTAACCTCTGTGCATCTGTACAAGCAATATGTCGAAATATACGCTCCAAGCTCCTTATCTACTACTCGATAGCCAGTGGGTCGGAACCACCGTCGAAAGTAAGGGGCGTGTACCTATGAAACTGTACAACCATTGAGACTGCTATAGGGACAAATGGAGGTGCATTACGTCGTGGCGATGAATTTTGTATAGGTGGTGCCATTTCCTAAAATTTAATATAAAATCACCCGTCACATCGAAGCATAATACATTATGCTTATGCTTCTGTTCTTATAATTATGACATCATATTTCACGCTCGCCTATACACATATAAAGCAAGGAAATCATGCTTTACTTGAAATATAAGACATAAGTATAGTAGGAGAAAAAATAAATTTCTACATGTTCATTTACTTAAAGCAAGCAAAAGAGAATAATACATAAATAATTAAAAGTCAAATTGTAAATCTAATAAACTATTTAATTTTCTTTTTATAATTTTCACTATTCACCTTCGGCCCATATTTTTAACACATATGGGTCTATAGAAAATTAAACATGGGCTCTGATACCAAACTGTAACGATCCAAATTCTAATAGAACTCAATTCGTTGCAAAAGCTTTATTTATTTAAAATAAAATTTAGGAAGTAAATTGACATACATGTTAAATCACAAATTTAATATTAGTACTAGGCTAGCGAAAATACAGTGCATAAATAAATCTTTAGCCCCTATTTAGCCATCTTTAAATTTTCAACACATTTTTCTCTTTTTCAACCACACATTTATCAATAAAATAATGTTACACATAAACTCATAAAAGATTCCCTACTTTTAACCACATATTTTCTTAAACATCACTATTCATTTCAGATAAACTCTTTTTAAATAATATTAAACAGGGGCTTAATAACAACATTCTACTAATTGAATTTAATCAATATCAGATGATTAATAAACAAAAATTGGTTATTAAATCGCTTTATCTTTTCACTAAAATTTAACGTGTATATTCTATATCTTATGTAAATCAGAAATCACGCTACCATTTTAACAGTAAGGTAATGGCCATTAGAGAGTCAATATACTTGTCAGTACATTTAGTCATAGTTTTAAAAAGTAGAAACGGATACTGAGACGTTTTTTCTTTGTTAGGCGAGGCGTAAGCCTCATCGTGAATAAAAAAACTTAGTAAAAATATAGAAAAATAAATATTCAATAATATAAATAAAATGTTAGTCTTTCAAACAACAAATTATTAAGAGTCCCTTTGGTGTACGATAATTTGGAGGAAATTTAGATTTTTAGGAGAATGCGTGGTTAATGAAAGATTGAAAAGTGTGAAAGTGGTGCGTCCTGTAAAAATATGTGGCTGAAAATGAGTTTTAAGAGGAAGTTGTAAAAAAACTCAAGGACCAAATAGAGGCTAAGTATCAATAAAGAGAAGTAGCAACTCAAATCAAATAAAGTATCTATAAGTTTTTCTTATTCCCCCTTTTATGATTAGTTGAAGTCTTTACTTTTGCTTATGACAAAATAAATAACAAATTTAGGTTTTAATATAAAAATCTGATTAGATTAGATATGCAGATTACATGAATTTTTAGTTTTTAAAAGTGGAAGGCCAAATATTTGTGAGGCTCACGCCTCTTAATGAATGAGGCGCACACCTCTTAATTAATGAGGCGTGTGACTCGAGATGTAAGCCTTGCTCAGATTTTAAGAAGTACGGTGCTGAGGCTTTTTTCTAGTGCCTCAGTCTAAGGTGGGACTTTTTTTAAAACCATGCCTTTAATGCATGATTTGACATTCACCATCCAACAGACATTTATCCAATTTGCTAAATGTGACTATAAAAGCTAGTGCCTTCATTGTCTAAGACCTGTCACGCTAATATGTTTTAAAACATTCATAGGATATATACATATATATTAATAAGTCGGTCAAATTAAGAATCCAAGCAAATCCTCTTCTTTTCTGAAATTTCTTTACTTCAAGCCATGTCACAAGTATTGTATGGACAACAATAACAGATAAACAGATGCTAAAAAAATACAATCTATGCAACTTATGGCAATTTACGCTGATGCTTTTATGTAATTTTATTTTATTGAACAATGTAGTAAATAAATCTTGTTCCAAATTCAAAAACAAACAAGAAAGATATCCATAAATTAATAAAATGAAATACTGGTGGAAATAAAATTACTAAATCAAATTACATCGGATTTAATTTATTGAGTTCCATAAATCCTTGCATCACAATTGCACCAGTTCAACCGTCAACCAACGACCTATTCTAACCTGTGAATAGTAGGGGTGAGTATTTAGAAATACACAGTAAGACATGAAAATAATGGTGCAATCCCGACTAAAAATATTTAACGCATGTGTCAAAAATATCATACCGTCATCATATCTTTAGAAAACGATAAGAACTCAATACATATTATATCTTTAGTACCTGATGGCCATATTATTAACATCATATCATATCTTTAACTTTCATAAGCATAATAAATCAACAACATGGACAAATAATTTAAACGGGACAAAACAATTACACCTCGTTATCCTGCCTTAAACTCTTGAAAAGCCTGATTTGTTGCTTAAAAAAAGCTGATTTTCGTAATCCTTGAAACTATCTCAAAACTCTATAATCTTATCTTAATATATATAATAACAATATAACCGTCACATAAATCCGCACATAGTTTCCCGCCATTTTTACCTGCTATTTTAGGAAACTTTGTAGTTTTATTAATTATTTTAATAATTGAATTAGGAAACTTCAATTAATGCAAAATTAATTATAGGTGACATGTAATAAATGACTTATTGATTTGTAAAAAATAAAAAATCTATAAAAAGGTCAAATTGTATATTATTTTTATTCTTTTGATAATTATTGTAATATTTTGAAGTAAAAAAATATGCAATATAGGTGTCAAATTCAAGATCTTAACGAGAAGTTCAATATAAGCTAACAAATGAAAGCAAACTCTAAATATATCATTCATAAAATTGTTTCAAATAATAAAGGTAAAAGTTTTACTTATACTTTTTACTTTTTCCAATATCCAATCTTTTTAATTTATCTCATTTAAGTCATAAAATGATATCTATTATTTCTTACCTAACTTCAATTTGACATAAATGATTAATTTCAAATCTTTTTTTCTTATCAAATGAAAAGAAATAATAGATATCCGATCTTTCTAAGTAAATTCAATTGAATAATTTTTACAACTTTAGATTTCGATAAACTCTTTGGTAATTTTGAAATTAATTTTATAAATTTACTCATTTTGTTCATTTATCTATTTTTTAATTTTTATAAATTTAAAATAACATCAATTTGTAAAATATATACTACAGACTTTAACAATTAATTCATTGAATTCTACAGAAAACAAAAATATAAGGTTTTATCAAACTTATTCTATTTAAAAATAAAATATGGTCAATAAAGTTATTTAACATGTACAAAAAATAGTTTTTGTGTGTGTGTAACATGATCATTTTTAATACTTGATGAAAAATAAAATGTCACGTTGTATTTGAAACAATTGAATAGGAGTAAGTTTGATATAGACTATAGAAATAGTTTTAAATGCATGATTGAAAGTGAAAGAATGTAGTATAAAAAATAAAATAATTGTTAAATCAATCAATTAAGTGGTTGAAAATTGATTTTCTTTTTTTAGAATGTGTGATTAAAAAGTAGTATGTGCAATTGTGAAAAATTAGTTTTAAATAATGTGGTTGTGAATGAACATAAAAAAAAAAAAAAATTGAATAATCAATTCTATATGAATAAATAAATTAAGAAAATTAGAGAATGACCAATTAACTGTTAAAAAAAATGCAATTCATAACTTTTTTTTTTTTTCTTTTTTTCTTTTTTGATTGTATATTGAATATACAATTTATGCATTAAAGTGAGAAATCTAATAAGGAGAAATGAAATTACAAATTATTCACAATTTGTGGATACAAGATATTATTATTATTTTTTTATTGTATTATTTTTATCGGGCATTGTATTTTTACAACTTATTCAATAAATATTATTTATTCTGTGCATCGCACGGGTGCGATTACTAGTAATAATGATAATAATGCTTTCTTCTTAAGAGATGTGGAAATTATGCAAGTACATTTATTGTTTTCTAGCTGAAGTAAAATATACAAAGGGAAAGAAATGAAGGAGATATTTAGAGAGGTTATGTGAGTGATCGGATAAAGTTAGGTAGTTAAAAGGTAGTGGGAAGGTGAGAGAGATGTGGGGAATCTTTGGGATAAAATTTGATTTTGGTTAGGATATATACACTTTAATTACACACATGGGCGCGCGCGCTCAGACACTAGAATGCACCAATGGAATTGCAGGATTCTCTACATTTTAACTCCATCCCAAACCCCACGTGGCTGCCAAACTTATACAATTCAAATACAGAAGTATTAAAATTATATAATTGACACTTCTTTAAACTTCCATAACTTAGGCTTCGCTTATTTGAATCCACTTTTTCTTCGAGCCTAATATACACTATTAATTATGAGCTATCCGACGAGCCCAAAATTGATATATTTATCTTTGTCCTGTAAAAATCTATATATTTGACAAATAAAAAGAAATGAAATTTAATATATTTATCATCTTAGTCCCCAACTTTCAAAGCACAAGACATATAGTGTATAAACAATAAATTCAATTTTATGAAAATTTTTGGGGACTTTACACCCCATCAATCCATGCCCTGTCCAGAATAATTTGAGAAATTTATGTCCCAGTAACTCTCTCGTTAGTGAATGATATAAGAATTTTCTTGTTGGAAACTTTATCATTATCAATCTCTATTTCTGTCCAACTTTCAATCACCTTTTTTTTTTTGGGCATCCATTGCTGTTGATTTCAAGTCGTGCAAATCTCTCAAGTCCTCCAATCGTACCAACAGTTATGTAACTTTCTTGAGACTTAAATTACCTATAGACAGGTTATCCATGTATAGGTACAGAAGTTTACCTCATTTTTTCTATAGTTTTCTGCAATATTTGAGTATTGATAGGTAAATTGATGCCAGAATATGCTTGCATTTTTAATTTGATAATTAGGTATTTTTGTGGCCATACTTTGTGGGTGACCTGAGACATCACCAGTTTTGAAAAGTTGAACTTACTGAAGAAACAGTTATTTATTATTATTATTATTATTATTATTATTATTATTATTATTTATTTTTTGTCCATTACTTTTCTTTTTTAAATGAGGTTTTGTTTGTAGATGAGCTTTACAAGTTTCCGTGACTTAAAAATCCAGTATTTTCCAATGATATTCATGGTGCATGATATACGTTAAAGTGGGTGCTTCATGACCCAATTCAAACTGTTGTTGCAGAGATACCTTGATGAGTATCGGTAAACATTATAAATCTGGAGAGTTTATTCCTGAAGACATATATCAAAAGCTTCTTGCTGCTAGGACCTTCCGTGCTGGCTCTTTAAGTCTTCGGCAGGTTTGTGTTTCTTTCCCGTCCAGTTCTTTTTTAGCCTTTCTTCTTCAGCTGGTTTTTGCCAGTCATTGCCTAATGTGTCATGTAATTAGTGAAAGATCTTTTCGTTGTGGCCTAGGGTTATGATAGCATGTTAAGAAATTTTTTATTGAACAAGACAGTTTTAATGACAAAGCTAACAATCTGGCGTTGCCATTTGGATTATCTTAGGACTTCTTTTAATGCTGAGGTTGGATTAAAAAATTTACGGTCATGCATTAAACTCCACTTCACATTGCCTTTGCTACCACAGCCACCTGAAATTATCTTTCTGATTCTGGAACTTGTAAAACTGATGTGAATTCTAGAGATATTACATGGAAAACTTTCCTACTTAAATAACTATTATAGGAAATATTATTAGGGTTTAGTTGTATAGATTTTCAGTATTTTATTATCTGTTTTCTACTTAAATTAGGTTAGTTTAAACCCTG
The DNA here is from genome assembly GCA_963555705.1 of Ligustrum vulgare. Lineage (NCBI taxonomy): Eukaryota > Viridiplantae > Streptophyta > Magnoliopsida > Lamiales > Oleaceae > Ligustrum > Ligustrum vulgare. Next base: position 50,241,574 of record OY743176.1, on the reverse strand, counting down.
TAATAAGGAGCTTTTACACATTGTAATAGTTTGACTTGATTTTATTGAATAAACTCATGTTTCTCTATTTAATTTCTCTTTGATTTTCTCCCCTTTTTTCTCAGGTCCCATTCTTGTTCATTCAAAATTTCTTCAATTATGAAAATTCAACTGATACTTTTGTTTATTAATAATAATCACCACTAGAAACTTTTCTCCTGCAGCATCAATGAAGTGGATACTATAGTTTTCCATTAAAACTTCTTATCAGTTATTTCTCTTGCATACTGCAGCTTCGATTTGCAACTGTTGATCTAGAGTTGCACGCCAAGTATGTCCCAGGTAGTTCGGAATCAATATATGATGTCGATAGGAGAGTCTGTGAAAAAACGCAAGTGCTTCCTCCACTTCCACAGGACAAGTTCCTTTGCAGTTTTAGCCATATATTTGCTGGCGAATATGCTGCCGGTTACTACAGTTACAAGGTTTGTTGTGTTATATATTGAGATCTTCTCATTCTTCCTGGTATTGTAAGTTTTGCTTTTCAATGTTTCATTTTAATCTTTTTTTATACGGTTAAAGTTCTGTGCAAACGACTTGGAAACTAGGTTTACAGCTAAAAGCATGCATGCTAACTGAAAAATGTTTACTTACAAGTATATAAGTTTTAAAATAGTGAAGGGTTTTTATTTGTCAAGTTGTAAATAAGTAAGCTACTCATGTTGACAGTAAGGTAAGAGTTACTTCGAACAAGCTTCTTTTTTCATTTTTCGTTTTTACTTGGCACATGCCTTTATAAACTGAGAAGCATTTTCTTGGCTCTTTGCTACTATTGTCTCTAATGGCTTTCGATGTCCAAATTCGTGCAGTGGGCAGAAGTATTGTCTGCTGATGCTTTCTCAGCTTTTGAGGATGCTGGATTAACTGATGACAAGGTATGGAATGGATGCTTGCAGTTGGTAAAGATCTTATTTAATGCTAATCTTAGCTGTCAATAAGCAATTTTCTTACAGATTTCTGAATATAAAATCATGTTTTAACTAGATACTAGATATAATCAAATTTTGTTCGGTTTATTTTTCAATGCCACCAAATTTACTAGAAGAGATTACTCCTATGTTTCAAATGATCTTCTGTAATTTCACTATGGTTGTTGTGTTAAAACAGGCGGTAAAAGAAACAGGCCATAGATTCCGAGAAACCATTCTTGCCCTTGGAGGTGGAAAATCGCCCCTAGAGGTTCGACGTAATGAGGCTATTTCCTTCCTCACTGTGAAGTTACACTAATTTCTCAAATTGAAATGCTTGTTTCAGGTATTCGTGGAATTCCGAGGACGAGAACCCTCTCCAAAAGCACTGCTCAGGCACAATGGTTTGTTGCCAGTTGCATCCTCTGCATGAATTTAAATGGCTGATTTTATATTTAATGTTTGGTAATCAAAGAACCTCAGAACAATAATAATTGAATTTCGTCTCAGAAAAATTATAATTGAATTTCGTACTATATATCTTATTGTTCAAATGCCTATAAAAGGTACTCTAGGTTGAATTTGTGTTTAAAAAGTTTCATCTGAATTGCAAGTACCAAACAAGTCTCGATTGTATATGATAAATTTTATATTATGCGACTCATGTATCTATCTATCTACATATACAGGGTTACGGGGAGGGGATTAATTTGCCCCCTCCCCCCTTCATCGTCTATATATAATAACAAAGTACATGTCAAAAACAACACATAATTTCTCGTCAAAAATTACTTTCTAAATTTGAAAATCTGTAATAATAATAATAATCATAATAATATTATATTAATAATAATAATTATTTTTGGTATGTACTTTGTTATTATATATAGATAGATTATTATTATTATTATTATTATAGAATTCTAGATTTAGAAAATGATTTTTGGCGGGAAATTATGTGCATATTATTTTTGTTATGTACTTTATTATTATAATATATACTAGTATTTGCTCCTGTGCGATGCATGGGACATATAAATGATTAAAAAGTATATATAACATAATTACAAATGTGTATTACGTTATCTTCAATACTGATTAATTATTATAGCTATGTTAAAGCATCATACATTTTTAATTACATTATTTTCAATACTATTTTATTATTAGCATAACATGTATTTAATTAAAACAATATATACACATATTTAGTTATATTCTTTTTTTGATTATATAATTAAATTACGTTCTTTTAAATATTGTTTTATTATTACAACCTTATTATTATTAATTAAAACAACGTACATTTTTACAAATTTAAATTTTTAATTATATTCTTTTCATAACATAATTAAGTTACGTTCTTTTCAATAGTATTTTAATTATTATAATAACTTTTTTAAAGCAATACTTTTTTATTTTTGTTATTATTATTAATCCATCGTTTAAAAGTGTACATGGTTACATTCTTTTATGAATATAATTTTATAATCAAATTATACATCATAATTCCAAATTATAAACATATATTGAAAATACCAACTAATTAAGAACGGAATATATAACATCTTAATTTTCTTAATAACAACATAGTCGTCACATAAATCTGCACATAGTTTTCCGTCATTTTTACCTGCTATTTTAGGAAACTTTGTAATTTTATTAATTATTTTAATAATTGAATTAGGAAACTTCAATTAATGCAAAATTAATTATAGGTGACATGTAATAAATGACTTATTGTTTTGTAAAAAATAAAAAATCTATAAAAATGTCAAATTGTATATTATTTTTATTCTTTTGATAATTATTTTAATATTTTTAAGTAAAAAAATATGCAATATAAGTGTTAAATTCAAGATCTTAACGAGAACTTCAATACAAGCTAACAAATGAGAGCAAACTCTAAATATATCATTCATAAAATTGTCTCAAATAATAAAGGTAAAAGTTTTACTTATATTTTATACTTTTTTCAATATTCAATCTTTTTAATTTATCTCATTTAAGTCAAAAAATGATATCTATCATTTCTTACTTAATTTCAATTTGACATAAATGATTAACCTCAAATCTTTTTTCTTATCAAATTAAAAGAAATAATAGATATCCGATTTTTCTGAGTAAATTTAATTGAATCATTTTAATTTCTATAACTTTAGGTTTCGATAAACTCTTTGGTAATTTTGAAATTAATTTTATAAATTTACTCATTTTGTTCATTTATCTATTTTTTAATTTTTATAAATTTAAAATAACATCAATTTGTAAAATATATATTACAGATTTTAACAATTAATTCATTGAATTTTATAGAAAATAAAAATATAAGGTTTTATCAAACTTATTCTATTTAAAAATAAAATATGGTCAATACAGTTATTTAAAATGCACAAAAAATAGTTTTGTGTGTGTGTGTGTGTGTGTAACATGACCATTTTTAATACTTGGTGAAAAATAAAATGTCACGATATATTTGAAACCATTGAATAGGAGTAAGTTTGATATAAATTATAGAAATAGTTTTAAATGTGTGATTGAAAGTGAAAGAAGGTAGTATAAAAAATAAAATAATTGTCAAATCAATCAATTGAGTGGTTGAAAATTGATTTTCTTTTTTTAGAATGTGTGATTAAAAAGTAGTATGTGCAATTGTGAAAAATTAGTTTTTAAATAATATGTGGTTGTGAATGAACATTAAAAAAAATTTGAATAATCAATTCTATATGAATAAATAAACTAAGAAAACTAGAGAATGAAAAATTAATTGTTAAAAAAAATGCAATTCATAACTTTATTTATTTAGATATTTTAATTGTATATTGAATATACAATTTATGCATTAAAGTAAGAAATCTTATAGGAAGAAATAAAATTACAAATTATTCACAATTTGTGTATAGAAGTTATTATTATTATTTTTTTTATTGTATTATTTTTATCGGACATTGTATATTTACAATTTATTCAATAAATATTATTTATTCCGTGCATCGCACGGGTGCGATTACTAGTAACTAATAATGAGATGCAATCATTTTCAAAGTAACTGCTTATATTCTCTAGATAAAATCAATTTTGAAGTGTATATATATATATATATATATATATATATATATATATATATATATATATAATCATTTTTTTATAATCTCTATAAATCATGAATTTTCATTTTTAGGAAAGTGTAAAAAAGGCGGGAAACTGTGTGGTATTATATTTAGTCACTTTATGGTTATAATATATATATATTCTTTGTTCGGAGGCAGATACCAGTTTAAAAACTGGTTTATTGTGTGGATCTCGAGGAAATGGAGGGTTAAAATTTGGAGAGAAAAAAAATGTGTGGTTAAAAAATCGTATTGAAAATTGGAGTGATTATAAATGGGTTTTAAACTATTTTACCGAACAATGGTATAGATATTATATAGATATATAGATATATATAGATAGATGATAAATAGATAGATATCTCATTCATTTTAAATTATATCATTTAAGTTTTATAAAATATTATCTATAAACTATTTTTATATTAATTATTATTCTTTTTATAATTATTGTATTATTTTAAAGTCAAAACAAATATGCAACATGAGTATCAAATTGAAGATTTCAACTACAAGTTTAATACAAGATAACAAGTTAGAGTAAACTGAAAATATATTATCCGTAAAATCATGTCAAAAATCTAATTATCCCGAAATTTCTTGATCTTTCTTTTTCTCTTGAAAATCAATTACAAATTTTGTTTTAAAATTTGTAAAAAACACGTTATCAATATCACATAAATATTTTTTCTTTTAAAAGTAGAAAATGAAAGAGATTAAAATATGAGCGTTTATCAATCTATTTTTTCTTTCATTTTAATAAAATTATGATCGTATATTACAGATATATCTATTTTTTCACTTATTACAAATTTTATTTAAATGTAATTTTGTTTTCTCACTTTATGCTTTAAGTAAATTTAAATTACTACATTTAAAGAAATTTCTGGAACGATAAACATACGGATCATAAAAAAAAAAATAATATAATAAAATAAGGTATGTGTAATTGTACATTTTTTGTAACTAATTTTCTTCCTTCCTTCATTTATCATTATTAATTAATTATTCATTTCACATGTTAACATATTTAAATCAATTATAATTTTTTTATTTTTAAATTCATAAAAAAATTGTTAATATCACATAAATATTTTTTCTTTAAATATAGAAAATGAAAAGGAATAAAATAGAGTGTTCATCGATATATTTTTTCTTTTCTTTTTCATTTAAATAAAATTCTAAGATTAAGTTTCTTGGAACGGTAAAAATATGAACCGTAAAAAAATTATGGTATGTGTAATTGTACTCTTTTTTGTAATTAAATATCTTTCTTCTTTTCTTATTTTTAATTAAATATCATTTCATATGTTAACATATAAATTCAATATATTTGAATAATAAATGATCGTGCATCGTATGGATGTAAAATGAGTCTAAATAAATATGTTATGAATGAATGTTATATGGTTCATAAATCGGATCTGGTGAGGTCAATTTTGAATTAATCGATTTATCTTTGAATTTTCATGATCAAAGAAATTTCATATTGTCCATATCTTCATTGTCATGATTAAGCCAAAAATTTCAAATTTGTGGGGCCAAAAGATAAGTCTAGCATCATTGTGTATCACTTTTCCATCACTATATTCAACATTTCATCAATTTTTCATGGCATGGTATAGGATTTTGATCTAATACCCGATGGAGGAGGGAGAACAAATGTTATATCCTCCATCCATTAATGTCAAAAAGGCTGCAGCACGGTTGCAGCCTTTTTGACTTTGGTTTTTATAATTTTATTTTATTTATTTATTTTTTTTTTCTTTCCTAACCTAAAAGTAGAAAATGTAATCGGTTAAAAAAATTGTGGTTGAAAATTAAATGGAGAAAACATGTGTAATTAAAAAGTAATTTTGAAAATGTGTGATTTATAAACAAACAATATGTTTATAAACCAAAAATGGCCTTTTACCGAACACAGGCTAAGAAACATAAAATCTCCAACCAAGCCTTGCCATTTTCTACGATATAACATCCTATTTTTCCAATATATTGTTTAAAAAAAAAAAAAAAAGTGAAGTGAACATACTACCCGCACTTCTAAAGAAGTGAATTTAAACAATTTTTGTATATGTTAACAATGTCAATAGTTTAATCATATTGAGGTTTAGACGTAACAATATTAATAGATATTTGAGTTCTATTATTTTAATTTTTTTTTTTTACACAATCACTTTTATTTTAAATTTTATTTTTTAAAGGAAATTAATAAGTATGCGGTCGGGTATGGGTCTTGTAGTAAAATCCACACCAAATCTATACCTATGTCGGGTTTTAAAATTTACATTCATACCCGCCCCACAAACTCATTTAGTCGCGTAATCCTTGCCTATGTTGATTTTTGGAACTACTTGAGTTTTCGTTTAGATGGAATTCGATTTTTGGAACTACTTAAGCTTCCGTATGGTAATCTATTTTTTAAAACCACTTTTTAATTGTACATATTTTTTCTCTCTACTTTTCAACCACACATCTTACCTTAAAATAATTTTTTCAACAAACAAAACTCAAAAAAAAAAAAAAAAAAGGGTCAAAAGGGCTGCAGCTAAAAGCTACCGCCCTCTTGAAATTACAGCTCTAGCGGGTAGGAGATCAACACGCGCATGGTATAATCCTGTCATTTAGAAATACCTTATTCGTATTTCATGTAATTCACAAATTTTCATTACACTGACTATTAATTTTGCCCCTTGGTTTTTTCTCATTCTTTAAAACTCATTTTTTTAAAATCATTTCCAACATACACTTCATGGAACTCGCTACATCTATTAACTTCTTAATTATATATTTCATCAAAAAATTTTATCAAAATTTTACTAAAAATTTAATTTTTATCCAAACCAAACAGGAGTTAAATGATGTATATCAAATGCACATGCATTCTTCTATTTAATTTAATATAATGAAAATGAAACGTGTTGAGTGGTTGAGAAATTAATACATCAATGTGCAGATCTTACACAAATACAAATAGTAAAATTATTCATAATTCAGCAGATGAAAATGATGGAGGGGTCACAGCAACATTCATCAATGATCTATATCAAATGCACATGCATTCTTCTATTTAATTTAATATAATGAAAATGAAATATGTTGATTGGTTGAGCAATTAATACATCAATGTGCAGATCTTACACAAATACAAATAGTAAAATTATTGATAATTCAGCAGATGAAAATGATGGAGGGGTCACAGCAACATTCATCAATGATCCAGCAGCAACACAGAGCTGCAAGACTAACAAAATATATACATATAAATCAAAATTAACTTACATCATGCACAAACAACGTGTGTGTGTGTGTGTGTGAGAGAGAGAGAGAGAGAGAGTACCATCCCTCAAGAAAACTGGGTTCTCTCCGGGGAGGGGGAGCACCATAATACTGTGGAGGTGCCACTACTGGAGGTCCTTGGTAATAACCTATATATATGTTTTATATTAATATATAACTATGCATAATGGGCATGTAAGAAAATCTCTTACAAGGATTTTAGTACTTACTTTCATTTGTGAGAGAGAGAGAGAGAGAGAGAGAGAGAGAGAGAGAGAGAGAGAGAGAGAGAGTGAGTGTGAGTGTTATATGTATATGTATATGTATGCATATGCACCATAAATCAAAAACTAGTGTGTGTGTAGGGTGCAAAAATGGAGGAATAAAAAATATTAAGATGAAAGATTGTGATTTACCTTGAGCAGGATAGGGATAAGCATATTTTGGTGGTTCTGTATTCATTTCTGATACTCAGGAGATTTGGATGAAGAAATGAATAGTGATCACTCAGATATATGTATTAATTTATTTGGAAAAAAGTTAAAACAGCCATAAGAAGAGTAGTGGGGGTGGGAAGGACTATTCTTGTTGTACCGCAGGGACGGTACCGCCTGGGGTACCGCCCCTCACATACATGGGGGTGGGGCCCCTTTTTTTTGGCCCCATCACCTTTTTTCTCTCTCTGGTCGGTACCCCTACAGTACAGCAGGGGGTACAACCAGTATTATTCGGGTGGGAATCACATCAATTCCATAATGCATCATCACGCACAATAATTTTGTACATTTTCGTCTTTTTCCACAACTTTCTTTTTGATTTTTCTTCTTTCGTACGTATATTTACTAGGATAAAGCTACACTTACTAACAACTTACTAACATAAATTTATACCTATTTTACCCTTTAACTAAAATTATAACTAATACCTTATTTCACATATTATCTTATTAAATTTAACACATAATAAATCCTAAAAATTTAATTACTTTAAAGTTTTTATTACTTATTTCATAATTAAAAAATATTATGCCTGTTTATAATCTACATATACTTCACGAAAAAAGAAAAAATTTAATTAGAAGTTTACATAGAGAATATTTAGAATTGGAAAGATTAGGAAGAGACTTAAATATCGATCCGATTGCTATAGAAAAATATAGAGAAATTAAAAGGCTAGTTTTACAACATAATGAATATTTAAAATTAAAAGAAGAAAACTTAATTAGACAAGAAGATATAAGATATATGGATGAATTTGAAGAAAGATTCTTAAGAAGAATTAGACAAAGATTATAATTCTGCAAAATAAAATTTCACTATCACGATCCGCCCCACAGTGGTATCAGAGCTTTACCAAATAATAGTCATTGGCCATTAATAACTGAAACATATGAAAAATTTATACCATTTATACTATTAGGAGAAGGAGGATTTGGAGAACATAAACAATTAAACTGGACAAATTTATTTTTACTAAATAAATTAGGAATAAGTCTAGATAAAACTACAGAACAAAACTTAGAACAAGCAAAAAACCCAGAACAAGTTCAAGAAATTATCAATAATTTACCATTAGAAATAAAACAAATGATAGAAATAACTAATGATTATAAGGATATAAACAAAAATATATCCACACAAATATTAGAAGTAAAGCAATATGTAAATAATCTATCTAAACAATTAATAACCTTAGAAAACCAAATTAAACAAATAACTGATAAAATAAATAAAATAGGAAATATGGTAGGAGTATATGAAAACCCAAATAGAAATTACAGAGCAAAAAATTATTATAAAACAAATAAATATGATAAGAACAATTAAAGAAGAAGAAATAGGGAAAAATGATTTACATAAAAGATTAGATAATATACAACAAAATATTGGAATTATAAACCAAAATATAACAAAAATATATGATGAAATGGAAAAAAGAAAACCTAAAAGAATAATAACTGACAAAGAATTTAAAGTCATCAATAGATTAGGAATAAATATGATTACTGAACAAATAGAAAAATTTATGGAAAATCCTAAAGAAGAAGGTGAAGCAGATTACATAACAGAAGAAGATTATATAGAAAAATTTAAAAATCTTAAAATAGAAGAAATTAATATGAATGAACAATAAAGAGCTTTAATACCAGTAGGACAAAATCCACCAGAGTATATAAAGCAACCAGGAACTAACCAAGTTAAAAAAGAAAATACAAGTAATACTAATCCACAAAATACACCAGAAATTTATATGAATCAAAGACAAAACACAAATTTTAAAACAAATAATTTTATACCACAACAAAAATATTACACCAAACCAAGTAAAAATTATCCTATAGAATATACACCATGGAGCAGTATGGAAACACAAATTAGTTCAGAAGGAAGATGGATAGATTTAGGATGTGTGCAAGATGTAGATCATGAATTAGAATTATGGATGAAATCTATGGCTATGATGGCCTATACCAAAGAATTAACAGGAAAGCAATTACAATTAATGTTAGAGAATACATTTATAGGAACCACTGCAAGATGGTGGGAAAATTTAACAGAAACTTATATAGGACATATTAGAGGAAATGACCAAGATGAAATAGGAACTATTTTAAGCAGATATGAAGATGCATTAAAAAGAAAATATACATTAGTAATAGATAGAGATACCAAAATTAGCTCAAGACTAAGAAATAGATATTTATTAAAAAATCTATCAATATGTGATATGTGTTACTTTAAACAATTTGCATGTGAATTTAGAGAATATTTTGGAAAAGCAGAATATAATCAAGAAACATATGGTATGGAAATTATGAACCAAATATTCTTTAAATTACCAAACCCATGGAATTTAGAATTATTTAAGGATTGGGAAAAATTAGAAATACCATTGAGTAATAATAGTCTAGGAGTAAGAATACAATTTATAGAAATGAGACAACAAGAAAAATGTATGGAAGCAAATAATATGATAAAATTCCATAAAGTAAGTAAAAAATCATTATGCTGTGATAAATTACAATATAAACCAACACAATGGGGATGTCATCTAGAAAGAAAATATAAGAAAAAGAAATATTATAGAAAAGATAAATTTAGAAACAAATTTACTAAATTTAATAAATACAAAAAGTCATATAATAAAACATTTAAAATGTATAGAGTACCATATAAGAGATACTTAAGGCAAAAACAAAACAAAACTAAAAGATACCCTAAAAATCCTAGAAAATGTAAATGCTATTCATGTAGAGAAATATGACATATATCTCCAGAATGTCCTAAGAAAGATAAAAAGAAAAAATATGATGAATATCTCATTAATAGAAAAAGAAAATTACAACTTATTACCTATTGAACAAGAAGAAGAATGGGAAGAAATTCCTGAAGATGAAGAAATTTATGAATTAAAAGAACATGAAGTAATAAATACAATAATAGAATTAGAATCTTCAGAAGAAAGTGAATCTAGTGAAGAAGAATATTTATATATAAATATGATTAGACAAATTAGTGAAGAAGGTACATCTAAAGAATATGAATATCAATTAGAAGAAAATGAAGAACAACTAAATGAAAGATTAATATTTAATCCTAAAATGTATGAAAAGATCTTAAAATCAAAATTAGATGTAGAACCAAAAGAAATATTTAATTTACCATTTTGGCAGAAAAACAAAGAAATAGCATATGTAGCAAAAAACCATAGTCACCCTATAGACATAAGAGATACTACAGGAAACACATTAATACCTATAATAAATGAAGAAATTATAAGACAAGAAATAAACCTATTGAATCTTGAACTAAAAGGAAAAATAAATAATATATATTTAGGAGCAGTACAAATTATAGCAAAAGCCTATTTTAGAGAATGAATAGATACACCTATAGAATTCTATATTATGGATGATAGAATTGTAAGTTCAGTACAAGATGCTCTAATAGGAATCGTAACGGGAAACTTAATGTACCAAAAAGTAAAATTTACAATAAGACCAAATTTCAGTATAAGTATGGGAGAACAAAATAAAAATAAAGCCTTAAGATTATATTACAGGTTAAGAGGGATAGATATGGAACCAGGAAGTAAAACTATAAGTTTAACTATTAGAACAATATATGTTTTTACTAGTAAACATGAAGTAAAAATTAAGAATGCTACAAGAACACATATAATAGAACCCATATTTCAAAATTTATTGGAATACAAACCAGCTAAAGAAAATTCAAGAATGACAATACCAGAAGATATAGAAATAGATTTTAATCAAGCTAGAAGATTAGTAAATATGGATAAACCACAAATAGAATTTGGAAGAAGATCAATTAGCCTAAGAAGAAATACTAGTACAAGATCATTACCTGAAATAGAAAATAGAAATGATTCAGAAAAACAAACAATGACAAAAATACATAGAAAAATACCAAGAATGAATCTATCTAAAAGAAATGAGACAAAACAATTTGAAGTTATGATAGAAATTAGAATAAATGGAGAATGGAAAGAGCAGAAAGTATTAATAGATACTGGAGCAACTGTATCTCATATAAAATAAAACATAATAGGAGACTTAGAACTTAAAGTAACGAATAATTCAATTCAAATACAAGATTATTTTGGAAATATTCATCCCATGGATACTTATGTAGAATTACCAATAAGAATAAATAAAAGAAATGAAATAATCATAAACATGTACGTAGAACATACAGGAAAGGTAAATACATAATTACTATTAGGAACAGACTTCTTAGAGCAAGTAAAACCATATTACATAAAAGATGATAGAATGCTATTAACAATAGAAAATGAGAATCTAGTTATACCAAGGTTATTATGAATAAAATACAAGGAGGAAGAGAACATATTTATATACTAGCCAAAATGAATTACAATGGATATCTTAGCAGAAATTATCATGCATTGTTTGATACAAGAACATCATCCTGTTTATTTAAAGAAAATGTATTACCCCCAGAAATGTGGAGTAATAAAAAAGATAATGAAGAAAGAATAATACTTGCAGGATTTGATGGAAGCACAAACCAAATAACTAAAATAGTAAGGAATGTTAAAATACAAATAGGAAAATATGAATTACAAATACCTTATGTATATCAATTTGATGATATGCCAATGGATATATTATTAGGAAATAACTTCATAAAACAATATTATCCAATAACTATTGATGAAAAAGTTATACTTTTATCTACTCCTTGTCACCATATAGTAATAGCAATAAGAATTAATGATCCTTATTGTAAAGAAAAAATGTCTCATATAGCAGCTAAGCGTGGTGAGGATAGACAAAAATTAATACAAACAACACAATTTATACCTAATAAAAATAGAATAAATCTAGTACAAGAACATTTTGATCAAATTGTAATAAAAAATATTACAGAAAAATTATTAAAATTATCAGGAGATAATCCTTTGGAAAAATGGCACATAAATAAGCCTATGGCAGAAATTATACTAGAAGATGACACTAAGATTATTAGTGTAAAACCAATTAAAAATACACCAAAAGAATTACCTGAATTTGAAATGCACATAAAGGAAATGTTAGAAAAGAAATTCATTAGAGAATCTAACAGTAAACATAGTAGTCCAGCCTTCATTGTAATAAAACATTCAGAACAAAAAAGAGGAAAATCTAGAATGGTAATTAATTATAAAAGGTTAAACACTTATACAAAAGAATTAAAATATCAAATACCAAACCAACAGGTATTATTTAACCAAATTAGAGGAAAGAAATATTTTTCTAAATTTGATCTTAAATCAGGATTTTATCATATTATGTTAACTGAAGAATCTAGACATTTAACAGCTTTTACGGTACCACAAGGATTTTATGAATGGAATGTATTACCTTTTGGATTTAAAAATAGTTCAGGAGAATTCCAAAGGTACATGGATAAAATATTTAAAGATTATTACCATTTTATTACAGTATATATTGATGATGTTCTTATTTACTCCGAAACCAGACAAGACCACTTAAAACATCTAAATATTTTTATAGATATTGTAAGGAATAATGAAATTATATTATCAGCTACAAAAATGGAGATAGCTAAAGAAAAGGTAGAATTTTTGGGATCTATAATAAGTCAAGAAGGAATAAAACTCCAAAAACATATTGGTACAAAAATAGAAGAATTTGACAATCATATAAAAGATAAAACACAATTACAAAGTTTTTTAGGACTTGTAAACCAGACTAGGAAATATGTACCAAACTTAGCAAAACATTTAATCTCATTACAAAAAAGATTAAAAGGAAAAATTAGATGGACACCTTGGTCTAAAGACGAAGAAGAAGAAGTACAAAAAATCTAAGACATTTGTAAAGATTTACCAGAATTAGAATTACCCAAAAAAGAATGTGATTGGATTATAGAAACCGATGCATGCGAAACTGCATGGGGAGTAGTGCTTAAATATATTTATCCAAATGAGAATGAGGAAAGGATTGCACAATACACTAGTGGCAGTTTTACTAAAACTCAAACTAATTATCATATAAATGAAAAAGAATTATTAGCTGTAAAATTTGCTATTAAAAAGTTTGAATTATTTATTGTTACTACAAAATTCAAAATTAGAACAGATAATACACAAGTCAAATATTGGTTAACTAAAGAAATTGATCCAATTATTGCAAATAAAAGGTTAATTAGATGGCAAGTAGAACTTAGCCATTATGATTTTGAAATTATTCATATTAAGGGTACTGACAATGTTATTGCAGATTATTTATCAAGACATGGAAGACATACTTAAGAAAGTAGAATAAATTAACTTGGCCATGGTTCAAATGAATATCAACTATTCAAATCTATTCAACCATGTGAATACTTGCATGGCTCAGATTGTACAAATTAACAGTGAATTAGCCTTTTACAAGTCAATGGTTAATTCTCTTGAAGAAATGTACAAAGGAGGATCCCAATCCTCTCCAGTGGAGAATTTATCTATAGGACTTCCTATTAAGGAAGAAGTATCTAATGTATCAATTATTGGAAGTTCATCTTCCAAAGCCATTAGCAAAACTATTGAACCATCTAAAGAAACTTTTTTAGAAGCTGCGAAGAAACCAGCAGTCTTAACAAAGGAACTATCAGAAAAGGAGAAAGTTATGAAGAAACTAGAGACATTCTTGAAGTATGTGGAGTATCTAAACAAGAGGACAAAATAAGGAGAATGGCTAAGGACAATTAACCATCAAAAAATCAATAAAGCAATTATTTTTCCAGGAGCAGAACCAAGAACAGTCAGGGGACTGTTTGACCAAGGACTTATTCAGTGCATCTACCCTAGCAAGGATATGAAGGAAATATCATTATTACCTAATTCTATCAAGGCAGCATTTAAAACATATTTTGGAATTACCAAAGCTGAAAAGATCTATGTCAGGATTTACTCAGCCATTCCAGAATTTATTGATGAAGAATTTCTAAGGGCAGAACATATTGTAAAACTTGGAGTAACTAGCAAAGCTATTCTTTCAGAACTAGAAATAAAACCATTTAACAAAGAGGAACAGATACAAGCTATTCCAGAAAAAAGGCACTTGGATTTAGAGTAATGTATACCGAATTAAGGGATACCCTTACACAAACTAATGTTTGGGTATATGAATCTAATGATGACAAATTATTGATCTACAGTATTGCAAGAATTAATCAAGTTAATTGTCAATTATGAAAATTAAGAGAATATGCTGAGAATATACTTTTCAGCAATTTGGATCTTAGCAAAAGAGCCTATGAATATCTACATCACCTAATGGAGGTAGAAACGGGTCACAAATGTAATAATTGTGGGGACCTACTCAACTATAATGAAGATGAAGCCTACCTTTTCTGAACATGAATTATTCAAGGCATGGGGGTCCAAGCCCATGTGAAACTTTAGAAAAGCAGCAAAAATTATTGTAACTTTAGATTTACTTTATCTACTTCAAATCTTAGCCAAGTATGTAAAAGATAGGGAATATTATCTTGTTCCCCAGCTTTGCTTTTACCAACTATAAAAGGAGGAGTCTCTTCTCATTGTAAGCATCCGAAAATCATATGAGTTTTCAGCAATAAAAATCTATATTCTCTATCTATTGTCTTTCTTTTCATTCCTAGTTCAAAATTTTCTTTCATCAAACCAATCCAGAAACAGTTAGCAGAAGGTATGAGTAACTAAACTTCACATAGATATATATGAAGCTATAAAATAGTTAGTAATACTCTATTTATTTATGAGTCCATAAGTTTATTCTTTATAAAACTTTTTTTAAAAGAGTACATCCAGAGGTAGGAAACGAAACTGGATTGTGCTGAACCTCTTTGAAGTGTTTGTTTAAGTGTTAAACAGAAAGTGTTGGAGTAAGTCTTTCGAGCATCCTTTAATGCATAAGTCTTTTGAGCAGCAACGATCTTCTATGAAGATGTGTTTAATACTTAGATAAATAACTGAAGAGTATTTGGTCAAAAATCTTTTAAAATCAGATTTACAAAGAAGCGTGATAGACCCATAGATAGAAAGAAGTATTATTGATTATTTATGGTGGATTATATATCGTCTTTTTTATTGATATTATCCAAGTACTGTTATCATAGTTTTAAATTTATTATTTTGCTTATGATATATCTTACATGTTTTTACATATGTTGAAAATTTGTTTTTACTAGAATTAACTATTGGAAGAGGATTTGAATTAATAGCTTAAATTTAAATATTTAGTTTTATAATTTATGAATTCAGAACATTTAATAGAATTAAATCCTTCAGAAGTAAACGACTTTAAGTATTTAAGAGAAGAAACAATTAAACAATTAGAAGTTATAAGAGAAGATTTAGGAAGATTTTATGATTTATTAGACTACGCAATAAAAGAACCCTTATTTACAGATTTTTCACAATTTACTAGAATTATAGTAAATAAAGGAAGAATAATTAGTGATCTAGAGAAAAAAATTGAAGAATTAAATATAATTATTGAAGAAAAGAGTTTAACATATAATAGTATATATTACGCATTTTATGTAAACAATAAATTTAGAGATATAGACATAACATCAGAAAATTAAAAGAATTATAACTAGAAGGATAACATAGTAATTGAACATTCAAAATTTTTGTCTTTTAGCCGTTAGTACAACTGTTAGTACAGTTTGTTAGTACATATAGCAAGGTCCTATTTACTATATCATCCTTTGTTATCAATACGTTTTCCTTGTGCATTTTCACTCGTCCCCATTCTCTTTTCTCTTAAAAAAGGATTAATATTGGTCAGTTTTATAGTGAGTTGTTAACATTTTGTTCGACGGAGTAACCGGCCATGTCGAGTTGGACATCGATGGGACTTGGTCCCAGAGATGGAATTAGAGGGGGGCGGGGGGCGGTCCGGCCCCCCAACGTTGTCCGCCGGTCAACTATTCCTAGTTAATTTGTAATGTATTTTTTAGTTTTGCCCCCGCAAAAAATTTGACTTGCCCCCTCCAAAATTTTGATTTTTTTTTTAATTGATAAATATTGATCCAATAAGTTAAACTTTAAAATTCAACAATACAAAACTCTTAAGACAAGGTTGCGTAATAGAATGGAAAATGATTTTTTGTCCAGTACCATTCTTGTGTATATAGAGAAGGAGATTATTGATACTTTTCCATTAGATTCTCTTATTGATGAGTTTGAAATGATGAGAATAAAGAGAGACTAATTCCAGATGTCCAAGTTATATCTATCATCTGTTATATAGATAGACAGTTTACTTTGTCTTTTTTAAGTTCATGTAACGTTCATGTTTTCAATTTGTATAATGTTAGATACATAGATGTACAAATTATTTTTGTATCGATAAATTGATTGCCTTTTTTGGTCAGTAAATCTAATTTGCCTATTTTAGTACACAAATCGTCGTTTTCAATACTCTTAGTTAAAAAAAAAATCGGGCAGGGAGGGGGGCCCGCCCCCCTCCACCCCGATATTTTTGCCCTGACAAGATTTGAATCCTGGCTACGTCCCTGCTTGATCCACAGATTATTTGAAAAAAGGGTCGTGTCATGCTAGTCCATATTACATTCATACTTGCAATGATTAATATTATATTTAGTAGAGAGATGATAGTATGTGTTATTTCAAATCATATTTTTAAATGGATCGATCAAAAGTTCATAATAGATCTAAAAAAATCGAGTCTACCAACCAGCTAACTTATTTTATACACTCATCATCAAATGTTGATGGTGAGCAAAGTTCTATTTCTAAATTATATTAACATTTGGTGCATGTGAAATGAAATTATTGTGGACCTAAAAACGTTCTAAAGTATAGTCGTTTAAATTGCAAACCCTTACGTTGACGAAATAAATTTGTAGAAGCAATGTATTGTGTTGGAGTGGTTGATAAGTAAAAGGCTATCTAGATCTAAAAACTACTCTACAAAGAGATGTATATTTTCGTTGCCCTTGAATGGCCATCCTTGTGATTTCTTCCCATCCGTATGGAAACTTTGATAAGGGGATCCTATCTTGCCATCACTTTTTATTATTGCTGCTAAATACTTCTCTCGGTCACTCATAGTGCAGTTCAAGAAGTATCCTAGTATGAGATACCAGCATGGTGACTTTACTCTTCTCTCTCACTTATAATTTACTTATGATATGATCATGTTCACCAACGGTAAAAAATAGTCACCCAAGAGGGTACTTTAATACTTGGAGCACTATGAGGGGTTTTTTTTTTAGTCAGTTGGTGAACAAAACAAGAGTGGACTTATCCTCCCCAGACGGGCATCTATCAGTCCAATCGGGCAGCTTAAGCACCTAACAATTCAAACATCTGCAACAGACTTTTACTTATCTCGATGTCCCCTAACATAATGGAAGCCAAGAGGACCTTCATCTATGATGACCTTATTTAAAATATCAGGAGAAGAATCACAAGATGGGCATCATGCTTGGCCTCTAAAGGAGAGCGCATTACTTTCATTAGATCAGTCATTAACTCTTTCCCAATATACCTTTTTCAGATTTTGCAGCCTCCTACGATTGTACTAAAGAAGTTGGAGAGAATATTTGTACGAATCATTTGGGATTCCAAGAATCATGTACATTGACTACACTGGAGGAGATGGAAGGACGTATGTCTTTCTACTGATGAGTGTGGCCTTTCCTTCAGGCGACTGTAGGACACTGTGGATACTTTTTCGATGAAAATTTGTGGTTATTTAAATCACAGAGATCAATGTTGGCTCAGTTCTTACTAGGAAAATATTGCAGGGGAACACACCTATACTTGCAAAAATCTCACACTCTTCCTCTCCTGCCCGGAAGATGTTAAAGAGGGTTGGACCACTGGCTGGACCACATATTTTTTGGCATTTGGGAGTTGGTTTGATATTCTTCTGGCACAATTGTTGGATGTCTGATACTAGATTGGGGAACTTATTCCTGCACATGCATCATTCCTCGGGGAGGGTACAAAACTTCTTCGATGACACTGGCTGGGATATAAGCGATTAGGCTCTTTCGCTTGTAATTGCGGAAAAAATTTGGGTGATTCATCTATGCGTTGATGCTCCAGATTAGATTGTTTGGTGAGGTACACCAAATGGTAACTTTGCTACCAAGTCTGCTTGGCAGTTAGTCCGAGCGGGTCAGCAGCCTCATGATTCTTTTCCATTGATGTGGAGCATCACTCTATCTCTCAAAATACCTTTCTTCATTTCAAGGCTATGGAAAGGATTGGTCCATGTGGACGCGATTATTCAGAGGAGGATTGGTTTCCATTTGATCTCTCGCTGCTAATGCTATTTTGATATAAAGACTATTGCATACACCTTCACAGGAAGCAGCATATCAAATTAGGTATGACAATATTTTGGAGACATTTATCATGTATCTATAAGGCTGGGTGAGGATGTCGGTAGTAAGGTAGCGATTCCAGAGATGGAGATACTCTACCCAGCATGTTCGATAGGGTGATATTTGCACCATCATTCCTCTACTGATTTACTGGTTTCTTTGGACCGAGAGGAATGACCCAAAGTACATGGAGATTTAGATGGAGCTGTGATGGATTATTTGGAGAGCATACCATATGCTCTCATTTTCTCCACACGATAAGGTCAAGAAAATTATCGATACAGGTAAAGTCTAGGTGACAGTTCTAACAGATATATTATGCAATAGAAAATATAATCAAAAGATATCAAAAGGAAAATTGTTATGGAATCACGGACAATAGCAAATTACTCCTATAATCTAGCAACAAGCAAGATTATAGGTCTCCCCACACGATGACCTGGTAGAAATAGAATTTAAAAATTCTCAACCAATTTATCATAGAGAACCAAATCTGCGGGTCCGCAAAATGTTAGATATGCAAATTTACTACTTTAGGATTACTATCAGCCCTGAAGTAATTTAATAAAATTAGAAATCCCAACACACAGTTAGGAAACCGAATATCCAAAGGGAAAAATCATCCAACTTTTAGTATAATACCTGAAAGAAAAAAAATAAAAAATAAATTGAAAGCACAAGACTCTCGGAAATAAAGCCAGGAGCAAACTACTTGAAGGGACCTTCGGTGAAAAACGTTGCACGTGTCCTCACGGTCGTCACCGAAGTTCAGCTCATGATCTTCACTAGTCGTCAAACGTGCCGCACGACAGCAAGTTGGTCTGTTCCTCCAAAATGTTTTTACTTTTCCCAGAAGACGCAATTGAAGTTTGAGACGTGTTGATTTTAAAATTTGTGTGCACTATTTTTGTTCCAGCCAATTTTTGCACCATGGAGTTCTGATTTTGATCAAGGATGGGTCGCATAACCAGTTGGTAAGATTAATCTCTCAAAATACAAAATAAAAACTAGAAAAATCATATGCCAGAATAATAAACCGAGTTGTGTATTATTCTCCAAGCTTCGAGCTCAGATCTATTCCCAAATATCCAATCAATAATACGACCAATAAGCAATCCACGAGACCAAACTCAAGTAACCACATGGGATTCCACCAAAGAAAGGATGCATTATATTCACCAATTTAAATACAATACAATGGAGGCTAATTATGGAGAACACACAACTCGCAAAGGACGTAAGAAAGCAGCCAAGGGGAAGGGAGAGGACGGACAATAGCACTAAGAGAAGACGAGAATCACTACAAAATGAGGCAGCCAAATGGTAGTTATATGTTACCCTAAGAGTGGCTCAATTGCATGCATATATAGGTAAGTAGTTAATGAGTAAAGAGTCGAGCCATTAAAACCTCCAATCAACTACTTAATGGTTCGTTAACTCTCTTTGTATTTGTGCTACCAAATCACATAATTGGTATAAAATACTCTTCAATAAATGGAATATAAAATGACCCGCTTAATCTTCATAGGCCCTTGGTTTGTTTGAGACCAAAATCCAGTTTGTAAGAGAAATCACGCAAAACCAAAAGTAAAAACAGGATTAAATATAGCCAAATCTAAATCAAATTAAAAAAAAACATATATAAGAATGATAAAACAGAGTTGTGTATTATTCTCCAAGCTTCTAAGGTGGTTTTAAATGGGCCCAAATCAATCGAAATATCCAAGCAACAATACGACCAATAAGCAATCCACAAGACCAAATTCAAGTAACCACATGGGATTCCACCAAAGAAAGGATGTGATATCTTCACCAAGATGTTTACTACAATGGAGGCCAATTATGAAGAACACACAATCTGCCAAGGACCCAAGAAAGCAGCCAAGGGAGAGGACGGACAGTAGCAAGAAGGGAAGCCGAGAATCACTACAAAATGAGGCAACCGAATAGAAGTTGTGTGTTACCCTAAGAGTGGCTTAATTGCATGCATATATAGGTTAACTTACTAAGTGAGCTACTTAGAGTTAATGAGCAACGGCTCAAGTCCATTAAAACCCCCAATCAACTTTTTAATGGTTCGTTGGGCTACCAAATTGCGGAATTGGAATACTCTCCAATATACGGAATATAAAACGACCCGCTTAATCTTCATAGTCCCTCAGTTTGTTTGGGACTAAAATCCTAACAAATTGATACCAATTTGTAAGAGTAATCTCGCAAAACACAGAAGTAAAAATAGGATCAAATAAAGTCAAATCAAAGTCAAACTAGAAAAAAAAAAAACGTATGCAAGAACGATTAAACGAAGTTGTTTATTATTCTCTAAGCTTTTTAGGTGGTTTTAAAGGGCTCAAATATATTCCCAAATATCCCAGAGATAGTACAACAAACAATTCACGAGATCAAATCTAAGTAACCACACGAGATTCCACCATGGAAATGATGTGGTATCTTCACCAAGAAGTGAACTACAATGGAGGCCAATTACGAAGAACGTTTGTAAGCTTAGTCTTGCAAAACACAAAGTAAAAACAAGATTAAATATAGCCAAATCAAAATCAAACTAGGAAAACGTATGCAGGAATGATAAAATCGAATTGTGTGTTACTCGCCAAGCTTCGAAGGTGATTTTAAAGGAGCTTAGATTTATATATATATGAACTGGCTTGGACATGGCTGCAATGTGCATTCCCTATCAATTTCCATAGTTTATATCATCATTTAGAAATCTGTATAAGATACTTGGCTACATGCTTGGGACGTAGCAACTGAAAGAACTAGACACAATCAACAAAGTTATAGCTTATTTTTGTAAAAAAAAAAAGGTGTATCCCACACCTTGAGGGCCCGAACCGACCACGCCCAAGATCATTGGTTTGAGATAGTAAATTCAGATTATGCCTCCCAGGGACCAGGGTAAAGAGGATTGTGTAAGTATGAGCAATTCTCAATAACTCCCGCTTGCAACAAAGTCAATTCCACTTTGCGGGGAATCGTATTAAGCACACTGCCGCGCTGAGCACTTACAACCCCTCCCCTTTGCCACTGAGAGATTTGCCTTGGGGGCAGTTATAGCTTATCAGTAACATAACAAAATGAACTGAAAAGTAACAAGGAGATAAAAACACACTACGTAAACGAGTTATCAATAAGAATTAATAAATATTCTTATGAAATTCGAATCAATTTGTGATTTGTAGAATGTGTAGTACAGTCATCTTATACATTATGATCAGCTCACCCTTTCACCTACATCAGTCACAAACTCTATATGCATTGGAATAGAAGCAAGAGTTACATGACAGAAAATATTTGATGCTTACCAAATTTTCCAATCAAATCTGCAAGTGTAAGATGAATTCACAAAGAAACCCACAAATGAAAATCCAAGTTGAGTGCTCGCCTGGAAACTGTCACATTTCGATGGAAAGAACATGCTCCATGTCTTCTATTATTAGAATATGATCTCCCAAGGGCAATATTCTATTTCCGTGCTCATCTGCAATGCTAAGATGTTCACACGGGTCTACCAGAAAGCTCAATTCAGCAGTTTTGTAGGATAGTGTCTGGACACGTTCAAATCCAATAAGCTGTTTTTCGGGAGAACCCTTGAAAGACTTTGATATTCTTGAAAATAACAGCACGACTTGGCTTCCATCCATGTCTCCGTTATTTGTCACGGAAATATACACGTGGAACTTCAACAAGTAGCAATATTTCACCTCATCGACAAGAATATAATCGAGGGCATTGCTTCTCTCAGAAAGCATGTTCCTTCGTGTTCCAGCCTTGATAAATCCCTGTAAACTCAGTTTGCTTGGTGCTGCTAGAATTTTATAAGTAAAACTTGTGTAACTTAATCCATATCCAAACCCGTAGAGTCTATCTCCATTATAAAACCGATAAGTTCTTCCGGGGTAATTTCGAGAAGGATCAGCTCGCATGTTCATGTCGCTCATTGGTACATTGGTAAACGACTCGGGATACCAAGTCATGGGTAGTCTTCCACCTGTTTTCATTCCAAAAATTGCATCAATGTCTCGTGTATCATGATTCTATGCTGGATCTGAAAATCGCATTTACAAACCTGGATTATAGTGTCCAAAGATGATATCTAAAATTGCTCTTCCACCAGTCTCTCCTGGATAACCAATCCAAAGAATGCTAGCAATACGCATGTCTCCCTCGGCAAATGATACGTCAATTGGTCCACCACCGATTAGAACTAAAACCAGTGGTTTCTTACTAATGGCAGCAACAGATTTAATGAGTTCCGTCTGATACCCTGGCAAGAGAAGACTATACCGGTCAAGGTCCTCCGTTTCTTGTGATAAATCCAGTCCCGCCACAACAATTACATATTCGGCTTCTGTAGCAATAGACAGAGCTTCTGCTAAACCGGAGCTTGAATTGCAAGGTATATCTTTGCAACCAGCAGCATAATAGGTGTTCTCTACATGTTCTTGGAATCCTTCAAGAATGCTTTGTAGTTCACATGGAACTCCTACAAAAAGGACAAAATTCCCAGCAGCCAATTTGTATGAGCATATTACCTAGGAGAATCTAATTTCGGCCTCGATTTTCAATTGTGTACTATTTCTTCTTTCTGCAAATTGAATTACCGCCAAAGAACTGTGTTGACGATACAAACTTTTAAAGGTCTTGGAAATATAAAAGCTTTGACAGGGGTGACAATGGTGTTTGATGGAAGAAATAGCTTGATTCAAATATTTCCCGACAATCATTGACAAGATTACATTTTGAATTTAATTTTCCTACATTCATGCGTTAAATTAGATGTTTGTGGACGTTGAAGAGACTTTAAAATAAATAAATTTGCCCCGTCTCTAACAATTTAAGCTTTAAAACAAGCTAGATTCAACATGGTCTCAGACCTAACTAAAATGTAGGGTCAAGTCTCGCTTGCATGCACTCATTTAAGAAAGATGTCCACTTGTCGAGCATATAGTATAATGAGAAAGATTTAAATAACTAAATTTGTCCCCGCTCAAGGTTCAAAATCAACTGATTCGATATGGTCACAAAGCTAATAAGAATCTAAGGTCAAGTCTCGCCTAAACTCGTTTACAAAAAATTGTCCGAGTGGTAAGCCTATGATGAAAGAAAAAAAACCCATAAATTGTAATTAAAGGAAAGTGCTTGTTAAACTAAATAAAAATCTGTAAATGTAGAATATCCATACCTACATAGCCACCACCCAAATTGGTTGAATTCGCCATAGGACCGATTATGGCGAGTGAAGAGATACTGTGTTTATGTAATGGCAGGAATTTCTTGTCATTCTTTAGAAGCACAATACCCTGCCTTGCGGCTTCAAGAGCCAACTTCTTGTGCTTTGAAGTGCATACATCTCCTGGATCTAAGTTCTTGTATCCATTTCTCCCAAGAGCTCCATCAAAAAGCCCAAGTCGGAGTTGAACAGTAAACAGATTAAGCAATGCTCTATCTATGTCTCCCTCTGAAACCTTCCCTTGCTCGATTGCAGCTTTAGTGTGCCTCAACATATAAGTTCCACAATTAATATCAGTTCCTGCCAAAAACTTCCATCATAAATTTGGCATAAACAACAGTTATCTGTGAGTGTAATCACTAATATCCAAAGAAAGCATTTGAAACCTGCTTTGAGAGCACTGGCAACTGCATCCTCAGGTGTTTTTGTGTAGTTATGGTCTTCATATATAGTAGCCACAGCATCACAATCTGAAGTGATGTATCTGTAGCATGGTATGAAGGAAAATAATTGTAAGTCTTTGCAAAACATTAGATCGCTCACGTGTTTTATTATAAAATGGGAAGAAAATACCACCCTCGAAAACCCCATTCAGTTCGAGCTTTCTGTAACAGATCGTGATTTGCACATGCTGGTATCCCATTTACACTATTATATGAACACATCAAGCAGCTTGCATTACCCTGCTGGATGCAAGCCTGGAATGGTGGCTGATACGTGTCTGCCATATCCTGATCTGTTACCTGAATATACATCCAATAACCAAAGCTTTAATTCCAATAAATATTAACTCAACATGATAATAAAATTATAGCTTATTTTCCATTGATATAAATGTTCTCTTATACAGGAATCAATTTCTTCCAATTCTGTTTTTGGAGGCCATGACAGACAGACGACTAAATCCATGATTAAAGCAGAATAAAATCACACTTCAAATCAAATGAATTTATAGTAGCTGAAACTAATAGTGTATAGTCTTCAATTTTCACATCAAATATTCTCAGATGAATCAAATGCTAATACTTAGTTCCAAAAATTGAAGAAACTACCCTATAGCAACAACAAACTGAGCCTTATTCCTAATAAATTTGGGGCCGGCGGCTACATAATTTTTTGCCATCTTTCAGTTCGGTCATTACTAGATCTACTGATAATAAAATCCGATACGGATCACAAAAGTTAGGAACTGTGATCAAAGAAACTTTACCACAGCATTGAAATTATATCTGGTGAATTGCCCCCATTTCTCCAAATCATAAGCTGTGAAATGTTTGCAACAAGCAGACAACGTTAATCTATCAGTCTCATAATCATTTGTCAACACTCTCCTATGCAAAAACCCATGTTTCTGTCTCCTCCAAAATCTCTTATTTTGACCCTGAAAAGCCCTCACATACTCTATAGCATAAACAGCAGCCACCATAGGGTCTTCCCCAGGAGTTTCTTGACCCCTCCCCCATCTGGGGTCCCTAAAAATGTTAATATTGGGCGCCCAAAATGTCAATCCAGCTTGTCCCATGTTGTACATGGCCCGGGCCTCGACTGCAATTGCCGAAGCAATCTCCGCCCATAGGGTTCTGTTGAATGCGGCGGCGGTGAGGATGACTTGGGGGAAGCTGGTGGCGGATTTAATAGTGCCATTGAAAGTGATCCCAGGTCCATTGGTGGCGATGCCGTGGAGAGACTCGGACCACCACTCATACGGCGGAATTCCCAGCCTTGGAATGCCGGAAAAATTGTTGCAGAGTAGTTGGATTTTCTCATCGATTGTTAAGAGGGAAATTAAGGATTCTGCTCTGTTTTTTGTGGGATTTGAAGTATTGCAAAAAGGGTAGGAATTAAAGTAAGGTGGACTGCATGGAGACGGAAGATTATTGGGGTTTGAAATCTTGATTGCATTACAAGGAGTGTGTGAAGTGAGAAATTTGAGATATTGTAAAATGAGGAAGAAGATGAATCTTGAATGGGCAGACATTATTGGGAAAATTAAGGATGTATTGATCAAGATTCAGTTTTTTTATTTTTTGAGTTTGGTCAATTTTAATACTAGACTAGAATCAGTTAGATAATTGTTTGGCCCATCAATTTCTGGATAATATTTTGGGGCATTTGGAGAAATATTCATTTTTTGGTATCACGACTAAAATTTACGCCTTTTAAAAGTATATATCATAGATTAGTGTTATAAAATAGAGAGAAATAGAGAAGAAAATAAAGAGACAAATGAACTTATATTTTATTAAAAATCAGAGCCTCATATATATAGGGGAAGAAATGGATATACAAAGTAATTATCCCTAGGATTACAGGGGTATGAATGTCATTCACTAAATAGTATAATATTTATAACACTCCCCCTTGAATGTCATATTACAAAATATCTGTCTCGTTAAAACCTTGTTTGATAAAAACTCGATGGGAAAAAAATCAAACGAAGAAAAAAGAGTACAGTTATTTTGAAGTATTACAATAAATGTTGCCTCGTCAAAACCTTGCCAAGAAAATTCAGTGGGACAAAACTTGGACGAAGGAAAAAGAGTACAGCTACTCCTCATGATACTGATCACTGTAAATCTTTGAGTCGACGCATTCTAATCTCGTGAACTAATTTCTTGAATGTGGATGTTGACAATGCCTTTGTAAATAAATCAGCTACATTGTCACTTGAGCGAATTTGTTGGACATCAATATCCCCAGTTTTTTGAAGCTCATGCGTGTAGTAGAATTTTGGAGAGATATGCTTTATTCTTTCTCCTTTGATGAAGCCTCATTTGAGTTGTGCAATACAAGCTGCATTGTCTTTATACAAAATTGTTGGGCTGTCTCTAGTTGAAATTAATCTGCATGATGCTTGGATATGATGGGTCATGTTCCTCAACCATACACATTCTCAACTTGCCTCGTGAATTGCAATAATTTCTGAATGATTTGAGGATGTTGCTGTCAAGGTTTGCTTCACGGATCTCCATGATATAACTGTTCCTCCAAGTGTAAACACATATCCTGTTTGCGATTTAGTTTTATGTGGATCAGAGAGATAACCTTCATCTGCATATCCCACTAAAGAAAATCCCAATTTTTGAGAATAAAATAATCTCATATCAATAGTATCCTTTAGGTATCGAAAAATGTGTTTAATATCATTCCAATGTCTTTGAGTTGGTGTAGAGTTATATCTTGCAAGGAGATTTACAGAAAAAGCTATGTCAGGTCGAGTACAATTTGCAAGATATGTTAGCGCTCCAATTGCACTAAGATATTGTACTTCAGGACCAAGAATTTTTTCTCCATCTTCAGGTGGACGAAATGAATCTGTTTTCACATCAAGTGATCGAACAATCATAGGGGATGCCAATGGATGTGCTTTGTCCATATAAAAACGATTTAAAACTTTTTCTGTATAAGAAGATTAATGAACAAACAATCATTCTGGGAAATGTTCAATTTGCAACTCAAGACAAAACTTAGTTTTCCCCAAATCTTTCATCTCAAATTCATTCTTTAAATAATCTGCAGTTTTATTGAGCTCTTCAGGAGTTGCAATCAAATTTAAATCATCCACATTTACTACAATAATTGCAAATCCACTATTTGTTTTCTTTATGAAAACACAGGGGCAAATGTCATTATTTTTATAACCCTCCTTCAACAAATATCCGCTAAGGCGATTATACCACATGCGTCCGGATTGTTTCAATCCATATAATAGAGAACATAATTCTCGGGCATGTATTATTTGTTTCTGGAATTTTGAGTCCTTCAGGGATTTTCATGTATATGTCACTATCAAGTGAATCATATAGATAGGCAGTTACTACATCCATAAGGCGCATATCAAGCCTTTGTAACACAGTCAAACTAATTAAGAATCTAAAAGTGATAGTACCCATTACGGGAGAATACATTTCCTCATAATTAATTCCTGGTCTTTGAGAGAAACCTTGAGCTACAAGTTGAGCTTT
The DNA here is from genome assembly GCA_963555705.1 of Ligustrum vulgare. Taxonomy (NCBI): domain Eukaryota; kingdom Viridiplantae; phylum Streptophyta; class Magnoliopsida; order Lamiales; family Oleaceae; genus Ligustrum; species Ligustrum vulgare. The sequence goes on along the minus strand of OY743176.1, from coordinate 50,213,143 downwards.
GTATCTTGTAACCACATTATTTTCATTCATTTTCCTTACAAAAACCCATTTGTATCCTACAGGGATTACATTTTCAAGTGTTCGAACTACAGGTCCGAATACTTTTCATTTCTCTAAGGAATTTAACTCCACCTGTATGGCTTCTTTCCATTTTGACCAATCATTTCTATGCTGACAGTCTTTCACAGACAATGGTTCAGGATCCTCATCTTTAATTATTTCAAGAGCCACATTAAAGGCCAAAATGTCATCTATGACAATAGTATTTCTTTTCCATAGTTTACGAGATACTAAATAATTTATTGAAATCTCATTATTTTCGGATACTTGTGGTTCTGCAAGAACCATATTCTCAATATCCGATTGATCAATCTTTTCAAATACTACTTCTGCTGAAGTTTTTTGTTTGTTTTTCTCTTGTACTTTTCTTTTTCGAGGTACAGAGTCTTTAACACCAACTGGTCGACCACGCTTCTGGCATATTTGAGATTCATTTGCTATAATAGATTGTCCTTCAGGGACATCAATTTGTGCAGGGATATTTTCTGCTGGTATATGTGACTTTGTCACTTTTCTCATGTCAACAAATATATCCAGTAATTGATTTGCAATTCTTTGCAAGTGAATGATTTTTTCAACTTCTTGCTCACATTGATTGTTGCGGGGATTAAAGTGAGACAGAGTTGTTTCATTCCACGAAATTGTACCATATTTTTCAGGATGTAGTCTTTTTCTTCCCAAGGTTGGGAAAGTCATTTCGTCAAAATGACAATCTGCAAAACGTGCAGTGAATAGATCACCCGTTAAAGGTTCAAGATACCTTATTATTGATAGTGAATCAAAACCAACATAAATTCCAAGTCTTCCTTGGGGACCCATTTTGGCACGTTGTGGGGGGTGAAATTGGGACTTGGACAGCACAACCAAAAACTTGTAAGTGAGAAATATTAGGCTCATGACCAATTGCAAGTTGTAAAGGAGAATATTGATAATATGCAGTTGGTCTTAAACGAACCAATGATGCAGCATGTAATATGGCATGACCCCAAACAGAAGTTGGAAGTTTTGTTTTCATGAGTAATGGTCTAGTAATTAATTGTAAACATTTGATAAACGACTCAGCTAATCCATTTTGTGTATGGACATGAGCAACCGAATATTCAATCTCAATTCCAATTGACATACAATAATCATTGAATGTCTGTGATTTAAACTCATCATCATTATCAAGACGAATTTTCTTGATTGAGTAATCAGGGAATTGAGCTCGTAATTTTATAATTTGAGCAAGTAGTCTAGCAAAGGTTACATTCCTAGTGGAAAGTAGGCAAATATGGGACCATCTAGTAGATGAATCAATTAAAATCATAAAATACCGAAATGGTCCACATGGTGGGTGTATTGGGCCACATATATCTCCATGAATTCTTTCCAAAAAAGTTGGAGATTCAATATTGACTTTTGTAGTCGAAGGTCTAATGACCAACTTGCCTTGCGAACAAGCAGCACATGGATAATCATTAGGTAAAAGAATCTTCTAGTTCTTTAGAGATGTCCATGTGAATTGTTAATTATTCGGCGCATCATTGTTGTTCCTGGATGTCCAAGTCTATCATGCCAAAATATAAAACTTTTTGGATCAACGAACTTTGGGTTCGTGATAATATTTGATTCAATCATCTTTATAGATGTACAATACATGCCACAAGGGAGTGCCGGAAGTTTTTCTTTTATCTGCTCTGGCCAGATATAAAAGAAATTATGCAAAGATACTCTGCATTATTTTCATGCATCGTCTCAATGTGATATCCATTGCAGCGAATATCTTTAAAACTAAGCAAATTTCTTTTAGATTTGCTAGAATAAAGTGCATCGTCAATATATAATTTTGTATTATTTGATAAAATAATACAAGCTCTTCCGGAGCCTTCAACGATTTTTGATGCACCAGATGTTGTATTAACATTATTCTCTGATAAAGTTAAGTTCAAGAAATACTTTTTATCTTGAAGAATAGTATATGTAGTTGCACTATCGACTAAACAGATATCCTGACCATTCATCATGAATTTATAAACAAAACAAAATAAATATTCTGAAACTTTGATTTCATAAAAATAAATTTAGCGACATTTTTAATCAACTAAAAATGCTTAATACTGTAAATGTCTCTAACTTTAAAGAATAATTAAAAACATAATTCATATTAACTTTTAAACAAAAATAACTACTCAGATACTGGAAATTAAACTAATCAATATTCTCAAGTACACCGCCTCCAATTAAATGATCAATATTTCCATTTGGGTCAGCAAAGAAGTCAGAGACGTCCAAATGAGTTACATTAATTGGAACATCATAATCAACGAAATTTGTCTCTATTTTTTCTTTCCCCTTGACTGATTTTTGATAGAGATCCACAAGATGTTTTTCCGTACGACAGGTACGTGCCCAATGCCCTTTCATTCCACATCTAAAGCAAATTTCTTCATGCTCCTTTCTTGATATGCTATTTTCTTTTGCTTTGTGTCTTTTAAAATTGTTCCCTTATTACTAATTGTTTTGCTGAAAATTCCGTCCATGGTTTCTTCCACGTCCATGACCGCGTCCGCGTCCACGTCCACGTTCATGTTTTGATATTGCATTTACTTCAGGAAATACAGTACCATTTGCTTCAGGCAATGGTACAGAGCCAATTGGACGTAACCCATGATTTTTTAGCAGCAATTCATTATTTTGTTCATCTACAAGCAGACATGATATAAGTTTGGAGTACTTTTTAAAACCACGCTCACGATATTGCTGCTGCAGGAGCACATTAGAGGCATGGAAAGTGGAAAAAGTTTTTTCCAACATATCTCGATCAGTGATTTTTTCTCCACACAAGTTTAATTTAGAACTTATTCTGAACAATTCAGAATTGTACTCACTGACCATTTTGAAATCCTTCAAACGGAGATGCATCCACTCATAGCGGGCTTTGGGAAGAACTACAGTTCTCTGATGGTCAAACCTTCCAGTCAAGTTTTTCCAGAGAATTTGTGGATCTTTTACAGTGAGATATTCAACTTTCAATCCATCATGAAGATGGTGACGGAGGAATATGAGTGCTTTTGCACGATCCTGCGGGGATTTTTTGTTTCCTTCTTTTATTGTCTTTCCCAGATGTTTCGAGACAAGGTGAATATCAACATCTAAGACCCATGATAAATAATTTTTTCCAGATATGTCGAGTGCAACAAACTCGAGTTTAGTGATGTTGGCCATTTGTATAATTACACAATGAATAAAAAAATACAATTAATTTCGAAGAATGTGATTAAACCACATAATAATAAATCAAATCATCAACATCACATAAGTTGTATGTTTTCCTTCAGGGATAAACATTATGACATATTCTTCGATATATATGCTACTTCGGGAGCATGTTGTATTTTTCTATTATTTCTTCAATAATAGGTCAAATATTCGTCTGGAATATTGACAATTATAATTTATTCTCTTCTGGAGCAAATAATAATCTTTCTTGAATATTATAAAGTTGTACTACTTCAAGAGAAACAACAAACTATTTATGATAGTCATATTAATATTCTTCTGAAATATTAATTATACAGTTGCGCTACTTCAGGAGTAACAACGTAATGAACTATTAATTTAAATGATAAAAAAATTCAACAATAACAATAATATATAAATTAAATACACATATTAATATTCTTCTGGAATATTAATTATACAGTTGCGCTACTTCAGAAGAAACAACGTAATGAACTATTAATTTAAATGTAAAAAAAATTCAATAATAACCATAATATATAAATTAAACACATATAAATATGTATGTGAATAATACATGAATTAAACATAATAACATGGGTACACAATCTACATAATTTAGAACATGAATAAACCAATTATTATTGGAAACGAAAAGAAATTAGAGAAATTATCGCATCCAGCCTCAATTCTGACTCAGAACGATTAATGACACTAGGGTTATAATTCAGCATGTAAACCAATGATAATTGCACGCAATAAACTTTGAGTAGAAAAATCAAATTCGATCTCCATTGCCAATGACCGAAGTGAAGACCCAAGTTTCAGATTATGTAGTGATTTGAAATCTCAACTTCCAAATTAAATTAAATTCGAAACCGCCAGATTCCAAATTGGAGACAAATTCAAGGTTTGGAAATGATTAAAATGATAATCCTTGGTTTGCGTTTGCAAATTCGAAATTGAATTGAGGATGGAGTTCATACGAAATTCATACGTGTAACTTGAACAAGATTCGGCATCGTTTTGATGCACACATATAAAAAAAATTCACGTGTAACCAAATTAATTTTGGTACACATGACAGATGATTATATAAAAAAAAAATTACCTTCTAACTCAATTTGGTAGAGACTCGTGCTGATAATGTGTTATAAAATAGAGAGGAAGAGAGAAGAAAATAAAGAGACAAATAAACTTATATTTTATTATTAACCAGAGCCCCATATATATAGAGTAAGAAAGTGATACACAAAGTAATTATCCCTAGGGTTACAGGGTAATGAATGTCATTCACTAAATAGTATAATATTTATAACTGTTGAATCCAAGCCCAAAGAGAGGTACATTGATCCACTAGTAAGGGCCCAACGGACCTTGACCCATAGCTAAGGTCCGAAATATCACCTTGGGTCCAATTCCGAGGTGGTTTGTCAAGCGAACCTTTCTAGCCGAACTGGTTTACGCCTTGCTGATGTGCTTTATACTCAGCCGAGGCTCTCTGCGGCAGTGACCAGAAAAAGGGATGGAGGCAGAGATGTGACACTGCATTTACCAAGACGTGACAGGCGCCCATCCCCTACGAAATGTAGCAATGATTACGGTCAAAAAGCAAGGTTGTCACCTCCAAGAGCTAGGGTAAAGACAAGTGTAAAGTATGCCACGTGGAATGATCTGAGACAACAAGTTCCTCTATAAATGGAGCACGATTGTCTCCAAGAAAGGGGTTAGCAATTTAATACACTTATCAATATATTTCTCTCACTCCCTTTTCTCTCTTTTACACACACTTATATTTTCCGCATTCAAATTATATTTGTTGAACATGGCCGCTGACTTTGACATCGGAGTGCAAACGGGAGCGGCCTCGGCCCCCTTTGCAATCTGATTGTTTGTCACAGTGCGCAGGAGATCCACGTGTTCAAGAGGGAGGAGCTGAGACTTGTTGGTTCAAGGTCCAGCCGGATTTTGTGGTCAACATTTTGGCGCCGTTTGTGGGAAACCATACTGCTAACCACGAAAACGCGTGGTGAAAAGCCACACATAGAAAGGAAATCCTGAAAAAGGACGAGTCACCTCTTGCAAAAGAGTGGAGAACTGCAAAAACTTTGAAACATAAGTTTGCTCACCTTGAAAAAGGCATAAAACTTTGAAGCATAAGCTTGCTCACCTTGAAAAATGCATAAAACTTTGAAATATAAGTTTACTCACCTTGAAAAAGGCATAAAAGTTTGAAACATAAGTTTGCTCACCTTGAAAAATGCATAAAACTTTGAAACATAAGTTTGTTCACCTTGAAAAAGGCGTATAACTTTGAAATATAAGTTTAACAACCTTGAAAAAGGCTGGGAGCTTTGAAGCAAAACTCCGCTCATCTTTGAAAGACAAGATAAGATCAAGGAATTTCCCTAAATATGAACGAAAGCGATGGTGATATTAACCCTCGTAGGGAAAGAAATGACCAACACAGTGAGGACGAGGTTCCTCAAGGACCTCATGAGAACGCCAATGAGGGAGGGGCACAACCTAACCCACCACGCCGGCACCGTAATCGCCGCATGTTGGGAGACATGACTCGCATGGCGGCCCAAATGCTGGAAATGCAAAACCAGCAGATAGAGCAGACTGCTGCGATGAATGCCTATATGGCTAGAGGGTATGTAGTGAATGAACCCATGATGCCTCCACAATACCCGCAGCCACATTACTCACCATTCGATACGGCCACCGCCTCGTATTATTATCAAGATCCACAGGCTTATGCCGAGGTGGAATCCGAGCCCTTCTATGAGGAAGGCCTGGAACATGAAGCACGTGAAGAACAAGCCCCACTCCCGGCTAGACACAAGGAGGCCTCGCCCGCAAAATCTGGCAGTGTCTTCAACCGAATAGGAGGGTTATTCAGAGGCAGGTAAGGGGGTCGGAACAATGCAGCTGAGCCTAGGAATAGGCGGGAGCGACAGGCTGAAGAAGCCGTGTCGCATAGCCGAATGTATAGGGACCAACAAGGTATAGGGGGGAAGGTTCACCCCCACGCATGAGCCTAGGAATAGCCAGGAAAGGAGAGTCGAAGCAGCTCGGACCAATCCTCGCAACGAATTACAGAGCCATGAAAGGACAAACTACGGTCGCGTTCTGCCACCACAAAGGCAGGAGTACGCTCCGCCACTCTATGACCAATACCGTGATCCAGTGTATTCCGGTCACGACGAGAACAGTGAACTGCCCTCTTACGAGCTGGATGACGAAGAGGAAATAAGTCCCTTCACAGAGGGCCTCCGTAGATGCCCCATGCCTCATGACTTCAAAATGCCAGAAATAGAAAAATATTCTGGCCGAGGTGACCCTGACGATCACCTGTTAAATTACCGCGCCAGCATGGAAATAGCCGGAGCCACCCCGGCACTGAAATGTAAAGCCTTTGCTTTAACCCTTGAGGGAAGTGCCATACGATGGTATAAAAAACACCCTCTTGGCAGCATCCACAGTTGGAGAGATATGAAAAAGGTTTTTAAAAATGACTTTGTTTCCTCCAGGCCTGGCCAGCTCCCAGTCCAACGCCTTCAGGATCTGAGGCAAGGAAGGGACGAATCCCTGAAAAGTTACCTAGCTCGGTTTACTGAAGAGATGCACATCTTGGAAAATATCACTGAGGCATAGATGTTTTCTGCTTTGAAAGGAGGGCTTGATATGACCAGCATGTTCTGGAGGGATGTCCGAAGCAGAAAACCAAGGGATTACAATGCCCTTGTAGACCTGATGAAGGAAGAGATTGTATCAGAAGAAATGGCAAGGGCCAGGGACAACCACCCCCAAGGAAGATACAATCTTGGGTATTCTGATGAGGCAAACCTCAAGAAAGGAGGAAACAAGGATATGATCGGCGGCAACCGAGCTCGCGTGCCACGTCCGTTCCCGGGGACAGGATCTAGCTTTGCAGCAGAAATCATAGAAGCTATCCCCCACTTGCACTCCAACACCCCTTCTCAAAATCCTCCCATGGCTCAAGGAAGGGTGGAAAGTGGCCGAAGTGGAAAACATCCCATGATTGGGGCATACTGCGCCTACCACAGATATTACGGTCATGCAACAGAAGATTGCAAGAAAATCCATATGTTAGCTGACCAAAAGGTGCAGGGGAGAAGAGGAGGTGACTTCTCCCCCGACACAGGGAGAACTCAAAAATCTGGTGTCCAGAAGTTCGACCGAGCTGACAGGAGAGCTCCATGAAAAACTCAACTAAAGAGAGAATTGACAATCGTCAAAGAGACAGGAATAAGGGCCAGGATACAGCCTCGGCGCATGCTAAAGATACACGGGAACCACCTGTGCCCGTGGCCGACCTCCCCATTCGTGAAATCAATACAATATTGGGCCCCCCACCCAGGTGGGAGCACAAACAACTCCCAAAAGAGGTATATCAGGGAGGCGAAGCAGCCCACCATCGTGAATTACCATATCCATTCGCACCTCGTTGGGGTGCCTCGGACAGAATCCATCACATTTACCCAAGACGATGTAAATGGGGATCAGCACTCCACTCATCCCAGTCCCGGATCCAATATATGGATTCACGGGGGACAGCATAACCCAAAGGGGGTCTATAACCCTTATGACCGAAGTAGGGCAAGCACCAACTCTTTCCAAAATCCCCATGGAATTTTTGATTGTGGACAAAATCTCCTCCTATCATGGCTCAATTGGGAGGCCCGATCTCATTGACTTGGGGGCTGTAACGCATACGAAATACATTTGCATGAAGTTCCCCACGGAACATGGCGTTGCAACTGTAAGGGGAAGCCAAACTGAATCACGAGCCTGCTACACAAATGCAATCCGAAAATTTCAAGATCAAAGCTTGAATATGATCAGTGACGTAGCCATGACCGAAGCCGCTCGAAACCCTGAACGATTGGGTGAAGGACCTTCTGGAAATAAGGATGTTACAATGACACTGGAAGAGGATTTGGTAGATCTAGACCCAAGAATGGCAGGTGACAATTGCTCCACCCCGGACGAGAGGTTAGAATGCTTCGGTGTAGACCCATTTGATCCAATCAAAGAATTGCAGATCGGATTAGATTCACCAATTGAATATAAAAATCAATTGAAGAGCTTCTTACTCGAAAATCTTGATGTATTCGCATGGAAGCATGGTGACATGGTCGGGATCGATCCTAAAGAGGCCTGTCACAAACTCCAGATTGATCCCCGAAGCTCTGGGTATAGGCAAAAAAGAAGACATATGAGTTCCGACAAGTACGAGGCCTTGAAAGACGAGGTCACGAAGCTATTGAAAAATGGCTTCATCAGAGAGTCTCGCTATCCGAAGTGGGTATCAAACCCTGTTTTGGTACCAAAGCACAATGGGAAACTGAGGGTATGTATTGATTTTTCAAACTTGAACCAGGCATGTCCCAAAGACAGTTTTCCACTACCCCGGATTGATCAGTTGGTTGACTCCACAGCAGAGCATGAACTGATGAGCTTCATGGACGCCTACTCCAGATACAATCAGATCCCCATGTTTGAGTCGGACGAGGAGCATACTTCGTTTATTACGGATAGAGGACTCTATTGCTACAAAGCTATGCCATTCGGCTTGAAAAATGCGGGAGCTACCTATCAGAGGTTGGTAAATCGCATGTTTTCAGAACAATTAGGAAACACCATGGAGGTATACGTTGACGACATGCTGGTCAAAAGCATGGTCTCCACGGATCATATCCACCATTTGTCAGAGGCCTTTGATGTTTTGAGGAAATATCGAATGAAGCTCAACCCGGCAAAGTGCACTTTTGGGGTAACATCTGGAAAATCTCTTGGATTCATGATAAATAAGAGTGGAATCGAAGCTAATCCCAATAAAATCAATGCTTTGTTAAGCATGCAATCGCCTCGGAATCCAAAAGAAGTGCAAAGCTTAACGGGGAGAATTGCGGCTTTGAATCGATTCGTCTCCAAATCCACTGACAAATGCTTTCCATTTTTCAAGGTCCTAAAGGGGGGAAAGCGATCCAATGGACACCGGAATGTGAGCGGGCTTTCGCCGGCCTGAAAGCATCCTTGGGGCAGCCCCCATTGCTATCGAAACCGAAGGCTGGCGAGCTTCTCTACCTATATTTGGATGTATCCAAAGAGGCTGTTAGCTGGGCGTTAGTCGGAGAGGAGGATGGGAATCAGTTGCCAGTGTATTATGTAAGCAAAGTCATGCTGGATGCCGAAACGCGCTACCCAGATATGGAGAAGCTTGCTCTCTTGTTAATTAAAGCCTCTCGCAAACTTCGTCCCTACTTTCAGTCACACTCCATACACGTACTCACCAACTTTCCCATGAGACAAGTGTTGCAAAAACCAGACGTTTCTGGGAGGTTACTGAAATGGGCGATAGAAATCAGCCAGTTCGACCTACATTATACTCCTTGAACCGCTGTAAAGGGTCAAGCTTTGGAGGATTTCGTAGTCGAATTCACACATCCACCGGAGGTCGAGATGGTTGATAGCACAGATGACAGCCGAGAGTGGAAATTGTTCGTTGATGGGTCCTCGACTGAAGGACGATCTGGTGCGGGAATATTGCTAATAAGCCCAGAAGGATTTAAACTACACAGTGCGATCCACTTCGAATTCAAAGCCTCAAACAATGTTGCTGAGTACGAGGCGTTATTAGCTGGGCTAAGACTTGCAAAAGCTTTGAAGATTAAGTCGGTAGTGGCGAATAGCGATTCGCAACTCGTTGTGAGTCAATTCAATGGGCAATTTTCTGCCAAAGAACCTTCCATGGTCGCTTACTTGAAGAAAGTGAGAAATTTGGCTATGCACTTCGGAAAAATGGAGTGACAACACATCCCCAGAACAGAAAATACCAACGACGATGCTTTGTCCAAACTAGCAAGCAGCAGTGATTCAGAGTTCCACAATCTGATCCCAGTTGAGCACATGTTGACCTCTTCTATTGAGCCGGGACCGGAGATTATGGCGATAGAAGAGGAGGAATCCTGGATGAATCCCCTGATAGCGTATTTGAAACATCAGACAGTACCAAACGAGCCGGAGGCAGCCTCAGAAGTTGCAAAGATACGCTACAAAATCCGTACTCTTGGACGACCTACTGTATAAACAGAGTTACACCTCCCCTTTACTGAGATGTGTGGGGCCAGAGGAAGGACAGTATATAATGGGAGAAATCCATGAGGGCGTATGTGGCAATCATGCCGGGGCATTATCACTAGTTCGGAAAGCCCTCAAACAGGGATATTTTTTGCCTCCTATGCGAAAGGACTCCCATGACTTCGTGTGCAAGTGTGATAAATGCCAAAGATACGCAACCATACCGCATCATTCACATCACAAGCTAACTGTGGTGACTAGCCCTTGGCCTTTTGCAAAGTGGGGGGTTGATATCATCGGACCTATGCCTAGGGGCGCTGGTAACAATTGTTTTGCGATAGTGGCAATTGATTACTTCACCAAGTGGGTCGAAGCGGAACCTCTGATGAGGATCACTGAGGCCAACACCACCAAGTTCATCTGGAAGAATATCATATGCAGGTTTGGAATACCACACTCATTGGTAAGTGATAATGCGAAACAGTTCAAAAACAAAAGTGTAGATGAACTGTGCGACGATCTGGGAATCAAGAAATTATTTTCATCTCCACATCACCCTCAAGCCAACGGATAGGTCGAGGCTGTAAACAAGACCATAAAAAATACTCTGAAGAGGAAGCTGGAGTCCAAAAAGGGCGCATGGGTAGATGAACTCCCACAAGTACTATGGGCACTTCGAACCACCTCGCACACTGCCACTGGTGAAACGCCTTTCTCATTGGCATATGGAGCCGAGGCTGTATGCCCCGTTGAAATTGGGATCCCTTCGCTTCGTTAAATCCATTACGACGAAGTGAGAAACGAAGAAGCACAAAGGGCCGGTTTAGACTTCCTCATGGAGAAGCGAAGCGATTCTCAACTGGTGATGGCCAGGTACCAAAAAAAGATGGCCCGATACTACAACAAAAGGGTGAAGGGTCGACGCTTTAATGTTGGGGACTTAGTCCTAAAGAAGGTTCTTCCTTCAACTCAAGAACCAGGAGTAGGGACTTTAGGTCCTAACTGGGAAGGCCCCTACAAAGTCTTTGCCAAGGTGGTACCCGGAACTTACATGATTGAGGACTTATCATGGGCACCTTTATGTAATCCTTGGAACACGGATCATCTTCGTCGCTATTTTCAATAAATCATATTCCTCTTCAATGGTTGCGACATTATTGTATGATTTTATGAAATCGCAAATGAGTTACGTTGAGGATTACACCAGTTATAATTAGATGAACATAATGGATGAACAAAAGCTCCAAGATTACTCTGGTTATAACACCATACGTATACGCCATACATGAAGTTTATTAAGAACAAGGGACTCTTATAAGATTAAACTACGATCACTACGTAAGGATTGGGAGTTTCAGTACGATCAAAGGGAGTTCATACAAAATTGTGTATACAGGTCTTATAAAGTATGACTTAGATACGTTCAAATGTTTGTCACAATCAGATCTCACTGGTAAACATGAATGTCTCAAACCACCCAGATCTGAGGGACAACACTCATTAACCCTACAATACGCGATACGTTTAAAAGGCATTCTCTTAAGGCATTTGTTTGAAAATAATCGGCAAACGTGGATATATTAAATCAGTTCATACATACGGAGCGCTCTCTTGTGCGAAGTGTTAAACGTTTCCGCAAAATGATTGACATTTTTATACATACATTCAAACAAAGCGTTTGCAAGACATATGTATACTAAGTGCTGTGTGAATAAGCGTAAAAAACAAACGTAAAAATTCTTATATTATTTTGGTTGCAAAAACGAAGGACTCCGGTAAAATTACACTACGACCACCGCGTAAAGATTGAAAATGATCACGCCAGCAGCAAGAGTTCACAAAAATTTGTAAATGTAGATGTTGCAAGGTATAAGGTAAAACTGCTCAAAAGTTGGTCAAAATCAGACATAACCAGCAAACATGAATGCATTAAGCTAGTTAGATCTGAGGGACTAGACATTTACAGTTTCCCACATATCATCATACAATTACGAGGAATCCGCGCCTGGAAGCATCCATGTGTAAACAGTTCGAAATGTTACATTTACAGGAAAAATATGAATAAGTCATTTCATTCATAAAATCAAGAGATTTACAATATAAAATGTTACAGTTACAGTATAAAACGTCGTTGGCGCTGCAAAAATAAAAAATAAAAACAACAATCAACAATGAAGCAAAGCAGAAGAGGATTATTGTGGAGGAGGGACATCCTCTAAAGAGCCCTTGCCAGATGCACCCAGAGGATCCGTAGGAGCATCTTGAGGCTCAGGATATAAGGCTTCAATGGAGGACAAGTCCAAGGTCGGAAAAGCTTCCTTCACGTCCCCCAAAGTCATCCTAGCCCCTAAGTTCTCAAAGACCCTCTGCATAGCTTCGTACTCTGGGGTCTCTTCAAAAGTGTCTTTGAAGTTCTGGACAGCCTCAGACACTCTGGTACTTAAAGCATTCTCCACCCGTGTCGTGACAGTCTGCTCCAGAACTTCAGTGATCCAAGTTTGCATGTGCTTCTCCAAAGAGGCAAGGTCCTCCTCCGCCTTTGTCCTAGCCTCCAGCTCCCTCCCCAATTTTTTATTAGCTGCTGCCACCTCAGCTTCCAGCCTGGACTTGGCTGCATTAGCGGCAGTCAGGGCCTCAGAGGTGATGGACTGTGCACGGTTGGAATCATCTAGTTTTTTGCACAGAACTGCCAAGTCTGATTCAGAGGACCGGAGGTCATGCTTCAGCTTATCATTGTCCTCCTAGAGGCACTTCGCATTAGCCCTCTTTTCTGAGGAAGACTTCCGGGTTATGGCCAGCTGGGTCTTTAAATCATTAATCTCCTTTAGCATGTTGTCCGCATGCCGGAGAGCAGTTTCAGAATTTTTCTTGTCCCGCTGCGCCTCATCCACGAACGATTCCACCTCGTCGATAAGGGCCTGGCATTCATGGGCTTGGCGGCGAGCAGCTTCCGGGATGGACTGGCACTAGAAGAGAAGGCGGACCAGCCCTCCATCCAAAATTGCTCAGTTATGAATGCGGCCCAGGCTGGAGGAGAACTGGGGGAGTCAAACAATGAATGGATGAAAGTGACGTCTCTGGGGAGAATGTTGGTTTTAATATGCTTGAGCTCTTCCGCCCCCTCCAGTGTCACTTCATAAGCCAAGCCCGGAATGGGCACAGATGGCTCGTCCTCCAAGTCTTCAACCATTGGTGGCGAAAGTGTGAAAGTGGACTCCTTGCCTTTACCTCTTATGAGCCTCTTCAAGGGGGTGGGATCCTCCTCAGGTGCATGCTCAGATATGTCCTTGGACAGGGAAGGTGGCACCGAGGCATCCTTAGTCTCCCTGCCCCTCTTGGATCCACCTCTATCCGACCTTTTCCCCTTCCCTTTGGCAATGCCTCTTTCAGGATCTGACTCCCTATCAATGCTGGGATGTTGGGGACCCACTGGTAGCAGAGTGGGTGGTGGCAGCAGGGCTGGAAGAGGGCCCTGAAGTTGGGATGTAGACTTCTCAGACGCTTCTTTTGCCACCCCAACTTGCAGGTTGGCCAGGACCGCTTTCTGCCTTCTTTCAATCTCGCTGTCGTGACGCAGGGCAGGAGGGATCTTCTTAGCCATGACACCCTTTAAAGAGATCTTCGGAAATTCCTTGGAACCTAGAAAGAAAGGGGAAAATGAGGCTACGAACAGAAATAACGTATGGTAAAACAGTATTAGGAAAACGATCTTACTCGTGGCTCGCATAAGACCGTGTTTAAAAAATAGCTTGTGTTGCTGAATGACCCCTTGAAAAGTGCCTTTGTAAGCAAACAAACACCTAACTGCTGCTAGATCTGCGTCGGGGAGGAGGCGAGCAAAAGTGTCCCCTGCCATAAACCGATGACATGTTAGTAAGCAGTCAAGAAAATTAAATGGGAGAAAAAGAGCGAGAGACGCGTGACACTTAAAGACTCTAAAACAAGTGCAAGACTCACTAGGTAGGAAAAGAGTTGGGGGAACTGTAATTTCTGGACTGGGGTCCACAGGAGAACTCTGCCACTCCCCAGTGACCCAGAACCACTGGTTCCTCCTGTTCTTTATTGAGGTGGGGTGACTGGTGATAACGGGAGGATAAGAGCCCCTGGGAGACAAGTAATATCAATCTTTGACGTCCGACCTCACGTCTCTGTCTCTCTCTCTCTCTCTCCCTTCTGACTGATTTCTTCAAAGTATAGAGAGTGTGAATGATGTACAGTGAGATCGGATGATTAGGGTTGACCTCTTGCCACACCAACCAAGTGCCCACAGCTTGTGTCCAGAAATTGGGGGCCAGCTGGTAGGGGCACATGTTATAGCTCCTAAGCAACGCCCTGAAGAAGGGGTGTAGGGGAAGCCTCATCCCACAAGAAAGGACGTCGTAGCATATGGCCGCTTGGCCTGGAGGAGGGCTGGAAGGTCGGCAGGAAGGTGTAGGATGCACCAATTGGACACCTTCTAGCAGCCTGAATTTGGCCGAAGCCCGGGCCAAATCGACCCTTCGGATTTCAGTTGCAATCTCACTGCTCTCCCATGACTCTGGGTTTGGATAAGGATCAATGTGGTAGCCTGAAACTTTGTTAACCTGGTCAACCCAGTCCTCTACTTGGGCGATCTCCTCCGCAGTCAAACCCAGTTCCTCCCTATGTGCCCTAAACGGGGCCCTAACGATTAAGCCGAGGTCCTGGTGACCAGAAGAAGAGCATGCCGCCTCTTCTCTCCTCAGATCCCTGTCTCATTTGCTCCAAAGTTCTGTCAAAGATGCCTCCTCCTCGGATGACAGGTGAGCCATGTAGTTCTGATGTTTTTCTTCTTCACTGTCAGAATCACTCAAATAAATTATGCCACTGTTTTTCCTATTTCTCCACTTAATCTGCCCCCTAAAGAAATGGGAACTAAAAACCGATAAAGAGATGGGACAGAAACCTCTGACGGGAACCGCCATTGCTAACATTTCATGTGAACCTGTTCCCCCAACTCTTTCCATTTTTTCTTTTGTTTTAAAAGGTAGGCTAGACTCAACAAAAGAAAAACAAGGTGCAAACAACAAAATTTTCAAACCCACAATGAGAGACTAAAAATAGAAAAGTCTCGCGTATACAGAGACGAAGAGGTTTACCTTCAAATGACGAATGTTTGAAACTGTGCACTGGGAATGAAGAACTCGCCGGTAAAAGCTATGGAACGTTAAGGGCGGATGCTGGGTAGAAAACCCTTAAAGAGAAGACTCGAAACTCGCAAGAAAGAGAAAAACGGTACAAGCTTTCGCCAGAGTATTGCTGCAGAGACTCTTAGAAAATGGTAAAAGGGGAATTAATAAAATGAAGGAGGATTTATAGGGATCCCAATGATCTGGATTCCTTGATTTTTGTGAGCCGTATGATTAAATGTGGTTAACCCATGCTTCTTGAAGAATGGGTTAATCAAAGCTCCAGCCGTCAAAGGGGGTGGCAAAACCGTTCGGCTACCACAGTGAGTACCACGCGCTGTGAAATGCCACTCACATCACCTTTTGTATATATATTTATTGGGAACCAACGAAAATAGCCCCCCTTTTCTTTTTCATTAATTACACCGCCTAAAATACGCGCTAGTGCGTCCTAAACCTTCACTAAAGAGAGAAAAGCCAAAGTAGGAGGTCAGCTTCACACCAAATCCAAACCTCCAATAAGGAAGGTCATCCTAAGCACCAGGTCCGTGTCATCATACGAAAAGCCACCATAACAAAGTTAGTGCCTCGGGCGTACAACAAATCCTATACGACCATGAATGATTGCTTCGGATTTGAGGGACTAGTGTTGAATCCAAACCCAAAGAGAGGTACAGTGATCTACTAGCAAGGGCCCAACTAAGGCCCAACGGACCTTGACCCATAGCTAAGGTCCGAAATATTACCTTGGGTCCGATTCCGAGGTGGTTTGTCAAGCGAACCTTTCTAGCCGAACTGGTTTACGTCTGGCCGATGTGCTTTATACTCAGCCGAAGCTCTCTGCGGCAGTGACCAGAAAAAGGGATGGAGGCAGAGATGTGACACTGCCTTTACCAAGACGTGACAGGCGCCCATCCCCTACGAAATGTAGCAATGATTACGGTCAAAAAGCAAGGTTGTCACCTCCAAGAGCTAGGGTAAAGACAAGTGTAAAGTATGCTACGTGGAATGATCCGAGACAATAAGTTCCTCTATAAATGGAGCACGATTGTCTACAAGAAAGGGGTTAGCAATTTAATACAGTTATCAATATACTTCTCTCACTCTCTTTTCTCTCTTTTACACACACTTATATTTTCCGCATTCAAATTATATTTGTTGAACATGGCCGCTGACTTTGGCATCGGAGTGCAAACGGGAGCCGCCTCGGCCCCCTTTGCAATCTAATTGTTTGTCATAGTGCGCAGGAGATCCACGTGTTCAAGAGGGAGGAGCTGAGAATTGTTGGTTCAAGGTCCAGTCGAATTTTGTGTTCAACAATAACAATTAGTACTTTTTTCAATTATTTTATTATTAAAGTTTACGTTCTCCAAAACAAGTATTATATGATAATTTAAAGTATCATGTAATAACATGGTGCTTACTATACTTTTTAAGTTTTTGGTTTTACAACCTGATCATTTTCAAATTTTTATGATACCTTTTAGTATAACATTATGATTTATGATACTTTTTATTAGATCAGTCAAAAATTTCATCAAACATGTTATAAAAGTGATAACTTAGAGCCTGTTTAGTAATATGAAAAATTTTGATTTTTGTAATTTTTTTTATTCTTTGATGAATGTGTAGTTTAAAAAAGTTTGAAAAGTAAAAAATGATGAGCTTGACTAAAAATGAATAGTTGAAATTAAGTTTGAAAAGTTGAGGTTAAATTTTTATCAGGCTTTCAATTGTTATTCTTTCAACAACACACTCATTCAACATAGGTCGTTGAGGTTAGTGGTTACCCATTTGATGTCAAGTTGCACTTTATTCGACTTGAGCTACAAAACAACGATATCATTCTTTATTTAAAGTAATAATAATTGAAGTTAAATCAAAGTTTTGCTGTCACTTGCCAATGATAATTTTATATATCACAAGATACCTTTTTACAAGAAAACTGACATTCGGTTCGACAGCTCACATCTATTATAAATATAAATAGTAATGATTAATGATATTTGTATTTTCGACGTAAATTTTATGGTTAAAAATTGAAGAGAGAAAATTTGTATGATTAAAAAAAAAATTGAAATCCGTGCCGATTATAACATATGTTACCCGAACACATTATAAGTCCTATTTTCAATAATCAATTTAAACCGTAGATTTCGTGGGAGTTATAATTTTTCAACAACATATTTCATCAACTTTTATAAAAATTTACTAAAATTCGATTTTAATCTCCATCAAAGAGACTTAAAAATACTTTTGGAAAAATACTTTTGGAGAAAGGCGACATTATAGGTTTTCTGAAAATGCATCATCTAAATAAAGTTTAGGAAGCGCGCAAAAGATGCCCTAAGCATTGTGTGATCTAGGCTCTATCAAACTTATTTAAAACATATTTTTAACAACATAATTTTGAAACTACTTTTTGCTGGATATTGGTTTAATAATACGAGAAATCAGTTAAGTATTGAAAATCGACTAAAGTCGAATATCAAACTCGACCCAATCAGTTTAGACAAATTTGTTTGCCACCTCGTCGATTCGGGCTGTACAAACGGGGATCGACCTGCTCGATCAGGTCGAGGGGGCAGCACCCCTCGTGGGGGCTTGGGGGCATCGCTTTCGAAAGAGAATTTAGATGTCTCTGCATGCATTTAAAAGTATATTTGGCATTTCGAAACCAATATCGGATGAATGAGAAATTACAGAAAGTGATAAAAATATGGTCAAAATTTTGCCCATGCGATCGCACGTCGACTGTTTTACTAAAAATTCTGTTACGCGTAAAGTCATGCGGTCGCACGACTTATAACTGTGTGGTCGCATGGTTATCTGGAAAATGTGTGTCTTTTGGAAGAGTTGCATGGTTTAGAAGGGTTGCATGGATTTATCCACACCACTTCGTCAACAACATTTCATGCTCTATAAAAAGGACCATTAGGGTGTCCTAAAACACACACCAATGATATGCAATAACATTATCATTCTCTCTTCTCCTCCTAAACAAAATTCTTGAATATTTGTTTCATAATTTTGATTTTTCTTGTTCATTTCATTTTGGAGTACATAAGCCGAAACTCTTGTTCGCTGTACTTGTGTTTTGGAATGTTACAAATACAAGTTGAAGTCGTTGTATCTTGTGAGTCGATTGCCATAAACCGTTGACACATTTGACGGGCAAATTCGATTTAAAGACAAAGTGTTCAACAATTGCCTCGACTTTGTCCCTTTCTTCTTTCTTCTTGTTTTCCGTGTCGTTATTCTGTTCATTTGTCAGCACGAATTTCATATATAATATTCTATTACTTTGGCGTCACTTTATATAAAATATTCCAACACTTTTAATCACATTTTATTTCTCTACTATTCAACCATATATTTGCTTTCGAAAAAAAATTTGTTTTTAAACATAAAACTATTAACAAACATCGCTATATGATATATGAGCCATGAAGGCATGTTTTATGTTTAGTAATTAGTTGTTACCCATTTGAAGTCGAGTAGCACTTTATTTCGACTTGAGCTATGAAATCATTCTTTATTTAAATTTATCTTAGACTTGTTTGCTTAAGAAAAATGCGATCAGTCATCATTATATTCGAGGAATAATGGTGTATTTTTGGTTGGACGGGATGGCCTTTTGTGAAGTACCCATTGCTTGTCTTTAAATTGAGCTCGCTTTCTGTTTGGATTCTATATACCCTCAATAAACAAAACCGAACGTCCATTACCAATGCTACAGTACTCTTTTTTTCTTTTTTTCTTTTTTTTTAATTCTATTATTATTATTATTTTAATTCAATTATCAACACTGTTTGGTTTATAAACTGGTTTATTTATGATTTTGAAGTAAAAAGTAGTGGTTGAAAATTGGAGAGGGAAAAGTGTGTGGTTAAAAAGTGATTTGAGAAATTGTGTGATTTATAAACAAAAAATAGTACCGTTACCAAACGGTGGCTTATTATATCTATATACTATACTACTTATATAAAAGTCCCTTAAGGGAGATTTTATGTTGACAAAAATACCCACAATTATATTTTATAACTCTTAATTAATTATCTACTTCTAAAATTTCCTTAAAGGAGAAACTTTTTGGACGAAAGATACATTCAATTATATTTTATAATTCCTAATTTATCATTAATAATTAATTATCTACTTTTAAAAGTCTCTTAACGGAGAAAACGTTTTTGGATGAGATTAATACCCTCAATTATATTTTATAATTCCTAATTTCTCTACTTCTAAAAGTCCTTTAATGGAGAACTATTTTTGGAACGAAAATATCATAATCTTTAAGTGAGAAATACTTTTTGACAAAAATACCCTCAATTATTTTTATAATTTATAATTAATTAATATTTACTTCTAAAAGTTCCTTAAGGGAGAAACGTTTTTGGACGAAAATACCCTCAATTATATTTTATAATTCTTAATTTATCTACTTCTAAAAGTCCTTTAATAGATAAATATTTTTTGATGAAAATACCTAAATTATATTTTATAATTCCTAATTTCTTTTATAATTAATATTATTTTGTTATAGGTATTAAGAACAATTGCACCATTGTCCTTTGAAATTGTATTTATTTAAGCCTCTGTTTAGTAAAAAAAAAAAAAAATTGTTTATAAATAAAAAATGTAATATTTTTAAGGTAAAATATGTGGTTAAAAAGTGATTTAAAAATGTGTGTAATTAAAAATTGTTTTGAAAAATATGTTGGTTATAAACAAGTTACTAAACGGAGGCCAAAGAATCACATATGAATATGACAAGCCCACCTTCGAGAAATTGAATGAGATTATCGGACTTTTGACAAGCCTTGAGAAGAATGGATACTTATTGCTAAAGGTGAGATAGTGTGTGTTGATTTCGCTTGAGTCATAAACTCTTATGGTAGTTTGTGGTGAATCCAATCACTTCATGCGTTTTTTATGATATTTTCAGTTTTAGTGTTTTGTACATGCTATATTTATTTCCTGTTATTTAATATTTTAAAGATTCAATCAATAAAAAGGAAGATGGAAGCACACATTAGACACTACCCACTAAGCATTATCATTATTTATATAGCTGACAATGGTTAGTGGTAAAAAGTATATCTCCTTTATATAAATTATAAATAATGGGATTGCATTTGAATTTGATTGATTTTTCATAATTTTTTTGCTGAAATATAATACTCAATGTTTAAAAATTTGCTTTTAGGTACAATTTAGGAAAAGGCACAATAAAATTTGTTCAAAGAGTCTAAGAAAAACTTATGACCTACAAGATATGGTAGTAGGAATCTTGATGATGCTACATCTATAATAAACGACTAGCAAATGAATATGTGTGTTTGTGTGTGTGTGTGTGTGAATTTCTTTCGTCTAATACTGTTTATCAAACATGTTGTAAATGCATATTTGATATGTTTTACTCGACATCAATTTTTCAAGTCTTGTTCAGTATATCAAACACACCCTAGATGTATTATTTCAATTTGTGTATGTGTTTTGTGCTAGCACTTTGTAAATAGACACAAGTGACTGTTGAACGACTTAAGAGTTCTGATTAAAAGCACAGATCTGTGATTTTGCAGAAAATGTCTTGATGGGATCTTCAATACAAAGAGTTATAATTAGAATTCATAAATCATGGAGAAATTCTTATATAAAGAGATTGATGTAAGCGGGTATTTATTTTTCATTTTTGTTTATTTTTTCTCATTCATTACTTGATATATATCATAGTATTGATCATGATTTTTTTTTCTCTTCTTTCCACGGAAGGCAATGAATATGTAAATTCTCAATATTTTGGATAATGGATATATAGCATGGTAATTGACAAGAATTTGCATTGCAAAGAAAAGGTGGGGACAACTTTTTATTTTTCTATTATTAGATGCATAACATATAATACACGCGTACTCAATCAACTAAATAAAATTTGTTAAATTCGATTGGACTGTATGTTGTTACACATGCTCAAAATGCTGGTTGGACATTAATAAGATTAATTTTTATGTTTCATTGTTTTATTTAAATGAGAGTTAAAGAAATTTTGATTATTTCATAGATAGAATTCAAAGTGATGTATTTTCTTATGAGAAGTTAATGTTTTCTTTGAGAATTGCAACTTTTCTTTTAAAAAAAAAAAACTCATGATAGCATTTGTGACTATCAATCTTGGGGTTGGGTTCCTCTTAACATTTCTTTGAGTCCACTTATTTATTTAAGTGAACTCAAAGAAATGCTCCATCATGAGACATGCTATTATTATATAGTAAATTGAAGATAATTCTAAGCATGTTATAGTAATCTATAGAATAATACAAGAAAAAGTTGTTCTTCTAAAATCTTTCTTTGGATATTAAATACGTTATACTTTAATCAACCAGTTGCTTATTTATTGATGTAAAATATAGAAGAAAAATAATTCATAGAAAAATTACAAATCACTAGCAAAGCACGTGTTTCCAACTAGTATTTTGAATAAAATTAAAAATTTCTACTATAAAATTATAGAGAAGAAAATTGTAGATAAAGAGTTGGATTATTGCTACCACAATTTTCTTTTATGATGGATAATATATTACGGTTCAAAAAAGAAATGAAGTCTTTCGAGCCAAACTAAAGCTGAACGGTTCGGTTTTGAAATCGAGTTGAATCGGTTTCCAATGCTCCATTATCAAATTACCAATGATTTTCAATTCGATTTTGATTCTCATAGGACCGAAACCAAATCGAACCACATACAGGAACCTTTTATGGAAGCTTTCCATCCCAGTTTTTTCATAAGAGGACCCTTACCGCCAACTGATAGGCCATGGCATTCTTCATGAAGGTACCGTCCCTTTTAAGGATAGATCATGCGACTCTCTTGGCATATTCACTGTGCTATTGGTGCTTTCTCGTGACCGTTATTCCAATGTTGGTTCATGATTTCTCTTGCATGCAAATTATTTATTTTATTTTATTTTATTATTATTTTTTTGCGCAATCTGATAGTGTGACATTTAGATTAGTGAAAAAGAAATTTGTTGAGTTAGTGACCGAGTGCAGCCCATTTTGACCCGTGATATGATAGTTTCGAGCGACATATGCAATAATTCGACCTTTGATATCAAATCTTGTAGCACTGTGACTAAGGGTGAAAAAATATATAGAAGCCTTTCTTCTTTCAAAATAGGTATTAACATCTCTTCCAAGTAGCCTAAAGCCTTCATCCTAAATCGCCGCAATTGTGTTTTTGTCCTGAAGGAGTTTGAATCTATAGACCTTGAAGGTAAAATTCACACACATTTTGATCCATTTGCAACTGGAAGGCTTTTAAATCAAATGGTCTTATGATTTCGAATCACCGGCCGAAGAAATGAGATCTGGATCTTCTTGCCATTGTTTCAATTCATATTGTTTGATAAGTCCGCATGCCCAAATTCAAGGGAAAAACAGCCTCTGAACATTTAACCTAGAGACGGAGCCAGAGGGCAGTGGGGGGTGGTGATCGATCCCCAAACATTTTCCACTGGTCCATTACTCCTAGTCAATTTGTAGTTTACTTTTAAATTTTGTCCCGCAATATTTTTTGTTTGCCCCAGCAAAATTTTTTATTCTTTTCAATTGAAAAATATTGGCACAAAAAATTAAATCCTAAAACCCAATAATACAAAATTCTTAGATGACTAACTAGAAACACTAAACGACCAATTATTCAATTTTCAACTCAATCCAATAAATTCATTCAACATAACTCTTAATTTAGAAATTTGACAACACTTCTCGAGGTGTGCCAACTATTCACATTGACAAGAAAAATCAAAGAATTATAATCTTGTTGATAGCTTGATTCGTCTTGTCTTAACTCTTTCATTTTCAACAGCAATTACAGAACACGTGTGTTTTCAACTATAAGTGTCAGTAAGACGGGGTTGCGAAATAGAATGGAAGATGATTTTTTATCCAGTACCATGCATGTGTATATTGAGAATAACATTGCTGAGACTTTTCCAGCAAATTCTCATATTGATGAATTTGAAGAAATGAGGGCAAGGAGTGACCAATTTAAGATTACTAAGCCATCTCTACCATTTGTCTTATAGATAGACAGTTTGCTTTTGTCATTTTGATGTCATCTAATGTTCGTATTTATTTTCAAATTTTATAGCATTAGACACATAGATGGGTATATTTTTTGTATGGACAAACTGATTTTGTCTTTTTTGTCTATCAATCTAACTTGTCTATTTTAGTACGCAAACTCCTCGATTTCAATCCTTTTGATTAAAAAAAAATATATAATTCGGGGTTCCATCCCCAAACCTTGAAGGCCCCCCTCGCCCCTCATATTTTTCGCCCCTGCAACATATAAATCCTAGCTCTATCACTAATTCAAACTAAATTAGTGTTTAGAATCAAATGGACTTTAATACTGCTAATGCCCAGACGAATTTGACTAGGGAAGTGACAAGTACAATTTTGTACTTATTTTGACCATTAAAAGTGAATAAATTTGAGTTCTTTTACGTTTGCATATATTTAATTATGTGTTTATTTGGTTATTTTAGGTTGAAATTTGAATTTGGAGATATTGGAGTAAAACAAGAAAGTTACTTGGGAAGTATGTGAAGAAATCAGTGCAAAGCTTTTAGGATGGATATCTACACGAAGTCTATGATATGTCATTGGAAAGAAAATTGAATACACAATTTGGAGTTGCAGTTTTTTTGTAGCGTACCCGGTCCTCAAGGGCTTCCGGTCGTCTACTCATGGTCTTTCCACTCCCCCTTGGTCGTCCTGCTCCTCAATGACTGGCAGCCTCGTTTCTAGGAAGTGAATTTTTGCCTTCCCGGGGATTAGAATCTTATACTTAGGGGTTAAGTGCAAACTTCATGAAATCCCTAGTACCATTAATGCTAGTGAGTTTTCAAGAATCTTTGTACTTAATCCCTAGGTACAAGGTTAGAAACATATAAAAGGCAAAAATCCACTTCCTGGAAACAAGGCTGCCATCCCTTGAGGAGCAGGACGACCAGGAGGGAGTGGAAAGACCATGAGTAGACGGTCGACAGCCCTTGAGGACCGAGTTCGCTACAAAAAAGGCGTTTTTTTTTTAATGACTCGGCTCCCTTGCTGGGGCCTTCTCCGAGTCGTACTCATGATCTTTCCACTCCCCCCTGGTCGTCTTGGTCCTCAAGGGCTGCTGCCTCGTTTCTAGGAAGTTGATTTTTGCCTTCCATGAGTTTTGAATCTTGTACCTAGGGGTTAAGTACAAAGATTCTTGGAAACCCAC
Source organism: Ligustrum vulgare (assembly GCA_963555705.1). NCBI lineage: Eukaryota > Viridiplantae > Streptophyta > Magnoliopsida > Lamiales > Oleaceae > Ligustrum > Ligustrum vulgare. The sequence continues at coordinate 50,188,327 of OY743176.1, read as the reverse complement.
TACCATTAGACCAATTTTTCAAGAATCTTTGTACTTAACCCCTAGGTACAAGGTTCAAAACAAATTCATAATTGGGACGAACGATGTAAACCTCATTTGATTAATTTCAATTATCAAATTTTGTACTTTGATTTTATGCATTGAATTTGTTTCTTTTCCTAATGTATGAATAAATTGGTCACTAATTCATTGATTTGTGGATTGTAACGAATCGAGGGGTGGGTTACATGTCTAGAACACATAATAAATTTCGACAATTTAACAAAATGGTAGATATTCATATTTGTGGTTGTTGTGATTGTTTCATGAATTCTTTTTTTTTTTAATGCAACTAGCTAGATCTTATTCTAACCCAACACATAGATATGTAATTGATCTTATTAGGTAAAACTAGTTTAAACTCGAGAGAGGAAAATTAGATATAATTGTAAATTCAATCAAATACTAATTTTGAAAGAAAACTTGGGATAAGAAACAAAATATGATGACTATGGTTAAATCGTGAATTCCAACACCTTTGCTTTATAAGTTAAATCTAAATCTTGATCATGCTCATTTATTTGCAAATTGTTTCTTTTCAGTTTGTAGTAGTTTTATCAAAAACAATTTTCCAATCTACTTTTTTGGTGCCATCGCCGGAGCCTTTTTTATTTTCTATATATATATAGACACACAAAGAAAGAAAAAGGTATTCATTGCATGCTCCATTCACAAAGAGAAGATCTTGAGCCTTTAGATTCCGAAATTGAATGCACCTTCCGAAGAAAATGCATGGAACACAACAAAAAAAAAAATTACAAAAAAAATCGATGGATGAAGAATACACTCACATAGCTATCGAACAAGAAGCCACCAGGACAGTTGCTTTTGCCGCTCAATTTATTGCCGCACACATTCAGCCACCTGAAAAAGATGAAGATGACGATGAGTAAAATCTTTCAATTGCACAATTTCTAATGCAATATGGAGCTCTTAATAACTCCAACATTGTTTATCCATCATTTGGGAGGAATGGCTTTCAACTTTGAGATGATTTTATCAATCTTCTCAGCAACAATATATAGTTCTTTGGAAAAGCACATGAAGACCCAAATTCTTATGTTGCTAGATTTGAAAGGATGTGCCACAATTTACAGTTTGATGTGGTGAATTGAGATGTTATTAGACTGAGATTATTTCCTTATACCTTAAGGGATACTATGTTAGAGTGACTCAACTCAGAACTTGAATCTAGCATTACTACTTGGGAGGACTTGGCTAGAAAATTTCGCAACAAATACTTTTCACTTGCTAAGGTAGCCCAAGATGAAGCTAAAAATCCCTACTTTCCTACATGTGCAATATTTTTATTTTGGGCCGACCCCTCAATACAAATCAATAGTAAACTCATCTGCAAACGGGTGTATTATCAACAAAAGAGTCAATCAAACTTGGGAGCTAGTGGAATCGATAGCAAAAACACACACCATGTTCCTAACTGACTGAGTAGTATACCAGAAAGCAGCTAGGGTACATGAGATAGATGCTATTACCGCTACAAATGCTTAAATTGATGCTTTGAGAAAACAAGTTGAGCTTTTAGTTAAGGCACAGACACAAGGGGTTCATACCATACATCAACATCCTATGTGAGAAAACAGTGGAGCTAATAATCTAACTGAAAATTGTATATTGTTGGCTACTACTGAAAAACGTGTCAACTTTGTTCAAAATAATAATCAACAGTAATACAACCTATATTCTCAAACTTACAATCTGATTTGAAGGCAACATTCAAATTTCAAATGGTCAGACAATTAGAAAAATGCTAACAATCCACAACAAGAAAAGAAACAAAGTTTGGGGGAGATGTTTCAACAGTACATGCAAAGAACATGCAAGATGTTTGAGAAAACGGAAATGCTAAGTGTACACTAGTCCATGTACATAATGGCCCCACCTCTCATATTAAATAATAAAAATAATGAAAACGTGAAAGCTTTGTAGTGGGACCCATCCCTAAATAAGCCAACCAAACCAAAATACTAAATCCTAAATCAGACAAATCAAAAAAAGAAAAGGAAAAAGAAAAAGAAACAAAAAAAATCTGTGGAGCCCTAGGTACGAAGAAGACGCCAAGAACAAGGCATTTCGGATGAAGAAGAAACAAATCTCGAACTAGGAATCATACATACAAGCCACGTAAACTTGCAAAAGTAGCGATCTCGTATTATTTTTTCCGATCAACATGGGTAGATTAATCGATGTCTCAACACTGTGATCTTGCAACTCATGGTTTTTCATCTTCCCAACCTTAGTTTGCTTTCTTTTTTTTTCTTTGTGAAATAAGCAAAATTTATTATATTCACATGGCACTGATGGTACAAAGGCTAATATCAAGCAAAAACGAACAATACATATCCTTAGTTTTGAAGATGGTTTCTGAGATTTCCTCTTGGTCTTACCTTTATTCTTCAATTGCTTAACTTCAAGTTTTAAGCTCTGCTTCATTGGAGATTTTCTTAGTTTTCTCTCTATTATTAGAAGAAATCATATTTTTTTGACATACTTTAGTTCACGGACAAAAGTACCGTTTCCATGTTTTAATCAAATCTTAAAATAATTTTTAACTTTGCTTGTTGACATATTTGCTACCAAGTCTAATGGTTCATAGTCTGATTGATGTAGACAATCAAGGGAAGGGGCTTGCTATCAACGTTACAGGGTTGGAGGATGAGTTCCTTCTGAATGATCCACAACTTACAACGCAAGAAGCAGGTTCTAATGAACCTGTGGTTGGGATGACATTCGATTTGATGGATTCACTATATGAATTTTATCAGAAATATGCCTATCATGTAGGGTTTACGGTAGTGATAAGGAACACTCAAAAAGGTCCCGATGAAAAGGTGGGATATGTGATAATCATTTGTGGTCGTGAAGGCAATAGGAAGAGTGTGGCTGTAAATTTACTATGTACACGATCGACCAGTAAAATAGGTTGTATGGCAAGAATAACTGCATCTATTAACGATTTGGGGGTAATGGCGAATTAACAAAGTTTATCTTTTTCATAACCATAATTGTAGTCCCTCAAAGTCTAGATTGTTTAGATGCAACGCAAAATTAGCGAACATGTCAAAAAGAGGCTTGTAATACTAGACAAAGCTGGTTTTTCTGCTACATTGGTGGCGTACTTTGTGAGAATGCAAAATTCTAGTCCCGAATTTTTCTATTGCATTAACGTTGATGATAAGAGAAGGTTGGCTAGTTTCTTTTAGGTAGATAATCAATCTAGACATGTTACTTTAGAATTTGGTGATGTCAATACTTTTAATACCACATATTTGGTGAACAAGTAGGATATGCCATTCGCCCCATTTGTTGGAATTAATCACCATGGACAATCGACCCTCCTTGGATGTGATTTGGTATCTGTTTGCTCCGCAAGTGCACGGGTCGCGCAAGTAATAAAGTGGACGTGATTCCAAGTATCGATCCCACAAGGATTTTTGTAAATTGTATTTTAGACTACTACCTTAACCGGAACAAGAGATTTGATTGAGTTGAAAATTTTGTTTTTGAAAATTAAAATAAAGATTAAACTAAAAATGACAAGATTTGACTTTTAAAACTTATGAAAACAAGTGCATTAGAATCATGAATCCATTTTGACTCTATCATCCATATTTTAACCAAGTTATTTAAATATAATTCACGAGTTTTGAAATTTCATATTCCAAATGTAGTTAAAACTCCCATTCGGACAAGTATTAACACCTATTTCTACGCACGACCCAACTATATTTCTATATTGAATCCGAATGTGTAAGAAAACATAAAAAGATTTGTAAATACTATAGCAGAAAACACAAAGTATAGGGGTATATTTCTATCCCCTATCGGACTTTGTGATAATTGAAACAAGTCTAATGAAATTCTAATCTTTCAAACCTAAGAAATCATAACATCAATCACTTAATAATTGTCCAGAAAATTATATGATAATCAAAGCACGAATCAATTGCATCAGAATCGTGAATTGCATAAAATCAATAATAGATTAAAACATGGAGTCAAGAATTCAAAATCTCATCACAATTCTAACACAATTAACCTAGCCTAGAAACATAGTTGAATAGAAATCACAAGAAAAATATAAGGATATCACCCCATTCATCTTCTTGTTCTTTGTTCTTCAATTGTGTTCTTGGCGTGGCATGAATCCCTCGGAACTTTGATAGCGTTTTGGCATGGAACAAGACAATTGGGAACCCTTAATTTCGTACCTCAAGTCTCGTATTTATAGATATGCACGAAGTGTAGGTTAAAGAGATGAAAATTCTGTTGAAATCCGCACAAAAAAACCAACTGCGGCCCAGTCAGACAACCGTGCGACCGCTTGGTTCAAAAGTGTGCGACCGCACGCCTCTGCAGGTTAGCTTCAGTCGTCAATTCTCTAGGTCATGGGACCGCGCACGTCTATTTCACGCGACCTCGCGGTTATCCATAAAGATGCAATTTTCATTTTCGATTGTTGCAATTTAGCCTCTGAACTTTTGATTTCTTCCAAATTTGATTTATTCTTCCATTTTTCTTCCAATTTGCCCTTTGATTAACTACATCACCTCTTGATTTGCACAATCTGACACTTTTATCATCCAATTGCATGATTTTGGCTTCAATTCCATTTTTTCTCTACTTTGGGTTATTCATGAAATATAAACAAATACTAACAAAATAAATAGCAAATATTTTTAAACAAACATATAAAATCCTACTTTTAGGATAGAAATAAATGTATAAAATACACTTATCAGTATCTACTGAGGATACTTAGAACTTCATTTGGCTTTTCAAGGCATGGCATCCTTGTGTGCACGGATCGGCACTGATAGTAGTAGTAATCGAGCAATGTAGAGCTATGCAAAATGCGATTGAGATTGTATTCCTAGAGTCGAGGCAAATATGGTGTTTGCGGCACATATTAAAGAAGTTTCCTAAAATATTTGGGGGTATCTAAAAAAGGAAGCCATTATACACTATTTGAATACAATTATCTACGAGAGTTAGTTCCCAGAAGAGTCTGAGGAGGATTGGAATACAGAGATTACTAAGTATGGCCTAAAGGATAACACTTGGTTGGTGGGAATTTACTCAAATAGAGCTCATTGGGTTCCATGCTTTTTTCGGACCAGTTTTGGGCTGGTGTGTCCTCCACGAAGTGAAGTGAAAGCATGAAGATTTGTTCACTCCAAGCAAACCCTGAAGCAGTTTGTTGAACAATATGAGTTTGCACTTAAGAGCAAGGTCGAGAAGGAGTTTGTGGTTGACTGTAAATCCTTCACTCGAATGGTGCCATGCCTGACCACATTTGATATCGAGAGACAATTTCAGAATGTTTATACAATAAGTAAATTTCAAGAATCCCAGAAGGAGTTGGCCGACTTATTATACTGCAGAGCAGAGGCACTGGAGAATGATGACGTGGGACAAGATTTCAACGTAGAGGAGATTGTGACATTACCTATTCGAAGAAAGAAGAACCATGCCTTTTTTGTATCTTATCTTAGGGATCACAATGAGGTAGAGTATAGTTTTCACCTATTCGAGTTCAAGGGGATCTTGTGTAGGTACGCTATATCAGTATTGAATTACCTACGAGTCGATATGAAAGGAATATTTTCCGAAGGTGAGAACAGACATGCAACGATTGTATACTAAGATTGCTATAGGAGATGGTGGATGGTTGAAAACACCAGAATAAGATAGGTTTGGCCAATTGTGCAAGAAGTTCGCGATGATGGCGAATGGTGCGACATAGGATGAGGGTCGTACCAAAGCGCTTTTGGATTGGATAGATTCTCAGCCTAACTTGGAGGCCCGAGATGTTAGGTAGGTTCTTACCGATGACCGTGTTGTAGAATCACTTTCTTATTTTCCTAGCACCGAGGCGAGCATGTGTGCTACAGTACTCGACCCAAAACTTCACGTTGAAAGGGACAACTAAGGACGCAACGTTTAAAGGGGGATTGGAGCAAATACAAAGAAAAAAGGGTAAGCATGAGAAAATTTATTGATGTAGTTGTTTGCATATGTGTTTCATTTCAACATGTACTAATTATTTTCTTCTAAATAGGGTAATTCCAAGAAGAAAAAAATCAGCCTACTTTAGACATTAGAAGTGAACAAGTGATTCAAGTTTTGAAGTTTTTTATGGTAACGAAGAACAAGTTGTTGGATTTCTTTTTTGAATGCTAAAGATGCTTCTATGTTACCTTTTCTTCTTGTTATTGATTTTGAAGCATAGAATTCGAAGATTACCATGATAGTTGGAATTCGAATATTTGCTAATTACGTTTTTTATACTCTAAGGAACGGCTAGTTGAGCACTCAACTTGTCAAGAAATTTGGCTTCAAGCAATTATTCAATTTAACCAAGACAACATGGTCAATTAAATCAAATACACATGGTAAATTCACTAAGAAATAAGAAGTTGGCCATGAAAACCATGTCATACAAGATTAAACAAGCTACCATATTACACATGATTACACAATATTCAAAAGAACTGAATAACAACCTTGAAATTAAACCATTAGTTCAAGTCGGATTTCTGACATAATAACAAGGATTACACTAAATACAACTTCTCTACTACTCCAATGTTGCCTTGCTCTTGCGAACGATCACACTGTTATTGTTACTTGTGAATTCAAAATCCCTTTCTTCTGATATCACTGCACACTTTTCAATCACCTCGACATTTTGCACGAGCTTTGTCGATGTACTAGGGCTAGGTTCGCCATCTTTCTTTCCACAAAAGTTAGTCTTCGAAGGCAATCCATCACACTAATCTAACCACTTGCACTCATCCCTATTGCAGTTCCAGAATCTCCTTCCTAAATTAGGACTAGTAACCTTTACGACCTCCAACCATTGCACAAACCAACTAGGGCATCGAGGGCATTTTCTTAGTTGAGGGCACTGAAAGAAGCTGTGGTCCAGTTCAGGGGTTCTACAACTTAGAAAAAATACCTTTATTTGCCATTAAATTCGATGACTGCATAAACACAAAAACATATTGAAAATGAAAATATAGAAGAGTCTGAGTAAATGGACTTTTTAAGCAATAAATTAACAACAAAATCTGAGATAAGGTTTCTAAAATAGTCTGTCACTTAAAAGAGGTTGTTAAGTGCATTTTTATACACTTTTTATACCTTTAAATTAGCATATTTTGGAATATCTTGAGCAAATATCTACTAATTTATGCATATTTTGTGTTTAAATAGGTTAATATCCAAGTTTGAGGCCAAAAACCACAAAAGGAGTGGAGATTCTGCTGAAAATCCAAGTTTGTGGACCATTTTGTCACCTCCGGGAAGTTTTGGACAAGCCACGCAATTAACCAAGGGACCAAATTGAAAGATTTCAAAAGTTGAAGGGCCAAAAGTGCAATTTTAGAAGGACATATTTGAAAGAAATCTGAAAATTTGGAGACTAAATTGCTAAAGATTAAAAGATGGAGGACTTAATGGCAATTACGGAAGGGACTCAGCTGCAAAAACACCCTCCAGCTGAGCCACGAGATCGCGTGGCTCGAACCAGGTCGCGAACGCGACTTGGACCGCAAAACGGACCCGAGACTAGGAAGCTACCAGAAAAACCACCGCCCGATCGCGCGATGTTTACTGCGCGCGATCGCGCGGTTGTAAAATTTAAAAAAAATGAAAAAAAACTTCCGGGCCGGACCGGGTCAACCTGGTCGACCCGGTTCGGCCCTTATATACTGAATTTCGTGGATCTAGTGCATTTTTTAGGGTTTGTGATTGATTTTTGGAGGATATAAATAGCTAGAATCCTCATTTGGAGCTCATGTAAGTTTTCTTGCCTCTTTTCCATTTTTTTTTTTTTGTATTTTCTCTCAAGCTTTTCTTGATTAATGCATTAAATCTTTTAAGTTTTTGTGTTTTTATTTGTTTTCCTTCAATTAAAGCTTAATGTTGTTGAAATTTTCATCATTGTTGTTTTTTTTTTTCTAACTTTTCTCCTCAAACTTTCATCTTATTTATGGTTTAATTAAAGCTTTGTGTTGGGTTGTTCATGAAAATAGAACAAGTTATTTTTCTTTTATTATCTTGTTTTAACACTTTGTTTAGCTTGTTGTTAAAATGATTATGTTAGTGGTTAAATGTTGTGATTTTATTATGAGTTAATTTTTATTATGGGCTAAATAATATTTTGTTGGGATGATTGGTATTACTTAACTTCACTTAGTTATTTTAAGTTTGTTTATGTATTTTGAGTTATTTACTTTCAAGTATTTGAATTTATAATTATTTTCTTTTAATATTGTGTATTTTGATTTATGTTTATTGTCTTATATTTCTCTATCTTAAGTAGTTAATTTAATTTACAAAATTGCAAATTAATTAAGTGTTGTTTAAGTGAAATCATGAATCCCAACTTTTTAATATTCTATTTTTTTTAATTGTTGTTAGAATTTGAAGTTAGTTTGTGTTTGCTTTATTTTCACTAAAAGAAAAAAAAAAAAAAAAGATTCCAAAAACTTATTGTGTGACTTTGTTGTTAAAATTAAATTAACTAGAGTGTGTAATTGAGTATACATTCCTCGTGGGATCGACAACCCGGACTCAAAAAGTCCACTTTATTACTTGAACGCGACTCGTGCGCTTGCGGTATACGATTTTAGCGAACAGAGGTATAAACAAAGATTCTGGGATTTAAAACTTTTCTCTGTTGCAAAAGGAAAACCACTTCAAACATACAAATATTCAAGATATAACTTCGACATGGGTTTCTCTCACCTCTCTCCCAAATTGCTTATGGTATGAGATCGCCGCTTTTGCATGTTCATGTGGCTTGTAGGTACAATTCCTGGTTCGAGATTTGTTTCTTTTTTAGGGGAATTTTCTTCTTCTTGGCATCTTCTTCATACCTAGGGCTCCACATTTTTTTTTGGTTACTTTTGTTTTGATTTTTCTGATTTGAAATTTGGGATTTTGGTTTGGTTGGCTTGGTTAGGAATAGGTCCCACTATAAAGCTTTCATGTGCAAGGAGTCAGAATTTGCTAAATAAAAAGAATTTTTGAAATTTCATAATTTTTATTATTTAATATGAGAAGTGGGGCCATTATGTACCTATGTACATGGACTAGTGTACATTTAGCATTTCTGTAGACAAGATTGAAACGAATTATCGGAATCAACAAGTATTAATACTCAAGCTAGAAATGCACATCGTGTAGATAGCTAGACAACTATCACATAGAGCACTAGGAACTTACCTTGCAATATAGTGACAAATTCGAAGGAGCAAGTTAAAGTTATATTTGTTGTGGAAACCAAAAAAGTCTATGCTCCATCTTCTGAGATAGCTATTGAGGATTGGTCATACATTCCTAATGAATAATATGTCCCACCAAAAGCATACGAACCTTCCCTCAAGCACCTCGAAGATACAAAGCTGAAGAGCAGAAGTGGTGTTCAACAGCTAGAAACCCATACGAAGAGGCCAGAAAGAACGAAAAGCAGGTAGTAATTGAAGAATGGGAGGTTAAGAATGAAGCCACATTTTTGGATATTGAAGAGAACAATAGAATATCTCTTATATTTGGTCGATCATTCCTTTCTACGGGAGCTTTGATTGATGTAAAAAAAGAGAGAGGTGAGCTTAAGGGTACGTAACGAACAAGGGACTTTCAGAATTACTCAATAGATAAATCAAACTATCAACCTGAAAATTACCTAGAGTTGGAAAAAGTGGTACGAAATAGGGATAAAATTCTGAAGCAAAAGGTAAAGCAAATTCTAAAAGTAAAAGGTACGAAATAATCTTCGAATCCACTTTAATACTTGTTTAATTATTGTGCAATTGCAATATTTTGTTTAGTCAAAACCTGCTGCTTTAGCCTCTGTTTGATAAAACAAATTTGTTTATAAATAAAGAATGTGATATTTTTGAGGTAAAATTTGTGCTTCAAAAGTGATTTGAGAAAATGTATGTTTAAAAAGTGATATGAAAAATTGTGCTGTTTATAAACTTGTATATAAATGACTTACCAAACGAAAACTTAATTTCTTTCGTGTGGGACATTGCATGATGAGTGGAGTGAACATTTAAAAAAAAGGGCCTAAGGGGAGAAGCCAATGAACTTGAAAATCAGTTCAACCGTAGAATAGATGGAAGAGACCTCAAAGAAAAAAATTGGGTTCGAAAAGAGTCAGAAAATGGCGATTTTCCAAGGAATTTGAGTTATCTCTCTTTTCATTTCCACTTAAAAGTTCTTATGTATTTTCACGTCATTTGAGACCCTAAAACATAAAAATGTTCCCTTTATTAAGAACAACATTGGTGTTACTTCTAAAAAAGTTTCAAAATCTTCATGACCACATGTCTAAATACTCTTTTGTAACTAAGAGACTTTCTTTGGTCAAGTGGGCTTGGCAAAGAGGCCGTGAGTAGTTTACCAAATAAATTGTCTTGACAATACCTTTTTAGTGAAATATCTAAATGACATCAGAGATATGACTCATTAAATTACGGAGCCTATTTATTGTTATTATACGAAATGCAATTTTCTACTTGTAAATTTCTTTTCATTTTAATGAATTACTGCAATAGCAAAAGAAGATTCACATCGAGTCGAACATCATGTTTATTTGTGTGTCTATGAACTTATTGTTCTTCATAGTAGAATTAGAGTTTTTAAATATGAAAATCAGGCAAGCTCATCCTTTAAAATTGACAAATGACTGTCAATTTCGCTGACAATTCACAGGGTGGAGAGTTCGAGTCCTGACGCAACATTTTGGACTTGACTTTCTTGTGGATTTGATCAGTGGTCAAACTCTGAGTCCTTAGTCAGTTGAGACATATCATGCGATTTATATCCTCCACCAAGGCCCAGGGCAGGTGGACCCCCAAGGTGAGGGCTTCACCTTTTTTGACAAATGACCACCTAAAAATTGCTAATGATTAATGTATAGGACAGGAGGGGTAAAAGAAAATGGAGAATGATCCATTAATGATTCAACGCGTGCAATAATTCATCAAAGTGAAGTATATACATTTACTTGGGAGAAATTTTAATGAGGAAAGGGAAATGATAATTTTCAATGAGAGAAATAAAGATCTTCCAAACTATTGTCACATCTTCATTATGCTAAGGTAGTGTTTGATTGGGTGCTTTTGCCATGGAAATTGGAATTGATTTCCCAATTTTCACCTTTAATTAGTGTTTGATGTATTAGATTCGCACTGAAAAATTGATAAGTGTATTTTATACACTTTTTTATCTGTCAAAATTAGGATATTATATTATTTTTTGTGAATAAAGTCTATTTAGTTTGTGTGTTTATTTTCATTATTTCAGATTTTATCCTTAAAGTATAGAAAATGAGAAATTGAAGTAAATACATAATAATTGGATGAAAAGTGGAGCTTAATTGAAGACAATCTGAAATTCAAGGACTTAATTACACAATTGAAGAGATTCAAGGACAAACTTGAATTGTTTGAAATAATTGGGACCATAAAGTAAAAGCTAGCTAAATGTAATTGAGCTCATGAAAACCAATTAAATAACACTCTTGGGTCCAAATCAAAGTGGGCAGATTCATTCAAAAGGGTTACTGGGCTGTATAAAATTGAAGGCTGCTTGGGGAGAATTGAGAGAGATATATACACACACATGGGAAGAGGGCACAGTGGCGAGTTAAAGTGTATGGGTGGTTTGGAGGAAATAAGTGGCAGAACTGATTTGCTTTGGTATTGAACAAGGAGGCTGGTCGGTTGTGTTGAACTTATATATGCCCATAGAGTATAATTCACGACATTTAAAAGTAAAATATTAATTGATTGTATTAATATGATGTTGTGTTTGTCCACGGGTCGATTTGATATTACAAATTGAGTGTTTAAGTTGTTAAACACAGAAAGATTCAATTTGTGATTCGATCTAAAATTAACGTTCACGATCAGTAAATAAATATGGACAATTTATTTTGATAAGATCGTCTCGATTTTATTAAAGTCTGTCTTTGACTTTGGTAATAAAATTGAGAGTACGTTTGGAACGTATTGGACGGGACCACGTGAAATTAATTTGTGACATTGACCATACAAATTTAATTTCACTTGATTATTGTACGTGGGACCTTAATCCTAATAGGATAATGGACTTCGATTACTAACTTGAAGTTCTTTGAGGTATCAATGGGTGAGATCAAATTGCTGATCAATATCTCGGTACTTTGGGAATTAAAGTGAACTAACGAGGAACATATATTCGTATTATGGAATCCGTCACCTTTTAGGTATGATCATAATCTCACTGGTTCTTCTAGTGGACAGTTGAATCTGAGCTCAGTAATTCGACAGTGACTGTTGAATCCTATGATGTGATGGGATCACATCGAACTGTCAGACAGAATATGAGAGTTGAGAATTTATGAATATTCAAAGAAGGGCATTTTGGTCATTTTAACTTGCTCCGAATATTCGAGTTGATCGACGGGGGTAACATGTAAGAACGATAAGTCAAAGGATATAATTATTGATTAATTGTTTCAGTAATTTCAATTTTACTAAGAGTGCAATCTCGTTCTTTTAGTGGAATAGAACGTGATTAATAAATTAATTTTGACTGATCAAGAGTTGATCGGGTCATAATTAATTTATTGGAGCTTAGATTAATTGGGTTCGATCAGGTTCCCTCGGTGGCTTCACTATAATGGGTTTATACAGGCTTATTACCTGTATTGGGTTGTGCAGAAATGGGCCTGGGTTATGGTACTAGGTCTGGTAGGGTTTTGGAGTGTAAAGAGGTTACAAATAGTCTCCCAAGACTATTTTTCTTAACCAAAATTGGCAAAGTGGCGAAACACACATTAAAGTGTGTAGTGTGTGTTTCCTCTTTACAAAGAAACTCTAATCCTAGTTTAACCTAGGTCTTGAAAAAGGTGACCACACACCTGCACAACTGCCATTGGAGAACACCGAGGAAAGCTTGAGGGTTTGAAACTTTGGTGAAATCAAGAAGCAGCGAAAAGAGATTATTGTAAAGCACGCTATAAGGGTAATATCTCTTTCTTTTTTTATGTGCACAAAATTATTTGTTCCAAGTTGAATACATAGAACAGAAAATCCTGTAACGAGATGATCTATCACAAGAAATCAATTTTTGTGAGTAGAACAACCCGGGTTCCCAACAATTGGTATCAGAGCGTCAGGTTTTTGATATTGTTTTGTGTATTTAGGAATAAATATTTTTGTCTTTGCATGTGTTAGTAAAGGGCGGTGTTAGGTTTTATGTGATTTGATTGTTATTGGATGAATGACGTTTTTATTGAACTAATTTATGGCCTTAGATTTTAGTTTGTAAAATCTTGTATTGTATTATCGAGTCATGTAACAAAGGGAGTGGATTACGACTCCATGTTTTCCCCTTTGATTTTAATTTTGCAATAGAATTAGGGTTTGTGTAGTTTTTGTTGTCATTGTAAAATCAGAAGACCAGATTTACAAAGTTTCCAAATTGAGGGACTTCTTCTGCAATTAAGGTTTAGGGACTACACTTAATCTTCTTCAAAAGCGCAAGGATCTACAATGCAATTTCGCTGAGAATTTGGAAAACCAGCAGCGACACTCGTGGTTTCTGCCAATGCGGTCGACGGCGCTTCTGTCCCGTCTGGACTGCGATGACAGTGGTACCGCGTGCGTGCCGCTGCGATGGATGGAGACGGATTCCGCGATCTGTTTCCCAGTGCATGGTGCAGCGGTGCTCAAGGCACTGCAGTTGCGTGGTCATGGTGAAGATGGTGAGACTGGTGGATACCGCCACCTCTTCTGGTTCCATTTTTTTCCAGCCAACGCATGTGAAAAGCAGCGGCACCCGTGGTGGCTGGTTCCATCGGTGGTTCGCACCACCTTGATGGCAGTGGTGGCGGCGGTACACGCATACTGCTAGGTTATCGGACAGTGTTTCCCTCCAAGGTGATTCCCCGGCGATGCCATGAGTTCCGGCAGATTGAGTGGTTGGCGGCTGTAGCTTTCAAACCTCCTTCGGTTACATGCTGAGAAAGGAGAAGGGATTCACAGTTGGGCCATTAATTCCAATTGGGCTTATTTTGTGGTATTATTCAATTGAGGCCAGATTTTGTTTTTTTTTTGGGCCAGAATTAAAGATTGGGCACTTAGACTGGTTTTATATCAGTTGGATCAGATTTTGGTAAAATTAAATATGGCCCAGAATTGTAAGATTAGTCTATTTTGATTAATTTGTAATGTGGGCTAAATTATTTAGCTGGGCCATTGCAATACGGGCTGGATTTTACAATGGGCTGGAATATTTAATTGGATCACTGCGTTTGGAATTTGGCATTTGGGTTGAAGATTATAACTTTGCAGATTGGACCAGTTTGATGATGGGCTGAGAAATTTTATTTGAAGAGTTCAAGTAATGGGCTGGACACTTGCAATTAGAAATTGAAGAATTGGGCCGGCTTGTGGCTCAATAGACTCTTTATTAATTTGTAATTGTGTGTCTAGGTTTGGGCCATAAATTATGTTCTTATTTATTTTATTATTGCATTTATTTATTGCTTTAATTAAATTGTGAATGAATGTCATTAAATAACATGTCATGTAGATCGCATATACACCGCTCTAGGTACTATACTGTCATGCATTGTTTTATATTTTATTTTCTTTTCTAAATATTAGATTAGAAAATAAATATATTTATTAATAATTAAATTGATTTTAAGAGTTAAAATTGATTGGTAATTATTAATTAAAACCCAAGAGTTCAAAATATTAAGTGAGCGAGGGTGCAAATTTTTGAACCCACGGCCTCCCCTATTAGTCCATTAGTAAAAATTTGTGTATGCCTCGTGCTAATCTAATTAGTCTCCCTGTAGGAGGGCTGCACTGTTTTGGTTACTGGATTGGGCCCAATTAGGTGATGAATTTTTAAGTGTGAATTAATCATGATTACCCTATAGGTGACATAATTAATTTGGTACTTGAAATATTATCAATATAGGGGTTAGACACTTAAATCAATAACATCGTGGGGACTTCCTATAGAATATCCAAACGATGTCAATGATGGCCAAATTTTAACGACTATAAATTAAATATTGCATGAGATGCTAGATATATTTAATTTAGTGGGAGGGTCCCAACCTAGCCATAAATCACATTTATTTCTCCTATAGAGAAATGTGTTTAAGATTTTGGGGTTTTAGGTTGTCGTCATATTATAGTAGTTTTGGGTCTACTTGTGCATAATTTTTTATTCATGCATCATATATGAAAGTATTCATCATTTATGCAACTCATGTTTAATACATTTATTTTATTTGAATGTCGTATTTCCACAACTAGTTATATGTTTAGACATCACCAACTAATTTGCGAAAACTGTAATATGTCTCATTCTAATTATTTCTACTTATGACATTTGTTCGTGCTAAAAGATCCTTGTTCAAAAATAATTATAAATCTTCCAATGAAAATGGTTTTATTTTGATGAGATGGTTTATTGCATAGTTTTGATTCTCATATCAAGTATTTTTCAATAAAAACATCAGAATAGGATAACCAATTTTATTTTCACGATGGAAGGGTATTTATGATAATTTGAACATTTTAATTATGGAGTTATACAAAGTATGCTATCAAGCTATAATATATCTCTAATTATGAACCGATCGCGTTTTCGCAAGAGACCATTTGGTAAAACATGATTGGTCACTTTAACGTGGTGGAGGTTCCACTTGCAAACATTGATTCATGTGACATAATGCTTGAGAAATCTTTTAAGATGATCTCTTGCGGTTCAGTGTGGACTATATTCACCAGGATGAACGTGTCCCTGAAAGGTTCAATGTAAGCTATTCGTAATGAAGAGATTATTTTAAAGCAACGGATAGTATGGTAGGCCCTCTAACCTTTTTGCTTTTGAGCAAAGATAGGATTAATGAGGAAGTAGCCTTTCCTGGAAACTCTATAATGGAGTAAGACTATATTCATTGTGTTATGGTTAGTAATTGAGTCTATCTTGATTATAGATTCTAGAGTAACTAATCACTATTACAAGTTGTTGCAATATGGCCCTAGGTGACCAAATGACACAATGAGATAGAGTATAATATAAGGATAAGCACGGGTACGGTAATATGGAAAGAGTCGTAGGGCTTTTATGTTTGCGAAACAATTTGATTGTTATTTTGTCTCTTTATTATTTGAGCGGAATTATTTAGCACTTAATTTCCAATTATTAGCTGGAATTAAGTTAAATAATGCTCTTATTAATGCGAGACAAATGATTAACAATCTCAAAGCCTTGTAAATGGTTCTAAGTGTAATATTACTACAAATGATAAGGGATAGATGATTCCTTGTATTAATGAACTCTTTGATAAGATCTTAAGATAATCATATTTATCTAAATAAGATTGAAAGACTAGTAAAGATAGCCTCTAAGTATTTTGGAGGTGGAATCTATGTGGGCTTTTGAATTTTATTTAGAAGGTAAAATGATTAAGATCTTAGGCTTGATTACACTTATCCAAAACTCGATTCTAATACTAGTAAGGGATGGACCTCAAAAGGATCTGAGGTGGAATCTATATTGTTTTCTGAATCTTGTTTAGAGGATTATATAACCAAGAGTCCTTATACATTAAATGGACTTAAGAGTTTGAGGATTAATACACTTCGATATGTGTGGATTCTTTGGTGCTCAAGATACGAGAGAGTACGAGTAATTCATCATTTTTATTGATGATCACTCCAGATCTCGATTCTATATTTAATATCTCATTGATCTGAAATGTTGAAGAATTTCTAAAATTTTGGACAGAAGTTGAGAAGTAATTAAGAGAATCGAGATACTTCGATTTGATCGAGGTTTTTGTATCTCTCATATGAGTTTAGGAACCATTTATCTGAAAAGGAGAACAAGGTAATACCAAATCAATGGTGAGTTATCCTCGTTACTAGTTTCATTTGGGAATGTATACCGGAGATAGTCAGGTTCCTTCATAGCCTAGTACCATTGATTCGTTTCCTGAAATACCCCTAGAGTTGTGGCATGGGTGCAAGCTCAGTTTACACCACATTCAGATTTGGGGACTTTTGGCACACAAGCCGAAAGCAAGGATTGACGAGATGGAGGCAACAATGAAGGTTTGATTATAAGGTATGCAACGAAACTAGAAATTATTTCTTCTATAGTCCTCTAGTCAAGAAAGTATTTGTTGAGTACAAATGTAGCTTTCTTAGAGGATAAGGCATATAGAAGAATATAAATCAACAAGTAAAATTCTATTGGATGAGATGTTAGAACGTGGTTCAAACAACTTGATTCCAGGTTTCCGCATAGAATTAATCTTGATGATTTAGGACTTCCTACGGAACCGATGGTTGCTGATCCTAGTGGGAGAAATAGGCGAGTGGTTCAACCACTAACTTTGCCTGGTGAACCCAATGGACAGGGAAAAACCAAAGGTTGTAGTCGAAGTTGTTCTCACTGTTCTGCCTCTTCTTTATGTTCATAAAGAGGCAGTGAAGAGGTTGATCCCAATTAGGGATATACCAAGTAGTGGGAGGAGAGGAAGGGACTCTGTTTGGACAAAATGGAAATACACTTCCAGCGACTAATTGGAGTGGGAGGGTTGTAAGACCACCTTCTTGACGCTTATTCTACGGAGAGTCTTTTTAGACAGTCTCTACTGAAATGAGAGAAGAACTCCTCATTTAGGGAAGTGGTAGAAGTTATAGACTTGAAATCATGGAAGGTGAATGTGAACTCGGAATTAGATTCCTAGTAATCCAACAATTTTGGATATTTGTAGACACACCTAATGGGGTCAAACCTATAGGGTGTGATGATTTTTAAGATGATAGGAGAATGGTAGATAAGAAGGTTGATGCCTTCAGCGCAAGGCTCATGGCTGTGGGTTTGTGAAACCCTTCTTGCCAATTGCCATGCGAATATTTACCTGGATCTTTTATCCATTGTCGTTCATTATGAAAATGAGGTACGACATATGGATGTCAAGAATTTGTTTCTTGAATGCATCTTGAGGAAATCATTTACAAAGTGTAATCTGATGAGTTCATATTAAAAACCATGAAAGTAAAATTCATGACTTACAAGTTTCCAACTTTGGATTTGGGTATTTGTTCAACATATGGAATACAGAATTTGATCGAATGATTGTGATACATGTTCTTGATCAAAATCTTGATATATCTTAAGTATACTTGAGTATACAGAAAGATGAGTCAGTTTTCGAGACTATTTATTTGAATGACACTCTACTAATGTGTGAGAGTATTTTCATTAAATAGTAATTGGCACCAGCAATTAGACTTGAAGGACTTGTAGATGACTGTTTATTTTTCTAGACATCCGTACTTTTCGGAGTAGGAGAAAAATGAAATAGAATAGTCTCAAGTTTCATGTAATAA
The DNA here is from genome assembly GCA_963555705.1 of Ligustrum vulgare. Classification (NCBI taxonomy): domain Eukaryota; kingdom Viridiplantae; phylum Streptophyta; class Magnoliopsida; order Lamiales; family Oleaceae; genus Ligustrum; species Ligustrum vulgare. The sequence continues at coordinate 50,169,839 of OY743176.1, read as the reverse complement.
TAAGATACTATCTATATTTGCAATATTGAAGTCTTGAAAGAAATAATGTTCTTTGTGGACTTTATCTATCTTATGAGCATTCTCCTAAGACTCATGGTAAGATAGAGAAGGTTCATTATGCTCCGGCTATAGGAAGCCTTACTTTGCACTAGATAGGTCATATCTTATGCTGGAGATATTGTTGGTGATTATTAGTTTGATCTAGGATCAGATCATTGAATAGAGGTAAAGCATATACTGAAGCATTTTAGGAAAACGAGTAAATATTTGCTTATCTATTCAGTTGGTGATCTGATGGATTAAAACTAATTAAGATCTGATTTGACTAGGACTCTCGAGAGTCATCAAAATTGGAATATAATTGGGAGATAATGTGGTTAATTGGTTGGGAATAACGCAATCTTGGATTGTTTGTTATACAACCGTGACTTACATCGAAAGGAGTTACTATCTTGGTTGAGAACATAATCATTAGTGTAATGATGATTTTGACAAGATGGATGATTCGATGTTTCATGTATACTCTAAGGATAAGTGGGAGATTGTTGGAATTATATATGCCCATAGAGTATAATTCACGACATTTAAAAGTAAAATATTAATTGATTGTATTAATATGATGTTGTGTTTGTCCACGGGTCGATTTGATATTACAAATTGAGTGTTTAAGTTGTTAAACACAGAAAGATTCAATTTGTGATTCGATCTAAAATTAACGTTCACGATCAGTAAATAAATATGGACAATTTATTTTGATAAGATCGTCTCGATTTTATTAAAGTCTGTCTTTGACTTTGGTAATAAAATTGAGAGTACGTTTGGAACGTATTGGACGGGACCACGTGAAATTAATTTGTGACATTGACCATACAAATTTAATTTCACTTGATTATTGTACGTGGGACCTTAATCCTAATAGGATAATGGACTTCGATTACTAACTTGAAGTTCTTTGAGGTATCAATGGGTGAGATCAAATTGCTGATCAATATCTCGGTACTTTGGGAATTAAAGTGAACTAACGAGGAACATATATTCGTATTATGGAATCCGTCACCTTTTAGGTATGATCATAATCTCACTGGTTCTTCTAGTGGACAGTTGAATCTGAGCTCAGTAATTCGACAGTGACTGTTGAATCCTATGATGTGATGGGATCACATCGAACTGTCAGACAGAAGATGAGAGTTGAGAATTTATGAATATTCAAAGAAGGGCATTTTGGTCATTTTAACTTGCTCCGAATATTCGAGTTGATCGACGGGGGTAACATGTAAAAACGATAAGTCAAAGGATATAATTATTGATTAATTGTTTCAGTAATTTCAATTTTACTAAGAGTGCAATCTCGTTCTTTTAGTGGAATAGAACGTGATTAATAAATTAATTTTGACTGATCAAGAGTTGATCGGGTCATAATTAATTTATTGGAGCTTAGTTTAATTGGGTTCGATCAGGTTCCCTCAGTGGCTTCACTATAATGGGTTTATACAGGCTTATTACCTGTATTGGGTTGTGCAGAAATGGGCCTGGGTTATGGTACTAGGTCTGGTATGGTTTTGGAGTGTAAAGAGGTTACAAATAGTCTCCCGAGACTATTTTTCTTAACCAAAATTGGCAAAGTGGCGAAACACGCACTAAAGTGTGTAGTGTGTGTTTCCTCTTTACAAAGAAACCCTAATCCTAGTTTAACCTAGGTCTTGAAAAAGGTGACCACACACCTGGACAACTGTCATTGGAGAACACCGAGGAAAGCTTGAGGGTTTGAAACTTTGGTGAAATCAAGAAGCAGCGAAGAGAGATTATTGTAAAGCACGCTACAAGGGTAATATCTCTTTCTTTTTTTATGTGCACAAAATTATTTGTTCCAAGTTGAATACATAGAACAGAAAATCCTGTAACGGGATGATCTATCACAAGAAATCAATTTTTGTGAGTAGAACAACCCGGATTCCCAACAGGTTGTGCAACAAGGTGGTGCGGCTGGATCAATTAACAAAGGAGGTTGCTGGGGATTTTAAGGGAGTTGTTGGTGGAATTGGAGTACTTGATTAATTTGCAAGAATTGAGGTTGGTTGCCAGGTTTTGCAAAGGACAAAATATATCTACTTACACAAGGCATTGGAAGGCTGTGAGTCGATTGGTGGTTGTAATGATGCTTGGATTTCGACTCTCTCAATTTCGAGTTCTGTTTATTGTTTTAACTGCTTTTTTTTTTTCAAAAAACATGAGTAGCTAATTTAATAATCCGGATTAACGATGTAAATTTAATGTTTTTAGTTTAATTTTAATTTTCAAGTAGGTGTTTTGATGTCATTTATTGATTTTATTATTACTTTTAATGCTTGAGTCGTTTGATCACCAATTCATGATTGAATAATTCTTTTCATAATTCGAGAGGTGAGTTAATAATTAGATTACGTAATAAAATATGGCAATCCCATCAAAAAGATAGAGATATGAATTTGTGGTTGCTTGTTGTTGTTGACCAATGGTTAGCTTAACCTTATTGTTTTGACCATAGCAAACAAGATTATATTGTATTATTAAGAAGTGTGCTTCATGTGTTTCATGTAATGATAATCTTCAAAGCATTCAAAGTGCAAATCATCTCTCGGAGATAAAATATCAAAAACCCAAGATGTGATGTTCAAGACATGAAGCATGATAGTATAAAAATCGAGGAATGAAACTTACAAAGAAATTGAGCACTTACAAATTGCTTCTCAACATATGTAAAGTTAATGCATCAATAGTTGGCAATGCACTTCATAAGCTCAAGTAATATTTTCAAAGTCATTAAAATATCATTTTAAAAATCAACTTTGTTCAAAACATTTGAAAAATTATATTTTTGAAATGCTGTCATGTGGGGTCGACCCCAAAAAAAGAGAGACCGACCGCATTGTTCTATTTTGAACTCCAACAGCTATTTTCTCATAACTGTTATATTGAGGTCGACCGCATGGCTGAATAGGTATATTGCAAAAGACAGTATGTGCAAAATTTGCTCTATAAATAGTCTTCTCTCTTGTATTCATTTTGAAAAATTAAGAAGAGATTTTAGTAAAAATTTTCGTAAAAATTCATTGTTCTTACTTGGTTTATATTCATCTTTTTTTATTATAAAACTTTGATTGATTTAAACTTTGTTTTATCAAATTAATCAAAGTTTTTGGAATAAAGTTTTGTGAAGATTCTTGATTTTATATTTTTTAAACTTCTTCAACATCTTCACATTATATATTGGAATAGAAGTATAAGTCTCTCTTTGTTCTAAACTTATTTTAATCTTTTAAAGAGGGAATTTCTATTGAAGAACTTTGATAATTTGTATTATAATTTTCATTATCATTTGATTTATCAAAGTTCCATTATCCAAACACTTTGAGCTTAACTTATTGTTAATTATTCAAGTGTTGAAATCTCTTGGTACTTAACTTGATCTGTTGAATATGTATTCATCTATCTCATCAAAGATTTCAAGTGGGTAAGAAAACTTTTCAAGCTTGATTATTTTCATTTTTATTTACAAAAGTTCTTCTTTACCAAGCACTTTTATTAAAGTGAAAATCTCTCTTCATATTTAAATTGTATTACTTTTTAAGAGAGATTATTTGGTTGAAAGCTTTAATTCAAAGATCCTACATATTTCACATCATATTTATCAAAGATTTTTCAACAAAACACTTGAGCTAAATTCATTATCATCTATCGAAGTGTTATCCAAAACTCTCTATATACTTGATTCGATTATATCATTTGTTTAAGAGAGTTTTACACAATTGTAAGCTTATCATTTGTTATCTTTCGGTTTCGAGAGCCTTGTGAAAACTCGATTATTGTTAAGGATACGTTCTCCTTGTTGTAAATCACTTAAAGATAAATACTCCTTTTTGTAAGTCACTTAAGGATTTGATACTCCTTGTTGTAAGTTATCATTATAGTGGATTTTGGTTTTACTCACGACGGAGAGCTCAGTAATAGAGGACGTAGATCACGTTGGTTGATTGAACCTCTATAAATAGCTTTTGCATCCTCTTATCCATTTTACTTACTTTATTCTATCAATTTATATTGTGCAACACTATATCTAAGTGTTATACTTACTTTATCAATTTAGTTTACACATTTATAGCACACTACATTGATAGTTAGGTTACTTGCAACACTAAGTGCTCATACTTGTACTTATTGATTTTAAGATTGAGATTATTTATCGAAAAATCTTTATAAACCAATTCACCCCCTATTGGTTAGTTACTCTTGGACTAACAATTGTCACTTATGAATTCGTAGATAATTTAATACATTTAGTTAAGGAGAACTCAGACTCACTATAAAGATACATGGTTGATTTAGTTAAATATGACTAGTTTGAACTCAAGAGGTAAATTAGATACAAGCGTGAATTCGACAAAATACAATTTTAGAAAACAACTTGAGATGATAAATTAAGCTAAAACACGACTTCAAAATCATTAATTCCGATATTCATTTAATTGTTAAAAAATCCATCACTTTATTTCTTATTTTCGTTAGTTGCTTCTAGTTTTCAATTTTTATTTAATTGAATTGCTTATTTAATTGATTTTCATTCTTTTTCCTTTTTGGATTATTTGATAATTTATTTTATTAGTTATTTTTTATTTTAGTCTAAGAATTATTTAGAATCAAAGTAAATCGATAGCAAATAAATAGTCCTCGTGGGATCGATAATTCGAATTCAAAAGTACACTTTATTACTTGTTAACGATATCGTTCACTTGCGATAATCTTATACGAACAAAAATCATTTCCACTTTGGTAGGATTCCATCTATTGGTGTAAAATCAATTCTTAAGGGATTGGAGATCATTGGTTTCCTGGCAAATTATTAATTTGTTTTATCATTTTTATTGTTAATTAATTTATTTTTTCAAGAAATTAACATTATTATTATCAAGTATAAATTTATGAAAAATAAAAAATAAATTTGATTAAAATAGCAAAATTTTGATTTATTTACCATGAAAAATAACGTTAATCAAATAATAAAACTTGAATTTTTTTTTTTCACTTTTTTCACATAAAAAATAAAATCAGTCAAACACATTTAACTTGCAACTCTCAGAAATTCAATTATCTGTAATTCATTTTCTTTTCACTCAAATTTCAACCTGATTATCAAACGGACCCTAAGCCTCATTTGGTAAACTTCACATTTTCTCAAATCACATATTTTTTCCCGAAACAACAAATGAATCGTTAAGCAACCAATCTAAACAAATAGGCCCATATAGTAAGTCCATGATAATAATGTGGACTTGAATACTTTTTTAAAACTGGGCTATTGTGCAACAAAGTAACCTTTTGATCAAAGCATTTGAAAAATTGACACTAATAGCACTATGTATAAAACTGACTTTTTAACACACAAGTACAAAGCACGTTCTTTGCACGTCTTATGTATATGCTGAATGTTAAAGTGAAGTTTTTTAAGCACTAATACTATTTTTTAAAGTTGTTGACGTAATTGATATTGTTAGAGGAAAATTGTAAAAGATAAATTGACTTCAAAATTCTTAATATATTAATTTTATTGAAAATTTTCCTCTAATTCTTAGAAATATATATCAGAAAATTATTTAAAATGTCAAGTTAATAAATAAATCGCGTATGATATATTAAAAAGTAATTTGATATCATAAAATATTATGCAAATCAATAATTGTTTTTATAAAATATTTATGGTGAGTCGCGAAAAAATGTGTAAACCTGTGCATGGATAAATTAAATTAATTTGTGAGCATAATTTTATAAGTTTAATATTATGCTCCTATTTGGGAGAAATTAAAATAAGATGTTAATCTAAATCAAAGTTAACAATTAATTTTAACCACACATTTTATCGAACTTATAACTTTTCAATCTATTTTATTATTTTTTATTAAAAATATGATTTTAATCATCACAAGATAGTGACTGGATAAATATAAACTTAAATTTCAATTTTTATTTTTTCTTTTCCAAAGATTTTTGAAATTATTTATTTTATATTCTTAATTAAAAAATATATTTTCTTTTTATATAAATTAATTGAAGGTTTTGATTATAAGAATTTAGGTGAGTTTAAAAATAAATAATTTCACACTCATCCTACTTTGAAAATTAAAATAAAAATGAATTTTTATCGGTAACTAAAACATGATTGTTTGAATTAAACGTAGAAAAAATTCATTAAAAGCATAAATATGTCCTTCAAATTTTTCAAAGAGTGTGTTTGTAAATGATTCACATTGCCTAATAGAGGACTAAAAGATAATTGTTTGAATTAAAAATAGGGAAAAAATTTATTAAACGCATAAACGCATTATTTGAATTGTTCAAGGGAGTTATCACGAAAAATGAAATTTGAAGGGACAATATGCTAAAAGTAAATTAAAATGTAACGACGTTAAATTAATATTAATTGAATAACCAACTTCAATTTAGTCAACATGGATAAATTCATGTTTTTTAAATAAATATAAAATAAGTTTCAATAAATGAGGATAAGACTTTTAAGTTTCAATAAATGAGGATAAAAAAAAAAAAAAAATGTGAGGATAAGATGGGAAATCAAAATATTCTCACTCATGATAGGGAAATTATATTCATACCACAGTTATTGTTAATGACACCACATTTTAAATACAATAAATGTTCTTATTGTTTTGCTTATTTTGACAATTATTCTCTTATTATTATTTTGTCGCATTCTCATCTTTAATCATTAATTAATTAATATATTTTATCTCTATTGACAATTTTATTTCAAATACTCTATTATATTGAAAAAAAAAATATTCTTTGAATTCTTGCAATTATTTGTTTATCTTTCTTATTTAAATATAAGAGATAAAAAAAAAAAAAAAAAAATTCAATCCTAAAAAATTCTTTAGTCATCATTAGCGTGCTAGTTAATAGAAGTCGGAGATAAGAATAAAATAAAAAAACGTTAAGCGGTATAAGTGCAAAATTAATAAAAATTAAGGATTATCATATCAATTAAATTGTGGTGCACTTAACAAAAAATGGGGTATTAATATAATTACCCTTTATGATATTGTAGATGTAGAGAAAAATTTCCAATACTCCTAGAGTACCGTAACTCGGTACTTCAAGTCAATCAACACAGGACACCTACACATTGAAGCCATAACTAACCAAATAATGTAGTCCCTATGTGTAGGTGTCTTGCACTTATGGGCCTTGAGTACCGAGCTATAATATTTCAGGAGTACTGAAATTTCTTCCTTAGATGTAGATAAATAAATGTAGTTGTAAATGAAGATATTTTAGGCTGATCTTTTCGACGCCTTTAACTCCTTCTCTGTCCGGCCTACGTACCGTCTCTATCGTAGAGCTCCTGTCTCCTCCCTTAGAGAGCCGACCATTCCATCACGAAATATGGACTCTACTGTAATAATGAACGTTACTATTTAGTATTTTTGGCTTCTACCGTCAAATGGTTTTTGACAAATACTTGCTGCCACAAGATGATGTCTGAACATGGCCGGTCCTGGAGCGTTAAAAAAATTAGGGGTCTTTATGCAAAATTTTAAATGGAGTCCTTGAACGAAAAAAATTATTAAATAAAATTGTTTAATAATGACGTAAACCGTCAATATATGAAATTAAATTTACTCTTCTAACATTTTTTGATGACATAAGTATGTTTTTTTTAGAAACTTTGAAATATCTATTAGACTAAACTGTTAGATCTTATACACTTTTGAGGGCCTTCACACTTAGGGGGCTCTATACAATTGCATTGACTGCATAGGACCAGGGCGCCCCTGCGTCTGAATCAAAATCACCCTATTTATATATAGGAATTCACTATTGTCACTAACCATTGCAAGTATGTTGCTTTTTAACATGATGTAAAAGGCAACACAACGATGAACTAACAACATATATACCATAATCTGATGATAATCGTCCTTTCAAAGTAAAATTCATTATATATTTTATATCGCTTGATTTAGTAGCATTTGCTCTAATTTTTAATTTTTTTATTGTAACACTAGTGAGACGCACGTGCATTATTTCAACGGTGTAATTAATAGAGTGGTATAAAAGTCGATTCAATATTTTAAATGATGAGAAATTGAATCGAATATCATATAATAAAAAACTTGTATTTCAAATCAAAGTGAAATATACGGATACATATACATGTTAAAATCAGAGTAAAAAAAATACGAATATTCTGGAGGATGAAAAATTGAATCGAATGATATATAATAAGAAACTTGTATTTCAAATCAAAGTGAAATATGCCGAATATACACATACATGTTAAAATTAGAGAGCAATAAATAAATAAATAAATATAAAAAAATCGAAATAAACAATTGAAGGAAAAAAAAAAAAGAAGAAGAAGAAGAGAGAGAATAGCTCAAATGACTTATACGGCTCAAAGCGGCTTAGATGACTTGTGAATTGTGAAATTGAAACCAAATCTTTTTATATATAGGGAAATAAAATGCAGTTGATATTTTTTTTTTTTTTTTAATTAAGAAAATGCAAGAAAGTTGGTAACAAAGGTTGAAAAATTATTTTCTTTTAATTCATTTTTATAGTAGTTATGTTAGATCATTTTATTAAATGAGAAATCAATTTTCACAAAGTAAAAAGTCGCACATACAAATCTTATATGTTCGTAAAAAAACCCCACAAGGAATTCATTTAATTATACTGTTTAGTATTCTCTTCTGGTATCGCTACTAACCAAGAACGTGTTTTATTATATTACATCACCCCTCTAATGATATTTGTTTTCCGCAATAAATAATATAGGTTCACACATGAATATTTTGCAAAAAAATATTTAGAAATTGAATAATGGGGAAATTACATCAAAACATGATTTTAAATTTAGCAATTCAAGAATAATTTTAAATTTTTTGTTCAAAAATCATGTCCTAATTCAAATTTCTAATATTTCTAATAATAATAATAAATATTCTAAAAATAAATTATAACATATCCCAGCAATTCAAGAATAATTTTAAATTTTTTTTTAAAAATCAGGTCTTAATTCAAATTTCTAATATTTCTAATAATAATAATTATTATTCTAAAAATAAATTATAACATATCTCAAACCCTGACCCATCTTCCCCTCTTTTTCTCTAATCCCGCCTCCCATCTACCACCATCTCCACTCGAATAATGCTTCTCGGCAACTGAGTAATCATGACGATTCGAATATTGTGTTTATCCACTCTTCCTACGATCTGCACAACGTCGATGGGTGATTTGACGATAACGCAGTGGTAATGAGGTGGTGTTGCTGGTCATGTGAAGGTGATGCAGTGTCAGAGGTAGTGCGCGGTGTTGATGGTGACGTGTTTTGGTGGTGATGCTGTATCTAATTGAGTTTGGGCATGTTGTGAGGGTATTGGTGGCGCAGCGATTGGCTGTGTTTGTGTAGTGATTCCGTGCAGTGGTATGGCGATTTGTGGTAGTGGTGATATGTTCAGGCAGTGACATCGACCTGTGGTGCATTTTTGTATTGTTTTACTGGATACATTGTGTTGGTAGTGGAGGTGACGTGATATGATCCGGACCAGGCATCGAAGGCCGAAGTCGAGCCATTGACAGTATGACGGTGATCTACGTGAAAAACGGAGCAAGTTCTGTGTTGGGGGCGAGCCAGGAGGAAGAAAGGATTAAGCCGAGTCGACTGATCAAAGTTATTTGTGCAGAAAAGTCATTACGGCCGTAATGAAGGTCCTTCACGGCCGTAACTCTTATAATCACGACCGTAAAAGCTATTATCACGGCTGTAACCAAGTCTTGGGAAAAATGAAGAATTTCAGCAGAACAAAACTTACGGCCGTAACTTTATTCTTCACGGCCGTAACTGAGTAGCGGCCAGATTTTGCGGGATTTTTAATTATTTTGTTTCATTTTTTATTTTTAAGTTATTTGACTATTTTAGTATTTTAGCTTAATTAGAATTCTATTTTGAGTCAATTAGTGGCTAGGTTATTTTTCTTATTTATATTCTTTTTCATAATTGTAAAAGACAGTTGAGTTTTGAGATTAATATTATTTGAGAGAGGATTCTCCAAATTAAAAGGTTGAGGAGTCCCTTTTGTGTTCTTCGAGAACAAATCCAACTTATCAAATATTGTAAAAATATTTGTGGCGTTGAACTTATCAAATATTCGCGAGAATATTTGTAACGTTTTCAATTAGAATCTTATCAAGGAAATTGACAAGTCCTTGTGGTGTTTCGAAAACCTTGGCTCTCGATTTCGCATAGTCAATCTTCGCGTCGTGAATCTTGGGTCAAGGTCCTATCGTCAATTTTATCTTTCCAGTATTTTAATTCTTGTTTATTTTTTTGTGTTTAAATCTAATCTAGATCTTTCCTAGGTTTCAATTTCGTTATTCCGCGTTGTTCGACGAGATTCCCCGATTGAGATCTCATCATGACGCCACTATCATAATGTGGAGGTGATGTGGAGTAGAGGATGTTGTGTTGTGTCTGTGTCTATTTCTGGTGCTTTTGGATGGAGTGGTAGTAGTTGTGGCGACGAGTGGGGAGTGTCGGCAGTGGTGGTGGCGATAGGGTGGGAATCGACAAGTTCATAATTTGTTATCATAAAATAATACGTGATTACGATGAAATTGGAAATTGTTACTCACAATTTTTTCAATTATGACCAATTAAGTAGAAATTTGTGACAGTTAAATGGGTTGTGACCTATAAATTTTTTAATTATGATCTAAAAATTCAAGATTTGTGATCACTTAAAAATAAGTTGACCTAGTAATTTCGCAAATCGTGACCGATAAAATAAGTCGTGATCGAATAATTTGTACGTAACGTAGAAATTAGTTGTGACCTATAAATTTTGTTATTGTGATCTAGAAATAAATTGTAACATCTATAATTCATGATTTGATTGAGAAATAAATCATTGTCATTGATTTAAAAATTTTTGACAAATAAATTTTGAGATTTGTGATCATAAATTATAAATAATTTGTGATCATAAAATAAGTTAAGATTGATTGTGACCAATAAATTCGTTATTTGTGACTAGTAAATAATATGTGATCTAAAAATATTTGGGATTGTGGCTTAATTTGTAATTGTGACTATGCAGATTTTTAAGTTGTAACCAATTCAATTGTTCAAATTTATGATCCTAAAGTAAGTTGTGACTCATAAGATTTGCGATTTGTGACCTATAAATAAGTTGTGGTTTTAGAACTTTACAAATTGTGACTGTGAAATAAGTTGTGATCGTATAATTTTTGATCGAGAAATAAATTGTAATATATAAAATTTGTGATTTGTGACCTAGAAATAAACCTTGGCCTTTACAATTCGTGATTTGGACTAGAAATTTATCATGACAAATTAATTTTAATAATTTGTGACTTGTAAATTTTGTGATTTGGGACTATGATCATAATATATATATATATATATATATATATATATATATATATATATATATATATATATATATATATGTGACTTTAGCCTATATAAATTACCTATTTAATTATTTATATTTTAGTGGAAACATGATTTTTTTGAAATAAATCACCCAAGTTTCTTTGATTTAAAATCCTATATTTAAAAAATTTTGTATATAGAGATCAATGGCTCTGTCCAAATGAGCGGAGGGGGGGGGGGGGGGGGACATCCTTTACCAAGTCTTTAGTCTTGTGTTCGAATCTCTTGTCGAGTTTGGTGGGGTTTGTATATATATATATTGTTGTATTGTGTCAAAAAAATAATAAATATAATAGTATGGAGACACATCACTGTATCAGTCAACATATTGTCTATTCAAAATCTAGAACAAGATTTTGGTGGGGTGAATTCCTAACTCCATCAACATGCATTAGCTTTGACGGACCAGTAAAAAAATTGGATTTACTTGTAAAATATTTTATAAAATGTGATTAAAATTGAACATTGGGACAAAATGAGTTAATAATAATGATTGTTAAATATATGCTTAATGTTTAAAATTTAAAAGTAACCTAAGAACCACTGTTTGGTAAAAAATTTCGTTTATAAGATAAGAATGTAATTTTTTAAGGTAAAATATGTTATTGAAAATTATTTTGGAGAAATGTATGTTGTTAAAAAGTTATTCGAAAAAATATTTTACTTATATATAAACTTGTTTATAAATAGTTTACTAAAAGTTGGCGATATTGTATAAAATTTTGTCGCATGGTTAACAGTTTGGATATTAATAATATCTTAATGTGCTAAATTATGAAATATTGAGGATTTAGGTTCCTTAAAAAATTGAACAGAAATTGAAATGCTATAAAATTTCTTAAAGAATGAAAACTGGAACTCTAATTTTTTAATAAGTTATGAAGGAGAATATATTCGTGGGAAGTCATTCCCTAAGGGGGAAAAAATGTTGATGATAAGTCTATCGATAGACGTAACAATTCCTTTCTTTATTCTCTTCAAAACTATAAGCAGGAAATATTTTAGTTAGCATCAATGAACAAAATAATATGACATATTTTTATTATAAAGAGTATATCAATATGGAAAGAATTTTTCTTTTCGCTTATAGATATTGTCATTCAGGGACAGATCCAGAAATTTTGTTCAGATATGATAGACATTAGTAAAAAAAAATTTCAGTTAGGGAGGACATAGGTTAAATAATTATGTTTTTCGAATCACAGCTCAAAAAATCTAACTATTTTTTTCTGACCGATCCAGCACGGGCGAACCGGTAGCTCGCCATGTGGTAGATTCGTCACTACTGTCAATCCATCGACTATAGAGGCGGATCCATGAATTTAATTTTGGGGATGAAATTTAAAATCAATGTAATAAAATTCATATATGACATAAAAGACTTTACATTATATTATTTTTTTAAATCCACCTCTAAAGGAGATTCCTCACTGTTGTCAATCCATCGATTATAGAGGGCGGATCCATGAATTTAATTTTGGGGATTGATAAGTGTATTTTATACACTTATTTATCTGTTAAAATTAGGATATTATTTTGTTTTTCGTAAATAAATTTTACTTCGTTTGTATTTATTTTCATTATTTCAGATTTTTATCTCAAAATCGAGAAAATGAGGAATTGAAGCAATCACACAACAATTGGATGAAAAAACTCAATTTTAGATGCAATTGGAGACAAAAGCTAAAAGATCGAACGTGTAATTAATTCAAGGATCAAAGTGAATTATTTGAAATAATTGAGTCTTTAAAGTATAAGTTATGTATATATAATTGGGCTTCTTTAAATCCAATTAATATGACTTCTTTGACCCAACAAGTGTAGGTTGCTGGGAATTGGGAATAAATATTCACAGCCGAGAGTAATTGAAAAGGGGAGTGCTGCTTGGGGAAGAAAGGCTGGTTAGTTGAGCAACAAAGGAAAGTGTTGGCTGTGAGAGAATAAAAAGTTAGGCAGCTTTGGTTGGAAAAAGTAGTTGGTTGGCTTGGGTGGAATTAATGTTTGGAAGTTAGGGAGCAAGAGATATATATATACACACACAGAGGAACTCGGCGACTGAAGGCTGGGTATTGGAGGAAATTGCTGGGTGGAATACTTTGGGAGAAGAAACGGTAGGCTGACTTGGGAAAGGATCAAAGGAAGATGCATGGTTGAAAAAAAAAAAAAAAAAGAATATATACTCGGCTGGTCAAGGGAAGGTCTCGGCTAGTGATTTTGGTGGTGCGAAGTGATGCCAATTCTTCAACCTTTCAAACTTCGGGTTTTACTTTCGTTATTTATTACTTTTTATTCCAAAAACATGAGTAACTAAAATTTAAATTGGGATTGACGATGTAGATTTAATGTTTCTTGTTTGATTTTAATTCTCAAGTTGGTGCTTTTATTTCATGTATTGATTTTATTATTGCGTTTAATGTTTGAATTGCTTGATCACCATTCATGATTTAATGGTTATTTTCATAATCCGTGAGGTGAGTTAACAATTAGATCATGTAATAAAATCCGACAATTTCAACAAAAAGATAGAGATATGAATTTGTGGTTGCATGTGGTCAATTATGAATTCTTAGGAAATTTAATTCATTTAGCTAAGGAGAACTCTGACCCGCTGTAGAGATACATAGTTGATTTAGTTAAATAGGTCTAATTTGAAATCGAGAGAGGTAAATTAGATATATGCGTGAATTCGACCAAATACAATTTTAGAAAACAACTTGAGATGAGAAATTAAGTTAGAACGTTATTTCGAAATCGTTAGTCCGGATATTCATTCAATCGCTAGAAATCCACCACTTTGTTTCTTACTTTTATTAATTGTTTTTAGTTTAATTTTTTATTTTCATTTTAATTGCATTGTTTATTTCACTTATTCTCAATTTTATTGTCGTTTTTGGATTTGTTGGTATTTTATTTTCTTAGTTAGTTTTTGTTTTAGTATAGGAATTCTATTGAATTAAAGTAAATCGATAACAAATAAATAGTCCTCGTGGGATCGACAACCCGAACTCAAATGTCCACTTTTATTACTTGTTACGATATCGTACACTTGCGATAATCTCACCAACAAGTTTTTGGCGCCGTTGCCGGGAACTATTTTAATTTATTATTTATTTATTTTGATTTTTATTATTCTTAACTTTTACATTTATTTATCTTTAGTTTTTAGCATTTTGATTCATAATAAACAAAAATAATAATAAAATAATAATAAAAAAAAAAACTTTTAAAATTCTATTCTTTTCCTTTTATGCTCTATTCTCAAAAAGGAAATCTTCTACCATTCGAACCAGAAATTGAAAAATTATTTAGAGAACGACGTAGAGAACTACAAAATTTGAACCAAATGGCTAATCCTATTAATCCAAACGAAAACTTTGAACTTGAGCTAAATGCCGCTGCAAGAGCTCTTACTCCTAATGCAGTACTACAAAACAACCAACAAAATGTACAAGATGACAATGTAGGAGACCTTCCTATGGGTCAATTCTTGACTCCTGTTGCCACTGCAAACCGTTCTAGTATATTATATCCGCCTTTTGGAAGGAATGACTTTCAATTAAAAGCAAATTTAATAAACTTTTTCAGTAATAATCTTCAATTTTTTTGAAAGGCACACGAGGACCCCAATGCTCATGTTGCAAGATTTGGAAGAACGTGGTAAAATTTTCAATTTCAAGGCATAAACGATGATGTCATTCGTTTGAGACTATTTCCTTACACTTTAAGAGATAGTGCATTGGAGTGGCTTGATTCTGAACCTGAATTTAGCATAGTTACATGGGATGACTTAGCTAGAAAATTCTGTAACAAATATTTTTCACCCGCTAAAGTAGCTAAACTAAAATTGGAGATATCTACTTTTCAACAACTAGACGGTGAGAGTTTTCATGAATCTTGGGGTAGATTTAAGGATCTTCTTAGAAAATGCCCATATCATGGATTTAATAAAGGCCTTCAAGTTCAATACTTTTACTCTGGGTTGTCACCACAATACAAATCCATAGTGGACTCATCAGCTGGTGGGTCCATTACCAATAAATGTGTCAACCAAGGATGGGACTTGGTGGAACTCATTGCAAAAACACACACCATGTTCCCATCTGAAAGAGTAGTGCACAAGAGAGTTGCTGGAGTGCATGATGTAGATGCACTGACCAGTACAAATGCCCAACTTCCTGCGCTAACAAAAAAGGTTGACGTGTTGTTTTTATATCATCAAGGAGTTCACGCTATTCAATCACCAGTAGTGTGTGAGAATTGTAGCGCGAACCATTCAACCGAAAATTGCATGTTGTTGGCTTCGAAAGAGGAACAAGTTAATTTTGTGCAAAACAATCATCAACAACAGAATGACTCATATGCTCCTACTTACAACCCTGGTTGGAGACAACACCTAAACTTCAAATGGTTTAACAATCAAAATGAGTTTAACCAACCAATGCACGAGAGAAGACCAAGTTTGGGGAAAATGTTTCAACAGCACATGCAGAAGACTAATAAAATGTTTGAACTACATCAAACAACCATACAAAATCATTTGCTGCACTTAAGGGGCTTGAAAATCAAATAAGTCAAATCGCTCAACAACTGTCTGAGCGAGCACCTGGAACACTTCCAAGTAACACAGTTAAAAATCCAAGGGAGCAAGTCAACATGATCTCTGCAGTAAAGATGGGAAAAATCTATGCTCTAGCTTTTGAGGTAGCTGTTGAGGATGAATCATACATTCCCGCAGAGGAATACTTTCCACCAAATGGATATGTACCTCTAATCCCTTTCCCTCATACACTGCTAAGAAATAGGATACAGAAAGATGTTTAGGCTGTCAATACCAGAAATGGTGTTCAATTGCCCAAAACACGTGAAGAAAGACCTGAGAGGGAAGACAAACAAGTTGTTGGAGAAATAGAGAGTAAATCTGAGGTACCTAATCAGTCAACCAAATCTGAAACTCAAAAGAAAGAAGAAGAATCAAATGAAAAAGTACGAAATCATGTCAAAACTTATGTCCCACCAGTCCCATTCCCCCAACGTCTGCAAAGTCACAAAATGGATAAGCAGTTTAGTAAATTTCTGGAAGTATTCAAGAAATTGCATATTAACATTCCATTTGCAGATGCTTTGGCTCAGATGCCAGCTTATCTCAAGTTTATGAAAGAGATGATTTCTAAAAAAAGAAAGTTGAGGGAATCTGAGACTGTATCCTTAATTGAGGAGTGCAGCACAATTCTACAAAATAAATTGCCTCCAAAACTCAAAGATTCAGTGAGTTTCTCTATCTCTTGTGATATTGGAAATTTCAAGTTTGATAGAGTTTTGTGTGATTTGGGAGCAGGTATCAATTTGATGCCTCTCTTAGTTTACAAGAAACTTGGATTAGGGAAACCTAAACCAAGCAAAATCACATTACAGCTGGCTGACAGATCTGTGAAGCATCCATATGGTGTCATTGAGGACATTTTAGTTAAAGTGGATAAATTCATTTTTCCAGTAGATTTCGTGATTTTGGATATTGAAGAGGACAATCAAATGCCACTTATTTTTGGTAGACCTTTCCTAGACACGGGACGAGCTTTAATAAATGTTGAAAAGGGGGAGGTGATCTTAAAGGTTCAGGATGATCAAGTGACTTTCAGTGTTACTCAATATCCTAACAAATATTATCAGACAGAAAGTTGCTTCAAACTTGAAAAAGTGGTGCAAGAACTTGGTAATAATTTGAAGTAAGAAGAAAAACCAGGTGGCACTCAGATCAACAATAAAGAATTCAAGAAAGTGCGCAAAAATGTTGAGAAATGCAAGGCAGGAAATTGCAAGGAGAGAGCAAGGCATCACGAGCATCCTTTAAGCCACTATAAGAAAGTTTGCAAAAAGTCGAGCTTTAGACTATAAACGGAGCGCTTATTGGGAGGCAACACAATTTTCTTTCCTTTTTATTTATTTTACTTTATTTACAGCTTTGTAATTTTAAATTTTTAAGTAGTACTTGCATTTTATTTTTATTTTTTTCTTCTTCTTGGAGTTTTTGTAGTTAGCATCCCTAGCACCAATTCATTTGATTTCATCTTCAAGTGCATTTTTAGTTCTAATTCATACATCATCCATGAGCTTATAATTTTGCATCACATTGTTTAACCTCATTGTTCTTATCACATCAAAAACAAATCATATGCATGATTTTGCACGCTTTGAGGAATTATGCAAGATAATTGTAACGTTCATGATGGTCGACCATGTCCGAAAATTCAAAAATTTTGCTATGTTTTAGTTGGGATTGTTTGTGTTGATCTATTTCAATGGTGTGTATGATTCTAATGTTATTTATTTTTCACTTGCGAGGAACACACCACTTGTAACACTTCCAACCAAACATTGAAATACAAGAAACGGGTCGAAATCATTCAAGCGAGTTCAAAACCAAGCTTCAAGTTATCAATCCGCTCCTCTAAACCTGAGAAGTACCTAACTCCTCTTTTATGTATTGTTAGCAATTGATATATCTTTTCTTTTAACATTGAGGACAATGCAACTTTCTAGTTTGGGGGGTGGTATCTCATTTCTTCATCTTGTTCATTCGATACCTTGTTTTTGAGATTCATTAAAAAAAAAAAAAAGAAAAGAAAAATGGTGAAAATTTTGAAAAACTTTTGTTGATTTATTTATTACTTATGACATTATTTTAATTGACTTTTGTGCTTTAGTTAGAAAATTTGGACAACATGTGAATTAAAATTTTTCTTGACAATCATCCATGTAAGACATTAATCAAACTTGAGCACATAACCACTTTCGAATAATAACTTGTGTAGGGAGATGCTTGATACTTGTGGGATAAACTTGTGCATTTTGAACATAGAATTGACTGAAAAATTCCAAACCTTAATAAATTAGATCCCGACCTGAAATGTAGAACAAAACTACTCAAGAAGCAGTTTAGGGGAGGAAATGTCAAGTACAAGTAGGCATTGACAGATTGATGGTCTGAAGTTTTTAATGATCCATCTTTAGTGTAAGGAATTTTAATCAACAGGTATAAACCATGTCCAGCATAAAAATAGAAAAATGTTGTAGGTCTTATTCTGCTCTTCAAAAGAATTTTTGACTCGAGTAATTAAGTTCGAGGAGTTTTTCAAACTTGGTGCCCTAAAGTCGTCTGGCTTGGGAGCCATCGACCTAAAGCTCGCTACAGGGGTCAACTAGAAAGCAAGTACGGAGAGTGGACTTACACATAAGACACTAAAACATCTTTAACTTTTGTGTTTAAGCCTTTATGACTCTGGTAATTAAGTTTGAGGGGTTCTCTGAACCTGGTACCCTAAGCTTAACTGAGTTGGGAGCTGCCGACCTAAAGCTCGCTACATGGGTCATATAGAAAGCCAGTATGAAAAGTTCTACACAAAGATGTTAAAAGATAAGGACATTAAAAGAAAAAGTCGTCCAAAAAAATGATATATAAATGGTATAAGCTTTGTTGATTAAAATTCCTAATACTGGAATGTGGGATTGGAGATGAATTATTCTTGGTCTGTCGTGCATACTTGTCGAATCCTAACTACCTTGTGTGGAAAAACGCAATTTATACATGTTTAGAAACCACATCAATAGGAAAGACCTTGGGATATGAGAGAAAAGTATTAAGGTTGTGATCATCCATGAGAGTGTAAGAAAAATAAAAGGAAAATCATTATTGACCACATAGGATTCGGGCTTATTTCTGCATGACTAGTCACACAGTGTCAAGTATATTTTTACATGAATTTGCATTCGATTTTTGGCTATTCACACACACACACGATGAAGTTGAGCATTGGATGAATAAAAATAATTTTTGTTGTTCATATTCTTCTCTAAAGTGAATCGTCATTTTGGATTATTGAAGTGCATGGTAAATAAATTGACAAAAGCAAAAACAATTTTTGTTTGCATTTTTATTTTATAGTTTAGTTTTATTTTTGTTCGAGGACGAACAAATATTCTAGTTTGGGGGGCTTGATAAGTGTATTTTATACACTTATTTATTTGTCATAATTAGAATATTTTTTTGTTTTTCGTGAATAAATTTTACTTCGTTTGTGTTTATTTTCATTATTTCAAATTTTTATCTCAAAATCGAGAAAATGAGGAATTGAAGCAATCACACAACAATTGGATGGAAAAACTCAATTTTAGATGCAATTGAAGACAAAAGCTAAAGGACCGAGCGTGTAATTAATTCAAGGACCAAAGTGAATTGTTTGGAATAATTGAGGATTTAAAGTATAAGTTAGGTATATATAATTGAGCTTCTTTAAACCCAATTAATATGACTTATTTGGCCCAATAAGTATAGGTTGCTGGGAATTCTTTGGGAATATATATTCACAGCCGAGAGTAATTGAAAAGGGGAGTGCTGCTTGGGGAAGAAAGGCTGGTCAGTTGAGCAACAAAGGAAAGTGCCGGCTGTGAGAGAATAAAAAGTTAGGCAGCTTTGGTTGGAAAAAGTAGTTGGTTGGCTTGGGTGGAATTAATGTTTGGAAGTTAGGGATAAGAGATATATATACACACACAGAGGAACTCGGCGGCTGAAGGCTGGGTATTGGAGGACATTGCTGGGTGGAATACTTTGGGAGAAGAAACGGTAGGCTGACTTGGGAAAGGAAGATGCATGGTTGAAAAAAAAAATATATATATATATATATATATACTCGGCTGGTGCAAGGGAAGGTCTCGGCTAGTGATATTGGTGGTGCGAAGTGATGCCAATTCTTCAACCCTTCAAACTTCGGGTTTTACTTTCGTTATTTATTGCTTTTTATTCCAAAAACATGAGTAACTAAATTTTAAATCGGGATTGACGATGTTGATTTAATGTTTCTTGTTTGATTTTAATTCTCAAGTTGGTGCTTTTATTTCATGTATTGATTTTATTATTGCGTTTAATGCTTGAATTGCTTGATCACCAATTCATGATTTAATGGTTGTTTTCATAATCCGAGATGTGAGTTAACAATTTGATCACGTAATAAAATTCGGAAATTTCAACAAAAAGATAGAGATATGAATTTGTGGTTGCATGTGATCAATTATAAATTCTTAGGAAATTTAATGCATTTAGCTAAGGAGAACTCCGACCCGCTGTAGAGATACATGGTTGACTTAGTTAAATAAGTCTAATTTGAACTCGAGAGAGGTAAATTAGATATATGCGTGAATTCGACCAAATACAATTTTAAAAAACAACTTGAGATGAGAAATTAAGTTAGAACGTTATTTCGAAATCATTAGTCCCGATATTCATTCAATTACTAGAAATCCACCACTTTGTTTCTTACTTTTATTAATTGCTTTTAGTTTAATTTTCTATTTTCATTTTAATTGCAATGTTTATTTAACTTATTCTCAATTTTATTGTTATTTTTGGATTGGTTGATATTTTATTTTCATAGTTAGTTTTTGTTTTAGTTTAGGAATTCTATTGAATCAAAGTAAATCGATAACAAATAAATAGTCATCGTGGTATCGACAACCCGGACTCAAAAGTTCACTTTTATTACTTGTTACAATATCGTACACTTGCGATAATCTAACGAACAGGGATGAAAGTTAAAATCAATGTAATAAAATTCATATATGACATAAAAGACTTTATATTATATTATATTATCTTTTAAAATAATTTTCGGTGTCTCATACCTTCACTGGATTAATTTATCCTTAGAAAGAAAAGAATTTCGGGTGTGATTGTAAAGATGAAAAATGGGCGGAAAGAAAATATTTTTCGAGGAAAATATTTTCCTGAAAATTATTTTCATAAAAAATATCAATTGAAAGTTTTTCATTGATTTAATTTTTTAGATGGAAAAAGTGATAAATTTTTCAAGATTTGACATTTGATTGACATTATTTTCATGGTAAATAAAGGAAAATTTAGTTATTTTAATTTTTTTTTTTTACTTTTTTAACGTATTTGTGCTTAATAATAATAATGTTATTTTTTGAAATCAAAATAAGTCAATTAATAATAACAAAATTTATCAAATGTAAGGAAAAATCAAACTTTTCTTATCTAGAAAATATTTTCAACGTTTTGGGAGAAAATCAGGCTCGTGGAGTGATGGCTGGAAATTGTTTTCCACTTCCAAAGTTGGCGGTCAAACAAAATAAAATGTTGAAAGATGGAAAAATTTTGATTTTCCTTTGAAAAGATGGGTTCATCAAACAGGCCCGAACCAGTTTTTTTTTGGTGGAGGAGGTTAACCTTTAATTTGTAAATTCTGTACCGCAGAACAAAAAATAGTTCATCAATCAACTCATGTAACTTTGGGTGTAGGAGAAAGCTTGATCATCAATATTTCACGTATTCATCAACGTACATTTCCTTTCGTATACACCCTTTGTCCCTAAAAAAAAAAAAAGATTTTTTTTTTTTTTTATGGGTCATAAATTATATGCAATTTTTCTCGTTGAAACTATATTAATATCTTAATTTTCTAATACACTCTTATTTAATATGCATTGTTATCAACAAATATGAACTACACATTATTCAATATTGAGGTATATTTGGTAAAATATAGTAAATTTATAATTTCAACATATATTAATTAGGGGTGAGCAAAAAAATCGAAACCGATATGATCGAACTGGAACCGAACCAAAAAAATCGAAACTGTATGATTTTAAAAAAATAAAATAGGAAATCGATTTTGGAACCGGTGTTTGATCTTTGTTTATTTTTTTGAATGTCTTATAAATTGGTTGTCTTAAAACTAAAAATCAAAAGAGATTGTAACTTTTTTGGGTAAAGTGAAAATAATTAATTTCTTTTTATGAAATTTGTTATGTCTTTACCTCATTGTAACCTTTAACTTCACACATGGACTGAAATTCTTAGTAAATGAAGATAGATAGATGAGACTAACTTATTAATAAGTGAAATTGTAAATGACCACGATAGAGTTAAATAAATATTTAAATACAAATATAAAACAATTAATAATAATGCATTAAAAACTCATGATTTATTCCACAAGTTTAGTATACAAATTTATTTGTATGACTTCTTACCATGCTCGAAAAACCTTCTACATCATTTGTTTCTTATTTTGGTTTATGGATATTTTCTGTTTCATTGAGAATCTTATACTTTTTTCGGTGAAAGGATTTTCGAAATCCTTGATCTTGGTATATTTGGTAGAAGTTTATTTCAGGTTATTGGCTTGCTTCTCGAGGCCTGATACTCCTCGATAAGGCCCCAAAAAAATAATTATTATTGTAGAACCGAATTAGAACCGAAATCGAATTGTTTGGTTGTGGTTTGGCTCTTACGATTCAATGGAACTGGATGGTTCCATTTTACAAGAACTAAAAAGTATGGTTAGGTTCCGGTTCTTGAGTACTCGAACGGAATTCGAACCGAACCACCTGATGTCCACCCCTAATATTAATTACACTCCGTTCTTTTACGTAATGATTACAATTTATAAAAAACACAATTTCCCAAACTACTTTTTAATCACACATATTTTCTCTTTCCAATTTTTAACCATTGATCTACCTCGAAAACACCAAAAAATTTTTAAAAAAATTGCGGCTCACCTAGCAGAACACTCCGCTATGTTTTCTTAATATGTGTAAAAAAAAGAGACAAGCTTATCTTATAGGACGAGTGAGTAACATTTTAGTTTCATTTTTGTTGAGTTTTTTTTTATATCCAATAAATCTGGGCGATGATGTAAAACAGATGTGAGAATAATATCGACACCTCAATGGATAATTCGGCTCGATAATGACTCGGGGCAACTCGAAGTGATTTAATTAGTAGTTTCTTGTGGTCCACTTGGACGACTCAATTGTGGTAGTTATGGGTATAGTATTTGGACTTGTTACTTATTAGGTCATTGTATGTGGTTATATGTAGGACTTGGGTGTTGGATTATTGCCCCATTTATGTGGTGCCCTAGCTCAATCACTATACATACCCTCCTCATGCCCATTGTATGAGGATGTTAATTTGAATTAACTGAGAGAGGGAAGAGGGCAATCGAGTTCTTGGAGTCTTGCTTAGAAGCCTCCATTATTGTTCTTGTTCTTCCACTTCTCACATTGGAGCAACGAATGTGGGGTTATCGTTGGGTCGAGCTTGACGTCGAGATGTCGAGTTGGAGAGCTTACTGAGTCCGGAAGTGTATCGAAGTCCCAACAATTATTTCAACAATTTTAAACAGAAGTCGGACATGCTCAATTTTTATAAATGTTTATATCCCAACGAGTGTTTTGCTTATTAAAAACATTATTCAAGATAAAAGATTTAAGAAACGAAAGAATATATTTATTTTTCATCAGCATGACCTCACACGAGCAAAGCTTATTCATTTGTTTATCAACTTCTCATATGGGCTTCGTTGTCATAAACGAGTCAAAATGACGTCTTTTATTAAATTGTATTATAATTATAATTATATGGTGTTAATATATCCCCTCTACATAAAAGAGGGGATAAATTTACTATTCAAAATCTGTCAATCCCTTTTCACACTTGGTGGTTCATTACTATTCATTAACTGATTTTTTTTCATTTTTTTTCTCTCTTTATTTTATTTATTTATTTATATAATGTCACAAAAAAAATGCAAGAAAACCTGAGTGAAGATGAAAACAATATCAAGAGGCTAAATAACACATTTTTTTCTATTCACGCAAGAAAATTAAGAGGATAAATTGTAACTTTTATGTAGTCTTAATTAATTGTTATATGATACTATACAGTCTTCTATGATTTAATATGTCTCTTCTGCTAATAATTCTTTATAGAAAAAACATAATATGATTATATTAAGATTCAGTTAATTCAATGACGCTAAATAATACAACAACTACACATTTCTCGTACGGAGTACGATTTTTCACTAGTTATTATAAAATTATAGACTATTAAAGAATGAACGTTTTCGATGAGAATGTCGTTTTGCCAAATTTAACAAGGGACCTTACTTTATTTAATACTTCATCTATCAAGCGAAGGAATGACAACGAGACGGATTCGAGGCGGGGATGTCAATCTGTGTCTCCGTCCTGTCGGAGATTTACCATCCCCATTCCCGCCATGTCCTTGTTCGGATGGGGACGAGGCAGGGATGTCCATTATCTCCGTTTAATACTATATATATATATATATATATATATATATATATATATATATATATATATATTGTCAATTAATATTTTTTTATAATCAGTCAATTAATATTTTTTTATAATGATTATATAATGTTTTATGATTATTTTACAAAATTCTCGCTTAATAGTTCTAAATAATTATTAACATTAATAAAAAAACTCATGATAGCTTTTATAAAGTAGTACAAGTTTAATTATGTAAAGAAACATGTGTGGAGAGAATGAGATGAGACTTGAGAGTAAGGATGTGTAGTATAGAGTTGAAAAATAGAGTTTAATTTTGAAATTATATAATTGGGCTAATTTGTGAAACTTTTAATTTGTTTGAATTTTTTTTAATTGAACTTATTAATCGAGAAAGATTTTGGGGTGGGGATGGATAGCAATTCCCATCCCCGCTCCATCCCCGGTCAAGGTTTGAAATAATATGATTTGTAATGATAATTTTTTAAAGAATGTATTGTTAAAAAGTAGAAATTTTATTATTATTATTATTATTATTATTATTATTATTATTATTATTATTTTATTTATTTATTTTTGTAAAATTTGTGTTCGAAATGAGTTTTGGAAAAAAATAAGACTTTGATTAAAAAGTATGAAATAGGGGCCAATGACCTATTTGGTAGGGGGCAAGAGCCTGCTTGGTAAATGATATTTTTGAAGAAATTTGAATTTTTTAAAGAATGTGTGGTTGGAAAGATGTTGAAAAAAATGTGAAAATGATGGATCTCCATAAAAATGTATGGTTAAAAATGATTTTTAGGAGGAAGTTTTTCAAAAAATCTGAGACCGCTAAGAAATGTATATTATGTGATTGAGAAAATAAAATTTTCATTCTTCCAAATATACTCCTATTCAATATTCACTCACTTATTAATCTAAAACCCAATAATTAGCCTTTAATTATTGTTGGGACAAGATGAACATTAAGTATCCGTTTGGTAAAAGAATCTTTATTTTGTTTATAAACAATACAATTTTATGAACCAATTTAACCTCACACATTTTCTCTCTTCAATTTCAACTATTATTTTTTACTTCAAAATCATAAATAAACAGCTTTATAAACCAAATAGTATTACGAAACGGCTGAAAAATGAAAATTTCACCCATTTTTCTATCTTTTCCTCGTTTGATAGGTAAAATTTGCTCATCCAAATATTTTTCACATTTGCTAGCAAGTGATGTGTTTTCATGCTTTTTGTGGAAAAGTTTTTTTTTGATAAGTTTGATAATTTTTGCTGTTATTAATTGACTTCTTTTTAAAAAAAAAAAATAATAAATTTAACATTACTATTATTAACTACAAATGTGTGAAAAATAAAAAAAAATCCACTTTTTCCACATAGAAAATTAATTCAATCACACTTCGAATTATTTTTTCCATGAAAATTATTTTCAAGTAATTCAATTCATGGAAATTATTTTATTTTCACCCATTTTTCACATGTTCAACCAATCACAGCCTAGTTCTTTAATTTTTTGAAGCAACAAGGCAATTTATGTTTTTCTAATTTAAACCCACTTTTTCTAATATACAATTGATTTATGGAATGAAGTATCTAGTGGATGAAAATTAAAATTTAAAAAACTAATTGGCATATTAAACTTTTAATTTGACCCCACGCTATTTTAATTAAATGCCTAATCAATTTATGTAATTTTTCATAACATTTTAAAAAGTATAAGTTTATTTGAATTAACAAAACACATTAAATAATGACATATTAAGAAATAAGAAAATCAAATATACACTCAACAAAGTAAGTAGACTACTCCATCTGTCTCGTGGAGATAAAATTGTATTTCTTATTTGTCCGTTTCAAATTAAGTTTTCATTTTTAATATGCCCTTATTTAATGAGCTTTGTTATTAATGAATAAATAAATATTGAATAATGTAAATTAAGAAAATTGAGTTTAAAATTTACTTTTTCAATCACATTAATTGATATTTTTTAATTTATGTGAAAATGAGTGTAAGCGTATCTACACAGGACGAAAGAAGTATAATTTAAAATGAACAAATAAGAAATACAAGTCAATTTTTACGAGACTAAGGAAGTAATGCATAAGGCATATGCAAAAGTGGTTTTTGCTCACAATATTGTGGGCTGCTGGGAAGCAAGATATCATTATTTTGATAAATAATTAAATATTAATGTGACAACTGATGATTTGCTACAAATTGTACGTATCTATGACGAGTTGTGTCCATTCCATTTGTTTGTTTGTTAAGCTTAGCTCACAACAAACTAAAAGAGACCGTAAGAAAATTATTAAAATTTTATCAACTTCACATACCTGAAAGTGGAATTTCACGGAAAACAATTTCGTTTGTGTTGGGATGCAAACAATCCCACATCGATTGTGAGAAAAAAAATAAACCATCATATAACACAAATGAGCTACTCCACCCATTAACAATTGATTTTGGATTGAAACCTCACTTGAGCCTGGGGTTTGGACTTGGGATTGAGCAAAAATTAAAATATTCATGATCCCAACAAGTGGAATCAGAGCCGGAAAGATTGTTTGGTGGACGCACGATCGAGTGGATGTACGCGACTCCCTAACAACGACAAATGAATCGAGATGATGAGTCTCAAGATGAAAAATTCCTGTGGTTTCTCACGAGATGGAAGATCCATGGTAACATAATGTACATCGACTATGGTGGATTATCTCGGTGAATGGTGATCTCCCTGAACATGAGGAGATGTGATAGGATTTATCTTGAAGGAGGGTTAGATGGGCCGGTGTACCTCGTGGGCCTTGTTTGAGGGAGGGATTGTTGGGATGCAAACAATCCCATAACCCCACTTGGGCCTGGGGTTTGGGCTTGAGATTGGACAAAAATTAAAATATCCACGGTCCCAACAGTTTGATTGCAATTTTGTTGAGTGTAATTCATTTTTTGTTTTGTCTCGATTTTCATTTTTCATTGAAAACTATGAAAATATGTTTCTTGAGTTTAGTTGAGATTTCATATTTAACGTTTATCATACTTTCAAATATGAATTTCATTGTCAACCAAACACATCCAAAATTTCTGAATTTATTTTTTAATAATTCAATTTTATGTAACTTTCTTTCCACCTAATTTTATGCTTGCAATCGACCGGACATTTATAGAATTTTCTACCTCACATTTGATCAACTTTTAACAAAAATTGCTAAAACTTATGTAAAATTTTTGTCACACAACCCGTAGACTACATAGTACATGAAATGTGATAAAAATTTAGAGCGGAAGCATGCTCCAATTTTGACTATGCACGGCTATTATATGGCACGAGATTTTGAACATGAAGAATCCAAGAAAACTAATTGATGCAGACTAAGTTTTGGTAATTTCCACGAACACTGAAATTCTCCAACGACGATCCTTCTTCAAAGGCCTTACCTGAAAAGTGCGGGACTTTACCTTCGTTTTAATTCCAACGTGAGAATCAATGAAAAGATGAAGAAGATATATGAGAATAATCAACCAATATTCTTATGAAAAACATACCTTGACCCTTCGGGAGTGAGAGTATTTATATATGTAGCATTTCCGCGGTTATTGGGAGCAAACATTGTTATTAATTCACTAATAATCGCCCATTAAGGAAGAATAGCCGCTATTCAAGGGATAATGTCCATCCATTAAGGCGTGATAACCGTTCATTAATAACAGAATTACCATGCGAATAGGATTTCCCTCTTGCAATGTGTCAATAATTAATTGGATGATATAATCGATCGTGTATCGTAGTCGGTGATTACATAATTCGATCACGAACAAAATGATCGAATCAAATATCTGAAGGTCATACGGCATGTGCTTATTTTCATATGTATCACTAATAAAATTCAACAATTTATATTGAGAAAAAAAAAAAAAAAACAGATCGAATATTGAAAGAAGGAAGAATGCTTTAGAGGCATTCTAATAAAGTTTGATTTAATCCTTCATTGCTTTTAATTCTTTAAAAATCACTTCGCATATATATATATATATATATATATATATATTTAACTCCACATTCTTGGGGGGGGGGGGGGGGGGGGGAATCATTTTTTTCATGATTAATAAATAAAGAAACACTTTTCAAAGAAGAAAAATCTTTTAACGAGACGTGAGCTTATTGGCTTGGGGCAATAATTGTAAAAGGAAGAAAATCTACTGGCTTAGATTCTTCAAAATTGTACAATACTGTGACAAGACATTCAGGAATACCCTGGAAAACACAAAAGATGACGACAAGAGTACGATAAGGGACAATCAACCTAATAAAAACAAACTATTTCGGAAACCACGGCGTCCGTTCCCCCAGATTTTGTATGTGGTTTATCCTTCAATTGCTGCTAGTTTTGCAAATAAACAAAATTCCGTTTGATAAATTTTTAAATTATTTATTTATAGAGAGAAATAATACTTAATTTCACGTTAATAAATAATAGTTCCAAATGTGATTTCAATTAATCATTGATTTTGATTGAATTTATAAAATAAAATTTTACGAAAAGGATTATATCTACCATACTAGAAACATAATGAATGCTCTTTGGTTATTTTTTTTTTTAAAAGTTAAACTTGTTCACCACTGACATTTTGCCTCCGTGTAGTAACACTGTTTGGTTTATAAACTAATTTATTTATAATTTTCAGGTGAAAAAATAGTAGTTAAAAAGTGAAGAGATAAAATATTTATGGTTAAAAAGTGATTCGAGAAATTGTATAATTATACCTGTTTATAAACCATTTTTTTGTATTTACCGAACACATGCTTTAAATTTTTAAACAAGAAAGTTAAGTCCCTGTTCTGTTTGCTGTTTTGAGGTCGTTTTCTGTTTTTATTTTCGAAAACGCTAAAAACGCGTTCTCTTTACCATTTTCGAAAACGCATTTTGGAAAACAAAAAAAAAAATTGTACACAAAACGGAAAACGCCCGAAACATCGTTTTGGGCGTTTTGTGTGTATTTCGACAAAAAATGTCCAAAACGCGGAAAACGCGTTTTGGGATTTTTTTTTTTTTTTTTTTTTTTATAGAATTATCTTAACTTAGAACTAAGCTTAATATAAAGTTTTTATTTTTTTATTATTTTTTTAGAATTATCCTAGTTTGGAATTAAGCCTAAATAAAGATTTTTTTTTTTTTTTTTTTTTTGAGAATTATTCTAACTTGGAACTAAGCTTAAATAAAGTTTTATTAAATTCAATATCAACATTACAAAAAAAAATTAAGTGAGAATTCTTATTATTATATTTCAAAAAATGCACCAAACTGCATGGAATCGAAATGTACCAAACACGCAAAACTCTACTAAACAAAGCTAAATCTACCAAAAAAGAGCAAAATTTCACCAAGATGCCTAATCTAATACCAAAAGCGCGATATGTACCAAATTGTGAGATGTTTCAAATTGTGCCCAAGAAATTTACCAAAATGCGCAAATAGCTCTAAAATTTACGAAAACAATGCCAATTGTACTGTGCTAACCAAGATGTGTGAAATGTTAAAAAATGCTTCAAAATGTACTAAAATACACTATATATACCAGAATTCACCAAAATATACAAAATGCATGATATCGACCAAAATGCGCAAATCGTACCAGTGTGCGAATGTACCAAAATACAAGAAAACAAACCAAGTTAAATGAAATTTATCAAAATGCACAAAAATCTACTAAAATTCTAGAAATGTACCACATGAGAATTGTAGCAGACAAGACCTATGATTAATCCTAGAAATGTGCCTGAATCAAATGTGGACTGATTACTCCACAAGGTCAAGATGACTTTTAAATTTATTTTGTTTAATCAAACTCTGTATGAGTAATTAGAGTTACATGTATTATGGAAGTAATTTGGACTTGAATATTATGTTATTAATTTCTTATAATATTTTTTTGGAGTTGAACATTAATGACATTATTATTTGGTCCAAAAAAAAGTTAAACAATATAGATTGTTTAATATAATTCAGAAGCAAATTCATTGAAAATAGTATAAGTTGTATTCTGCAAAATTTCTAACAGAACGTGTTTTCCAGCTTTTCATTTTAAAAAACAGTTTTCAGAAATGACAAACAGAACACGTTTTCAGCAACATTGAAAATAAAAATAAAAACAGGAAATACAAAACATTTTTCAAAATGAAAATACAAAATAAAATACAAACAGAACGCCACCTAAACATTTCCAAATTCTAAAAAGATTGTTGCAATTGGAGAATCAAAACAAAAAATTCTAACATGTTTGGGAATTTTTTGTAAACCATTTAAAATAGAAATTAATATTGGATAGGTTTATTTATATTGTGCTTATGGATCAATCGAAATGCGTTTAATTGATCGTTTATAAACAAATTATAAACATGAGTAAACATAAGCAAAGTTTGTGAACCAATTTCAGGTGGATTGCGGAGATTGTTTGAAAAAGTTTTTAATAAAAAATTTAACTAATTTTATAAAAATTGATAAAATATCTCTTGAAATTTAAATTTGACCATGGATATTGATGTTATAAACAGTGCGTTTGGCAGCCTATGTCGCCAATTTTTTTTGTTTTTGTTTATTTTGATATTTTTTAGGTAGACTTGTGGTTGAAAATTGATCAGGGAGAAAATGTGTGAGGTCAAAAAATAATTTGGGAAATTGGGTTCTTTATAAATTAATTTATAAATTATAATCATTGCGTAAAAGAACGATGTGAAAGTTTGTAAATGATTTTAAATATAAAATAAAATATTTGGTACCTATCATTGGTATAGTTTGGAAATGACATTGATAGTATTGGCATTGTTTTCCTAATATCGAGAATTGATTGTTCTACGCTCCTTCCTTCGTTTCGTTTCGTTTCGTTTTATTTTTTCTAGGGTTGTTACAGAATTTTTTGCATTCTACGTAAAGCAGGTGAAACATTTCGATTTTATACTTGCATTTATCATAAATTAATTTATATGGTTTTGATCTTATGTATTTTTCTCATTCATTATTTACTAATAGGTCTCTTTTAATAGTTTGATCTTATAATTAGCGCTATGAAATTTTATTTTTGACAAAGAAAAATCTTGTCTGAAAAATTTATTATGGGTTCTTTCACTAGAATAATCGTCAAGAAAGTTTGCAAATTGAAAATTATCGTCATCCAAAAGTTTTTTTTTAATTTTTTTATATTTGAACAATAGAATTGTGAGAGATTTATCCCTAATTTTAATTTTAATTAGTATTTGAAAAAATTAATATTCTGTCGATTTCATATTTTTCATCTCAGCGCTTTGATAAGGATGCAAAGTAAATTGAAACCAAGTTAATAAAAGAAGCTAAGAAAATTAAACTTCAAGTACCAAATCATTTTCTTATATCGTTCTGAATTTTTTTTCTCTTGTCGTAGTAACCACGCTTAATTACATGTAGTTCTTCTAGTAAATTGACCGATCATTAATGCCTTATCAACAAGTGCACTTAGTACAAGTAGTTCTTCTGCTAAATTCGTTGATTGAGGTATCGTCAACAATCACAGTAAGTACTTACTCTTGTTTGGTACAAATTAATATTTAAATTTAATTAATTTAACTCAAAATCAACAATTAAAATCAACTATATATATATATTTTATGAGACCCACAACTTTTCAATCACACATCTCTCAACTTTTATTGAAATTTACTAAATATTTTAATTTAATCTCCACCAAATAGGAACTAAGTTTTACAAGCAGTTCAAGTAAATTCGTCGATGAACGCATCATCAACAATCACATTTAGTACAAGTAGTTCTTTGGTAAATTAATCGATCAATGAATCGTCAACAATAATTTTAAACGAGTAGTTCTTCTAGTAAATCGATCAATATTGCATCGTTGACGGTTTCCGACATCCATGATTAGTGTTAATTGGGTCATTAGCCAGTCAAACTAGTCATGATTAGTTAATGCTTGGATTCTTCTTTGTCTTATAATAATTATTATATGTTTGTATCATATAAACTATTTAGGTACAGTCTTGATGTTTAATAATGTAAAGCAGATTTAAAGGAAGAATTCTTTTAACATTTTTATATTACAAACTTGGAACATTTGTAGACTTGACAGCTTATAATAATGTGACCCAATGAGTTTCTAACACTTGTTTTTCATGTGATATATTCACGTGATTTTTTCCTATTTATCCTTAAAATGTGTGTTTTTTCAGCAAATTTCACCTACCAAATTTTACATACCAATGGATTGTTGATTTCATTTATTACCTGCATTTTCTTCCTTTAAATAGTTAGCTGCACTCACGCAACACTGACGTATTCAACGAGTTTACTTAAAGAACGACAATCTTTAAGAATTTCAAATGATCGAAAAAAAATTCAATTGTTTTCAAGCACAAATTATTCCAAATGTCAAGTCGAGCTTTTTCACTTCTCGATGTCATTAAAGCATACATATAAAATTACACTAATGCGCGAATTGAACCACTATATACCGGTAACATGTCACAAGATGGTCCAGACTACTAATTAAGAGAGTAGAAATCTATTTTATCTTGTACAATTTGTTATAGTGTTTGGTGCTTTATCAAAGAAATGATGGCAAGCTATCAAATCATGAAATTTACTCAACTATTATCAACTCTTTCTTTAAAGATCAGTCTCTCTCAACCATGACAAATATTAGCAGCCATTAATCACACAAGAAAAAACAATAACAGGTACATGTATAACATGGCCTGATAGATTTTTATGATTCCACTGAGAGAATCGATTAACTGACCATGCTAGAATTAGGGTTTCCATGCATAGATGATGATATGAAATAGAGGTGTCAACAGTATAAGATCGTTCAACTCGAGTATTGATGTACGATTCATGAAATTAATTATAGGCTACCTTAATTAATCACTCTTACAACATCTGTTTACGTCTTGTCTCGCACGTACGTACGTCTAGCTCTTCATTTAGCCTATCTGTTTTTTAACACAATCATTACAATAAACTAATTTATAAACAAAACAATTCACAAACAACTTTTTAATCCCGCATATTTTCTCTCTCCATTTTTTAACTATATATTTTACTTCAAAAATATAAATAAACAAATTTATAATTGTTAGCGTTATTGAACAAAGCTATTGAAAGAGAAGGGGATCAAAATTATAAGTATACCAGCAATCAGGTGCACGTTAACGTGCACCGTATCGTGCACGTCTAGAGTGCACTGTTCTGAAAAAAGTGTACTGCACTTGCACAATAAGGTGCACGTCTGACGTGTACCAGATCAGTTCTGTACCAGCAAAATAATAAAAAAGCTAACAATTAATGGTCTGTGATGCTAGCCCTATCCTTTTCATTTCCGAAAGATTAGTGGGTCAAAACCCTGCTGGGAAGTATATATATGTAATGCGTAGGTGACAGAGATTATGAGAAAAAAGCAGATTCTATCATAACTAATTACATGCTCTAGGTATTACGTTTACACGTACAAGACATACTTTGTATTTAACTACCATTTTCATCAATATAATCATTCATATTCATTAATTGCTCATAAATAACTCTCTCTCTCTCTCTCTCTCTCTCTCTCTCTCTCTCTCTCTCTCTCTCTCTCTCATTAATCACTATTACTATTACTATAAAATTTATTTTAAAAAAAAATGTTCATGTATCAGACTTTTAATTGAAAATAAATCCAAGTTGTGTCATGTGTGTCAGTAAACATGCTGAAACCTATAAATACTTTAGTTTACTGCTATTTATTAATTGTGCACATTTGAACTTTCGATTGAAAATAAATCCAATTTACACGCGAATGAAAATTATATTTATATAGATTTAATAAACTTTTAAATGAGACTGGACAAATGTTATATATACTAAATCTGCCTCCATGTTCTTGTAGCACTTCTTTGGCATTTGAGAGAGAGAGAGAGATGGAGTTTAGTATTCTTGAAGAGTTAATGGCTCCAAGAATAGAAAGTTGGGCCACTTTTCCTAATGAACTTAATGAAGTTTTACCTAATGTTTGGAGCTTTTCAACTTCTGAAAATCAAACCCCAGAATTCGAAATGTCAAATCCTTCACTTTTTGGAGAATTTAGCCATCGATATCCCTTTTATGAACCCCAAACATTTCTCGATAATTTCACAGTCCCACAATTTACTTCTTCTTCTTCATACAATTATCAGAATGAAAATCCAATGCCAATTCAAGAAGATTACACTGCAAATCTTGAAAACGAAGGTTTTGGCTTTCTTGACAATGCCGGCCTCAATGGTTTCCAACATGAAACCTCGAGCAGCTTTAAGGTTCAAACCTCGGAAGCTCCAAACAATGTCGACATTTCAAATGCAGTTTTCTCTACGGAGAGAAAGAACAAATCCAAGAAGGCTGATGGCCTTCCCTCCAAGAATCTAATGGCCGAAAGAAGGCGAAGGAAGCGACTAAATGATCGTCTTTCCATGCTTCGATCAATTGTCCCCAAGATAAGCAAGGTAAATTATTGAAGGTCGACTATGTATATTATAAATCCCAACATTTTTTTTTTTTTAATAATTAATACTGATAATATACGATTTTTTTATTAAGCAGATGGACAGAACATCAATTCTTGGAGATACAATAGATTACATGAAAGAGCTCCTTGATAAAATTAATAAGCTGAGGGAAGAGGAGGAAATAGATGAGAATATGAATCAGATGAACTTGAAGGAGGCTAAGCCAAGTGATGATCAAGTACTAGTTAGGAACCCTTCAAAGGTAATATTTCAATTAACAATCGATTTATTTATTTATTTCCCTGAAATGCTATGTGGTGTAATACTTAATTTTAATTTCGAAATTTCAGTTTGATGTAGAAAGGAAAGATGAAGATACTCGTGTCAATATATGTTGTACATCAAAGCCGGGATTATTGTTATCAACTCTTAGCACACTCGATGCGTTAGGCCTCGATATTCAACAATGTGTTATCAGCTGTTTCAATGATTTTTCATTGCAAGCTTCCTGTTACGAGGTTAATAAATAATTCATCTAATTATTACATTAATTCGAAAAATACGTAATTAATCTGTTCGTATAAAATTTTCAGGCCGACGAGCATCGTTCATTCATGAGTTGTGAAGATGTTAAGCAAGCATTATTTAGAAATTCTGGGTATGGAGGAAGGTGACTGCACAAACTATGAATGGATTATTAGAACACAAGAAGGTGAAATGTATGTTTTTTTTTTTTGGCTGATTTTTATATTTTAATTAATAACGCTGTCCTTGTTAAATATTCATTGATTAGATCTAGGTTTTTTTGTATTTTCTGTTCCAGTGCAATCTTTATTCCTGTATGGACCAGATATTCTTATTCATACAAAAAATAATAGTAAATTATGAAAAGGGAATGTAGTTATTATTATTATTTTTATGATGATTGTCGTATTTATTGATATAAAATATCTAGAATTAATTATATATAATAACATAACGTTCGGCGACTCCTTGTAAGCCAATTTAAACCAAAAATTTAAACTACACAATTTCTCAAGCCACTTTTTAACAATATACATTTTCTCTCTTCAATTTTAACCACATTGTACCTAAAAAATACAAATAAATTTTCTCACCTAATTAAACAGCCGCCGAACGTAGAATTAGAAGTATTTTTTACCCAAAAAAATAAAATAAAATAAAATACTTAAGGAAAATTTGTATTGTTGGTCCTTATGCCGTTGTTGGAGTATCATGTTGGTTCACGACTTTTGAAAAGGAACAAGTTAGGCTATCCACTATTTTTTTTTGTTTCATTAAATCATCATATGCACGGTCCTAATAAAAGTATGTGTCATTTAAAGTTTTCAGTACGTGTCCAAATAGAGGAAAATATTTTCAATACTCTAAGAGTATCGAACTTGGTACTCTAAGCTAATGTGGAACTATCTCCTTGCAATAGAGGTCCAAAAAATCAATTAATTGCCCCCTATAGCAAGGGCAGATCCCATTAGTCATGAGTACAATTGTGTTGCCAAGTTGAGATAAAATATGTAATTGTTGAAGTTAGACATGATAATATTTGACGAGTTAACGTAAATTTGGACGTAATCCCGGGGAGGGAGCT
Source organism: Ligustrum vulgare (assembly GCA_963555705.1). NCBI lineage: Eukaryota > Viridiplantae > Streptophyta > Magnoliopsida > Lamiales > Oleaceae > Ligustrum > Ligustrum vulgare. Next base: position 50,133,089 of record OY743176.1, on the reverse strand, counting down.
TAAAGTAGAGTGAGGGCTGGAAATCGCAAAGGAGTCGATTTCCAACCTCACTTAAATTTGGACGTTTTTGTCGTGATGGCTGATTATTTAATTACATCGAAATTTTAAGAACCAACTTATTCCATAATGTTGAGGGACTAGTAGTGTAATTTGTTGATTGACTTAAAGTATTATTCAAATGTTGGATGAGAGAACCTGAAATAATAATTACTTAAACACGACAATACATATTTGTAAATGATGACGACAATGTATAATCGGCCCATGTGATGGCTATAGACATCTACATTACATAGTAAATTCTTACAGCTGTACAATATGCATGCAGACAAGAGTGGGCAATAGTTAAGTTAATCAAATTCATTACTTTTGTTTTCCAATAATCTAATCATATGGATATTTTAAATAAAAGTTCGATCAAGATTATGGTTTAGGACATTGACTACAATGCAAAGGTTCACTTAAAATAATGAACCAATTGCTAGAAAAAGTTGGATATTGAAAATATTAAACTGATATTAAATTAGGGAAAAAAAAAAAAAGTTAAATTTTGAGTATGGTAATGTGCCATACGGTCTAATATTACAAGCCTAACATGCAAATTGAGACAGCTCATCGATTAAAGCGAAGTCCTGCCGATCATGAGATGAAATTTTGGATACCATAGAAAGTCAATTTTATTATCAATATTTTACATCGAAAATATCATTTATTTAATCTTGATAGAGTTTTGATGGAAAAATGTATTCAATCTGGAGCCTTAATTGTTTAAACTCTTAAATGAAGCAAAGATAATCCAAATCAATCTTCCCTAAGATATTCCATGAGTCATTTTTCTCGACAACCTCGCATTCCTTGCTTGCGTTTCTTGGTAGCGATAATCCATTGATTTTTTAATTTTTTTTTAATTTTTTTTCAAATATGAAATTATCCTTATAAATAATTATGTTTTAATGTATATATGTGACCCTACACCTGTACAACTAGTCAACAAAAGGAAACCAGAAATCATGGAATATAATTCCTAAAATTCTAATAGATAGCGACCTCTTGTCCTTAACATGAATTTCTGAAAAATAGTTCATGAACGTGGCACAAAAAAACACACAAGCATGATACTTCTACAAGACAGCAGAAATTCTGCCATATATTTGATCCTTTGAATCTTTGTCGTTGTACAAACCAGGCTTTTCTCAATAGATTAGACAAGCTAAAGAAAGAAAAACGTAACCAAAAATGGGACCAAAAGTCTTCAACTCTTCATCTTTCTTATAGCCTGTGGAAGAATGGCCACCCAACATTGGGCCATACAGAGCCATTTACAAATTACACCCCTAGTTGTTTGTGATTTGTCTTAATGAGCAAGTATTCAACATCTACAACAGGCATTTTTTTTTTTTTTATTTCTTACCGAAATGTAACACCTAAGATGGATTCAGGACTCAAATATAGACAATTTATACTAGATTACTGAAGCACATTATCGCTACAAATGAGATTACGGCTGATTAAAAGAGAAATTAAAAAAAATTGTCTTCAACTTCATCCTCATCGCTAAGAAAGCAGTCGTTATCAATGTCGTCAATGCTTATTCTGCTCGACTGCTGGCTTCGGAGCTGATTGATAGCTTCTTGTGTATCAAATATTAGAGCATCTTTTGCAGCTTTAATTGCATTTCCTTGTTCAAAATGACTCTTGTTTTTGTCATTTTTGCTCTTAATACACTTTCCATTCTTTAATGATGCTGCCTTTCTCCTTGCTTCCCTCCAATGTAGCTGATCTATGTATTTCTCATGTAATGCCTTGTTTTTAATCTGTTTGAGAACGGGAGGACTTAGAAAAGCTACATTGCACGAGCTCTTTAATTGAGTAAGTTGCTTCTTATGAGATGAAGAAGATATTCCCTGGCATTTTTTGAGGAAACCAAATCCTTTGTTGCTCTGTTCTGGGGTGGCAAATGCTGTACTCTCGTGAAGACATTTAGTAGATGGACTTGTTGTCTGCTCAAGAACCGTAAACAAATCTGCTTCATAATCTTGATCTGTATTCTGCTGCTTTTCTAATAGTTGTCTTACGGTCTTTTGGGCAAGAAGGCCCTTCCTCTTGCTGGATCTAAATTTTTTAAATTTTGTTTCAGCCGAATTCAGCAATTTACTTGCAGAAAGAGAGAGGGGTGATTCATTCTTTTTCTTTGCCCTTGAACGCATTCGAGGTTGAGATGGGGTCAAGTTTTCTGATTGAATTCTATCAAAACATTCCTGTGCAGATTTCCCAGGGACCTACGTAAAATTCCAATGCCGATTTAAGATCATTAATCAACAAAGGAGCATACTTCAAATCTTAGTCACAAAAAGAAAGGTAAATTTTTGTTAGTGTCCCAAATTTTAAATGAGCAATATATGCACACGCACTTGCACTTTACAAAGTCGCAACTTAGAAATCATAATAATACACTAAAAATCACAGTTTAAGTGAAGTATACACATTTATGCTTTCATGATGAATGCAGCATTATTGAAAACAAAGAGCTAGCATATGACAAGAGGAAGGTAGTTGAAGCAAGGTTGGAAAAACTAATATAATTTTTATCGTACATTCTATAAAAGTTGGGTTCACTAAGAGCTCAAAGCATCTTCAACAGATCATTTACTTATAATAGAGAGCAACGTTAAATTTAGAGATTAAAATTTGACATACATTCAACAATGTTTTCTATTTTGGCTCCTCACTTTGTTTTTCTCAAGAAAGATTTATTGCTTTCTCCTCATCTTTCATGTAAAATACATTTTTTTTTAAGTCAATGACCAATCAATTCAAACATATTAGAATAATTTAAGAAGTAAAGTACTGAAATTTGTAACTTATAAAATGCATTCATTTTGAAGTAAGAACAGTGGGGAGAGCCAAATTCACCCTTCAAACTTAATTTTAAGAGTTAGTTCTCTAAAATATAGACCATCTTGTATTTTGAGTCTCTTGGATACACTTTCACTAGGATAACGGGAGAGATCAAGACAAAGAAGCTCTACATTCATTGCAATTGGTTATCACAATCAGTTTAGTGAAATTTGGGCTGCATATATATGTAGTTGCCAATATTGATGCCAACTTGAATCATACAACATATTTTTCTCTCTGTTAATCATTTTACTGAATAAGTTGTTAAAGCATGCTGATGAAAATCATAATAGGCTTGACAGGAAGATCCATTATTCAACTCAAACAAAACTTCAACGGCATGTTCTAAGGGTTCCAAATCAAGCATGACGTGTGGAGAGAAGAATAGAGACAAAAATTATGGTCAAAGAAGACTTGGGATGCAATTAGGAATCAAAAACCCGCATGAATTATGATTCAAATTTTTTTGTCAAAGATTGAGACTCAATTTTCGTATCATAAGTGTGTCTGGTATTGTTTAAAAAGAGTTTTTTTTTTTTATTTTATAAATGAATAGTGATTTTTAGGAAAATGGATGATTGAGATTTGGTTGAAAAGTCAAATATTTTGGGCTTGATTTTTAATGAAGGTTTGAGATTAGTACTGTAGAAAAAAGAGAAAAATTTAATGAGAACCAAAGAAGGGTTAAACATTCGAATTTGAAAATTAATATTTTTGAAAGAATTGTAGCCTTTTGAGTCCTCATTCCAGCGCACTTTAAATCATTATAATCGGACATCGAAAGAAAAAGTTATGACTAAAGCATCGAGCGATCGCGCGGACATCAATTTCACAACCCGAGAGCTTTAGGAGAAAACCACGCAATAATGAGGATTATATGAGGGGTTTTTCTTCACTGTAATAGTTAAATTATTAGTTTTTCTAAATGTTTAGAAAATCGGATTGGACAGGTCGGTTCGAACGAGAAAATTTCGTCTTCAAAAAGGTCGGAAAAAAATTGGCCGGTTCAACGGGGAATCGGCCGGTTTTTAAAACCCAGTTTTCATTTTTTTTTTTTGTTGCTCTAGTTGTCTTAAGCTACTTTTACATATAATTTTATTTTCTAAATGAGTAAATATTAGTTTATTTGTAAAATAACTTGTTTTTAGAAATTTTTGTGATTTTTGGAATAATTTTTTATTTTTAATTGAAATCAGTTCGACCCCGGTTCGACTTTTTGACCAATTGTCTTTTCCGATTCGAACCGGTTTTCGATTTTCTAAACACTGGTTTTTCTTCATTGCAATGTGTTTTGCAGGGTTTTTGCTGTTTTTTCATTTTTTCCCCATTAATGTTTTAATTCCATTTTAGGCCATTAATGATGGCTACTAGCTTAATTTTCGACCCTTAAACTTAAATTAGGGGTTTTCTTCATTGTAATTGGTAGATTATTAGTTTTTCTTGTTGATTACACATTACTGAATGATTCAATAAAATTAAAGGTAATGATTCCCTTTATTTTCTTCGAACTTATCGAAGAGTGTAATTTTTTGTGGCTTTCAAAATTGAACTAATCAAAAACGTGAACAATCTTTGTGGCGTTCCGTACGTTTGGTTTTTGTTTTCGCATCTCAACAAGTCTAAGGTTTAATATACCTTAGATTGTTGTGTCGTAAGACCGGAGTCTTTATTTTACCATCTAAATTCACCTGAATTTGGAATTTTTCAGGCGTTTTTCATATTCATTCCGCGATTTCCACGTGACTTCCACATGGAATCATCACATGCATACTCAGATAACAACCAGAGGTTGAATTCCCTTCACCCAAGTAAGGGATTCAATTCTGCACTCCTTTAGAAGTTTGAAACACACGATCCCTTTCCGTGTGGTAATGTCAATGGACACATTCTAATGGCATTTTAGGTAGCTGAAAGAACAAGTGTTGAAGGAACAAAATAAAAGAAAGAAAGGGAAAAATAAAAGCCCTCCATATATTCTACCAAAGAAAATCAGAACATTTTATGCTTTCAATTAATACCCTTTACACAATAATTAATAATAATTAGCTCATGTATCCAAGTTCGACGAAACATCGTGAAAGAAATTAAAATATTTAGGGAAACTAAGAAATTATTTTAAATATTGTGCAACTAAGCCCTTGTTTGATTTCCATAGTAATTGAAAAAGTGAGTTTTGAATAGTAATTTTGGGAAATCTTGTGGTTAAATGGTGATTTGAAAAGTAAAAGATTGTAGGCTTGACTTTTTTGGATGATTGAGATTGATTGGTGTAGAAAAAAGTGGTATTTTTTATGAAATTTTAGGGGAATCAAACAAGTGCTAAGTAAGCACAGGATTAAGTTTCATTCTCTGCCGCTCTGCCAGAAAAATGAGCAGTCTTGCCATAATTAGGGGGTGGTGCTGTTAAATCTTCAACCTGATTTGCTTTTTATTTACCTCCAAAGACAGATAACAAGGGATGTCTTTGAAATTCAGTTCAAAAAGAGCAAGAATTGTCCCACCGCAAATAAAGTTATACTGCTTACACTCATCAGATTCATGATTTCTGTTCCCCTTTCAATTACTCGCCCATTCTCATCAGTTTGGCTGACTTAGATTGATTTTCTTTTAGTATTTCTCAGTCATGAGTTAACAACTGATTTAAGCGCACAACTGATTTAAGCATTATTAAGGAAAAAAAAATGTCCAGAGCAAGATTTCCTGCTAAATGTCTGATATAAAGGATCACTACGCAATGCCCTGGAAAGGCACTAGTAAAGGTCCAAACTGCACCATTTTAGTGACTACAAAGAAAAAAAAACTACCTAAAGCCCCCTTTTTGGTATTTTCTTTAGCAAACCCAACTCTACATATATTATTACTGTTGCTGCTAAAATGATGCAATTTTGGTGGCACTAAATTGCACTAGCTCCTTTTCAGTTGCATAATGACACTGCAATAGAATTGGATCCTATAAAAAGCTAAATTCTCAAAGAAGTAGCATGAAAAGCAATATGCAGCCACGAGTATTAGAAACATCAGGGATGTAAAGTAGAGATACATTACCATCCGAGCGACTTTCTTCCAAAAGTGAGGCGTTGGCTTTGCAGTAAAATAAGCTCTTTGCAATGCCAATTCTTGTTCCTTAGTCCATCCTTGAATAATACTGAGCTCCTCCTCAATTCCACTTCTACTCTTGTTCTCATGGATTGACGTCTTTCTTTTACACCCATTCCCTTTCTTTTCATCTTCTCCTCCCCTTATAGCATGGCATTCACTATCATCAAATTTACTGGTACTTTGTTTAGGTAACCCTTTCACCTTTCCTTTATCCGAACACTCATTCAAATCATTGCTGCTCTTCTCAACCTGCTCTCTAAATGTCACTCGTTTAGGACTAGGAACAATTCTCTTCTCAGTGTTACACTCAAACAAATTGACACCCAATTTAGCCTTCCCTTCATCTGATAAAACCCTTACTCTCTTACTGCAATCCCCCTTTGGAACGAAATCAGTAACATTAATACTTTTATTCCTCTTCTCCCGAGTCAAACTCCGAGTCACCCTCCTTTCTATCACATATTGCTTCCTCAAATCCACGCCTACTTTTTTCTTCATGTCAGCTCTTCCATCAGATCTAGCGTATCTTCTTGACCTGTCACCCAAAATTTCCAATTTTTTCGACACAGTATCCGTTTCATTTGGCTTCTTCGAAACTTCTTCTTTCCTTCTCCGAGTCACTCGCTTTTCCATCACATATTGCTTCCCCAAATCCACATCTTTCCCGTTGTTTCTCACATCAGCTCTGCCATCAGATATCGTGTATCTTCTTGACACATCACCCAAACTTTTCGATCTTTTTAACACGATATCTGTTTCCTTCCGCTTCTTGGAGACTTCTCCTTTCTTGATTTTGTTTGATAAATTGTGCGATGAGGGGCTAATTGTAGTGTAACAAGAATCAGGAACCCGAATTTTCCTGGATTTGGATTTTTGGGCTTCTGAGTTCTCTTGTTCGGATTGATTAAACTGGAGAAACCTCGGGGATCTTCTGAGAGCAGTTGTAGGTATTAGTTCTGTGGGCTTGGATTTTCGTTCGGGCATTTCTACAAACAAGAATTGTGCAACGTATGAAGAAATGAAGAGAAGAATAGAAGATAGAGGGAAAATATGGAAATTCAAACTTGATAGGGCTACAGCGATTCTAAGAGCCATGTGACATTGTGACCTAGACATAAAATTGCACAAATAATCCCCCAACCAGTTTAGCAATGGCAAAATGCTTCACATGTCTCGTTCGGACCAGGGTGAACACGATTTGATTTGAACGATTTATAGCAAGATTTCAAATCAAATAGTTTAAAGTGGTTTAAATTTTTTTCAAATCAAACCAAACCATTTCATTTCCTAAATCAAACAATTTTTTTTTTTGATTTTGGTATGGTTTTAAACTGCAGTTTGTCAATAAATAAATTAGTAAATTTCAAACGAGCTTAAAGATACATATTCGTCTAAAATCTTGAGTCAAAACTAGCTCAATAATAGTTGAGATAATGTTGTTACCAATCGCATGCATTGTTTTTCTTGATATTTGACATTTACTTATTTTAGCACTGACATTATATCAAAGATCATTATCACAAATGCATATTTGAGTAACTAGCTAACTGTATATATAAAAAAAAGAGTCCTGCAGGGTGCTTCAGTAAATATTGTGCTCTAACTATACATGCAAGACCAAATCACAGTAAATTTTATTGGCAATTTCTTCCATCTTTCTTCAGCTTGGAACCTAGCTACGTCGAAGAGTAGTATTTTGTTATTGCATGTGACAAAATGAAGACTATTAGATATAATCTTACTCAATTTTTTCATGCCTACGGCTATGTTTTTTTAGCTCATTCTAAACTTGGATTTTGTAAAATCATGGTTCCTCATATAAACTTTGTTCAGTTTTCTTTATTGGAGATGTGATTTAGATACAAAAGATCTTGCAAGTAGAGAAAATTATTTATGTAATCAATTCTAAATTTCAAAATTGGATGTTTGCCTTTATTTTTTATAATTTTTTAAAATTTTGCGGGTTGTGGTTTGAAATCACGATTTTGAAAATTCAAATCTAAACCAAACCGTTTAAGGCGGTTTGAAATTTTTCCAAACCAAACAAAACCATTTACATTTGAAACTGAACTGAACTGAACTGAATCGAACCAAACCAAACCAAACATTTGTTGCGATTTGGTGATTTGACGGTTTATTTGTTCACTCTTAGTTCGGACGGGGGCACGGATGAAGAATATGATTCCTAAATCCTATTTTTATTTTTGCCCCTTGTTGATATCAATTAAAATTCAGGTTTTAGTCAAAGTCAAAGTTAATAATCAATCTCAATCACATATTTTATGAGACCCACAACGTTTCAGACATATATCCCAGCAACTTTTATCAAAATTTACTAAAAATCTGATTTTAATATCTACCAAAACCCTCGTTTGAGACTCATTATTTCAAAATAATGTGGTTTTGTATTAATAAATTTTGAAGAATGTGTAGTTATAAAATAAGGAATCTTTTTTGAAATTTAATAATAAATAATTTAAATTTAAATAAAGGAGAAACATAATCAAAAATTAAAAGGGATAATTAAACTAAATAGTACTCAAATTTTAGTTAAATTTCAAACATGTCACTAAAGTTCAATCATTACACAAATTGTTACTCAAGTTTTAATTATTACTCAATATGTCATTTTGTTGACTTTCTTATCCAAAAATTAGTACTAACAGTCCCTAAAAATTTGGAAAAATTGTTCAAATAGTCTTTAACATTTTATTTTAATGTAAAAGTCCTTAAATTTTTGTCTAAATTAACAAAAGTAGTCTTTTTTTATTTAATTAACCAATATATTCTCAATTTAGATGGAAAATTTTATAACTGAGTCGCAACATTTGCAAAAGTAATATTGGGCATGTTCATAATTTTTTTTTTTTTTTATATATTTACTTAACGAAAATTAGTAGATTATTATTATTATTATTATTTTCATTAGGGTTTTATTGATCAAATTGATAAAATATCTATGAAATTGGTCGGTTTGATTTTTTCTCAAAATTACATCATCAAAACACATGAACAAACCATGCATGTTTTGGGTCAAAATATTGACCTTGCTCTTCTTTCAAAAAATTCCATACAAGAACATTGTAAGAAATTTCAGTTCTTACATATTGGTCTTGTTCAAATTGCTCTCAAGCCCTTGTTCAGACTTGGACTTGACATTCCTGTCTTGGTTACTCTTCGTGATCAAAGACATTCAAACTTCGAGCATTCGCTCTTGACCGTTCTAGAATCAAATCTAGAAAGTGGTCCAATCTTCTCAAACTGCTATCCAAATTTCACAGTCAGTCTTTTTGATAAACATATCCTTAAGACTCTCAAACTTCATGTTCAAACTAAGAATCTTAGTTTGGATGAATCAAATTCATTCGCTGTAATATACAGAGTATATTACAAACTCTTGGGGTATGAATCTCAACATTCGTGCTCTTCGTTCTTCTCCAAGAAACGAATCGCTTCTTATGGAAGTGAATGATCTTCATACTAACACCATGATTCCTAAGAGAATTCCTTGGAATCTTCAAACTAGGAGCTTAGAATGGGATATTCTAAGGGCCAACAAACCTGAGCCTCCTCCTTCATCTAATACTACTAATCAGATTCTTTCATTTCCTGATGGAAGTGTTAGAATGATCTTTGGAGAATCGTCAAACAACTCTTCAAACATTTCAAGATCTAGTTCATCTAAATCTTTTCAAAATTCATTTCAAAATTCAAATGTTTTTCCTTCAAGATTCTCAACTTCATCTAGCAGACTCAAAGATGTCAACTTTGAATCTGTTATTCCAAAACCTCAATATACCGAATCTGAACAAGATTCACCCACTGCATCTGATATGCAGCCTCCTTCTGAAGAAATTCCTCTTCTGAGAAAGAAACATCACAGAAGAAGTTTATCTTGTCAACTTAACGTCATTTCTTCTAGAATTGATAGAAGATCTGAATTAAAAAATGATCAATCTCCCAAGTCAAAAATCTTCGGAAACTTTTCCGTCAAACTTTTTCAAAAGAAGAAATTGAATCTTACTGGGAAGAGTTCTTCGCTCAACCAGAAGATTTGTCATTTTTCAAATGGATTAATTTCAAATTTTTTGGTAAACAAAAGAAGTCTTCAAAATCTTCTTCCAAACCCAAATCCCCTTCAAAATCCAAATCCATTCAAACTTCATCTTCAAAAGAAAAAATTTGGAAAAATTCTTCAGATCAGACTTTCAAGTCTGAATATCCTCCTCTTGAGAAATTCTTTTTCCTCATGGAAATGCAGTTGTGACTGCGTCTCCTTTCAAACAAATTCCTGAAGATAGGACTGATAATTCAGCAGCCAAAACTGTTGATGTCAGAAATCTTCAAATTCAGAATAATTTCACAAATATTGTTCTTCATTCTATGAGTTCTCAGTTAACTAGAATTGAAGCCAATTCTGAAACTGAAACCAAATCCAAAATACCCTCTAATGTGTTTTCTGCCATTAGAGATTCTCCTTCCTCTTCATCTCCTTCGAGTAATCAAATGTTACTCTTCAAACCTACCAATCTTACTCCTGATCTCGATAAGAAAGCTTTAGACACTGATTCTGCAGTGATTAAAGAGCTTGCCGCTCAATTTTCAAAAATGTCAGCATCTTCAAAAAATATCAACACAATTGACATTTCAGATGTTGAAAACCAATTTGTTGAAGAAGAACCTCTTCAAGTAAACAAATTGAAATTTCAAACTTCAAAACTTCCAACATTTTATCCTCGTCCTTCTCAACTAGATTTACTTTTAGAAGAATCATCTTTTAAAAGGAAAGTCACTGAGACATACTCAGGTGACAAAATAGTTGAATGGAATATTGATGGAATGACGGAATTCCAAATTATTCAAACAATCGAGAAAATGTATGTATGCTTTAGTGCATACAGATGTCAAAGGATTGAAGAAGTGAATGCTTGTAATAATCTTAATGTCGGTTTCACTGGACAATTAAAGGGATGGTGGTCTAATTATCTCAATGACGCAAGTCGTTTAGAGGTTTTTTGATGTGATCCATACCACGGATACAAGCCCGCACAAAGATCCGTTGAAGATCAGAGGAGGGCAGATGACTCGATTGCAGACAAAGAGGGCCAAGGAAGCAATGGACAAGTTAGTTCAAGAAACAATTGCCAAAACAATGTTCGTGTCATCGAAAGAAGTAAGTTCCATGTTGGGACCGAGCCAAAACGACGAGTTGATCAACCTCATTCAAGCCGTCGAAGAAGATTGCCAAAATTCAAGAATTACGGCCGTAATTCATAATTCTCACGGCCGTAACCAACTTGCTGCTGAAAACTGAATTTTTGAAGAAATTGGAATTTACGGCCGTAACTAATATTAATCACGGCCGTAACGCAGCCTCGGATCAAAAACAGGAATTTCAGAATTAAGGCTTACGGCCGTAAAAAGAGTCTCACGGCCGTAATGGTGAAACCGAATTAGTCTTACGGCCATAAGGAAATTAGTCACGGCCGTAAATTCATATACGCGTGATTTTAGGGTTTTAATTATTTCCTTATTTTTTTAGTAGTTGTTTCCTTGTTTAATTAGAACTCTTAACCTAGATTTTGACCCTATTTATAGGGATGTAATTTTCATTATTCATTACACAACTTTGACATTATAATTGAGAGGCTATTTTGCTTTCATATTCTTATTCTTCATTGAATAATCCGAACTTGCGAGTTAATCTTGTTTGTTCAAATCTTGGGTGAGATTTACTTTTATTGTGATCAAGAGGTTAGCATATCTATTGATTGTGTTGGTTGCTTGGTTCAATTAATTTGAATCAATCTCTAAATCGTGGTTCTTTGGCGTTCTTGGGTCGATTCCAATAATTTGTGGGTTGCGTAGCTACAATTGCTACGTGGTTTGCATCATTCGATATCAGAGCTTAGGCTCCAAAAATCAAGGTTATATCTTTGTTTTGTTTTCTTGAGTCTTCTTTAATTTTGTTCTTTGTATTCTTCAAGTTCTTGAGTCTTCAATCTAAAAAGTGTCCCAAGAAAATTCAAAAGTCGTTATTCCCTTCGTTTAGTATCCAAATTAAAATCTGTTTGTTTCATTAGTCTCGTAGTTGAATTTTCGAGAAATTGAAAAAAAAAAAACGAAAATTCTCAGTCCAATTACAATAGCAGTTATTTGATTTAAAAAAAATATATATTCTTGACTCAATCCTAGTTTCCATAAAAAGTGTCAAGTTCTATATCGAGTCAAATTCCATTCTCTAAAGGTCTTCTTCAAGTTTTCCAAACAGTCCATAGAATTCTCACTCTTACTCGATTTGAATCATTCGGGCTTAAACTTGTTTGAGTTCGGGTTCGTTCTTTGAAGCAATTGGGGTGAAAGTCATTGAGTGGAAAAAGGCAGAGAGGTGAGATCAATAGAGGGTAAAAGCCAAATTTGAGTGATACACGAGTGAAATACACGTGAGGCATATAATATTTAGTTTTAGGATGTCTGAACAATCTGCTACTACAAAAAACAATGATCGAGTCAACATGACGGAAGAGATGGTACAACGGTTTGAGCGGTTGTTTGGGGATGTGTTAGGTAGGTTAGAAAGGCTTGAGCAACCTCGGGAAGTGCCTAATGCCCGTAGGCAAGGTGGGCAAGGTCGTAGAGTAGAGGGGATCGATGAGAATGAAGAAGGTAGTGATTTTGACGATGGGGCAATTGTGGATAGAGTAGTTAGGTATGGAAGAAGGGATAGAGATCTTGGTGGCGATAGGATGGATGGTAGTATGAGCAACATCAAAATGACAATTCCGTCATTCAAGGGTAGGCGTGATCCGGAAGCATACCTAGAATGGGAAAAGAAGATGGAATTAATTTTCAATTGCTACACTTATTCGGAAGAGAAAAAGGTTAAGGTAGCTGTACTTGAGTTCTCCGATTACGCTATTACTTGGTGGGATCAATTGGTGACTTCTAGGAGGAGGAATCGCGAGAGGCCCGTTAGTACTTGGGATGAATTAAAAGCTATCATGAGAAAGAGGTTCGTTCCTAGTCATTCCCATCGGGAGCTGTATCAAAAATTACAAAGTCTATACCAAGGATCAAAGAGTGTGGAGGATTATCATAAGGAAATGGAGATGTTGATGATTAGAGCTAATGTAGAAGAGGATAGGGAGGCTACGATGGCTCGATTTTTGAATGGGTTGAATAGGGATATAGCTAATGTGGTTGAACTGCAACATTATTTGGAGATGGAAGATATGTTGCACGTGGCTATAAAGGTGGAGAAGCAAATAAAGAAAAAGGGAACAACAAGGTATCAATCTGGTTCTAATTCTTCTTGGAAGCCGAAGTGGGATAGTAAAGGAGATGAGACTGTTTCTAAAGGGAAGTTTGAAGCACCAAAAGGGAAGTTTGAGGCACCAAAAGGGAAGGAGGAACAAGCTAATAAACTCGCACCTAAAGGGGAACCTCAACCATCTAGGAGTAGAGACATTCAGTGCTTCAAATGTTTGGGGAGAGGACATGTGGCATCTCAATGTCCTAATAGGCGAGTGATACTTGTGCGAAAGGATGGAGCCATGGAGAGTGATAGTGAGGAAGAGGATTATAGCGATATGCCGGCATTGGAGGAAGTATGTGATGATGAGGATGTGTTAACCGGGGAGCATGGCGAGTTATTAGTGGCAAGGCGAGCTCTTAGTGCTCAAGTCAACACGGATGATTTGGAACAACAACGGGAGAACATATTCCATACACGATGTCGCATTAATAACAAGGTATGTAGTATGATTATTGATGGTGGTAGTTGCACTAACGTCGCTAGTACTATACTTGTTGAAAAATTAGGATTACCTTTGTTAAAACATCCTAAACCTTATAGGCTTCAATGGTTAAATGATAGTGGAGAGATTAAGGTGAATAGGAGGGTGTTGGTGAGTTTTTCTATTGGTAGCTATGTGGATGATGTTATGTGTGATGTGGTTCCTATGCATGCCGGGCACATTTTGTTGGGTAGACCTTGGCAATATGATAGGAAGGTAACGCATGATGGGTATAAAAATAGGTATAGCTTTACCAAAGGGGGAAAGACCATTACACTTGCACCATTGACACCGTCACAAGTGTATGAAGATCAAATAAAATTGAAAAATGATGAAGAAAAAAGAGTGAAGGAAAATGAGAGAAAGAGTGTTGAGGCCACGACCTCAGAAAAAGGAGAGGAAAAGAGAGTTGGAGCCACGACTCCAGAAAAAGGAGAGGCGAGAGAAAAAATGAGTGTTGGGGTACATACCTCAGAAAAAGGAGAGGGAGCGAAGAGTGCCAGAAAAGAAAGAAAAATGAGTTTCTACGCAAAAAGGAGTGAAATCAAAAAGACATTCATGGAAGAACGGCCAATGGTTCTTCTGCTATACAAGGAATCATTCCTTGCATTTGATGAAACTAACAAATCCCTCCCTAGTTTGGCTATTTCTTTATTGCAGGAATTTGACGATATATTTCCCGATGACATACCTAGTGGGTTACCATCCATTCGAGGTATTGAACATCAAATTGATTTTGTACCTGGAGCAGTTCTTCCGAACCGCCCCGCTTATCGAAGTAACCCCGAGGAGACGAAGGAGCTCCAAAGGCAAGTGGAGGACTTGATGAGCAAAGGGTATATAAGGGAAAGTATGAGTCCATGTGCCGTCCCCGTGTTACTTGTGCCCAAAAAGGACGGGACTTGGAGAATGTGTGTCGATTGTAGGGCCATCAACAACATAACAGTAAAGTATCGTCATCCTATTCCTAGGTTAGATGATATGTTGGATGAATTGCATGGCTCTAGCATATTTAGTAAAATTGACCTTAAGAGTGGTTATCATCAAATTCGAATGAAAGAAGGAGATGAGTGGAAAACTGCTTTTAAAACTAAGTATGACCTGTATGAATGGTTAGTAATGCCTTTTGGACTTACTAATGCACCTAGCACATTTATGCGTTTAATGAATCATGTTTTATGTGCATTTATAGGTAAATTCGTTGTAGTTTACTTCGATGATATCTTGATATATAGTAAAACTTTGAATGAGCATGTTAGGTGTGTGCTTGTGGTTTTAAGACAAGAGCAACTTTTTGCTAATTTTAAAAAGTTTGATTTTTGCATGGAAAAGGTTGTGTTTCTTGGCTATGTGGTTAGTGCTAAAGGAATAGAAGTAGATGAAGAAAAAGTCAGAGCTATTAAAGAATGGCCAACACCTAAAAGCATAACTGAGATTAGGAGTTTTCATAGCTTGGCTAGTTTTTATAGGCGCTTTGTTAAAAATTTTAGCACGATTGTCGCACCACTCACAGAAATTGTCAAAAAAAGTGTAGGATTTAAATGGGGTGTAGAACAGGAACATGCATTTGAAACAATCAAAAATATGTTGTGTAAAGCACCGGTTTTATCATTTCCTAACTTTGACAAGGCTTTTGAGATTGAATGTGATGCCTCAGGGCTAGGCATTGGAGCTGTTTTAATGCAGGATCAAAGGCCAATCGCCTATTTTAGTGAAAAACTAAAAGGGGCTGCAATTAATTACCCCACATATGACAATGAGTTATACTCACTTGTGCGCACTTTGGAGACATGGCAACATTACTTGTGGCCACGAGAGTTCGTGATACACACTGATCATGAATCCTTGAAGCATTTGAGGGGTCAAGCTAAGCTGAGTAAGAGACATGCAAGGTGGGTAGAATTCATCGAAACATTTCCCTATGTCATCCGATACAAACAAGGTAAGGAAAATGTGGTGGCAGATGCATTGTCTCGAAGGTATATTCTTTTAAATTCTTTAAATTCTAAATTGCTTGGATTTGAATACATTAAGGGTATGTATGCTAATGATCTGGACTTTTTTAGTATTTATGATTCATGTGGTAAAGGGGCTGTAGATAGGTTCTTTAAACATGATGATTATTTATTTCGAGAAAATAAATTGTGTGTCCCTAGGTGTTCAATGAGAGAGTTACTTGTGAGTGAGGCCCATAGTGGAGGTTTAATGGTTCATTTTGGGGTTAAAAAGACCATTGAAATCCTAAGTGAACATTTCTATTGGCCTAAGATGAAGATTGATGTGGTTCGGGTTTGTAATAGATGCATTACTTGTAAGAAGGCTAAATCTAGAATTAAACCCCATGGATTATATATGCCTTTACCTGTACTTAGTGAACCTTGGGTCGATATCTCTATGGATTTTGTTTTGGGACTACCTAGGACTAAGAAGGGAAGAGATTCAATTTTTGTGGTAGTAGATTGCTTTAGTAAAATGGCACTTTTCATACCATGCCACAAAACTGATGATGCTACTAACATAGCTGAAACTTTCTTTCGGGAAGTCGTACGCTTACATGGGGTTCCTAAAAGTATTGTCTCGGATAGGGATGTTAAATTCCTTAGTCATTTTTGGAGGGTCTTGTGGAACAAATTAGGTACAAAAATACTTTTCTCTACAACTTGTCACCCACAGACCGATGGACAAACCGAGGTAGTAAATAGGACAATGATTCAATTGTTGCGCACGATAATCAATAAAAATCTGAAAAATTGGGAAGAATGCTTACCATTTATTGAATTTGCATATAATAGGGCTATACATTCTACTACTTCTTGTTCACCATTTGAAATTGTTTATGGTTTTAATCCGCTAACACCATTGGATTTAATTCCTTTACCTGTGAATGAACGTAGTAGTCTAGATGGCAAGAAAAAGGCTGAGATGGTTAAAGCACTCCACGACAAGGTGAGGTTGGCGATTGAAAAGAAAAATGAACATTATGCATCGCAGGCTAACAAAGGAAGAAAAGGCGTCATATTTGAACCCGGTGATTGGGTTTGGGTACATTTGAGAAAGGAGCGGTTTCCAGAACAACGCAAGTCAAAGTTACAACCGCGAGGAGATGGTCCATTCCAAGTAATTGAAAGGATCAACAACAATGCCTATAAATTAGATCTTCCTGGTGAGTATAATGTTTCGGCTTCATTTAATGTTTCTGATCTATCTCCGTTTGATGCATGTACAGATTCGAGGTCGAATCCTTTCGAAGAGGGAGGGGATGATGTGATCCATACCACGGATACAAGCCCGCACAAAGATCCGTTGAAGATCAGAGGAGGGCCGATGACTCGATTGCAGATAAAGAGGGCCAAGGAAGCAATGGACAAGTTAGTTCAAGAAACAATGGCCAAAACAATGTTCGTGTCATCGAAAGAAGCAAGTTCCATGTTGGGACCGAGCCAAAACAACGAGTTGATCAACCTCATTCAAGCCGTCGAAGAAGATTGCCAAAATTCAAGAATTACGGCCGTAATTCATAATTCTCACGGCCGTAACCAACTTGCTGCTGAAAACTGAATTTTTGAAGAAATTGGAATTTACGGCCGTAACTAATATTAATCACCGCCGTAACGCAGCCTCGGATCAAAAACAGGAATTTCAGAATTAAGGCTTACGGCCGTAAAAAGAGTCTCACGGCCGTAACGGTGAAACAGAATGAGTCTTACGGCCGTAAGGAAATTCATATACGCGTGATTTTAGGGTTTTAATTATTTCCTTATTTTTTTGGTAGTTGTTTCCTTGTTTAATTAGAACTCTTAACCTAGATTTTGATCCTATTTATAGGGATGTAATTTTCATTATTCATTACACAACTTTGATATTATAATTGAGAGGCTATTTTGCTTTCATATTCTTATTCTTCATTGAATAAAACCCGAACTTGCGAGTTAATCTTGTTTGTTCAAATCTTGGGTGAGATTTACTTTTATTGTGATCAAGAGGTCAGCATATCTATTGATTGTGTTGGTTGCTTGGTTCAATTAATTTGAATCAATCTCTAAATCGTGGTTCTTTGGCGTTTTTGGGTCGATTCCAATAATTTGTGGGTTGCGTAGCTACAATTGCTACGTGGTTTGCATCATTTTTAATGCCACAAAGATCGAAGATGGTCAGATTGTCTCTGACACATTGACGACCCTTGTCTTTGCCATTGTCAAACATTTTATCGGTTCTCCAAACTTCCTTCGAGATAGATCGTCAGAAATTCTGATGAATTTGTCTTGTCCAAAATTGCACGACTTCAGATGGTATAAGGATATCTTCCTTACCAGAGTCATGCTTCGCGACGACTGCAATCAAGAGTTCTGCAAAGAAAGATTTCTATCTGGACTTCCTAAACTTTTTGCAGAAAAGGTTCGCAATTCAATCAAACTTCAATATAACAACTCAATTCCCTATGGTGACTTAACTTATGGCGAACCTGTTAGTTACGTCAATAAGGAAGGGTTAGCCCTTTGTAATGATATCAAACTCAAAGCCAAACTCAAATTTGAAAGTTTTGGGTCTAAGCATGAGTTGGGTTCATTCTGTGAACAATACGGTTTTGAAAAAAATCCTTCCTCCCTCTTCAAAAAACAAGAAGAAGTTTCCTTCATTTCTGAGGAAACGAAATTTTCAAAATCCCAAAAGATTTTTCTCAAAATCTTCTCCTGAATTTCAAAAATCATTTCAAAAGAATTCGTTTCAAAAACCTCATTCAAAATCAAAACGTTTTCAAAAAACTTTTGATCCAGCCAAAGTCACTTGTTTCAAGTGTAATCAAACTGGTCATTTCTCAAACAAATGTCCCATGAAGAATAAGATTAATAATCTTCAAATTGATGAAGATGTTAAACTTGATCTTCTCAATCTACTCAATTCATCATCCAGTGATGATTCTGAATTGGAAAGAATTTATCAGTATCAAGAAGATTATGATAATGAATCTAATTCTTCTTCCTCTTCTCATCCTTGCGAAGGTAAAGAGATTTGTGGTTGCAAAACCATAAATGTTCTTACAAAAGAAGAAGAACTTATTCAAGAAGTAATTGAGAGGATTGACAACCCTCAATTAAAGAAGAAGTTCTCTTCGCTCCTTCCTTCTTCCTCAAAAATCCATGAATCGTTTAGCATGAAAGAAATACTAAAAAGATTTGATCAAGAATCTACTTCTAAAACTTCAAGTTCTGATTTGAAATCAGAAGTGAAGGAAATGAAATCCCAAATTTCCCTTCTGGAACGTCAGGTTAAAGAAATTTAAATTGATGTTACCATTCTCAAGAATTCTTCAAATATTCAAAATAATTCTGATTCTTCTTCTGAAGAATCCAGTTCTGATCGACTTAATGATTTTAGTCCTCTTCAAACTGATGAAGAAAGGATTAATGTTATTAATCGTATTCAGCTTCAAAAGTGGTATTGTCAGATGACAATTGTCATCGATAAAACCTTTCAAATTACTACCAGGGTTTTAATTGATTCTAGAGCAGATCAAAACTGCATCAGAGAAGGATTAATACCTACAAAATACTTTGAGAAAACTACTGAGGGTCTTTACGATGCTAGTGGTAAAAAACTCAATATTCAATATAAACTTTCAAAAGCTCATGTTTGCAACTCAAACATTTGTTTCAAAAATGTTTTTTACTTGGTGAAAGATTTGGATCAAGAAGTCATTCTTGGTACTCCTTTCATTGTTCAAATTTACCCTTTTCAAGCTAACGAAAATGGTTTTCAGACCAACGTTTTCGGTCAAAATTTGATTTTCAAATTCATGCATCCTCCATCTTTTAAAGATGTTCATGATCTCAAAAATGCATCAATTTCTCAAATTAATAATATTAATTTCAGAAATCTCAAAATTAAGAAATCTTCAATTTTCAAAAAAGACGAATTGACAGATCTCTTTTCTCAAAATTCCTTTGGATCCATTAATAAAGAATCTTTCTTTATTAATTCCTTTTCAAAAAAAATCATGAGTGTCACCCACTCTTCAAAAGAAATCAAATTTGTCAAAAGACATGGGTCCCAGAAAACACATTTGCCATTCAATTTGTCAAAAGTGTCATCATTGGTATCTTTTTTCATTATTGACTCGATGTTAAATCTACCCTCCAAGTATAAAGGGGTCAAGTTATAGCCTAGCAATAATCCAGGGTCATTCTTCCTAGGGATTTTATTGGTATCGTAATATTTGCTAAATTCGAAACTTAAACTATGATTTCAATTGTATTTAAATGAATAAAAAGAGAATATAATTAAATTGCAATGAAGGGGAAAATTTGAGTGGAGTTATTCTTTCGCTATCAATTGGGCTTTTCAAATAAGATTAGTGTGAATTTCTTGAAATCAATAAGATAAAAAAAATATTAGTACGAAAATTAATCAATTTATTTCACGGCATTTAGTCGAGCATGTTATGTGCATATTCAATACATATCACATCAGCAACATTCATCCAAGTAAAATAATTTGAAAACTTAAAACAATTTGTAAACGCTTATCAATAACAAGAATTCATTCATGACGAATTAAAGCATACCCATTTAAGCTAAGAATAACTCCCCCCAAATATAACTTAGCCGAACATAATTAAACTAAACGAAATAAAATTCAACCAAAAAAATATCATTACTAAAAAAACGAAGTTCAAATTTGAAAATGAAAATTCAATAACTAAAATTATATCTAAAAACAAACTAATATGAATAATCTACTTTATTCAAACTAACAATTAAAACAACTAACAATCCAACAAAACAAATTATAAGCTTGAACAATTCAATTGAACCAAAACCGAGGCTGCTGCTGGTCGAGGAGGGGGCTGCTGCAGCTGAAGGTTATTAATGAAGGTAGAGGTTGTTGCGTGGATGGAGCCAAGTGTAGCGGCAGGGTGTGAGGTGCGAGAGAGGTGAGCTACTGGCCATGAGAAAGAAGAGAAGACAAAGAAGGCAGCGGCTGGTGGTTTGCTGTGGAAGATGAGGGCAGACAGAGAGAGACATGAGGTAGATGGTGTTGCGGCTGGCTGAAGTAGAGGAGAGACAAAGACAGAGACAGAATGGCGAGAGGTGCTTGAGGATGTGGGAGTTGGTGCGGAGGAGAAGATGTTGGGGACAGTTGACGATGGTGAGAAGTCTGAGGTTGGCAGCGTGGGTGAGGAGGAGGCAGCGGCTGGTTCCAGTTGGAGGTTGCTGTGCGAGAAGACAGACAGAGAGACCCGCTGCTACGTGAAGGAAGGGATTGAGAGGGCTGTGGGCTGGGCGGCTGTGTGGCTGGTGAGGAAGTTGGTTGAGGTCTGGCGGCTGGTTTAGAAGAAGGGAGAAGACACAGGCAGAGAAAACGTGTGAGAGGAGAAGACGGAGAGGGACTGCTGGGTTAGTGAGGGAAGAAGATGAAGATAGGAAAAGAGAGAGGATGCGGCTCCAAGACAGAGAATTGAGAGAAAAACGGCAGATGCTCCCTGGTTCTTTCTGAAGATGGTGAAGACAGTGAGTAGTAGGTTTTTGCTCAATTTGGGCTTTTTCGGGTCCATTAAACTAGGGATTTTTGAGATAAAATTGTCCAAAATGTACCTGCAAGTAAATTAGAGAGATTACGAGTGAATGAGAGGCCACCCCAAAAGAGTTTTCAAACAAAAGGTATCAAGATTGATTGGTACTACAAAGTTCTTGAAGACATGGCTTCCTCCATGGCCACTTCCTCAAAAAAGAATAAGGGAAAGAAAGTTGCTCTTACTCCTCTCCCTTCAATTGAAACTTTTGTTCAAAATTCCAGCAGAACTTCATCTGCTTCAAACTTACCTCAAATTTCCACTTCAAACAACTTTTCAGTTCTTGGTAAAGTCCCTCAGACTCCAGAAAAACCAAGACCTTCAAACTACAAAAAGGCCGTTCTTACTGGTTCAGGAAAACTTCCTGAAATCAATAAAAGTCCTTTTCAATATTTTACAAAAAACCCCTTTCTTCCTGTTCTTACAATGGAACCCTCTTGGATCAAAAAATATTATGATATCAATCAATGTTTATCAGATATCTTTCCTCCCAAATTCCATTTCATGCCAACTTCAATTCAAAAAACCCGTGAGTTTTATGAAAAGATCCTTCTCAAAACAGGATCAGCCATTATTACTCATACTCAAAATAAAGAAAATTCTCAAAATATTGATTTTTCAAAATGTTCAATTGTTAAGGTTTTGTCATTTGATGATTGGGGACAATAACCTTGTATTGAGAAAAAGACGAACCTTGCAAAAGGCGAAACTTTCTTATCTCGTTTCAATTACTTGGATTATCAAGATGTCTGGTTTAATGCCTTTTTGTTTAGACCAGTGAATCATTATTGGGTCATCCTTTTTCATCAAGATTGCCAAAATAACTTTCCCAATTGGTTCCAAAATTGGTTTAATTATTTTGGACTTGAAGAGAGTATTCTACCCAGTCTCCCTCTTCAAGGATTCAAACATTTCAAAAATGAGGCAAAAGATTTGCTTAAGCCTCAGGAGAATCTTCTCCTTCAATTTTCCTTCAATTTCAAAGTCTCATGGATTCTTTGTTGGGACTTTTTCATTCTTCAAAATACAACTGATTCTTTCAGTCCTCAAAGGATTGTTAGGAGATTCAAAATTAAATGGTGGGCAAAATTTCATGAAACAAATTGTTGTCCAAAGGCAGTCCAATCATGGATTAATCAAAAATCAAATGAAGGACTTCCATCAAAAAAGCTTCAAGATAAACATGCTGATTTTCTTGCCGAAAAGGGTAGATTATTAGCACTCCTTGCAAAATGCACCAGCCATGAAGAAATGTCAATTTTAGCAGAAAAGATTGCTGCTCTTGTTGAAAATGCTTCTTCAGTTCAAGATTCCTCAGAAACCAGTTCAGAGGCAGATTTCAATGTCGAAGAAAGTTTCTTTCAAAATGAAGACGACTACCTTGGAGTCGACTTCGATGAAAATCTTCAAGAAAACCTTCAAACTACCAAATGACTACGTGGACACAGTTTCCTTGATGACCTCAGAGATTTTCGCGTTCAAAAATCAAAAGAATTTGCATTCAAAATAATCAAAGTTAAAAATCAATGTCCACTTTATTCAGAAAATCTTTTTCTTCATAAAAGGACAGATTCATTTTAACTTTTCAAACTTTCGGTGGAGTTGGTGGAATGGTTGGCTAGCTTTTTGGAAAAGCTTCAGACAAGTCATTGTTCAATCAACGACTTTCAAGCCTCAATCACTGTTCAAGATTCCTACTTTTTGGAAAGTAGTCGACAGAGCACTGTTCAATCACTGTTCAATCAAGATTTTCCAGCTGTAGTTCAATTATTCAATAGTCTGTTGTACCTTTTTCATTTTTAGTCTTCTATAAATGTAAGGGTTCATTTCAATTGTTAGGCAGAGTTAATTTGAGATAAAAATTAACTACTCCTTCAATATTCAGAGAGTTAGTGAGCGTTAAACATTCTCTTTGAGAATACGTTATCCAAAGCTTTCTCTTGTCAAAATATCTTATAACGTTCAGCGTTATAATTCAATATAATTTCAAATTTTCAATTTTTTGTTCAAGTTATTTTCAATTGTTTCATTTCAGTTGAATCTTTTTCATTATTTTGATTATTGTTCTTTCATATTATCCGCACTATCCTTGATCTATCTAACCTGGGTTCTATTTGGTATCAGAGCCATTTAGGTTCAAGTTATCCTTGGAGAGTGTTATCTATCTGTTTTGTATTTTGTGTCAATAGGTTGAGAGACGTAAGTGGATGGTTCGAAACCCGGAGGCAGGGCAGTTGAGAGAGTAAGATCACGTGGGGGAGTAGGTAAAAGTCCGACCAACTCTTTTCCTGTTACACACTTCATTCTGCAGGTAGTAATACCTTTCAAGCTTACCTTGTTCAAAAATGTCCTCTTTTTCCAGTTGGTTCAAAGGATCTGGTAGTTCTAGAAATAGAGCTAATAATTTGTCAAATAATTTTCAAAATACTGAAGAATCACTTCAAAATGATTTTGAAACTTTTCAAAATACAAATGAACATCAAATTTTTCAAATTGAACAATTGTTGCATAACTGGACAATTCCTAAGGTAGACAAAGGATCTATCTATGAAATTATATATATATATATTTATTTATTTGTATAATCTAAAAATTATTATAAAATAAAATAAATTAATATTTGTTTAGAAAAAAATTTTTAAAGAAAAAGATTTTTGAAAAAAAAAAACTTGAATAAATCTCTTAAAAAATGAATTGAAAAATTATATATAATAATAATAATAATAATAATAATAATAATAATAATAATAATAATAATAATAATAATAATAATAATAATAATAATAATAATAATAATAATCTACTAATTTCCATTAAGTAAATATAAAACACAAATTTATGAACATACCCAATATTACCTTTTGCAAATGTTACGAATCAATTATAAAACTTTCTATCTAAATTAAGAATATATTGGTTATTTAAATAAAAATGATTACTTTTGTTAATTTAGGCTAGAATTTAAGGACTTTTACATTAAAATAAAATGTTAAAGACTATTTGAACAATTTTTCCAAACTTTGGGGACCGTAAGTACTAATTTTTGGATAGGAAAGTCAACAAAGTGACATATTGAGTAAGAAGGATTAATCTACCTAACTAGATTGATTTATCTAATGATTTATCAACTTATGTGTTAGCACAATTATGATAGTTGATTTTAAAGATGATGTGATAGGTAAAGTGATGTCTGTCTGTCAAATGTATTGTATGTAAGTCAGTCGGTAAATCAATCTGACAACATAACATGGTTCTGAGTAACAATTGAAACTTGAGTATCAGTTTGTGTAATGATTGAGTAACAATTGAAACTTGAGTAACAATTTGTGTAATGATTAAGTAAAAATCTATTTCAAGATGTCATATATTTTGATTCTACTTTGCTTAATAATAAAATTAATTAAACAAAATATTATAAAATAATTTATTTTAAAATTATAAAGTAAATACATTTTTTTGTTTTCTGTTTTCAAAAATAGTTTTTAATGTTATAAATATAATAATAAAATATGTGAATGACCAATTACCATTATACCCCTGTAAACTTTATATATTACGATTGTGCCATTATTCCCCCATATAAATAGGAGCTATTTCATTTCATTAGAAACATACCTAATGAGAAGTTCTCTCTCATTCTCTCATATCTCTCTATATTCTCTATTATTTTTATAATAGTTTTACAATACGTTATCAGCACGAGTCTCTAGCCAATTGAATAATATAACGGGAGTATGCTCTACAGTTGCATCTAAATGATGAACCTCTATATCAGAAACCTAATTATTACTAATAAATGTTTCCTTTTCTCTCGAACTGATAAAGAATGATTCCGGCCGATCCAGATATTCGATTCACGATCGGCCACCGCCATCAGAACGGGCTTGTCGAGGAGAAGACTCGCCTGAAATCTGGGGATGATCTGACGGATGAAACAAAAAATATTGACCGGAGAAGAAAAGCTGAAAAACTGTGAAAAAACCAAAATCTGACCGGAAATTGAAACGCTTATTCCGGACGATTTTGAACTTCTATCAACGATCGGCCAGCGGCATATCAACGGGCTTTTCTAGGAGAAGACTTGACTGAAATTTGGCGCCGATCCAACGGTTAAAACGGAAGTTATTGGCCTGAGAAGAAGAAGCTGGCAGACTGAAAAATGCTGATTCCGGCCAAACGGTTGGTCTTTGGAAAAACGGAGACCACGGGCATGTTCAGGAAGTTAAGACGCACATTCTGGTGATGAGTTGATTTTTTCGACCACCGACGTGTGGCGGCCGGCGGCAGGGCGTGAGCAGATTCCTGCGAGATGAATTTTGGACCAAAAGTAAGTTTGTTCTAAATTAAATTTTAAACTTATTGACGGTTTCAATTTATCCATATGAGCAATATATTAAAATATGGACCATTTTGCCCTTGGTAATACATAAAAGTATATTAATCGTAAATTAACGATTAATATGTGATCAATAAGATAAATTAAATTTTTTAAATAAGGTATAAGTAATATAGTCATTATCATACCGTGATGGATTGAGTTATTATGGACTGAATTTATACCTTAACTGGATATGACTCATTATCGTAACGGATTGGACAATTATGAATACCTTGACTGGATTTGAAGATATGACTTGCTCACTCATGAAAGGTAATTATTTCATTATGTTGACACCGCCTATATGGTCGGTTTATCAATTGAATATATGGAATACTTTACATATATTCATATTTTATATTATTTCAGAAATACCTCAGTTGTTGGTTAATTCTAACATATTAGAGGTTGTTGTCAACATATATACATGGTGGTATAACCCCAGTATTATTATTGTTTATCATATATACGTGGTGGTATAACCCCAGTATTATTATTGTTAATATATATACAATATTATTGTTATTTGATACTTCATCAAATGATACCAGAAGTTATCATTATCAAAAAGTTGGTAAATGTTGATAAAAATATTTTATCCAATGGTACCAGAAGTTACCAATATCTGTATTTGAAAGGGTGGATGAAAATTATTCAACAAGAGAATGTTGATGTATGATAAGATAATATCACATGATAGCACGGATATGGCTAATGTGAAAATAATCTCATCAGTATTATGAGATGAATATTAGATGATAAGTGTCTGGAAAAGTTCTTGCACAAGCACTTATGTATTCCAGAAGAAGTACATATTTACTCCAGAAGAAGTAAAAATTATCATCTAAATATACTGAAATGATATTATTATTATTGCTCCTGAAGAAACATAAACAAGTCATGCATGTAAAATACAAAAGGGGAAACATTTATGATCCTCAAAATTATAGATGTGTTTCGGGAGTAACCGTATCCTACCACCTCTGATCTTTTGAGGAAATAAAGAAAAAGATGTGTTTTAAGAGTAATAATACTCCGTACTCTACCACCTTAAATCTTTGAGGTACACAAGATTAAACATTGATAAAATCCTAGAAATTTATGGTGTGTCTCAAGAGTGAGAATACTCCGTACTCTACCACCACTTATTCTAGGGTTCACAAAGATAAATTTACATTAACCGGACTCCATTTTCGCTTGATTCCCCTTCCTTGCGACCAATCTATCTTAACTCCTGCTGGATCTTGGATGTGGATGTATGATTGCAACTTATCCAGCAGTTCCTCGATAGTAGGAGCAGAAATGAGGATTCTCCTAGAAAATGGAGAGACAAATCCCTGTTCCACAGCATAATCAAGAAATGTTAGCAAACCATCAAAGAAATTGTTAACATTTAAAAGCCCAATAGGCTTGGTATGGAGATCTAATTGAGCCCATGAGGTAATATTAAAGATTTCCTCTAAAGTACCAAAACCTCTGGGTAGGGCTATAAAGGCATCAGAACCATATAGCATACAAGTTATGCGTTCATGGATAGATAAAGTTTGTACTTCATGCCCTCGTGTTTTGCCTGCAATATCTACCAAAGGAGTAGGTATAACACTTATCACTCTTGCTTTCTATGCTTGAGCGGATTGGGAAACACAACCCATCAAACCACTGCTACCACCCCATACACGAGAGTGATACCTTTCTCTCCCAACTTCTTTCCTAAATCCACTGCTGCTTCTAGATACCCAAAACCTTTCCCTACTTTTGATCCACAAAATGCACAGATAGTTTTGATCTGTCGAAATTTTGGTCCTTCCATCTTTGAGAGTATAAGGAAGGAAAAACTTATGAGAAAATGATATTTTGTGATGCATGAAACTGTGAAAATCATTGGCTTTTTAAACTTGAAAAACTTCACTATTTACTACTCGTCTTTTGAAAAAGTGAAAACCTACTTCTGACTAAATTACACTACTTTTGATAAAGCTTACCTTTCGGTAATTTTTCAATACACTTTATCAATGCTCAAGAAATGAAATATGAAAATACTTTATAAACATATGTGCAAATATATATACACACAATATACTGATTTACCTTGTATCAATGCTAAATAGCTAAAACATCATTGTTTATAATAGCCTGGCAAACAAGATCTTTTGCTATTATATTTTTGAGAGTATAACGCTCTTTATCACTGATGAATTTAGCCCATAAAGATAGTAGCTCACGCTGGACATACCCACTAGGGTGCGTCTCAAGAGTCAATCGGATATCATCGAATGACTCCTTACTCAGTCCACCCTTAATGAAGTCTATCTTATTATCTCGATTTATGGATGAATATCCTATTGATTTACAACGGGTATCACATGTCCATCGAGCACATTTGTAGCAACTATTTAATCTTTTTGCTCTTCGCTTCTTTGCAAAAGTACTCTTACCTAAGCCAGGCTTGTACTTAGAAAATGAATCTGGTAATTCACCAGCTAATCGAACTTTTGCTTCAATCAACCAATGAATATCTTCTGGGATGCCATGATCCATCAGCAACCTCAATCTTTCGAGCCTAATTCGATATATTTTTCTCAAATCATTTACTGGAAGATTGGAATAATATTTTCGAATATTTGAAAGTATGATATCCATTTTTGATGGATCTAGCCTTCTTCCCAAATCATTTATTTAATGCATTATTCAATGCGTAAAAGAGCGGTGGCTCCGCGTGTCAGTGATATCGATTCCATCAAGAAATAATGGAATAAATTATTGAAAAGGTGGTAACAATGAGATAATGTGTCATTACCTTTTTCGATATAAGGGAAGATTTGGTGACAAGATTGAGATCATGAGATATTTCCTTGGATATTGTACCTGATTTTTCCGGTATACTAAAAGTAATAAAGGTATACTGATTTGAAATGTACAGAAATACGTACTGATGAAATGAATACTGTATTGAACCAGAAGTTCATACATATGTACAAGTGAAATATCTTGTTGTACCAGAAGTTCATACGTACAAGTGAAATATCTTGCTAAACCAGAAGTTCATACGTACAAGTGAAATATGTATATAGTATGAACCAGAAGCTCATAAATGAAATATACATTGAATTGAACCAGAAGTTTAGCGATATTGTATTGAATCAAATATTCATACATAGAAATGAAATAAAACCGTATTGAACCAGAAGTTCTATAATAAACGGTTAGATTATCAAAAGTTTCAAATTATTTTCTATGACAATAACTTATTCAGAAATTGTTCATCATACAACAATATTCTATGTCAAACAGGGATTAGCTCAAGAAGCTTTATGATTTGTAAAAGTGTGACATGTATACAATCCACCAAAGCGCACTTAGATATATGATTGAGATTATATCTCTAAAAGAATGACATGTGTTATGACATTTTAGCCGATTGATAATACTTGAGAACATTATGAGAAAAACACGCCTGAAGCGTAATTATGCCTGAAGCATAATGACTATCGATTCCAAAAATAAATATCTCTTAAATGATTGAAATGATCCCTTTGAGGATAAATACTCATGGTGAGTAAAATGGACATAATTAAATGTAAGAGACTCAGGTACTTGATGATAGAACATATAAAGAGATCTCTCTATGTTATATTGAGTTGAAATGAAATCGATAAATAAGTCGACTGCATACATAAACAACCCTCTTATGAAAATGAGGTTGATGAAATTATAATACTTTGGCCAAGTATATAACCCCAATGAAGGGATTATTGTTCAAGGACCTGAAGTCCAAATACTTAAATGTGTAAAGCCAGTAATTTTATATACAAATGAAAAATATTTCACAGTCGTAAAAGACGACTCGTTGCGCGCAAGATTTTTCATGCATGACATATGGTGGATAGACTATAGTCTAAATCACTAGCTTGAGCTCTTTGATATACCAATGAGTGAGATCAAAATGTATGATTCTCATCTCGGTACTTTGAGAGTATTCTTTGATGTACCAGTTGATCGCGGTACGTTGGGATTTCAAGTAAAATGATTGTAGATTATATGTCGAAATTGATATCTGTTTCAATAATTGATTATGCTCCTACAAATTAGAAATTGCAGTTTATAAAGTGTAAGAACATACATGTATAAATCATTGAAAGATTCAATATGCCCAAATTAGTATCACTATAGAATGATACAAATGACCCCATGATATAATATGTTGAAAGTGAAATCGGAGTGTACTATTTATGACATCTGGGAAATTGATTATTCACTAGAAGTGAATATGAAAATGAATATGTTTAGTTATTTACCAGAAGTGAATTCTAAATTTTATTATTCATCAGAAGTGAATTCTAAATTTAATTATTCACCAGAAGTGAAAGATGCAATCGATAAATAGTACAACATTGCTTAATATAGCATGTTATGACATCATGAGCTATGAACAATTTATATAAAGTTCATCATAAATTATATGATTGCACCAATATACTTGTGATATTCTATGAAAGGAATAAATACGCGTTGCACTCTTTTTCCCTTAGCTGAGGTTTTGTCCCACAGGGTTTTCCCAGTAAGGTTTTTAATGAGGCAACAGTTGAGGCGTATTGATGAAAATTAATGAGAATAATTCACTGTTTTTCCCTTCGCTGCGGTTTTGTCCCAAAGGGTTTTCCTAGCAAGGTTTTTGAGGCATCATCATACCTATCAACAAGCTATAATTTAGCAACACATTGTTATACTGGAATGATATCAACAAATGAAGTAAATTATAGACATCTTATGAAGAATGCTATACAAGGAGATTTTTATATTCCAGAAGAAAGATGATATCAATGTTCGAGAGGTTAATGAATACTTGATTACACACTTCAGGGGGAGAATCATGTTGTACTCTTTTTCCTTCGTCCAGGTTTTGTCCTACTAGGTTTTCCTGAAAATGTTTTAACGAGACAGCGGCTGTACTCTTTTTCCTTGGTTCAGATTTTATCTCACTGGATTTTACTGACAAGGTTTTAATGAGGCAGTACTTCAGAACTTCAAGATTCAGTACATGATTTGTTCTACTCGAACGTTAGACTCAATGATTCACCATGGCCAACATCAGGGGTAGCTTTTGTACTCTTTTTCCTTCGCTCAAGTTTTATCCCACTGGGTTTTCTTAGCAAGGTTTTAACGAGGCAGACAATTGCAGAATAGGTCATTCAAGGGGGAGTGTTATAAATATATTAATAAAATATGTGAATGACCAATTACCATTATATCCCTATAAACTTTATATATTACGATTGTACGATTGTTCCCTCCTATAAATAGGAGCTATTTCATTTCATTAGAAACATACCTAAAGAGAAGTTCTCTCTCATTTTCTCCTATCTCTCTATATTCTCTATTGTTTTTATAATAATTTTACAACATTTAAGAATGATATAAAGAATCATTTTTCTTAGTCTTAAAATTCAAAACAGGCCGACAAAACACAAAACTGAAAAAGATTTGAAAAACAAAAAAGTGAAATACAAAGAGAAGAGTCCCGAATTGTCGCTGGCCCTTATTGAACTTCTTCATGTGCCTCAAAGTAATTACGAGAAATGAAATAGACAAATATAGCACTACAATCATAGATTTAATGATTCATTCTTTATAAAGTTTTTCCACCACCAAACTTTTGAAAATATCTTTTGTGAAAATTTGAATAAGGAAGTCATCATATTATTTTTATTTTTCTACTATTCAGTATTTATTTTTTTCCAAGAAGAGGCTGTTGGTTAGTTTTTTTTTTTTTTTTGCCCGTGGGAAAAAAATTGATTACTAAAACATTTTCTTTTTAATAGATTGCTTTTCAAAACTCCTTAACTCGTTTGTATCTGACATGATGAAACTGTATTGTGTCCTCCCAACACATAATACTTCAAGGAAGGGAACATGTAAAAGTGACAAATCATAATTTAAAATGGTTAGGCCACATTTGATTGTATTTCATCCTTCAGTTTTGAATTTAGAATTCATTTTTAATTTTTTATTCTAAGCATATGATAGGATTTAAGGCTCAGAATCAAACCACAAAGAACAAGAACACAGATTAACCACGAAGAAACAATAAAACTTTATTTCAGAAACTGTAAAAATTACAGCAACAAATATCAAACCCGTAAAAACATACAAAACTACCAGAAATTCTAGATTTGTATAAAGAACCACAAAGAAAACACTTGAGTTACAGAAATCTCTGCCAAACTCAAATAAAACGTATACTGATCAACACAAATCAGTAACAAATCACAATCACTAAGATATTACAGCTTTAATCTTTGTTTTTCTGGTAGAAATGTAAAGAAATCACGAAGAACACATAAGGGTGATGAAAAATCGCCTTTCTGAGAAGTTAGGGTTTGAGAGAAGAGTCTGGATTGTAAAAGTGAGTATTCAGATCGTCTCTTCTGCTTTTTCTTTACAAATGGATGGCACAGATCAATCATAACGTATCCAACGGCTTGAATAAAGCGGTGGTTGCTAATGGATCAGAAACTGGGTCAGTGCACTTGGGCTCAAGTAGTGTATAGTTTGGGCTGCTTCAAATGAATTGATAAAATGGGCTGATTCTGGTCCAAAACATAATTAGTTCAATTGTCCAACAATCTCCACCTCAATTGAACTGGTGCTCATAATCTGAAAAACATATTAAACAAGTATCAAAGTTCAACCAAATTTAAAAAACTCAATGCATCTTTAAATTTGTTAATAGGAATGATTTTTGTTCCTGCATCTGCAGGATTAACCTGAGTTGGGATCTTAACAAGTTTCACAATGTTTTTATCAATAATGTCCCTAATGAAATGAAACTTAACATCAATATGTTTTGACCTATTGTGAAAAGCAGGATTTTTACACAGATGCAATGCACTCATGCTGTCTGTACATATTTCAATTTCAGAATCAGAAATGCAATCAATTTCAGATAATAAACCCTTTAACCATAAACATTCCTTAACAGCATCTGTAGCAGCTATATATTCTGCTTCAGTTGATGATAAGGCAACAAGTTTTTGAAGCTGGGATTTCCAGCTGATACATGAAGAGTTTAGGTAAAGAAATAAGATGATGTTGATTTCCTGTTATCAACATTTCTAGCAAAATCTGAATCAACAAAACCTTTAAGTTTAAAATCATTTTTGGTTTTAGAAAACACTAGACTAAGTTTAGCAGAACCTTTCAAATATTTCAAAAGACATTTCATAGCTTCCCAGTGCAATTCACCAGGATTGCTCATAAACCTACTTAAAATACTTACTGCGAATGCTATATCAGGTCTGGTACAGACCATTAAGTACATAACAGATCCAACAACATTTGAATATGGCACATTTTTCATTCTATGCAACTCATCAGCAGACTTAGGACAATGCTCAATAGACAATTTAAAATGTGCAGGCAAAGGTAAAGATACAGGTTTGGATTCAGATAAGCAAAATCTGTTTAAGACTTTTTCAATGTAATGTTTTTGATTTAAAAATAGTTTCCCAGATTTTCTATCTCTAAAAATATCCATGCCAAGTATTCTTTTAGCATTTCCTATATCTTTCATTTCAAATTCAGAATGCAGTTTATTTTTAAGAACATTTATATCATGCATGTATGGTCCAGCAATCAGCATGTCATCCACATATAGAAGCAAATAAATGAAATCAGTTTTATCAAGTTTAAAATAAAAACAGGAATCATATTTACTTTTCTGAAAATTTAAGCTTTGGATATAAGAATCAAATCTCTTATACCACTGCCTAGGAGCCTGTTTTAAACCATACAAAGATTTTTTCAATAAACAGACCAAATCAGAATTTCTGCCTTTTTCAAAACCTTTAGGTTGATGCATATAAATGGTTTCATCTAAAGAACCATAAAGAAAAGCAGTTTTCACATCCATTTGCTCAAGTTCTAAATCAAATTGTGCAACCAAAGCAAATAGAATTCTGATGGAAGTGTATTTAACAACAGGTGAAAATATTTCATTAAAATCAATTCCCTCCTTTTGAGAAAAACCCTTTGCAACAAGTCTAACTTTGTACCTAGGTTTCAAATCCTTAGATTCACTTTCTTTCAGTTTAAAAATCCATTTACGGTCAATTATCCTTTTATTTTCAGGTCTATTGACTAAAATCCAAGTACCATTCTTTAAAAGTGAGTCCATTTCATCTTGCATTGCTGCAAGCCAAAGTTTGGAATCCTTAGAAGATACAGCTTCTTCAAAGGATTGAGGTTCAAGTAAAATAGGATCAGAATATGTAAAAGTAGACACAAAGTCAGGATCCTCAAACCTATGAGGAGGTCTAATCTCTCTTCTTGGTCTATCCCTAGCCAACTGATAATTTTCTAGATTAATTTCAACTTCAGGAATATCATCAGGTTGTGGTTCAGTGACTGCAGGTTCATGTTCAGGTTCAGGAATGATATTAGGAAACTGTGGGGGTTGCTCCACCTGAAACTGAGTATTGGGCAGGCCATTTTCATCACCTAAATGGTCTGCACTCAGCTCAGATGTAATAAAATCTTTTTCTTTAACAGGATCAGAAAACTTTTCATTTTTGCAAGGAAAATTATTTTCATTAAAGACCACAGACCTACTCAAAATGACCCTGTAACCTCCCTGATCCCTGACCCATAACCTATAGCCCTTGACTCCTTCTCCATAACCAAGAAAAACACATTTTAAAGACCTAGAGTCAAGTTTAGTTTCAGAATGGTGTGAGTAGGCAGCACAACCAAAAACTTTTAATTTTGAAAAATCAGGAAGATAATTATTCCAGATTTGATCTGGAATCTTAAAATTAATAGCACTGCAGGGAGAAAGATTTATTAAATAGGATGCAGTTTTGACTGCTTCACCCCAAAATTTTTTTGGCAAATTTGAATAAAGTAGGAGACACCTAGTTCTTTCAAAAAGTGTCCTATTCATTCTTTCAGCAACCCCATTTTGCTGTGGACTGTAGGCAACAGTCCTATGCCTAAGAATACCTAAGGTGCTACAAAAAGAATCAAACTCTTGATTACAAAATTCTAAACCATTATCAGTTCTAATAGTTTTGACCTTTTTTCCTTTTAAATTTTGAACTAAGGTGATCCAGTTTTTGAAAACAGACATAGTAGCATCCTTAGTTTTTAATAAATGCACCCAGGTTTTTCTTGAAAAATCATCTACAATAAGGAGAAAATATCTGAAACCTGAAACTGAACCCACAGGAGCAGGACCCCACAAATCAGCATGCACATATTCAAGCACATCAGAGGATTTATGAACACCTTTACCAAATGAACTTCTTTTCTGTTTGCCTAATACACATTTTTCACAGAAGTCAAGTTTATGCAACACATCATTACCAAATACACCTTTGGTCTCAAGCAGCTTAAGTCCTTTTTGACCTATGTGTCCTAATCTTTTATGCCATAACTCAGTTTTATTCAAATTACACACATCATTAAAAGACTTAGCATAAACAGGCAAGGCATTCAACATGTAAATCCCATTAATTTTGGGAGTTTTCATAATCAAGCATTTATTTTTTAAAATACTCAAAAAACCATTTTGCATTCTGATCTCAAAAGATTCAGAATCTAAAACTCCAAGTGAAATCAAGTTCCTTTTCAAATCAGGAACATATCTGGTTTTATTCAAAGTAAGAGTTTTGTTATTTTCAAGTTGTAACAAAACCTTTCCAATACCATTCACATCACAAGAAATATTATTGCCTAGTTTCACAGAACCAAAACAATCATTACTGAAATCAGCAAACATATCCTTCTCAGGACACATGTGAAAAGTGCAACCAGAATCTAAAATCCATTCATTTTTGTTATCTGACTCAGTAGTGACATAAACCACCCCATTATTATTATTATTATTATTATTATCTTGCACTGCAGCCTCAGTCTGATTACTGATTCCCTATTCATTTTTCCTTTTAAAGCAGTATTTAATATGATGTCCAGGTTGGCCACAGTAAAAGCAGATTCTAGGTGGTTTATCTATATTAGAAGTACCAACATTATTATCCTGAGATCTGAAGTTACTTTGGTTTCTGAAATTATTATAATTTTTAGCATTATTATCTTGATTTCTGAAACCTTGTTGACGTCTAAAATTACTGTCTCTAGGCCTATTGAAGTTGCCCTTATTTTGAAAATTTCCTTTCACAGGCTTGTTATTCCAATCCCTATTATTGCTAGAATTATTCCAGTTTTTATTGAAATTTGTTCCAGGCTTGTTCAGCCTAAAAGAGTTCTTTTTCCTAGAGGTACCTATCACATTATAGGCTTCCTTAGGATTGTGTTTAAACTCTAACTCTTTATTTTTAAGGGATGTATGAACTATCTCAGTGGTCAACTTCTGCCCCCATATTCCAGTGCATTCCTTAAATCTTTAAACTTATCCCCCATAGCATTCAATAAACAAACAACATTTTGTTCATCAGTAAGTTTTTCATCACAATTTAATAGACTTTGTGTGATCTTAGTAAACCTACTCATGTTCTCTTCTATATCCTTAGATGGATCAAATTTAAAAGAGAAATATTGTTTCCAAAGAAAACATTTATCAGGAAAGGACACAGTATCAAATAGTTCTTCCAATCTGTCCCATAATTCAGATGTAGTTTTAGTCTTGCCTACTTGTCTAATGACATTATCAGATAAGTGTAAAAATAAAGTGCTCCATGCTGTTTCATCCATTTCAAGTTGTTTGTCCTGAGGGGTATCAAGGGGCCAAGATTTATCAATTGCCTTAGCACATTTCATTTGAAGTAGTAAAGCTCGCATTTTTTTGGCTCCAGAGGTTGAAATCCCCTTTGCCATTCCAAATTTCAACATCTACCTTAACAGTAGCCATTGAAATAATGACCAAGATTTAGAAAATATTTCAAGTTATTGAGCTTTAGTAGTTCAAAAAACAAATAGTCAGACAGTAAACAATAATGCAGTTCACAATCACAAATAAGACAATATCACACAGTCAAGAATTTTATATTCAAGAAAGTTTGCTAATATGCAGAACACTGTATTAAGAAAACAATGTAATCAAGGTGATCACAATCCAACATTTCAATTACTCAATCAAGAAAAATGTTCAAAACAGTATACTGATAAAAACCTGTCCTTCCAGTATATCCCTCAACCTATACAGGATATTCCCACACTCCCTCAGATTCCCGGATTCTCAATGAAATCCTGGACAAAGGTAAGCTAGGGGTCCTAGTTATAGGCTTCAACGGAGGAATTTGGGAGATAACAGGAAATTTGAATAACAAATTTACAATATATGATTGCAGTAATTGAATAATATCACCTGATTGCAGAATTATATTAAGCTATTGCAGCTTCCACTAAGAGTCAGAATCCCAGAAGTTCAGGGCCACAAAGTACCAAAATCAAATGTTCACCAGTATCCACCACGAAGAATCAACCACCAAGAATCAAATGTAGGATCTCTCTGTGACCAGAATATTTTATAGAAAAATATTCTGAGTCTCAAGATCCTCTGAAAATATAGACTCAGAAATAAGATCCAGATACACAAAAAATTTCCAGAAACCCTAATTTTGAAAATAGGTTTCAACGAAAAATATCCTCAAAATCAGAGTATCAAAAGATTTATACAAAAAACTTCAAGAATTTAAATCTGAAAATTTCTCTCAAAAATATTTTCAGAAAAATACAAAAAAAAAAAAAAAAAAAAAAAAAACGATTTACAGAAAAGGTTTAAACAACTCAAGAAAAGTATTTTCTTCAAAGTTTAACGCAAGATCCAGAAACCCTAAATCGTTTTACAAAGAATCTCAACAACTTCCAGAAAACCCAAAACGCAGAAAAGGAAAATTCTGGATCTATCCGTACTGAGTCAAATCCACCGGTTTTTCAAAGAACCCTAAGGCTCTGATACCACTGATAGGATTTAAGGCTCAGAATCAAACCACAAAGAATAAGAACACAGATTAACCACGAAGAAACAATGAAACTTTATTTCAAAAACTGTAAAAATTACAGCAACAAATATCAAACCCGTAAAAACATACAAAACTACCAGAAACTCTAGATTTGTATAAAGAACCACAAAGAAAACACTTGAGTTACAGGAATCTCTGCCAAACTCAAATAAAACGTATACTGATCAACACAAATCAGTATCAAATCACAACCACTAAGATCTTTAATCTTTGTTTTTCTGGTAGAAATGTAAAGAAATCACGAAGAACACATAAGGGCGATGAAAAATCGCCTTTCAGAGAAGTTAGGGTTTGAGAGAAGAGTCTGGATTGTAAAAGTGAGTATTCAGATCGTCTCTTCTGCTTTTTCTTTACAAATGGATGGTACAGATCAATCAGAACGTATCCAACAGCTTGAATAAAGCGGTGGTTGCTAATGGATCAGAAACCGGGTCAGTGCAATTGGGCTCAAGTAGTGTATAGTTTGGGTTGCTTCAAATGAATTGATAAAATGGGCTGATTCTGGTCCAAAACATAATTAGTTCAATTGTCCAACAGCATATGCTTAAAAATTTTAGAAAATTTGGTCTTTCGATCTTTTGAAAAATTGTAATGGAAAAATTAGAAAACGTGTTTTCTTTAAAATTTATAAAAATTGTTATATGATATTTTTTCGAAACCCAAACAGTAGAATTTGATTTCAAATCACAAATCAAAACCAAAGATGGAGATGACCATAATATCCCAAATAAGAATTGTTGAAAACCTAAGGTCCTGTTCTTTTTGTTGTTTTCAAACCATTTTCAATTTTCAAAAACATCGAAGACGCATCTACTTCTCCATTTTTTAAAATGATTTTTTGAGAAAAAAATCATTGAGTGTCTTCAATTAAATAATTCACAAAGCACGGGAAACTCCCAAAACACGGCACTATAGCAAGGTAAATGGAATTAAGGTTCGAATCCTCTCCCATCTCATTCTTCTTGATTCCTGTCCCTCCCATCTCTTTCTTCTCATTCCTCTTCCATCCTTTTCTTCTCTATTTCGACTTAATACACTTCGGAATTAAGGGTTTCGAGTTTAAATCAATTAATTAGATGATATCATGTTTATTTAGCAGCAATATAAACATTTTCAGAAGATTTTGGACTGAATTCATCTATGCGATGGACATTTTGGGGATGAATTCATATAGAGGATGGAGATTTTTGGTTTGAATTCTTTTGGTGCTTGAAATTGATTGGAAATTCCGAGCATTATGAATGGTGTCCTTTGCTCAGTGTATCATTTCACCATCTTGTACAACTTTTTTTTTACAACTTTTAGTTGCACACTTATGTGACAATATTCTATTAATTCACATATCACATCATCTTCAAAATCAATAAATCACAATTCTCCACATCATAAGTTTTAAGTAAAATTGTACAAAAAAATTGTACAAATATCACAATCCAATACCCTTATGATGGAGATTCCTACAATTGATTCTCATAGGACTCAATTATAAATGTAGAATTGAATTTGGTGAATTTGTGGCCAATTATTTGGTATCTACTGGGTACAAGGTCTTTGTGAATGTTTATATAATCAGTGTAAATTTTAACACTTATTGAATGAAAGCAGAAAAACATTTTTATTATGAACAAAGCAGTTGTTGACCTCTTATCAATAGAATTTTTGTATATTTACCACAATCACAAGAAAATAAAAAATTTGGTGAACTATAACGACTTGTAATTCTACAAATTGAGCGAATTTCAATTTTGACCCGATGGAAAATTTGGATCACTGTAACTTGTCATTTGATTATCTTTTGTTTGTTTAATTCCTCGTGTACGTTGTTGCGCTGACCTCACCCCTCTAGCTGGTTTGATGAGCTGCCGGATGATTTGACCCGATGGGAAAATTTGGATCATTTGATGATGGAGATCCACAAACTACAAATCTTTATGTTGGAAACTTATCACCTCACCAGGTTAGACTCATCTCTTCTCTATTCCTTGATACAACTTCTTATAAAATATAATGATTCTCGAAATCTCAAAGTGAACGAATTTTCTAATTTTCTATTTTGGAATTTTTTTTTTCAAAATTACAAAAAGAACATGTTTTCAACAATTTCAAAAGAAATATTGAAAATAGAAAACTCAAAACAAAATAAAAAACCGAAAACTGAAGTACAAAGAGAAGGACCCCTAATTTTTTTAGGAACATTTGAAAATCGTACTCAAAATTGCATAATCTAATTCCCACTAAAATCACAATACGTCAAAGATTTCTAGTCCCAACATAGTTGGTGTTTGAAGTTTTTATTTTTGAATTATTGAAAGACCAAATGTAAAATTTTCAATTGCTTGAAACTAAATTTTTTCTTCGTGTTCATTAATTATAACTTTCTTCGTCTTCCTTGAAAGTAGAGGGATTAATAATCAATCAATGATCATGTTATTTACACGCGATATTGAATGAGGTTTTGTTAACATATAATGTGAAGTACATAATGATGGGTAGGGTGTGGCGATGATGGTGGCATTGTCGATAGCGATGTCATGGGTGACTATTCTCTTTTGCGGAGTTTTTCTCGCAAGAAAAAGCCCTCATTTTGAAGAAAGAACTTTTGTTTCATATTTACAACATTTTCAAACCGCAAGTGTACATATCGCACAAGATATATAATAGATGTTGATTCCAAGTATCGTACCCATAGAAATTGTAATAAATTAATTTTATGACATCTAACATTAGCTAAAATATGTAAATTTAAGATGAGATTGAATAATTAAGTTACTTCATTTAAATGAGTATGAATGAATTCAAGAACATTTGGATGTGTTTTGATAGAAGGACTTGATTACAATTAAAATAGTATTAAGATCTTGAATTCACTTTTATTTTCCTCTCTTTAATCAGAGTTATTGACTTAACAACACTTCTAAATTATGAAATCAATGTTCTAACATTGCGTAACAATCTCTCTCAAGTAGAATTAAACATATCATATGTTTGATCCCCTATATTTCTATGACGAATGCGAACATAAAATAATTGATAAGTGTATTTTATACACTTATTTATCTGTCGAAATTAGGATATTATTTTGTTTTTCTCGAATAAATTCTACTTAGTTTGTGTTTATTTGTCATTATTTCAGGTTTTATCCCAAAATCAAGAAAAGTAAGGAATTGAAGAAAATACATAATAATTGGATGAAAAGTGGAGTTAATTGGAGACGTTTTGAAACTCAAGGGCTTAATTGCACAATTGAAGACTCAAGGACCAACTTAGTTTATTTAAAAGAATTGAGATGCTTAAAGGATAATTTATTTTATTTGGGCTTAGGGTTGAATTGTGTATATATATATATATAAACATAATGTTGCTGAAAAAAAAAGGGGGGGGGGGGGAGAGTCGAGAGAACAAAGAGAATAGAGAGTGCGGCTGGAGGAGAAAAGTAGGTGGTCGGTTGTGAGTTTAATTTGGAAGAGTGGTTGGTGGTGGTTTAAGAAAAAGTTAGGCAGCTAATTGGTATTAAAGGGAGAATATTTTAGTCGGCTGTGGGGGAATTAGGAGGAAAAGCATACATTGAAGGAAGAAATTTGGAGAAGGAGGCTGGTTTACATTGTTGGAATTAAATTCAAAAGTAGTTATTGGTTGGATCAAAGTTGAGTGCTAGAACATTACACGGCTGGAACAAACATAGGGAATATATATACACAGTAGCAACTCTTTTGAAGAAGACGGCTGTGCACAAGACAGAATTGAGAGAAGAATTTTAATTGGCTGGTTAGTGGTGGAATTAAATTGGGGGAAAGCAGCCGTGGGTAGAAGG
Organism: Ligustrum vulgare; assembly: GCA_963555705.1. Classification (NCBI taxonomy): domain Eukaryota; kingdom Viridiplantae; phylum Streptophyta; class Magnoliopsida; order Lamiales; family Oleaceae; genus Ligustrum; species Ligustrum vulgare. Next base: position 50,091,559 of record OY743176.1, on the reverse strand, counting down.
GAGGCAGCCGAGAGAATTCTGTGAGAGAAGAAAAAAAAAAGGGTCGGCTGGTGAGTGGAAATCTTGGTTGCCTCTACTGTTGGAATTAAACTTGGGGAGAATATAATACATACATATACACAGGAATTGAGGGGACAAGAATTGGAGTTGAGGGGACAAAAAAATTGTGATCAATTGTGGTTGGTCGGCGGGTGATTGAAAAAGGGGAGAGAGGTCACACGGCTGGAAGGTGAATTGGGAAGAAGGAGGAGATGCTGATTTTTCAACACTTCAAACTCCGGGTTTTATTTACGTTATTATTTATTGATTTTAATTCCACAAATATGAGTAGCTAAATTTTTATAATCGGGATTAACGATTTAGATTTAATGTTTCTTGTTTGATTTTAATTCTCAAGTTGGTGTTTTGATATTTATGTATTGATTTTATTATTGCGTTTAATACTTGAATTGCTTGATCACCAATTCATGAATTAATGGTTGTTTTCATAATCCGAGAGGTGAGTTAACAATTAGATCACGTAATAAAATTCGGCAATTTCAACAAAAAGATAGAGATATGAATTTGTGGTTGCATGTGGTCAGTTATGAATTCCTAGGAAGTTTCATGCATTTAGCTAAGGAGAACTCTGACCCGCTGTAGAGATACATGGTTGACTTAGTTAAATAGGCCTAATTTGAACTCGAGAGAGGTAAATTAGATATATGCGTGAATTCGACCAAATACAATTTTAGAAAACAACTTGAGATGAGAAATTAAGTTAGAACGTTATTTCGAAATCGTTAGTCCCGATATTCATTCAATTGTTTAAAATCCACCACGTTTGTTTTTTGCTTTCTTTAATTGTTTTTAGTTTAAGTTGTTATTTTCATTTTAATTGATTTGTTTATTTCATTGATTTCCAATCATTTGTCGTTTTTTTTGTTTTTATTCTGCAATTTATTTTCTTAGTTAGTTTTGGTTTTCGTCTAGGAATTCTATATTCGAAGTAAATATATAGCGAATTAAATAGTCCTCGTGGGATCGACAACTCGGACTCAAAAGTCCACTTTTATTACTTGTAGCGATATCGTACACTTGCGATTTCACACCAACAAGTTTTTGGCGCCGTTGCCGGGGACTATTTTAATTTGTTATTTATTTATTTTGATTTTTAGCATTCGTAGCTTTTAGATTTAGTTTGCCTTTAGTTTTTAGCATTTTGATTCATAATAAACAAAAACAACAAAAACATCAAAAACTCTCTAAATTCCCAAAATAAAAAAAAAAAGAAATTCTTCTTGTCCTTTTATGCTCCGTTCGCAAAGGGGAAATCTTTTACCTTTCGAACCTGAAATTGAACAATTCTTTAGAGGACGACGTAGGGAACAACAAAATCTGAACCAAATGGCCAATCCAATCAATCCTTTGGAACACATTGAACTAAACCCGAATGCAGCTGCATTACCTCCTGGTCAAAATGCAGCATTGCAAATCAATCAAAACAATCAACAGGATGTACAAGATGACAATGTAGGAGATCTTCCTATGGGTCAATTCTTGACTCCTGTTGCCACTGCAAACAGTTCTAGCATACTATATCCGCCTTTTGGAAGGAATGACTTTCAATTGAGAGCAGATTTAATAAACCTTTTCAGTAATAATCTCCAATTTTTTGGAAAGGTACATGAGGACCCCAACGCACATGTTGCAAGATTTGGGAGAATGTGCCAAAATTTCCAATTTCAAGGCATAAACGATGATGCCATTCGTTTGCGACTATTTCCTTACACTTTAAGAGATAGTGCATTGGAGTGGCTTGATTCTGAACCTGAATCTAGCATAACCACATGGGATGACCTAGCTCGAAAATTTTGTAACAAATATTTCTCACCTGCTAAGGTCGCTAAACTGAGGTTGGAGATATCTACGTTTCAACAACTAGACGGTGAGAGCTTTTATGAGTCTTGGGGTAGATTTAAGGATCTTCTTAGAAAATGCCCTTATCATGGATATAACAAAGGCCTTCAAGTTCATTACTTTTACTCTGGGCTGTCACCACAATACAAATCAATAGTGGACTCATCAGCTGGTGGGTCTATCACAAATAAAAGTGTCAACCAAGCTTGGGACCTGGTAGAACTCATTGCAAAAACACATACCATGTTCCCATCTGAAAGAGTAGTACAAAGGAGAGCTACTGGAATGCATGATATAGATGCACTTACCGGTACAAACGCACAAATAGCTACGCTGAAAAAAAAGGTTGATTTGTTGCTTACATCACAAGGAGTTAACGCTATTCAATCACAGGTAATCTGTGAGAATTGTAGCGCTAACCACTCAACAGAGAATTGTATGTTGTTGATTTCAACAGATGAGCAAGTCAATTTTGTGCAAAACAATCCATATGCCCCCACCTACAATCCTGGTTGGAGGCAACACCCGAACTTTAAATGGTCAAACAATCAAAATGAGTCTAATCAACAACCGGATAGAAGGCCAAGTTTGGGGGAGATGTTTCAGCAACATATGCAAAAGACTGACAAGATGTTCGAAATGCATCAAACATCTTTGCAAAGTCAGTCTGCATCAATCAAAAAGCTTGAAACTCAAATCAGTCAAATCGCTCAACAATTGTCTGAGCGAGCACCTGGGACTTTACCAAGCAATACTATTAAAAATCCTAGGGAGCATGTGCAAGCAATCACCACACGTAGTGGGGTTCAATTGCCTGAGATACATGTAAAAAGACCTGAGAGGGCAGAGAAACAAGTAATCGATGAAGTCGAAAGTGAGACTGAGGGGTTTTATCAGTTAACCCAACCCGAAACTCAAAATGAAGCATCCAAAGAAAAAGCACCTACTCCTGTTAAGAAATATGTCCCACCTATTCCATTTCCTCAACGTCTGCAAAATCACAAAATGGATAAGCAGTTTGAAAAATTCATGGAAGTATTCAGAAAACTGCATATTAATATCCCATTTGCAGATGCAATTGCACAAATGCCTAGTTACGCCAAATTCTTGAAAGAGATTTTGGCTAACAAACGCAAGCTGGAAAGCTATGAGACTGTGTGCTTAACAGAAGAGTGTAGTGCTATTTTACAAAAAAAGCTTCCACCTAAATTGAAAGATCCTGGGAGTTTTACTATACCGTGTACCATAGGCACAAATTCTTTCAAAAATGCTTTGTGTGATCTTGGCGCAAGTATAAATTTAATGCCTTTATCAGTGTACACTAAATTGGGGTTGGGAGAAGCTCAACCAACCACTGTCTCACTACTTTTGGCTGATCGATCGATTAAGCACCCAAGAGGGATTATTGAAGATGTTTTGGTTAAGGTTGATAAATTCATATTTCCAGCTGATTTTATCATCCTTGATATGGAAGAAGATAGCAATATCCCAATAATACTCGGGAGGCCATTTCTCGCCACGGGCAGAGCATTGATTGATGTGGGTGCAGGGAAAATGACACTGAGGGTCAACAATGAACAAGTTCAATTCGATGTGTTCAAAGCAATGAAATTTCCCCACACTGAAGACTCGTGCTTTAGAGTTGAATTAACTGACCAGTTGGTCGGTGAAGTAATTCGTAATGAACACTTAACTGATGATCTTGCAATTTGTATAATGGAATCAAAAACTGTAAAAACGGATCATCACGCTCTCAGGATGAGAGCAATGCAGTTGGAAGAATCACCTCCCATATCATATAACAGGGCTAGGTACTTCGCTCCACTTGGCGAGAGTACATCGAAGCCGATTCCATCAATTGAAAAAGCTCCTGATTTAGAACTAAAACCATTGCCAACACATTTGAGATATGCTTACCTTGGCGAGTCAGATACTCTTCCTGTCATCATTGCAAATGATTTGTCTGAGTTGGAAGAGGAAAGATTAATCAGAGTGTTGAGGGAGCATAAAATGGCTATTGGTTGGACTATAGCTGATATAAAAGGAATCAGTCCCCACATGTGCATGCACAAAATTTTGATGGAGGATGATTGCAAACCTTCTATAGAGAGTCAAAGAAGGCTAAATCCGACTCTACAAGAAGTTGTGAGGAAGGAGGTGCTTAAATTATTAGATGCTGGGATAATCTATCCAATATCAGACAGTTCTTGGGTGAGTCCAGTGCATGTCGTGCCTAAAAAGGGAGGAATCACTGTCCAGAAGAATGAAAACAATGAGCTTATACCTACTAGGCTTGTCACATGATGGCGAGTTTGTATTGATTATAGAAAGCTCAATTTAGCAACTAGGAAAGACCACTTCCTATTGCCTTTCATAGATCAAATGTTAGAAAGACTGGCTGGTCACTCTCACTACTGTTTCTTGGATGGTTATTCTGGATATAATCAAATCCCAATAGCACCTGAGGACCAAGAGAAAACAACTTTCACTTGTCCTTATGGTACTTTTGCCTTCCGAAGAATGCCTTTTGGACTATGCAACGCCCCTGCTACATTCCAACGTTGCATGATGGCAATCTTCTCTGATATGGTGGAGTATTCCATTGAAGTTTTTATGGACGACTTCTCTGTTTTTGGGGACTCTTTTGATGAATGTTTAAAACATTTATCCCAAGTCTTGAAGCGATGTGAAGACACAAACCTTGTACTAAATTGGGAGAAATGTCATTTCATGGTCAGTGAAGGGATTGTGTTGGGACATCGCATTTCAAATAAAGGGATAGAGGTGGATAGAGCTAAAGTGCAAGTAATTGAAAAATTGCAACCACCTACCTCAGTAAAAGGAATCAGAAGTTTCCTAGGATATGCAGGGTTCTACAGGAGGTTCATAAAAGACTTCTCCAAAATAACCAAACCTTTGTGTCACTTGTTGGAGAAGGACACTGCGTTTAAATTCACTGAGGAATGTTTGACCTCTTTCAATACCTTGAAAGAGAAGTTGATCACTGCACCTGTGCTTGTAGCACCTGATTGGACCCTGCCTTTTGAGTTGATGTGTGATGCTAGTGATTATGCAGTTGGAGCTGTTCTACAACAAAGAAAAAATAAAGTGCTTCACGTAATTTACTATGCAAGCAAAACACTGACCGATGCACAAATTCACTATGCAACTACCGAAAAAGAGATGCTCGCAGTGATATTTGCTGTTGACAAATTTCGATCCTATTTAATTGGATCAAAAGTGGTAGTGTACACTGACCACTCGGCAATCAAATACCTCATGTCAAAGAAAGATGCTAAGCCGAGGTTAATAAGATGGATTCTCCTGTTGCAAGAATTTGACATTGAAATCAAGGACAAAAAGGGAACAGAAAATCCAGTGGCTGACCATCTCTCTCGACTTGAAAATGAGAATGGAGTTGATGAAACTGCTATCAATGAGGTATTTCCGGATGAACGGTTGTATTTCATTGGAAAACCACCTTGGTATGCAGATATAGTCAATTATCTGGTTAGTAAAGTTGTATCACCTGAATTCTCATATCAACAGAAAAAGAAGCTGATGCACGAAGCTAAGTTCTACCTTTGGGATGAACCATTCCTTTACAGGAGAGGTCCAGACCAAATTATTAGAAGATGCATACCAGAAGATGAAATGAAACAAATTCTTTCATGTGTGCATGCCTCAGCCTATGGTGGTCATTTTGGGCCAACTAAAACTGCAGCCAAAGTTCTTCAATGTGGATTTTACTGGCCTACATTGTTCAAAGATGCCCATAGTTTTTGTCGTTCCTGTGACAGATGTCAAAGAATGGGAAACATTTCAGCCCATCATGAGATGCCACTGAATAACATTCTTGAGGTCGAGTTATTTGATGTTTGGGGCATAGACTTTATGGGGCCATTCCCATCATCATACTCGAACAAATACATATTAGTGGCAGTTGACTATGTTTCGAAATGGGTAGAGGCACAAGCATTGCCAACTAATGATGCCAAAGTGGTTATCAATTTTATCAAAAAAAACATTTTCAATAGGTATGGAGCACCTAGAGCAATAATCAGTGATGGTGGAACTCATTTTTGTAACTCAGCCTTTAAGGCAGTGTTGAGAAAACATGGAGTTCAACATCGTGTAGCTACCCCATATCATCCACAAACAAGTGGGCAGGTGGAGACATCTAACAGACAGTTAAAGAAAATTCTTGAATTAACTGGAAACTCATATCGAACTGATTGGTCTAAAAAGCTAGATGATGCACTTTGGGCATACAGGACGGCTTTTAAAACACCAATTGGAATGTCTCCATACCGCTTAGTGTTTGGCAAAGCTTGCCACCTTCCTGTTGAACTGGAATATAAAGCTTATTGGGCTCTTAAACAGTTAAACATGGATTTGGAGAAAGCTGGTGAAACTAGGCTTTTGCAATTGAATGAACTCAATGAGTTTCGACAAGAAGCCTATGAAAATGCTCTAATCTACAAACAGAAAACCAAACAATGGCATGACAGTAGAATCAACAGAAGAAGCTTTCAAGTCGGTGATCAAGTGTTGCTTTATAACTCTCGACTTAAGCTTTTTCCAGGAAAATTGAAATCCAAATGGTCAGGACCTTTCACAATTGCGAAAGTTTTCCCTTATGGAACGGTTGAAATCCATCATCCAACTAAGGGTAACTTCAAGGTTAATGGTCAAAGAGTCAAACATTATGTCGAGGACTTTCCAACAGCAGAGTCCACACTTGATATCACACCTGCAGAGTGAATGACTCTAAAAAGTCGAGCTTTAGACTATAAACGGAGCGCTTATTGGGAGGCAACCCAATTTTCTTTTCTTTTCTTTTCATTTATTTTACTTTATTTAAAGCTTTGTATTTAAATTGTTAGGTGGTACTCGCATTTTTATTTTTATTTTTTTCTCTTTATTGGAGCTTTTGAAGTAAGCATTCCTAGCACCAACTTCTGTTATTTGATCTTCAGCTGCACTTGTCATTTTAAATTATACATGATGGTTCACTATGTTTGAAAATTCAAATTTTTCTATGTTTTAGTTGGAATTGTTTGTGTTGATCTATCAATGGTGTGTATGATTCTAATATTTTTTATCTTTTACTTGCGAGGAACTCACCACTTGTAAAAATTTCAACCAAACATGGAAATACAAGAAACGGGTCGAAATCATTCAAGCAAGTTCAAAACCAAGCTTCTCGTTATCACATCGCTCATCTAAACCTGGGAAGTACCTAACTCCTCTTTATGTATTGTTATCAATTGCTTTTTATTTCTTTTACATTGAGGACAATGTAACTTTCTAGTTTGGGGGGGGGGGGTGGTATCTCATTTCTTCATTTTGCTCATTCGATACCTTGTTTTTGGGATTCATAAAAGAAAAAAAAAAAAAGTGAAAATTTTGAAAATTTTTGTTGATTTATTTATTACTTATGACATGATTTGAAAAAAAAAAAAGTGAAAATTTTGAAAATTTTTGTTGATTTATTTATTACTTATGACATGATTTGAATTGACTTTTGTGTTTTAGTTAGAAATTTTGGACAACTTGTGAACTAAAATTTTTCTTGACATTCATCCATGTAAGATGCTAATCAAACTTGAGCACATAGCCACTTTCGAATAATAATTTGTGTAGGGAGATGCTTGATACTTGTGGGATAAACTTGTGCACTTTGAACATAGAATTGACTGAAAAATTCCAAACCTTAAGAAATTAGATCCCGACCTGAAATGTAGAACCAAACTGCTCAAGAAGCAGTTTGGGGAGTTTGGGGGTAGAGAGGTCAAGTACAAGTAGGCATTGACAGATTGAGGGTCTGAAATTTTTAATGATCCATCTTTAGTGGAAGAGGTTTTAATCAACGGGTATAAACCATGACCAGCATAAAAACAGAAAAATGTTGAAGGTCTTATTCTACTCTTCAAATGCCTTTTTGACTCGAGTAAGTAAGTCCGAGGGGTCTTTCAAACCTGGTGCCCTAAAGTCGTCTGGCTTGGGAGTCATCGACCTAAAGCTCGCTACAAGGGTCAACTAGAAAGCAAGTACGGAGAGTGGACTTACACATAAGACACTAAAACATCTTTAACTTTTCTGTTTAAGCCTTTATGACTCGGGTAATTAAGTCTGAGGGGTTCTCTGAACCTGGTACCCTAAGCTCAACTAAGTTGGGAGCTGCCGACCTAAAGCTCGCTACAGGGGTCATATAGAAAGCCAGTATGAAAAGTTCTGCACAAAGATGGTAAAAGACAAGGACATTAAAAGAAAAAGTCGTCCATACAAAAAAAAAAAAAGATATATAAATGGTATAAGCTTTGTTGATTAAAATTCCTAATACTGGAGTGTGGGATTGGAGATTAATTATTCTTGGTCTGTCGTGCATACTTGTCAAATCCTAACTGCCTTGTGTGGAAAAATGCAATTTATACATGTTTAGAAACCACATCAATAGGAAAGACCTCGGGATATGAGAGAAAAGCATTATGGTTGTGATCATCCATGAGAGTGTAAGGAAAATAAAAAGAAAATCATTGTTGACCACATGGGATTCGGGCTTATTTCTGCATGACTAGTCACACAGTGTCAAGTATATTTTTACATGAGTTTGCATTCGATTTTTGGCTATTCACACACACACGATGAAGTTAAGCATTGGATGAATGAAAATAATTTTTGTTGTTCATTTTTCTTTTCTAAAGTGAATCGTCATTTTGGATTATTGAAGTGTATGGTAAATAAATTGACAGAAAACATAAACAATTTCAGTTTGCATTTTTATTTTTATAGTCTAGTTTTATTTTTGTTCGAGGACGAACAAATATTCTAGTTTGGGGGGGGGGTTTGATAAGTGTATTTTATACACTTATTTATCTGTCGAAATTAGGATATTATTTTGTTTTTCTCGAATAAATTCTACTTAGTTTGTGTTTATTTGTCATTATTTCAGGTTTTATCCCAAAATCAAGAAAATTAAGGAATTGAAGAAAATACATAATAATTGGATGAAAAGTGGAGTTAATTGGAGACGTTTTGAAACTCAAGGGCTTAATTGCACAATTGAAGACTCAAGGACCAACTTAGTTTATTTAAAAGAATTGAGATGCTTAAAGGATAATTTATTTTATTTGGGCTTAGGGTTGAATTGTGTATATATATATATATATAAACATAATGTTGCTGAAAAAAAAAAGGGGGGGGGGGAGAGTCGAGAGAACAAAGAGAATAGAGAGTGCGGCTGGAGGAGAAAAGTAGGTGGTCGGTTGTGAGTTTAATTTGGAAGAGTGGTTGGTGGTGGTTTAAGAAAAAGTTAGGCAGCTAATTGGTATTAAAGGGAGAATATTTTAGTCGGCTGTGGGGGAATTAGGAGGAAAAGCATACATTGAAGGAAGAAATTTGGAGAAGGAGGCTGGTTTACATTGTTGGAATTAAATTCAAAAGTAGTTATTGGTTGGATCAAAGTTGAGTGCTAGAACATTACACGGCTGGAACAAACATAGGGAATATATATACACAGTAGCAACTCTTTTGAAGAAGACGGCTGTGCACAAGACAGAATTGAGAGAAGAATTTTAATTGGCTGGTTAGTGGTGGAATTAAATTGGGGGAAAGCAGCCGTGGGTAGAAGGGAGGCAGCCGAGAGAATTCTGTGAGAGAAGAAAAAAAAAGGGTCGGATGGTGAGTGGAAATCTTGGTTGCCTCTACTGTTGGAATTAAACTTGGGGAGAATATAATACATACATATACACAGGAATTGAGGGGACAAGAATTGGAGTTGAGGGGACAAAAAAATTGTGATCAATTGTGGTTGGTCGGCGGGTGATTGAAAAAGGGGAGAGAGGTCACACGGCTGGAAGGTGAATTGGGAAGAAGGAGGAGATGCTGATTTTTCAACACTTCAAACTCCGGGTTTTATTTACGTTATTATTTATTGATTTTAATTCCACAAATATGAGTAGCTAAATTTTTATAATCGGGATTAACGATTTAGATTTAATGTTTCTTGTTTGATTTTAATTCTCAAGTTGGTGTTTTGATATTTATGTATTGATTTTATTATTGCGTTTAATACTTGAATTGCTTGATCACCAATTCATGAATTAATGGTTGTTTTCATAATCCGAGAGGTGAGTTAACAATTAGATCACGTAATAAAATTCGGCAATTTCAACAAAAAGATAGAGATATGAATTTGTGGTTGCATGTGGTCAGTTATGAATTCCTAGGAAGTTTCATGCATTTAGCTAAGGAGAACTCTGACCCGCTGTAGAGATACATGGTTGACTTAGTTAAATAGGCCTAATTTGAACTCGAGAGAGGTAAATTAGATATATGCGTGAATTCGACCAAATACAATTTTAGAAAACAACTTGAGATGAGAAATTAAGTTAGAACGTTATTTCGAAATCGTTAGTCCCGATATTCATTCAATTGTTTAAAATCCACCACATTTGTTTTTTGCTTTCTTTAATTGTTTTTAGTTTAAGTTGTTATTTTCATTTTAATTGATTTGTTTATTTCATTGATTTCCAATCATTTGTCGTTTTTTTTTTTTGTTTTTATTCTGCAATTTATTTTCTTAGTTAGTTTTGGTTTTCGTCTAAGAATTCTATATTCGAAGTAAATATATAGCGAATTAAATAGTCCTCGTGGGATCGACAACTCGGACTCAAAAGTCCACTTTTATTACTTGTAGCGATATCGTACACTTGCGATTTCACACCAACAATAATGCATTAAATTTTTATGAACAATTAAAGATCACACAAAGTATAGTGGTATATCTCTATCCCTATTGGACTTTATGACAACGAATATGCGTCTAACTTTTTTTTGGCTAAAAATAAGCCACAAAAGATCATACAATCAATGACGCACATAATTGTAGATGAAAGAAAGATAATATCATGATCAAGAAATTGTCTTTAATAAAAATTCATAACCCTATAATAGAACAAAATAACAAAGGTTTGGTCTAAACTGTGCTATGTACAAGGGTGATTTAGCCTAACATGTTAATGAAAATAAAATAAAGATGTTGAATTCATCAATCGGAGAAACAAAATCTCAAATTGAATCTTTGTTTAATTCTTCATCGGATGATTTCTTGATGTGAATTGTCCTTGTGTTCTTGTTCTTGAATCAAAATTTGGCTCTTCCCGATTTCGATTGCCTCTATTTATATGTATGTTAAAAGAGCACAAAATTTCCAAAAATTCATTTCAATTGAAGTCTAAAAGAAGGTTTCCTATGTAAATTAAAATTCTAAACGAAACATAATTTTCGTCTGTGTTTTTCCTGGGCATCTACCCAGTATAAAATCAGGCAGCCTATTATAAAGCGAATTATAAAATTAGGCAGCCAAATATAAAGCCAGACAATCGCCCAACATAAGCATTTGGAACCTGCTGATACATATTAGCTATATGCAATCATCTAGCGTAAAATCGGGCGGCCGCCCAAGTTGTTTTTCAAAAAATCCAAGTTGGTCCTCCTTATTTAATTTCTGAGGTAGTCATTCATCTTTGATTAGGTGCAATTATTTCCTTCAGCTTTTGATTCTCTTCCATTGAGCCCTTGATTAATTATAGCTTACGTTCTTCACTTTCAATATTGCAATTTAGTCCCTAGTATTTTCAGTCAATCACGAATCAATCCAAAATCATTCTAATTGCTTTAATAAGGGTCTTAAACTGAAATATAAGGAATTTACAACAAATTAAGTCCACATTCAACAAAACACCAAACAATAGCTTAATTTTATAGCCTGAATAAGTGAACAAATGCACTTATCACTCTACATTTGCTATGATGGAAAATTGATAGAAATTGGTGGTGATTGCGGTGGTGGGCATGGGACTGAGTTTGCGGAAGAATGAGGAATTATTTTACTTTCATTTTTCATTTTTTTTTTTAGTATTTTTAGTGAAAATTTAATCTTACTTTCAAAAATATATTTTTCAAAACTATCAAACCAAATATAATTTGATAATTCTGAAAACTCTTTTTTGAAAATTAAAAATTGAAAACAACAAATCAAATTGTTGATTCATAAAAATACCAATTTTAAAAGTCCAACACAAAGGCCAGAAATTAGGAGCCCAAATTGAGAAATCAAGAAGAATGTCAAAACACTCACTTGTTCAGATAAAGGTTTAGGCGATTGGGAGATTGAATTAATATTTGGCGATTGAAGCACTGGCCGATGCGTGTTTAAAAGAACAATTTTTCACTCAACCCATGATCTATAATAACGATAATGGAGCCATTATTGGTAGTTATTGGATATTGACAGTTAGAAAAAATGAGAGCAAATAAGATTACCACTGTGGAAAGTTATTGGTGTGAAGAAGTGGATGGTTATTGACAGTTATGGTGATGAGAATCGAGAAAGTCAAACCTCGATGCGCGTGCCAGTGGGACTCACGACGAGATCCGACGTCGAAGAGGTTCAAGATTCGAGGCTAAATAATGTGAATAAGTCAAGAAAACAAGCCGAGAATCAACTTGGAGCTAAAAAGAAGGAGAAATTGGACTCAGCCAATTTCGGTCGACCGAAAGTCATACCGGTCGACCGAAACTCTGCAAAGGATTTTTGAAGGAAGCTTCAGTCGCGTTCGGCTGAGGGTTGGTCGACCGAAAGTCCCATTTCGGTCGACCATGTGATTGACCGAAAATGGTTCGGTCGACCGAAACACTCCGTTTTACAAAAACGGGGTTTTTGTTGCAATTTCCACAAAAACGGGGTTTTGTTGCAATTTCCGAATTTTACATCTTTTGCCCATTTTGTACCTTATATACACATTTTCTTTTCATTTGTAAAGACAACTTGGTTGTTCATGTAAAGCTCTTGAGAGAAGCTCCTCCTTTGGGTGAGGTAAATCCCATTTCTTGATCTTGTATCTCTTAGGAAATTAATCAAATTTATCTTAGTATTATTATTCTTGTGTTGTTATTTATTTTCGCCACCTTGGAATTTGTTTATTTCTTTCCATTGGGTTATGGTTAGTTAATCCTTGAATTTTGGATTAGATTTAAACTTGGGTTAAGATGTTTATCCTTTATTTTACCACTTTAGCTTTCTTGGGTTGATATTAAAATTGTTGTGGGAATTTTTGATCAACACACCGAAGGGGTTCGCATCATATGGAGTGAGGATCGCGAAAGTGGGGGATCATTAAGATATAAAAGATGCAAGTAACATAAAGAAAATCCCACGAACACAACTTTCAAAAGAGATTATGTGATTTTATATCTTAAATTTTATTTACTTTCCTTAGTTAAACTTGGTGTACTTGCACCTCTTGGAGGCAAGTTGTTTATTAAGTTATTCTAATCGAACACCCTTATTGAGACTTTATCTGAAGAGATTTTTTCCTTACACATTGTCTGAATCTCCTTTTAATCGTTAGAAGAAATGTTGTGAAACAATTTGACATGTCCCGTGGGACACTCAGTGTTATGAATCAATGACAGAGTTAAACCCATGTACCAGTGTGCATTGTTGGGAGAACTCACTGTAGACATCATTGAGCATGTAAACTTACAAAATACTCATAATGTAGAAAGATTTACTCAAAAGGGAAATATGCATTATGACAATATGGTTAAACAATTGAGTACGTTGAATGAACTCATAAACAAATTGGCAGACCAAATATGTCAGTTAAATCCTAAGGAGTCTAATAGGCAATGGCTTATCAACTGTAAACACAATGAATGGTTCACTAACACGAGCTAGGCTATAAACACCACATATTAGACAATCCAACGTGGGGGTCTTTCACCTTTCAATGCAGGGGGTGTTGGAACATCTCTATGGGGATACCTCTAATATGAGGGAAAATGTCAAAAACATAGGATCAAATGTTACACCCACTAATAATGGAGTAAATCTACTACTTAATGGTAAAAATGAGCCAAATGATGACGTGTTCCTAGCTAATGTGGGGAAGATCCTTTTAGGCCTTTGGAATTTGGCCAGTAATTTGGCCAACATACAAAAAAACCTTACCTAGAATGGGTAGATCAATCATATCTTTGGCCTAGAATTCTCTTTGTTCACTAGAATAGGAGAGGTATCAACTTTAGAGCATATATGCCGTTTTACTTTACAATGTGGCAAAGTTACTGATTACCATAAGATGAGATTATTCCTAGATTCACTAACTAGAATAGCCTTTTCGTGATTCATTAACTTATCGAAAAATTTATGTCAACTGCCAAATGAATTGGTTGAGTATTTTCTACAAAGATTTAAAACATCCAGTAACAAGTGTTTTGTTCCTTTACCTAAAAAAGAGTTTGTCAGAGCATCATTTAAAGTTGCTTCAATTCTGAGTTAAAAAGAAGTTCCAAGATAGGGAAATCTCTATCTTTTTCAATTTAGTGCTAATGTTATTAGGTATGAACGATTGTTATGAGAAGACAAATGGATGAAGAACTCTAGTAATTGGAATTATTAAAGAGATCCTAATTTTGACATCCATGTCATTGACACTAGTCAAGATGAGCCAGAAATATGTTTGGTTGAATTGGTCAAAGAGACACTTATAAATGCCCCGTATTAACCAAATTAGAAGAATGAATTAAGAATGAGTCAAAAAAAAAAAAAAAAGAAAACAAATGGTTAAGATATTCTCATTTGATGTAACTATGGCAGATATAATATTTTTTTTCGGCAATATAAAGATAAACAAATAAAATTGAGCGATAAACATAGATTGCCAAACCCTGAACAAATTAAGGGTAAAAATATTGTAAATAGCAATGCATGGTCTCACACTACTAATAGTTGCTTTGTTTTTTGTCATGTGTTGCAGGATGCCATTGAGTCAAGGCGAATCACTTTTGAATCAAAGAAAAAGATGGTGATGGACTAGAATCCATTTCCATAGCCAGTAGATGTCAATATGGTCATCCCAAATTTCAACAAAATTGGTCTCCTTAGTTCAAGTTAGTGGTGGATGATGGAGAGGACAAAAAGCTTCCTACTGCCCTTGAGTGTTTGAAAGGAAAGCTGTGGTAGAAAGAAAAAGAAATCTATGTGCTAGGTAACAAAAGGAAGTTGGCAATGTTACAGAAAAGGTGATAACATACGGACAACCATTCCGCCCAGCTAACATCCCTAATTCTCAACTGTTTAGGGGACAAGTAAAACAATCTTATGGGAGACAGTATGGCCCTTTTCAAAATGCTAAGATGTTCAAGCAACAACCATATCATTCAAATGCGTGGCACTCTTTAGTTCTAAAGTAGGGAAGGTAATCCCAGTTAATGAGATGACAAGACACATTAGAGGTACTGTTGTGTTTGAAATTGCAAGTGTACGATATCGCAATCAAGTACTAAAGTGGACCTTAGAGTCCGGATTATCGTTCCCACGAGGACTGCTATTAATTATCGAAATATTTCAATTCTTAACTTTATTTGAACAAATGAAAATCGTTTTAAGAATAAAAATCTAGAATTAAGAAATGGAACTAATGAATTAAAAAGAATTATTAAATTGTTTTGTTTTCAAATAAGATGATTGTAAAGTGGTTGAGATTCACGATTTCACCTAGCCAATTAAATTAATTCCAATTCCAGATTTTATTTTCTAAATATGTGATCGATCGAATTCACTGATTCAAATTGAGATTCCTCTCTCGAGTTTAAATCAATCCTACCTAAATAAGTCAACCTTGTATCTCTACAGAGGGTCCGAATATTCCTTATCTAGATGCATTACACACAAAAATTCACACACGACCGCAATAATTACAAGAGTATATCTCCATCTCTCGTTCAATTACCGGATTTATTACCTAGATCTATGTTATTAACTCACTTCTCGGATTATGGAAATAACACATAAAATCATGAATAAGTGGCCAGTTCATTCACGCATTAAACGCAATAATAAATCAACACATGCATCAAAGCGTTAAAACAAGGAATATGGAATTAAAATAATATGATTAGGCTACATCGTTCATCCCAACGTTAAAATTAGTTACACATCATGATTGTAAAATAAAAAAAATAAAAAATAACGTTCATTGAAAATAACAAAGAAGAATGGAAAGATTGCACCAATTATCAATTCTTCAAGTATCTTCAATTCACGCCTCTCTGCGATGCTTGAATCTCCAAGAATTTTAATTAAAATCTCTGTTGTGGCTCATTCTATGGAGAGGCAAAGGTCCGATTTTCATGCAAAGAGGTTGTATTTATAGTTGGTGAAGAGATCAAGTTGAAGAAGGAAAGAAATTCATCAAATCCGCGCGCGAGTCTTTTTTGGTATCTGCACGGTGTTCAGTATTTCGACCATATCTTTCTCTTCCCTTATCCGATTAATGTGATTCAAAGTTATTTCAAAATATAACTTAAAGGGATATAATTATCCATGAAATATAATTTTCCCAATTCGAACGTTTACTATCCCAAAATAAGTCTCAAAGTCCGACTAGAATTCTGTCCAGAATCTTCTAGGATTGGAATCAATTTTATGGTAATATTCTTATCATATTCCATTCCTTTTTGACTTCTACTTGCATCCAATTGACTTCTAAAAATCCTCAAAGTATCTTCTTATTATCCAAATCAATCATTGGATATTTGCAAGTTGGTCCCTCATGTTTAATTTGCTCTCCAGTTCTTCAACTTCCAATGCAACAATATAATCTCCATACTTTGGAGTCTTCTCAATTTGCTCGTTTCAACTCTCAATTCCTTCAACTGGATCCTCCAGCTTCTTATTCATTTACTTCGCCACATTGCATCTTTCCGGTTGACGTCACAAACTTATCAATTGCTCATTTTTAGCTCCAATTAGCATTCAATTATGCATTTTTCTCATCAATTACTTCATTCTTCATCTTTTGGGATATTTTCTGCAAAGTAAACAAATAAACACAAATTAAATAACATATATTCTAAAACGATAATAATTTATTCTAATTTAGACGTACAAATAAGTGTATTTTAGTGTATAAAATACACTTATCAAATACCCCCAAACTAGAATTATTGTTCGTCCTCGAACAATGAACGACAAACTACAAAATCAAATAGAAAGGAGATAAAATACTTTTGTTGTGCCAGCATGCTTACCATATGCCTCTACAGTCCAAACCAATTTAAGCTTCAAAAAGTGTCATGAAAAACAATGCAAAATAATTTCTAGTTATATCCTGCCAGAGTTTCAAGTGTGTGTGTGAATAGTCAATGTCAAACGCATACTTATGCAAAAGATATACTCAACACTGTGTGGCTCATTATGCATAATCCAGTCCGAATCCCACGCGGTCAATCTATGATTTCTAATGAAATTCCTTTCAGCGCTCATGGATGATCACTACTTTCTACTTTTCTCTCACATCCCGGGTTTTTATCTATGTGGGTTCTAAAAATATTCTTTGCTTTTTCCACACAAGGTAATCAGAATCAGAAATAAGTGTGCACAAAAAATCAAAAGAAAACAGTCCCCAATTCTACAATCTCAACCACCACAGCTTAGTCAACAAAGCTTATACCATGCAAATTTTTTTTTTTTTTCTTTTTTTTTTTTTTTTATTGGACGACTTTTTCTTTTAATGGCCCTGGCTTTTACCATCTTTGTGCAGAACTTTTCATACTGGCTTTCTATATGACCCCTGTAGCGGGCTTTCAGATCGGCAACTCCCAAACCAGACGGCTTTAGGGTACCAGGTTCAAAGAACCCCTCAGACGTACTTTCCCGAGTCATAGGTTTAAACAGAAAGGTTAAAGATGTTACAATGTCTTATGTGTAAGTCCACTCTCCGTACTTGCTTTCTAATTGACCCCTGTAGCGAGCTTTAGGTCGATGACTCTCAAGCCAGTTGGCTTTAGGGCACCAGGTTTGAAAGACCCCTCGGACTTACTTACTCGAGTCAAAAAGGCATTTGAAGAGCAGAATAAGACCTTCAGCATTTTTCTGTTTTTATGCTGGAAATGGTTTATACCCGTTGACCAAACTGTAATGACTAAAGTGAAAAACCAAGAACCACAGACCTCCAACCCTTCAATACACACAAATTCCAACCATTTTACCCACAAACTTGCCTTTTAGCATGATTGGTTCTAATTTATGGGTGGGATGTCTAACGATCTAAGTTCAGGGCTTTTTGAGTCATTCCTAAGTTCAAATTGCATAAATTTTCCCCCACATGTATTAAACAAAATCTTTTACACAGGCAATTATCCAACACTGGCTATGTGAGCAATAAATATGAGTCTAGCAAATCATAACTAGTTCAAAAAATAAGTTCATGCTTTCATGTTGTCCAATTTTCAAACCGAAGTACAAATTGATTCATACTATATCCTAGGAAATAAATATGTTAACACATTTTCAAATTTTTTTTTAATCCCAATAAAATCGAATGGATATCATGAATATGGAAGCAATTTTTTTTAAAGTGTGAGATGTTCCACCCCCAAACTAGAAAGAAACATTGTCCTCAATGTTTGTCAAAAAGATCTAAAAATGTAATACAAGACAACGAAGAGAGAACGAGAACTTCCCAAGTGTATTGGAGATATTTTGTAGCCTTGAAGCCTCCATATTGCATTTGAATGAATAAGACCCTTTTCTTGCTTTTCCCGACTTGGTTTGAGGTGTCTTGATTGGTGTTTACCTTGTAAATAAGAGATAAGTAACATTAGAAGTCATAAACACCAATATGAAATAATGGAAGTTCAGTACCACACCCCCAAACTAAAGTCACAGCAAAATTTTGAATTTTCAAAATTGGTCGACCACACACATTTAAGCCTTGACATCGCCTAGAAAAACATAAATTTTCCCGAGCCATCTTTTGATACGTTAAAGTTCACAGCTTGATCGACAATATATTAAAAATTCAGGTCATTTGAAGATCAATAGGGTCATGAAACAATGTGGAGAAGTAGGTGACGTGAGATAGTTTCTGGGTGCAATGGCCTGCAGTGGTCTTGCAATGGGGCTGCCTTGGTGCAATGTTGGTTTTCATGATTTTCATGCAATGTAGTGAACTAATTCTTGAACTAAATACACACAATCAATGATGAACATGTCATGAAGTTAAATGCTCGAATGAATTTCTAAAATTAGTACAATAATGTCTTTGTGGCATTTCACCAAACACTTAATGGGCATTGCAAAAATCAATGGATATGCATAGGGTTGGAGGCATGAATGAACCCAAAATTTCTTGTCTACTAAACCAAAAATCACAAACTCCAACCACTAACCTAAGCCCATTCTTCACAATTCACAATTTTTAGGTAGAAGAACTTAAAGAGACATTCACAATTTTGACTAAAAATTGATCTAAGTGAAGAGATCATACCTTCGATTGGATTTTGAAGTCATGTAAGCAATGATATTGATGCAACAAAGTGTTGATGACATGCACACAAGATGTAAGATCAAATACGAGGTGTTTAGGGGAGAGAAAACGAGTTTGTAATGTTTAAAGTTGAAAGAATGAGGAAAAACACTTAAACTGCCGAATTTGGTCCCAGTATAGCCACGCGATCGCCTGGCTGGAGTGCTAGAGATCGCGTGGTTCAAGGTTTTAAAACCTGTTGATTTTTAAATGCAAACTCGTGATCGCCATAGCCTAGTGGCACGCGATCACGCAGTTTACGACAGTAATGAAAATTTTTCCTATTTTTGATTTTCAAAATCATTTTTATCCCCCTAATCACTTCATGATTAATGGACTGATTTTCCAAACATTAACTACATGATTCAAACTAGTGTGTGTGAGTTTGGAATGACGATGAAAACCTACCCTAATGTAAACATGCAAAATCAAAAATATACCTAAATATGCAATAATAGAATATTATGCACAAGTGCTCTTAACATGAAACATGCAAAACACTCAAACACAATTCCTACCATGCATATATCTAAGTTCAGTAAATAAATAAATAAATCATGAAAGCATAATAAATAAAAGGGAAGAAGGGTTGGGTTGCCTCCCAACAAGCGCTCCGTTTTAAGTCTAAAGCTCGAATTTTTGCACTTCTTTATCACGGAGGCTTGAATGATCCTCTTGAGCCCCTGCATAACTTGCAATTACCTGCCTTGCACTTCTCAATCCTTTTCCTCACTCTCTTGAATCCCAAAGCCTCACTTTTAGCCAATTGTTGAGGGATGTTCGGATTTTCTTCCTTCTTGTCCCTCCATCCATCTTTAGCCTTTATGAACTCATGTTTTGTGCTTAGCCCCTCCTCAATATTAATACCCTGCTTGGTCTTTTCTTCTGGTTTCTGGACCACCCCCTCCACCTTGAAGCAGGTTTCATTTAAACCTTCAAGATCTTGCCTTCGCTTGATACCGAACGTGACTTGTTCCTTCTCGACCCTAAAGATGATTTCTCCCTTTTCAATGTCGATTAAGCATCTTCCAGTAGCTAGGAACGGCCTTCCAAGAATGAGGGGCATTTGGGCGTCCTCTTCCATGTCCAAAATCACAAAGTTGACTGGGAAGAAAAATTTGTCTACTTTTACTATCACATTCTCAACAATCCCATATGGATATTGGATTGATCTGTTCGCCAGCTTCAATGTGATATTGGTTGGTTTAGGCTCCCCCAAACCAAGTTTCCTGTACACAGACAAAGGCATTAAATTAACACTGGCCCCTAGATCACACAAAACATTATCAAAACTGAAATTACCAATAATACAAGGGATAGAGAAACTCCCTGGATCGGTCAATTTTTGTGGTAATTTCTTTTGAAGTATGGCGCTGCACTCCTCACTCAGTGCTACTATTTCATTATCAACCAATTTCCTTTTATTTGATAGCATCTCTTTCATGAATTTCAAGTAGAGCGGCATTTGAGCCAATACTTCAGCAAAAGGAATATTAATGTGCAGTTTCTTGAATATTTCCAAAAATTTTCCAAACTGCTGCTCCAACTGATGCTTTATCAATCTTTGTGGATAAGGAACTGGGGGTACATATGCCTTTACTGGAGGTCGAACTCGAACTTCTTCTTCCACTTTTTCTTGAGTTTCTGAAGTTGATCCCTGCTCCTTTTCACTTTTCTGTTCTTCCACCACATTTTCCTTCTGGTTCTTCTGCTTTTCATATTCCTCTGCAGTCACTTCGGATAACTGAACCCCGCTCCTCGTTGTTATTGCATTAACATGCTCACGAGGGTTCATTTCAGTGTTGCTTGGTAACTGTACTTGCTGTCTTGGTGAGCTGCTAGCTGCCAGCTCTCCCATTTGTTTCTTCAAATTTTTTATTTCAACAGCTTGATTCATTATCTCACCATTCTGACTCTTGACCAGCTGAATTAACTCTTCTATGTTCTCGGATATGTTTTTCTGAGATTGTTGCTGTTGCTGAAATCCAGGCGGCCGCTGAACATTCTGATTGTTAGACCATGAAAAATTAGGGTGATTCTTCCATTCTGGGTTGTAAGTTTGTGAATAAGGACCACCCTGCTGCTTGTTGCCCATGAAATTGACTTGCTCTGGGTTTGATTGATTTTGTTGGAGTGGGCAGAAATTTATCGCGTGATTTCCAAAACAAAAATCACACAAAGTTGTATGAACTGAATTCACTGGCTGCACACCCATACTGTCGATTTTCCTTGTTAAGGCATCCAGCTTAGCATTTAATGTTGTAATCTCATTAACTGCAACAATTCCTCCAGACTTTGGTGTAGATCTATCTGAGTACCACTGGTAACTGTTCGCAGCCATCTTCTCAAAAATCTCAGAAGCTTCTTCATATGTCATATCCATTACTGATCCTCCAGCTGCTGAGTCAGCGTACTTTTTATTCTCATTCGTCAACCTATTGTAGAATGTCTGGACTAATATCCAATCTGCGATTCCATGGGTAGGACACTGTCTGATAAGCTCATTGACCCTTTCCCAAGCTTCAAAAATGGATTCCCCTGGCTGTTGACTAAAGGACAGAATATCACGCCTTAGCTTTGACATGCGGCCAGGTGGGAAAAATTTATCTACAAATTTCTGGCTCATAACTTCAAAAGTGGTGATTGTGTGTAGGGGCAAAGAGTAAAACCAGGCTTTTGCTTTGTCCGCCAAAGAGAATGAGAATAGCTTTAATTTCACGGCATCCTCTGAAACTCCATTCATGCGTTTCATATCTCATAGTTCTAAAAATGTCATAAGGTGCACATGAGGATCTTCAGATGGAAATCTATGAAAAACGCACGAATTTCGGATCAAGGATATCAAGGAAGTCTTGATCTCAAAATTATTAGCTCGGATTGCAGGAGGTACAATGCAGGTTCCAATGTTCCCCACAGGAGGAACCATGTAGTCTCGCAAAACACGCCTTCTATGATTTGGTTGCTGTCCATTTACAGCTGCGGGCAGATTTTGTTGATTTCCCTGATTATCCTGAATTATATCATCTGCCATGGCTAAGTCTTTTTGTTGATTCGCTTCCAACTGTTGTCTACGCCTCTGTCAAAAGGTGCGTTCAATTTCTGTATCAAAAGGAAGCAAATCAAAAGACTTAGTCCTTCTTAACATAAATTAAATAAAACAAAAATTTAAAACAAAAACTGAAAAATAATATAAAAATAAAAATAAAAATAAGCAAAATAAAGTTCAAAGTAAAATAAGAACTAATGGGTATCGATATTAATATAAAAACAGTCCCCGGCAACGGCGCCAAAAACTTGTTGTGTTTGAAATCGCAAGTGTACGATATCGCAATCAAGTACTAAAGTGGACCTTAGAGTCCGGATTATCGTTCCCACGAGGACTGCTATTAATTACCAAAATATTTAAGTTCTTAACTTTATTTGAACAAATGAAAATCGTTTTAAGAATAAAAATCTAGAATTAAGAAATGGAACTAATGAATTAAAAAGAATTGTTAAATTGTTTTGTTTTCAAATAAGATGATTGTAAAGTGGTTGAAATTCACGATTTCACCTAGCCAATTAAATTAATTCCAATTCCAGATTTTATTTTCTAAATATGTGATCGATCGAATTCACTGATTCAAATTGAGATTCCTCTCTCGAGTTTAAATCAATCCTACCTAAATAAGTCAGCCTTGTATCTCTATAGAGGGTCCGAATATTCCTTATCTAGATGCATTACACACAAGAATTCACACACGACCACAATAATTACAAGAGTATATCTCCATCTCTCGTTCAATTACCGGATTTATTACCTAGATCTATGTTATTAACTCACCTCTCGAATTATGGAAATAACACATAAAATCATGAATAAGTGGCCAATTCATTCACGCATTAAACGCAATAATAAATCAACACATGCATCAAAGCGTTAAAACAAGGAATATGTAATTAAAATAATATGATTAGGCTACATCGTTCATCCCAACGTTAAAATTAGTTACACATCATGATTGTAAAACAAAAAAAATAAAATATAACGTTCATTGAAAATAACAAAGAAGAATGGAAAGATTGCACAAATTATCAATTCTTCAAGTATCTTCAATTCACGCCCCTCTGCGATGCTTGAATCTCCAAGAATTTTAATTAAAATCTCTGTTGTGGCTCGTTCTATGGAGAGGCAAAGATCCGATTTTCGTGCAAAGAGATTGTATTTATAGTTGGTGAAGAGATCAAGTTGAAGAAGGAAAGAAATTCATCAAATCCGCGCGCGAGTCTTTTTTGGTATCTACACAGCGTTCAGTATTTCGACCATATCTTTCTCTTCCATTATCCGATTAATGTGATTCAAAGTTATTTCAAAATATAACTTAAAGGGATATAATTATCCATGAAATATAATTTTCCCAATTCGAACGTTTACTATCCCAAAATAAGTCTCAAAGTCCGACTAGAATTCTGTCCAGAATCTTCTAGGATTGGAATCAATTTTATGGTAATATTCTTATCATATTCCATTCCTTTTTGACTTCTACTTGCATCCAATTGACTTCTAAAAATCCTCAAAGTATCTTCTTATTATCCAAATCAATCATTGGATATTTGCAAGTTGGTCCCTCATGTTTAATTTGCTCTTCAGTTCTTCAACTTCCAATGCAACAATATAATCTCCATACTTTGGAGTCTTCTCAATTTGCTCGTTTCAACTCTCAATTCCTTCAACTGGATCCTCCAGCTTCTTATTCATTTACTTCGCCACATTGCATCTTTCCGGTTGACGTCACAAACTTATCAATTGCTCATTTTTAGCTCCAATTAGCATTCAATTATGCATTTTTCTCATCAATTACTTCATTCTTCATCTTTTGGGATATTTTCTGCAAAGTAAACAAATAAACACAAATTAAATAACATATATTCTAAAACGATAATAATTTATTCTAATTTAGACGTACAAATAAGTGTATAAAATACACTTATCAGGTATTTTCAAAGAAATTATGGGCGAATGATGAGAAAGAATCATGATGTAGAACATTCTAAAGTCACAAGTGAGATCAAAGTGGTGAATCAGGATGTCCTTGAAATCAGGGAGGAAGAGAGTGTAGAGAAATCAATGAGAGAGTCACTAGCAGGGAAGCTTGCTAGGAAATCTATTTTGAACATAGAAAAAAGGATGCAGACGAGGATGATTATGGGTGACCAATCACTATACAGTTTGGAAACCTGCTCCCAGTCATGGCAAACAATTATATATTGGCCAATGAGTCTAAGAACAAAGAAGGTGATGAAGTGATAGTGGAGGAAATGGAGGAGGTAGCATGCACAATGGAGTGTGAAGGAAGCAACTTTAATGAAAATCAAGTAGTCCCAGGAAATGATGAGGAAAGTGAGATAATTGCATAGGTAGAAGAAGCGTACGAAGAAGAAGATGATGGGATTACTGACATAGAGGAAGAAATTGACCTAGATGTAGAATACAAGAGGAGGAGATTATCATTCGACAAACTTCTTAAACAACTATGTCAAGAAGGTAACTCTGCAATGGACTTATTAAGTGAGCAATCTGGATGATCATTTGACTACTGTTGTATAGAACACCCAATAGGAATAGAAGGGCACCTCATGCTAAGAAATATGAATAACCTCCAAAGATAATGTCTCCATCCAAATGTTGGGGAGAGCTATCAAATTCAGAAGCAATATCTCTACCTATAGGTTGGGGAGAGTTATCAGAGGATCTCATGTAATTGGAAGAGGCTAAGGAGGTTCAAAGTAATTAGATATTACACGTAAATATATCAAGAAGTGATGGATTGGAAAAGGATAAACAAAAAGTGGAGATAGATGTAACAAAAAAGGTTATATTAAAAAAATCTTCATTGAAGTTAACCAAGCATATAAGGCCCTTGTACGCAAAGGCATTGGTTAATGGAATTCCAGTAGCTAAAGGTCTCATTGATAATTGAGAAGCCATAAACACAATCCCCTTCAAAATGAAAAGAAGGTTTGCAAAGTAAGAGAGTAACATAATCCCAGTGGAAGTAATCTTAACTAGCATCAAAAGTTGAGTAACTTCGGCTAAAGGTGTAATGGATTTGGATATAACAGTGGAAAGTATGACAAAGACCACAATTTTCTTCATAATAAATGGTCCTACTAGTTAAAATGTATTGTTGGAAAGAGATTAGATACATGGGAGTGAACGTATCCCCTCATTACTGCATCAATTTTTAGTATTTTGGAACGATAAAGGTGAAGCTGAAGTTGTATAAGCTAATCAATGTTCCTTTTTTGCAAACCTAATTCAAATATAAAAATTCATGTACAAAGGAAATTATAAGCCAGTAGGGTGGTTCAACAACGGTGATGAAATACAAATAGTAGAACATAACGAAGATCCATATTCAATAGAGGCTCTCACTAGATTGTTTACTCAAATGTGGTAAAATATAGTAGCCTTTAAGGAGCCATAATAAGCAAAAAGATGATCAAGGAGATATGATGAAAGGTCAATTACAAAATAATTTTCCTGAGACTACGACTTTTAAAGTCAAACTAATGCTATATAGTGAAGAATTTTAAGAAAAAAGCAAAAGGAGTAAAAGCATTGGCACTATTGAAAGATAAAATAGCCGTATTCATCCTGTAATAGAATTTATGAAGTGAAATCAATAAGGCAAATTGCTTCGAATAGGGAATTTCTACAAAAAAACTTGGGGTAATTTGGTCAGGATTGCAAAGTCAGGTTATGCTTAGGCACAAGACCCTTTGATTAAGGTAAACATTGGCGATGAAGGAGAGCATTGTTCAACCTTTATCAGTCAGTTGCTCGACAAAGAGGTAGGTAACAAATTAGTATCTTTGTTAAAAGAATATAAAGATTATTTTTCTTGGGACCATGAACAAATGTCTGGCTTAGATAGAACTTTAGTAGAACATAGATTGCCCACCAATCCAAATTTTAAGCCTCATAAACAACCACTTAAATACTTTGCGCACATTGTGTTTCCTGAAATAAAGAAAATAATTAAGTGATTGTTAAAACTGGTTTTATTAGGACGACTAGATATGTTGAATGGTTGTCTAACATTTTATCCGTCTTAAAAAAATGATAAAATGAGAGTATGTATCTATTTTAGAAATTTAAATTTGGCAATACCTAAGGACGAGTATCCAATGCCAACAGTAGATTCCTTAGTTGATTCCACTACTGGAGACACAAGATGGGTACCATCGGTACAATAAAATCTACATAGCTCAAGAATTTGTGCATAAAACTGCTTTTAGATGTCCATGTGTGTTAGGGTGTTATGAGTGGGTGGTTATGTCTTTCGGCCTAAAAATTGCTTGAACAAAGTGTAAGCTGACACAAAATCCATAAGGAGGCCATATATTCTGAAGAAGGAACGAAAGAAGTGGAAGGGCGAGTTGCAGATGAAGGACGTTGAACAAAAATTGTCATAAATTACTCTAAGAAGAAAATAGACCCAGAATTGAGCATAGAATGGAATCAGCATCCTGTAAAGAAAACATAAGGCATTAAAACATGGTCAATAAAATGAAGGAAGCTAAAGAAGGAAAATGAATCAAGTATACCTCATCAACAATCTGAGCAAAGGAGTTGTTTCTTGGAGTGAAAAAGGTGCATCTTTGGATGAAGAAGGCTGGGAAACAGTTTGGATGGGATCCTCAAGCACATCAGAGTCCTTCCCTTTAATATCTAGGAAATGAGTTTCTTCCATAGAGGATATTTTGATAGGAGCTATTGCGAAAACATATATTAAACATAAAAGAGCCATCAACCATGTACAAAAAGAAATGATGTATATTAAGGTGAGCACTAATTTCTGTCTCCAACACTATTGG
Organism: Ligustrum vulgare; assembly: GCA_963555705.1. Taxonomy (NCBI): domain Eukaryota; kingdom Viridiplantae; phylum Streptophyta; class Magnoliopsida; order Lamiales; family Oleaceae; genus Ligustrum; species Ligustrum vulgare. The sequence goes on along the minus strand of OY743176.1, from coordinate 50,064,419 downwards.
ATTGTCATGTTGGGTTTGAGGGTTATAAGTCACCAAAGCCAAGTTTTCATCCTGAGATTGTGGTTCCTCAACTATTGGAATGTTTGAAGACTCTAGGATTTGGAGACTATCTATTGGAGAATTGGCTGAATACTCAGAAATAGAATGTTGCGATTGGCTTACGATGGGAGTAGAAGAGAGAAGATATCTGAAATGGCGAAAGAAATAATTAATATGCTTGGTAGGTATCCCAAAAGAATAAATACATAAAAAGAAATGTAAGTACCTTCTTTCCAAAAAGGGGGCATCGTCCTAATCAAAGTCATCGATTTGATCCCTGGTTGGCGGTTTCTTATTGGAAGTCCCTCTTGGATCAGCCTAAATTGAAAGAGAGGCATAAGGTTTCACATGAGACTTTACACTCTTTTTAGAACTGAATTTGATTGAAGAAGTGACAGATTAAGGAGATTTGGATGAGGTTGAGGGATTGCAATCAAAAGTGTGAAAAAATTGGTGAACATAGGTAGAAAAATCATAAGGTTTGGGCGTGTTGACGTCGAAGATCACGGTGGACATGCACAGTTTTCTAGCCAACTTAGGTTAGATAATTTTTTTAATCAAATAGTAATGTAACAAGAATCTTTAGAGAGAGCGGAAGTTTTTGGAAGTATAGTTAAGGCTCTTGATTTAAAATTTTGCATGCATTAAAATAGTGTTAACCCTTCTATTTATAGAAGATTAGGGTTTACTGTAGCTAGATGAAGATATTTTCACAGTAATCTATACAAATAATGATTATTACTTGCTGAAGAAGTTTTAACCATGCCTTGGTGGCCTAATGGTACAATATTCCTTGCAAATATGTATGGTAGGCGCCATCTTTGTAGGGATATTATCTGCATTGTTTAGCTCTAGGAAACCCACTCGCTTTGAGTTAAGTATTCTTTGTGCCAAGCGGAGCTCCCTTTAGTGCAAGGATTTTCCAAAGTGAACATTTTACTGACCTTAGGAATATTCCGCTGGATGATAAAGCACCAAGCCCATAGGTCGGAGTACAAAACATATACACCGAAGCAGAAAATTAGAAATAAAATAAGTTATATAGTTATATGTTGAATAAAATATGAATAAAATGAACTTATCTTAAGAGCTTGAACTTTAAATTTAAGTAGTTAAACATGGTATTAGAAGAAACAAATATTATCGTCCGGTTACTTATTTGTGAAATCTATTACTTTAATACTTAACAGATTCAACAATTTTCTCAGAGACAATACTTCATTAAGTTATTAATTGTTTAATTTTTATTATTAATGGTTTAATTTCTATACTTGAAAATTCGCATATAACCACCACATAATAAAGGGTTGAGTTGGTGGGACGAGTCGACGGGGATTTTTGGAAATGATCCAGCTCACCTTTGACTTGCTCCATATGCAAGCGCAAATTGGATCACATGGTGAGCCGAGATGAGCTCAACGGTGAGCTTGGCTCAACACATTTAGCCCTTGTTTGGCCCCCATTATTTGGAAACTAAATTTATTCAACACTCAATCTCAACCATCCATCTTAGTCAAGCCTACCATTTTTTACTTTCCAAATATATTTTAACCATACATTCTCTAAAAATACTATTCAAAACCACATTATTTGAAAAAATAATGGGGGCCAAAATATTCCCAAAAATTTAATTAACGAGCCAATTATTGAGAATGTATTATATTTACACCACAATTTTTGTTAGCTACACTATATTTTAATTTAAAAGAATGTCTTCAACCTTTGATCTTTGTCATACTTGTAACTTCACTTTTATTTTTTTCTCTCATTTTTTATCTTTTTCCTTTTAACATTCAATTAGACAACATATATTATTTATGATGACAGTTTCTGTTCAAATATTTTGTTAGCATGCTTTGACATGAGGGGAGATATTTTGTCAAATTTATGTATGGGTGGTTTTTCCCTATTTAAAATTATAGGTGGAAAAATAAATTTTTATGTACTTCTAACGATTTTGTGGATGGAAACTATTATATAAAGAACAAGAAGTTCTGATTAATGTAATATTGAGATTAGAATGTGACGAAAAAAGTTAAGGTATAAGTGCGACAATGAACACAGATTGAAACTTTCATTGCAATTAAAATATGGCGCGATGGTAAGAATTACAACCTTTATATTCATTGATCTCTATTCTAAGTACCCCATGTTATCAAATTCAGCCTCTTGAATAGTAAGCAATTCCCCTAATGGGATTACATTATTATTCTCAAAGATGTTAGAGCAAAAATATTTGTATAATTTAGATAAATGCCCTTCAATTCCGTAGGTAAAAGTCGGATTTCTAGTAGTGATAATGGATTTACTTGTTAATGTATTTGTTATAGTTGATGTTAACTTGCAGTATACCCCTTAATACATGAACTGTTTCCAGTGTGTTAAGGGGTACATTACAGACTACAATAAACCATAACAAAAAATGCGTATTTTTATATTGACATTAGCCTTGATATCAACATAAACATGTTTATATGTTGATGGTTGGCGGTAGCTTGTGGTGTACTCGTAATACAATGATTGCTCCCCGTGAATGGATTTTTCGACCTTGGTACCAGAGATCACCCAACAAATATCATAATATTAAGGGTTCAACTCCTTAGGACTCGCCCAATAAACTAGGACAAAAAATCCCTTTACATGGACAATCTGATAAGTGCAATTTTTGCACTTATTTAGATACTAAAACTAGGAAATTATATTATCATTTTAGAATAAATTCTACTTAATTTGTGAAATTTAAGCTTATTTCAGTTTTCTCCAAAAGTTGAGAGAATGGATCAATCAAGACGAATATGAATCAATTGAAGGGCATTTAGACTAAACTATACAATGTGGAAGTGGTTGAAGTTAATCGAGAATCAAGATGGGGCTTAATTGGAGAAATTCAGAACTTCCAAGACTAAATTGAACACAACAATAGATAAAGGACCATTGTGCAATTAAGGGGATGACCAAATTGTAATAAAAAAAAGAAGTCAGAAAAAGAAGGGGAAATAACTTGAAACAAGCGATCGTCTGGTCATCAATTATCGAGGTAGAAGCTTAACAGATAGAACCATGTGATCCCATAGATTCCTTCAAAGCAATCACTTAGTTGTTTTTTAGGCCAGATCCATTTTCCTTAATTTACGAATTTTGTTGATTTTTTTTCTAATTAAATAAGGATTCTAACATACCTTATAAATATCGGGCTACGAAATTCACAAGAGATACCACATTCTACATAAAAATTGAGATCAAGCTATAGATAGAGAAACAAGGAAGAGTTCAAGATTCATGATTTTCTTCCTCAACAAGAATAACTCGTACACCCCGGTGATGATTAACAAAAATTCTTGTTGCTTATCTCTAATCATATATCTAGGCTAGTTTAATTCTCTGTTCTAAAAAGCTCGCTTACGCTTACACTTAGGCACGCTTAAGTTTGAAGCTTGACCTTCACACTTCGTCACGCTTCACGCTTTAACTGCGCTTCGCTCGCTCATTGTCAGACTTTTTCACGCTTAGGCGCGCTTATACTTGAAGCTCGGCATCGTCGCTTCGTCACGCTTTACGCTTTTTAGAATACTGGTTTAATTTATGTTAGGGTCATGATGAATCTTCTATTTTCAAAATTTTTATTTTGGTTTTTGTTTTATTTAATAAAATTTATAGGTTTGAGCAATTAATTCTCTATCTCATGTTACTACAATTATATGAACAATGATTGTATGAATTTTGTGACATATTCTTAAATTCGAAAGATTAGTAATTCGTTATACTTGTTTTAATTTCCATGAAATCCGATAGGGAATATAAATATACCTCTATACATTATGTAATCTTTAATTTTTTATAAAATTTTAATGCTTCCCTATTTTTTTGCATTCATCATTCTAATTAAATAAGGATTGTAACCTACCTTATAAATATCGAGCTAAGAAATTCACAAAATATACCACATTCTACCTAAAAATTGTGAGATCAAGCTCTAAACCGAGAAACAAGGAATAGTTCAAGATTCACGATCCAACTTTACAAGATTCATGATTTTCTTCCTCAACAAGAATAATTCGTACACCTGGGTGATGATTAGCAAAAACTCTTCTTGCTTATCTCTAATCATATATCTAGGCTAGTTTAATTTATGTTAGGATCATGATGAATCTTTTATTTTCAAAATTTTTATTTTGGTTTTCGTTAAATTTAATAAAATTTATGTATTTGAGCAATTAATTCTATATCTCATGTGCAATTATTACATGAATTTTGTGACAATCTTAAATTTGAAAGATTAGTAATTTGTAGACTTGTTTTAATTTTCATGAATTCCGATAGGGAATAGAAATATACCTCTATACTTTATGTAGTCTTTAATTGTTTATAAATCGTTAATGCTTCAGGCCAAGGGGGTTAGGTGGATTTGGGAGGGTTTTATTGTACATTGTAATGTTAAAAAAAAAAAAAAATCATTAATGCTTCCCTATTTGTTCACATTCATCATAGAAATATAAGTGGATCACATATAGGGATATGTTTTAATTCCCATTCGAAAAGAGAGTTTTAAACAATTTAGGAACATTGATTTTTATAACCCATAACTTGTTAACTATTTAAATCAAGATAGAAATAAAAGTTAAATCTAGATTCTAGCGTGCTTTTCTCATTTATAATTAAAAAACATTCTCTCAAATTTTTTTGCCATTCATTAATTGAAAATTTCTTTGATAGTAATTTTTAATTGTTAGTTTAGATTTTAATTTAAAACAACCAACTTTAATTTTATTATTTTGGTTGAGGTTAGTAATCTAGAATAATAATTTATCTCAACCCTCATGGGTGCGATACACTGACTCATTGTTCACTATATTACTTGTGTGATTCATACACTTGCGGGGAGGAAAAAAAACACAATCCGTGTGTTACAGTGTACGCCACAGGCTACTGCCAACCATCAACATATATTTTGGCACTGACTTGGGGCATGAGAGATTGAACAATGGTAACTACTCAACAAAATCTGGAAGAAAGTCCCTCAAACACGCCTACCCAAGAATGAACTAACAATGAGGAAACTGAAGAAAATGGAAGACCACGAGTTAAAGGGAACCTCTCCGAAGGTTCAATACAACTAGATGTGCATGCACCATTTCGACAATGGAGTAGATAAAAAAACATGATCCAAACAACCATGGCAATTACCATAATAGCATGGAGCCTAAAACTCATCATGAAGTCCATATTATTCAGACGGGTCATGTACATTGTGAAACACCTACCGTCGAGGAGAGTGACGAGATAGAGAGAAATAATCGCCCAGAAGATAGGCGCCAACAAATAGTAACCTGTATACAAGAATATTCCCAGTTAAATGATCAGCGGGAGCAAAAAAGGCAGACTAACCCATCCACGCAAGAAATCCTTAATGAACCCCTCCCAACGAATCTCAAGTTACCTATGCTACCAAAGATCTGATTCGAAGGATCATTCAAAACGGTTTGATAGCATGAAGTTACAGTTACGGTTTCAAAGATGCTATCACTTGTAGAGTCTTTCTAAGCACATTTAAGGGAAGTCCCCAAACTTAGTTCTCCCACTACCAAATAGCTCCATCGCTTGCTTTGAGCGATTTTTAGACCGTTTTCTTAAAAACATTGCTAGCAACAAAAGATACAGAAAAACCAGTGGACAACTCATGAGTATCAAGTAGTATCAAGGAGAGTACCTTCAGCATTACATCCAACAATACAACAAGGAAGCCCTTGAAGTACACAATCTAGATTCCAAGCTCTCTACGGAAATCCTGAAAAATGGATTAAAACAAGGACGATTTTTCATCTAATTGACAAAGACCCCACTAGTAGACATCATGAAATTACTAGCGAGAGTAGAAGTATATTAATGTGGAAGAAGCCTAGAAGGTGAAAGAAGAAAAAAATGACACCCCAAGAGAAAGAGCCCAAATAGCATTCCCGAGATGACTCGAAAAATAGAACAATCAGGACTTTACGAAGGGATCCTGTACTCAATATCTATACTACACCCTAATCAATGTCCCTCAAAAGGAAGCTCTTATGTCAATAGCCCACAAGGGGGAGAGGGCATGGCTAAAAACTGTTAGAAAATGATGGAAGGCGTCCAGGAAATGACACATGTTATTGGTTCTACAAAGAACATGGACATCGGAGACACTGCCACCATATAAAGGAGGAGGTTGAGGGCCAAATCTGATCTAGATACCTAGGTAACTTATTTAGATTGATAAGAACTCAGATCAACGAAGAGAACATACTCCCCAAGATAGAATCTGACATAAGGAGGTCACGTAGGGAATAACCGTCCAACATGAGGAGTAATCACACATTCAAAATGATTGATAAGTGCATTCTATACACTTATTTATATATCTAAATTGGAATAAATTATTGTCATTGTTGAGTAATTACTACCTAATTGCTTTATAATTGTTTTGCATCATAGGAATTTTCCCAAACATGGAAGAATGAAGCAATAAAGTGGAATAATGAACATTTGGAAGCTAATTGGAGCTAAAAAGAAGAAATTGGGTGTTGTTGTTGTCAACCGAGAGCTCCAAGGAGAGTTAAGTGGAATAAATCAGAATTTAAGAGCTTCATTGAAGATAGATCGAAGTTTGGAAGAAGATTTGAAGAGTTTTGATAGTTCGGGGACTAAATTGTCACGATCAGAAGATGAAGAATTCTTGTGCAATAAAGTCCAGGGACCAACTTAAATGCACCAAAAAAGATGAAAACGCCCTGAATAGTTTCTACTACACAGTCACGAATTCTCAACCTGGTAGCCCCGCGAGAATCCTAAAATTTACAGAATCACTTTTGATGAAGCTGCGCAGTCACTAGCATTTTGCCTGGGCGGCCGTATGGCTTTCTGAAGCCCAGGGAGAAAAGCCCATGCGCGATTTTGAACCCTGTGTTACCTAGGTTTCAAGAAGAATCTATATAAGCTATTCTTCATGCAGGAGAGAGGAACATTTTGCACACATACTCTAGAGGCATAATTCATCATCAAAGCTTAGAGATTTTGGAGGCTCAATTGGAGGCAAAGGCGAGAAGATTTGGAGATTAACTTGTTAAAGACACTCCTTGTTACAAGAGTAAAAGGGTACAAGAGTTCTTTTACTTGTCTCTTCAATTACTCATGATGTTTAGTTTAGTTTATTATTGCGCTTTAATTGTTTTAATTATGAGTAGCTAAACTATTTGTTGTGATTAACGATGTAGCATAGTTTTATGCTATTAATTGCATTGTTCAAGTTTTACGTATTGATTGCATGTGCATGATTTTATTTTGTGATTAATGCATAAATTAACTGGCTACTAATTCATTGATTAAATTGATTGTTTTCATAATTCGAGAGATGAGCTAACGATCTAGATCTAGGAATAAAACTATGTAATTGAACGAGCGATAGAGATATATGTTTTTTGTTATTACAGTCTTAGATTGAGTTCTTGTATTCCATTCACCTAATCATTACAACCCGCTGTCTAGAAACATGGTTGACTAATTGGTAGAGTTGATTTAAATCCTAGAGGAAAATTTCATCCGCATAAGTGAGCTCAACTGATTACATTAGTAGATTAAAACTTGAACGGTAGAATTGAAAGTATTGACTACGTGAACTCGTGAAATCCCAACTTTTCATTCAATGATTTAAAAACACCTTTATTTAATTGCTTACTTGCTTTAAGTTTAGTAGTTAATTAATCAAAAAAATTGTCAAACAATTGTCTTTCAAATAAAGTGAAAATTAGAACACCTTTGCTACTTAATCTTAATCCTTGTAGGACGATAATATGAACTCCTTAAGGACCACTTTATTATTTGGATGAGACATCGTACACTTGTAATTTAGCACATCAATGATCATTGGAGGACCCTCACGTAGAGACAGCTAACCAGCTCGGAAAGCTTATTAGTGAAATATTCGCTACATAACCTTTATCTACGACCGCATTGGTAACCCAATGATCTGGCAGATCGACAACATTCATGAGTAACTTATCACGTTCTCCGATAGGGATCTAGTGGGAGTTATTTTTTCCCAACCAAGAAGCTCAGAAAAAAGAATACAGGATGCCCGCATTGAAGCAGGGCAAGATGAAGTGCTCAAGATACTAGTTTTGAGCCACAAAGATGAAACATGGTTATCAAAGGTAATCAAATCTGGCACTTTCAAACCGGAAGACTTGGAGGGAAGAAAGCTGGCTGAAATGTCCAAAACCTTAAAAAGTATTATGAGTAACTTTATTAATTTGCTTTCATGCATTCAATAAGAGAATTTTATTCTACATGTTTAATAATAAAGTTGAGATATCTCACAAACCCTTGTGTCACCATATACTTCCAAGAAGCCATAAATTCTTTGCGGTTGATCATAGTAGATAACTGGGTCACTATGACTATTGTTCTTCACGATCGACCACGGAAGAAAATCGGGTAACTACGACCATTTTTCTCTATGGTCAACCATGGTAGATAACTTGGTCACGACGACCATTTTTCTTCTCGGCCGGCCATGGTAGATAGCCAGATCACTATGACCATTGTTCCCTTTGGTCGACCACGGTAGATAACCAAATCAATATGACCATTGTTCATCACAACAACTGATAGATGCAAGCTGAAAAGGCCCGACTCAAAGCTGGGCCAACTAGCGCCTTGCGAGCATGTAAAAAAAGAAAAAATAAAAAATTAGGAAACAAGTTTTCATCGAAAAATATCCATGTTTTTCATGTATTCATTTTTTTAACTATACAGTTAAAAACTCTAAATCACGAAAAATGGGGGCAACTGTGAAGGAAGCAAAATCGAACTTGGACAACAGCTCCTTAATCTGTAAATGCGCCTTATTTTTGCGAATGAGCCTCAGTTAGCCCATTTACGGAAAAATAACGCCTAACCCAATCAACCTCATCTTGTGGTAAATTAAGGATGAGATTTTAGGGGAAGTAAAATATTAGCTTGTCATGATAGCTGATGAAGACAACAAAAACGCGTAGTTTCAAGAATCCATCCCACAAATTAGCATTCGAGAAACGAAATTCCCTAGGAAATGAGGCGATAATCAATATAGTAGACGATAATGGCTGAAAAGGAGAAGATGATTAAGAAAGAAACAACTGTATAGAGACCAAGAAGAACGAAGAGAAGATCAAGCCACTTCTTACTCTATAATCATACAGAAGTATAAAACACAAAAATAATAAATCAACAATACTAGATTGAAAATAATTTACCATGAATACTTTCTCTAGCAATTTTTTTTTTTTTTTTAAATTTTATCGATGCCTTCATATCATACTTTCCATGACCAAAATTCAAGACAATATGATATTTCCTTAATCTAGAAAAAAATAATCAAATAAAAAGATGACGATGATGATGATTTACTGATGACAAAAGTGTTGTGATGTCCAAATTAAACAACTACTGTGTAATGCACTTTATTTGGAGCCTACAATACGTGTGATTTTTATTGGTACTCCACAAAGAAAGGCACATTTGTTGGGAATTAGGACGCAACTAATCCCGCCCAGGATCGATGTGACATAAATAAATTGGACTGAGAAAATATAAATACGCAAAAATAAAATGCAAATACGAAACACAAAGATTTACGTGGTTCAGCAATTTTCCTACGTCCACGGACCCACACCAATATATTTCACTAACTCGGAAAAATGAGGAGTACAAAAATACTACACTGTATTTTTATCTGCCTATGCAAAGGCTATTCTCTCCAATTCACTTTTCTCTCTATTTTGTGAACACCTCTTGATTGTGTTACTCTTCTACACAAGAAGACTCTATGTTGTGGTGGTGTTTTACAAGTGAATTTTAGCCTTCTATTTATAGGAAAAATTCACAAGCATGCATGACAAATTTTCGACAAAATTAGGTCACATTTAGCTCCATGCCTTTTGTCAAAAGTTGGCTCCTTTTGACTAGCTTTTGTCTTCCACTTGTCTTCCAACTTCAACAAAATTAGGCCACATTTAGCTCCATTTTTCAACAATCTCCCACTTGGGGACAAATGTGGCTTCCCCTGAGATATCTCCTTCTTGCAACTCCTTGTGAAATATGGTGTGAGTCATTTCCTTTGTCTTCACTTCAGAAGACCAATTGAAGCTGAGCACAGCTCCAATTTTTCCTTTGTTACTGTCTTGGTCATCATGTCGGCTGGGTTCTTGCTACCCTGGATCTTCTCTAGTGTTAATACTTCATCCTCTAGAAGAGACCTGATGAAGTGATAACGGAGTCCAATGTGCTTGGTTCTAGAATGAAATGCTGAATTCTTTTCCAGATGTATCGCACTCTGACTATCATTGTGTAAAACATTCTTCTCCTGACTGAATCCCAATTCTGCCAACAAACCCTGTAACCAGATCATTTCTTTGCTAGCCTCGGTTACTGTCACGTACTCTGCTTCTGTAGTGGATAGAGCAACAATCTTCTGTATCTGCGAAATCCAGCTAACTGCAGTAGTACCTACTGTGAAAACATAACCAGTAGTGCTCCTTCTGCGATCTACCTCACCAGCAAAATATGCATCTACAAAACCTTGTAGAGCCACCTCGCCTGGTCCAAAGCATAAGCATCTATCAGTAGTTCCCCGTAGATATCTTAATATCCACTTTACTGCTTCCCAATGCTGCTTTCCTGGATTTGCCATAAACCTGCCCACAACTCCCACTGCATGAGCAATATCTGGTCTGGTACAAACCATGGCATACATCAAACTTCCAATGGCTGAGGCATATGGTATTTTAGCCATGAAGTTTATATCGTCCTCTGTCTTAGGACTCTGATCGCTAGATAGACGGAAGTGATTAGCTAGTGGCGTGCTGACAGCCTTCGCACTGCACATGTTAAATCTCTGCAGAACTTGACTAATGTACTTGGCCTGAGATAACTGCAAGATACCCTTCTGCTTATCTCTGAAAATCCTCATTCCGAGAATCTGCTTCGCTGCACCCAAGTCCTTCATTTCGAATTCTGCTGACAGCTGCATCTTTAACTTCTTGATTTCGTCCATATCTGAGCCTGCTACTAACATATCATCGACATAAAGTAGTAAAATTATATAACTGGACTCGAATCTCCTGAAGTAGCAACAATGGTCAGCATTACATTTGAAGTAGCCATTTTTCTGCATAAATCCGTCGAACTTCTTGTACCACTGTCTCGGGGCTTGCTTTAAGCCATACAGGCTCTTCTTCAATTTGCAAACGAGCTTCTCCTTTCCTTTGACTGAGAAGCCTTCTGGCTGCTGCATATATATTTCCTCCTCAAGGTCACCATGGAGGAAAGCAGTTTTTACATCTAACTGCTCCAAGTGCAAACCCTCTGCTGCAACAATACTCAAGACTGATCTGATTGTTGTCAGCTTCACAACTGGCAAAAATATTTCCGTGTAGTCAATTCCTTCTTTCTGCTGGAAACCTTTGACCACCAACCTCGCCTTGTATCTCTTTGATCCATCATGTTCCTCCTTGATTCTGTACACCCACTTATTGTGTAGAGCTCTCTTTCCTGTAGGTAACTCTCCTAGTTCCCACGTCTGGTTAGAGATGAGAGACTTTATCTCATCTTTCATTGCAAGCTCCCACTTGCCAGAATCACCGACCTGACATGCCTCATGATAGCATTCAGGTTCACCTGCATCAGTAAGTAACATGTAGCTCATGTACTTTCTATTTGGAACATGAGGTCTGGTTGACCTTATAAGAACAGGGACTGGAGACTGTGATGCATTAGTCTCTAGAACAGGCTCCTGTAACTGCAGATCCTCCTCTGTCTGCTGCGACGTACTACTTTCTGGAGCATCCAACTCAACATATGTTGGATCATCATGTACTGTGTCATCGGACTGCACTGCATTTCTGTCCTTGTACATAACCTTCTCGTTGAATATGACATCCCTGCTTCTGATGACCTTTCTGTTCTGGTCATCCCATAAGCGGTAGTCGAACTCATCTCCTCCATATCCAATGAATGTGCACTTTAGTGATTTGGGGTCTAACTTGCCCCTTGCCTGGTCACTAATATGTGCATATGCGACACATCCAAAAACTTTCAAGTGGGAAAGTTTTATTTCTTTTCTGCTCCATACTTCCTCCGGTATCCTGTACTCCAACGGTACCGAGGGTCCTCGATTGATCAAGTACACCGCTGTGTTGACTGCTTCTGCCCAAAACTGTTTGGGCAAGCCTGCATGTAACCTCATGCTTGTGGCTCTCTCCGTTAATGTCCGGTTCATAGGTTCTGCAACTCCATTTTGCTGTGGAGTCCCTGGCAACGTCCTCTCCATTTTGATGCCATTCTGGTAACAGAACTTCTTGAACGCCATATCTGTATATTCTCCTCCGTTGTCGGACCTCAGCTTCTTTACTCGCAATCCTGTTTCATTTTCCACCATGGCTTTCCATTTCTTGAACACATCGAATACTTCGGACTTGTGTCTCAAGAAATAAACCTACACTTTTCTCGAGTGGTCATCAATGAAAGTCACAAAGTATGACTTTCCACCAATAGATGAAACTGCGGTTGGTCCCCAAACGTCTGTGTGGACTAACTCAAGCTTCTCTCGCTTCCGAGTTCTACCACTAGTGTTGAAACTCACCCTGGTTTGCTTCCCAAAGATGCAACTCTCGCATAAGTCTATATCAGTAGATTGAAGCTCTGGTAGTTTCCCCTTTGCATGCATATACTTGAGTCCCTTCTGACTCATATGCCCAAGTCTCTGGTGCCACAAGTTTGGGCCCTCCTTGCTTTCAGCAACTGCAATTGTCACACAAGCATCCGCCGTTGTGTAGAGGGTGCCAGTATCCTTGCCTCGAGCGATAATCATGGCGCCCTTGGTGATCTTCCAGTTATCACCAGAGAAGGTGGTGACACGTCCTTCTCCCGACAATTGCTTGACGGAGATCAAGTTCTTCCTCAATTCTGGAATATGTCTCACGTCCTTCAGCTTCCACACAGATCCATTGATCTTGATCTGTACATCACCTTTTCCGACCACGTCACACGGTTGATCATTACCTAGATATACTCTGCCAAAATCACCCCGCGTATAGTTTACAAAAAACTCATTGTTTGAGGTAGCATGAAAAGATGCTCCGGAATCAATCACCCAATATTCCGTTTTTCTCTCCAAAGAGCATATCAAAGCATCGTCCGCTTCCTCTTCCACAACATTGACTTCTGTCCTGTCCTCCTTTTCTTTTGGAGGTGCTGTGCACTGATTTTTGTAATGACCGGTCTTGCCACACTTCCAACATTCCACAACCTTTGTCTTGTTGGAATTGTTTGGATTTCTGGACCTCGATCTGCCACTTCTGAATTTTCCGTTACCCCGCCCATTTCCTCTGTTGGAACTCCTGCCTCTGCTTTCCACGTTCAACGCCGATCCTGAAGTTGAGACACCTTCTGACTGTCGTCTGATCTCCTCCGTTAAGATCATGCTTACGACATCATCGAACTTCAATTTTGACTTTTCGGCAGAGCCACTAATTGCTGTGACTGTACCATTCCAGCTGTCTGGCAATTGCCCAAGAATTAACAGAGCTCGAACTTTATCACTAAAAGTGATTTCGACTGTGTTTAGCTGGTCCGTCACTTCATTGAATTCATTTAGGTGCTCCCCAAATCTTCCGCCTTCGGCCATCTTCATATTGAACAGCTTTTTAATTAAGTGGACTTTATTTGCTGCAGATGGCTGTTCATACATGCTAGAAAGGGCTGCCATGAGAGACTCTGTCGTCTTCTCATTTTTTATGTTGAAAGCCACTGACTTTGACAACGTCAGCCTGATTGTGCCGAGTGCTTTTCGATCAAGCAACTCCCAATCCCCCTGGCTTATATCTTCTGGATTTTCTTTTAGTAGCTTGTATAGATCCTTTTGGTACAGATAGTCCTCCATTTGCATTTTCCAAAATCCAAAATTTGAACCATCAAATTTGTCAATTTTGGATATTTTCTCATCTGTCGACATTGTTCACACTCAATCACAAAACAGTCTAAAGAAATCTTTTCTGATGTGGAAGATCAGTCAAAGCTGCAACCACAGAGCATACTAAGAATTTCAAAAGATCTCAATGAGCCAAAGCTCTGATACCAATTGTTGGGAATTAGGACGCAACTAATCCCGCCCAGGATCGATGTGACACAAATAAATTGGACTGAGAAAATATAAATACGCAAAAATAAAATGCAAATACGAAACACAAAGATTTACGTGGTTCAGCAATTTGCCTACGTCCACGGACCCACACCAATATATTTCACTAACTCGGAAAAATGAGGAGTACAAAAATACTACACTGTATTTTTATCTGCCTATGCAAAAGCTATTCTCTCCAACTCACTTTTCTCTCTATTTTGTGAATACCTCTTGATTGTGTTACTCTTCTACACAAGAAGACTCTATATTGTGGTGGTGTTTTACAAGTGAATTTTAGCCTTCTATTTATAGGCAAAATTTACAAGCATGCATGACAAATTTTCAACAAAATTAGGCCACATTTAGCTCCATGCCTTTTGTCAAAAGTTGGCTCCTTTTGACTAGCTTTTGTCTTCCACTTGTCTTCCAACTTCAACAAAATTAGGCCACATTTAGCTCCATTTTTCAACAACATTGTCAACCGATAAAGAAGTAAAGTCACGTTAATTCAGCGTTTGTGAGGGTGTGCGTATGTCATAGCGGTCGTATTGAGCGACTTATGACGTTAATTCAGCGTTTGTGAGAGTGTGAATGCATATGTCATAGCGGTCGTATTGAGTGACTTATGATTTCACGTGTCAGTCTAAGTGTCGAGTTTTCTCTTGTCACATGGCATTTGGCAATTATAGTTCTGTAGAAAAGAAATAAATAAATAAATAAATAATAATAATAATAGTAATAATTTCTTGATGATAATAGTCTTCCGACGTCCAAACATGTTGCATAATGCACTTTACTTGGAGTCTAGAATATAGGTATGTGTGAGTTTTATTGGTCCTCCACATAGAAAGGCGGATTGTCAACTAATAAAGATGTGAATTGTCCCGTTAATTCAGTGTTTGTGAGGCTGGGCATACGTCGTAACGGTCTTATTGAGTGAAATATGATTTTACTTGTCAGTCTAAATATGTAAGGTAGTGTATAAGAAAAGTGTATACGGCAACAAAGTTATCAGTATAATATCATTCTTTGTCGTTAAATGCCAACGTGTTTCATTAATGCCCAAGTGTATACGACAATAAAGTGATCAGTATAATATCATTTCTTTGTTGTTAAATACTCACGTGTTTCATTAATGACTTCTCTTATTATTTCGTTAGCTATATATGCAAGTTTTCTCTTGTCACGTGGCATTCGGAAATTATATTTTATCACGTGGATTTACTTAACAAAAATGCTTAAAACAATTGAATGTGATTTGCACACAAATCTTTCGAACGATACTAAAACAAAATGCAAGTAAAAAAAGTAAGCAACTCATTATTCATTTATATATCGAACCAAACTGGATCAAACCAGAACCAAACCAAATCAAGTGGTGTGGTTCTACATAAAAAAAAATAATGGTTTGGTTCTTAGAATTAAGAATCATTTGATTTCGGTTCTAATTCTCATTCCAGAACCAGAATCAAGAACCAAACTCAAATTTTATAGGGTATTCGTCTCACAAAAAAATTAAAATCTGAAATTAAAAATGTGATATGTACAAAAATGTTATTTACATACATTTTGCCTCATTTCCTATTAGACAAAGATTTTAAATCATAAATCTAAATTCTAATTCTAACTCATTTTCCTTCTTTTCAATTATAGACATGCATTCACACTGCTTTATTTGCACTCCTACAATACAGTAATCGTTGCGCCCCTTAGTTACCATTGATGACGTTGATATTTAGTATATAAAAACCCCATCCGAATTCGTCAATTCTCAGAAATTAACCCACACTCAAACTGCAAATTTCATCCCTAACTTACACAATGTTACGACAGTGTGGGCAGAGTTAGACTTTCACCGTAACCTGTAACTATAAGTCTAAACGGCCTTTATGTTAGATTCTTTAAGTTTCGACGAGTATGCGAGCTTCTTTCAGGCGGGTTTCTTCTTCTTCGATTTCGAATAACATGTTACTTTTTATAAACTTTTGTTTTGTTAACTAAGAATTTCATTTTCTATTTACTAATGATGTAGATGGATTCTAATGAAGAAATGATATAAACAGGTTTTAATTTGCATGTATTATTTAAAAATTCAAGTAATGATCCCATGACCAAACCAAAACCGAACGGTTTAGTTCCTTATCTTTAACAAAACCAATTGGTTCCATTAGTAATAAATAAAACAAAAACAAAAAAAACCATCGGTTCATGGTTTGATTTGGTTCTTCTGAAATTAGAACCAAATCGAACAACGTCCACCCCGTATATATAAAAAAGCAAAATGAGGATGACAAAAAATATGTTAAACTCGATACCTGCGGGGTCCGCTCCAAATGGGACAGGTATTCCCCTCCTAATCAGGTAAATGGGATGAGTTATCAATAAAAAATGAAATGATAATTATCCTTTCTAAATAAAACATTGGCTGTTCCACAAATTGGCTAAAAGAAAATTTCAAATCAAAGATGTGAAAAACTGAAAAAAGAAAATAAACAAATAATAATAATAAATACTAAACGAGTAGGGGAGCCGCACCGCACCGCCCCTCTCCACCCCATCTTAAATGGGTAGGGGGCGGAACAAAGTGACAAAAATATACTACGAGAATGACTCCCACGATTCCAAGTCACCTTGTTCTCATCCCTATAGTAAACCACTACTACTTTCTCTTAAAGGTCCTGTTATTTTCTGCTTCGCGCAAAAGGATTTTGCTAACAATTAAAATGGATTCAGAAAATGAGTAAGGAACAACAGCCTCTCAAGACAAAGTTCCAACGAGGGGTGCTTTATTTATGAAGATTACAATGAAGACAAAACGTCTTCAAGGGGCGCAAGCACATGAATTAAAGACATGAAAAAATAAAATAAAATAAAAATAAACAAATAATAATAATAAAAACTAAATGGGTAGGGGACCCGCGCAGCCCCTTTCCACCCCATCTTATCTGGGTAGGGGGCGGAACAAAGTGACAAAATATACTGCGGGAATGACTCCCACGATTCCAAGTCACCTTGTTGTCATCCCTAAAGTTAACCACTACAACTTTCTCTTAAAGGTCCTATTATTTTCTGTTTTGTGCAAAAGGATTTTGCTAACAATTAAAATGGATACAGACAATGTGTAAAGAATAATAATCACTCGAGACAAAGTCCCAATGAGAGTTACTTTATTTATGAAGATTATAACGAAGACAAAACGCCTTCAAGGTGCGCAAGCATACAAACTAAACTAGGATTTGACAAGAAAATTAAAATGAAAATAAGTTACATAATCTTTGTTCAAGATTTGATTGATTGGTCTCCTCTTCTATGTTCTCTTCTCCTTCTTATATGCCTTGAACATTTTCCCTCTTCCAAAAACGTTTGTAAACTACAGTGTTGCCCTGCAATTGTCCACTTTTTTCATAATGGATGACTTATCAAGAAATCGTTGTGTTTAACCGCTGCCATTACTTTATATGCTCAGCCGAATTTCCTTGATCATAGGGATGTGATAAGGTTATCTATTAACTGCCTAATAATGCTCATTTCAGATAATGATTAAGTCACTGCATTCGCCCAGATCTTGGGCGTTCTCTAGGCTTGAGCGACATTATTCCATGCGCTCTGTCACCCTATATTTGGGCCTCCTCATTGGTTTATCTGGACTTACCCTTCAAACTCTTTATATCTCCAAGATCAACTTTTCCTTTTCTTAACAGAAATGAATCGTTCAATCTATTCCCAATCGTACTTTTTTGCAATGATGTTTTCTTTGATATGGGAAATATAGGAAATGTTTTTTGTCCAATGAAAGTCTTCTCAGTGCCCGACCTACTGAGAGTGCTTTGTTGGCCATTAACCTGCTGGAAGTGCTCTCAAGGCTTGCCTTTGTAGCGATGCAGGAGGCTTGTTGGTGGCAATTCTTTGTTCGTTCACCCTTCTTTGTAGCGAGGGTGATGAGGACCCATTTGTTTTCCCTTTGTAATAGTTGTTAAGTGAACAACAATAGCTTGCCTTGAAACAGCGGCTTGTAGGGCTTTTGCATTTGTACTTATTGATTTTGTAAAAGTTAAATTTTAATAATGAAAGATGAAATTTTTATTTGAACGTATTTCGTTCTTGTGTATGAACAGAATCGCTCAACTCCCTTTATTTGCTTCAATGATATTCTATACAATATTATCTAGCGCCCTAAATTTATTTAGGTATAGTACTTTATTATATTTGTTCACTGTCCCAAATGGAATGAACATATTTCTTTAAATACTTTCCATTGATAAACCTCACATGATTTGTACCATCTAGATCTTTTCTAGTGATAAGCTTCATTAGGCAACACACTTCTCACTTTATATGGTCCTTCCCAATTGGGTGACCATTTTACATACTTTGGGTCTTTGCTATCCATAGGCAATACCGCCTCTTGTCCATAAGTAAGTTGGAACGGAATTAATTGGATACTTGATCGCAGTGACGTCCTCTAAGCCCATAAAGCTTTGTTCAGACACTCATGTTAATTTCTGGCATTTTCATCTATCATCTTCCTTATGATCTTTTTCAGAATTTTATTGGAGGATTCTGCTTGGCCGTTAGATTGACCGTAATAAGGCGTGGAATTTACCAATTTAACTCCGAATTCACCCAGAAATTCCTTCACTTGATCTCCATTTAAAGAAGTTCCGTTATCAGTCATCAAAGTTTGAGGTATCCCAAATAGATAAATAATATGATCACGAATGAGCTCTATGATATTTTTCTGGGAGATCTCCTTCAAAGGTATAACTTCCATCCACTTACTGAAGAAATCTGTTGCAACTATTATGAACGTATGTTACTTAGATGATGGGGGATAAATCTTCCCAATGAGATCAATCGCCCAGCTTTTAAATGACCAATGCTTGATAATAAGCGTCATTTCACTTGCTGGCACTCTTTGGATTAGGCCATGTCTTTGACATGCTAGACAACTCTTGGCATATTTAACGCATAATTCTCTCATTTATGGACCAAAAGTATCCGCTTCAAATGATTAGCCACCTCATTCTTTGGTCTGCTTGATGGGCTCCACATATTCCTTCATGAACTTTGGCCACGATCATCTTGGCTTCACTCAAACTTACAAATTTTAATAGTACACCGTCTGAGCATTTCATATATAACTCTTCATCTATTAACACATAATTTAATGCACAAAACTTCATTTTCCTATCTTTTTCTTTATTAGGCTCTTTCAAGAACCTTTTTATTTCTTCTCTCCAATCCATCACGTCCCCACTTTGAACTCAATGAACATCTATATTTCTCGCCCTACGTTGGACCACGGGCAATATTATCCCATATTCACAAGTGGAATTCCAATTTAGCATTTTTTGAATAACTTGAAGCCATTTGGGCTATTTCGTTTGCTAAATTGTTAAACAACCTGTTACTGTATTGAAGTTCCACTTGATCAAATTCTTCTAACAACTCTTGGGCGATTTCATATTGGCTTATGACAGAATCACTTTGGTATTTAAAATCGCCAATCAATTGGTAAATTACTAAATGGGATTCGCCCCTGACTGTCTCATTTTTCACTCCCAGCTCTACTAATAGCTCGAAACCTACGATCAATGCTTCGTATTCGGCTTGGTTGTTAGTGCATATTCTGCCTAAAATAAAAGCGAATTTATAGTAAATCCCTAATGGATTTATTAAAACTATTCCTACCTCTGCACCCCAGAAGTCTTTGACCCGTTAAAGTATAAAACCCAGAGTTTTAATTCAAATGAGTCAACTTCTAGTTCAATTTCTTTAGGTACATTAAGGCATGGATGATCGGCAAAAAAGTTAGCCAATGCTTGATTTTTATTTGCTTTCTGGGATATATATTGTATTTCAAATTCTGATAGTGTTAGAGTCCAAAGGCCTATCCTTTGGTGCAAGACTAGGCAAGAAAACATGTATTTAACTAAATTTACTTTAGAAACTAAGTACACAGTCACAAGCTATAAATAAGCCCTTAATTTTGTACGTGTGAAATATAAAGCAAGACAAAGTTTTTGAACATGAGAATAATTACATTCATATTTTGTTAACTGTCTACTCAAATAATAGATTGCTCTCTCTTCACAAAATTGGTTTTCTTGTGCAACCATCCCAGCTATGGATTCTTGTTCAGTTGATATGTACATTTTCATTGGCCGTCCTTGGATAGGCCAGACTAGCATTGGTGGACTTTATAAATATTTCTCCAGGCTATCAAAATCCTTTTGATATTTTTCTTTCCAGATGAATTCGTCCTGATTTTTCAGCTTTAAGAGAGGTGAAAAAGTTTGCGTTCGCCCTGCACAATTAGATATAAAACGTCTCAAAAAGTTTACTTGGCCTAGAATTCTTTGCAACTCTTTTTTGTTACTAGGCCATTTAGCCTCTAAAATGGCATTCACTTTATTTTTATCAAGTTCAATTCCTCTTTTGTGCACTAAAAAATCAAGGAAATTCTCTGTATCAACACCAAATGCACATTTCAAAGGATTCAACTTTAGTTTGTACTGTCTCATTCTTTTAAATGAATGTTTTAATTGTTGAAAATGATCTTCTTCTTTAAGTGATTTGACCACTACATCATCTATATAGACTTCAACAAATTCACTTATCATGTCATGAAAAATTAAATTCATCGCTCTTTGATAGGTGGCCCTTGCATTTTTCAGGCCGATATATATAACTACCCATTCGAAGCATCCTAAAGCCCCAGGACACCTAAAGACAGTTTTGTGTATATCCTCTTCAGCTATGTAAATTTGGTTGTACCCCGAGCACCCATCCATAAAGGAATTTATTATGTGTTGAATCTACTGTAGGCTTTGGGTATTCATCTTTGGGCATTGGTAAATTCAAATTCCTAAAATCTATGCACACCCGATACTACCATTCTTTTTCAAAATAGGCACAATATTGTATAACCACTCTACGTATCTGGCTGTTCTAATAAATCTCACCTTTAACAATCGCTCTATTTCTTTCTTTACTTCAGGAAATACACTAGGAGCAAAATTCCTAGGATGTTGTTTATGAGGCTTGAAATTTGGTTTGGTTGGTAATCTATGTTCTACCAAATTTTTATCTAGACCAGGCATATGCTCATATTCCCAGGTGAAACAATCCTTATACTCTTTTAATAAAGCAATTAATTTATCACGTACCTCATGGCTAAGCATTTGGATAACAAAAGTCAGAGGATCTTTCCCTTTGTCGCCAATGTTTACCTTTATCAAAGGATCTTGTGCTTCAGCGTGCCCAAGTTTTGTGATCTTCATAACTTCATTGTCCAGGTTTCTTGAAGTCATTTCTTCTTCTAGTCAATCGACCTTATTGATTTCTCGGCCATTATTCTGCTCCACCTAGAGCATTTCCAAATTGTTCTTCAACATTTTCAATGTTGCTTCTTCTCTAGTCTTTGCTTTACATTCTTTATCATAATCCATTAGTTTGGCTTTAAAGGGCTACATATCGGCCAGATTCCTTCGTTGCTGACTATCCATCAGGTTTCTTCAATTATCCTTTTGCCAATTACTGGCTTTTCAATGGCCACTATATTTGGCCTCATTTGACTGAACATCTCAGTAAGTGCATCTACTTAAAATTGATCCTCACTTTGTGTGACAATCTGAGTTTCTTCCCCATCTTGGACCACCCTGACGAATCCATAGTTCCCTTCATACATGAATCTTTCCATGGAGTTTGCTTTTATGATGAAAGTTCTGTGATCTTCTTGCGCGACTTCTACTTCTCCTTTATCATTCCAAAAAACAAGCACTGGTGGAGCGATGAAAGAATGCACTGACTTCCATGAATCCAATCTCTCCCACAGTTATCTTCAACGGCATCACTCCTTTGGCTGAAGTTGCTCCTCCATTGAAACTTGTAAGGATAACCTCTGCTGGGATCATATTACTTTCAGCCTTTGTGAACTTTTTTATCATTCTGGATGAGATAATATTTATGGCTGTTCAATTGTCAATGAGCACTTTTGACATAGGTATACTATTGACTAAGGCCTTCACATACAACGGCCTTAGATGTTTCGTCAGCTTCACAGACGACTTCCTGAAAATAGCCTTTTCCACTGCATCTATATCTACTTCTTGTTTGTCCCCCGCTAAATCGACTTCTCTTGTTAAATCGATCTGTAGGGTTCATTTAGAGTCTCTGCATCTTGGAATTTCTTTTCACTTCTCTCTCTCCCAGTTCTTCATCTGTAAACCAACCGGTAGGAGGAGGTAGTATTCAAGAAGGTGATCAATACTTTTCAGAGCATGGTACTCTCACCTTCCTTTTGGGTGTCCCATATAACAATAAAAGTCAAAAGAGTGTCCAGACGGTTTGTCCAATAGATCTAATTCACGGACACCTTCTTGATATAGTTGTTTCAGCAGTTTGTTATGTTATACCCCTTGCTTCTTCCCTTCTGCTTCTAAATCAATCTCTTCTTCTATGTCTGTCATACCATCGTCCTCCTCTTCATAATGTACCTCTTGGATGTTTGGCCTTCTTCACATCCTAGCACGCATGCCTCTTCCTCGGATCCTCCTCATCCTCATTTTTCTTGCTGCGTTAAAATTTTGACTTTCCGGAAGAACTTTTCGATGATTTCTCTATTGATTCCCCTGTACTGGTTTCCTTACTATCGTAAAGAAAGTTCTTGTTAGTCACCTTGAATAATTTAGGTGTCTCAAGATGTGGTGATCTCTGCTGTTGTCTCATTATCCTTCCATAATTTCTCTGGAAACACCTTTGTTGTGTCCTAGTTATCTTATCGAAAGATACTACCCTTCCTGCATTATACTGGAATGAATGCCATATATTTGGATGACGAGATTGTGGTCTGAACGTCCTCCCACTGTTCCTCATCCTGAACTACCTTTCAAGAGGAGGCTTTCTATAGGATAGCATACCTCGTCCCCCTGTCGGGCTGGAAACTGGGAACAACACTAGGATAACTGTAATGTCCCCATGTCCCCATTTTTTCCATGGGCTTGTTCACTTCCCCTTTGCATCTGGCGCACAAGGTACCTTCATCTTTTCTAGGTTCCTTTTCTTTGTCATTCAAACACATTAGGACGCCGCTCAATATCCTCCTTTCCATCATCTATGACTAACTTGAATTTCGACAATTTATTTTCGAAGCCAGTTGTCATCATGTTCACCCCAAGTGGCTGTGAGAAATAGTTTTCATCCACTGCCATCTTCTTTTGGCTCCAAAAGTGATTCGATCAGATTTGATAGCATCCTGCAACACATGTCGGAAAATCAAGCAATTGTTAGTCATATGAGACCACGCATTATGCCATTTATAGTATTTATTACCCTTAATTTGTTCAGGGATTGTCAATTTATGCTTATTGCTCAATTTTATTTGCTTATCCTTATATAATTTGTCAAATATAAGGCCAGCCTTGGTTATGTCAAATGAAAATACCTTAGCCTTTTTGTTTTTATCCCCTTTAGGCTCATTTTTAACCGTAATGTTCGATTCATCCGCTAAACGTCAATTGAAAATACCCTAGTCTTTTTGTTTTTATCTCCTATAGGCTTGTTTTTAGCGGTAACGTTCGATTTAGCCACTAAAGGGCAAGCATACACATCCCCTTTAACTAGTTCAGCTAGACATACTTCTGTTTGGTCAAAATATTCATCATCAACCATATGAATGTCAAAATTATGGTATCTGTAGTAAGTCCTTTTACTAGAAATTTTCATTTGTTCTTCTTCTCTTATTAGACGCTCATATTTAATCACATTAGAGCTTAACTTTAATAGGTCAGGAAATTCCCTATCCTGAAACTTCTTTTTTAAGTCAAAACTCAAACAACTTTGAGCAATCTTGACAAACTCTTTTTCTGGAAAAGGAACAAAGCACTTGCTCCTGGCCGTTTTGAACCTTTGAAGGAAATCTTCTGCCAATTCGTTGGGCATTTGACATAAATTCGAGAAATCAGTCAGAGTCACCTCAAACTCAGTTTTATAAAATTGAGCATGGAATAACTGCCCTAACTGTTGCCAGGTTTGTGCGGAACTTGCCGGCGATGAACCATGATTCGCTACTCCTGTTAATGAATTAGGGAATAGTCTCATCTTATGATAGTCATTCACTTTGTCACATTGCAATGTGAATCGCCCTCGTGTTCTAGAGTGGAAACTTCTCCTAAATCAGTGAACAATGAAAAATCTGGTACTTTGTACCCCCTAGGCCATGGATATGCTTGATCCACCCAATTAGGGTATGACTTTGTATAAGTCAGCATAATACAAGGATACATCCCAATAGCCTTTTTGATCTCGCACTATCTCGAAAATTTGATCCCACAACAAGACGTTGGGATCATAGGGGACACCTATGAGTTGGTTCCCTGGTGGCGTCACCTGAAGCCTAAAGTTTGGTTACAAATTTGCAGTGAAAACGCAATTGTTTAAACCATTAGTACCATTGGTTTGAATATTTCCCCCATCATGAACATGTGGGGTATTCTGTCCATTATTTTGGACATTATCTCTTGCATTTGGGTTACCCCCCAAGTTTGACATGCCATTAGCACTATTTAGACCTATCATTCATACACCCCCTAGTTTGAGAAGGATGGTCCAACAGGTGGTTCTATTCCTTGATTTGGACTCACAACCGTGGGATTATGTCCCACCGTTTGGAAAAGTTGACTGAAAAACTTGGCCTATTTACTTATTCATGGTGTAATGTAAAGTTCTTAGTTGCTTGGGCGTATTGTCATAATGTATTCTTTCATTTTGAATGAATTTTTCCGTGTTATGAACATATTGTAGATTTACCCGTTCAACCACATCTTGAGTAAGTTCACCAAGCAATGCATGCATGGTTTGAGGACTCAATTCTGCCATTGACTCATAACGGCTCTGACTTTTCCCTATGTTTTCTGGAGTACTTTGTTCCTTCTCATATCTTTCGATCACAAACGGGTGTCGATGGCTTGCTAGCTCCTTATCGAAGTTCTTATGACGTATGATGTTTCACTTTTGTATCTTCAAAAACACACCAAAGTTGTCCCACTGGTGTGCCAAATTATTTCGCGCAAAAGGATTTCGCTAACAATTAAAATGGATTCAGACGATGTATAGGGAACAACAACCTCTCGGACAAAGTCCCAACGAGCGGTGTTTTATTTATGAAGTTTACAATGAAACAAAACAGCTTCAAGGGACGTAAGCACACGAACTAAACTAGGATTTGACAAGAAAATTAAGGCTCAGTTTGTTAAAAGTTTTTTGTTTAAAAACATGTTTTTTATGTTTTATAGATAAAATGTATGGTTAAAAAATGGAGAGAGAAAATTTGTGAGATTAAAAAATGATTTGAAGAATTGTATTGTAAAAAACATGTTTCAAAACATGTTTTCCAAACAGAGCCTAAGCTGAAAGTAAATTACATAATCTTTATTCGAGAGTTGATTGATTGGTTTCCTCTTCTATGTTCTTTTCTCCTTATATTCCTTGAACATTTTCTCTCTTTCAAAACCGTTTGCAAATTGCCTTGTCGCTCTATAACTGTCCACTTTCTTTCATAATGGATGACTTGTCAAGAAATCGTTGTGTTTAAACACTGTCATTACTCTATATGCTCAGCCGAATTTCTCGAATCATGGGGATGCGATAAGGTTATCCATTAACTACCTAATAACTGCTCATTTCAGAGAATGATAAGTCAGTGCGTTCGCCCAAATCTTGAGTGTTCTTCAAGCTTGAGCGACATTATTTCATGCGCTCTGTCGCCTCATATTTGGGCCTCCCAATAGGTTTATTTGGACTTACCCTTCAGACTCTTTGAATTGGCCATATTCTTTGGACCACTTAATTGGACCTCATGAATTTGATATTTTTATGTATCAACATTTTCAATTAAAAAATAGGCCCGTATTAATATTTTTAAGGGTATATCTGGCGTGCGTAACAAATATTGTTGTTTTCTTTGTTAAGGCAAGTGAGGACAAAAAGTATTGTTAGACAGTTGGAACAATATCCAATAGCTTTAATGCCACTTTTAGTAAATATAGATAATAAAAAATAAAGGAAGGAATCGCACTATCAGTTCTCATATATTGGATGAGATACGCAGTAGAAAAATTGATTAAAAAAAGTGTGTCTCATTATGGGTAATTAAAAGCTTGATCAGTTGAAAATCTAGCCCTTGTTCTCTTTGCTGTTTTTAGGTCGTTTTCTGTTTTTATTTTCAAAAACGCTAAAAATGCGTTCTCTTTGTCATTTTTCAAAATCAGTTTTGCAAAACGCGTGTTTTGATTACAAAGAAAAGGCAAAACGCTGAATACATCGTTTTCAGCCTTTTTAATGGAAAAGACGGAAATCCTCCAAAACGCGGAAAACGCAAGATGTTGCCAATAGTTGCCTTAGCTGAACTGGGCAAGCTCACAATTATTATAAGATAGGTCTCAGGTTCGACTCACACCATTGAAACTCATTATTATTTTTTTTTTTTCAAACTTCAAAAGATCTGTCGGTGCCAACTTAACCTAAAATCATTTCTCTTCTCCTCCACTCCCCAACTGAAGGAAGCAGCGTCCTCCTCTCATCTCCCCTCCGCCACTCCAAGCTCCTCCCCTCCGATCTGCTCTCCTCCCAGCTCCTTTTCTTCCCCGTTAAAAGCACCAGCTACCTGAAGGCCCGCTCTTCACTACGGAAGCTCAACTTCGCTCCCCGCAGTCCTGCTCCTCCCCAGCTGACAGGTAATTTTTTTTGCTTATTATATATTTTCGCAGTGGTGGTGAACTTTGTTTGGCAGTGGTGGTAGGTCGGTTGTAGAGGTTGGTTTTGAAATTGCAGGTTGTGATGTGTGGGATTTTGTTCGGTGCAGTGAGGACGGTGGGGGGTTGTCGGCGGTGGTTGGTAATTTTTTTTTTGGTTATTATACATTTTCGCAGTGGATGGTGAACTTTGTTTGGCAGTGGTGGTAGGTCGGTTGTAGAGGTTGGTTTTGAAATTGCAGGTTGTGGGTTGTGATGTGTGGAAATTGGTTCGGTACAGTGGGGACGGTGGGGGGTTGTCGGCGGTGGTTGGTAGGTCAATTCCCTATCTTATTCTATGTAAGTATTCAGAATTATAAAAGCTAGGAAATTCATCACTCAATCAAATGTGCAAGTTATTCTATTTGCTCAATGCTCATCCATGTTCATCAATGC
The DNA here is from genome assembly GCA_963555705.1 of Ligustrum vulgare. Taxonomy (NCBI): domain Eukaryota; kingdom Viridiplantae; phylum Streptophyta; class Magnoliopsida; order Lamiales; family Oleaceae; genus Ligustrum; species Ligustrum vulgare. The sequence goes on along the minus strand of OY743176.1, from coordinate 50,037,008 downwards.
TGCATTCTCACGTTGCAATTTGGACTTAGACTGGTTTGTGTTTGAATGCCCATTTACCCTGCATCATAACACGATGTTAGAATACTGTATTCTTGAGGTCTCATTCAAGTTGATAAAGTAGGGGTGAAGAATCATTGTATTACAGTTTGGTAATTGATTTCAGTCACATTTTTGTTTCAAAGTTGAGAATGCTTGCTAAAAGTTCTGTCCTGTAAAAATGGCTGGTAGTCAATGTATTACAGTTTGTTAATTGATTTCTGTCACTGTTTGTACTTAATAAACATTGTTTATTAAGTACTAGTTTCATGCTTTGGAATATACTTGCTCTTTTGGATTATGGAAGTTGTTTATTGCTAGAGCCTAGAGCTCCTCCCAACTCCCTGAAAAAGAAAAAAGAGCAAAAGAGCTGAGAAAAATGTTTACATACTTTATGCATGAAAAAGAGACCTCAAGATGGCCTCACATACTGCAGTATGTGAGGCCATCTTGAGGTCTCTTTTGCTTGTGATTCACCTAAAGCGATTCTATGTAACATCCTCATGTAATGGTATATATAATATCTACCTGCTAGCCTTTCAATAAACAACCACAAGCAAATTATCTTTGACACATGACAAATCTTGTCTATTCTTTCTACAAATTCCCAACTAAAATCCAGAATTTAGCATCATATTTGTGTCTTTCTTTGGACAATAACTGGACATGTATTGATGCCCATGATATTTTGGTTTTAAATGACTCAAATAAACATTAAAACCCCAATTTAAGCTTGTAAATCCTGGTGGAATCAAAATTGTTTCAACTCTTGTCCTTTTTAGTTATCCTAACGGTATCAACAATATGAGATACAAAAATTGAAATTTGATGTGTGCAAATCAATGTGCAATTAGATGGGATTCTTTAGTTACCTTGGTCCCCGACATTGCCTTCATTCAAGTCTCCCTTCCTTTTTGATGTGTAATTTTAATACCATATTCCTACACACAGAGCTCATTGTCAGAATAGAGAAGAAACCTTGGTCCCCAGCATTGCCTTCATTCGCCATCATATTTTATGCATGCCCCCTAACATTATGATCTCCTAATGACCTTTGCAAATGATTTTTGGGGCACGCTCAAATATGGACCCTTTGTTGTACCAATGCAGTATTCAAGTTACTTTTTTTAAATTTTTTTTTAGAAGTTACATATTGTTTATAGAAGTAATTTGCGTGAAAGACATGGGTGGTCACAAAGGATCTACTACGACACCAATGCAATGGTCCGATAGAAATGAGACTGCATTTATTCAACTTTGTTATGACTTCATGAAAGCGGGAAAATTACAATGTTCGACATTCAAATCCGATGATTGGGACAAGATCAATGATGAATTGCGTCGCATCACAAATCATGATTATGGAATAGCACGACTAAAAGGTAAATGGAACCGTCTGCGCATTACTCATCGATGTTTTTCTCAAATTATCGAGCATACTGGCGTCACATGGGATCCACATACGAATAAAGTAAATGCTCCAGAGGAAGTTTGGGAACATTTTTATACGGTAAATCTTGGTCACATAGTAGAACATGATATATAATTTAATTTCATGCACATATAAATATTAGTTGACTTCGTTTGTTTACATTATTGCAGCTAAACAAGACGAAGTACAAAACCATCAGGAGTAATGGATGTCCACATTATGAAACACTTGGAGAGCTATTTGGCGGGACCACAGCAACAGGTGCGCTGGGTAATGCCTCCACTCAACCTCCCCCTACATCGGACGAAGAACGAGAAATAGAGGATGCATTTCTGACCAAGGAGGTGCATGTACGAGCTGAAAAAATTGATGATGATGAAATAGCAAAACCTGGTCGGCGTCGTAAGGAACCAAAGATCAGTAAATCGGATAAGCTCGAGGCTTGTATGCAGCAGTGGTCGTCCACAATGAGTGCAAGAAATGATGAGAGTGAACTGCGGCAGGTTTACCTGAGAGAGAAGCTTGCACGACTCCAAGGAAAATCATCTGCTGGTACCAGTGATAATGAAGCAAGTAGCCAGGATCCATTTTCTCAATCAGTTTGCATGAAAATCCTGAACAACATGGAAGGATTAAGTAATGAGATGTATGTGAAAGCTATGAAGGCATTCAAGGATCAAGATTTCAGGCAGCAATTTGTGATGGTGCCTGAAGAAAGGAGGATGCCTGTGCTAGAGCTCCTGTAGTCGTGTTAGCAGTTTACTTTATTTAGGATTATGTTTGTGTGAGCAGTTTGTGAGTTTTTCAAGATTTCGGTTGGTCATGAATTATGTTATGCTTGTCGTCGTTGTTGTTGGTGGTGAAAACCTTCTTACTTTATTTTGAACATTATGTTTTTGTAACGTGATCTGGAGTATGTAGTACTCTTTTATTTATGTTTTGTGTTCACCATCTGTTTCAATAAGTATTATCTATTTGGGAATCTGATTTGTTTGTAGTACTTATTTTAAAATTCTTTTGTTTTGACCATCAAAATGAATAATGATTATGTTCGATTTGAGCAGGAAATGTCTGACTTGGAGTGCAGTTTGTCCGATGACTCAAGTGACGAAGATTTATTTTCATTCATACAGGAAGATTTCGATTTATCTACAGACATGATGGGATGCCAGGTATTAGTAGCTTTGTCTGGAAGAGATATCATCCACAAGACACCCCGTAGAACATCAATGTTGACGGGGAGGATGTACATTTATGAGATTTTGAATGGGCATCCAACTGTGTGCTATAGTAATTTTCGAATGCAAAAGCACGTATTTCAAAATTTCTGTGATATTTTGAAAGTAAAAGCTCTCTTGACAAATGGGAAGAAGGTGAGCGTCGAGGAAGGGGTAGCTATGTTTCTAATGATTATAGGGCACAGTACTCGTTACAGGCTAGTTGGTGATAGATTTCAACATGGAAATCACACAATACACAAGTGGTTTAAGCGAGTCTTACGTGCGGTTTGTCAATTGGGCACTGAGTTAATACGCCCGACGAACCAGGGGGTTGTGCATGAGCGCATCTTGCAAAAGTATCCATACTTTTGCAATTGTATTGGTGCAATTGATGGGACACATGTGGCCGCTTGGGCACCGGCATCGAGGCAGACAGCTTTTCGGGGAAGGAAAACAAATGTGACACAGAATGTAATGCTAGCATGCGATTTCGACATGAAGTTCACATTTGTGTATGCCGGTTGGGAAGGTACCGCTAATGATTCTCGAGTATTCATTAACACTGTTACAAATCCCGCAAACGGATTTCCAATGCCACGTGAAGGTATATTATATTACTTTCTACATCTTTTAGGAATATATGCTTCACACATAACTTTAAATCGTATTAATTTTATAATTGTAAATGAATGGTACCTAGTTGATGCTGGTTACCCAAACATTCCTGGTTTTCTAGCCCCATATCGAGGACGTCGTTATCATTTACGTGATTATGCTGGGAGAGGAAGACTGTGAGGAAAGGAAGAGTTATTCAATTATCGACACTCCTCGTGCCGTAACATAATCGAGCGTAGTATTGGAGTGTTGAAAGCCAGGTTTCCTATTCTGAAGTTAATTAGCAATTTTCCTCTTATTAGGCAAAGGCACATCCCTACTGCGTGTTGCACAATACATAACTTCATTCGTCAAGAACATGCATTGGACGAGCTGTTCACAGAATATTCAGTGGAGAATATGATTTTTGATGATGTGCCTGAATCAAGTGATGCTCGAGAACCCATACAGTTTGATGCGAGCCAAACAGCTCAAATGGGACAACTGCGCGAAGAAATTGCTAATCAAATGTGGACTGATTACTCCACAAGGTCAAGATGACTTTTAAATTTATTTTTAGTCAAACTCTGTATCAGTGATTAGAATTATATGTATTGTGGAAGTAATTTTGACTTGAATTTATGCTGTTAATTTCTTATAATATTTTTTTGGAGTTGAACATTAATGACATTATTAATTAGTCCAAAAAATTAGTTAAACAATATAGATTGTTTAATATAATTCATAAGCAAATTCATTGAAAATTGTATAAGTGGTATTCTGCAAAATTTCAAACAGAACGTGTTTTTCAGCTTTTCATTTTCAGAAATAGTTTTCAGAAATGACAAACAGAACGCGTTTTCAGCAACATTGAAAATAAAAATAAAAACAGGAAATACAAAACATTTTCCAAAATGAAAATACAAAATAAAATATAAACAAAACGCCACCTAAGCTCTTGTTCTCTTTGTTGTTTTGAGGTCGTTTTCTGTTTTTATTTTCGAAAACGCTAAAAACGCGTTCTCTTTACCATTTTCGAAAACGTATTTTGGAAAATAAAAAAAAAAATTGTACACAAAACGGAAAACGCCCGAAACATCGTTTTGGGCGTTTTGTGTGTATTTCGACAAAAAATGTCCAAAACGTGGAAAACGCGTTTTGGGAAATTTTTATTTTTATTTTTTTATTATAGAATTATCTTAACTTAGAACTAAGCTTAATATAAAGTTTTTATTTTTTTTATTTTTTTATTATTTTTTTTAAAATTATCCTAGCTTGGAACTAAGCCTAAATAAAGTTTTTTTTTTTTTTTTTTTTTTTTTTTGAGAATTATCCTAACTTGGAACTTAGTTTAAATAAAGTTTTATTGAATTCAATATCAACATTACAAAAAAAAATTAAATGAGAATTCTTGTTGTTATATTTCAAAAAATGCAATGATAAATGGACTCTGGTGGTTTTGAATGAACTTGCATTTTCTGAATTTTAATAGAAGTAGAGCTTTCTCAAGTCCCGAACCTGACCAAACTGTGTTAATATAGACTCTTAATGCTCACATTAGTGTGTTGCATGTAACCATATTTTTAGTGTATTGTGAAATGAAATTTGAGTTGGAATTAGTAGTATTCTGCAAGCAAATTAATTAAAAATAGTATAAATAGTGTTCTGCAAAATTTCAAACAGAACGTGTTTTCCAGCTTTTCATTTTCAAAAACAGTTTTCAGAAATGACAAACCAAACGCGTTTTCAGCAAATTTGAAAACAAAAATGAAAACACAAAACACAAAACATTTTTGAAAATGAAAATACAAAATAAAATACAAACAGAACGCCACCTAACCTTCTTTTTTTTTTTTTTTTTTTGCTAAAATTATATTAAATAAGTACTTCAGTTTTGTTTGTCTACTTGGATTGTTCAAAAAATTGAAGGATACATGCTTTCATGATATACAAAACACTTTGCTATTAGCACAAATAGAAAGTTACTAATTTTTCCTTAAATCATTTTCAACAGTACATTTTTATGGGACTCACTATTTACACTTTTTAACAAAAATTTCTCAATTTTTCTACACCAAACATGCACTTAACTTTCGAAACAATAGATTTCGTACTAATGGTGCTCTTTTTCAAACTTTTAAAAGACTTTTATGGAGTTTTAGGCTCTGTTCTTTTTACTGTTTTGAGGTCGTTTTCTGTTTTTATTTTCAAAAACACTAAAAACGCGTTCTCTTTACCATTTTCGAAAACGTATTTTTAAAAAAAAAAAAAAATTGTATACAAAATGCAAAACGCCCAAAACCTCGTTTTGAGCGTTTTGTGTGTATTTCAACAAAAATGTTCAAAACACGGAAAACGAGTTTTGAGATTTTTTTTTTTTTTTTTTTTTTTTAAGAATTATCATAACTTGGAACTAAGCTTAATATAATTTTTTTTTTTTTTTAATTTTCTTTATTTTTATAGAATTATTCTAACTTAGAACTAAGCCTAAATAATTTTTTTTTTTTTTTTTTTTTTTTTTTTTTTGTGGAGAATTATTCTAATTTGGAACTAAGCTTAAATAAAGTTTTATTGAATTCAATACCAATATTACAAAAAAAAAAAAAAAAATTAAGTGGAATTTCTTGTTGTTATATATCAAAAAATGCTTTGATAAATTGACTCTGGTGGTAGTATTCTACAAGAAAATTAATTAAAAATAGTTTACGTAGTATTCTGCAAAATTTCAAACAGAACGTGTTTTCCAGCTTTTCATTTTCAAAAATAATTTTCAAAAATGACAGACCAAACGCGTTTTCAGCAAATTTGAAAAATAAAATAAAAACAAGAAACACAAAACATTTTCGAAAATGAAAATACAAAATAAAATACAAACAGAACGTCACTTTAAAGTTTAGCTGCATTCAATATATAATTTTATAATAATTCCATAAAAGTCTTGAAATATTCAATATATATTTTTTTTAATGGACTCTTAAAAAGTCTTTAAATCATTCATTTTTAATTAAGACTTTTTAAATTCCTATAAAATTGAAGGGTATTTAATTTATCAGTATTTTAATAAAAATTCATACATATAATAGACTTTGATGAACTTTTAGGTGAAAAATATAGGTAGAAAAATTTATATTTTTCTTTTGTTTACCTTAAAAATCTCGAAAGGGTTTTTCAATAACTTTCTCAATTCTCCAACGCCCCCAAAACATGCAAAACCAAACTCCAACTCCAATTCCACGCCACACTCAATGCTTTTAATTCCTACCGATCGCAATACAAATAGTTTCTCTCTCCTAAAATTATTTATCTCTCCTAAAATTATTTTCACCCTTTTAACATAAATGTTCTCTCCTAAAATTATTCATCTGTCCCATCAAATTTGGTCGCTAATCTTTCAAACCATGTGTAATTTATATTCACATTTGCAATGTGTCATTGTGTTGAATTTCTCGCTATATAGAAAATGATATTTTTTTCGTACTTTTGTTTACTTGTCAAGTGATTTATGCCTTATGGTTGGGGGTTCTATGTAGATCTGGCGGGATTGAGATTGAAGAAATACATTTGTGACTCGTTTGACACATTTTTATTTTTTTTGAGAAAGACACATTATTATTAATAACTATTAATATTCACGTCGTGGGAAAATTGATCTCTTAATATTCAATTTTTTCAATTAAAAGGACAAAAAATTACAAAAGTTTTTGAAAGTTTATGAAAGTCTTTTAAATAAATATTCACAAAAGTTTATGAGAGTCTACAAAAACAGTAAAATCTAATGAAATACTAGGGATGACAAAAAAATTCGTTTCGACCCGAAATCGATGGGGCCCTGACCCTAATAGGGTAGAAAGAAACCGCCCCATGGGTCGATGAGGTGAGTTTTAGTTTGATATCAATTACTCGAAACGGATTTGGGGCGGGACAGGTTTTGGTTGACCTGCCCCCAAATTTATTTACATAAAAAAAAAATATTAATCCAAAAATGCAAACAACACACTTTCAAGATACAATTTCTTACTTATGATAACATCTTTGATTTTGTGATGAATTGGGTGCTTGATTCTTTTGACTTTTACTTCTTATGAGTGGAAAAAAAAATTAAAAATTTGAAGAAAACTATGTTAAAAAAAAAAGGTTGCGACCGGGATGTCCCGTTTTGATACCCGCCTCGTTTTGATTTCACGGGTAATAGGGCGGGTATGATTTTTATAATCTTCTCATGGAGCGGGGCGTAAGGGTGGGGGGGGGGGGGTACTTGCCCCGAACCCGCCCCATTGCCTTCTCTATGAAATCCTTTAAAAAATGTCTTTAAAATAAAATCTTTATAAGTCTATTAAAGTGTGAATTAAATAAACCACCCTACATCTCAATCATATATTAAAAGTCAAGTTTATAATATTTGATTTTTCAGTCAAATTTTAACCATCCATTCTCCTATCAATTACTATTCATTAAAAAAAAGAACTCTTTTTAAACAATACAAAACACACACTCCCTCAAAAAAAAAAAAAAAAAAAAAAAAAAAAACAAAAAAAAAAAAAAAAAACAAACAAAAAATACCAAACACACACTATATCTATATATCAATATATATATTTATATCTATAGTATATTAAAATGGCCAATAGAGAAGAAACTTTTGATTGACTAATATATCCTTATGTTTTTTCTTTTATGTCAACCCTACCATATTTTTTCTTAACTCATATTGATATTAGTTTTATATTAATTACTATATAATTCTGCATGTTAAGGATTTTCAAAGTATAAATGTGAATTACGAATTATATGGCTTACTTATTGGAATTTTGCCCATGTTTGATAGAGATTAAAATAAGATTTTTAGCGAATTTTGAAAAAGGTTGATGAGATATGTGGTTAAAAAGTTGTGAGACCCATAAAATATATGATTATGATTAATTGCTGACCTTGACTTTGATAAATATCTGATTTTTAATCAAAGACAAATAGTCACATTATCTGATCATTGTTGATGATTTTTTCCTTTTCAAGTAATTGTGATTTGAGGAGTTGGAGAGATTAGAACGAACGGGCTTGTAGTCTAACTAAAGATAAAAGAGTGAGTGTCTTTCTACTGTTCATTCATAGTTGTCTCTAAGGGTATGTTTGGCTGCTTTTCTTAAGTTAATTATAATAACTGTTCATATCTCACAACCAACATTTGGGCTTTTTTAATTCAGAACCCATGTTTTATTGATGGCCCAATTGTAAAATTTTGATATCAATATAAAGTTCTCATGCAGTACTCTACCACATTGTTTTTGAATAAAAAATCATAAATCATAGCATCAGGGCCGCTCTATTGCCCGACGTGAGCAACCTTCTAATGAGGGTGTGCCAAGTGTTCGATGTTGTCCACTTGGCACACCTTCATTGGAAATGTTGCCCACGTCGGGCAATGGAGCAATTTCAACCATAGTAAAAGTTATAGATTTTTAAATTGTCCATTAACAATGTATTTTTCATTTTATTTTTTCACAAGTCAACTTTGGTCTCATTTTTCACATAACTCTAGATAAAAATAAGTTTTTAATGTATCACTTCAAAAAGATCATAAAAACTACAAACTTGCATTTTCAAAATCTACTTTTCATTTGTGGTCGCCTCTTATTTTGTATTTTTTTTATTTTGTGGGCTCAAATAAAGTCGTCATAGCAAAATCTTGATATCAATATGAAGTTCTCACATAGTACTTTATAGCATTATTTTCAAAATTACAAAATTATCAATCCTTGCAAAGGTTATAGCCGTTTAAAATGGTTAATTAGCCGTGTATTTTTCATTTTGTTTTTTCACAAGTCAACTTGCGTCTAATTTTTGACATATGCAATCTACGCAAAACTAAGTTTTTAATGTACAACTTTGAAAAGCTCATTAAAAAAAAAAATTCTTTTCAAAATCATATGACGACTGTCAAAATAAGGCGAACACGCATCCAAAATTGTGGTTAATAATTCTTAAAAATCCATTTTTGGATTTTTCTTTTATGGGTTTACTTTATTTTATTTTCAAAATCATGCATACTTTAGACAAAACTAATTTTTTCATATACTACTCAAGGAGCTCGCAAAATTACAATTCATCTTCGAAATTATACAACAGTCGAGGAATCCTAATTTGAGAATATGTTACTTTTGATTGTTTATGTTACAACCCGTTTCTAATTTGACAAGTCAAATAATTATTTAGTCAAGTCAAAATTTATTTGATCAATTTTGTCCAAGTTGGGCTTAATTTAAATTAGTACAAATCTTGAGGATCATTTACATTTTATTATAAGTTGGGGAGTTAACTTATTATTATTTATAGTTGTGGATTTATGGGATAAATAAGTGAGGACCAAGTTGCAATTGGAATTATATTTAATTGTCTTGACTTTTGGACAAACAAAACACAACTCACACACACAAACCAGACCCATTTCCTCCCACCCATTCTGTCCAGCCGTAACCAGAGAAGAAGAAGAAAAAAAGGAGAAAAAAAAAAAGAAAGGGAAGAAATTGTGAGTCTTTTGCTTAGTTGAGTTCCATTCTTCTAGTTCCCAAGAGGTAAGGAAGAAATTTCTTATTTGAGAATTTATTTAAAATGAGGATTTTTGCTTATTGATTAGATATGAAATTTAATTGAAGGATATATTAACGATAATGAGATTATATTTCACGAAAGAGATGTTGGTTAATTATAATGTTGGAAGTATATGAGATTTGTAAAATGTTATAAGATGTTATTTTAATTGGACATGAACACTATAATTGTGATGAGTTAAGTTAATGCAAACTCTTATCTATATTTCAGGAGGTGATATTGAAATAGGAAAAGCTTACCAGCCGAACTAGTTACAATTTCTAACTCTCTGAGTGGATAAATTTATTTTTTTAAAATAAGCACTTGTTTAATTTATCTTAATTCTAAAACATTTATGGAATGTTTATTTATTATAGTGCTTATATTGAATGATATAAATTGCAGAACTTGATTATTTTTAACTATTCAGTTTACAGTAAGATTTTAAGAATAAAGTGAGGTTTATTATAAGCAGTTCTTTTAAAGCTAGAATTAGTTCAGTTAAAGGATTTCATTGACATTCTATCAGCATTAGATATTCCAGTATATTTAAATTATTTTAAAAATCACCAGAAAGTACCCAAGTGATTTTACCCGCTCTGCACTGATGTGAATTCGTTTCCATGGTATATTATCAGATACAGTGATTTTACCCGCTCTGCACTGATGTGAATTCGTTTCCACAGTGTATGACCAGATATGGTGATTTTACCCGCTCTGCAATGTCGTGAATCTGTTTCCACAGTGTATAACCAGATATGTTATTTTACCCGCTCTGCATTATTGTGAATGCGTTTCCATAGTGTATGATCAAAATATAGCCTTCGGGCAGCTTTGCGCGCGCGTATGACCAGATTATCAGATCATCAGACTCAGTTTATTAGTTATCAGATTTGAATGACATTGTCTTGTACATGAGATTACTCTGTACAAGAACGAGACTATTCATTGGGTACATTTTGGTGTGATTTTCAGTATTACTTGAGTTTATTTGATTTCAAATAACAGAATTCAGTATATCCAATTTACAGAATGAAGAATTCAGCTTATAGTATGGTGAAATGACAGTTGTAATGATTTTTATTGATGTCAAATTACTTATTATCCTTATGCTTAAGTTACATCATTTAGAATCCAGAATGAATGATTTTATGATACTAGTACGTTCAATAATGAAGGTAAATATCAAAATTTAAAATTCTGTCAAGTTATAACCGAGTAAATAAGATTTTCAGGAAATATGTATAAGTGAGAAAAGTATAAATATTTTCGAACTATCCACTCGCTGAATTTGTAAACTCATATCTTATTATATTTTCTATTTTAGGACGCATTGTGTTTTGAGCAGCCTTTTTGGAAGAATCTGCAGTGAAGAGAACCAGAGCAACGTGACCTAATAGTTGTATGATTCCATTCGTTTAACAAGTTCTTGTTATTCATGGGTCACATGTCGAGTATTTTGTGTATGTATTTTGCATCACATGTGACATTTCATTGTTGATGGGCTTGTTGCCCTTTTGAAGGGGTTTACACATATTCTGGTTATTTTTGTAAATGATACCAAACAAGTCCCTGCATTTTATTTTGTTATGCATATTTTGGAACAAATAGCTTCCAATTGATGTTATATATACGTTTTCTTTGAGAGTTTTGTTGCTTTTCAAGTTGGTATAGTCAAAGTTATAAGGGAAACTCAGTCAATTTTATTTATTTTATTTATTTTTACGGTAAAAAACAGGTCATTTTGCCTTGGTGGTGGATCTGGTGTCCAGCTAGTTTCCATCATTGGCACACGTTACGTCTCGGGTCCACTAGGACGATTCGGGACGGGTCGTGACAGTTTATGTGCAATAACATTATTACATACATAATTACGAGCACTATTCGTGTACCGCACGAGGTAGACTAGTTGTATAGTAAATAATAAATTATGAATTTAGAAATAATAAGTACACATTTCTATTACTGTAAGTTTAAGAGCTAATGTCTTTTATGAAATTTTTAATTTAAATTACGAGACATAGTTTAATGTTCCAAAAGGAAAAATCTTGAAAATTAAAGAAATCTTTGAATTAAAACGGCAGAGGAATCTGACCAAAGTAATTCACCCTAATGAACGAAATGGCGTAATTCACCCTTTCCTCTCATCGCCGAAAACCTTAGGAGTGAAGTCGATTTTCCCCAAATGCTATAAACCAAAAGAATGAAGCGTAGTTTGACCATTTCATTCATTCAGACGATGAAGATGAAACGCCTTATTGCCAGATCCGCAGTCTATACAGATGGAACTATACACAAAAATTCGAAGCGGCGGATGTGGTGTTTAAGGTGGCGGCTGTGTCGGTGGCGGAGGCTGACATGGACATGGACATGGCAATGCTATGAACTTGGGAATATGATCACCTGGCATCAAAACTGGCAAGCTCTGATCCTGCTTCAAGAACAAATTAAGGAAGACCATGCAAATTTTAATTTTAATAATTTGAACTCATTGCGTATGTGAAATTTGAAATATAAAATTCTCTGCTTCATGAGCTTAAGTTGTTAAAGAAAAGACATGCCAATTATTTATCTAATTCTTTTGGAAAAGAAAATGAAATTAATTATATATATATATATATTACCATGTCAGTGGGACGATTGCCTCCCTCGAGATTCATGCCGGCGGCCGCCGCAGCACGGCGGAGAGAGCGAATTTTCTCCCAGTGGTATAAGTAGGAAAATATGCCACTCACGAAGAAGATAAGCAGCAGGAGGCTGGTGGTTCCCAGAGGGAAACCTAACGATAGCCGGAATCCGCCATGGCCGTGCTGAACTGGTGCATGATATGGGCTCTCCATTGCTTATGCTAATATGCACTATTTCTTCTTCCTTCATCAGTTTCATAGATGAAAGAAGAAAATGATTGGATGGGGAAGGAGAAATATTTATGGTGGTATGAGGCAATACATAGCATTATTTTATATATATATATATCCTCTTCGATTGTTCAAACGTAATTGAAAATAGTAATCCGAACTGGTTTCCTAGGTAGATGTAAAACACTAAAACTGAATTTAAAATGCCGTATAAGTACAATGATTGTAGCATCATCAATGAGAAGGCATGTTTGAATTTTTCATGACCCTTGGGATTCTTAAAGGACACAACTAGAGTGCTATTTATTTTTAGAAAAAAAAATGATTGAAACACGTGGTCATGAATGATAAATTGATAAATATAACATTTTCTTTAATAGAGAAATCAATGGGACCAGATTGATTTGATCGAGCTGGAGTTTATTTAGAATTCAGTTTGTTAAATTGTTTGTAAATTAACAACGCATTTTCTCAAATCAGTGCCTATTCTGAGATTTTCGGGGCATGAGTCAAAATTTACAAATGAGGTCTCCAAAGTTTACAAGTGTCCGAAATCTTTTAAGAATTCTATGTTTCTGGGAGAAGTTATTTGAAACTTATTTTGCCAAAATTTTTAAACAAAGCCTGGAGAATTTCGATGATTTCTGCATTGAAAGATGGTTAAGCAGCAATTTACCAAACAGAATTTTAGGTTCATGTCTTACATAATTTGGATTTAAATTTTGTACTTAAATGGTCCTTAAAAAAAATAAAAAATCTAAATAGATAAAATCAAAACTTATTTATGTTCCAAGTGCTAAAATAAAGAAGAAAACGTGATTTCGAAATAAAAATAATTGCGCTTTTACAAATTAGAAACATGTGTACGTAAAACGGTGTCGTCTCTCTCTCTCTCTCTCTCTTCAAAATCTGGTTAATTTTGTTTGCTCCTTATCCCCTTTCTTCCCCATTTTACGGTTATCTACCCTTCTTCATCACATAACTCCTCAAAACAACCTTGTCCCCAAGGTTGAAAATAAGGACATCGTTCCTGAATTGTAGTTGCATCCTCCCAAGTGACTGCATTAGAATCTTTCCAATGAATCGGCAGTTAAAATTGAAGAAGAAATTACCGACTAATTGAAGGAACAATCCGTGAAGCACTAAGTACAACTCGGGTGGAAGTTGTCTTTAAAAAGTAGCATCCTGAAAATACAAACACGCCTTCCTTTATTCAGCCTCCACATCAGATAAGCAAAAGATTCAACAGCAGATTCTCTACCCTCTGTATCAGCACTATTGTCCTTATGAAACAGAAAATTACAGAGAATAATATACCTGTTAGAAGATATTTTCTTGATATGTATATGTTGTACGTATAGAATCTATGTACATAAATAGGACCTTCCCGTATTGAATTTTTTTTGTATCTTTTCACAGAAAGAAATATAGAAGAAAAGTACCTCTGTTATTTTTTCTTGGTATTAGAGCCATTGAAATGGCCAATCCAGCTGAGCAATCTGAAACTTCTGCTTGCAATTCCACTGAGCAAATGTCAAATTCAGCAAACAGCTTTTCTCCTTTAGGTATGAACCTAACACAGGCAACAGCAATCAAGTTGGATAAAGACAACTTCTTGCTTTGGAAGAACATCATGATGCCCATTGTTAAGGGCCATGGTTTAGAGGGATATCTGCTGGGCACAAAGGTATGTCCAGCTCAAAACATCAGTACCACTATCACCACTGAAGCAGGAGTGACTACACAAGCATCCCCAAATCCAGAGTACGCAAAATGGGTCTCTGTTGATCAACTCCTCATGGGGTGGCTTTATTCCTCCATGAACCCTGAGATTGTGATGAGGGTCATGGGCTGTACAAGCTCTTTCCAGCTGTGGAAAGCTATTAATGAAAACTATGGCATCTTAAGCAAGTCTAAAGTGACTTTCCTCACTGCTGAACTACAAAGAACAAGAAAGGGGTCAAATACCATGGATCAATATCTCACAACACTGAAGCAGTTAGCAGACAACTTGGAGATTGCTGGAAAAAAGATTGAGCACTCAGATTTGGTAACTCAAGCACTGGCTGGCTTAGACGAAAAGTATACTCCTATTGTTGTGTTGGTGAACAGTAAAGATCACATTTCTTGGCAAGAACTATCTTCTATTCTCATGACCTATGAGAGTAGATTGGAATATCTTAACCAAGTAAGAGGCAACTTTGGCTCTATAAACTTGACTCAAGCAAATCAACAAAACTCTGGAAGAGGAGGAAGGAGTTCAAACTTCAGAGGTAGATCTAGGGGAAGAGGCAGATTTGGATGGAGAATGAATGAAGGCAGAAACCCATGTCAAATTTGTGGGTTGAACAATCACTCTGCTGCAGTGTGCAACTACCGGTTTAATGGAAAATACATGGGAAAAAGACCAGCAGATTACACCACTAACCAACCTTCTGCCTACTTTGCAAATCCAGAGATGGTGCAAGATCAAGCCTGGTATGTTGATTCTGGAGCTATCCATCATCTCACAGCAAACAAAGAAAGCATCACAGAGCCAAAGGACTACACTGGTAAGAAGAAAATAGTAGTAGGTAATGGTTCTTCTCTTTTAATATCACATGTGGGCTCAAGAAAACTTAATGTTGATCATGATAAGGAATTGGTTCTGAAGAGTCTCTTGCATGTTCCCAAAATAAAGAAAAATCTAATAAGTGTATCAAGGTTAGCTGCTGATAATGATGTATCCATTTGAATTTTTTCCATTTGATTGTGTTGTGAAGGATCTTCCAACAAGGAGAACACTAGTGCGAGGGAAACTTAAAGATGGGTTGTATCAGCTAGAATTGCCTAACCCAAGACACAAAAATCAACTATCAGCAAGAAACCATCACTCCAACAAATTTCATCAAGCATTTGCAACCAGTTCTATTGAGTTAGTAGAGTCTCTAGATCAAGAAAGAATAGAGTTAGATGATGTAGTTTGGCATAGAAGACTGGGACATCCATCAGCCCCTGTGCTCAAACAAGTCATGGAACTTTGTAATAAACCCAGATCTATCAATGAAAAATTTGATTTCTGTGAATCATGTCAATTTGGAAAGTCCCATTTGCTTCCTTTTAAACCTTCTACATCACATGCTTCCATGCCTTTAGACTTAATCCATACAGATGTTTGGGGTCCTGCACCCATCAAATCCACATCCGGGTTTAAATATTATGTACTCTTTATGGATGATAGCACCAGATATACCTGGATATACCCACTAACACACAAATCTGAAGTTCAAAAATACTTTCTGCAGTTTAAAACTCATGTAGAAAATCAGTTTGATAGGAAAATAAAAAACTTACAATCTGATATGGGGGGAGAATATATGTCACTTAGGAAACTAGCTGCTGAGCAAGGGATAAATATGAGGTTTTCTTGCCCCTATACTTCACCACAAAATGGTAGGGCAGAGAGGAAGCATAGACATATCACAGAAACCGGCTTGACCCTCCTAGCTCAAGGTCACATGCCCTTATTTTATTGGTGGGAAGCTTTTCTCACAGCCACCTTTCTTATCAACAGATTACCTAGCCCACTTCTCAAACATAAATCACCCTTTGAACTATTATTTAAACAAAAGACAGATTATCAAAGCCTTAAAACCTTTGGGAGTGCATGCTATCCTTGTTAGGGGTGGACGTGGTTCGGTTTGGTTCTGTTCTAGAAGAACCAAACCAAACCGTAAACCGATGGTTTTTTACTAATGGAACCAATTGGTTTTTTCAAAGATATGGAACCAAACTGGAACCAAACCGCTCGATTCTGGTTTGGTCTGGTTTGGTTCTGAGACCATTACTTGAATTTTTAAATAATAAATGTAAATTAAAACCTGTTTATATCCGCTTCTTCATTAGAATCCATCTACATCATTACTAAATAGAAAATGAAATTTTTAGTTAACAAAACAAAGATTTAGAAAAAGTAACATGCTATTCTAAGTCAAAGAAGAAGAAACTAGCCTGAAGGAAGTTCGTCGACCTGTTGAAATTTAGAGAATCGAACATAAAGACAGTTTAGACTTATAGTTACAGGTTACGATGAAATTCTAAGTCTCATTCTACTGTGGTGCCGTGTGAGTTAGGGATGGAATTTGCAATTTGAGTTTGGGTTAACTCTTAAGAATTGATGAATTGGGTCGAGGTTTATATATACATAAATTTTAAAAATAAACATAATTGTCGTCGATGGTAACTAAGGAGTGCAACGATTGTTGTGTTATAGGAGTGCAAGTAAAGCAGTGTGAATGCATATTTATAATTGAAAAGAAGAAAAACGAATTAGAATTAGAATTTAGATTTATGATTTAAAATCTTTGTCTAATATGAAATGAGATAAAATGTATGTTAAATAACATTTTTGTACATTTCACATTTATAATTTTAGATTTTAATTTTTTGGTGAGATGAATATCTACTAATTTGTAAAGTATATATATATATAGTTTGGTTCTTGGTTATGGAAAGAGAACCGGAACCAGAACCAAAACCGAATGGTTCTTGATTCTAAGAACTAAACCATTATTTTTTTTTTTTGTGTAGAACCGAACCAAACCGCTTGGTTTGGTTTGGTTTGGTCTGGTTCGGTTATTTTGTCCACCCCTAATCCTTGTCTTAGACCATACCAAAAGCACAAATTTGATTTCCATACCCAAAGGTGTGTATATCTGGGGCCTAGTCAATTCCATAAAGGTCATAAATGTTTAAACTCAAGTGGCAGGATCTATATCTCGAGACATGTAATCTTTGATGAAAGAACTTTTCCATTCAAACAAGGATTCCTAAATAAATCACAACCCACTGTCTCATCTAACACACTGTGCCACTTACCCTTTAAATCATATACTCAAGACATACCTACCAATGTAGCTGATACAACACCATCAACAGTTGAACCCACATTAAGCCCTCCTACTGGAAGAGCGACAAACAGAAATGAAGAAGCTGTTTGCATTGAAACTGAGGTTCAACAAGACACTGAAGTTCCTAATGTGATGATTGATGAGACTTCAGGAGCATATTCAGAACCTGCGGATGAAGTTAATGTGGATGAAGAGACACAAAGTAAAGGCAACTTAAGACATCACATGATAACTCGAGCAAAAGCTGGAATTTTTAAGCCTAAGGTGTATGCAATGACCTTAGATGAGACAGAGCCAGTAAGTATAACTGAGGCACTAAAGAGTGAGAAGTGGAGGCAGGCAATGTATGAAGAATTTGATGCCTTAGTGAAAAATGAAACTTGGGACTTAGTTCCACGAGACCACAAGATGAAGATCATTGGAAGCAAGTGGGTGTATAAATTAAAGTCTGATTCAAGTGGAAAGGTTCAGAGGCATAAAGCCAGGCTGGTAGCGAAAGGATTTCTACAGACTTCAAGAGTGGACTATTATGAAACTTTTAGTCCAGTTGCAAAAGCACCAACACTCAAAAATAATACTGACCATTGATGTGTCAAAAGGATGGGATATCAGACAGGTTGACATTAACAACGCATTTCTCAATGGCATGTTAGAAGAGACGGTGTTTATGGAGCAACCTCAAGGATTTGTGGATCAAACAAAACCTACATATGTCTGTAAATTAAAAAAGGCTCTCTACGGACTTAAACAAGCCCCTAGAGCTTGGCATGATACACTAAGATCCTCACTCATGGAATGCAAGTTTACTCAGTCTAAGGCAGATAATTCAGTCTTTTATCAAAGCTCAAAGGATTTTGAGATTTACCTTCTAGTTTATGTGAATGATATAATATTGACTGGGAATTGCAGCAAGAAACTCAAAAGTGTTATTGAAATGTTGAATGCAGCCTATGCCTTGAAAGATTTGGGGAGCCTAAAGAAGTTTCTTGGAGTTGAATTTCATAGAGACCAATTTGGTTTACACATGAATCAGAAGAAATATGCTTTGGATATTTTAAAGAGATTTAACTTTGAAGGTCTGAAACCTAGTGTGACACCTATGGCGATGGGAAAACTAGTTAGCAGGACAGAAGGCAGACCACTCAAATGTCCAACACAGTTCAGAAGTGCAGTAGGGGCTCTATTGTATTTGACACACACAAGGCCGGATCTATGCTTTGCAGTGAACAGAGTTAGCCGATATTTGCATAATCCTACAGATACACACTGGAATCTTTTGAAAAGAATTTTCAGGTATATTAAAGGAACTCTAAACTATGGACTTACAATTCAAGCTGAACCAAATCTAAACATCACGACATATGCAGATTCTGACTGGGTCTCATGCCCGGATGACAGGAAATCTATAGTAGGTTATTGTGTGTACATTGGAAAAAATCTTGTATCCTGGTGCTCAAAGAAACAGCCAGTGATAGCAAGATCGAGCACCGAAGCAGAGTATAGAGCACTTGCTCATAGTACAGCTGAAATTGTTTGGATACAATCCTTCTTACATGAGTTGAATCAAACACAAACTGAAGATCCAAAAATATGGTGTGATAATTTAGGAGCCAGTGCACTAGCCTCAAACCCCGTCTATCACGCACGAACGACGCACATAGAACTAGATGTTCACTTCGTTCGTAATAGAGTGTTGGAGAAGAAGCTTTCAATTCACTACATTCCTACCTCCGATCAGATTGCAGATTTGCTGACTAAACCACTATCAAACTCAAGACATCTCTACCTAGCACAGGGACTCGGAATTACAGAGATGAAGCACAGATTGAAGGGGGGAGTTAAAATTGAAGAAGAAATTACCGACTAATTGAAGGAACAATCCGTGAAGCACTAAGTATAACTCAGGTGGAAGTTGTCTTTAAAAAGTAGCATCCTGAAAATACAAACACGCCTTCCTTTATTCAGCCTCCACATCAGATAAGCAAAAGATTCAACTGCAGATTCTCTCCCCTCTGTATCAGCACTATTGTCCTTATGAAACAGAAAATCACAGAGAATAATATACCCGTTAGAAGATATTTTCTTTATATGTATATGCTGTATGTATAGAATCTATGTACATAAATAGGACCTTCCTGTATTGAATTTTTTTTGTATCTTTTCATAGAAAGAAATATAGAAGAAAAGTACCTCTGTTATTTTTTCTCCATTGAGTCACTGCCTAATTATTCCTTTTAGTGAAATGGGCCTGCAGCGGTGCGAAATCAATAAAATATGTATTTCTTTTTCACCTATTTTCTTCTTAAGTAAAGACACATAGAATACCAGGCATATTCTTGGAGTAGTTGGTAGATTCAGCTAATAAGCCACCTGTCCAATATTTCTGGTGATCTAGTAAGGGTCGTAGCTTTAGCAACCAACTTCTGGTTGTGCCTTGTCATTATTGAATGCTGTTTGTGTAACGCCCCGAGTTCCGCGAAGCTAGGGACGCCACGTCGTCCTTTAAATCTGATTTTATTGCGGAAAATCAATTTAATTCAAAACCTCACATTCATTATTTGGAACATCAGCGGAAACTTAATTAATTGAAATATAGAACAATACATAAAACTTAGGTCTCAATTGTTTAAATAAAATTAACGATAAATAATCCAATCAGTAATATTAGTAAAATTGACTAAAAATTTCATCATTTATTAAATTTGTCACCGCTGTCATTTCAATCGCCGCCTTCCCAAGATCTGTAAAAACTGTTAAAATAATGGAATGAGTATTTCGAAAAATACTCAGTAGACTCATCGCCAATAATTAATTTACAGAATAATTGAACACGTAATTATGCAATTATACAGTGACATCATCATCATATTCTTGGGCTCTTGTATTTTCAAAATCAAGGCTGTTAAAATCATAGGGTGTGGGTAGTCTCGTCTCGTGCACTTAAGGCACATAAGTTATGCATAACATCATCATTTCTCATCTTATCTCATAAGAGATATTCTTTTCTCGTCTCATGCATCAAAGCATATAAATCACGTAATTTCACATAAGACATGCAATTATAATTTAAACTAATTAGTGGGGTCAAGTCTACCTCAAATCACGAGTCTGAAAGTTGAGCAAGAAAGTTCACGTTGTTCTTCTAAATGTCCAAGCGCCTCGTCTAGCCAATAATAAATAAACCTTAAAGTGGTATTTGGAAATCAAACATTTTTGAAACAAAAGAGTTTTAAAATAAGAAAATAAAAGTTTAGGGATTAAAATCAAACATAGTTGGGGTTGAGATAAATTATTTGCAAAGTTTAAGAGCTGAATAAAATATTACAAAGATTAAAGGATCGAAATAATACTTTTAAAAACTAAAGGGGCTGAATTAAAATATTTTAAAAACTGCAGGGGCTTAAAATAATAACTTTTAAAATTTGGGAACGAAATTAAATATTTTAGGACTGAATTAAATGATTTTGAAACATAAAGGACTGAAATTGACACATTTATAAAACTTGGGGCTTAAACATTAAAATACCAAAAAAATATATAAAAAATTCTATTCTCTCTCTTCATTTTCAGAATAGAGGAGAGGCGAGAGTGAGAGATGTGCGAAGGGAGGGAGCTGGGCGACGGACCATCTCCGGTTCAGGATACTGGCGTTCGCAGGCGATGGCGCCGCCTTCGAGGGGCTGTGATGGCGGCGGTGTAGGGTGGAAGAAGGAGAGTTGGGCGATTTGGTGCAGACACAGAAGGCAAAATCGAGGCTGTGAGGGCTCGGGTTTGTGGCTTTTCTGGAGAAGAAACTCCGGTAAAGATTGAGGTAAGTTATGGGTAATATTTTTAACTTGGTTTTGGGTTTGATTTGGGTGTCGATTTTGGAGTAGGGATGAAGAGGGCAGTGGCGGTTGTGGCGGTTTGGAGTTGAAGATGGTGGTTTATTTGTGGCAATGGCTGCGGAGCCGTTGGGTGCGGTGCAGGTGGCGCTATGGTGGTGGTGTATTGATATAGTGAAGTTGGTGTGTGGTTGCAGTGGGGGTGAGGGTGAAGTGGTTGTGCAGTGATGTCCGATTGGGAGTGATGTAGGTGGATATGGTGTTTTGAAGTTGATTAGTGGCGGCAGGAGTTGGTGATTACGGTGGCTGGGCAGTTGATGTTTAGAGTGATTGATGCAGATTGTTGAAACTGTAATTAGAGACTTGTTTGGTGATGGTGGTGGTTTGATTTGCAGATTGGGGATTGAAGTTTGGTTGCTTGTTGTTGAATTGGCATTAGGTAGTGGCTCTATTGGTAGCGGGAAGTGTTGGTTTGATTTTCGATGGTGAAGATTTGAAAGCTGCCGTGGCTTGATGGAAGGGACAGTGCTGGGTGATTGTTGGTAGCTGGAGATGGAGGTGGTGGTGGTGATGATGATGATGATGACTGTGTTTGAACGTGAGTGAAGTGAGGTATATATATACTGCTGGTAGAGTGGAAATTTTTGATAAATTATGACAGGATTTGGTTTGAGAAAGATTACAGGGATTGACAAGAGTATAACGGTTGATTGAGGGAGCTGAAGGAGGGTTAAACTAGTGCAGATGGCGTGTGAAGGGGGAAATTTTTTGGGAAATATGCATTGACAGAGCTTGAGACTTGGAATAATGAATTTCTGGGAAGGAGGTAAACAAAACGTGCAGAATTGTGGCGTATTTGCAAGAAGGGAATTGAGGTTGATTGAGAGGGATTGAAGAGTGATCACGGAAGGGAAAAATGTGCTGAATATGAAACATGAAAGTTTGGGGAAGAACTTTTGGAAAATTGGATGAAATCTTGCTGAGATTTAGGAATTGTGGCTGATTTGCTAGCTGTTTAGGGATAATTTAGAGGCTGGAGTTATGCAACGTGTAAAAAAATGGGAGGGGATAATGTCTGGAGTTGATTGTGATTAATGTATGGTATATAAAATGGTAATTTGGGTTTATTGTAGAATGGCTGGATCGAGGGAAGAGATTGAGGGAAATGGGAAATTGCTAGCGAATTGGTTTTGATAGAAATCTGAAATGAAAAGGAATAATACTAATTTTAGGAATTCAAATTTAAAACATTTTGGACTTAAATAATTTGAATCCAATATTTGAAAATCGGAAAATAATAATGGACTTGGGACATCATTTAATAAAATTTGGAAATTGGAATATGATAAAATTTAAAATAAAATTTAATTTCACTTCACTGGTTTAGACGATCACGTTTTAAAAATAAATGAACAAGGTCGTAGCGATACATAAAAAAATGTTTATTTAAATTAGTCACGAAAATTCTTGGTCGCTACAACCCTACCACCTTAAAATAATTTCGTCCTCGAAATTTAAATTTTCTTGATCTAAAATACTTGGGTACTTCAAAATTTCTTATTTCTTAAACCAGGTAGCTTCATCACCATCATGTCTACCCCATTGAAAAAAAAAATGAAATTGGGACAAGTTTACAGTCAAAATTTGTACTTAAAGATTTAGACGAATTTAAATTTCTTTTCTTAAAATCTTAAAATAATTAATATGACTAGACGAGAGCGCTGGTTTTGAATAATAATCGTTAAGGTTGAAGAGTCGTAGCGACAAGTTTGGTAAAACAAGCCTTTTAAGTTTGAAAATTTCTCGGTCACTACAGTTTGTAAGGATGTAACTTCAAATATACCCAATCACCCATCTAGAATACCCTTTCAATTATGTGTTGCTTAGATTAAAATTTCATTCTTACTTGAGCTTGTGCTAGGTGTTCCTTTAGTAGCAAATCCATGTGATGTCTCTCTTGCAACAGTTCCTCCATTGCAGCCAGATTGGTGTGCTCATAAGGTTCCATTGCCAACTGTGGTGGTTTAATACCATATAGAGCTTCAAAAGTGCTCATTTTAATTGTCGTGTGATATGTGGTATTGTACCGCCATTTAGTCAGTGATAACCAATTTACCCATTTCTTAGGCTGATGAAACTTCATGCACCTTAGACACATCTCCAAACATTGATTAAGTCTTTCAATTTGCCCATCTGTTTGTGGGTGATATGCAGAGCTTAGGTGAAGTCTGGTCCCCATCAACTTGAACAAATCCTGCCAGAATCCACTAGTAAAAACTCTTTATGTCTAACACTATACTTTGAGGCATCCCATGAAGTTAATAGATATTATCAAGGAAAGTTTTGGCCACAGTAGTTGTAGTAAATGGATGTGGTATGGCTATGAAGTGTCCATACTTAGTAAATCGGTCTACTACCACCAATATAATAGTCTTCCTATTTGAAGAAGGAAAGCCTTCAATGAAATCCATTGAAATGTGGCTCCAAGAATATTGTAGCACAAGTAAAGGTTGCAGCAGCTCAAGGTAGGGAACATGTTCATCCTTGCATCTTTAACAAGTATTACATTGTAGTATTTCCAACTTTATGTCTCTAATTATTCCAGGCCAAAAGAAATGTTGCTTGGCCCTGGACACACTAGCCTGAATACCTGAGTGGCCTACATCTTGAGAAGCATGGATGTTTCGAATCAACTTATCTCTTATCTGACCTCCAAATTGCATATATAACTTTCCCTTAAAATTGAGTAACCCATTTATATATGTATAATCAAAGTCACCCCTGGGATTAATCGACAATGCTTCGATCTGTTGTGCAGCAACTTCATCATTCTTGTAATTGTTTATTACCTCATGTATCCAAGTAGGTATTGCATATGAAATTGCTGTTACTTCCATAGATGGCTCTCCCCTCATTTATAGTGCATCCGCTACAATGTTATCCACTCCCTTCTTATATTGTATATCATAACTCAGCCTCAATAGTTTATATAACCACTCTTGTTGGATGGGTGTTGTTATCCTCTTTTCTTATCGATACTTCATGGACTAATGATCGGTTTTAATTCTTCATTAATACTGCTCCAATACCCCCCATGACAAGCATTTGTTTCAATAGTGAATTGTTGGTTAAAATTTGGTAATGCTAAAACTGGTATACTGCACATTACTGATTTTAACCTCTGAAATGCTTCATCTGCAACTCCACTTCATATGAAACTATCTTTCTTTAATAAATCAGTTAGGGGTTTAGCAAGAATTCCATAACCCTTTACAAACACTCTATAATACCCCGTCAGGCCTAGAAATCCCCTCTGTTGCTTGATAATATCAGGCTTTGGCCATTACTACATAGCACATATATTCACAAGTTCTGCTTCAACTCTTGACCCTGAGTTGATATGACTTAAATACTCTACCTTGGACTGCCCAAATGAGTATTTATTCCACTTAGAATACAACCTCTCTTCCTTCAATACCTTCAACACCATGGATAAGTGTTCACAATGAGATTCTAAGTCATGACTATAAACTAATATGTCGTCAAAGAAAACCAGCACAAACTTTCTCAAATACTCCCTAAAAACTTCATTCATCAAACATTGGAAGGTGGCTGGAGCATTAGTGAGTCCAAAGGGAATGACTTTGAACTCATATAAACTATGGTGTGTCTTAAATGCTATCTTGTGAGTAACGAATTGGGTCCCACTTAACGTACTGTCCCGACAGTTAGATGACGACGTACTATCACCACTATACCAACATGGGTTTTTTCAGCATGCTTTGTTCTCACTCGTACACTCACCGAGAAAACTTCTCAGCGGGTCACCCTTCATAGAATTGCTCCAAGCCAAGTACACTTAACTATAGAGTTTCTAACGATGGACTTCCGAAAAAGAAGGTACGCCTTGTTGGTATGAATAGTACCCATCAAATCTTTTTAAGCTTTCCTGGCCTGGATGTTACAATCACCCCTATTAGACTCGCAATGTCCTCGTCGCGTTTAAACCATCTGAGGATCTATTTTTAGCATTGGGATTCTAAAGGTGGCTCCTACGGGTTCAAGAAGTGGCTCCCGCTCTATGGCTAACACTTTGTCCTGCATAGTACTTAGTTCCTGATTTCTGACTGGCGACTGACTCTGATACCATTTGTAACGAATCGGGTCCCACTTAATAGACTGTTCCAACAGTTAGATGACGACATACTATTCCCTCCGTACCAACATAGGTCTTTTTAGCATGCTTTTTCCTTACTCGTACATACCCCGAGAAAAAATTCCAGGGAGTCACCAATCATATAATTGCTCCAAACCAAGCATGTTTAACTATGGAGTTTCTAACAACGGACTTCCCGAAAAGAAGGTGCACTTTGTTGGTATGAGTAGTACCCATCAAATCTTTTTAAGCTTTCCTGACTTAGGTGTTACATTGTTGTTATCAGTTTCTAATACTCTGATTTGGTAATATCTAGCCCTTAGGTCAATTTTAGAAAAACATTTAGATCCATGAAGTTCATTGATTAACTCATCACTCAAAGGTATAAGGTATTTATTTTTGATAGTGAGGCTATTTAATTGTCTATACTCCACACAAAACCTCCATCAAGCTACCATTTTGCTTTCTCTTGTGATAATTACCTTGAAATTGAGCAGTTAACCTATGTGAACACAAAATATGCACAAATGAGTACTTATTTACCCAAGTTACTCCAAAAACACTATAAAATGACTTATCAAACCCAAAATTTAAACTCTTTTTCGTCTTGAGCAAAAATATCTACTTGCATCAACAAGTAAAACCATAAAAAATATCAACAATGCTAGCTAACTTGGAATCTTTCAGTGAGAGTAAAATTAAATAATTAATTCATAGCTATGCTTCCATGTAACACTACCAAGAAAGAAGTTTAACATATCCGATGTTTGATTAGTGCGTATGTGTATAATCACTTTCGATTATCACCTAGGTTCAGAATATTGTAGATAGGAAACCTTCATATCGGTCTAACCCACCTTTTGTCAATTCTTTCCTTTGGTGACATTCATCCCCCAAAATTATTTCTTTTCTTTCTGAAGATGTAAATCTAAAGGCTACCTTCAAATCACTCACTTATTTTTTCCACTCTACATTGGTTGGGCTTTACCAGCAATCCCAAAAATCTAGAAATGTTATGATTCTCTCAAAAATCAAGTGCTCCAATAATCAAGTAACCACTAAGAAATTCAAACCCACTAGTAACCAAAGCCCTCTTGTATTGAGTACAAATGCATGGTTTCTAGTTATATATGTAATACTTTCTCATGAATTCCCCACTCCCTTACCCATGTAGTGAGCTTTGTCGATAAATCCTCCATTTTTTTAAGATCAAAGGGTACCGAGTTGTGAAATACCCCAATAGACTTAATAACTTGTCTATGAAGTGAGGTTGAATTAATAAGAAAATGCAATTTTTTTCTTTTGTATCTCACTCATTAAGCTTTCTGAATGGCCAACAACCTTTAGACCCGTGACTCCCAAGTTTAAAAGTTAAGGAACCAAGTTTTTAGATACTCTGACAGGCTTAATCACTCGAGTAAAGAATGCTACGAGATAGGAATTAAAAATTTGCTAGATCTCTGGCATATTTTAATTATCTAGCATATGTATACTTTTTAATCAAAGACACTCCACACAAATTATATATATCATAGATGGAATCAACACACAACTACACTATCTCCTTTGCCGGCTCAACCATTTGAGAGCATTAGAAAAATATTTGGATAAGTTGATAGAGATTTAACACGCAACTCACGACGTAGTTCTTCTCCTTTGCAAAACCACCTCCAAGTATGGTCTCACACTAATACATTAAGAGTCAAAGACGTTGGTTGTAAAGCGGAAAAGACGTCAGTTGTACAAGAGACGCCATTAGTAGCGACGCTAAAAGTGTATACTTAAGGCGTCGGTTGTAAACCGACGCCTTATCTTAACTAAAGGCGTCAGTTGTTAAGTAACAACCGACGCCTTAAGTAATAATAAGGCATCGGTTGTTATTAAAAAATCAATGCCTTATCTTAACTAAAGGCGTCGGTTGTTAAGTAACAACCGACGTCTTAAGTAATAATAAGGCGTCGGTTGT
This sequence comes from Ligustrum vulgare, assembly GCA_963555705.1. NCBI lineage: Eukaryota > Viridiplantae > Streptophyta > Magnoliopsida > Lamiales > Oleaceae > Ligustrum > Ligustrum vulgare. The sequence goes on along the minus strand of OY743176.1, from coordinate 50,009,448 downwards.
TATTCAAAAACCGACGCCTTTAAGATACTTAAGGCATCAACTTTTGAATAATAACCGACGCCTTTTACTATTTTTTATTTATTTATATTTCCCTTATACCTATATTGTAGCGACCGAGAAATTTTAAATAATGTAAAAATCGTTTTTCTCGAAAAACTTTTTACTTTTAAATGTGAAGCGTGTTTGTCTAGTCATTATTAAAGGAATTTAAATCTGTTCCAAATCAAGCCCAAATCTGAAAATATTTTTTTAAAGTATCAAATTCCATATTATTTTTAAATCCAAATTTTAACAATTTTGAGTCCAAATTAATTATTTTCAAATTTTATTATTTTAGGTCCAAAAATTTATGTTGGTCCAAATCTTAATTATTCTTAGTCCAAATTATTTCAGTCCAATTAGGAATATTCTTCTAACCCAAATTTGGCCCACTTAGCACCTAGGATATTGTGAGCTAAGGGTTACTGTTCAGATCACTTGATCACTCCAATTCTCAGCCTCCAATGTAAGAGTTCTCTGTTGAGTTCCATTCCTCCCCTGTTGAGCTCCTCCTTCACTCCAACTGATTCAAAATATTTCACACACACTTAACTTCAACCACACAACTCTACCTTCATCACCAACCACCAAATGCAGTACTGCCACCAGCCAAACCATGCACATACGTCTGACTTCAACCAAAGCAGCCACCACCACTTTCACAGTCAAGCAACCAATTCTGGGTATGCTCTCGACACACACTGCATCAATCCATTTCCCAACTCCAAGACCCCCAAAATCACAAACGCCGCCCCAGCGACAGTGAAAAAAACACTGAGCCTCATCCAAACCACCACTGGCATCGCCCAACCGAACCTCCCCATTTCAAGAACTGAACTCCATACTTACATAATCGAACAATCAATCACCGTCACCACCCATTGCCCAAGCTGAACTCCAAATCCACACCCGGCAGTAGCCACCAACCAGAACCACCACAAGTTTTGACAACAACGTCACCAAATCGCCGCCTGGACATCGACGACCGCCACTGCCCACCTCAAAAAATCAACCCAAAATGCCACAAAATCAAAGAAATAGTTACCCAACCACTTACCTTCGAACACCGCCCCGTGTTACCAGATTTTTTTTGCCGAAATTCGCAACCTCCAGTCTCGGTCTCTTTCGGTTCTTCACACCACATTTCGCCCAAAGCCATTTCACCCCACACTGGCGGCACCACGCGACAGTGGTGCTGATGCCCGCCCTTCGCCGGCGATCTGGTCTGAAATCGAGGAAGGGACGGAGCCCCTTCTCCCGTGGCGAGCCTCTCTCTCTCTCCATACCTCTGTGACTTTCGAATAAGAGGGATAGGTTTTGTGTGTGTGTGTGTGTGTGTGGGTGTATATATATATATATATATATATATATATATATATATATATATATATATATTATGATATTATTAAATGCTTGTTTTAGCCCCTGAATTTTATAAAGCTCTTATTTTTATCCCTCAAGTTTTGAATAGTTTAATTTCAGTCCTTTTAGTTTAAAAGTCTCAATTCAGTCCCAAGTTTTAAAATGTTTTAAAGATCAATTTCTTTGTTACTCAAATCAGTCCCCCTAATGTTTAAATCATTTAATTTCAGCCCTTGTAGTTTTAAAATATCTTATTTTCAACCCATGTTTCTGAAAATTCTTATTCAACTCCAAAACTTTTCAAATCGATTATTTTATATTTTCAAATTTAATCCCCAAACATTTAAATTCGTTTTAAAACTTTAAAATTTTGAATTACTAATTCAAGGCTTTTTTTTTCTATTTTTTTTGGCTAGACGACACGTGTTGACGATTGAGAGATTGAGACTACTTTCCGCTCCACTTTTTACGTGATTCAAGATAAATTAAGGTAGACTCGCCCCCACTAATTTATTTATATTATAATTGCATGTGTTATGTGGATTTATGTGATTTATATGTTTAATTGCATGAGACAAGAAAAGAGAATCTCGTATGAGATAAGAAGAGAAATTTATGTTATGCATGTCATAACTTATATGCTTTATTTGCATAAGAGAAGACAAGAGTATGTTCATATTGCACTCGTTTCATGATGCTTATGACTAAGAAGAGAATGTCACTATAATATTTGCATAATTACTTGTTCAATTATCTTGTAAATTAATTATTGGCGATGAGTCTACTGAGTATTTCTTTTGAAATACTCACTCCATTTTTAAAAACATTTGCAGAGTTCGGAGGCGGAGATGAATGATGGGCAATTTGGCAACATTTATTTTTAGTTATTTTGAAAGTCTAGTTTATTGAACTTTGTTAAGTTAAATTGTTGAGATTAGGAATTTTATGGAATGTTTTCAAATAAATGTATTTAAATTTGAGCTACCATCAAAATTTTCCAAATGAATGTGATGTTGAAAAATTTAGTTTATTTCCGCAATATTTTTCGTTAAAGGCTTAGTTTTAGAGAGATGAAGTGGCGATCCGGATTTTACAGAATTCGGGGCATCACAGCTTGGTATCAGAGCAAGGTCTACGTTTCTGTAGACTTGCAAAATTTTCTAAGAGATTTTTTTTTTAATAATAAATAATGTTTTGACGACTTCTGCCACTGCCATCATTCCTTCCGCCGACTTCGAAGGTAAAGAAGTTCAGCATATTTATCTTATTCATTTCGGATACTTGAGAAATAAAATATTTTGAGATTTAGACGAGAAAGAATGAGAAGATGAGAAAGAGTTAGAAAATTTGTATCCGAAATAATAAGAAAGAAAGAAATGAATTTTGGAGTATAACGAGAGATTGTATCTGAATTAGAAAGAAAAGAAAAGAGAAGAAGGAAAGAAAAGTTTTTGGAGCATAATGGGAAATGATTTAATTTAGAAGACGTTTTCATAAAATATTTTGTCCTCAAAATTTAAACATTAGAACCCTAACTGGACTTTGCATAATTGATTTTAGACATGGCACCATTTACGAAAAGTCAACAGAAAGGATTAGACAATATTTTCGGAATATCTATCGTTAGACTAACACCTCATGTAAAGATATATGACCACACTATCGACTATTGTGCCGCGCATTATGAGGTCAGGCTAGTGATTTTAGAGCAACTGTTGCAAAAATTCATTAGTCACTTGTTGTCAACATTTTCAGTAAATCCACGAGAAATAGCAAGCCAGTTTTATGAAGTTGTGATGAGATGTTGAGATTATAAGTAATGTGATTTTATTGAGACTTTTATGAGAAGAATTATGAAATTAGAGATTTAAAGTTTTGATTTTTAATTATTGGGAATTAAGGACTTGATATTGTGTTTGAGTAAGTGGATTATTCCTCTATTTTGAGAGAAATTTATAATGTTGTTTGGTCTAGTAATTAAGAAATTTTGGAACTATGATTTGTGGTATATATTTTAGAAGTATGACAAATGAGTGGTCATTTGAGCCAATTAATGTATTGAAGGAAGTGATATTTTGATGTTGGAAACTATGATTTGAAATTGTTATGTTGAGGAATTATGAATTGATTTCTGGGATATTTTTGATGAAATTGAAATTTGTTGGAATTGTTGTCTATATTTAAATCGTTGTGGTCAGATGTGGAGTGTAACTACAGGTTGCTATTGTTGGTTATGTAGTATACCTACAGGTTGGATAAGTCCAAATTACAAGGGAGACTCTGTCTATAATTTTATCATTTTGAGTTAAGACCTTAGTGCGGTAAGCGACCCACTAAGGGAGTTGAGGTTAGACTTGCAAGTTCATTTACACCCCAAGCAAGATTTAGTAAATGAGAAAAAAAAAGGATAATGACTCTTGAGACATTTTTGACTTCTTCGAAGTATAATCATGTTTTTAATGAATATAGTTCTATTGAAATGCTCTCATTGTTTCATAATTTCAAGAACAAGATGATGTATACAACTACTTGGATGTCAAGGTATACGGGGAGTTATGTGATGACGTGATGCATACATTGGGAAGTGTCAAGTTATATTTTGAAAGATGAGTGAAAACAAACATTATGGCATTATTGGGAAGAATCTTAATTATTCTTGGGAACAAATTGATTATTAGTGTGAAATGATCATTTATATTGGAGAATATAATAAATGATGAGGATATTTGATAATACTGTTGATTTATTTTGGAAGTTGATTGGTAGATGATGTGTAAGATTTGTTTTATTTACATGTAATATGATTATTTGGTTCAATTGTCATGAATAAGAGATATTAGAAATATTTTATGTTGAGATGCCTTAAAGGAGTAACCATTTATTCAAAGTGAGAAATTGGAGACATGTGATTAAATGTTTGGAATTATGTGAGATAATGATGATTGTCATAAGGTCATTTGACTATAAAAGGTACGATAGATAATTATAAGGAATAATGCGATTGTTCTTATGGTGAGAATTGAAGGTGATGATGTATTGAGATTATGAAATAAGTTAACCTTCCATGAATAAGTTACTACGTATTTTGTTCTAAGTAGAATTCAAAAAAACGACGAGTCTCAGTCATGGGAAATAAATCAGGATTTCCTCGTGTTTTTGAATGATTCACTGAGGTACATTAAGTTTTCATTTATGATACTAGAGGATCATGAGAGAAAATTGTTGGATGAAATTAATGAAAGAAATTTTTATCAGGTCCTAGATTTGTACAAGTATTGCAGAAGTAATGCATTTGATCGGAGGAAAGTTTATGATGACATCATATCTTAAAAATTCTGGAAATTGTTACTGATGGTATCTTGGTTCGAAAATAAGAAATGAAATTTTATGTAATTGTCCTTGTGGATAGAATTAGTGGAAAATGGGGATAAGACTTCACAGTGATGACTTATTAAGGAGTAGTGTGCAGAAAGAGTGACATATGGCAGAATCCAAGATTTATGTAGTTTGAGAGATTGATATATAATCTTAGTGAGCAGATTGACGTATAAGATTCACGTGATAGATATGATGGTTATTATATTGTAATCTTAGAGAGATTTATATGAATATTTGAGGTCATATGATATGATGATAAGTGATATGTTACATGATTACTACAAGATACGGTGACTAGATGGTTAATGGATGTTATGATTATCCCGTGAATGGATTATGTGAATATATTAAGTCAATTGATCTTATTTTGATGGATTACTGAATTATGGTGAAATATTACCTACGATTGAGAATCTTCATTTTGAGTCATAAGATATATGGATTTATTTAAGATTTTGATGATGCAATTTCGATTACTTATTACCCGTTGTACTTTAGATGGGAGTAAATATTTTGGCTACAATAATGGAAAACCTGAGATGATCAGTTGTGTGACTTTTACTTATAATGGAATTGTATCTTTGGGTTAAGTAAACTTGATGAGGAATCTTGTATGATTCATATAAGTCTTATTTATTGGGGATAGACTTAATCATAGTATTGTTCAGAGCGTGACACAAATTGAAGTTGGAGAATAGAAGAGATTATATCTTGAACTTCAGATTGGGAGGTTAGTGAGGTTTCTTAAGTTTGAGAATATCATATTTGATCTTTATGATGCTGCTTTAAGTTAGTACCTTAGTCCTCAGTTAGAATGAGTATGTGATATCAAGTACTTGATGCATGGTTTAAAAGTATGGACTAAAGGATTCAAGTTTAACTTTCTCCAATTTTGAAAAGGAAACTTCAGTCGAGTTTAGAAATGATTACGTTTGTAAATCTTTTCAGAAAGATTCTGCCAAGTTTAAGCTTGTGCTCAATATTTTGGAATTGATACCATGTTTCTATATTTTGGATCATAAGGTTTTATTCTTAATCAATTTTCTTGATTTGTAGTTTAAGCATTGGAATAACTGATATTTATATCGTGGATTCGATATTAGTATAGATTCTTGAAAGGTTGAAAATAGAAGGTCAGTGAATGAGTTAATAAGTTGGATAATGTCGGATGATTGATTGAGTTCTACACAACAGCTATGAAGCATCTTTTCACATGACTTTGTATGAGGCACAAATATATGTTAGAGAGGTTGTCCAACTTAATGGATTGTTAGTGTCCATTTTTCAGATAGAGATTCGAGGATTTCACCTCGAGATTTTGGAAGAGCTTACAGATGGCTATAGGTACTAAGTTGAATTTTAGTACTGCCTACCATCTCCAAATTCAGACATTGAAAGATATGCTTAGGGCATGTGTTCTAGACCTATATTGTAATTGAGAGATACATTTTCAATCAGTAGAGTTTGCCTACAACAAATAATTTTCGAGCTACCATTGATATGGAACCCTATGAAGCTTTGTATGGACGGCGATGTCGATCGCCAATCGAGTGGGATGAAGTTAATGAGAGGAAATTATTGGATTCAGAATTAATTGAGAAAACAGTATAGGCTATCGAGGAGATCAGATTACGGATTACAGCTGCCCAAAACAAGTAGAAAAGCTATGCCGATCAAAGAAGAGGCTTAATGTTTAAGATTAGAGAGAAAGTGTTCTTGAAAGTAGCTCCTTTGAAGGGTACTTTTCGTTTCGGCAAGAAAGGGAAATTAAAGGTCTTGTTTCATCGGACCATTTGAAATACTAGAGAAGTGGATAATGTGGCTTATCGTTCGGCCTTGCCACAGAACTTACTGCTGTTCACAATATTTTCATGTTTCCCTATTCAGAAAGTATGTTTATGATCCTAATCATGCGGAGAATTATCAGTCTATTGCAGTTCAGAAAGATTTGTCTTATGAATAGGCACCCATGTGCATAGTAGAGAGAAAATTCCATGTCTTGAGAAACAAAGAAATTTCACTAGTCAAAGTCCAGTGGGGTAGACATGATAGCGACGAGGCTACCTTGGGAAAGAGAATGAGACTCTAGCTAAGTATCCAGATATTCTAGATCAAGTAAGTTTAAATTTCGAGGACGAAATTATTTTAAGGAGGTAAGGTTGTAGCGATCGAGAAATTTTAAATAATGTAAAAATCGTTTTTCTCGAAAAACGTATCGCTAATATTTAACCCCGAATTTTTACTTTTAAATGTGAAGCGTGTTCGTCTAGCCATTATTAAACGAATTTAAATCTGTTCCAAATCAAGCCCAAATCTGAAAATATTTTTTTAAAGTATCAAGTTCCATATTATTTTTAAATCCAAATTTTAACAATTTTGAGTCCAAATTAATTATTTTCAAATTTTATTATTTTAGGTCCAAAAATTTATGTTGGTCCAAATCTTAATCATTCTTAGTCCAATTTATTTCAGTCCAATTAGGAATATTCTTCTAACCCAAATTTGGCCCACTTAGCACCTAGGATATTGTGAGCTAAGGGTTACTGTTCAGATCACTTGATCACTCCAATTCTCAGCCTCCAATCCTCACGCAGCTAGGTAAGAGTCCTCTGTTGAGTTCCATTCCTCCCTTGTTGAGCTCCTCCTTCACTCCAACTGATTCACAATATTTCACACACACTTAACTTCAACCACACAACTCTACCTTCATCACCAACCACCAAATGCAGTAGCCACCAACCAGAACCACCACAAGTTTTGACAACAACGTCACCACGCCGCCGCCTGGACATCCACGACCGCCACTGCCCACCTCACAAAATCAACCCAAAATGCCACAAAATCAAAGAAATAGTTACCCAACCACTTACCTTCGAACACCGCCCCGTGTTACCGGATTTTTTTCGCCGAAATTCGCAACCTCCAGTCTCGGTCTCTTTCGGTTCATCACACCACATTTCGCCCAAAGCCATTTCAACCCACACTGGCGCCACCACGCGACGGTGGTGCTGATGCCCGCCCTTCGCCGACGATCTGGTCTGAAATCGAGGAAGGGACGGAGCCCCTTCTCCCGTCGCGAGCCTCTCTCTCTCCATACCTCTGTGACTTTCGAATAAGAGGGATAGGTTTTGTGTGTGTGTGTATGTGTGTGTGTGTGTGTATATATATATATATATATATTATGATTTTATTAAATGCCTATTTTAGCCCCTGAATTTTATAAAGCTCTTATTTTAGTCCCTCAAGTTTTGAATAGTTTAATTTCAGTCCTTTTAGTTTAAAAGTTTCAATTCAGTCCCGAGTTTTAAAATGTTTTAAAGATCAATTTCTTTGTTACTCAAATCAGTCCCCCTAATGTTTAAATCATTTAATTTCAGCCCTTGTAGTTTTAAAATATTTTATTTTCAACCCAAGTTTTTGAAAATTCTTATTCAACTCCAAAACTTTTCAAATCGATTATTTTATATTTTCAAATTTAATCCCCAAACTTTTAAATTCGTTTTAAAACTTTAAAATTTTGAATTACTAATTCAAGGCTTTTCTTTTTCTTTTTTGGCTAGACGACACGTGTTGACGATTGAGAGATTGAGACTACTTCCCGCTCCACTTTTTACGTGATTCAAGATAAATTAAGGTAGACTCGCCCCCACTAATTTATTTATATTATAATTGCATGTGTTATGTGGATTTATGTGATTTATATGCTTAATTGCATGAGACAAGAAAAGAGAATCTCGTATGAGATAAGAAGAGAAATTTATGTTATGCATGTCATAACTTATATGCTTTATTTGCATAAGAGAAGACAAGAGTATGTTCATATTGCACTCGTTTCATGATGCTTATGACTAAGAAGAGAATGTCACTATAATATTTGCATAATTACCTGTTCAATTATCTTGTAAATTAATTATTGACGATGAGTCTACTGAGTATTTCTTTTGAAATACTCACTCCATTTTTAACAACATTTGCAAAGTTCGGAGGCGGAGACGAATTATGAGCAATTTGGCAACATTTATTTTTAGTTATTTTGAAAGTCTAGTTTATTGAACTTTGTTAAGTTAAATTGTTGAGATTTGGAATTTTATGGAATGTTTTCAAATAGATGTATTTAAATTTGAGCTACCATCAAAAATTTTCCAAATGAATGTGATGTTGAAAAATTTAGTTTATTTCCGCAATATTTTTCGTTAAAGGGTTAGTTTTAAAGAGATGAAGTGGCGATCCGGATTTTACGGAATTCGGGGCGTCACATATATAAATTATAACAATCACATACACATAAAAAATTATTTTCAGCAAATATATAATCGAGGAATGCAGAACAAAACTTAATAACTCAATAAACAGAATTTCGAATTAATTAATCTTGTATTCACAATATTGTTAAAAAATTTGTACATGTTAACATAAAATGGGTCAAGTTTACATACACTCTTTGACGAAGTATTTGGCCCATAAAGTTCGAACCTCGTCAATTTCCTCTGTTGAGTAAAATTCTTGAAATGCCTAAAAATAATTAATAAAAATTAATAATTATTATGTTAATTACATATAAGTCATAATTAAACAATTATCTTCAATAAATTATACCTAGTGTGGAGAAGTGAGTTGAGAATAGGATGTGACTATCTAGAACATGTTTCTCATAACATAATAGCCACACTCATCTCCTACAGGTTGCTGAGGACACTGAAATTTGAATATTTAAAATTAAAACTTTTATTAGTAATCGAATGAAAGTGAATATTAAACTAATATGAGAATTTGTAGCAATTTATAAAATTCTAGTTTTCATACCGAGATCTTTTTCCAATTTACATTGGATGTTGCCCTCTTGCCTCCTAATGACCAAAAAGCTCGAAATGCCCTAAAGTTTCAATAAATATGAATAAGTTATAAAAATAATAATAAAACTCAAAATTCTTACATAAATTTTGTCAGAGTCTCCCCTATAAATCGAACGTATCCAACCTGTATAGAGACCTATATATTATTGAAAATTATCCTAACAATTATCATAATCACAATACAAACACATCAATTTTACCTCAAACTCTCTACGATTATTCCATATAAGTAACCCAACTTATCTATATTAATGCACTAAACACAAAAGTTTGAACAATGCAATAATTATTTACACATTCAATGACGACTTGATTTCTATGTTATGCCTACATGATTGTGCTGAATCTATGAAGTACACAGTATTGGCTTCACAACATATTGCAAGCAACATCCAATGATTCCTACGTATTATAAACATGTAAGTATTCTTTAAATAAATAAAGAAATACATAAATAATAATAATGGTCTTACTCCTGATAGTACGGCGCTAAAATGAATTGCTTGGATCTCAGCGTATACATTGTTTCAGCCATGTAACTCACAACACCTTCTACATGTGTTTTAACTCTGATCGATGCAATCTATGATGGACAAATAAATCCAATTGACTGAACAGCAAATCGCTCACACAACCCATGAAGGAACCTAAAAATAACAACCAATAAATAAAAAACAAAAACGAAAATTTAAATGAAAGACATGAATGCGTGTTCAGCAATCTTACAATATGAATACTTGCAAGATAGATACATTCAGCCATTTCATTGAGAGCAAGTCAGTGATGTCGTCAATCGTAACATAAAAACTTTCACCTTCCGTGTGATGAAACACAGTCGCGTCTAGAGGCACTTGGATGTAGTCTGTACCAACAGGAAGTCTAAGAACCAGAGAGTGTAACATCTTACAATCATTACCCAGACGTTGTAACGTTACATCATCAATGAGTGGTGATCGTCTGGTAGATGACATATCAAAACTCTGGGATTTTTTATTTTTTTCAATTTTTTTTGCCTGTTTTGTCATCTCTTCCTGTAATTACATGTTTTTTGTCATCATAACATTTCTAATATAATTTTAAAAGTAATTAAAACTCGAAAGAAGCTTTTTATAAATATAAAAATTATTACCTCTCAAAAAATTACCAAATCTTTAGGCCATTGACAGAAACTTCCAATAGCTTCCCCCACCACGGTGTAGTATGGAGATGGTACTAGAAGAAGTGATGTTTCGGCACCTTGTATAACATCATCAACTGACACTTTAACATGACCGGTCAAGAGTTGTTGATGGTGCACAATAGCCTCAGGTCCGGATGGAAAAACCATTCCTCTAGCCACTATTTGATGCTCACCATTACAACTTATGGCCAGACGTCAAGGAATCGATTTCTGTTGTTCAATATTATTCAATGTTATAGCCCTTACAATTGAAATATAATCAATAATTTTGAAAAACAAAAAATTTTAAGAGTAAATACCTGAAGGCCATCAAATGGATCTAGATTAACTGAGTAGCAACTACTGCGAGTTGGTGGTCGGGATTGTGGAGTTATGTCCACTTCGGAATCAACATTTAAGCCCATGCGTTGAAGGATAGCTTCGTATTTCTGCTGCATACTGTCAATCTTACTCTGTACCTCTGCTGCGTACTCTTTCTTGACACGTTCGGTGATACCAACCTCCAAATCCTTCATGATAATATCTTTAATATCATCTATCGACACAACCCCTCTCGATTGTCTGCTGGCCGAATCAGGTCTTCCATATACATCCCTCACCATGACGTATACACCATATCCCCTAACTCGACCAGGATGATCCTCCTTACCAAGGGATTCCGATAAGATGTCGTGGTGTCTCCTTGGGACAAATGTCCCTTGAGTTGCTTCCTCAGATTTTTCAATCTGTTCTCAAAAAAAAATGAAAACTAAATATTAGTACTCAAGCTAAATTTCATCATATTATGAAAAAATGATATGCTATACTTACAATTTTTCCGTACACCCCCCTCGTTTTTTCATTGGGGATGTAATAAGATCCGTCTTCTTTCTTCTTTGATCTAGCTCGAATCCAATCTAAGCTGCGATCATCACTTAACATGGACGAGCTAAGTGACGCACATGAAGATGCAGAAGACAGTAGTGGGTCTGATAAAAGCCACTGTGGCCTCATCCCGGCATAACCAGCGGAGCCCAAAAAAAATGGATGCTCGTTGTGCAACTGGCTTTCCCTGGCCTTCTTGCTTTTTTCCTTGAAAAATAAAGCATCACATTAATTAGTTTTCAACTCAATAATAAAAAATAATTAAGAATCATCACACATGAGAGTAGGAGTTATAATGTCATATACCTTGAAAATCTCAGTCTCACGCTTTTTCTTGAATTGCTCCCATTTTTCTTCGGTCAGGTAATTATATAGCATAGTAGGTGATGCGTATCTTGGGTGCTTATTTTTAATGAACTTATGCACCAACTTACTCTTGAAATCTTTCCATCGGGACCCAGCAACTCTTAAAATATTCTGTTTCCTTTCGTCGTCGGGTATGCTGAACTCCTTCTGAAATACAACAATAATATGCAATATTTATACCCATAAAAAATATATATATAATGAATTATTAAGTTACTATGTATAAAGTGATGTAATACCTTTATATCTTCCCAAATCATGTCTTTAAGGCCTTTAGGGACTTTATGCCGATCACTAATATTTATATCCACATGAATATGGACCAAAGACCCTATATAAGAATTGAAGTTCTTCTTATGGGGTCTGAATGGCCTATTGTGTTCATCAAATTCAATCGCACTTACTTCATCTCCCTTCCTCTTCATGTGTTTGCAACTAATTGGTCCTGTAGTCTTTTTTTTTTTTTTTTACTGATACACTGATCATTAGATGAACTGGAAGAATCAGCCATGACTTTCACGGGACTGTGCACGTATCTACGTATATAACAAAAAAAAAATATAAACAAATTAGTAAGCGAATACTAACAATGAGTAGGGCATATATGGACAATATTAAAAAGTTCTAAGAAAGTAAACGATTTTACACAATTATATTGCCTCACGAACGATGGTCAATCTACAATCCTTCTTCATGATCCTCACACATATAATTTATTTCAAGATTATCTTCCCTTGTAATTGCATTTGGTTGTATACCAATAGAAAATGGAGGAGTTTCGTCGAAATGATCATACTCTTCTTCATCCACCACATCACCAATGCCAACAATATGTCTTTTGCCCTAAAGGACAACTGACCACTTAGTATTTGCTGGGTCAAGAACATAAAATATCTGTTTCGCTTATGATGCCAGTATGAATGGCTCATCAAAATAACCTAACCGATCAAAATCCACCAAAGTGAAGCCTAATTCATCCACCCGAACACCCCGTCTATTATCAACCCATTTACATCGAAATAGAGGAAACTTGAACTCCCTGTAATCAAGTTCCCAAATATCTTCAATTACTCCATAGTAAGACATTACGAAAAAATCTCTTGACATTGCTACTTGAGTCACTCCATTATTTTGCATCGTGCTCTTATCATCTTGACGTTTTGTATAAAATGTATACCCATTAATGTCATATGCTTCATATGACCTCACAAGCATGCCAGGGCCGTACGCTAACCACTTTACAATTTCAGAAATGTTATTCGACATTTGTGATAATTCTTGCAGCACTTATCTTTGAACCGTTCTGCAAATGAGCGATTATATTCATTAGTCACCCACCTCTCTCACCTTTTGAAGGATTCTGCTGCCTTAAAATGGACATGTGCTCATCCAAATATGGATGAACCTCAGTAAGGTGTTGCAAGATAAGGAGGTGTACTTTGTCTCGCAATTCAACACTAGGTACAATTGTTTTGCATCCAATCGTACCTTTACCTTTCAGTCTTCCCTCGTGACGAGATTTAGGAATACCAATAACATCAATATCATCTAGGTAATCAATACAAAATTTAATAACCTCCTCGGTAGCATAACCTTCAATGATACTGCCTTCAGGTCGAAATCGATTTCTCACATATCCTTTTAATATACACATGTATCTCTCAAATGGATACATATACCTCAAGAACACCGGACCACAAATCTTAATTTCTCTCACCAAGTGAACAAGTAAGTGCACCATAATGTCAAAAAATGATGGAGGAAAATACATTTCAAATTGACATAGAGTGATAACAATATCGACCTGCAAATCGTCCAGCGCATCTGGATCAACAACTTTACTGCAAATTGCATTAAAAAAGAAGCAAAGTTTTATAATGACATTTCTAACATGTTTTGGGAGTATGCCACGAACTGCAACTGGTAACAAGTGTTGCATTAAGACATGACAGTCATGAGACTTCATACCAACCAATTTCAAGTCCTTCATCGACACAAGACTTTTGATGTTTGATGAGTATCCAGATGGAACCTTAACAGAATTTAGGCACTCACAAAAACTTGTTTTCTCCTTTCTAGACAAAGTGTAACAGGGTGGGGGGTAAATAGGTACGCTTTTCCAACTCTTGAAGTTCTAACTTATCCCGTATCCCCATTTCTACCATGTCTTTTCTGACTTTGATACCGTCTTTTGTCTTTCCTTGAATGTTCAATAATGTCCCTATGATACTATCACATACATTTTTCTCCACATGCATTACATCAAGATAATGCCTTACCTTTAAGTGTTCCCAGTAGGGTAGATCCCAAAATATGGATCTCTTCTTCCAAAGACTCTTCTGAGGAGGTTTAAAAGGTTTGCCAAACATAACATCAATATTTTTAACTCGTTCATAAACCTTATTTCCTTTTAATGGTAAGCGAGAAACTCGAGTCTTGACTTTTCCATTGAAGAGATTTTTCTTCTTTCGATAAGGGTGGTGAACAGGGAGAAATATACGATGACTCATAAACACATTTTTCTTACAGTTTTTCAACCAAAGATCAATTGTATCTTCTTCACAAACGGGACATGCTTTAGCTCCTTTATTAGTATACCCCGACAAGTTACCATAAGCTGAAAAATCATTTATGGTGCAAAATATCATAGCATGTAACGTGAAATTCATTTGACTATGTGCATCAAATGCTAACACACCTTCATTCCACAACAGTTTTAAATCTTCAATTAGTGGCGCTAGGTAAACATCTATGTCATTTTCCGGTTGTTTAGGCACTGATATTAGCAACGACAACATGATGTACTTGCGCTTCATACATAACCAAGGAGGAAGATTGTAATTCACCAAGAGAACCGTCCAAGTGCTATGTCGAATACTCATGTTACCGTGCGGGTTCATCCCATCTGTACATAGTCCAAGCCTAAGATTCCTATCTTCTCCACCAAATTCGGGAAACATCCTATTAATGGTCCTCCATTGAGGAGAATCAGCTGGGTGTCTTAACTTTCCATCTTCTTTCCTCCCATCTGCATGCCACTGGATGTTCTTCGCATCCTTTGCATTGGCAAATAAGCGTTTAAATCTTGGTATTACAGGTAGGTATCATATCACCTTTTCCTGAGAGCCTTTCTTATCCTCCCAATTAACATTGCCTTCCTTTCGCTTATACCTCGATGCTCCACACTTTGGAAACAGGTTCAAGTCCTTATACTCATTCCAATACAATACACAATCATTTGGACATGCATGTATCCTCTCGATCTCCATACCCATCGGGCACAACATTTTCTTGGTCTCGTAAATTGAACTAGGAAGTTCGTTATCCTCTGGAAGCATATCTCGTAAAAGTTCCAATAAATCCGTGAAACTCTTATCACTCTACCTATTTTTCTCTTTCAAGTTATACAACTTAAACACATCAGACAATTTTGTGAATTTCTTGCAACCAGAAAATAAAGGCTGTTCACAATCATTAAACAATCTATCGAAAATATGATCAGACTTTTCGATGAAATCCTCTTGTATGTCACACATCATTTCATCTATCCGATCACTATCCACATCATTCTGATCATTGTTCACATTATTCTCCTCTTGATCACCCTTATCATCACCGGTACTCGTCTTATGAAGTATACTCTCACCGTGCCATATCCACCATGCATAACCTTCCTTAAACTCACGACGAATCAAATGACTTTTGACTTGCTCAGAGCTATGGAACTTTCTCAGATTCTTACAATCACAACAAGGACACAAAAGCATTTCTTCACCTTCTTTTATTTTGTTTTCCTCAGCGCATTTCATAAACTCTTCAACTCCTTTCACATATTCATGTGTATTACGTCTCCCATACATCCAACTCCGATCCATATCTAATAACACATATATCAAGATATTCACCATGTGTTAAAACGAATGAAATCACCTTAACTTATTATTTACATTTTTATTTATAAATCTTACGAAAATTTTGACAGAATCTCCCCTAAAATTGGACTTAACCAACCTGTAGAGGGAATCAAAATGCCACAATGAAACTAAAATATTTAACTTCAACATATTCAATACTTAAACAAAAATCCAATCGAACTTCAACATTATCATCCAGTCTAAAATATTCATTATCAACATATTAAAAACTCAAACATTTTTATCCCCTTAATTAATCACTATATATGCTCATATCTCCAAATTAACACAACATAATAATCTCAACTCACCAAATCATCCAACAAGTACAAGACATCTCAAATAATTCACTTATAAATACCTCACAATCATTACTTATCCGTAACTAATTCAAAACACATATATCAAGATATTAACCATGTGTTAATACGAATGAAACCACCTTAACTTATTATTTACATTTTTATTTATAAAATCTTACGAAAATTTTGACAAAATCTCCCATATAAATTAGACTTAACCAACCTGTAGGGGGAATCAAAATGCCACAATAAAACTAAAATATTTAACTTCAACATATTCAAAAGTCAAACAAAACTCCAGTCAAACTTCAACGTTATCATCCAGTCTAAAATATTCATCCTCAACATTTTAACAACTCAAACATTTTTAGCCTCTTAATTATTCAATATATACGCTCATATCTCCAAATCATCACAACATAATCATCTCAACTCATCAAAACATCCAACAAGTACAAAACATCTCAAATAATTCACTTATAAATACCTCACAATCATTACTTATCCGTAACTAATTCAAAACTCAAATAAAATTAACATTCTACAATTTCAATAAAACTCCAATTTTTAAAAATTGAATGTATACATCTACTAACACAAAATCAGTAATCTAAAATTGAAATTCAAACTAAACTAATAAGATCATTTAATCAACCAACATAATAAATAAAAATGATAACTTCAATTATAATCTAACAAAATGAACAAAATAGTTTAACTTAAAATATGAAAAATTACCGTTTAGCAGTGGACCTTGTGGGGTGGGTGGTGGTAGCTAGAGTGGGATGGTGCGCGGGTTTTGGGTGGGTGGTGGTGCGGGTGTGGCTGTGGGGAGTGGGTTTTGGGTGGGTGGTGGCGCGGGTGGGGTGTTGTGGCAGCGCGCAAGGGCGGTGGCGCCAGGGGCTGGTGGTGGGCGCATAGGTTCTGTGGTGACCGGGGGAGGAGTCAACGGGGGCTGGTGGCGCGCGCAGTGGGCTGTGGAACCACGGCTGGTGGCGCGAGGCTAAGGTGGATGGTGGCGGTGGGGTGCTAGAGCGTCGGGTGGAGGGTTGTATGGTGGCGACAACGTGAGAATGTAGGACGGTGACCTTGGTTGAACTGAAAATGTTGGGGAAATGGCTGGAGCTGGAGATGAAATCGGGGAAATGAGTGAAATTTGGTGGAAGGCGCGAAAATATAGCCTAAGTATAGGCGTCGGTTCTTATACGCCTATTAATAAAAGGCGTCGGTTCTTTTTAAGAACCGACGCCTATACGAGTTTTATTTACGACTTTGCCACTGCATTTTTTACAGGCGTCGTTTTCCACTAATTTGTTATTTTTTTGATGTTTTTGTACTAGTGTCAACTGCTGCCCATTAACTTTAAAGTTCCCTTTTTCCAGATGACATAGTTCGACCACTCCATCTGGGAAGAGTTTTGCAATTGTGAATGGTCCCGACTATCTAGAGCGGAGTTTACGTGTGAAAAATTGAAGTTGAGAGTTGTGGAGAAGAACCTGTTGCCAAAAATTGAATTCTCACTTCACAATGTGTTTGTCATGCCACTTCTTTGTCTTCTCTTTATATAATTGGGCATTCTCATATGAATCAAGGCAATCTCATTGAGTCTATTTAATTAGAGCAATCTTTACTAATCGACCATTTTCATATCAAAATTCAAAGTCTTTATTGCCTAATAAGCCTAAAGCTCGAGTTTCAACCGGAAGGTAGCATGCCATACCAAACGAAAGGTGGAATGGAGACCTAACAATGAGTGTTTTGAATGTGGTGCGGTTAATGTGTCATCCAATTTCTTGGACCAAAGGTTTCTTAAGGCATTCATCGTTGACTCAAGGATTTTCTTTAACTCCCTATTTGAATTCTCTACTTGCCCTCTTGTTTGTGGATGATAAGTAGTAGATACTCGGTGTTTCATTCCATAAGCTTGAAGGGCAAGTCCCAATCCAGAGCTACAATAATAAGTGTTGTTATTAGTTTTTCATTGAGAGTGTTGAGAGCCTAGAGAAACTTTTGAGAGAAATCAAAGGTAATGCTTTTCTCAAGCAATGAGAACATTGGCTTGGTAATTTTAGAAAAATCCTTGATGAATTGCCTATAGAACCCAGCATGTCCCAAAAAGCTTCTAATACCCTTCACCGAGATTGGGAGAGGTAATTTCTCAACAACTTGGATTTTGGCCTTGTCGACCTCAATCCCCTTATTTGAAGTCTGGTTTCCAAGAACTACGCCATCTTGAACCACGAAATGACATTTCTCTCAATTTAGCACCAAATTGGATTGCTTACATCTCTTCAATACCATGCTCAAAATCTTCAAGAAACCATCAAATGAATTCTCAAACATCAAGAAGTCATCCATGAACACCTCAATAAATTTCTCCACCATGTTGGAGAAAATAGCTACCATGTACCGTTGGAAAGTGGTGGGTGCATTGCAAAGACTGAAGGGCATCCTCCTATATGATAAAGTATCATATAGGCATGTGAGAGTTGTCTTATCTTAGTCTTTTGAGGCTATTGAAATTTGATTATAGCTTGAATACCCATTTAGGAAAAAATAGTGGGTGTGACCTGCTAAAATGATCCTTCCTAGTATCATTGATATGCTTTTTGTAGTCAATACATACTCTCCAACCCCCTCAATGGCCTAGTAGGGATAAGTTCATTACTTTCATTCTCTACCACCGTGGTACCACATTTCTTTGGTACCACCTGATCGAGACTTACACAATCATTGTCTGAGATTGGATAGATAATGCCCGTATCAAGCCATTTTACAACTTTGGTTCTCAAAACTTCTTTCATGTTTTTGATTTAAACAACGTTGATGCTCAATCGAAGGCTTGAAGGGAAAGTTCCTCGAAGATCCTTAATAATCCATCCAATCCAATGGCCTCTTTGTGCTCCCTTAATACCTGGAGCAATTTCTCGTCCACCAACTCGCTCAAGGAATTAGAAATAATAACTTGAAGGATAGAAGATTATCCTAAATAAGCATACCTTAAATGAGAAGGATGAGGTTTTTTTCTCAAGAATTGGTTCTTTTTGAAGAGACAATAATGGTGGTAAAGAGCTCTTCTTCAAGTCTTCAAAGTATGTAGCTCTCTTGTAAGGATATGATCGTATAGCCTCCAAATGAGGAGCCATTTGGTCAACTTCATTATTCTCGTCTTCAATGATCAAAGAGCGAGCAATACAAGATTCAACTTGATCCTTAGAGAGCGATTGAAAAAGTTGGCCACTATGAATAATTGCATATTCCCGAAAGCATGAATTGGACCTCAAAGGATATTTAATGGCCTTTGACACATTAAAAGTGACTTGCTCATCTTGAACTCCCAATATTAGTTGACCCTCTTGTACATCAATTAGAGCTCTCTCGGTTGCTATAAATGGCCTTTCCAAAATAATTGGATGTCATGATCCTCCTCCATATTATATAAAGAATAATAAAATTGTCTGAGGAAGATGAATTTATCCACTTTGACAAGGACATCCTTGATGATACAAGATGGACATTTGATGGTCCTATATCCAATTGTAGAGACACTGTGGTTGCCATGGACTCTCCTAATTCTATTTTCCTTAAAATAGAAAAAAACATTAAATCAATGCTAGTACCAAGATCGCATAAAGATTTACTAAAATCCAAATATCAGTAGTGCATAGAATAGTAAAAATCCATGGATCTTTAATTTTTGGAGGTAGCTTGTTTCTCAAGATGGCACTACACTTATTCGTCTCACCACCCCATCAAACATTTTCACCTTAACAATATCCAAACCTAATGCTGTAAAAATTCCTAACCTTGATGTAGGAAGATCTGGAGCTGCTTGATTACTGAGAAAGATGAATGAATTCGCCTTCAATAACCTTCAAAAAAGCGAGGAGGATTCTCCTCGTTGCCCCTCCTGTGTAAGAATTAGTTTCTAGAGATAGAAAAGTAGAGAGAGAAATCTAAAGTTGGTAATTGTGCCGGTGATGAATAATCTGTGTTTGATCAAAGGAATACTATTTATAGGGCTTCACAACCCGTTACCTTTTCCTATTAGAAGGAGTCCTTATTAAAAGGAATTTACCTTGTACAGGAAAGTCCTTGTAGAGCTTGAACTTTCCTTTTTTGAGAAGTTGCTTATAAGGAATATACATGTTTTATTGGCTTTAGGACCATGCCCATTTACGAAGCCCATAGATCAAGAATGATCCTTGATAGGCCTTTGGTACAATAAGGCCGAGATAAACAGATCTAAAGATCCTTAATCAAGATAAATGACGGTAAGGTCGGTATACACCTGACCTTATATCTTGAATAAAGCTCGGACATATAGCTCGGCCTATGAAATTATGGAGAAGGCCCAGGATCAGGTCGGGCATGTAGGCCGACATATGGATCTTGATGGACCAATCCTATGGACTTTTTAGCCCCCCAGTTTTATCGTTGAATGATGTGATCTGGAAATTATACTAATCATTGGCCCCTTTGCATTAGAGATTGGGAATAGGTCTGTGAGTGCACTTATACTCGACAAATGTCGTATTTATATCTGACAACAGTTACGCGTTTTACCAACTATTTTTTTTCTCAGTCAATATGAGAGTGAAAACATGAATAGTCCCTGATTAGATGTTTGACATGTTTCTTAAAGGAAGGGTGGATATTTTGAAATTTTCCTGCCATTTTTGTCTATATATATGTGGTCCCTATTACCTCATTCTTTTTACTTTGCGAATTTGAGAGACCAGAGACATCCTCGGGAACCTAGCAAGACCTCGTCCTCAACAAAAATTCTTAGCACTTAGGTAAGCTTGACCTACCCCGAACTTTATTAATTTTATTATTTATTACCTGAAGATATGGTGAGACAATTTAATGTGGGTGACCTTAGGGAAGTCGAGAACTTAGATGAGCCCTTAGAGGTCGAGCCTTTAGATTTCTACCAATCCCTGCCCAGTCCCGAGTGTGATGAGTCTGATAATGGGAAGGAGGTTGAGGATAATCCCCGGGTAAGTAGGAAACAAGATAGGTTGACCTTGAGCTTCCGACCCATTACAATAAAATGAAGGAAAATATGGTCGAGGTGGAAATGAGGAGGTATAGATTATTAGAGGGTTATACAGCTAGGGTCCTGGTTAAGGACGGCCTGTCTTACCATTACAGGGAAGGGGAAGTCGTAGTCTACGAGGCCTTAATGGACGGGCTTAGGTTCTCCTTGCACCATTTTTTCATTGACTTCTTGCTAATCGCGACCATATTACCGGGTCACCTTGCTCCAAACGGATGGAAGATACTTGTTTATTTTTTTTATTTTGTGTAGGAGTATTGGGATCGAGCCTTCGGTTGATCTTTGTAAATGCCTTCTAGAACTTAAATACTTGACCTGGTGTAACTATTTTGTATATTTGAGTGGGAAGGGTAGATTTGAGGTCCCTTGGGTCCCTTCTTCCCTTAAATACTAGTAGGAAATTTTTTTCTTTATAAAGCTGAGAGAGGGAGAGACTGTCTTTTGGCCAACGTTTAGGAGGCCAAACGTAGATAGCTTTAATAGGATAGGGAATTTGAGTGAGGAGGCCATAACCGAGCTTATGGAAACAGCTGTAAGGGTGTGTGGTTTTGGTTTGTTGAACGAGGAAGCCAATGACCTTGTGAATAATGATATTCTTGACCAAGCCGACCTTGACCTCCAGCCTGGTAGGGTTCACTCTCTTAAATTACGTAATTAAAAAATTACTTTAACTATCTCCTTTTTATTCTTAGCACGTGCATTCATTATGAGATCTGACCTTCTCGATCTTATTTCTTACCAGGAATGGCATTCGATTTTGAAGCACTGAAAAATGCTGCTATGGCAAGAGCACAGGGTGCAAGGGCCAAATGTGCTGAGGATAGGATTACCCAAAAATATCCTAAAAAGGAACAAAAACTGCACCCCCAGGCTCTGGTCAAACCTCTCAATCTAATAAGGAGGTCCCTCACTAGATGACAGATAGGTAGCAAAGGGGTCGGGCTCCACCGCCCTTTGATTATGAGGTTGAGCTAGAGAAACCCACTTTGGCCGACTGTAAAAGGAAGATGCATAATTCCCTATACTCGGACCTGTCAAAAAGTATTAGTACGAGGTCGGCATGGAGCAAGGGATCGTGCATATTATGAGTGTGGCTCTACAGGTAGAGATCGTGCAAGCTTGTGCTTTTTAGATTTACGTTTTGTTACAACGATTTATCCAAATTTTTCTGTCAATGTGCAGAAGCTCAGCATAACCCAGGGAGTCTCCCTTCAAAGTATTGAGCTAGGCGAGATGGCTGGTCAACTCGTTCATTTTGTCCAGTATGAGGCTACTCGAGCTAACGCAGCTGAGGAAAAATGGAAGAAGATTGAGGCTGATCTTGAGGCTGCGATCTAAGAGCGTGAGACCTCTAAGGAAGAAAATGCTTTGTTGATCGAAGAGCTTAAACAAGCTGGGCAGAGGGAACTTCAAGCCCAGGCTTCTGTAGTGGAGATATTTAAGGGCTCATAAGAATACAAGCTCGCCCTGGGAAATTATGGGCTAGAGTCTGACACTCAAGCCATCAAGTAGGCACAAGCTTGGTGTCTCCTGAAAGTGCCCGAACTGGACACTAGCCTACTGGCAGAGTTTCCCTTGGGTGATAATGATCTCGACCTCACCCCTTTTGAAGAGGAAGATGTCTGTGAGGTGGTAGAGGATGTTGAAGACAACAGGGACCCTAAGGATTAAACTTTTTGTAACTTCATTTTGTAAGATTTGAAGTTTTTAATCTTTGGCTATGCCTCGAGGACTACTTGTAATGTTCTAACTATGAATGAATCTATGGATTTTTGCCGAGTATGTGCCTTTTAATTTGTTGCTTGCAAACTGTATTTTACTGCACGATAATTTGTAAAGTCAAGCTATGTAGCCGACCTTGTAAATTATTTGTACAAAGAAGGGGTCATGCCTTTGACTTTGTAAATTTAGGGAAAATAATTTGTAAGGTCAAGCTATATGGCTGGCCTTGTAAATTATTTGTACAAAGAAGGGGTCAGGCCCTTGACTTTGTGATTTTAGGGAAAATAATTTGTAAGGTCAAGCTATATGACCGACCTTGTAAATTATTCGTACAAAGAACGGGTTAGGCACTTGATTTTGTGATTTTAGGGAAAATAATTTGTAAGGTTGAGCTATATGACTGACCTTATAAATATTTGTACAAAGAAGTGGTCAAACCCTTGATTTTGTGATTTCAGGGAAAATAATTTTTAAGGTCTAGCTACATGGCCGACCTTATAAATTATTTGTACAAAGAAGGGGTCAAGCCTTGACTTTGGGATTTTAGGAAAAATAATTTGTAAGGTCGAGCTACATGGCCGACCTTGTAAATTATTTGTACAAAGAAGGGGGAAAGCACTTGACTTTATGATTTTAGGGAAAATAATTTGTAAGGTCGAGCTACATGGCCGACCTTGTAAATAATTTGTACAAAAAAGGGGGTCAAACCCTTGACTTTGTGATTTTAAGGAAAATAACTTGTAAGGTCAAGCTATATGGCCGATCTTGTAAATTATTTGTGGTGGACCAAAGATTAAAAGAGATGAATCAAATCCAAGTCCCAAGAAAGTAACCATAAATGAAACTAGTCCTCAAAAAGTAACAATCAATGCCAAAGACGAACATACAAGGGTAATTAAAATTCGTGCTGAGGAGGAAGATAATTCTCCTTTTTTTACCAAGAGAAGATGAATATAAAATTACTGCCAGAATTATATATGAACTCCAAGAATGTGATTTTTATTACATTTCGTCTGGAGATCATGTATACCCACGATTGATCGTTACTCAGAGAGGAGATCCTGTCATGACAAAAATGGCAGCAGATTATGGATTTTTGGATCTTATCTATCTAGTAAAAGATCTGAAAGAAATTGAAAAATTTGATGATTTATTAAAAGGATAAATTTCAAAGTTTTCCCAAGGAAGATCTATATATTTAAATTTTTATTCAATTAGTCCTGAAATTGATGGAAGGATATATTATCTCCCTGAGCATATTATCACAATTGGATATGTTTCGTGATATTTCTAGATAGAAGTTGGAAAAAATACTAAACCAGTACCAAATATTACAAGATCATGGTTTAGATCTCGAAGGGTGTTGGGAATTAAGGTTTTCTACAACATTGCCAAAAACTTGTATGATTAAAAATTCAAATGCATATGCCAGTATAATGGATGGACCCTCCTCACTAATGGAGGAAAAGAAAAGTCAACAATCTTGAAAGAATACATCAACAAGTTTGGCACTCATCAGATCCATGAAAGTTTTCCAACCCTACAAGAGGCATGCATTGTCAGAAATTGCCCCGCATGCCAACAAAAATGGTGGACAGCTGGTATCTGTTTTATTAAAGAAGGATGAAGTGTGGCAAAAAATAGACAGCCCAATGTAAGGGACATTTCAGGAAATAAATAATAGAGGGACATGTGTGTCTTTGTAATAAATAATAGAGGGACAGGTATGTCCTTATGTGTCCTTGTAGTGTTATGAAAAGCTGTAAAATTATTAAGTCTATGATGTAAGAAGTGATATAATTGTGTCCAATGTAATATTACAAATAGAGGCCTCCGGGCTAGTTGACAGGCAGAGATCACTTGAGCATTCAACATGTGAGAAAGCCAAAAAAATCCTCTGTCTTTGAAATTTCTCATACCAACCTTGTATCAATCTTCATATTATCAATAAAATTCCAGTCGATTTATAAAAATATGATGAATTTCTAAATTTCTATCTTCTGAATCCTATCTCCTAAAGAAGATATATTATTAAGAAAACTCCCTACACTCTGTGCTAAATATTTTCCATCTAAGTGTTATACAGTGAAGGCATAAAACCAGGTGTAACTAATAACCCGTGAAGGCACTAGGCCGTTGAAGGGTGTGGTAGCAGAAACCTGTGAGCCTAAAGGTTAACAACAGAAGGAGAATATAAAGGTACAAAGAAAAGGAAAAGATGTTAGTATTCTTAATATATATGTCTTTATGGAACTAGTAGGAAGAAGAACTTTTGAAACAATTTTAAATCATGTCAGAATTTAGAATTATTAAGTTTAATCATCAAAATAGTCCTTATAAGGATGAATATCATAGCATAATTGAACCTTTATTCATGCATAAACAACTTATTAGATCCAATAATGAAATAAAAAAGTTATTTCATGTTTATATGCCATGTCTATTATCTATTTTTCAAAAATTAAAGGAATTATTAGGATTAGAAATTACAAAATCAATAATTTACTTTTGGCTTGATAGAGATAATATTGAAATAAATAATGAGTTATATTTAGAATATGTATTCAGTAGTGACAATGATTATGATCTCATATTAGATTATAATAGTGGTGAAAATGATGAATCTTTCTTTACTAGCTTTTGAAAATTTTGATATCATGAATGAAAGAAATTACATCATGAGAAAACCTAGATATAAGAGAGGTCCATATAAAGTTAAAAAAACATTAAAAATAAAAGAGGAATTGAAAATGAAAATGAAATTTATAAAATAGGATATCACGAGCAACTTTATGCATCACAAGGGATATTAAAAAGTTTTAAAAAAAATTTGACAGAAAATTTTGCTTGAGGAACTGTAAGATCTATAGTAATACAAGATATCCAAGATATAATTGATAAACTAGAAAAAAGAAAGTAGAACATTTCAAAATATAATATACCATTTGAACCAAGTCTGCATATCATGACTGATATAGATATTATCAATTCTCAAACATTGATAGAATTTTAAAAGTTATCTGAGACTTGATAGATTATTTTACAACTACTTTATATCTTTGTGTTTGTAGTTTGATTTTAAAAATGTCTGGATATACAATTAAAGGACTAGATAATTTGTTAAAAAGAATAATGGAAAAATAAATAAAATTACATCTCAATTAATGGATATAAATGAATCATCCGAAGAATATTATATACTTTTAGAAAATTGTGATCAATATATTATAGACTATTCTAATATATCACAACAAATAATGAATTTATATAATAAAATCATGACCAATGATAATACAATCTTAATATAATGTCAGGATATACAATCAAAGGATTAGATAACATGTTGGATAAATTGAAAGAAAAAATAGAACATATTAGACATCAAATGGAAATTGAAAATATATTTTCTGAAGAATATAATAGGCTTTTAGAAAATACGAAAAATATATTGCAGATTATTGTATTTTACTTGACCAAAGAATGGAATTATATGCAAAAAGTTTGTATAACAATTTATCAACATGAAAGTTTAAATTTATAGACACTTCACAATTATCAACTTCTAATAGTAATGATCATAGACTGTATTTGGAGAATAAAGAAATTTCATTCTTATTAGCTATTGCTGAAAAATCTAAAAATATACATTTTGTTGGACAATCTAAACTAAAATATATATACAAGATATTAACTACGCTTTCTTAAATAGAATAGAATTTAGTTCTGTTGAAACGACTAAAAATATAAAGACAGTTTATAGAATTATAAAAGAATACGATGATATAGAAGAAGAAGCTTCAGAAAGAATAATATTAGGATATATAACTAAAAGAGATCATCCCAAATCGTTTGAGAAATCATCACAACATAGAATATTTTTAGAAGAACTTAAAAGGTTAAAAAAAATATAAATATGATAAGAAGTACTGAATTAAACCAATCTAACTAAGTTAAGGATATATCTTGTAAAGAAAATAGATTATTTCATTAAGGTTAAAATAGACAATATACAAAGAAAGGCCATTCTTACAAACTAAATGTTTGACAAAGCCAATCCAATAAATCCCCCAGTATGTGTGACACCGTCGAGTGGCGGTGACAGAGAATATATGGTGGCGGGAAAAAGGGCAGAACTTGGGGGCTAATTTGGGTGTAAAACGAATGTAAATTGAGGTGGATTCTAGTTTTGGAATTTAGATTTCTTCGGTGAAAATCCATTCAAACGGATTGGGGTTCGAGGTAAGTATTTGGGTTAAATTGTTTTCTTGGTTGTTTTGGGTATCAATTTTTAGTTGGCGATGGTGATTGATGTGGTGTTGGTCGTGGGAAGTAGTCGGCTATGGAGGTTCGGCTATGAGTTCGACTGGGTTTGATTTCTCGGAGATGATGGTATTTTTGGAGGAAGGTAGTGACAGGAAGAAGTGATCAGGTTCTCAGTTTCGGCCGATTGGGTTTGGTTTTCCTGCAGTGAAGGTGGTTTGGTCGGCTATGCTATTTCAGTTTGTAAGTTCGGTAATTGGTGAGGTTTGGTTTGGTCGGTACTGGCAGTTCTGGAGATGGCTAATTGAAAGTAGTGTGTGAATCTATATTGAAGACAGTGTGTGGGTGTTGCAGATTGTGGTTTGTAGTTTGTAAATTTGTGCATGAATTGAAGGGTGTAACATGTGTGAAGAATGACTGTAATCTTACCAAGAAGTTGAATCGCTGTGTGACTGGGGATTGTGTGAATTGGACTAAGGGAATGTGTGTGTGTGTATATATAGATTGGTATGGAGAGTGTTATAGTTGGAATAGAATTATGAAATGTTGGATATGGAAAATATTTGAATTTGATATAATAATCAAAGTTCTTCAATAGAAATTCTCTCTTCATAAGATGGAAAATATGTTTTGTACAAGATAGATTTACACTTTCATTCCAATATATGGTGTGAAGATGTTGAAGAATATTTATCAAAATATAAAATCAAGAATTTTAACAAAAACTTTCTCTTAAAATTTTTGATGAGTTCGATAAAACTATGTTTGAATTAATCAAAGATTTCTAGTCAAGATAAATGAATATAAATCAAATAAGAATAATGAATTTCTCAACAAAAAACTTTCTTAAAATATCTTCTTAGTTATTATTATTTTTTTTTATAAATTGATTGTAAGAGAAAAGACTTATAGGAGAAAAAAAGCACTCAGCAACTTTTGGTCGACCACTTTCGCTCAACTGAAAAACCCTAAATTTTGCTTTTTTAAAACTAACTGTAGAGTTAAAAATTTTGGTTGATTGAAGTTGATTTCGGATGACCAAAAGTTGACTTCGAAAAATCATGAAAAAAAATCGATTTTTAGGTTGCTAACTTGTTTTTCAAAGAGGTAAAACATAATATAAAATACTGACTTAGATAAAAATATTTTATGAAAGTGATAAAATATGTTTGATGCACAAAACCATTTTTGAGCTCTTTGGAAATAATGCTAATGATTGAGAGTGTCATACCTTTACATATGTCTAATCAACTTAAGTTCAAGTTCTGATCTTGTAAGATTGAATTATTGGTCTTAATATCATGCTTTATGTCTTGAATCTTGATCTTGAATATATTCAATTTTACCTTAATCTTGAATGTCTTTACTTTGATCTTTGCATCTTGTGTACTTCATCATATAGCTTTCTTTATCTTTTGGGAGACGATTTGAGCATTGAATGCTTTGAAGAATATCATTACATGAAACACTTGAAGCATATGTGTTAACAATACAAGATAATCTTGTTCGTTATGATCAAAACAATAAGGTAAAAGTTAACCATTTATAAAAAATTTCCCCCTTTTTGATTATGGCAAACAAGATGATTTGTAATAATAATATAAGCAATTAAAGCATATAATCAAAGCATAGGGAAATGAGAATAAATGATAAGTTCAATTCGAGCATATATTCCCCCTATCTTTTATAAACCAATGGTTAATCTTTCAAATCAAAATAGTTGTCATAATCTAGCGTGATTATAGTATGTCCAATAAATCATCACATCATTTCCCACTTTTGACATAAGCAAAGGGGTGGTATTTAGTATATAAGTTACCTTGTGGACATAGAATATGATAAGTGTATTTTATATACTTATTTTTATCCTAAAAGTAGGATTTTATCTATTTGTATAAGAATATCTATGGATGGCAAAACGGCTCGTCGGCTTGAGCTGCTTGGGCTCGGCTCGAAAAAAGCTCGGGCTTAGCTTGGCTTGCAGCTCAAGATTTCAAGCCAAAGCTTGAGTCGAGCTTTTTTTGAGAGACGGGCTTTGGCTCGACTCAGTTCGAACAAAAAAAAAGCCCGCTCAAAAAGCTCGATGAGAGCTTGAGCCATGAATTTCAGCCATGAGCTCGGCTCAACTTGTTAAATATATATATTTTCAATAAGAAATTTATAAATTTTTGTTATAAAAATAAAAAAAAATTAAAAGCTTGGGACTTGGCTCGGTTAGGAAAAGATCAAGCTTAAAGCTTGAGTCGAGCCTTATTTTTTAAGAAAAGCTTTGGCTCGGCTCGGGCCAAAAAAAGCTCGACCCCTAAAACCTCGAGCCGAGCTAGAGCCTTGATCTTTGGCTCACGAGCCGGCTCGGCTCGGCTCATTGACATCCCTAAGAATATCTACTATTTATTTTGTTATTATTTGTTTATATTTAAGAAATAATTCTAAAGTCGAGAAAGCAAACAAATTGAGCAAAAACAAGCCATTTGGATGATAAAAGAGCTAAAGTATGAAAATCAAGATTGGAAGAAGTAAATCCAAGAAAGAACCAAATTGGAAGAAATTAGAAGTTTAAGGACTAAAGTATACAAATCAAATGAAAAAGTACCAAATTGCAAATACTCAATGATTGATTCGGACCATGATATGATACTTGAAGATTTCTAGGAGTTAATTGGATGCAATTAGAAGTAAAAAAGGAATGAGATTTGATAAGAATATTACCATAAATTGATTTCAATCACACAAAATTTTCGGACAGATTTTTAGTCAGACTTTGAAACCTAATGTCGGGGTAGTAAACGCTCGAATTGGGAAAATTCTATTTGATAAGTGCTTTACTAGCACTTTATTTCTTTACTTGTTGCCTCGAATTACTGTTAGTTTGATCCTAATTAAGTATTGCTTAATACATTTTATGTTTTATATTGTGTAGGATCGCAAATGACAAGAAAAGAAGGAAAAAAGACTAAAAAGCACGTAAAAAGGAAGTTCGAGGACCTGGCATGTAAATAATTTACGGCCGCAACCATGAAAGTCACGGCCGTAAGAAGCTGATTAAACAAAAGTACGAAAATTTGCAGAAACCAAGTCACGGCCGTAACAAGGATCTTACGGCCGTATTGAATGCAAAGTCACGGCCGTAAGAAGTGAATCAATTGCGTAGAAATTAAACAGAAAGTGAGTTACGGCCGTAACTCATTATATTACGGCCGTAACTTAAGCCCGAAAAAAAAAAGGAAATTGTTTCCTAATTCAACTTAAACTCTATCTTTGGTATTTCTTTTTGGCTAAGCTAGGGCACGAATTTGAGCTCTATAAAAGGAGCAATTCAGTACCAAAGAGAGGAGAGAATTAATTTTGAGAGCCACCAATATCAAAGTTTGAAGAGAAGAAATTCCGGGCAAAATCAAGGTGAATCAAGACAATACTTTTGGGGAATTCTTCATGGTAATGCGTGGCTAATCTTCTCAACCTAGTTCAAGGGGGACGTTGTGTTCATATTATTCTATTATTCATTCCTCAAACTCGTAACGTAGTTCTTGTTTTTATATTTTATTTATTGGATTTCTCATGAACATCAATTTCGTCAAGACAATTTATTAATTGATTAAGGCCTTGTCTTTTAATTATTGTGTTGATGTTTGCTAATTTGGGTAATTGGATTCGCATTTGTCTTGTTATTCAATTCATAGTAGCAATTGGTAATTTTATATTTCCATATGAAAATCCAATCTAGATTAATCAATTCGAGCATATGTAATTGATAATTTAGTTCACCTAATTCTTCTTGTTTCCACATAGTTAATGAATTAAATCTAGGGAGCTTATTCTAGGTTGTTCATTCACTCTAAATTAATTGGAGAACTAGTTCTAATTGATTATTATTAAGGAAGAATTGGATTAATCAGAGCTTTTTGATTATTCCGGGTGATAAATAAAACAAAGGAAATAGTACATGCGTTGCTTGGGGAATGACAATATTATGATAGGACACAACCGAACCTGAGAACTAGGATTCTTTATTATTTGATTTTTATTCCAGCTATTTTACATCTTTATTTGATTATTTAGATTAATTGCAATTTTCAACTCAAAACCTCCCTTTACGATTCTAATTGACATAACACTAAGTTAGTTCCCGTTCCTCGTGGGATCGACCCTTGCTTCCACTACTATATTCTTAGTAATAGTGAACAAGGAATGTAATTATTATTTTGGTGCATTACAACACGCATCAAATTTTTGGCGCCGTTGCCGGGGAATGGTTAACCAATTTTCTGTTTAATCAATTAGAATTTTATTTTCTGCATTTTTATTTATTTATTTTTGTTTTCAGTTTAATTAAAAAAAAAAAAAAATTTGAAATTCCGAAAATTTTATTTATTTATTTATTTATTTATATGCATAAAACTCGATCCACTAATCCTGAATATTGTTTATTTGATCCAGAAATCGAGCGAACTTTTCGACAGCGAAGAAGGGAAGCACTAGAACAAATGGCAGCTCATAACCTCAACAACATGACACTTAAACAATTGGCCACTCCAGATGTCGCTCAACAGCCACTCTGTATCACTTTTCCAACAGTGGAGGAGGGAAAAACTTTTGAACTCAAATCTGGACTCATTCACTTGTTGCCAACTTTTCGAGGACATGCTGGTGAAGACCCTTACAGGCATCTCAAGGAATTCCACGTGGTTTGTGACAGTATGAGACCCACTGGTATTACCGAGGAACAAATTAAAATGAGGGCCTTTCCATTCTCGTTAAAGGATGCCGCTACTGATTGGCTATACTGTTTACCATCCGGATCAGTCACCACCTGGAATGACATGAAGAGGCTATTTTTGGAAAAATATTTTCCTGCTTCTCGGGCTGGAACAATCCGGAAGGAAATTTGCGGGGTTCGTCAAAACAATGGTGAATCGCTGTATGAATATTGGGAGCGCTTCAAGAAGCTCATCTCGAGCTGCCCCCATCATCAAATCAGCGAACAACTACTAGTGCAATATTTCTACGAAGGACTGCTACCAATGGATAGAAGTATGATAGATGCCGCAAGTGGAGGTGCCTTAATGGACAAAACACCAGAACAGGCTCGGGCTTTGATTTCCAACATGGCTGAAAACACTCAGCAATTTAACCCAACCCGAGACATGCAAGTTCGCCGCGTGAACGAGGTAAGTAGTTCCAATATAGAAAGTCAACTGTTTGAACTAACAAATCTCGTTAAAAAACTTACTGTAGGAAGTGCACAACAAGTCAAAGCATGCGGGATATGTGCTAACTTCGGACATGCAACGGATGCGTGCCCAGTGCTCCAAGAGGAAAACAGTGAACAAGTGAACGCTGCTGGAGGCTTCCCATTTCAAAAACAACAATACAATCCGTACTCGAACACTTACAATCCAGGCTGGAGGGACCACCCGAACTTGAGCTATGGAAATAACAAACCTCCGGGTTTCGTCTCCAACAAGCCTCAAGGAAATTTTCAACAACAAGGAAATTTCCATCCACAGGGACAATATCAGCAAAAGCCACAATCATCAGGTATGTCTCTCGAAGAAATGATGAAAACTTTGGCCACTAACACTCTACAATTTCAACAGGATACCAAATCCAGCATTCAAAACCTGGAAAATCAAATGAGTCAAATGGCCACAGCTATCAACAGACTGGAAGCACAAACAGGAGGAAAGTTGCCATCTCAACCCGAGGTGAATCCGAGGAATGTAAGTGCAATTACTCTTCGAATTGGAAAAGAAATTGAGGCGCCACGATCAAAGCCAACCGCGAGTGAAGAGGAGGAGGTTGAAGAAAAAATCGAAAAGAAAAACAGCATTCCACAAAACTCTCAGGTAAAAACCGAACCTATTGTGAATGCGAAACTAACTCCACCGCCTTTTCCGAGCAGGTTAGCGAAGGCGACTAAGGAAAGCAAGGAGAAGGAAATTCTGAAAATGTTCAGGAAAGTGGAAATCAACATTCCACTGTTGGATGCAATCAAGCAAGTGCCCCGATACGTGAAGTTCTTAAAGGAGCTGTGCACCAACAAACGGAAGTTGATGGGAAATGAAATGATAAGAATGGGGGAAAATGTGTCAGCACTCTTCCAAAGGAAACTGCCCCCAAAATGCAAGGATCCAGGTATGTTCACTATACCATGCCAAATAGGTAACACTAAACTGGATCGTGCATTAATAGATTTAGGTGCATCTATAAATGTAATGCCTAGGTCTACATACAATGCATTAAAACTTGCTAATATGATTGAAACTAATGTTATAATTCAACTAGCCGATCGTTCTAATGCTTATCCTGACGGGGTAGTTGAAGACATTCTAGTGCAAGTAGGCGGGTTAGTATTTCCTGCAGATTTTTATGTATTGGACATGAATGATGACCACTCCCCCAACTCCACTCCTATTTTGTTAGGGAGACCATTCCTAAAGACATCTAAGACTAAGATAGATGTTAGTAGTGGCACACTTTCCATGGAATTTGATAATGAAATTATTCAATTCAATATTTATGATTCCGTGAAGAATTTTGGTGATGATCCTGTTTATTCTGTTAATGTTAATGACTCTTTAGTACAGGAAGTTCTCGATATTGGTGGAAATGACTGTCTAAAGTCTCCGAAATCAGGTAAAATCTCATCCATCTCATTACCAATTTCTGATGGAAAACCTCTACCCCCTATTTTGCAGATCTTAATGAAGAGCATGAAGAAAAAATTGAGTTTTGGGAATCCACCTAATCCCGGTTGAAGGAGGAAACAACAAGTCGAGCCAACGACAGTAAACAAAGGCGCTGCTCGGGAGGCAACCCGAGAGGGGAGTTTCTTTATCTCCTCAACTTTTTATTTTCGTATTTTCCGTTTTGGTTAATTTTAGTTTATTTAGTCATTTCATTTGAAAAAAAAAAAAAAAAAAAAAAAAATTTCAGTAGCCTTGTTACGGCCGTAAGTTAACATTTTTACGGCCGTAACTCAATTCCAGTTTTTATACAGAGGCGTTATTACGGCCGTAATTACATTTTTACGGCCGTAATTGTTTCTTGGCAATTTTTTCAGACTGTGACTTACGGCCGTAAGTCATACCTTCACGGTCGTAAGTCTACCCTTTTTCAAAATTTTAAAACGGTCCCCTCGCGCATAACTTCCCTTTTATTGTTTTGCTTTTCAATGAGGACATTATTTTGTCTAAGTGTGGGGGGAATTGAATTGATTGTGAGCTTAATGTCTTTATCTACTTTCTGTAGTCGAAACGTTAAAATTCAGTTTGAATCAGCATCCATTTTAATCTTTGATAGGAAGCGACCCCACTTTTGGTTCATTTTTTTTGAAATATAATTGCATAATTGGACATGAATTGAGCACGTAGAGATGAATTTTCCAATACTTTCCAAATAGGTTTGAAAATGGGGACAAAATGCCATATCTCTGCAACCTAGTAGATTCAAACCCAAATTTGATATGACTAATAATTACCCCGAGTAAAGAGATTCACCCCTTTGGCCACTAGATTTTTTGCATTTTTCAATTCGACCCTAAGACCGAGCAATGACCAAAACTCATAATTGGATGGGAGGCACACATATGAACCATAATTTGTGAGCTTTTGAGCCTATGAGCTACTTTTACTCTTATTATAAAGCTCTTATTTTTTAATGTGTGTCCTGCATTGTTGATTTGTTCTTGGATGTGCCTTTGTGTACATGCCGTAGTAGCTTCTTGGCTCGAGTGCAAAATATAGTAAAGGCAATAGGATGAACCAAATTTGGCCTTCTAAATAAGCCTACCATTGTACATTTACCAATAGAAGACCCTTTGAGCCTTAGCCTTTCTTTGAAATATTAATACCACACTACAAGCCACGGACACCCATTCTTTCATGTTATCCTTTTTCTTGAACCTATAGAGAACGGATTCACAAGCTTGTGTTGGTTGAGAAGTTTGAGGTGGATTAAGTTTCAAAGTGGAAATTCAATCTTGTGTCATTGGGGATTGTGGGGTGATTTGACCAAAAGAGAAAAATTGCAGTATATGTTTGAAAAAAAAAAAATAAGAAAAAAAAAATAAGAGAGAAACAAAAGAAAAAGAGAAGTTCAGGCCAATTCTCAAATTACGAGGTCATGAACATTTGCTAGTATTGAAAATAAACACTCAAGCTGCACAAAATAGAAGTCTAGTGTTAAATCAGTTGGATAGCAGGGAGATTATTAAATTCATGTTGAAGAAGAAAGAAGGAATGTTATAATTGAACCGATTCGGCTTGTGAAACTCCTTCTCGATTCAGCCTAAATGTTTCCCTTTTATCCCACCTGACCCGAAGCCCCGCTACAACCCAACAAAGACCTTTGCTTTGCACTTATGTTATTGTTGGCTCCGGTTTTGACATTTGAGCAATCTGTGGTAACAAGTTTTTCATGCAGTGAGTTGAGCGTAAAATTCTCACCTTTATATACACTTTGTGCGAAGAGAGATATCCGGTGAGAGTGTTGGCTCCCATTACATGTACTTATGAGTGGTTTGAATTGCTTGGTCTATATTTTGTGCCCTTTTGATCTGAAACTGTGTATTGACTAAAATTTTTACCATGAGATAAACCGCACTAATCTGTTGGCATTTACTTGAATTAGTCAAAACTTACATTTTATGGGGAATTGATAAATTCAGAGAGAACTCACGAGAGGTGAAAGGATATAATCCACATTGGGGTATCAATTTTCATTTTTGTTCGGAGAATATTGGGTGATGCATCTCTTACACACACTAACACACTCCGATTATGCAATTTGATTTTCGTGCTAAAAAGAAGTGGGTTGTGACCTTGACTTTCCAGATTTAAAAGTCTAACATGTTCATTTGATTTCCGTGCTTTAGTTCTTTTCTATCATTATTCGAGGACGAACAATGGTTCAAGTGTGGGGGGATTTGATAAGTGCTTTACTAGCACTTTATTTCTTTACTTGTTGCCTCGAATTACTGTTAGTTTGATCCTAATTAAGTATTGCTTAATACATTTTATGTTTTATATTGTGTAGGATCGCAAATGACAAGAAAAGAAGGAAAAAAGACTAAAAAGCACGTAAAAAGGAAGTTCGAGGACCTGGCATGTAAATAATTTACGGCCGCAACCATGAAAGTCACGGCCGTAAGAAGCTGATTAAACAAAAGTACGAAAATTTGCAGAAACCAAGTCACGGCCGTAACAAGGATCTTACGGCCGTATTGAATGCAAAGTCACGGCCGTAAGAAGTGAATCAATTGCGTAGAAATTAAACAGAAAGTGAGTTACGGCCGTAACTCATTATATTACGGCCGTAACTTAAGCCCGAAAAAAAAAAGGAAATTGTTTCCTAATTCAACTTAAACTCTATCTTTGGTATTTCTTTTTGGCTAAGCTAGGGCACGAATTTGAGCTCTATAAAAGGAGCAATTCAGTACCAAAGAGAGGAGAGAATTAATTTTGAGAGCCACCAATATCAAAGTTTGAAGAGAAGAAATTCCGGGCAAAATCAAGGTGAATCAAGACAATACTTTTGGGGAATTCTTCATGGCAATGCGTGGCTAATCTTCTCAACCTAGTTCAAGGGGGACGTTGTGTTCATATTATTCTATTATTCATTCCTCAAACTCGTAACGTAGTTCTTGTTTTTATATTTTATTTATTGGATTTCTCATGAACATCAATTTCGTCAAGACAATTTATTAATTGATTAAGGCCTTGTCTTTTAATTATTGTGTTGATGTTTGCTAATTTGGGTAATTGGATTCGTATTTGTCTTGTTATTCAATTCATAGTAGCAATTGGTAATTTTATATTTCCATATGAAAATCCAATCTAGATTAATCAATTCGAGCATATGTAATTGATAATTTAGTTCACCTAATTCTTCTTGTTTCCACATAGTTAATGAATTAAATCTAGGGAGCTTATTCTAGGTTGTTCATTCACTCTAAATTAATTGGAGAACTAGTTCTAATTGATTATTATTAAGGAAGAATTGGATTAATCAGAGCTTTTTGATTATTCCGGGTGATAAATAAAACAAAGGAAATAGTACATGCGTTGCTTGGGGAATGACAATATTATGATAGGACACAACCGAACCTGAGAACTAGGATTCTTTATTATTTGATTTTTATTCCAGCTATTTTACATCTTTATTTGATTATTTAGATTAATTGCAATTTTCAACTCAAAACCCTCCTTTACAATTCTAATTGACATAACACTAAGTTAGTTCCCGTTCCTCGTGGGATCGACCCTTGCTTCCACTACTATATTCTTAGTAATAGTGAACAAGGAATGTAATTATTATTTTGGTGCATTACGACACGCATCACTATTACAGTAAGAATTGTATCCCTTTCAGATTTATTTCGAACTCACTTTGAATCATCTCAATCGGATAAGGGATTAGAAAGATATAATCAAAATACTGAATGCCGTGTAGTGACAAAAAGATCTCCCACGAAGGTGACTTTCCTTGTTCCGTTGGAACTCTTTTGGAAGCTAATTTGGACGGATTTTCAGCATTCTTCTCTTCCAAGTAACCTATACTTTGACATAATCTATAAATATCAGATCTTAGGCACGTTTTTGGGGGTTCTCAACTTGCCCAATTCATGCAAAAATGCTGTCAAAGTGCCGAGGGATCCATACTACGCCAAGAACACAATTGAAGATCAAAGATCAAGGGATGAATAGGGTGACATATATCCATTATTCTTATGATTTTTATTCAATTATGTATGTAGGCCAGGTTTTGAATGTTAGAATTGTGATGAAGCATTAAATTTATGATTCTATGTGTTACTTGTTGTTTAATTTAGTTAATTCATGGGTTTAAGCAATTGATGCGTGCTTTTCTTATTATGAAATTACTTGATCACTAATTGTATGATTTTAGGTTATGTTTTTTTAAGTTCAAAAGATTAGGAATTCATTAGACTAGCTTCAATTGCCACAAAGTCCGATTTGGGATAAAAATATACCCCTATACTTTATATTATCTACAATTGTATTCCCAATTCTTTAATGCTTTCCTGCATATTCGCATTCAAAATAGAAATATAATTGGGTCATGCATTGGAATAGGTGTTAATGCTTATCCGAAATGAAGTTTGAACCACATTAGAAATATGGATTTTCAAAACCCCATGAATTGTCGTAGACAATTGGAGTAATTCATATTTGATGAAATTAATGTGGATTCTCAATATTAGTATATTCATTTTATAGTTTTTACAAAACAATTTTTGTCTCTTTAGTTAAGTTTAAAATCAAAATTTCCAACTCAATCAAATTTCTCATTCCGGTTAAGGTTAATAGTCTAAAATACAATATACAAAAATCCTCGTGGGATCGATACTTGGACTCACGTCCACTTTATTACTTGAGTGACCCGTGCACTTGCGGTTAGCAAACAAGTTTTTGGCGCCTTTACCGGGGATTGTAGTTGAAATTTATTTTCAGATTACATTCACTAATTCGGACTTTTACTTTTTATTTTATTTTATTTTATTTTGGTACTTTGGATTGTCCACCACAATTTTAAGTCTTCATATGTTTGGTTTTTCTTTCGAGGTATATTTGAATCTACCATTGGCTTGCAATGAATGATCTCAACATTGAATATGAAGACATGTTTGGAGAATATTCAGGTTGTGAATTTTGCTATAAAATATATTGTAATGGAAAGTGCTTGGATGCGAGC
The DNA here is from genome assembly GCA_963555705.1 of Ligustrum vulgare. Classification (NCBI taxonomy): domain Eukaryota; kingdom Viridiplantae; phylum Streptophyta; class Magnoliopsida; order Lamiales; family Oleaceae; genus Ligustrum; species Ligustrum vulgare. The sequence goes on along the minus strand of OY743176.1, from coordinate 49,970,431 downwards.
AATATTTGGGTCATAGCGAAACTCCTAGTGTTTAAAGAATACTTGAAATGCCGACAACAAGCAATTGACACGTCTGATGCAAGTTACGTGTTCTTTGATGAGTGTGTACCGAATGATTGGAAAGAGGACATCGCTCTAGTGGGAGATGGTTCTCCACTATGGAGTGAAAGGGTAATTTCAAAATACTACCAAAAGCTAGCCAAGTTAGATGAAGGTGATATGGTGCTAGGAGACTCCATGTATTGGAGTGAATTTAAAAGGTGGGGATATAGTCCACTGAAGAAAGTTCATAAGAAAGACTTGCCATTGCTGTTGGAGTTTGAGGAAGTACCGACCATTCAACCCAAGGATGAATCGACAATTGAAGAAATAATTGAAGAAAATGAAATATCAATCACAATGGAACCAAACAAAGATGTGGCCATCATTGAGGAAAAAATCAATCTTCATTGTTTTGACTTTGATGATTGCCAAGAAATTGATTTTGTGATTAAACCTGATAAGGAGGTGGAAATCTTTGTAGTTGAATTCAAATTGGATGAAAATGACATATCCTATAATATGGAGAGGGACAATTTCGAGTTTTGGAGATTAAATGGAGAGTGAAACAAAGCCAAACGAAAAAAGATGGGCAAGGCATCCAAAGCATTCCTTAGGTGCCCGTGAATCATTTGGCAAAAAGTCTAGCTCTAGACTATAAATGAAGCGCTTGTTGGGTGGCAACCCAATTTCTCAAACCCTTTTCTTTAGTTATTTTATTTATTGCTTTTGAGTTATTTTATTGTTTAGTTGCTTTACATTGCATTTTAAGATTGTTAGCATGTCTAGAATTCACATTTTGACATGTTAGTTACATTGAATATTTCATTGCCCATGTTTTGCATGTTTAAGCATTCTTAAGATTTACTTGCACTTTTACTTGTTTTGTTGTTTAACTTCACAATTTTCAACATGAGAACTTAGTTTAGGACATGTAGACATATTGGACTTTTCCACATTTTTACATGATTTTGCTTAATATTAGTGTTCTTCATATCTATTTGTGGAATTTGAAATTTGTGGATAATTGGTGTTGGGGTTTAGATTAAAATTGTGGTATTGAATTGTGAGTTAATAGGCGAAATTTTTTGGCTCAATTCAAGTCTCCAAATCTATGGAATTTTTTAATTTCTTCATATGCATGCTAGGTGCTCGATAAAATGCCACAATGAGTTTTTTATATAGTTTTTGCAATTCTTTTTAGATGATCACATTCACAACATGTTATACATCATTTGTGCATCATTCATTCATTGTTTACACTAAATTAAGGTCACTGCAGGTACCACTGCATTGAACATCATTGCACTCCATTGCACCTCATTGCAAGGTCACTGCAGGTACCACTGCACCTGATTTCAGCTTCACTGTACCTACTTCATCACATCTTTTCATGACCTTAATGAACTCCAAATGTGCTGGGTTTTTGATATGTTGTAGACCAAGTTAGGTACTTTAATATGCCTCGGACATGTCTCGGGAAATTTTCACGTTTTCAAGGCGATGTTAAGGGCTAAAAATCAGTGGTAGACCATTTTTCAAAACTTTGAAAATTTTTCCAAGTCCTTGTTTGGATGTGTTGCTGATGTGATCCAGGACCCTCGACAATCGGAGTCATAGCAGGCTTGACGGGAAAATTTAAATATTCAAGCCAAAATACGAATCAAGCAGGTTCGACGAGCTTTGAAGATCAAACCGTGTCGAAAAGAATCGAAAATTATGCAGAAGAGCTTTCACGGCCGTAACCAACATATGTCACGGCCGTAACCTCCCCTCGAGATAAAATGCAGAATTTCAAGATTTTCGATTTACGGCCGTAAATAAGGGATCACGACCGTAACCTTAAACAGAAACACACTTACGGCCGTAAGTGTCATCTTTACGGCCGTAAGTGCTTAACGGATCAGATTTTTCCAGATTTCGCATTATTTTATTTCCTTATTAGTTTTAGTTATTTTAGTCTAATTAGAATTCTATTTTGAGTAGATTAGCGACTAGGGTTTTATTTTGCTTATTTATACGCTTTTTCCATTCATTGTAATTAAGACTTTGATGATTGAATAAAAATAGATTGAATGTTTTTCAATTGTTTAATGTGTGGATTCACATTACAAACCCAAACTTATCAAGATTAATTATCTTGTGGCGTTCATCCAGAACTTATCAAATATTCGCGAGAGTATTTGTGGCGTTGAAAATCAGAGACTTATCAAGGAGATTGGGCAAATCCTTGTGGCATTTCGAAAGTCGTGGTTCTTTATTCCGCATCGTCGAGTCATCGCGTCGTGAATATCGGGTCATGATTCATCCGTCCAACCGCAACCTGAGTTCGGAACTTTCCGGCGTTTATTCCGCGCTTCGAATCTAATCATCTGGTATCAGAGCTGGACTCTGAATTCAGGTTTTTTATTCTATCCAGTTTAATTCTTATGTTTATCATCGAGTCTGTCATAAGAATTATCCATATCTTGTTGTTGAGTCTTTCTTTTCTTGAGTATTCTTCGTGCCAGTAAATTTTTTCTTTGTTTGATCCATATAAAAATTCAAAAGTGTTTGTTTTCCTTAATTCTTATCCGAATTAAGTTCCGTTTGTTCTGTCGTGTTCGTTGTCGAATTTTCGGATTTATAAAAAAAAATTATTTTATTATTTTATTTATTCCAAAAATTCATCCTAAAATTCAAAAAAAAAAAAAAAAAAAAGAGTCCATTCAAGAACCACTTCCTTGAATTTCTTGATCCTTTGTTTTCATTATTCTTTTTCTGTGTCCTTCCACATAAATTTCAAAATGTCCAATTCCCATGAAAACGCCAAAGATCGTATGTGGAGATTTTTGAATGAAGCTTTGATGAGGTTGGATAAACTAGATGAAAGGGAAGATTATAGGCGTGATCCTAAACCTAGGGATGGAATCGGGGTTAAGAGAGGAGATGAGATTGATTCAAAAGCAATTTTGAAAATTCAAAAAGAAATTTATGAGGAAAGATTGAGGTGTGAATGGGAGGTAGAAAGAAAATATTTGGCTAAATTGCGAAAGAAGGAGGAGAAACGAAAGGCGGTGATTAAATGGCTAGAGGAGAGTGAAATACATGTTATAGTTGAGCCTCGGGATATGAATGTTGAAAAGAAGGAGGGAGGCTTGAAACATGAATTAGAAGTAGTTGAAGAGACCCCGAACTTTGTGGTAGGAGTTGAAAACGTGGAGTTATGTGAACAAACTCCAAAATATGATGAGGAATTAGAAGTTGGGGTAGAAGTTCAAATTTTGAGCTTTGAATTGGAAGATCCACATTTTGGTAGTGATGGGGTAGTACATGAACATGGTGATTCAAATGTGGATGTCGGAGATGTGGTTGAGTTTGAAGATAAAAAAATTGAACAAGAAATTGCAAAGGAGGAAAGAGGCGAAGAGAAGAGCCTCGTGGTTCAAAAAATGGAGTTGGTGGTGGTTTGTCATGAATACAAGGATCCATACCTTGTACCTCATGAAGCTAACATGTCCCTCCCCATTTTGTTTAAATCCTTTTTGTAGGTTAATTATGTTTGGAAGCATCAACAACACCGCAAATGGCAAAGGAAGTTCAAGCTCCATCTCTTCCATGTTTGCCAATCAAAGGATTCCAATTTATTGAACTCATGGCATGGAAGTAGAAATTTTCCGTTTGATCCAGGAGGTGAAGTGAAACAACAGGAACAAAGCTATGATTCGGGACGAATCATCCTAAAGAAGGAGGATATGATGTGATCCAGGACCCTCGACAATCGGAGTCATAGCAGGCTTGACGGGAAAATTTAAATATTCAAGCCAAAATAAGAATTCAGCAGGTTCGACGAGCTTTGAAGATCAAACCGTGTCGAAAAGAATCGAAAATTATACAGAAGAGCTTTCACGGCCGTAACCAACATATGTCACGGCCGTAACCTCCCCTCAAGATAAAATGCAGAATTTCAAGATTTTCGATTTACGGCCGTAAATAAGGGATCACGGCCGTAACCTTAAACAGAAACACACTTACGGCCGTAAGTGTCATCTTTACGGCCGTAACTGCTTAACGGATCAGATTTTTCCACATTTCGCATTATTTTATTTCCTTATCAGTTTTAGTTATTTTAGTCTAATTAGAATTCTATTTTGAGTAGATTAGCGACTAGGATTTTATTTTGCTTATTTATACGCTTTTTTCATTCATTGTAATTAAGACTTTGATGATTGAATAAAAATATTTTGTAAGGATGGTTAGATTTTCATGCTTTAATGCGCACATCCATTCTCACAAGCAGAAGGTCAGTGGATCATCTTTCCATTTAGTCTTTCCTTGTAATTAATTTATTTCTTATCATTCTATTGCTATTGTTAATTTGGTCCATGTCTATTCTAAACAGAAGTCAGTTCATCCATCTGCTGCAGCCATGCAGAAGACAGTTGAAGACATTTCTCAAAATCAGTCATCGACAAGTTCATCTCGTTCAGCAATGAAATACCCATCATATTTGAAGGAAGAGGTGGACACACTCATTAGTGCTGCTGATCGTGCTACAGATTCCTCTCCTACTGAGCTTGAGTGCAGATCTGAGGAAATAGAGAATAAATCTAATACCCACTGTGATATTACAGTTCAGACCACTTCCCAGTCCCAAATTAAAAAGAGCCGGTCTTTGGGAAGTGGATTGGACTGGAAAGGAAGAATATCTGGCGATGATGACTTGGTGGATGAGATGGAGCAAAGATTTTCCCCCCCTCGTTTCAAGTGGTCATGAACTGAGCAAAAGCACTGGAAATGCTAGTGTAAGAGTTTCTTATGGTAAGAAACGTTTATTTATTCAATGATCTTGTGTAATTCTTATTTATGACTAACTTCATATAAGTCTATTTGAAAACAAGTTTAATTTGAATTCAAGATTTTTGTTAGTTATTATTAATTAGTTTTCAATTTGATTTGGGTTTAGATAGAGTTTATTGTTGAATTTGTGATGTTGAGGAGTTAGGGATTGATGTTGGAAGTTTTTTGAGGTGTTGGTTTGATTTTTAAATTATTATGTTGTTTATGATGTTTTTCTACAGGTTGATTAAGTCCAATTTATAGGGGAGGTTTTGTCGAAATTTCTATAGAATTTTTTACAATAAAAGGGAAGGAAAGAGAAGTTAACACGTCTAAGTTTAGATTTTACACTTTAGGTGGAAGCTCATTTTCCTTGGTGGTAGATCAAGCATCTAGCCGACATCTGTCATCGATGCACTTCACGTCTCTGGTCTAGTAGATTGATTTAGGACAAGTCATATCAATTTTTATGAAATCACATTTGAAAGATATAAATGTATTTTGCTTTTAACTCTATTTTTTATTTTTTATACCATTTATTAAGTAAAGCGTGACATTCACTTATAACTTTGCTCAAATTTGTTATAGGTGTAACTTTGAAGATGGACCGAATTTTCAATCTAAAGGTGCGGTTATATTGCGGGATGAAGTTGATATTCCCGTAGTAAAATATTTCTTTTGTCAAATGATGATGTTCTTTTGCGAATTTGTTAAACATTATCAACACTTTCTTTCGTGGATTTGTTATTGTGGATTGTGGATTTATTGGACATTATCAAGACTTTATTTTGTATGGGTTTGAAATTCATAATGTATTTACTTTTATTTTTTATTTAATGTACCATTTTAATGAAGTAATTAGAAAAATTTGAATTTTATAAATAATTTGTTCAATAATATTTAAGAAAAAAAGAAATATATATATATATATATATATATATATATATATATATATATATATATATATATATATAGCAGCGTTCAAAAAATGTTGCAAAAGGGTCTACGCAAACACTCAATAAATGTTGCAAAAGGTTGGTTAAAAGTTTTTGCAACACTTAATAAACGTTGCAAAAGAGTCTACGGCAACACTTAATAAACGTTGCAAAAGGGTCTACCGCAACACTTAATAAATGTTGCAAAATGTTTATTTCAATCTTTTGCAACGTTCAAAAAACGTTGAAATTTTTTATTTCTCTACGGCAAAACTGCGATTTACAACACTTGTCAGACGTTGCAAAAATCTTTTGACAATATTTTTTGAGTGTTGCAAAAGACTATTTTTGTTGTAGTGTGGGGGCCACATTGTCATCAACATTGTGAATGAGATTGTGAAAATAAATTTTTCTTCTAAAATTAGGGAAGGTGAACTCTCAAAGAAATATGAATTCTTTGAGCCCTGCAATGGAGACAAATCTAACACCCCCATTCCATAGAATAACATAATTGAAGATCCTGGAAAATCCCCCTATGCTGGACATCATCTTGGAAATCAATAATTTCTTGTCTGATGATCAATTAGATGGTATGATAAAAATCTATTAGATTTGAATCTCTTACATCTCAATAATTATTGACATTTGGTTTTGCAGAGGCAAAGGAATACATTGATTTCTTTGGCTTGTAGGGTATACCAGAACAAAAAAATCAACCATTTGACATGTTAAAGGAAGATTAAGACGCTTATGACATGATTGAAGAAGACAAAACCTTTGTTCACGAGGAAACCTTTCAAATTTTGCTGAAATTGTCAAAGATGATTGCTTTAATAATCGTGTAACATCCTCTGAAATTAGTATTTCGATTTCTTTTGATGGTGAAAAGAGCACTAGGACCATCTGTGATGGCGAAGACTCCTTTAAGAATGCTAATATGCATTGCAAGATTGCTGATTCTCCTGCAATATCCTTTCTATCCATGTTTGGATATTGTACTGAAATAAACAGCAATGCAAGTAGCTCACGTTCAATGGAAGCAAGACTGTTTAGATCAAATAGTATTCATAAATCCTTAGGTGAGTACCTTATATTTATGTTTATATCCATAAAAATATATAATGTATGTTTTGATTTGAAGGTTCAATTTCGTACCAAAAAAAAAAAATAGAAAGCAAATGTTCATTTTCAACTCATTTTTGCTTTTACATATTAGCTTGATGTGCTTTAATAAAACTAGTATTTTCCCCCGTGCGATGCACGGGAATATGTTTATGATAATGATTTCGATCAAGATTTATGAAAATATGTTAATTATACAATCATATCAAATAAAATCATAGTACAATGACATTTTAATGCAAAATATTATCGAATTCAAAACTTTAAAAAAGACAAAACTAATCAAATTAGGAAATGCAACACGTACAAAACTAAGCAAAATGAGTAAATGTTGTTTTATTTGTAAAATAACCTCTTTTTTTTTAAAGATTTTTTTTGATTTTTGAAATAATTATTAATTTTTTAATTAAAATCGATTCGACCCGATCCAACCTTCTGATCATTGACTTATTGCCTTTTTTGAGTCGAACTGATTTCAAGTTTTCTTAATACTGAGTATAATATAACTTAAATGACATAATTTAAAATGAATAAGTTGTTGAGGAAAATTAAATAATATAAAATAAACTTTTACATTTGATCTTTGGGATTTATTACGGACAAAGTGTTTATAGTTTAGCTCTCACTTGTTATCTTGTATTAAACTTTTCGTTGAGATCTTCAATTTGACACCTATATTACAGATTTTTCAACTTTAAAATAATACAATAATTATCAAAAGAATAATAATTATTACAAAAAATATTTTATTGATGGCATTATAGAATTTAAATGACATAATTTAAAATGATTGAGATATTGAGAAAAAAGTAAAAAAATTTTATGCTTGATATTTGAGGCGATTATACGGACAATATTTTTTTCGATTTGCTCTCACTTATTATTTTGTATTAAACTTTTCGTTGAGATCTTTTAATTTGACACTATATTACATATTTTTCGATTTTAAAATAATACAAAAATTATAAAAAGAATAATAATTGATACAAAAATAGTTTATAGACAGTATTATAAAACTTATGTAATATAATTTTAAATGAATGAGATGTTGATGAAAAGTAAAAGATATAAATAACTTTTACATTTGAACTTTCAGACAATTTTACGGACAATATGTTTTGCTTTCACTTGTTAGCCTGTATTAAACTTCTCTTGATATCTTCGATTTGATACCCTATTACATATTTTTCGAATTCAATATAATAATACAGTAATAACTATTACAAAAACAAAAAAAAATAGTTTATTACATTTTTTTGGCAAAGATTTCCATATTTAGAAAGTGATTTTGGGCGGAAAATGATGTGCATTTTATTTTTGGAATGTATTTATAAAAGATAGATAACTATTTTAAAAAATATAATTTATTATTATTATTATTATTATTGTTGTTGTTGTTGTTGTTGTCGTCGTCGTCGTCGTCATTGTTGTTATTATTGTATTTGTGCCCAATCTCCTTGATAAGTCTCTGATTTTCAACGCCACAAATACTCTCGCGAATATTTGATAAGTTCTGGATGAACGCCACAAGATAATCAATCTTGATAAGTTTGGATTTGTAATGTGAATCCACACATTAAACAATTGAAAAACATTCAATCTATTTTTATTCAATCATCAAAGTCTTAATTACAATGAATGGAAAAAGCGTATAAATAAGCAAAATAAAACGCTAGTCGCTAATCTACTCAAAATAGAATTCTAATTAGACTAAAATAACTAAAACTGATAAGGAAATAAAATAATGCGAAATCTGGAAAAATCTGATCCGTTAAGCAGTTACGGCCGTAAAGATGACACTTACGGCCGTAAGTGTGTTTCTGTTTAAGGTTACGGCCGTGATCCCTTATTTACGGCCGTAAATCGAAAATCTTGAAATTCTGCATTTTATCTCGAGGGGAGGTTACGGCCGTGACATGTGTTGGTTACGGCCGTGAAAGCTCTTCTGCATAATTTTCGATTCTTTTCGACACGGTTTGATCTTCAAAGCTCGTCGAACCTGCTGAATTCTTATTTTGGCTTGAATATTTAAATTTTCCCGTCAAGCCTGCTATGACTCCGATTGTCGAGGGTCCTGGATCACATCATACCCTCCTTCTTTAGGATGATTCGTCCCGAATCATAGCTTTGTTTCTGTTGTTTCACTTCACCTCCTGGATCAAACGGAAAATTTCTACTTCCATGCCATGAGTTCAATAAATTGGAATCCTTTGATTGGCAAACATGGAAGAGATGGAGCTTGAACTTCCTTTGCCATTTGCGGTGTGGTTGATGCTTCCAAACATAATTAACCTGGAAAAAGGATTTAAACAAAATGGGGAGGGACATGTTAGCTTCATGAGGTACAAGGTATGGATCCTTGTATTCATGACAAGCCACCACCAACTCCACTTCTTGAACCACGAGGCTCTTCTCTTCCCCTCTTTCCTCCTTTGCAATTTCTTGTTCAATTTTTTTTATCTTCAAACTCAACCACATCTCCGACCTCCACATTTGAATCACCATGTTCATGTACTACCCCATCACTACCAAAATGTGGATCTTCCAATTCAAAGCTCAAAATTTGAACTTCTACCCCAACTTCTAATTCCTCATCATATTTTGGAGTTTGTTCACAAAACTCCACGTTTTCAACTCCTACCACAAAGTTCGGGGTCTCTTCAACTACTTCTAATTCATGTTTCAAGCCTCCCTCCTTCTTTTCAACATTCATATCCCGAGGCTCAACTATAACATGTATTTCACTCTCCTCTAGCCATTTAATCACTGCCTTTCGTTTCTCCTCCTTCTTTCGTAATTTAGCCAAATATTTTTGTAACACCCCAAGTTCAAGAGTCTAAACCTAGGCGTGTTAACTTCCATTCACATTAAATGCGGAATTTAAATCGTTTACACAATTAAAATATTCAATTAACTATTATAAATTTTACAGAAATTTCGACAGAGTCTCCTCTATAAATTGGACATAGCCAACCTGTAGAGGGACACCAAAACCATTTTAAAAGATTTAAAGCAGCAATCACATCTCAACCACATTCATCATTTCCAAAAACAATTCATTCAATCCCCAAACTCCTCAAGTATAAGATTTTCCAAAAATATCAAACGACATTGACAAATAAATTAAGAGGAAATTTAACCTCAAATGCGTCACCCATACTTAATCAAAATTAACTTCAACCAACCCATTATCAATACTAATGAATGAAGGAAATAATTTAAACGATAACTTGAATAATTTTAACTTTATTAGTTAAGGCGGCGATGGGTACTGTCGGAGTCAGCCGCCAAGTGTTCTCCTCGAATCATCTAACTTTCATCACCTGAAATATGGGGAGGGATTGGGGTGAGCTAAAGCTCAGTAAGTAAACTTTATGCATGAATGCATGCTTATGACATGAATGCTTTAAAAATTCCATATATGTATCCCCATTTACTTTACTTTCCAGAAAATTCAAACTTTTCAAACTTTCACTTAACATTTCAAAAATTTCACTTCATTTCCATTGTGAGCTCACTTGATGTAACTTCTAGTCAATCAGATAACAGTGGGCCATTCTTATTTGGAACCAGATTAACATGCGCATTTCCACCGCAAAGCGGTTTAACATTCACTTTCCCACCGCAAAGCGGTTCATTCATTCATTCCACCGCAAAGCGGCTCATTACATTCATTCCACCGCAAAGCGGCTCATTACATTCGGGTACGCCGGTCCCCCGCGACCCATTTCCCACTTGGATCTTTCATGACATAGAAGTACATCCATTCTTTCAAAAACTTGGGATACATAATTTTTGACAAAAATTGCACTTTGACACATTCCTTTCATTAAAACATTTGACTTTCTCATTTCGATGCCAATGCATGCTTAATGATGCAATGACATGATAATGTGCATGTTTGAACATTTCCTTAAATACACATACTTGCATATGGCAATTCATGTACATCAAAATTAAGTAATTAACACGAAATCACTTACGCACATTAATTTCACATTAACTTTCTACTTTCATGAAAATAGGGGAAGTTTACTTACTTGACGTCCTTAGCATTTACCGTTATCTGAATTTGTAAGTGGAGGAGCTTCGACTGCCCGTAACGTCAATGTACTAAAATCCTAGTTGTATCGATTCATTCAATAAAATATACTTTTAGTTAAAAATCACCTTTTAAACTCTAAGCAAGGTTAAAACTTCTATTTCATTCACAATTTAATCCCAAACGTGACCTTACGCTAGGTCCAACACACAACACCATATTCGAAAATAAGAAGTCAATTTCAATGTACTCTAGGAAGCTTTTCTTATCTATTAATTTAAACTCAAAGTAAGAATTATAGAACCTAACTTTACCAAATTATTCAATTAATATTCTAAATATCAATAAATTTGAAGATCTCAAATTAACTCAACATTCAAAAACTTCAATTAAACTAACTCAAATCAATTATCAGTTACACTAATTAGAACTAAATTTCCTAAATTCGAAAATACATTACAATTTCCAATTTAGTTATAAATTCAACAAAACCAATTAATTCAATGAATCCATAAAATCTGAAATTATACAATATGACATTACATATCTCAAATTTTCAAATAAAAATTCAAAATTCAAGAAAATATAATTAAGCCTCAAATCTGAAATTTCTTCATATACTATGCAAGACCCATATTCATATATACATATATACATCAATACTCACACACATAAACATCACCAAATCCTTAATTGATGGTAATTTTCGAAAATCAACAAGAACTGTAAATCTGAAAATTGTGAGGAATTACATGTACACTAACTTTAATTCCTATATACACCAATATATGCATAAAATTCAACATATAAAATTGTGTGTGGGTGTGTGTGTGTGTGAAAACCGTGTATGCGGTTTCGTGTGTGTGTGTAAAAACCATGCAGCGGTTTCGTGTGTGAGGGGCGAAAAAAGGGCTACCGTGAGTGGCGATGGTGCGCCGGCGAGTTGGCCGGTGGTGCGCCGACGGGAAATTGAGGGAGATGCCGAGAGAGAGACGGAGGCAGAGAGAGCGAGAGGCGAGGCAGCGGGTGTGAGGGATTAATTAGGTTAGGTTAAGTTTTAAATCTTTTGGAATTTGCAACTCAGTCCCTCAAATCTCCTCTTTTGTTTAAGTAAGTCTATAAGTTCTATTTACCCTCGATTGACACTACACTTTTCCCCCAAATTTCAAATTGGCATAATAAAATAGAAATAACATGCTTAGGCAATAAAACAATTAATTACATAGAATTGCACGTAAATAATTTAAATAACTAATTTATAATCTTTCAAATTGGTACGTTGATCGAGACGGCGTCCAAGTCCTTCCACTGCAAAATAAATCCAATTATAGACATTAAAGATCATAAATTATAATTTATAATAACATTCATCACAATATTACGTGAAATTTAAAAAATTGCACGAGAAATGAAAAGCGGTCTTACAATTTTCTTTCTGCCTCCCGTTCACACCTCAATCTTTCCTCATAAATTTCTTTTTGAATTTTCAAAATTGCTTTTGGATCAATCTCAGCTCCTCTCTTAACCCCGATTCCATCCCTAGGTTTAGGATCACGCCTATAATCACTATGATTTGCTTGAGATCGCTCATTTTTCAATTTCTCTTCTCTTTCATCTAGTTTATCCAACCTCATCAAAGTTTCATTCAAAAATCTCCACATACGATCTTTGGCGTTTTCATGGGAATTGGACATTGTGAAATTTATGTGGAAGGACACAGAAAAAGAATAATGAAAATAAAGGATCAAGAAAGTGGTTCTTGAATGGACTCTTTTTTTTTTTTTTTTTTTTTGAATTTTAGGATGAATTTTCGGAATAAATAAAATAATAAAATAATTTTTTTCTTTATAAATCCGAAAATTCTACAACGAACACGACAGAACAAACAGAACTTAATTCCGATAAGAATTAAGCAAAACAAACACTTTTGAATTTTGTTGGATTTTTATATGGATCAAACAAAGAAAAAATTTACTGGCACGAAGAATACTCAAGAAAAGAAAGACTCAACAACAAGATATGGATAATTCTTATGACAGACTCGATGATAAACATAAGAATTAAACTTGATAGAATAAAAAGCCTGAATTCAGAGTCCAGCTCTGATACCAGATGATGAGATTCTAAGCGCGGAATAAACGCCGGAAAGTTCCGAACTCAGGTTGCGGTTGGACGGATGAATCATGACCCGATATTCACGACGCGATGGCTCGACGATGCGGAATAAAGAACCATGACTTTCGAAATGCCACAAGGATTTGCCCAATCTCCTTGATAAGTCTCTGATTTTCAACGCCACAAATACTCTCGCGAATATTTGATAAGTTCTGGATGAACGCTACAAGATAATCAATCTTGATAAGTTTGGGTTTGTAATGTGAATCCACACATTAAACAATTGAAAAACATTCAATCTATTTTTATTCAATCATCAAAGTCTTAATTACAATGAATGGGAAAAGCGTATAAATAAGCAAAATAAAACCCTAGTCGCTAATCTACTCAAAATAGAATTCTAATTAGACTAAAATAACTAAAACTGATAAGGAAATAAAATAATGCGAAATCTGGAAAAATCTGATCCGTTAAGCAGTTACGGCCGTAAAGATGACACTTACGGCCGTAAGTGTGTTTCTGTTTAAGGTTACGGCCGTGATCCCTTATTTACGGCCGTAAATCGAAAATCTTGAAATTCTGCATTTTATCTTGAGGGGAGGTTACGGCCGTGACATATGTTGGTTACAGCCGTGAAAGCTCTTCTGCATAATTTTCGATTCTTTTCGACACAGTTTGATCTTCAAAGCTCGTCGAACCTGCTGAATTCTTATTTTGGCTTGAATATTTAAATTTTCCCGTTAAGCCTGCTATGACTCCGATTGTCGAGGGTCCTGGATCACATCAGTTGTATTGATTTGTTTTAGTTCCTACATGATATTTATACTTCTAATGACAATTATTTCTTGTTTGCAAGAAACATATCATTGTAGGACACCTTGAGCCAAACTTGGAAAGGAAAGAAAATAGTCATTTCATCCAACCAAACATTCAAGTCAAAGTTTCAAAGTGGAGACACCAAGTACCTAAACCCTCTTTGTTATTTTGTATTTATTTTATTTATTTGCTTTGAATATATTGAGGACAATGCATAATTCTAGTTCGTGGGTGGAAATCTCATTCATGTGTTTTTATTTAAACATTTATTCGATTTTGGGTAGAAAATTCATAAAAATTCAAAATTTTGAAAAATCATTAAAAAAATGGAAAATTTTGAAAAATTTTGTTGATTTATTTATTGCTTATGACATGATTTGAATTGACTTTTGTACTTTAGATAGAAAATTGGACAACATGCGAACTTGATTATTATTAAACATTCATCCATGTAAGACTTTATTAGAACTTGAGCACATAGTCATTGTCAAAAATTGCTTGTGTAGGAGATGCTTGATACATATGGGGTAAACTTGTGTAATTTGAACATAGAATTAACTGAAAAATTCCAAACCTTAAGAATTTAGATCCCAACCTGAAATTTAGAACTAAACCAAGCAGCAGTTTGGGGGTGGAAAATGTAGTATCAATAGGTATTAATGGATTAAGGGTCTGAAGTTCTCGATTTTGCATATTTGGTGTAAGGAGTTTTAATCAACATGTATAAACCATAACCAGCATAAAAACAGAAAAATGCTGAAGGTCTTACTCTACTCTTCAAATGCCTTTTTTTACTCGAGCAAGTAAGTCTGAGAGGTTCTCTGAACCTGATACCCTAAACTCAACTAAGTTGGGAGCTATCGACATAAAGCTCGCAATAGGGGTCAATTAGAAAGCATGTAAGGAGAGTGAACTTACACATAAGACGCTAAAACATCTTTGACTTTTCTGTTAAGCCTTTATGACTCGAGTAATTAAGTTCGAGGGGTTCTTTGAACCTGGTGCCCTAAAGTCATCTGGCTTGGGAGTCACCTACCAAAAGCTAGCTACAAGGTTCATATAGAAAGTAAGTATGAAAAGTCTTGCACAAAGATGGTAAAAGACATGTACATAAAAAGAAAAAAGTCTTCCAAATAAAAAGAAAAATTGAATGAAATGAATGGTATAAACCTTGTTGATTTCTAATGCTGGAGTGTGAGATTGGGGATGGATTACTTTTAATGTGTTGTGCATACTTGTCAAATCCTAACAGCCTTGTATGAAAAAAATGCAATAAATACATGTTTAGAGACCACAAAAATAGAAAAGACCTCAGGATATGAGTGAAAAGTAGTAAGGTTGTGATCATTCATGAGAGTACAAGGTAAATCAAAAGAAAATCATTGTTAATCTCATGGGATTTAGGCTTATTTTTGCATAACCCACCAAACATTGTCAAGTATAATTTTACGTGAGTTTGCATTTGACTTTCGGCTATTCACACATACACAATGAAATTAAGCATCGGATGAATGAAAATATTTTTAGAATCATTTAAAAATGACCACCTAAGCTTTAATACCAATTGTTAGCCTAAGAGTAACTAATCAAGAGAATGTGAATTGGTTTATAAAACTTTTTCGATAAGTAATCTCAAACTTAGAAACCAATAAATGTAAATATGAACACTTAGTGTAACAAGAGATGTAAATTAACTTAGCTATCAATGTAGATGTTATAAAGACGCAAACATAATTAATAAAGATAACATTGCTTATTATCATTAAAAAATAAAGTAAAAGTGAACCATAGGTCAACAATCATTGTTGCTCACTCGGGTCGATCACTGGTTACTCTTTTTTAGGCTCGGTGAAACAGCCACGAGCCACACCAAAACCCAAATGGAAGAAGCATTGAAATTTGAGGAAGTTGCATTAAATGTTCCCGATTTATCCATAGACTATTTTATTTCTCCGGCTAAACTAAAATATGATTCTATAGGTGAAGCATGCGAGCTTCCTCAAGGAGAGAGGGTAAATACTACAGTAACAGCCTTAGTTGCAGCTGCTTACCGAGCCAAGGTTGCTGCATTGGGAGAATCTCAAGATGGCAATGTGAACATCATGCTGAAGATGAATATTAGATGAAAGAGATGTGGTAGGTCGTTCCTTTTTCAATTTACATTTTAGTTTCTCTACGGGGGTGTAAGCGGTCCGATTTTACCAGTTTTTGACATATTTTGAAACCAAACCGTTTAAATCGGTTTGAGAAAAACTCAAACCTAAACCAAACCATTTAAAACAATTTGAGAAAAACTCAAACCTAAAACTAACGGTTTGGTCCGGTTTTAAACTGCCATTTCATCATATATGCTTTCCGTATCTACTTTTATGCCATTAGTTTATTGATTTTGATATATTTATATACTTTATTGACAATAAGGCTGTGTTCGGCCGCCATGAATTAATTAGGAAGAGGACAAAACTGACCATAAAATTAATTTACACAATTTCTCATCCCACTTTTTAATCAATCACATTTTCTCTGTTCAATTTTTAACCCTGCATCTTACCTAAAAAACACAAATAAATCAAACAAATAATTTACATTCCATTTATAAATACTAACTAAATTAAAACGAAATTACGGTAAAATTATAACATAGTTATTTTGTCGATCTTTTTAAACTATGATGTTACAAATAAAAGTCACGACAACGTTACAATACAAGTATATAAGGCCAAAAAATAACATAATGCCTAATAAAACCTCCGTGATCATCATATCTAGAAAAAAAAGAGGTTTATTGATTAGACAGAGAGTATAACCCGTCACAATAAAAAAAATATTTATTCATTAGATAGAGAGTAAATAATCAATATAACAATTACATAAATTTATCGTTGTCTATTGTTACTAACTCAAACCATTCATCGAATATGTTTAAATAGAGATTATTGAATTTATTTAAATTTTAAAGTATGGTAATTGTCTTGTTGGGTAATAAATGTAATATAAATTAACAAAATACCCATATAACTATTGAATTTGATATATTGGCCGAAATTTCGGAAATTTTTCATTTTTTATTTTTATATATTTTTTCGTCGGTCCGATTTGGTTTCAAACCGCAATTAAAAATTTCAAATCTAAACAAATCATTCTTGACCGGTTTGGTTCGGTTCAAAACCATTTCGTTAACGGGTCTGGTGACACCAATTTGACAGTTTCTAAAATGTGATTTCGGTTCGATTTTTGTATTTAATTGTTTTTGCTTACAGCCTTATTTCTCGGTACAAACAAACTGGGGAAAATGCTAGAAATTCAGTCGATTGAGGAATTTTACATTTTGATTAGTTAATAACGAAGGTGAACTTTGAAAATCTGTATTTTTTTAATACTATTCAGTAGGGTGAACAAATGAACTTCTAAACCACAAAACCAAACATAACTAATGGTTTGATTTGGTTCGATTTCAAATGTGAAATGTTTGTTTTGGTTTGGAAAAATTTTAAATCACTTTAAATTGTTTGATTTATGTTTCAATTGTCAAAATTCGATTTCAAACCACCAACCGGCTAAATTTTAAAAAATTAAAAAAAATGAAAAAATAAAGGAAAAAGTTCAATTAAAAAAAATGTAGCACACTTTATTCTTAAAAAATCAAAATTAAGGAGTCAAAGATTAATTTGTTCAAATCCACATATATTTGGAAAAAATTCTTGCTCCTCCATTTCATATTCATCATTCAAGACATTTTCGTAAATAATTTTTTTAAGGTAAGAACTAACTACAGTTTATTTTAAGAAAATTTTAAATATTTGCTTCTATATAATTAACTTATTTATCAACATGAATTGATTCATAACAAGGCACTCAATTAGAAGTTGGATACTATTATTGAACTAGTCTTGACTCAGACTTTTAGACGAATAAGTGTCTTGAGCTCATTTGAAATTTATTAATTTATTTTTTGGTAAACCATACCAAATCACAAAAAATGATTTGATTTTGTTTGGTTTGAAAAAACCTCAAGTCATTTTAAATTGTTTGGTTTGAAATCTTGATAAAAACTGCCCAAACAGAATCGTATTCACCCCTAATATTGAGGTTCTACATTCCTTTCTCATTATATAATTTTGAATAACTCCACTTTAATTTTTTTCCTTTTAAGTTTGATTACTTGCGGAAATAGAGCTCCATAAATTTGGAGTTAGTTTCTATTTTGATTGTATTTTATTGGCATCAAATACTAGTAAATTTCTTTAAATTCAAATATTAACATATATTTTTTGGCTGTGACAGATGTAGATGCTAATAGCATGAAAATTGCAAGGATATTGGAGGAAAGAGAGTTGTCATTGAGCCATGACAAGATGTGTGCTGACCTTGATAATTGTATTATAGGGGAGCGTAGTTTTCTTCTTGAACAGAATTCCGTAAATTATTTTAAAATCAACAATGCTACATAATCCCATCCATAATGTGGATGACAATCCCTTCACATTGCAGTGACACTACTACAAAAATGGACTTTTGCAACATTTAAATGACAACATTTTCTAATTGAATGTTGCTAAAAGTGGTTTACCGCAATATTTTTTAATTGAATGTTGCATTTGATATGAATATTTGAAATTTATCCCTTTTTACAATATTTAAAAATCGTTACGATAAGTTGAAATTTTTGCAACACTCAAATTAAGTTTTTACAACGTTACAATAGGCTAGATAGCCTATTGCAACTTTTTTAAACGTTACAATAGATAATTTATTGTAACGTTTATAGCCACTAAGGATCGATGATCCAGCCCATTTAAACCCATCCATGACAGGTGACCAGCTCAGCCCATTTACAAGTGAAGCAGCCCAACACAGCGTCCATTTCTTCCTCTCCGCTGTCATTTTGGTTCATTTCGTCCGCCCATTTCCCCAACCCTGCAACCCACTTGCGCCGTTCACCCCTCCTTCGACCTTCAGCTCTCCGCCACCGCCGCATCGCCCCTCTGGCTTCCAAGTTCCAACAATCAGCCTGCAGCAGCGCACCAGCAGGCTGTAGGCAGCAGCAGCGCAGCTCAGCTCCACCGCTCGTCGCCGGGTCACCTCGCCAGCTCGCCTCGTCCTCCCCTTGCAGCGGTGGCGCCGGACCTGAAGTTCTTCACTTCTTTAGACTTAAGGTTAAGTTCTTCACTTCTTCTTCATTTCTTCTCTTCTTTCTTCACTTCTTCTTCATTTCTTCTCTTCTTTCTTCACTTCTTCCAGTTCTTCACTTCTTCTACTGACTACTCTTGAGCTAAACTAGTTAACTAGCTTAATTTCTTCTGACTTTTGCTGTTGCTGAACTCACTGCTTCAATATTATAAATAATTTGTAATTGTAAGTTCAATGTTATGTTAATATCAATTTGCAAATTGAAATTGCAGGCAGCAGGAACTGGAGGAGGACCAGAAAGAATTAGAAAGGTTAGTGCCTATATCCATAACCATAAGCCATTTGATTTAATTTTATTTCATGAGTCTGTGAATGTAAGAATGTTATTGTTAGATATAATCATATAAGATAATGTTATTGGAATTTAATTTGATATTGATTATTTGTGATTTTGAATTTTTGATTTGAGATTTGAGAATGTGATATTTAGATAATCAGATTTTTAATTTGAGAATGTGATATTGATTTTTAATTTTTGAATTGAGAATGTGATATTAGAATAATAGAATGTGATTTTTAGTTTCAGTATTGATTAACTTCGTTGCAAAATGGAATAACACCAATTGGGCAAGAAACCAGAACTATTGATATCCTCATTTTTTTCAAAAAGAAGGATCATCAACCTAGACTGCCTAGTCGTGACAACACTTCGGGTCAATAGCAGCTGTTTTGGAAACTAGAATCTCTGAATAGAAATTGGGCATTCCATTTGTGTAATGTAATATAATATTTTCAAGCATCCACTCTCCTTTCTGGATAGAGGAGAGAAGTCCAAATCTTGATTGTCATTTGTCAGAAACTTAAAATCTTAGTGTTATACTTTAAAAGGTTGTGTACATGATGGAATTTTTTGAACAATCAATAAATAAGGGAATTTGTGATAAAGTAATTAATAGTTGATCTACTTTTCCAAGTATCAATAGCTTGATGGCAAAGATGCACAATTTACATTTTAGATGAAGAGAATTTTTTGCTAGAAATAAAATCTCTAGTTTTTCCTGTCCATTGATCTAGTCTCCTTGGTTTGTTATCCTTATAGGCAGTTTTCTCTTTTATGCTTAATTGGGCTCGGGCTCTTATCTTCACAGAAATTTTTCTTTCAGTCTGGCAGCCTCAGCAAGGTCGAAGTTTTCTCGCACCTCTAAGCAGGTGTGGGGCAATAAGTGGAGGGTAATATTATTATGTGTTTCGAGGAGATCAAGATCATCACTCATTTGGAGATTGTGCCGTGTTTTGGAGGGTTTATCGCTTGACTATGGCTAAGGAATACCTTGATTAAGTCTACGTAATCGTGGTTGCTGCACGTGATTTCATTTTTAAAGATACCGAATCTATTTTAATCAATATTTCAATTCCAAGGTCCTTGGATAGTACAGTTGGTAGATCTGATGTGAGTTGTTAGTAGTTTTTTTGTAAGGATGGTTAGATTTTCATGCTTTAATGCGCACATCCATTCTCACAAGCAGAAGGTCAGTGGATCATCTTTCCATTTAGTCTTTCCTTGTAATTAATTTATTTCTTATCATTCTATTGCTATTGTTAATTTGGTCCATGTCTATTCTAAACAGAAGTCAGTTCATCCATCTGCTGCAGCCATGCAGAAGACAGTTGAAGACATTTCTCAAAATCAGTCATCGACAAGTTCATCTCGTTCAGCAATGAAATACCCATCATATTTGAAGGAAGAGGTGGACACACTCATTAGTGCTGCTGATCGTGCTACAGATTCCTCTCCTACTGAGCTTGAATGCAGATCTGAGGAAATAGAGAATAAATCTAATACCCACTGTGATATTACAGTTCAGACCACTTCCCAGTCCCAAATTAAAAAGAGCCGGTCTTTGGGAAGTGGATTGGACTGGAAAGGAAGAATATCTGGCGATGATGACTTGGTGGATGAGATGGAGCAAAGATTTTCCCCCCCTCGTTTCAAGTGGTCATGAACTGAGCAAAAGCACTGGAAATGCTAGTGTAAGAGTTTCTTATGTTAAGAAACGTTTATTTATTCAATGATCTTGTGTAATTCTTATTTATGACTAATTTCATATAAGTCTATTTGAAAACAAGTTTAATTTGAATTCAAGATTTTTGTTAGTTATTATTAATTAGTTTTCAATTTGATTTGGGTTTAGATAGAGTTTATTGTTGAATTTGTGATGTTGAGGAGTTAGGGATTGATGTTGGAAGTTTTTTGAGGTGTTAGTTTGATTTTTAAATTATTATGTTGTTTATGATGTTTTTCTACAGGTTGATTAAGTCCAATTTATAGGGGAGGTTTTGTCGAAATTTCTATAGAATTTTTTACAATAGAAGGGAAGGAAAGAGAAGTTAACACGTCTAAGTTTAGATTTTACACTTTAGGTGAAAGCTCATTTTCCTTGGTGGTAGATCAAGCATCTAGCCGACATCTGTCATCGATGCACTTCACGTCTCTGGTCTAGTAGATTGATTTAGGACAAGTCATATCAATTTTTATGAAATCACATTTGAAAGATATAAATGTATTTTGCTTTTTAACTCTATTTTTTATTTTTTATACCATTTATTAAGTAAAGCGTGACATTCACTTATAACTTTGCTCAAATTTGTTATAGGTGTAACTTTGAAGATGGACCGAATTTTCAATCTAAAGCTGCGGTTATATTGCGGGATGAAGTTGATATTCCCGTAGTAAAATATTTCTTTTGTCAAATGATGATGTTCTTTTGCGAATTTGTTAAACATTATCAACACTTTCTTTCGTGGATTTGTTATTGTGGATTGTGGATTTATTGGACATTATCAAGACTTTATTTTGTATGGGTTTGAAATTCATAATGTATTTACTTTTATTTTTTATTTAATGTACCATTTTAATAAAATAATTAGAAAAATTTGAATTTTATAAATAATTTGTTCAATAATATTTAAGAAAAAAAGAAATATATATATATATATATATATATAGCAGCGTTCAAAAAATGTTGCAAAAGGGTCTACGCAAACACTCAATTAATGTTGCAAAAGGTTGGTTAAAAGTTTTTGCAACACTTAATAAACGTTGCAAAAGAGTCTACGGCAACACTTAATAAACGTTGCAAAAGGGTCTACCGCAACACTTAATAAATGTTGCAAAATGTTTATTGCAATGTTTATTTCAATCTTTTGCAACGTTCAAAAAACGTTGAAATTTTTTATTTCTCTACGGCAAAACTGCGATTTACAACATTTGCCAAACGTTGCAAAAAATTTTTGACAATATTTTTTGAGTGTTGCAAAAGACTATTTTTGTTGTAGTGTGGAGGTCACATTGTCATCAACATTGTGAATGAGATTGTGAAAATAAATTTTTGTTCTAAAATTAGGGAAGGTGAACTCTCAAAGAAATATGAATTCTTTGAGCCCTGCAATGGAGACAAATCTAACACCCCCATTCCATAGAATAACATAATTGAAGATCCTGGAAAATCTCCCTATGCTGGACATCATCTTGGAAATCAATAATTTCTTGTCTGATGATCAATTAGATGGTATGATAAAAATCTATTAGATTTGAATCTCTTACATCTCAATAATTATTGACATTTGGTTTTGCAGAGGCAAAGGAATACATTGATTTCTTTGGCTTGTAGGGTATACCAGAACAAAAAAATCAACCATTTGACATGTTAAGGGAAGATTAAGACGCTTATGACATGATTGAAGAAGACAAAACCTTTGTTCACGAGGAAACCTTTCAAATTTTGCTGAAATTGTCAAAGATGATTGCTTTAATAATCGTGTAACATCCTCTGAAATTAGTATTTCGATTTCTTTTGATGGTGAAAAGAGCACTAGGACCATCTGTGATGGCGAAGACTCCTTTAAGAATGCTAATATGCATTGCAAGATTGCTGATTCTCCTGCAATATCCTTTCTATCCATGTTTGGATATTGTACTGAAATAAACAGCAATGCAAGTAGCTCACGTTCAATGGAAGCAAGACTGTTTAGATCAAATAGTATTCATAAATCCTTAGGTGAGTACCTTATATTTATGTTTATATCCATAAAAATATATAATGTATGTTTTGATTTGAAGGTTCAATTTCGTACAAAAAAAAAAAATAGAAAGCAAATGTTCATTTTCAACTCATTTTTGCTTTTACATATTAGCTTGATGTGCTTTAATAAAACTAGTATTTTCCCCCGTGCGATGCACGGGAATATGTTTATGATAATGATTTCGATCAAGATTTATGAAAATATGTTAATTATACAATCATATCAAATAAAATCATAGTACAATGACATTTTAATGCAAAATATTATCGAATTCAAAACTTTAAAAAAGACAAAACTAATCAAATTAGGAAATGCAACACGTACAAAACTAAGCAAAATGAGTAAATGTTGTTTTATTTGTAAAATAACCTTTTTTTTTTAAAGAATTTTTTTTGATTTTTGAAATAATTATTAATTTTTTAATTAAAATCGATTCGACCCGATCCGACCTTCTGATCATTGACTTATTGCCTTTTTTGAGTCGAATCGATTTCATGTTTTCTTAATACTGAGTATAATATAACTTAAATGACATAATTTAAAATGAATAAGTTGTTGAGGAAAATTAAATAATATAAAATAAACTTTTACATTTGATCTTTGGGATTTATTACGGACAAAGTGTTTATAGTTTAACTCTCACTTGTTATCTTGTATTAAACTTTTCGTTGAGATCTTCAATTTGACACCTATATTACAGATTTTTCAACTTTAAAATAATACAATAATTATCAAAAGAATAATAATTATTACAAAAAATATTTTATTGATGACATTATAGAATTTAAATGACATAATTTAAAATGATTGAGATATTGAGAAAAAAGTAAAAAAATTTTATGCTTGATATTTGAGGCGATTATACGGACAATATTTTTTTCGATTTGCTCTCACTTATTATTTTGTATTAAACTTTTCGTTGAGATCTTTTAATTTGACACTATATTACATATTTTTCGATTTTAAAATAATACAAAAATTATAAAAAGAATAATAATTGATACAAAAATAGTTTATAGACAGTATTATAAAACTTATGTAATATAATTTTAAATGAATGAGATGTTGATGAAAAGTAAAAGATATAAATAACTTTTACATTTGAACTTTCAGACAATTTTACGGACAATATGTTTTGCTTTCACTTGTTAGCCTGTATTAAACTTCTCTTGATATCTTCGATTTGATGCCCTATTACATATTTTTCGAATTCAATATAATAATACAGTAATAACTATTACAAAAACAAAAAAATTAGTTTATTACATTTTTTTGGCAAAGATTTCCATATTTAGAAAGTGATTTTGGGCGGAAAATGATGTGCATTTTATTTTTGGAATGTATTTATAAAAGATAGATAACTATTTTAAAAAATATAATTTATTATTATTATTATTATTATTATTATTGTTGTTGTTGTTGTTGTTGTTGTCGTCGTCATCGTCGTCATTGTTGTTATTATTGTTATTGTTATTATTATGCATAAAGTTCCAGATTTAGAATTTTTGGTGGAAAACTATGTGCGTGCTATTTTTGACATGTATTTTGTTATTATATATAGAAGATAGATAGATAGATAGATAGATAGATTATTATTATTATTATTATTATTATTATTATTATTATTATTATTATTATTATTATGTATAGATTTCAAGATTTAGAAAGTAATTTGAGTGGGAAATTATGTCTGTATTTCTTTTTTGTCATGTATATATATATATATATATATATATATATATATATATATATATATATATATATATATATATATTATCGATTTCCTAATTTAGAAAATGAGTTTTGGCGGAAAAATCTGTACGTGTTATTTTTGGCATGTATTTTGTTGTTATAGATAGATAGATAGATTATTATTATTATTATTATTATTATAGATTTCCAAATTTAGAAAGTAATTTTTGGCGGAAAACTATGTGCGTGTTATTTTTGGCATGTATATATATATATATATATATATATATATATATATAGAGAGAGAGAGAGAGAGAGAGAGAGAGAGTGTGTAATGAAATAAATTTTTAGGCATTGCAAGAAATAGAGAGGATGGGATAATCCACGAATGAATTATACACAAAAATGGTGTGTCAAGTATGTGAACAAAGTGCATGATTGAATTATAATAACTTTTTATTAAAGTGTTGCGAATGATGACGGAAGTAAAGATACCATCAATGACAATAGGAACATATCAAGTGCAGCAATTAATGTTGTGTGTAAGGAGGTTTTCCAAAATTTGTAATATTCTCGATGATGATGATGATAATAATAATAATAATAATAATAATAATAATAATAATAATAATTAATTATTATTATTATTATTTAAATTGACACTCGTTATTATTATTTTTATTATTTTTCATCATTGTTCTGTTTTAGTACTTTATTTTTTGTCAATAAAATATTTTCGTGCATCGTCTAGGTGTGAAACTGGTGCTGATAAAAGAGATTACTATTTGTGAGTATAATTTAGTTTATAGAAAGTCAACACTATAGAAAAATAAAATGAAACTAAAAAGAAGAATTTGTATTCATTTGTACTTTGGAGTTCTTGTTTTTATTATTTATTTGAGTTCTTAACTCTGAATTGCTATTTTTCTTAACATTATTTCTTAGAATCAACTTGTGATTAACTATTTGTGTTAAAATCGTTATTTTTATATTCGGTCAGGCCGACTCAGTCGATATAAACCTGCAATTTGGGCAATAAATCGGGTCGAGCAACCCCTAAAACCCAATTGGCCTGTGTTTTACTTTTTAAAATTTATGATAATTTTAAATTTTTAATAATTTTAATGTTATTTTAATGCTCGTGTCAATTTTTAGATCGAGTCTGAAAACATTAGTTAAAATGATCTTTGTGTTTGTTAACATGCACAAAATCATTTTTGAGTAAAGGGATATACCCTTAAAATATTGTGATATCGACTTTTTTGGTCGATATAATATCTTCAGAATTATGATTGTGTTTCTTAATGTACAAAAGAAGATATTTATATCAATCAAAAGTCTAGGGACAAAAAATAACTTTGGATATGTTTGATTGAACGTGAAAGAGGAATAATGAAAAATATTTTTCCACCAAAATGAAGAGAAAATATTTAGTCGAAAATTGTTTAAAATGTACTTTAGGCACATGTACATGAAAAATATTTACCATCACAAATGTTCCAATCAAACATAAAAAAAGGAAAATGCTTGGAATGATTTGACATTTTTCATGATAAATAATTGTATATCATTTCAAAATATAAAAAACTCCGTATATTTATGTGATAACTTGATTTTATATTTTATCTTTTAGCATTTATGACCTCATTGTTTAGGTTAGACGTTTATTACCAGTTGTCACAAACATACATCATTCTTGTTTGGAGGGCGGAGGCACGTTTAGGCAAGGTAGGGCAAATTCCCTACCAAGATTTCAACTATGACTGCGTTAGATAACGAAAGGGAAATTTGGATGGAAAGAAAATGAATTATAGGGAATTGAATTCCTGAGAATTGAAAGTTTAATGTGTTTGATTTGTTTAATTTTCTAGGTGGAAAAAGTAGGGAATTTTTCAATTTTTGTTATTTAATTGACATTATTTTCCATGGAAAATAAAGTAAAATTTATCTATTTTAATAAAAATATTTTTTTTTTTTAATTTTTTTCACACATTTGTACTTGATAATAATAATGTTAATTTTTAGAAAAAAATAAAATCAATTAACAACAACGAAAAGGATCAAATGTAACGAAAATGATATAAGATTTTCTATAGAAAATAAAACTTCCTCCCCTCCTAGGAAAACGAATTCTTTCAAAATAAGGAAAATACCGAATTTCGAGGCAAGTGGAAAAATAGATTTTATGGAAAATTTAGGCAACCAAACAGCGCAAAGTTGGAAAATCACATGAAAAATCATATTTTCCTTGGAAAAGAACGCGTATCAAACGCACCATAAGTTTTTCATTTATTTATTTATTTTTAAATGGAGAATTGAAGAAAAATCCTTTGTTTTCACCCGTTTTTGTTCTTTATTTCTAATTAAGCTTCCGATCATCGAATTTTACCTAACAAAAAATAAATACACCAAATTAATTCATAATTAATCCTGCATATCTATATTTAAAGGGCTAAATAAATGTATAAAATGGGCTTATTGAAGCATCTATATTTATTTGGGTTCGTCACAAAAATGTCCTACTTTTAGGGATCAAACTGAAATTTACTTCAATTTTTAAAAGAACATACATCATTCTTGTTTGGAGGGCCGAGGCACGATTAGGCAAGGTAGGGCAAATTCCCTACCAAGATTTCAACTAAGTTTTTCATTTATTTATTTGTTTTTAAATGGAGAATTGAAGAAAAATCCTTCGTTTTCACCCGTTTTTGTTCTTCCTTTCTAATTAAGCTTCCGATCACCCAGTTTTACCTAACAAAAAATAAATACACCAAATTAATTCATAATTAATCCTACATATCTATATTTAAAGGGCTAAATAAATGTATAAAATGGGCTTATTGAAGCATCTATATTTATTTGGGTTCTTCACAAAAATACCCTACTTTTAGGGATCAAACTGAAATTTACTTCAATTTTTTAAAATTTGAAAATTACTTATAATAAAATTGTAAAAACTGAAAAATACTTATTGTACTTCTCAACTAGGTTAGTATCACATTATGATAGTTATGATTGTATTAATATCACAGTATGATACTTATGATACTTTTAAATTTTTTTTAGTATCACAATATGATACTTATGATACTTTTTAAATTTTTTTAACATCACACTGTGATACTTATGACACTTTCCAATTTTTTCTAGTATCACAATGTGATACTTATGATATTTTTTCTAATATCACAATATGATACTTATGGTACTTTTCTATTTTTCTAGTATCAATGTGATACTTATGATATTTTTTCAATTTTTTTTAGCATCACAATATGATACTTTTTCTACTGTACAAATGACAGGGAAAATTTGCCTTGGAGTCGCCATCTCTTCACCCACTGGACCTGCCTTCGTTAATACCGGAAAACACCTCTCTTGCCGGAAATTTACCTTCTACAATCCCCCCCACAACAACTCAACCACATCTACCAAATCACGATCAATTGAACCCTCATCAATTCGATTTTCGCACCAACCGAACCCAAACATTGCCATCATTGTCGGACCACCATGCCGCTTCCATACAACAAATGGGCCTCCTCCAATTGGCTGTGAATCAGCCACAATAAGTGGTAGTGGCCAAGGTTTATGGCACCCCATCGTCGCCGAAAAATGCCTCCCTAGCTGACGGTTTACCAACTACAATCCAGCCACATCACCAACTCAACCAAACATCTATTAAAACACTATCTATTGAGCCTTCTTCCATTCAGGTTTCACACCAACCAAACCGAACCAAACCTTGCAATTTTCGAATCAAGTTTTGAAAGCACACCTGCGGCTGCTAGGTTGCTTGGTTGTGGTAGTGGTTGTTTGGTGGTGGTGGTCGATGATGTGGTGGTTGTGCACTTGTGCGGGCTGTGGTGCGGTCGGGAAAGAAAAGAGCAAATAATGAAGTATTTTTCAAAAAACAAAATTTGGGAAGTAAAAATCAGTTTTGTCATCTAATATTTTTAGGAAATGTTTGGGATGACTTTTGAGAAGATAAAATCTACTTTTGAGATCCAAAAGCTGCTTTCGACTTATTTGACTTTTTGAAAAGGATTTTCTTTAGAAGAGCTTTTATAGGAAGTCGATCAAGTGTGGTTTCCTCCAAAAATACTTGTAGAGTAGAAAGTGCTTTTAAAATGCAATTTGCAAATAAAATTTAAGGTAGTTTTTGCAAGAACCAAAAGTCGTGACATAAGGGCCCTTAGTTCTTACATTTACCTTTTCATGCGAACTATTTACTATTTGCCAACTGGGTTTTCTTCAGTTTTATAGTCGTCGAATTTTGGAGAAATATTCTTGGATTTTTAGGAATTGGGTTATGATTTTTCCTTTCTTACCTTTTTGGTCTTCTTATGGAAATGAAAGATGTACATGGTAAAGCTTCTAAATTTGTTTTTGATGCGATTCCTTTTGGGAAAAGCAATGAACATGAGGAATTAAAACTGAAACACTGGAAAGAACTAAATTTAGATAAAACAACAAAAAATAGATGATAGAATTCAAACCAAACCTCATGACACAAGAACCAAGATGTAGAGATCTAAAACCCATGCGATGTAGAAGCAGGAACTGGAATTGTTAAACGCCACAAGGATTGTCTAATTCTTTGATAAGTTCTTGAAGAAAAATGAAAAAAGGGAATCATCAACCTTTAATTGAATAATCACTCTCAATAATATCAAAAGTGTCTTTTATAATGAATGGAATTGTTTAAATATAGTGGAAAAACGAAAATAAACCTATCCTAGCCACAGTAAGGTTAAAAACATAACTAATAATTGATTAAAATGAAAAATTAAAAATAAAAAACACAAAAAATTGGTTTTAGTAGAACCACATGATCGCAGCTTAATTCTTCCACACGGTTGCATGGGTCTTGTTCCAGCCATCTTGACTTCCACTTCGTTCTTTGGCTTAAACTTCGGCTTCCACCTCTCTTCATTAGTTTCTTCCTTTCTTTTATCACTATTTCTTGGTTCTTTAAGCCACTGAACTTGTGCTTGAAGTCCTGTAGCTTGACCTCTTCTTTGAATCCCTATTTAGATCACATCATCCCCCCTCTCTTGAAAATGATTTGACCTCGAATCAGCATTTGGTCCAATTTTCAAGTATTTCCTACTTCTGTTGGCTTGAGGAACATGATCATGCTTCTATCTAGTTTTAGATATAGGAACTGACTTGTGTACCTACAAAACTGAATTAACCAAACTAGGGAGGGATTTGTTAATGTAGTTAAGTGTAAGGAATGGATCATTGTACATCAACCTTTCTGCAAAGAAATTCATTTTTGTGGTAGTCTCTCCTTTATTTTTCCCTCTTCGCACTTTCTCTCCTTTTTCTGAGGTTGTGGTCTCAACTCTCTTATTTTTTTCCTTCAAACTCAGTATTCGGTTTTAGTTGATCTTCATGGACATCATGTATTGGTGACAATGAGACAAGGGTGAAATTTTTTCCACTCTTCAAAAAGCTGTATTGATTTTTAAACTCATCATGTACTACTACTCTATCATGTTGCCATGGCCTGCCCAAAAATATATGTCCAACATGCATAAGCACCACATCATATATTATTTCATCTCTATACCCCTAATGGTAAATTTTACCTTAATCTGTTTGTTCACCTTAATTTTCCCAGATTCATTCAACCATTGTAATTTGTAAGGCTTAGGATGCCTAAACTTAGGTAACCCGAACTTCCCAACCAAGATGGTACAAAACATTAGTGCAACTTCTCCCATCAATCACCATACTATACATCTTATTGTTAACAAGGCACCTAGTATGAAAAATAGTGTCTCTTTGCTCATTCACCCCATTCATCTTAATTCTAGCACTAAGAGCACGCTCAAGAGCTTCACTTACTGCAACATATGTTAATTCATCATTATCACTAGCATCCTCTAACTTAGGCATTCCTTCATATTCATCATCAGACACAATCTCCCCATGATGCATAACCATCACTCATTTATTTGGACATTGTGAAGCAATTTGCCTCGAACCCATACACTTAAAACATTTATATTTCTATCCTTATTAGGTTGGGAATCATAATTTTATTTACGGTGTTGGTTTCTCCCTCCCTTTTGGGACATGATCTTCATTATTTTCTCGTTTTGTTTGTGAAGTAAGATAAGAGGCCAGAGATTTCCTTGTTTCCCTATTTCACTTCAATTGCCTTTCAACCTTCATTTCCATGTGCATTGATAAGTGTATTTTATACACTTATTTCTATCATAAATTAGAATTTTTATTGTTTGTTCAAGAATATTTGCTATTTATTTTGGTTGTATTTGTTTATCTTTCAGAAATAACCGAAAGTCGAGAAAATAATGAATTTGAAGCCAAAATTGAGCAATTGGATGATAAACATGTCAAAGTAAGCAAATCAAGAGTTTATGAAGTTAATCAAAGGGCCAATTTGAAGAAGAAATCAAATTTGGAAGAAATTAGAAGTTTAGGGGCTAAATTGCAACAATCGAAAGTTGGAAGACTTGCTGTGCAATTAAAAGACAGGGACCAACTTGTAACAATTAAAAGATGAAAATTGCAATTCAGAATACAACCGTGCGGTCGTACGGCGTTATAACCGTGCGGCTGCATGACATGAAATTTCAGTGACTGAAGATAACTTGCAGAGTCGTGCAGTCGCGCACTTTTGAACCGTGCGGCCGTACGATAGAGATTTTGGACCGCAACTGGGCTTTTTAGACAGAAATCAGCATTCTTTCTCCCCTAGTAACCTAATTCTCATGTACATCTATAAATACCAGACTTGGGGCACGAAATTAAGGGTTCCCAATCATCATAATTCATGCTAAAACGTTATCCAATTGCTGGGGGATCCATTGAAGGCCAAATTCAATATTGAAGCACAAGGATCAAGAATATGAACGGGGTGACATCTTTTCATACTTCTTGTGATTTATTTTCGATCATGTATTTAGGCTAGGTTTTCATTGTTAGAATTGTGATGAAGCTTTAATTTATTGATTCCATGTTTTGACTGTACATTTATATTATGCAATTTATGAGATTGATGCAATTTATTATGTTTTTATTCTCATTTATGATTGTGGACGCATAATTATTGATGTTTGTGATAGATTTCTATGTTCGAAAGAGTAGGAATCTATTAGACCTTGATTAATTGCCACGAAGTTCGATAGGGGATAGAAATATACCCCTATGCTTCGTGTTATCCTAAAAAGTGTTCATAATTCGTTAATACTTTTCTACATGTTTGGATTGGTCATAGAAATATATGCTCGTCTCTTGTAGGAAAATGTGTTTATGCATCGCTCGAAAGGGGACATAAATAAATATAGGAACACGGATTCTCAATACTCATACCTTGTTATTAAATGTTTAAGTCAAATACATGGTTGATATGATTAATGTGGATTCATAATTCTAACATATTCATCTCGTCGTTTAAACAAATCAAATTTTCTTTAGTTTAATTTTTAATTTGTTTTTCAAAATTATAATTCCCAAATCCTAAGCTTTTCTAGTTCCGGTTAAGGTAGTAGTCTAAAATACAATTTAAAACAATCTCTGTGGGATCAATTCTTGGACTCACGTCCACTTTATTACTTGCGCGACCCGTGCACTTGCGGAGTGAACAAGTTTTTGGCGCCGTTGCCGGGGACTGTAGTTTAAATTTATTTTTAGATTACTTTCACTAATTTGGACTCTTTACTTGTTTTATTTTTATTTTACTTTTATTTTTACTTTAGGATTTTAATTTGTAGTTTAGCTACTAGTCTCTTTACTTTTCTTGTAGTTGAATATGTTATGTTCGAAAAATGGAAATCTTTTCGAAATTGACCTAGAAATAAAACGTAATTTACACCATAGGTTAAGAGAAGTTAGAGAACTAAATAAACAGAAAAATCAAAAAGAGGAACAAATGACAAACAATATGGCTTTACCTGGTGTTGAACTAGAAGATGAGGGGAATAGACTTGTGGGAGATTTCATAACCCCAAAAATTGTCGAAAACCAATCAAGCATAGTTTATCCACCTTTTGGTCTTTCCAACTTCCAATTAAAGACCAATGTGATAAATATGTTTCAAAATAGACATCAATTCTATAGCAAACCCGATGAAAATTCACATGCACACGTGTCTAAATTTTTAGACTTGTGTGAACATTTTAAATATCAGGGTGTGTCAGATGACGCCATAAGACTTAGGTTGTTTCCATACACCTTACGAGATAGGGAAATAGATTGGTTAGACTCCCGTCCACCTTCAAGTATAACAACTTGGAATGACTTTGCCCAAAAATTTTGAACAAAATTCATGCCCCCAGCCAAAGTTACTAAACTCTAACATGAGATAACAATTTTTCAACAACAAGAGTCTGAGTCATTTGTTGAAGCATGGAATAGGTTTAAAAGCATGCTTAGGAAGTGCCCTGAACATGGATTACCTAAAAATGAGCAGGTAAGGTACTTTTACATTGGCTTGCTCCCTCAATACAAGAGTCTTGTTGATTCGTCATCAAATGGATCAATAACTACCCAAACTCTTGATGGAGCACTTGAACTGTATGAAATAATAGTCAATACCAAAGCAATGTGGGCGTTTGAGAGGACCATTCAAAAGAAATCAGCAGGACTTTATGCAGTGGATGATATTTCGGCATTGTCTGCTAAAATAGACTCCTTGATGAATTTCATACAAACCAACCATTCAGTGAAAAGTGTAGTAACTGGATGAGAGAAATGTGGGGCCAATCACAATACCTCGAATTGTCCAATTTTGGAAGCTCAAGCTGAGCAAGTCAGCTTTGTACAAGGGGGACATCGCCAAAATAATCCATACTCCAATACTTACAATTCTGGTTGGCGAAATCACCCTAACTTTTCATGGAGGGATAATAAAAATGGAACTGGCCAGCAAGCCCCTCCACAGCAGGTAGTGGAGAAGAAACCTCAACTTGAGGAGATAGTCCTGAAATTGCTGGAGAAAACTGACCAGTACATGAGCCAGACCAATCAATTTATGGCTAAAACTGATCAGTTCATGACAAAAACTGACCAATTCATGAGGATGACTGAAACTACACTGTGAAATCATCAGGCTTCAATCAAAAACTTGTAAACCCAAGTTGGTCAAATAGCTCAGGCTTTAACAAATAGAACCCCAGGTACAGTTCCTGGTAACACTGAGATTAACCCTAGGGAGCAAGTGATGGCAATCAAAATTGTTGAAAGAGAGGTAGATTTTGTGCCAGGAAGGATCACTTTTTCTCCATGTGACAGAATTTATGAACCTCCTACTCCTTTTCCCCAAAGACTGAAAGGTTGGAAAGAGAAACAAAGAGTAAATGCAATTACCACACACAGTGGGGTGAAATTGCCTGAAATTCATGTTCAAAAGCCAGATGAAGAGAATGGTAAACATGTTGAGTCACCTGAAAAGCAATCTGATGAGAAGAAAGAAGGGAATGAGGTAAAACTAACAATTAAGCCTTATGAGTCCCCTATTCCATTCTCGCAAAGATTACAAAAGCCTAAGGAGGATCAGCAGTTCAGTAAATTTCTCAACATGCTCAGAAAGCTGCACATTAACATTCCTTTCCTAGAAGTCATTACCCAAATCCCCAGCTATACCAAGTTCCTGAAAAAGATGATGTCAAGTAAGAGAAAACCTGAGGAACTTGAGAGGGTGTTACTGAATGAAGAGTGCAGTGCCATCTTACAACAAAAGCTGCCACCCAAGCTGAGAGATCCAGGATGTTTCTCAATTCCTTGCATCATTAAACGACTTAAAATTTAACAAAGTTTTATGTGACCTTGGTGCAAGCATAAGTTTGATGCCTCTTTCAGTCTATATGAAGCTAGGATTAGGGGACCCAAAGCCAAGCCCAATCATCTTGTAGCTAGCTGATCGTTCCATTCGATACCCATATGGAGTCATTGAGGATGTGCTAGTTAAAGTGGACAAATTCATATTCCCTGTTGACTTCGTGATTCTAGACATGGAGGAAGATAGTAAGGTGCCACTGATTTTAGGCCGACCCTTT
The DNA here is from genome assembly GCA_963555705.1 of Ligustrum vulgare. NCBI lineage: Eukaryota > Viridiplantae > Streptophyta > Magnoliopsida > Lamiales > Oleaceae > Ligustrum > Ligustrum vulgare. The sequence goes on along the minus strand of OY743176.1, from coordinate 49,935,608 downwards.
CTGGCTATTGCTAGAACTTTAGTTGATGTGGAAAAGGGGGAGGTCATACTTCGAGTAGAAGAGGAGAAAGTAACATTTGACATGGTTCAACTAGTGAATCAAAATCCACTACTTGAAAACTGTTCAAAAATTGAAGTGGCACAACATCTTCATCTTTGGAAAAAGCTGAGCATAAGGTCAAGACAAATGATAGGGCCTCAACATCATGTTTCATGCCACCGTGAGAATAGTTTTCCAAAAAGTCTAGCTCTAGACTTTAAATGAAGCACTTGTTGGGAGGCAACCCAACTTTTCAATATCATCTTCTTTAGTTGTTTTATTTATTTGATTTTAAGTTGTTTATTTGATTTATTATTGTTTAGTTGCTTTTAGGTTTCATTGCATCTTTAGTAGACTTGATGCTTCACACTGCATTTTAGGTTCACTAACATGTTTAGAAATCACTTTTTGACATGTTGGTTGCATTGAAATTTTCATTGCACCTATTTTTGCATGTTTTAGCATTTTTAGAATTTATTTATTTATTATTTTATTTATTTGTGTAGTTGTTTTTCATCACAATCTTTCACTTGATCATCTAGCTTAGGACATGTGCATATAATTTAGAAGTTGGTTGCATGCATTAGAAGGCAATTAGGGGTCGAAAACATGGTCCAAAACTCAGAAAAAAAAAAAAAAGTTACTGCCTTTAACACCGTGCTATCGCACGGTGTGATAACCGTACAGTCGCATGATTAGATATTGGACAGAACTGGCAGTTTGATATATAATGCAACAACTTTCATTTTTACCACTCTGAACCCATTTTTCCTCCCCCAAATCGCCCAACATTGAGTCCAACATCATTCCCCATTGTTTGTACATCATTTCAACTTAATTTAATGCCTTACATTGCATTCTAAACATTAAAAGGTATGAACTTTCTACACAATTTCAGAAAATCATGCAAATACTTTATGTTCTACATTCTTTTTGTGATTTGTGAATTGTGGATGAGTGGAGATGGGTTTGAAGGGTGTATTGAATTGTGTTTATTAGGTGAAAATTTATGGGTCAATTCAACATTCCAAATCTATACAATTCCTTGATTTTTTCATATGCACAAAAGGTGTTCGATAAAATGTTTCAATGAGTGTTTTGTTGAGTTTTTGAAATTCTATTCAGATGTTCACTTTCACTACATGTCATACATCATTTTTGTATCATTCAATCATTATTTACACTGGTTTAAGGCATGAAACTCAACTTAAACATCATTGCACTACATAGCACCTCATTGCAAGGCCATTACAGGCACCAATGCACCACAGCCTACAATTTCAGCCTCACTGCACCTACTTTGCCTTTTCATAACACAAATGAACTCCAATTGTTCTGAATTTTTGATATATTGTAGACCAAGTTATATACTTTCATATGCCCGGGATATGTCTTGAGAAATTTTAATTTTTTTGAGGCAATGTCAAGGACTAAAAATCAGTGGTCGAACACATTTCAAAATTTTCAAATTTTTTTCTAAGTCCTAGTTTGGGTGTGTTGTGTTGATTTGCTTTAGTTCCTATGTGATATTTATACTTATAATGATCATTAATTCTTGTTAGAAAGGAAAAATATCATCATGGGACACTTCAAGCCGAACATGGAAAAGGAAGTAAATTGTCATTTCATCCAACCAAACATTCAAGACAAATCTTCAAAACGGGAACACCATCTCTCCAAACCCGGGAAGTACATAAACTCTCTTTATTATTTTGTGTTTATTTTATTTATTTGCTTTGAATACGTTGAGGACAATGCATAGTTCTAGTTTGGGGGTGGGAATCTCATTCATGTATTTTTATTTACACATACATTCGATTTTGGGTTAAAAAAAAATTGAAAAAATCATAAAAAGTGAAAATTTTGTTGATTTATTTATTGCTTATGACATAATTTGAATTGACTTTTGCGCTTTAGTTAAAAAATTGGACAACACGTGAACTAAAATTCTTCTTAACATTCATCCATGTAAGACTTTCATCAAATTTGAGCACATAGCCACTTTCGAATAATAATTTGTGTAGGAAGATGCTTGTGCACTTTGAACATAGAACTGATTGAAAAATTTCAAACCTTAAGAATTTAGATCCCGACCTGAAATGTAGAACCAAACTGCTCAAGAAGCAGTTTGGGGGTGGGAAGGTTAGTATGAGTATGCATTGATGGATTGAAGACATGAACTTTTTAATTTTGCATCATTAGTGTAAGGGATTTTGATCAACAAGTATAAACCACAATGACCAGCATAAAAACAGAAAAATGTTGAAGGTCTTATTCCACTTTTCAAATGCCTTTTTGACTTGAGTAATTAAGTCTGAGGGGTTCTCTGAACCTGGTACCCTAAGCTCAACTGAGTTGGGAGTTGCCGACCTAAAGCTCGCTGCAGGGGTCAACTAGAAAGCAAGTATGGAGAGTGGACTTACACATAAGACGTTAAAACATCTTTAACTTTTCTGTTTAAGCCTTTATGACTTGGATAATTAAGTATGAGGGTTCTTTGAACCTGGTATCCTAAGCTTAACTGAGTTGGGAGCTGCAGACCTAAAGCTCGCTACAGAGGTCATATAGAAAGCAAGTATGAAAAGTATTGCATAAAGATGGTAAAAGACAAGGACATTAAAAGAAAAAGTCGTCCATATGAAAGTAAAAAATGGAATAAAATGGTATAAGCTTTGTTGATTGAAATTCATAACATTTTGTTAATTATTCTTGGTCTGTTATGCATACTTGTTTAATCCTAACTACCTTGTGTGGAAAAATACAATTTATACATGTTTAGAAACCACATCAATCGGAAAGACCTCGGGATATTAGAGAAAAGCAATAAGGTTGTGATCATCCATGAGAGTGTAAGGAGAATTAAAAGGAAATCATTGTTGACCACATTGGATTCGGGCTTACTCTTGCATAAAAAGTCACACATTGTCAAGTTTTTTTGCATAAGTTTGCATTTGATTCTAGCTATTCATACACACACAATGAAGTCGAGCATCAGATGAATGAAAATATTTTATGTTGCTTATATTTCTTTTTCTAAAGTAAATCATCAATTTGGATTGTTGAAGCACATGAAAAATAAGTTGACAAAAGCAGAAACATATTTTTATTTTTATAGTTTAGTTTTATTTTGTTCGAGGACGAACAATAGTTCTAGTTTGGGGGTGTTGATAAGTGTATTTTATACACTTATTTCTATCTTAAAATTAGGATTTTTATTGTTTTTTCAAGAATATTTGCTAATTATTTTGGTTGTATTTGTTTATCTTTCAGAATAACCCAAAGTCGAGAAAACAATGAACATGAAGCCAAAATTGAGCAATTGGATGATAAACGTGTCGAAGTAAGCAAATCAAGAGTTGATGAAATTAATCAAAGGGCCAATTTGAAGAAGAAATCAAATTTGGAAGAAATCAGAAGTTCATGGGCTAAATTGCAACAATCGAAAGTTGGAGGACTTGCTGTGCAATTAAAAGACAGGGACTAACTTGTAACATTTAAAAGAAGAAAATTACAATTCAGAAAAGAACCGTGCGGTCGCACTGTGTTATAACCGTGTGGCCGCATGACATGAAATTTCAGAGACTGAAGATAACCTGCAGAGTCGTGCGGTTGCGCACTATAGAGATTCTGGGCTTTTTACGTAGAAATCAGCATTCTTTCTCCCCCTAGTAACCTAATTCTCATGTACATCTATAAATACCAGACTTGGGGTATGAAATTAAGGGTCCCAATCATCATAATTCATGCCAAAACGCTGTCCAATTGCTCGGGGATCCATTGAAGGTCAAATTCAAGATTGAAGCACAATGATAAAAAATATGAATGGGGTGACATCTTTTCATACTTCTTATGATTTATTTTCGATCATGTATTCAGGATAGGTTTTCATTGTTAGAATTGTGATGAAGCTTTAATTTATTGATTCCATGTTTTGACTGTACATTTATATTATGCAATTAATTATGTTTGTATTCTCATTTATGATTGTGGACGCATAATTATTGATGTTTGTGATAGATTTCTATGTTCGAAAGAGTAGGAATCTATTAAACCTTGATTAATTTCCACGAAGTCCGATAGGGGATAGAAATAGACCCCTATGTTTCGTGTTATCCTAAAAAGTGTTCATAATTCGTTAATACTTTTCTACATGTTTGGATTGATCATAGAAATATAGGCTCGTCTCTTGTAGGAAAAGGTGTTTATGCATCGCTCGAAAGGGGACATAAATAAATAAAGGAACATGGATTTTTAATGCTCATACCTTGTTATTAAATGTTTAAGTCAAATACATGGTTGTTATGATTTATGTAGATTCATAATTCTAACATATTCATCTCGTCGTTTTAACAAATCAAATTTTCTTATTTTCTTTAGTTTAATTTTTAATTTGTTTTTCAAAATTAAAATTCCCAAATCCTAAGCTTTTCTGGTTCCGGTTAAGGTAGTAGTCTAAAATACAATTTAAAACAATCTCTGTTGGATCGATACTTGGACTCGCCTCCACTTTATTACTTGCGCGACCCGTGCACTTGCGGAGTGAACAAGTTTGATAAAAAAGAAGCTACACTTTGAAAGAAAGTATAAGTGGGTTCATGAGACCACAAGCACTAATTATCAAGGAACCAAAGTTGTATGAGTACCAAAGATAAAAAAAATAAAAATAAATCATGTCTTGTAGATATCAACAAAGATAAAGAGCAATTGATTTTTGGATAGTAGATGCTCAAAGTACATGTCTGAGAAAAACATTATTATCAAACTTCAAAAAGAAGGATGGATGTCATGTTATTTTTGGAAATAATGTGATAGAAAAAATTATTGGCATTGGAAATATTGGTAACATTCATTTCCCTCAATTTAAAATGTTCTATCAGTCAATTGTGTGATAAAGGTTATCATATTCAATTCGATTCTTCCTAGTGACTTATTGAGGATGATACATCAAAAAGGTGAAATAACATGTTTATCAAGTTTTAAAGATGATTCTTGGTTATGGCATAGAAGATTAGATCATGTTAGTATGGACCTACTCTTAAAAATCTTAAAAAAAAAACCAAAAAATAATAACTGTTTTGTTAAAGGTCGACCAAATTTGAAATCTGAAAAGGATAAAATTTGTGATGCTTGTCACCTTTACAACTTTTGCACATGGATCTTTTTTTGACCTTCTATGACCATTAACATAAGATGTAAACACTACGCTTTTGTCATTGTTGATAACTTATTCAAATTTACTTGGGTCTTATTTTTGAACTTAAAAGATGAACTTTTAACGTATTCAAATATTTTTGCAAAAATGTTCAAAATTAAAAAGGGTACATATCATTACCTCTATTAGAATGATGATGGTGGAAAATTTGATAACATTGGTTTTGATGAGTTTTGTAAAATTAATGGATATGATCATATCGATATAGAATTAGAAGTATAAAACTAGCTACATTGAATATCCCAAATTTGAAATTAACAATCCATCAATAAAGAAGTAAATACGTAGCAATATAAAGAATTACGCATGTAGAGTTTATCAAATTAACAAAAGAAAGGAAGTCTTGCACCAAGAAATCTCTCCCCGTTGATAATCATCAATTTCCCCACCTTTGTCTTGATCTTTGCCTCCAAGGATTGAATGATAGGACAATGAATTCTGTAGTTGGTAGGTTGTTCAAAAGTCCCCAAAAGGCTCTCTTTTTTCGTACATGAGAAGTTGTTTTTATAGGTGGAGAGGAAACTTAGGCAAAATAATGAGGACATCCGCGCATGGGCCTAACTTCTCTGGACCTCGGACAACTGCGCGGCCATGCAGGGAAGACTTTGGTGGCTGAGCAGGTTGTCAAAATCCGATTTTGTTAATTTAAGGTTGAACGGGAAACCACCAGGTGTGAAATCAGTGGCCGCACAGGGTTAATCCTCCAGCGAGTTTTCATCTTTCAACCATGTTTAAGTAGGTTCCCGATCTTTAATTTCCCACAAGTCCTTCATCTTCCACTTGCTACAAATCAATCCCCATACTTTCAAATCTTTCTTCAAACTTCTCTTCATCTTTGATTTGAGCCATTCAACTTCAAATTCTAGCACTTAGCTCCTCTTGGAATTCTCAGTTGATAACACCAATATCCATTTTGTCCAATTTTAGCCACAATTATCATCCAAAAGCTCATCTTTTCCATTAATTGCCTCATTCATGTAAGTTTGGGATAATTTCTGAAATCTAAACAAATAAATAGAATTTATTCTAAAATGACAACATATTATCCTAATTTAGACATACAAAAAAGTGTATAAAATACACTTATCAAATACCCCCAAACTAGAATTATTGTTCGTTCTCAAAAAAAATAAAACTAAACTACGAAGTAAAGAATGCAAATAACAAATATTTTTGGTTTTGTAAATTTGTTCACAATGTGCCTCAACAACCCAGATCAACTTCACATTTTAGCATAAAACCTTGAATCAACACAATAAAAATAGTTCTAGTTATAACATGTTAGACATTCAAGTGTGTGTGTGAATATCCAAAGTCAAATGCACACTTATGAAATAATATAATTAACAATGTATGGCTTATTATGCAAAAGCAAGCCCAAGTCCCATGTAGTCATTCTCTGCGTCCTATTGATCTTTCTTACATCGCTCATGAAAGATCAGTGTAAGCCATGTATGAGTGATAGGTGATCATTCAAAAAGATTTGCAAAAACTTAAAGAAAAATCCATTGTGGCATTTTATCAAACACATCATGTGCACTAGTTAAAACCAAGAGAAATCTTAGAGTTGGAAGCTTGAAGTTATCCCAAAATTTTTATCTAGTTCTCACAATCAATTACACAACAAAACCTAGCCTAATCCATGCTTCAATTATACACATAATCAAAATTCCCATAAAAGCAAGAAAACTCTCAAACATTGCAATTTTCCAAAGGAGTGAAGAGAATCCTACCTTTTGGGGAGAATGTGATGCAAATTCTTTGATGCTCAAATCCATGTTAATGTATGCAATTTATATTTCATGAGGGGTTGGAGTGAATTTGGGGAGAGAAAATGGTTTGATGTTATGAAAATTGATACAAACCTATTCCATGTTAAAAACTGCTGAGTCTGCCTCAAGAAGTATTGCGTGGCCGCGTAGAAGGACTCTCAGTGGTCGCGCAGTTCAAATCTGGGCGAACTGCCTTTGAAAATTGCATACACACGGCCACCTTGTCCATAAGGAGTGGATGCGTGGTTACCTGAATAGAGCACAAAATCTTGACCTTTTTGAATTTCAAACTCCTTTTTCAACATCTAAACACCTTGTGATTCATGCACTCAACCAACTATAATTTTTTCATGTTTAAAACAAACTTGCCATGCTTACGTTTATGTTTTATCACTTACAATTTAAGCATGCAATGAAGATCAGCTTTTCAATGGAATGAACATGCTATAAATGCTCAATGTGCACCATCCTATGCTTTTATGTTTTAGGCCAGATTTTAATAGTGATCATGATGCTTAAACTCTATCAATGATGAAGCAATTATCAACTACCAAATGTGGAGCAACAAGTATCATGGTAAAGTGATAACTCAATCATGAAAATATGAAACTAAACATACAAATAAATCCTAAAGCTAAACATAAGGTCATAAATTAAGCATAAGTAAAGAAAGGGGAAAGGAAATTGGGCTACCTCTCAACAAGCGCTCCGTTTATAGTCTGAAGCCCGACTTTTACCTGATTGTTCAAGGAACTTTAAATAGAGCTTTTGATGACCTTCTTTATTTGTGACGGTCAAATTTGCTCCAAAGTGCATTTAAGCTCCAAAATTGTACCTTGTCCATGTCATATATGTGGTCTTCTACACTCGATTCAATCTTCAATATGTAGATTTCAATCATGGCCTCATTACCAATGATGAAATCAATTGTTCCCCAAGTATTGAAAATAGAGGGCTGCAATGTGGAGTTGGCACCCTTTAATGTCTGTTTTTCTTTGCTTAATTCTCTTTCCCAAATTGATCTTCCTCTTCAATTGAAATCTCCTCGAGCTCGATGTCCGGATTTTTGACAATTGACAATGGGATTATGGCCTCTTCTTGGTAGGTACTTTCTTCTGGATGATCCACTTCTTCAAGCTGTTCTTTTTTTTCTTCAGCTGGTTCAACCAAATCTTCTGATTCTTCTGATCTTTCCATCTGAATTTCTGGAAACTAATCCATCTGAGTTCTCCATTCTATCGCATCTGCTTGTTGATTTTGCACCATTTCTTGTTGATTTTTCAGTAAATGTGCTAGCAATTCACTAGTGCGATCACTTTGCGATTGTTGCATTTGGATATCTTGATTATTTAACCATGAGAAATTCGGATGCTTGTTCCAGTCAGGATTATAAGCTTGAGAATATGAATCACTCTGCAGTATTTGATAATCCACCCCATAATTAACCTAATACATATCTGGTTGGGCCTGATGTGCAAAAGGACAATCATGTATGGTTTATTTTCATAACAGTAGTCACAAATCAGGTGGTTATGCACTGCATGCCCTGTCTGTTTAACAAAAATGTCTACTTTTTCTATTATAGAATCTAAACACCAATCAAGTTTGGCATACAGTACTTTGATCTTTTCCAACATAGGTGTTGGTCGATCAGAATACCATTGATAATCATTTACTGCCATATTGCTATGTCGTCTCCACTATCTGAATATCTATTCAAGCCTGAAAAGGAGACAATTTCACAATTTTTTAAATGTTCTAAGAAATAAAAATGAAAATAAAAATAAAAAGATCAAAATAAATTAAGAACTAATTAGTATCGATATTAAAATCTTAAAATCAACTACATCGAATAGCCCAAATTTGAAATTAACAATTCATCAATAAAGAAGTAAATACATAGCAATATAAAGAACTACGCATGTAGAGTTTATCAAATTAACAAATGAAAGGAAGTCTTGCACCAAGAAATAGCTCCCCATTGATAATCGTCAATCCCCCCCTTTATCTTGATCTTTACCTCCAAGGATTGAATGATAGAACAATGAATTCTGTAGTTGGTAGGCTGTACAAAGGTCCCCAAAAAGGCTCTCTTTTTTCGTGCATGAGAAGTTTCTTTTATTGGTGGAGAGGAGACCTAGGAAAAAAAAAGAGGACATCTTTGCATGGGCTTGACTTCTATGGGCCTCGGACAACTACGCGGTCGCGCAGGGTAGACTTTGGTGGCCGCGTAGGTTGTCAAAATCCGGTTCTGTTTATTTAAGGTTGAACGCACGGCCACCAGGTGTGAAATTCGTGGCCGCGCAGGGTTAATCCTCCAGTGAGTTTTCATCTTTCAACCATGTTTAAGTAGGTTCCTGATCTTTAATTGGCCACAAGTCCTTCATCTTCCAATTGCTGCAAATCAGTCCCCGTACTTTCAAATCTCTTCAAATATTTCTGCCAGCTTTTCTTCATCTTCGATTTGAGTCATCCAACATTGAATTCTAGCACTTATCTTGTCTTGGAATTCTAGGTTGATAACACCAATATCCATTTTGTCCACTTTTAGCTCCAATTATCATCAAAAACTCATATTTTCTATTAATTGCCTCATTCATGTGAGTTTGAGATATTTTCTGAAATGTAAACAAATAGCAAACAAATAAATAGAATTTATTCTAAAACGAAAACATATTATCCTAATTTAGACATATAAATAAGTGTATAAAATACACTTATCAATCGGCTCCAAGAACTCCTCCACAAAATGGTGTAGTAGAAAGGAAGAATAGTAAATTATAAGAAATGACATGGACTATGTTAAATAAAAATAATATACCTAAGTATTTTTGGACCGAAGCCATTAACACTGCTTCCCATACTATGAATAGAGTTTTGGTTAATCAAAAGAAAAATAAAACTCAATATGAACTTTGAAAAACTAGAGTTCCCAATATCGATTATTTTAAATTATTTGGTTGTAAATGTTTTATTATATATAAAAAAAGGAAAGTTCATTCAAAATCTGATATTGAAATCTTTCTTGGATATTCACCTACTAGTAAAGCTTATAGACTTTGTAACAAAAGAACTCTTGTAGGGGAATAATTCATGCATGTTATTTTTTATGAAGCTAATCTCATTGATCGAGAGAAAGGTATGAGTAATGATGTAGATTTGGAAGTTCCTTTCGAAAAAATAAACATTAAAAATAAAAGTAAGGAAGATCCTAAAGATGTTGAAAGTGGACATATGAAAATCTAATGTACAACAAGAAGGAGAATCTCCTGAAACTCAAAGTGATTCATCACCCCCTATAGAATGGAGGTTTGTCCCTTCTCATTCGAAAGAGTTCATAATTGGTGATCTATACAATGGTGTATGTACTAAAACTTCTACTGGAGATCTTCTGAATAATAGTGCTTTTATTACACAAATTCACAAAAGAATTTCAAAGAAGCCGAGTTTGATGAATTTTGGATTCTAGTATGCAAGAAGAAATAAATCAACTTAAAAGAAATTATGCTTGAGATTTAGTTGCTAGACCAAAGATGAAATCGTTATAGGTGCAAGATAGGTTTTAAAAATAAACGAGATGAACGTTGTATGATTGTGCTTAACAAGGATAGATTAGTTGCCCAAGGTTATAATCAAGAAGAATGTATATATTTCGAAGAAACATTTGCATCGGTTGCTAGATTAGAATTTATCCACATACTTCTTGCTTTCTCTTCTAATAAATGATTCATTTTCTACCAAATGGATGTCAAAAGTACCTTTTAAATGGTTTCATTCAAGAAGAAGTATATGTTAAGCAACCTCCCATTTTTAGAAGCATAGATTTTCAAAAAAATGTGTTAAAAATTAGAAGAGCTCTCTATGGTTTGAAACAAGGATTGAGCAAATTTCTCACTTCAAATAGTTTCTTAATTGGAAAGTAGGATACCAAACTTTTCATTAAAACCAAAAAGATTGATATGATTGTTGTGCAAATTTATGTTGATGGCATTATATTTGGTGTAACTAATATCTCTCTAGCTATGTGAAGAATTCTTAAAATGTATGAGCAAGGAATTTGAAATAAATTTGAGGGGGGAACTAAAATTCTTTCTTGAACTTCAAATCAAATAAACAAACAACAGGAATCTTAATTAGTCAAACCAAGTACATCATGGATATGCTCAAAAAGTTCGGAATGTGGATTTGAAGCCAATAAACACACCAATGAGTTCATCAATAAAATTGGATAAAGATGAGCAAGGTACTTCTATCGAGCTTTGCGAAATATGAAGTTATTTAAAGAAAATGGGCAATAGGTTTGTCACACCCAAGGTTTTGATGCAAATCCGGGGGCCATCCACTTTCACAATTGAGAATGAGGAAGAAGAGCAAGAGAGTGAAGATGAAGAAGGAGCTCATAGGGCACAATGCCAACATATGCCTCAAAATGTTCCACCAATCGGATGGGTATATATTGAGGAACTTTATAATCATACCCAGGGTGCATTGAATCGCTTACTACCACGGTCGAAGAGATGGTGAGTATATTTCAACAAGTTATTGAACATCAACAAATCGTAATGAAGTTGCATATAGCTCTTCAAGCTCGCTTCGAATGCCGTCTATCCATCCCCCCTCCAGAGGAATGATGATCAACTTGTCTATCTTATGTCTTTTTTTACTTTGTCATTCAACTTGCTACAATCTTCTTTCTATGTTCTCATCTTAATGAACTTGCTATGATATTTTATCATTTTGATTCTTAAGTACTTCTTTATCTTTTAGATTTTTCTCTTGGAATGATTGATATGGTTGCCTTTACTCCTTTTTGTTTACGCCAAAAAGGGGGAAAATTTATTTGTGGTGAAATATGAATTATTGAGCTGATATTTGAAATATGTTGTGAGTTGATATTGGAAGCATGTGATGAAGTAATGATATTTTTATAATATAATAATCTTATCGGTTTTAAAAAGTTAGGGCGAACCAATGCTAATATTTTTATTACTTGTTTTCTAATGAATGTGTTTCGTGTTCATACAATCTTCAAAAGAATTACAAGTACAAATTGTTCCTCAAAGTTTGAAGATAAAGCCACGTTCAAGAAATGACATACAAAGCAAATGGCATGAAAACCGAGCAATCAAGCATACAAAGATTTGAGCTTATATTTTGTTTTTCAAACAACATAAGCATCTTTGGAAATGCTTATCAAGAGCTCAAGTAAAACTTTCAAATTCATATAAATACCTTTTCAAAAGGTTTTCAAACCTAGCAATATAAACCTCGATCAAAACCTTTGAAAAACTTCTTTCGAAGAGATACATGTCAACCCCAAACTTTCCAAGTTGACCTCATGCTTGGATCTAATAGAGTTCGACCTAGCACATTTGACAGGTTAAACTCGTTTACTCATTTTCAAAGTTTTAACAACTATCTTCTTATAGAAGCTAATTAAAGATCAAACGCATCTAATCAGGTCGACCACATTCAACAAAATGTGCTCGAGATTTTGATCAATAAATAGTCATCTCTTCAACGTTACACACCAGAGCATTTAAGAAAGAAACTATTGAGAAAATCATTGAACCAACATCATATTGAATTCTATTTAATTTATTACCAAACAATCTTTTGATTGATCTAACTCTTTTTATTCATTCCATGAAAGATTCTATTTGTGTAAGAAAAAATTACAAGCTTATTTATTATCATTTCTTCTTGATAGAAGTTTTCTTTACGATCCTTATATTGAAGTCTAAATCTGTCTTCATACTTTATATTACTTGTTAATAGAGATTATTGGTTGAAAGCTTTGATACAAATTACATCATTTTATTTTCATTTCAATCATCGAATTTAACAACTAAAATACTTGAGTTTTACTCATTGCTATCTGTTGAAGTATTTTTCTAACTCTCTTATAATTGATTTAAATATATCATTTATTAAAAGAATTATTTCAATTGCAAAATTATTCTTTGTATTTTAGTGGTTTTGATTTTGCAGGGATATCGTTTATTAAAAGAATTATTTTAAGTGGCTTGGTCTTGAGCTCACATATTTTGAGCCTGAGACAAATTTTAAAGGCTTGCTTTTGATTCCATTTGAAAGTCTCTAGACTCAGTCGTGAACCCCTCAACACTACAAGCAAAATGATCGAATAAGATGAAAATTAGCGACGACCTATTTTGTCATCTCTAATACTTAAAATTTTTGCGATGACAATTTTGACTTGCAACTGGTGGACTCTTTACGACGACAAATAGAGACGACATATAGTCGTCTCTAACTTTGAGGGTAATAGAGACGACGTTGTTGTCTCTGTTTCCCTACAAATAGAGCCAACAATTAAGTCGTCTCTATTTTATCATTTTGCCGTCTCTAATACGTGAGAAATAGAGACGACAATATTGTTGTCTCTAATGCCATTGAAATAGAGACGACAATTTTCTTGTCTTGTCGTCTCTATTGCCTATTAGAAAATTTGGGAAACATTCCCAATAGAGACGAAAAAGTCATCTCTATTTCTCTCGCATTAAAGACGAAAAAATTGTCGTCTCTATTTTACTTTTCACTGGCATTAGAGACAACAATATTGTCGTCTCTATTTCTCACGTATTAGAGAAAACAAAAATAGAGATGACTTAATTGTCGTCTCTATTTGTAGGGATTTAGAGACGACAACGTCGTCTCTAATTGTAAGCCAAAAAGCTGGAAAATCTCCCGCATTTGCATTAGCGACGACAAAATGTCGTCTCTATTGCTTTTGCGTATAAATGCTAAGACATACATTTTTCTTTCATTGTCATGTTAAATTTTTCATGTTGCTTAGCTTTTCCCCTCTAAATTACTTCATCTCAAATTAGAAATGATTTGTGGACACTTTCAATCAAAATGTTTCATGTGATTTTGGTAAGATATTTACTCCAAAGTTTCTGTATTTTATAAAGTTTTTAAACAATTGACTAATAATATTTTTTCGTCCTCTTTTATGCCTGTTTCTGTTGTCTACGTTGTTCTTGGAGTTTAAAGTTGTTGCTTGATGAAGTTGAAAAGTTAAAATTTTACTGTATTGGTAAGTTATTTTTATTTAATTTTAATTTCTTGTTAACGTTTTTTACACTTAATTGCACTTGTATTGAGCTTAGAATACCGTTGAAGATTAGTTTTTTATGCACACACGTCCCAATTTAGGATTGTTTGATGTTTATAAATTAATCTTTGAATTGTCCCATTATTGGACAATTTGATATTGATTAGTGAGTTACGAGTTGTGTAATTCAATATTTTTTTCCTACAACTACTTCGTCTTTCGCGTGTAGATTTGAGTGGCATCTTCTAAAATATTCTCGAGGTGTGGACTACGTTTAACGTAGTGCTAGCACTTAGGAGAATAGTAGGGAGATGATGCCGAAATTTATGCAAGACATAGAAGTAGTAACAGGAAAAAATGACACAACTCTCTACTCACGAGTCATTATTGAATGGTTAGGAACCGTACCTTAAATCTTTAGTATTGGAGCATAGGGGTTAGCACATGTTCACATCACTCGAACATTTCAGTTATATGTATTTTTTTTAACAGTGAAAATGAAGTACAGATAAATATGGACAAGAGTTGGATAAAATTGAACAGAATACGTGGCAAGTCCATCGAACTTGCAAACGGAGTTGCGGCATTTATAAGAATGGCCAAGTCATTGGAAAATGACAGGGGGATGATTTCTTGTCCGTGCAATAACTGTTTAAACAGAGCAAAACAATTAGTAAGTGTTGTAGATGACCACATATTTCGATATGATTTTTTAGAACATTACGAAAGATGGATTCATAATAGAGAACCAATGGAAGTTCCCGTAGACACGCAAACGTAGGAGGAGCCAATATTTTCGAGAGATGAGACGACAAAAATTCTGCACGACGTAGTAGGGGGAGAACCGATGGAGACAGGAGCTAACATTGAGTATGACGACTTGTTTGAGGCATTGCAGTCAGAGTTGCCTCCAGGTGTCTCTTCATTCTCGTCATTGAATTTTTGGGCTAAGTTGATGCATATTAAAGTGATGAATAAGTGGACCAACAAGTTGTTTGATGACCTGCTTAAACTGTTAAAGTTGGCATTTCCCAATTTAAATCTTGTGGATTCACATTACGAAGCTAATGAGAAAGTTAGGGCTTGGCTATGAGTCAATTCACGTCTGTAAGAACGACTGTGCGCTATTTTGGAAGGAGAATGTCGATAAACAGATCTGTCCAATATGTTCTAAAAGTCGGTGGTCTCAAGTGGTAGGGAAGCCGTCTGGTGTGAATGTCCCGCATAAGGTTTTACATTATTTTTCACGGCTCCCTGGCTCCCAAGCTTAAGTTGGATCCTGACACACAAAAATGGCCTTCCATTTTGGATACTTAGAAGTCCGTTCATACACGAATTACTAACCAAGGGGAAGTCTGGGTCAGCGAGCAGGCCGAGCGCCAACACGTAAGTATTATTTAACCTTGAACATTTTTTTAAAAAGTTTGATACGATTTTAAATTTTCATTTTAGCCTACTCATTTCATTTTTTGAATATTCAGTATGAAATGCTCCAGACGAAAGAGACGCAGACACAACAGGCCAGCTTATCGGGGACACAATTCGATGAGCACAATGTCGTCCGCTTCATTGATTGTTCGTCAAGTATGGTACTAAGGTTAGATGATACCAAAATCTCCATCTTGAAGTTTACTCTTTCTTGACTCTTACAAGCCATGGCCACTTTGTTAAATAAAAGTTTTCTAAACTTGAAGATGGTAAATACCAAAACAATCCCATTGACAATGACCAGGGCAAATTTCACTTTTCTATTTGTCATTACTATCCCCAGGAACTGTAAATCCTCAGAAATCAAAGTAGTATGTTTTCATGTCTTTTGTTTTATTGAATGGGAAAATATCCAATGTAGCAATCTAATACCCTGAGATAGTAGTGATAGTAGTGCTATGTAGTAGTAGTAGTAGTAGTAGTAGTAGTAACTTTGTAAATGGGAAAATATGATGTTGGATTACCTTTGGCGAATACTGTTTTCAAAATTAATATATAAAATGGTTAAGAAAGGTTTTATAAAGTGTTTTATATTGCGAAAGTCATGGGTTCATAGTATCATTTTAAACATCCAAGAATTATGTTTTAGACTATTATATATCGATACCTAACCTTAAATGTCGAAAACAAAAAGAATTTTCTAGAAAATCACCGAACTGTTGACACCTTGTAGGGGTGTCGACACCAAAATGATTGATGGCAACCCTGCAAGCTCAAGCACTTCGGTATAACCACAGAGGGTTCCCACTAGATTTTTTTTAAAATTTTTTTATAATATTTTCCATCTTATTAATTATTAAAATAGTACGTGGAGTTCGAGGCGTCATAGACGTCCTTGAAGGACAAATCTTTTTAATTATATTTGATAAATTTATAGTGCATCTAAACCGTGAATACATTCAATTCTATGATAAAAGTCTCCAAAAGAAAGTAGAACAAATAAGGAAGATGTTCAAATTTAAAAGGTGTATCCTTTTGAAGAGTATATAGACATAACTAATTATAAAACTCCAGAAGAGGTTCAAGTACTTGTTGAAAACATAGATATCTCAATAAGCTATGTCATTGTGAAAAAGAAAGTGTTAAAAATAAAATGCTGTTGACAATACTTTTGTACATCATGTACTGTTTCATATTATGAACATCGAGGAAAAAAATAATTTCGTTGAATCATATCGAACATTGTTGATGTAAAAATATTTGGCCAAAGACCAAGATCTTAATCCATTGATATTTTTATGTTATAAGATTTGTAGTCCAAACACTTAAATGAGTAAAGCCAATAAAATACAAATAGGTATTGGGCAAAAAGGAAATGACATAACATAGTCGTAAAGTACTACTTATTACATAATGCACTTTTAAAAGAATTGGTTTGAGCATAAAATAATATTATACTATATGGTGATTACGATTGTAAAATAATCATTAGCTTGCATTCTTTGAAATATCAATTAGTTAGATCAAATATGTTATTTTTCTCTCGATATTTAGGGAATAATGTTCTTTAATGTATCAATGCATGAAGACTAAATGAATGATCAACATCTCGCTATGCTAAGGTTCAAGTGAAATGGTTAGTCAATATATATGTAAAACATATAAAATAATATTTATTTAGAGATTTGATCATACCTTGAATTGTTGATGCCAGTCACTTGGGAATTGCAATATAAAGCATATAAAATGCTTGAATCATAGTAATATATCATTGCAGAAATTAATATGAAGCATATTAATTTAAGCGATATTATCGCAAGGGGAGTAAATACGCTTTGTAATCTTTTTTCTTGACCAATATTTTGTCACAATGGATTTTCCTTGCAAAGTTTTTAACAAGACAACTTTTATAGCATACTCAAATAATGTATTCTTTTTCTTCATTAGGATTTTTTCCATATGATTTTTCCTAATAAGTTTTAATGAGACATATATATATATATATATATATATATATATATATATATATATATATCCAAGATATTTACTCTTAAAACAATATTTTATATGTTACAAATGGTGTATGAGTTTCCAGAGGAGAACAGCAAGATCCATTTTCCGTATCATTATGTTACTACAGTCACCAAATGTTGTAAACATCTTATATGATGATGATATTGCTTGAAGGCTATAGAAAGACAAGACAAGACAACATGAAACATAATTCACCAAAATTGAAATATTGAAGACATTATGAGGTAAGATATGAAATACTCAACTTTTGTTTCAATGGGACTTCTTGACAAGTTTTTGACGAGAGAGCATTTTACTTCTCCAATTTTATTATAACTACTTGTATTGCTTTTCCTTTCTTTGATTTTTTATCCCATTTAGTTTTTGCCAAACTGGATTTTTAATGAGGTAATTATTTTTACAAATAGACATCAAATTGAGAGTGTTGTATAACTTGTGATGATTATCTAGTATTATCATATGATTAGAAATTTTAAAATGCCCATGATGATGCCCAATGCGGGCAAGTGTCACCCCTTTATTAGGAGCCCACTTGACAGCCACTCCCCACCCCCCACATGGCGGGTGGAAAGTTTTTATTGTAACCCATAAAAGCTCTATTCATCTAGTAAGAATAGTATATTCTATTTTGATTATACTTCTCATTCTGAGCAATATAAATATTGTACTTTGGTTTTTTTCTTTTAGGCTTTGTTCAGTAACATAACATTGTAGCAATAATAAATTGATTTATTTATATTTTAGAGGAAAATGTGTTATTGGAAAGTTGAGAGAGAATGCGTGTGATTAAAAGTTGTTTGAAAAATTGTGTTGTTTATAAATTAATTTATAAATTATAATGACTGTGTTAAAGAACTAGTTTTATAGCAAAGACAAGATTTTAAAAGATAACTAGTGTTTCACCCGTGCGACGCACGACATTATATTGAAACATATAATTGCGACTTCAAAGTTTTCTAAATTTTTTTATTATATGTCAACATGTGTGTAATGAAATAAATAGGAAAATAATAAGATGATACTCTAATTTAGAGAAATAAAAGGATAATTTAAACAATAACCAACTAGTGCATAGTATTTAAATGAAAAATAAACCACTATTCCAAGGAAATGGAGAATGATTTGAAATGATTTTTGTTTGTATTTATAAAAAGAGGGAGGGGAATAAATTTAAAAATATAAATCTAGAAAATGGTTGTAACAAAAATTATATTCACTATTTAATTTAAAAAATAAATAATAAAAAATAAATAAACGTAAACATAGGAAAATATAGTAGAGGATCAAATGTACAGTATAAACAACACACAATATAATCCAAATGCAATATTCATACATGAATTCATAATTCATTCAAAATTAAAATATTTAGGTAAAAACGATAAAAAGTGTTCACTCTGCAAGTGTACTGGTCGCGCAAGAATTAATGTGGAAGTGAGTCCATGTATCGATCCCACAGAGATTGTTGTAAATTGTATTTTAGATTACAATTACTTAACCGGAACTAGAAAAGCTTTGAATTTGGGAATTTTGATTTTGAAAAAGAAATAAAAAATTAAACTAAAGAAAACAATGAAATTTGAATTTAAAACTTATAAAAACAAATGCGTTAGAATTATGAATCCATTTCAATCAAATCATCCATATTTTGACCAACTTATTTAAATACAATTCATGGAGTTTTGAATATCCGTGTTCCTAAAGTTATTTAAGTCTCCTTTCGAGCGATGCATAAAAACCTTTACCTAAATGAAAATTGATTATATTTCTATGACAATTAAAAAATTAGAAAAGCATTAAAGGATCAGTGAACACTATCAAGGATAATACAAACCATAGGGGTATATTTCTATCCCCTATCGGACTTTGTGGCAATTAAATAACATCTAATGAATTTCTACTCTTTCGAACATAGAAAAATATCAAGAAAATCGCGCAGAAGTTGGTCAAACAATTGCATAATAATAAAAGCACTATTTAATTGCATCAAACCCATAAACTGTGTAAATCAAATAATAAGTCAAAATATGAAATCAATAATTAAAACTTCATCATAATCCTAACACAAGAAATCTAGCCTAGAAACATAGGTAAAGAAAATTCACAAGAATAATGGATATATGTCACCCTATTCATCTCCTTGATCCTTGTTCTTCAATCTTGAACTTGGCCTCCTATGGATCCCCCAGCAATTTGACAGCATTTTGGCATGAAATATCACAATTGAGAACCTTAAAAAACGTGCCTAAGGCCTGGTATTTATAGATCAGGTCGAAGTATAGGTTACTTGGGAAGAGAAGAATGCTGAAATCACGTCCAAATTGGCTTCCAAAAGAGTTCCAACCGAACAACGAAAGTTACCTTCGTGGAAGATCTTTTTGTCACTGCACAGTGTTTAATATCTTAATCATATTTTTCTATTCCCTTATCCAATTGAGGTGATTCAAAGTCTTTTATAAGTATAACTTAAAGGGATACAATTCTTCCTGAAATAGGATTTTCCCAATTGGAACGTTTACTGCCCCGAAATTAGGTTTCAAAGTTTGACTAAAAATCTACCCGAAAATCTTGTATGATTGGAATGAATTTATGGTAATATTCTTATCATATTCGTTCCTTTTTAACTTCTATTTGCATCAAATTGACTCCTACCAATCTTCAAGTATTGTATCATGGTCTGAATCAATCATTGAGTATTTGCAATTTGGTCCTTCTTTTGATTTGTATACTTTAGTCAGCGAACTTCTAATTTCTTCCAATTTGGTTATTTCTTTGAATTTTCTTCCAATTGACCATTTGATTTACTTCATCAACTCTTGGTTTTCACACTTTAGCTCTCTTATCATCCAAATGACATGTTTTTGCTTCATTTCCTTTGTTTTCTCGACTTTGGGATTATTTCTAAAATACAAATAATACTGACTAAATAAATAGCAAATATTCTTAAACAAACACATAAAATCCTACTTTTAGGATAGAAATAAGTGTATAAAATATACTTATCAACACTCCCAAACTAGAACTATTGTTCGTCCTCGAACAAGAACTAAAACTGAACTATAAAAATAGAATTGCAAATAAAAAAAATATTTTTGTTTTTGTCAACTTATTTACCATGTACTTTAACAATCTAAATTGATAATTCACTTTAGAGAAGAAATATGAACAACAAAAATTATTTTCATTCATCTGATGCTCAACTTCATTGTGTGTGAATAGCCAAAAATCGAATGCAACATGACACTGTGTCATTAGATATGCAGAAATAAGCCCGAATCCCATGTGGATAAAAATTATTTTCTTTTGCTTTTCCTTACACTCTCATGGATGATCACAACCTTACTGCTTTTCTCTCATATCCCGAGGTCATTCCTATTAATGTGATTTCTAAACATGTATAAATTGTATTTTTCCACACAAAGCATTTAGGACTAGACAAGTATGCACGACATACCAAGAATAATGAACAAAGTGTTGAGATTTCAATCAACCAAGCTTATACAATTTTTATTCCATTTTTATTTTATTTGGACGACTTTTTCTTTTAGTGTCCTTGTCTTTTACCATATTTGTCCAATACTTTTCATACTTGTTTTCTATATGACCCATGCAGTGAGCTTTAGGTCAGCAGCTCCCAACTCAATTGAGCTTAGGGTACCAGGTTTAGAGAATCCCTCAGACTTAATTACTCGAGTCATAAAGGATTAAATAGAAAAAGTTAAAGATGTTTTTGTGTCTTATGTGTAAGTCCACTCTCTGTACTTGCTTTCTAGTTGACCCCTGTAGCGAGCTTTAGACCCCTGTAGCGAGCTTTAGGTCTGCAGCTCCCAACTCAGTTGAGCTTAGGGTACCAGGTTCGGAGAACCCCTCAGACTTAATTACTCGAGTCAAAAAGGCATTTGAAGAGCAGAATAAGACCTTCAACATTTTTCTGTTTTTATGCTGGTTATTATGGTTTATACCCGTTGATCAAAACCTCTTACGCTAAAGATGTATTACTAAAAACTTCAGATCTTCAATCCATCAATGCATACTCATACTAACCTTCCCACCCCCAAACTGCTTTTTGTTTGGTTCTATATTTCAGGTCGGAATCTAATTTTATTAAGGTTTGGGATTTTTCAGTCCATTCTATATTCAAAGTGCACAAGTTTACCCCACAAGTATCAAGCATCTTCCTACACAAGTTATTATTTGAAAGTGGCTATGTGCTCAAGTTTGATTAAAGTCTTACATTGATGAATGTTAAGAAAAATTTAGTTTGCATGTTACCCAATTTTCTAACTAAAGCACAAAAGCCAATTCAAATCATGTTATAAGCAATAAATAAATCAACAAAAATTTTCAAAATTTTCACTTTTTATGATTTTCTCACTTTTCAATTTTTTTTTTATTATGATTTTTCTACCCCAAAATCGAATGAATATTGCAATAATATGTACATGAATGATATTTCCACCCCCAAACTAGAAATTTACATGTATTCAAAGCAAATAAATAAATAATTAAACACAAAATAACAAGAGGGGTCAAGTATTTCCCGGGTTTAGAGAGGTGGTCTCATTTTGAGGCTTTTGACTTTAATGTTTGGTTGGATGAAATAACCCTTTACTTCGTTTTCCATGTTGCTTGAAGTGTCTCATGATGATATGTTCCTTGCAAACAAGAATTAATGATTATTAGAAGCGTAAATAACACATAGGAACTAACACAAATCAACAAAACACACCCAAACTAGGACTTAATAAAAATTTTGAAAATTTTGAAAAATGGTCGACTACTGACTTTCAGCCCTTGACATCGCCTCAAAAAAGTGAAAAATTCCCTAGACATGTCTCAAGCATATGAAAGTACATAACTTGATCTACAACATATCTAAAATTCATCACATTTGGAGTTCATATGAGTTATGAAAAGATGTGACAAAGTGGGTGCAGTGAAGCTGAAAATAGGGGTTGAAATGCAATGGTGCCTGCAATGGCCTTGCAATGAAGTGTTTTTTGGTGCAATGATGTTCAAGTTGAGTTCTATACATTAAATTAGTGTAAACAATGATTGAATGATGCACAAATGATGCATGACATGTAGTGAAGGTGATCATCCAAAAAGAATTGTAAAAACTCAACAAAACATCCATTGAAATATTTTATCGAGCACCTAGTATCCATATGAAGAAACCAAGTGAAATCATAGGATTTTGAGACTTGAATTGAGCCAAAGATTTTCACCTATTAATTCACAATTCAATATCTCAAATCCTAACCTAAACCCATCACCAAATATCAACAAATTCAAATTTCACAAAAAGATATGGAATGCACCAAAATTATGCATGATTATGTGAATTGGTGGAAAAACACATACCTTTGAATGATTTTGAAGTGAAGTAAGGCATAACTTTGAGTTAAAATGATGTGCAAACAATGGGATTCGATTTTGGACTTGATGTATGATGATTTGGGGGAAGAAAATCGGGTTTAAAGTGGTTAAAATGAAAGAAGAATGCATATTAAAGAATCTGCTATTCTGCTCAGTTTATAACCGTACGATCGCACGGTAGCTTTTGGCAGAGACCTGTGATTTTTTTTTTTTCATTTTTGAGTTTTTGCCCACGTTTTTGACCCCTAAATGCTTTCTAATGCATGCAACCAACTTCTAAATTATATGCATATGTCCTAAGCTAGGTGATCAAGTGGAAGATTGTGATGAAAAGCAACCACACAAATAGAAAACAAATAAACCTTAAAAATGCAAAAACATGCAAAAACAGGTGCAATGAAAATTTCAATGCAACCAATATGTCAAAAAGTGAATTCTAAACATGTCAGTGAACCTAAAACGCAATGTGAAGCATCAAGTCTACTAAATATCCAATGAAACCTAAAAGCAACTAAACAATTATAAATCAAATAAACAACTTAAAAGCAAATAAATAAAACAACTAAAGAAAAATGATATTGAAAAGTAGGGTTGCCTCCCAACAAGCGCTTCATTTAAAGTCTAGAGCTAGACTTTTTGGCAATTGATTCACGGGCACCTAAAGAAAGCTTTGGATGCCTTTCCCATCTTTTTTCGTTTGGCTTTATTCCACTCCTCATTTGATCTCCAAGACTCAAAATTACCCCTCTCCATATTATAGAACATGTCTTTCTCATTCAATTCAAATGCAACTATGAAGACTTCCACCTCCTCATCGGGTTTAATTAGAAACTCAATTACTTAGCAATCAACAAGGTCAAAATCATGTAGGTTGATTTCTTCCTCGTTGATGTCCAAATCTCCATTTAGCTCCATTGTGATTGATTTTTCATCATCTTCAAGTGTTTCTTCAATTGTTGACTCATCTTTGGATTCAATTGCAGGTTCTTCGTCAAACACCGCGTGCAATGAAAAGTCTTTCTTATGAACTTCCTCGAGTGGATTATATCCCCACCCTTTTAATTCACTCCAATACATGGAGTCTCCTAGCACCATATCACCTTCATCTAACTTGGCTCGCTTCTGATAGGATTTTGAAATTACCCTTTCACTCCACAGTGGAGGACCATCTCCCAGAAGAGGGATGTCCTCGTCCCAATCGTTCGGTACACACTCATCAAAGACCATGAGACTTGCATCCGACATGTCAATTGCTTGTTGTCGACATTTCAAGTATTCTTTAAATACTAAGAGTTTCGGTGTGACCCAAATATTGCTCCCATCCAAATACTGTCCATTACAATATATTTTGTAGCAAAATTCACAACTTGGATATTCTCCAAACATGTCTTCATAGTCCATGTTGAGATCATTCGTTGCAAGTCAATGGTAGATTCAAATATACCTTAAAAGAAAAACCAAGAATAGGAAGGCTTAAAATTGTGGTGGATTATCCAAAGTAACAAAATAAAAATTAAATAAAATTAAAAAATTAAAAAGTAAAAAGTTCGAATTAGTGAAAGTAAGCTAAAAATAAATTTAAACTACAATCCCGGCAACGGTGTCAAAAACTTGTTCTCTCCGCAAGTCCACGGGGTCGCGCAAGTAATAAAGTGGACGTGAGACCAAGTATCGACCCCATAGAGATTGTTGTAAATTGTATTTTAGATTACAATTACTTAACGGGAACTAGAAAGCTTTGACTTTGGGAATTTTTATTTTGAAAAAAAAAATGAAAAATTAAACTAAAGAAAACAATGAAAATTGAATTTAAAACTTATAAAAACAAATGCGTTAGAATTATGAATCCGTTTTAATCAAATCATCCATATTTTGACCAACTTATTTAAATACAATTTATGAGGTTTTGAATATCCGTGTTCCTAAAATTATTTAAATCTCCTTTCGAGCGATGCATAAAAACCTTTTCCTTTTCCTTTTCCTACAAATTGACTATATTTCTATGACAATTAAACAATTAGAAGAGCATTAAAGGATCAATGAACACTCTCAATGATAACACGAATCATAGAGGCATATTTATATCCCCTATCGAATTTTGTTGCAATTAAATAACATCTAATAAATTTCTACTCTTTCAAACATATAAAAACATCAAGAAAATCACGCAGAAGTTAGCCAAACAATTGCAAAATAATAAAAGCACTATTTAACATGAAATCAATAATTAAAACTTCACCATAATCCTAACACAAGAAATCTAGTCTAGAAACATAATTAAAGAAAATTCACAAGAATAATGGATAGATGTCACCCTATTCATCTCCTTGATCCTAGCTCTTCAATCTTGAACTTGGCCTCATATGGATCCCCCAGCAATTTGACAGGGTTTTGGCCTGAAATATTACAATTGGGAACCCTAAAAAAGTGCCTAAGGACTGGTATTTGTAGATTAGGTCGAAGTAGAGGTTACTTGGAAGAGAAAAATGCTGAAATCATGTCCAAATTGGCTTTCAAAAGAGTTCCAACCGAACAAGGAAAGTTACATTCGCGGAAGATCTTTTTGTCACTACATAGCGTTTAGTATTTTAATCATATCTTTCTATTCCCTTATTCAATTGAGGTGATTAAAATTCCTTAGAAAGATTACTTAAAGGGCTACAATTCTTCCTGAAATAGGATTTTCCCAATTGGAACGTTTACTGCCCCGTAATCAGGTTTCAATGTTTGACTAAAAATCTGCCCGAAAAGATTGGAATGAATTTATGGTAATATTCTTATCATATTCATTCCTTTTTAACTTCTAATTGCATCCAATTGACTCCTATCAATCTTCAAGTATTGTATCATGGTCCGAATCAATCATTGAGTATTTGCAATTTGGTCCTTCTTTTGATTAGTATACTTTAGTCATTGAACTTCTAATTTCTTCCAATTTGGTTCTTTCTTTGACTTTTCTTCAAGTTTACCCTTTTATTTACTTCATCAACTCTTGTTTTTCACACTTTAGCTATTTTATCATCCAAATGACTTGTTTTTACTTCATTTCCTTTGTTTTCTCGACTTTGAGATTATTTCTGAAATACAAACAATACTAACTAAATAAATAGCAAATATTCTTAAATAAACACATAAAATTCTACTTTTAGGATAGAAATAAGTGTATAAAATACACTTATCAAAAAGTACAAAGAATAGTCAAATAGAATATTTAAATGAAAATGTTGTAAATTAAAATAAGATAAAGATTTAATCAATTAAATAATAAGTTTGAATATAATTTTTGTTTGTATTTATAATAATAATTTAAAAAGGGAAATAAGTTTAAAAATATATATCCAGAAAATTGTTGGAATAAAAATTGTATTACCTATTTAATTGAAAATTAAATAATAAAAAATTAAAAAACGTAAAAAAATCAATAAACCTAGGTAAATTTAATAGTGGTTTGAATATAGTCCAAATTCAAACTTAAATAGTCAAACATGCATTAACCAAAATATTAAACAAATTGTTAACCATACAAAGTCAAACTACATTAATTAACCAAATGAATATATTAACCAAAAAGATAACTATATTTTGTTCACACTAAGCAACTATTTTACTTTTAAATATACTAGTGTTTCATTCGTACGATGCACGACATCATGTCGAAACATATAATAGTGACTTCAATATTTTCAATATTTTTTTTAATTATATGCCAAACATGTGTATAATGAAATAGATAGAAAAATAATAAAATGATGCAGTAATTAATAGAGTTGCAATATTTCCACTATAAATTTTGAAATACTTTTATATAAACTACATTCGTAGTTAAGTTTGTTCTATTTCCATCTTTGTCGCAAATGATCATCTTCAAACAACTACCATTCGTCACTCTAGAGACTGCAAAGTACAACTGTCTATGGTTGAAAACTAACTTCTTTAAATAAAGACTAACCTTGAAAAGTGATTTCCCTTAACTTTTATTGATATTCATAGCATACCAACTGAAATTGTCGCTCTTGAACTTGAATGACAATTTTCCATGTGTTTGATTTAAAAGATGGAAAATTAATGGTAAGAAAATATTTTCAAGGAATTTATTTTCCTGAAAAATGTCAATTGGAAGTATCGAGTGAAAGAGTAGAAAATTTTCCTAAATTTGTTGTTTGATTAATATTATTTTTCATTGCAAATAAAACAAATTTAGCTATTTTAATTAAGAAAAATTATTATTATTATTTTATTTTTCACTCATTTGTACTTGATAATAATAATCAAACGTGACGAAAAATATGTATGTTTTCCACCAAATAGGTGAGAAAATATTTTCAAGGCAAATGAATTAAGTGTGTTTAATTGGTTGTACGTTGAAAAAAATTTCGAGGTCAATTTTTCAATCAAATATCAAACAAATACAAAAAAGGGAAAACATTTTCCATGATTTGACATTTTTCAGGCAAATGATAGGGAATCAAACACATCCTAAATTGTGTCACTGCATCCTTGAAATAAAAAAATTTGTACCTTGCAGGATTGCTATAGAGAAATTTTGCTTCAACAACGTGATTTCCAAGTTTTGTAACAATTAATCTCGTACCATTCATATCCCTACAAAGTGATCAACATTCCGAAATAATATAAAGATATAATCATCACATAATAAATTTGAAAATATTTTTGTTTGTACTCACAAAAAAGGAAAAAAACTTTTGTAACGAAAATTACATAAACTATTTAATTTAAAAAATAAATAATAAGAAATTAATAACCATAAAAAATCCGATAAACCTAGGCAAATATAGTAGGGGGTCGAATGTACAACATAAACAACATGTAACATACAAATGCAATAGTCGTACATGAATTTTTAATTCGTTCAAAATTAAAATTTCTAATTATAAGAGGATACAAAGTACAAATAATGGTCAAAAATAATATAAAAAAGTTAAGTGAAAAAGTTCTAAATTAAAATAACATAAAGATTTAATCATTAAATAATAAGTTTGAAAATAATTTTTGTTTTTACTTACAAAAAAAAAGTAAAATAATTTTAAAAATATACATTAAATTATTGTTACAAAAATTACTTTAACTATTTAATTTAAAAAATAAATAATAAAAAATATTTTTAAAAATTAAAAAAGTTAATAAGTCTAGGTAAATATGGTAGTAGTTCGAATATAATCTAAATGTAAACTTAAATAGTCAACACTTGAATTAAGCAAATAGTTAATCATATTGTAATCAACATTTATTAACCAAATAAATATTAATCAAATAGGTAACAACATTTTATTAACGCACCATGTTCATACTAAACCACTAAATGTTAACTTAATTATATTGTAATCAAACATTTATTAACCAAATAAAGTTAACATTAAGATTTAATCATTACATAATAAATCCCTATTTAGTATTCATTAAAAAGAAAATAAAAATTATTATAGTATTTAATTTTAATCACACATTTCAATATTAAGGTATTCTACAAATAAATTCAAATTTTTTTTTTTTTTTTTTTTTTTTTTTTTTTTTTTTTGCATTTTCAATCACACAAAATCACATTAATCACTATTCAATTTAAAACATTTTTAAATAATTTAAATCAAGTTTGGAAATAATTTTTGTTTTTACTTAACAAAAATAAAAGGGAGAATAATTTTAAAAATATACATCTAGAAAAGTGTTGCTACAAAAATTACTTTAACTATTTAATTTAAAAATTTAATAAACTTAGGTAAATATAGTAGTGATTTGAAAATAATCCAAATGCAAACTTAAATAATCAAGCATTCGTTAACCAAATAAATATTTATCAAATAATTAATCATATTTTAGTCAAACATTAATTAATCAAATAGTTAACCAATTGTGTTCACACTATGTGGTCATATTGAACCACTAAATATTAATTAAATAATTAAACCACATTATGTTCACACCATGTGTTCACACTAAACAACTGCCTTACTTTTATATATATATATTTCTTAAAAGTGTAGATGAGTAGGAATCTTTTGATTTCCCATTTTATCCGCACATTCTTTTCATTTTCTCAATAATACTCTTAGTTCATTTATTTAAATATGGATCGATTTGCATTAGCATTTCTGGATGAACATGATAAGAAGAACTGAAAAATTTACCGGCTCTTAATATAATTTGGGCACAGAAGTCGCTTGCGATGGTCGTTTTCAGCCCATAATACCAATTCGGAAAGGTCTCGACGATTCGGATAAGACTTATCGCTATGCTATGACCTGTGATGGATATTTGCTGTTTGAAATCGTTTGCCAAGTCAAAATTGCATTTTTATGGTTTTTATTTTATTATGTTTATTCTTATTATCTTTTTTTATAAGTCCAGCTCATTAAGAGACTGTTGGTCCAATAAATTTTATTGTTTTTAGTATTTAAGACTCTTAAATCATTATTAGGTTTTTGATTGCTTTGAATAAGAAATTACAAGTTGAATGTGTTCTTTCTTGTGTTTGCAACCTGTTTAAGAGTGTTTATTGTAGAAAGTTGTAGGTGAGCGTACATCATAAACTTATTTCACATTTATTTTAATTCATATTTAAAAAATATTAACATATCCACGTTGACTAAATCGAAAATTGGTTATTCAATTAATATTAATTTAATGTCATTACTAATTTTTAATTAAATTAAATATCTTAAAAGCATGGATAGAATCTTTTGATTTCTCATTTTGCCCCCCACATTCTTTTCTTTTTCTCAAAAATATCCTTAGTTTATTTATCAAAAATTATTTTATTTTTATTTTAGTTATTATTTAAAAAACATTAACTTATCTACGTTGATAAAATCGAAATTAGTTATTCAAATAATATTAATTTACCATCATTACTTTTTAATTAAATTAAAAATATCTTAAAAGCGAAGATGAGGGAATCTTTTGATTTCTCATTTTATCCTCACATTCTTTTCATTTTCTCAATAATACCCTTAGTTCATTCATTGAAACTTATTTTACATTTATTTTAATTCTTATTTAATAAACATTAACTTATCCATGTTGACTAATTCAAAATTGGTTATTCAATTAATTTTAATTTAGCGTAGTTACTTTTAGAATATTGTCTGATCAAATTTTATTTCTCGTGACAACTCCATTAAACAATTAAAATAGTGCATTTATGCGTTTAATATATTTTTTTTCAATTTTTAATTTAAACAATTATCTTTTAGTCATATGTTGGGCAATACTATTTCATTTATAAATATATTATTTGAACAATTCAAAGTAAGGTGAGTGTGAAACTTTTTTATTTTTAAACTCACTTAAATTCTTAATAAAACCACTAATTTATTTTTATAAAAGAAAAATTATTTTTGAATTATTTTCTAATTAAGAATATAAAATAAATAATTTTAAAACTTTTTGGAAAAGAAAAAAATAAAAACTGAAATTTTAGTTTAATTTAATATAGTCATCGTTTAATGATTATTATAATCAGATTTTGATAGAAATTAATAAGATATGGTTGAAAAGTTATAAGTCTGATGAAATGTGTTAAAAAATCTTATTCTGTTTTCTTCCAAACATGAGCATAATATTAAACTTTTTTTCATTATAAAAAATATGCTTAAAAAATAATTTAATTTATAAATGCACTGCTTTTTTTCATTTTTCGCAACTTATCGTAAATAATTCATAAAGCAATTATTGATTTGCCTAATATTTTTATGATATTAGATTACTTCTTAATATATCACACACGATTTATTTATTAAGATGACGTTTGAAATAGTTGTCTAATATATATTTCGAAAAACTAGACGCAAATTTTTAATAAAATATTAATATATTAGGAATTGAAGTCAATTTATCATTTACAATTTGTCTTCAACAATATCAATTACATCAACTAATTTCAAAAATAGTATTAATACTTAAAAAATGTTACCTTAACATTCATTATATACACAAGACGTGCAAAGTACGTGCTTACTAGTAGTTTAAGAAAATGTATTATTTATAAACAAGTTATCAAATAGAGACTAAGGCTATGTTCGGTAACGTTTTAGTAATTATAAATTAAATTATTTATGTTTTTGTTATAAAATGTTTGATAAAATGTAAAGAGAGAATATATGGTTAAAAATTTATTTTAAATATAAATTCATTTATGATGATTAAAGAATTCAACCAATTAGTATACAGCATGAGGAATTCGCGCCTATTTCTTTATTCATTATATTCTTTATTCATATTGTCAAAACAAAAATGACGTATGATTGTGACAACTGGTAAGTTATATGTATCTTGTCACATAAATATAAGTGCCAGTTTGGTGTAGTTTAAGCCTCCGATTGACAAATAAGTTTTTAAACATATTTTTTCCTACATAATTTTTTAAATTACTTTTTAATCACATAAATTTTCTCTCTTCATTTCTCAACCACACATTTTACCTAAAAAACATAAAAAAAATATTTTTAAACAAAAAACTTTTAACAAACAGACTCTAAAGTTTTGATTTTTATCAAAGTCAAAATCAACAATTAATCATAACTATATATTTTATGGATTTCATAACTTTTTAATCAAAAATCTTATCAACTTTTATCAAAATTCGCTAAAAAACTGATTTTAATATATATCAAACATGGGCTAAATATGTTTTTATTTTACTTTTCTTCCTTTCATTTTTTCTTTATGTTTATTTTACTGAATGATATTTTAGAAATAAAATATGCAGTTTACAAATGTGTGTAATTGAGACATGGTTTGAAAAAACATGTTATTTATAAATTTGATTCAGGATCGACACTAAATATAAAACACATCCATGATGTGGTGGATGGAGATTGAGTAATGGTGGATGAGTCCTTCTGTCCATCCACATATAGGGGTGTAGATTTCATAAGAACCCAAAATGAATTTTAGATCATTTGTGAAATTTGATTATATATCATGAGCGTAGCCTTGTAGGAATATTATTTTTGGAACAGGGAGATGATAACATTTATAAAGCGAATTCTATACCAACTATCCAAATGTGCAAACAGAAGATGAAATTCACAGCACTCAAATATCCCCTTTTGCACGTTAAGAAACCCGAAGATAATTCTGTAGGTATTATAGCAATTAAAGAATAATATTATTTGTAATGAGCGATTATAATAGTGTGTTTACATGACATGTTATTTTTGATTATTTTATTAATAATATGAAAATTCACTTGATTGTTTTCATTTTTAAATTATTAAAATCACGACAAATAAGATATCACATATATGACGACTTTTGTAATCACTAACATTATTCAGCAATAGAAAGTCTCTGCAATAATTTTTTATGTGATATCCCTTTACTGAAAAATATTCTAATGCTTGTTAAAAACACACAGATAATTTTAAAAAACAGAAATGGTCGATGACAATTGACAAGCTGATTACAGGAAATAATGTTAAGAAAGACAAGAACTCAGAAGTCCACATGAATACAACTGTTTTGGTTTCATTTTCTTTAGCTAAAAAGTTAATTTTCAAATTGAAATATTAATTAAACCATAAATTTCAATAGAATCCATAAGTAATACTTATTTCTTGAAAGTAACCGTTTAACAAAAAGAAATGAAACCCTCAAACCCCAAAATCTTGAGTCCGAAATTCCAAGTGTAGAGTCCTGAAAACGATTGATCTTCATGACTGAAAGCATACCTACCACAATTTAAGACCTATTCTCGGCGTGAAAATAAAAATAGCTAGCGAGATATTTAATTGATCATTATTTTATCATTTCATTTTTTCTTGCTATTATCTTAAGTTAGAAATTTCCAATTCTTGTTTTTTGATAACTTTCCAGTTTCTGATATGATTTTATGTATGAACATTGTGATAATTGTCTTAAAAAGGTTCTAATTCTTATTGAATATTTGTGTCATATGTTTAAATATGATTCTAATTAGAATTATTTTGAAGTTTGGAGGACTTCTTTTACAAAAGGAAATTAAAACAAATGTTGAGTTCTTTTTGGAATAAATTCGATAGTTTCTTTTTAGTATTAAAATTTATATATTTATTTTTGATTTGAAATTGAACACTTCGATGTAGTAGTTGTTCCTATAATTAATTGATGTTTCTCATTATTTTTCGAGTGTGGCTATAAAGTTTTGTGAGGAAAAATTGTAACATAACATCTTGATTATTATTATTTTCTTTGTGAGTTGTATAAAGAAGTATAAATTATTAGATGTAGAAATGTTTGAGTAATTTTTCTACAATACTTTAGGAATTTAGTGAATGAAATTTTGTATGATTGTATGAAATTTTCATGTGGTGGAAAAGTTTTGACTATTCGTAAATTTTTGTCACATCTTTATATTTTTCTTTGAACAAAAAAGATAATGCGGACAAATTAAAGAAATTTTCCCTCGATTTCCAGCAAGTAGTATCGAAGCTTCGGTGGTTCCAAGAGTTCTAGAAAAAAATTTATAACGTGAAGAAATTTGATGGGATGATCAATTTTGGCTTGTGACAAGTAAAACTAAGAGACGTAATAGGCTGAACTACACCAAGCTTTGAAAGGAAGACCAACCCAGAGTACTAACAAAGATATTCAATCCAGTATGAGCGATGATGATTGAGAATATTTGGATTTGAAGACTTCAAACAGGATGTTTGATTGGGTAAGAATGTTCTTACATATATTTCATTATTTGCTATAAAGGAGTTTTGGAAAATCTAAAACAGTTATATCACACAAAGAGTCTTTCAAAACAATTGTATCTGAATGAACGATTTCATTTCTTTGAGAATGAATGCATGTATGAAAAGCTCATACCACCTAAATGTTCTCAACAGGATCGTTTTAGAACTGGAGGCTATTGGAGTTAAATTGATGATGATCATGATCGCTAAGGCTCGTCTAGTCTCATCCATCTTCTTTTGAATACATCAAGCCTATCCGAAAAGACATTGTTAATTTTGCACAAGTTACAAGTAAGAAAATTTTTGAAGAAAGGGGATTTTGTAGAAGTGATATTTCATATGAAAATTCATTCCTTGTTAACAAAAAGGTGAAGAAGGATAACTCCATTTGATGTTGATGTAGGTTGTGTGGTGAAATTAATGTCGATAGTTCATGAGACCCAACGAAAGCCAAAAGCTTACCGTTATTTTTCATGTGTTGTGAACAAAAGTTGTAAAAGAGATAATGGAAATTTTGGCTCATTTTTTGGGAATGTGGAGATTGCTGTGATAACTGCCAAAAATAAGTTCTAATTCTTATTTAATAATTGTGCGATGTATTTGAAAATGATTTCAATTTGGATTAAAAAGAATTTGCTTGAATTCCAAACCTAAACAACACTAAGGTAGCATTTGATAGTTAAAGGTGAAAAAGAATTCAAATTTTATGTTAGTTGGAAAACAAAAATCAGCTCCCCCCTCCCCCCCGCCTTCAAAATAATTGAATTCCATGGAATTGACTTAAAAGTGAGCTTGAAGCGGTTGTACCTTAGAATTCCAATTCCAAATGGAAAAGGTAGGAAATGAATTCTTCCGATGTGACATTTCCATGGAAATTAATTGTTATCAAATACTACCTAGATTTTCCAAACATCGTAGACAATTATAATAAGATAAGCATTATCATTGTTGAAAAAAAAATTCTTCGACAAAAATAAATTCTACCAAAAAAATATTCCTCTCAATAGGTGAGGATGAGATTTCAGACTCTTTCAATAACATTGTAGCAATTATAAATTATTTTATTTATATTATTGATGTAAAATGCGTTATTAAAATGTGGATATAGAAAATGTGTGTGATTAAAAAGTGATTTATAAATTATAATTATTGCGTTAATGAACAGAGGCTATATTTTTAGTAAATTAAAAAGAATTTTGCTTGAATTTCAAACCTAAATGGCACTGTGATTTTCTAAATAACGTAGGAATTATTTCTTTAGCAAAAAGTGATTCAGCAAAAAAAATATTCCTCACCGTAGCCTTAGGCGAGGAAGAGATTTCAGACTCTATTCGATAACATTGTAGCAATTATAAATTATTTTATTTATATTATTGATGTAAAATGCGTTATTAAAATATGGATATAGAAAATGTGTGTGATTAAAAAGTGATTTATAAATTATAATTATTGCGTTAATGAACAGAGGCTATATTTTTAGTAAATTAAAAAGAATTTTGCTTGAATTTCAAACCTAAATGGCACTGTGATTTTCTAAATAACGTAGGAATTATCATTGATGACAAAATTTTCTTTAGCAAAAAGTGATTCAGCAAAAAAAATATTCCTCACCGTAGCCTTAGGCGAGGAAGAGATTTCAGACTCTATTCGATAACATTGTAGCAATTATAAATTATTTTATTTATATTATTAACATAAAATGTGTGGTTAAAATGTGAAGATAAAAAATATATGTGGTTGAAAAGTGATTTGAAAAATTGTGTTGTTTATAAATTAATTTATAAATTGTAATCTTCGCATTAAATAACAGAAGTTTTAGTTATAATTCTCAACATGGTAGGGTACACATGATGGTGAAATCAAGTACAATAGTATACCATTTCATTTTCAATTCATTGCTATCGTTGAAGGTCTATTTTAAAATGCATTTCTGTATAAACGGTGAGACATCTAAAATCCACTGTAACGTCTAAAATATTTCATAATGGTTTCGAGCACTATATCGCCTAGAATGAGGCTCAATAGTCCACTTCAAGCGCCAGGGTTCTATGTTGAAGAGTTCCTTATAGAATAACCCTTCTCCTGTGTTCATGGAATACACAGCATTATTCTCTTACAAAAAATCCGAAATGAAACCAAAGCTAATAACGACTAATCTAGAGATACGAAACTATTTTTCTCAAAAATTATAATAATTTATATAAGATTGTATGAAAAGACCACGTACTTTTTTATTAAGAGGCGTTAGTGTAAATAAGATTTTTACATAGAATAAACACAAAAGCGAACTTAATTAAATTTATATATAAGGAAATTGAACTACCATATTTTTTATAGATTAGCATTTTGATAGCTAGGAAAATCAAGTCTAAATAACTTATATTTGTTTGTACATTAATGTATTAGTTTCACTACGGCAAGCTGGAGTGTTTGTTCCTGTTATAAAATCATCGAAATCATAAGAACAACATAGAGAGAGAAATGGAGAGAGTTTAGAGGAGAGAATTTCTCTTCAAGAATTGGTGTAATAAATTGGTAAGTATAGGCTCCTATTTATAGGAGTGGACAATGGCACAATCGTAATATTGTAAAGTTCACAGGGATATAATGGTTATGTCATTCACATATATACATTATTTATAACACTCCCCCTTGAATGACATATTACGCAATTGTCTGCCTCGTTAAAACCTTGCTAAGAAAACCCAATGGGATAAAACTTGAGCGAAGGAAAAAGAGTACAGTTGCTCCCCCTGATATTGGCCATCGTCAATCGTTGAGTCTTAATGTTCAAGTAGAACAAATCATGTATTGAATCTTTGAAGTTCTTCAGTGCTTCAGTGCTGCCTCGTTAAAACCTTGTCAGTAAAACCCAATGGGACAAAATCTGAACGAAGGAAAAAGAGTAAAGCCGCTGCCTCGTTAAAACCTTGTCAGGAAAACCCTGTGGGACAAAACCTGGACGAAGGAAAAAGAGTACAGCATGACAGCATGATTCTCCCCCTGAAGTGTGCAATCAAGTATTCATGAACCTTTTGAATAATGATATCATCTTTCTTCTGGAATATATATGAAAATCTTCTTGTGTGTAGTCGATATCATAACATTCTTCATAAGATGTGTATGATTTTCTTCATTTGTTGATATCATTCCAGTATAACAATGTGTTGCTGAATTATAGCTTGTTGATAGCTATGATGATGCCTCAAAAACCTTGCTAGGAAAACCCTGTGGGACAAAACCTCAGCGAAGGGAAAAAGAGTGCATTATTCTCATTAATTTTCATCAATACGCCTCAACTGTTGTCTCATTAAAAAACTTGCTATGAAAACCCTGTGGGACAAAACCTCAGCTAAGGGAAAAAGAGTGCAACGCGTATTTATTCCTTTCATGGAATATTACATGTATATTGGTGCAATCACGAATCTTTTCATTGTATTTTTCACTTCTGGTGAATAATCAAATTTAGAATTCACTTCTGGTGAATAATCAAATCTATAATTCACTTTCATAGATTGCATCTTTCACTTCTAGTGAATAATTAAATATTCATTTTCAAATTCACTTCTAGTGAATAATCAATTTCAAATTCACTTCTGGTGAATATTCATTTTCGTATTCACTTCTAGTGAATAATCAATTTCCCAGATGTCATAAATAGTACACTCCAATTTCACTTTCAACATATTATATCATGGAGTCATTTGTATCATTCTATAGTGATACTAATCTGGGCATATTGAATCTTTCAATGATTTATACATGTATGTTCTTACACTTTATAAACTGCAATTTCTAATTTTGCAGGAGCATAATCAATCATTGAAATAGATATCAATTTCGACATATAATCTACAATCATTTTACTTGAAATCCCAACGTACCGCGATCAACTGGTACATCAAAGAATACTCCCAAAGTACCGAGATGAGAATCATACATTTTGATCTCACTCATTGGTATATCAAGGAGCTCAAGCTAGTGATTTAGACTATAGTCTATCCACCATATGTCATGCCAGTTCTATGAAAAATTTCGCGCGCAACTAGTCGTCTTTTACGACTGTGAAATATTTTTCATTTGTACATATAATTACTGGCTTTACACATTTAAGCATTTGGACTTCAGGTCCTTGAACAATAATCCCTACATTAGGGTTTCATACTTGGCCAAAGAATTATGATTTCATCAATCTTATTTCATAAGAGGGTATGCAGTCGACTTATTTATCGATTCCATCTCAATATAACGTGGAGAGATCTCTTTATATGTTCTATCATCAGGTACCTGAATATCTCATCATTTGACTATGTCCCTTTTACTTACTTTGAGTATTTAGCCTCAAAGGAATCATTTCAATCATTCAAGAGATATTTATTTTTGGAATCGATAGTCATTATGCTTCAGGCATAATTACGCTTCAGGCGTGTTTTCACCATAATGTTCTCAAATATTATCAATCGGCTAAAATGCCATAACACATGTCATTCTTTTAGGGATGTAATTTCAATCATATATCTCAGTGCGCTTTGGTGGAGTGTATGCATATCGCACTTTTACAAATAATAAAGCTTCTTGAGCTATTCCCTGTTTGACATAGAATATTGTTGTATGATAAACAATTTCTGAATAAGTTATTCTCATAGAAAATAATTTGGAACTTTTGATAATCTAACCGTTTATTATAGAACTTCTGGTTCTATACGGTTTTATTTCATTTCTATGTATGAATATTTGATTCAATACAATATCGCTAAACTTCTGGTTCAATACAATGTATATTTCATTTATGAGCTTCTGGTTCATACTATATACATATTTCACTTGTACGTATGAACTTCTGGTTCAATAAGATATTTCACTTGTACATATGTATGAACTTCTGGTTCAATACAACATTTATTTCATCAGTATTCTATATAGTTCAAATCAGTATACCTTTATTACTTTTAGTATACCGAAAAATCAGGTACAATATCCAAGGAAATATCTCATAATCTCAATCTTGTCGCCAAATCTTCCCTTATATCGAAAAAGGTAATGGCATATTATCTCACCTTTTCAATAATTTATTCCATTATTTCTTGATGGAATCCATATCACTGACACGCGGAGCCGTCGCTCTTTTACGCGTTGAATAATGCATTTAAATAGATGATTTGGGAAGAAGGCTAGATCCATCAAAAAATGGATATCATACTTTCAAATATTCGCAAATATTATTCCAATCTTCCAGTAAATGATTTGAGAAAAATTTATCGAATTAGGCTCGAAAGATTGAGGTTGCTGATGGATCATGGCATGCCAGAAGATGTTCGCTGGTTGATCGAAGCAAAAGTTCGATTAGCTGGTGAATTACCAGATTCATTTTCTAAGCACAAGCCTGGCTTAGGTAAGAGTACTTTTGCAAAGAAGCGAAGAGCAAAAAGATTAAATAGTTGCTACAAATGTGCTCGATGGACATGTGATACCCGTTGTAAATCAATAGGATATTCATCCATAAATCGAGATGATAAGATAGACTTCATTAAGGGTGGACTGAGTAAGGAGTCATTGGATGATATCCGATTGACTCTTGAGACGCACCCTAGTGGATATGTGCAGCGTGAGCTACTATCTTTATGGGCTAAATTCATCAGCGATAAAGAGAGATATAGTCTCAAAAATATAATAGCAAAAGATCCTGTTTGCCATGCTGTTATAAACAATGATGCTTTGGCTATGCAGCATTAATACAAGGTAAATCATTTGATATATATGCACATATAAAATATTTTTTCTGTTTCCTTTCACGAGTTTTGATAAAGGCTGGTTAAAAATATTAAATCGCCGAAAGGTGAGTAGGATGATTTTGTCAAAAGTAAATCTTCACTTTTTCGAAAAACGACCAGTAAATAGTGAAGTTTTTCGGTTTTAAATAGCCAAACATTTTTCATAGTTCATGCATCCCAAAATAACATTTTCCTTCTTTACTTTCAAAAATGGAAGGACCAAAATTTCGACAGATCAAAACTATCTGTGTATTTTGTGGATCAAAAGTGGGAAAATGAAATGTATCTAGAAGCAGCCGTGGATTTAGGAAAGAAATTGGGAGAGAAAGGTATCACTCTCGTGTATGGAGGAGGTAGCAGTGGATTGATGGGTTGTGTTTCACAATCCGCTCTAGTAGAGAAAGCAAGAGTGATAGGTGTTATACCTACTCCTTTAGCTGATATTGCAGGCAAAACACGAGGGCATGAAGTACAAACCTTATCTATCCATGAACGCATAACTTGCATGTTATATGGTTCTGATGCCTTCATAGCCCTGCCTGGAGGTTTTGGTACTTTAGAAGAAATCTTTAATATTACTTCATGGGCTCAACTAGATCTCCATACTAAGCCTATAGGGCTTTTAAATGTAAACAATTTCTTTGATGGTTTGCTAACATTTCTTGATTATGCTGTGGAACAGGGATTCATATCTCCATTTTCTAGGAGAATCCTTATTTCTGCTCCTACTATCGAGGAACTGCTGGATAAGTTGCAATCATATATTCCAATACAAGATCCAGCAGGAGTAAAGATAGATTGGTCGCAAGGAAGGGGAATCAAGCGAAAATGGAGTCCGGTTAATGTAAATTTATCTTTGTGAACTCTAGAATAGGTGGTGGTAGAGTACGGAGTATTCTCACTCTTGAGACACACCATAAATTTCTAGGATTTTATCAATGTATTAATCTTGTGTACCTCAAAGATTTAAAGTGGTAGAGTATGGAGTATTTCTTACTCTTGAAACACACTTTTTTCTTTATTTCCTCAAAAGGTCAGAGGTGGTAGGATACGGCTACTCCCGAAACACATCTCTAATTTTGAGGATCATAAATGTTTTCCCCTTTTGCATTTTGCATGTATGTCTCGTTTATGCTTCTTCAGGAGCAATAATAATATCATTTCAGTATGTTTAGATGATAATTTTTACTTCTTCTGGAGTAAATATGTACTTCTTCTGGAATATATAAGTGCTCGTGCAAGAACTTTTCCAGGCACTTATCATCTAACATTCATCTCATAATACTGATGAGATTATTTTCACATTAGCTATATCCGTGCTATCATGTGATATTATCTTATCATACATCAACATTCTCTTGTTGAATAATTTTCATCCACCCATTCAAATTCAGATATTGGTAACTTCTGGTACCATTGGATAAAACATTTTATTAATATTTATCAACCTTTTGGTAATGATAACTTCTGGTATCATTTGATAAAATATTTTCTAACTTTAGTATTGATAACTTCTGGTATCATTTAATGAAGTATCAAATAACAATAATATTGTATATATATATTAACAATAACGATACTGGGGTTATACCACCAAGTATATATGTTGACAACAACCCTCTAATATGTTAGAATTAACCAACAACTGAGGTGTTTATATGTATTCAATTGATATACCGACCATATAGGCGGTGTCAACGTGATGAAATAATTAAACCAGCCATATAGACGGTATCAACGAGATGAAACAATTAAACCGGCCATATAGGCGGAATCGACATAATGAAATAATTAAACCGGGTAAAGCCAACCATGTAGGTGGTAAAACCAACCATGTAGGTGGCAGCATAATATAATTCAATTGATCACATATTAATCGTTAATTTACGATTATTATACTTGTATGTATTATTAAGGGCAAAATCGTCCATATTTTAATATATTGCTCATATGAATAAATTGAAACCGTCAATAGGTTTAAAATTTAATTTAGAACAAACTTACTTTTGGTCCGAAGTTCAAAATCTCGTCAGGATTGCTCCAAAAACAGTTTTTAAGAAAACCGCCATGTTCGACCGCCGGAATATTTTAAAAACTGCACAAAACAGAAAAATAAGATCATAGAAAAATCCAATTCATCAAAACGGACAAACTGCCTTTCGTCATCGCCGGATCCGCCACGCGCCGCCGCCGCCGGCCGCCACGCGCCGGTGATCGGAAAAATTAACCCATCACCATAATATGTGCCTCGGCGTCCTGAACATGCCGGTGGTCTCCGATTTTCCAAAAGATCAACCGTTTGGCCGGAATCATCATTTTTCAGTCCGCCAGCATCTTCTTCTCCGGACAATAACTTCCGTTTTAACCGTTGGATTTGCGCCAAATTTCAGTCGAGTCTTCTCCTAGAAAAACCCGTTGATATGCCGCTGGCCGATCGTCGATCGGAGTTCAGAATCGTCCGGAATAAGCATTTCAATTTTCGGTCAGATATCTGTTTTTGCACAGTTTTCAGATTTTCTTCTTCGGTCGATATCTTTTGTTTCAGCCGTTGGTTCTGCGCCAAATTTTAGGCGAGTCTTCTCCTTGACAAGCCCGTTCTGATGGCGGTGGCCGATCGTCGATCGGATATCTGGATCGGCCAGAATCATTCTTTTTCAGTTTGAGAGAAAAGGAAACATTGGTTAGTAATAATCAGGTTTCTGATACAGAGGCTCATCATTTAGATGCAACTGTAGAGCATACTCCCGTTATTACTCAATTGGTTAGAGACTCGTGCTGATAACGTGTTATAAAATCATCGAAATCATAAGAACAACATAGAGAGAGAAATGGAGAGAGTTTAGAGGAGAGAATTTCTCTTCAAGAATTGGTGTAATAAATTGGTAAGTATAGGCTCCTATTTATAGGAGTGGACAATGGCACAATCGTAATATTGTAAAGTTTACAGGGATATAATGGTTATGTCATTCACATATATACATTATTTATAACAGTTCCTTCCCAATCTTATAATTAATAGGACCACCATGGTCCACGAAGTGTTAACTGGAACTCTGCTGTGTGCCAATTATGTAAGTCTCTCCATCATAGTACTTTGTAGTAATAATACATGCGTTTTTGTCCTGTTTCATGCTTTCAACCTCAAGAGCTTTGGAGTTCTCTGACGCACTCCATTAGTGGGATCATAAAAGATCAACACTCACTAGTACAGTAAGTGGAAAAGGCGTCGGTTGTAAAAGGGCATAGGCGTCGGTTGTAGGGGCGACGCCTATGACGCAGACACCTAAAGTTCGACTTTAGGCGTTGGATTTTTAATAACCGACGTTTAAAGTTAAAAAAAAATAAAAAAATTACTTTTAGGCGTCGGTTCAAAATTTAGAA
Source organism: Ligustrum vulgare (assembly GCA_963555705.1). Classification (NCBI taxonomy): domain Eukaryota; kingdom Viridiplantae; phylum Streptophyta; class Magnoliopsida; order Lamiales; family Oleaceae; genus Ligustrum; species Ligustrum vulgare. The sequence continues at coordinate 49,892,838 of OY743176.1, read as the reverse complement.
CCGACGTCTAAAGTTCGACTTTATGCGTCGGTTTTTTAATAACCGACGCTTAAAGTTAAAAAAAAAAAAAAAAAAAATACTTTAGGCGTCAGTTCAAACTTTAGAACCGACGCCTAAAGTATTTTTTTATTTTATTTTATTTTTTCCCCGTTTTCACACCTGCAGTGACCCAGGCCGCTGCAGGTATTCACCTAAGGCCGCTGCAGGTCATGACCTGCAGTCATTTGGACGTGGCCCGCGATGACCTGAACATTTTCCACATGCGCATCATCATATATACATATAATCGACATATACATAATAAAATTAAATAGAGAACAATTATATATACAAGATTATTGTTTTATTATACAAATATGTAAATTTAAGTTTGGATACGCGTCATTTTACACACACCTATCAACGAAATATTTGGCCCATAAATTTTGAATCTCAAAGATTTCCTCCGTTGAGTAGTATTTTTTAAATGCCTACAAACAATCAAAACATATTATTAGTTATTTTATAATAAAATATAAAGTCTTAATTAAAAACTCTCATTTAAATTACTTATACATTTTCTAACGAAGGAAGCTGGAAGTGTTCTGTGACTATCTCATACATATTTCTCATAACGTAATAGCCACACTCAGAACCTCCAGGTTGCTGAGGACACTGAAATTTTCACATTGAAAACTAAAATGAATAATCAAACTTAATAGAATATGAAAATAATTCAAAACATTACAATAAATTTTAAATGTGTTTTCGTACCTTTATTTTTAGCCACGTTGTATTGCCTTTCGTCCTAACACCTCCTTGGGCCCAATACATTTTGAAAGCCCTAAAATTTTAATAAATTATATGAACAAGTTACCAAAAAAAAAAAAAAATACTCTAAATTTTCTACAGAAATTTTGGCAGAGCCTCCCCTATAAATTGAACTTATCTAACCTGTAAAGAGGCAAGTTGCTATTGAAATAAATTCTCAACAATCACAACAGAAATTCATCAATTTTACCACAACTCCACAATTATTTCATGAAAAATTATCATAACTTACGTATTCAATAGCGGCTTGATATCTAAGTCACGCTTACATGCACCAGCTGAATCCAAGAAGTACACCGTATTCTTCTGAGGAGAAATCACTAGCAACATCCAGTGGTTCCTACGTATTATGAACGTGTAAATACAACTTTAAACATATATGATTCAAATTAGGTAAAAAAAGAGAGAATGTCAGTGGTCTTACTCCTGAAAATATGGTGCTATAATGAACTTCTTACTTTGCATTGCCCTCATGGTGCTGTCCATGTAAGTTACAACACCATCTGCATTTGTTCTTACCGAAACCGATGCAATGTGTGTCGGAGACATGAATCCAATTGATTCAATACCGTATTCATGACACATCTCATGGAGGTACCTAAAAATAATTAAACCAATAAATATAAATAAAATAATGATTTAAAGTCAAGTTATAATTTCTGATCAGAAGTCTTACAATGAAAATATTTGTAAGATAGATGTATCCAACCATTGCATCGTTAACAAATCGGTGATGTCTCCGACTGTAACAAAAATACCATCGTCGAATGCACAGTTGAACACAGAGGCATCTATGGGTACTTGGTAGAAGTCATCACCAACAGGCAATTGAAGGACTAGAGTGTTCAACATTTTGCATTTGTCACCTAGACGTTGTAACGTCTCATCGTCGACAATTGCAGGTCGCTGGGTAGATGAAAATTCAAAACTTTGAGGCTTTTTCCGTTCGTTAGATTTTTTTAGCTTTTTCGGTGCCTCTTCCTGCATGAAGAAATTTTTTATCATTATAACACTTCTAACACAATTTTAAAAGAAATTAATATCGACATAATCTTTTATGTAACTAAACATTATTACCTCTCCAAAAATAACCAACTCCTTCGGCCATTGAAAAAAACTTCCAATACCTTCCCCCACCGTGGTGTGATGTTGAGATGGCACTGGAAGATAGAACGCTTCCGCACCATCTACGACATGATCAACGGACACCTTCACATGATCAATCCAAAGTGGTTGATGATGTACCACAGTGTCGGGTCCGGACGGATAAACCATTCCGCTGGCCACTATTTGTTTCTCACCATCATGACTTACGGCGAGACGACAAGGAATCAGCTTCTATTTTTCAACATATATAATTGAACATATAAGTCATCACTTTCCATTTGAAATGAAATAAGCAATATTAAAAAAAAAAACTTAAATAATTTAGCATTAAGTACCTGAAGCCCATCAAATGGGTCTGGATTCACGGAATGACAACTGCTTCGAGTTAGAGGTCGGGGGTGTGGAGTTACGTCCACCTCGGCATCAACATTTAGGCCCAAGCGCTGGAGGATAGCATCGTATTTACTCTGCATACTATGGTACGCACTTTGCATACTGTCGAATTTACTTTGCATCTCCGACACGGTTTGATGCCTGACCTTCTCGGTAATGCTATCCTCCATCTCGTGCCTGATTATCTCCTTAATGTCATCTACTGAAACAACCCCACACGATCGTCTGAGGTAATCGTCCGCCTTGCCGTAAACATCCCTCGTGGTGACATACACGCCATACCCCCTCACCCTACCAGGATGATCCTCCTTCCCAAGGGCTTCACTTAAAATATCATGTTGTCTACTTGCCACAAATGTCCCCTGTGTGGCCTGCTCAGCTTTTTCTACCTGTTTAAAAAAAAAAAAAAACTGAAAACTAAATACAAGTATTAAAGTAAATTTGAATTGAAAATATGAAAAACCGGGAAGATATACTTACAATTTTGTCAAACACCTCTCTAGTTTTCTCATTGGGGATGTAGTAAGTTCCATCTTCTTTCTTTTCTGATCTAGCTCGAACCCAATCTAAACTGCGATCCTTGCTTAAAATTGAGGAGCTAATCATGTCACATGAAGTGCTAGAAGATAATGGGTCGCTTACTAGCCATTGTGGCTTCATCCCCCCATAACCTGCTGAGCCCAAATAATGGGGATGCTCATTTCGCATTTGACTATCTCTAGCCTTCTTACTTTTCTCCTGAATAAAATAATATATTTTTAGTTTTTCAACTCAATAAATCATATGCGTACATTTCAATATACCTTAAATTGCTCCGTTTGTCGTTCTTTCTTGAACAACTCCCATTGGTCTTCAGATAAGAAATCATAAAGCTGCGTAGGGGATTTATATTTTGGGTGGTCATGTGTAATGTACTTATGAACCAGCCTTGTCTTAAAATCTTTCCATCGCATCCCCGCAACTTTCAAAACACTTGATTTCAGACGACGATCATCGGGGATGTTGAACTCCCTCTGAAAGTTAAGGATAATATGCGATGTTATAAAAAATATTACGATTAATGTTCAATTCATTATGTATAAAGTGATAGTACCTTGATTTCTTCCCACATCATATCCTTAAGGCCTTGATCCACTTTGTGCCAATCACTGATGTTTATGTCAACGTGAATACGGACCAAAGACCCTTTAAAAGCTTTGAAATTATTCTTTCCTGGTCCGATCGGCCTATTTTTTTCATCGAACTCAATAACATTGATTTCTGGCCCTGCCTTCTTAATTTTCTTACACATAGTCGGCCCTCTTGTCCTTTTTGTTTGGGCAGTACTATGATCGTCTGAAGAACTTGAAGACTCCACAATTATATTAAAACAATATAACACGTACCTGCACATATGACAATCAATATTCATGTTAGAAATATATATATCAAATTATTGTTATCAAGATCACAAATAATATTAACAATGTATAGCGCATATATAAAGAATACAAGAAAGTTTAATAGTTGGAATCAAATAAGATAATTTACGACCTATATGTGAAGATATAATTAAAAAGATTAAAAGTTTACAAGGATGATTGTATTTTATATAGTTATTTTTTTAGTATGTTCAATTTTGTACGAGTGACAGTCACCTTAAATTATAATTTTCATTTTTTATTTGTAAAATTTTACGAAATTTTCGACAGAGTCTCCTCTGTAAATTGGACTTAGCTAACCTATAGGGGGAATGAAAATACTACAATAAAACCAAATTATTCACCATCGACATATTCAAAACTCGCAACTCCAATCAAACTTCAACATCATCTACTACTCCAACATTAATCCAAAATCAATTCTCAACTTTTAAAAATCAAACTAAGATTGCATAACTTAACTCCAATAAATCAAATATTATTGTATATCAATCTACTAACTTCAAATCAATAATATATATTCAAACAAACCAATTAACTTGATAAATAATAAATCAATTATATATATATATATATATATATATATATATATATATATATATATATATATATATATATATATGCACAAACATATACATACACACAGATATATATATATATACACACACAAAAACACATATGTATATATACATATATACATCGTGTATATATATATAACGCACACATATATATATATATACACACACAAAGATATACATACACGCACATACACACATAGATATATATATATATACACAAACATTATATAAACACATAGATATATATGTGTGTATATATATACACACACACATTTACAAAAAAACTAAGTAGGGGTAGAGATTTAAGTCACCTTGCGGCGGCGGCGACTTGGCGGGGCGGCGATGGGCGGGCGGCGCGGCGACGGGCGGTGGTAGCGAAGGGCGGGCAGTGGCGGCTTGGGCATGGAGAGAGTGGAGAGAGTTTGGGCGTGGAGTGAAGTGAGTTACGCGGATTATACAATTGATGAAAAGGGCGCGGAAAAGAAGCCGGGTTTGGGCGTCGGTTCAAGAGGAACCGACGCCCAAAACTCGAGTTTGGGCGTCGGTTCCTCTTGAACCGACGCCCAATCCCGGGTTTTGGGCGTCGGTTCCACCTGAACCAACGCCTTTACTTAAAATTTATTTACAAAATTGCCACCGCGTTTTCAATTGGCGTCGGTTGTTACATAAAACGATGCGTATTCCCCATTTTTTATGCGCGATTTTGTACAAGTGACTGATGAGTGTATTAAGAACGGTGCTGCTAGTGGTTGGAGCGTCATCAGAGACCACTGATGACACGGCATCAGAGCATTCTCATCCTTTTACGCGGATTGTTATTCTTGAGAATATGTTGCGAGTTGTTCTTAATGATGAATGCCTAGCTAAGGACATATAGACATGGTTTAGAACTTAGACGCATGCATTAGAAATGATTTACGCGCGAAAATGGGATCAAAAACTCAAAAAATGAAAAAATTCAAGGTTTGGTTGAAAGCAACTGCAAAATCGCACGGTGTTTCTACCACGCGATCTCACGATATCTTTCTGGGCAGAAACGGCAGTGTGTTATATTAAGTGCAAACTTTTATTTTAACCACTTATAACCCGGTTTTCTTCCCCCAAATCGCCCAACATTGAGTCCCCACCATTTCACTATGTTTGTATATCATTTTGATTCAAACTCATGTCATGCATCATCAAAATCATTTCAAATGTACGACTTTTTCACACATTTACAAGATTTTGCTTAATCTTTGTGTTCTTAATTTTTATGTGAAAAGTAAAATTATGGAAAATGTGTGAGGGGTGTTACTTAGTTGATTGGAGTATTGAGTTGTGAGTATTTACGTGACAATTTTTGGCTCAAATCAAATCTCCAAATCTATGTTTTCATTTGATTTCTTCACATGCATACAAGGTGTTCGATAAAATGCCACAATAAGTTTTTTGTTGAGTCTTTGCAAATCTTTTTGAATGATCATCTTCAACACATGGTATACCTCATATATGTATCATTCATTCGTAGTTTACATTAATTTAAAATATAGAACTCGACATTAACATCATTGCATCCAATTGCAAGGTCGCTGCAGGCACCACTACACCATAATACTTGATTTCAGCTTCACTGTATTTACTTCACCATACCTTTTCATGACCCAAATGAACTCCATTTGCTCTGAATTTTTAACATGTTTTAGATCGAGTTATATACTTTCATATTTCCGGGATATATCTCGAGAAATTTTCACTTTTTGGGACGATATCAAGGGCTGATTATCAATGGTCAACCATGCTGAAAAATTCAGAATTTTGTTACATCCTAGTTTGGGAGTGTTGTGTTGATTTGTTTCAATTCCTACATGATAATTGTGCTTCTAATATTGATGTTAATTTCTTATTTGCAAGGAACATATCATCGTGGGATACTTTGAGCCAAACATGGAAAAGTCACCTGATGGAAAGAAAGAGGGGCATGAGATGAAATTGACAATTAAGCCTCATGGGTCTCCTATCCCATTCCCGCAAAGATTAATGAAGAAAAAAGCGGCACATAAACATCCATTTCCTAGAGGCCATTACTGAAATCCCTAGCTAAACCAAGTTTTTGAAAAAGATGATGTCAACCAAAAAAAAAAAAACCTTGAGGAACTGGAAGAGGTATCCCTAAATGAAAAGTGCAACACAATCTTGCAAAAGAAGCTACTACCCAAGATAAAAGACCTTGGGGTGTTTTCAATTCCTTGTATCATTGGTAACTTAGAATTTAATAAAATTTTATGTGATCTTAGTGCAAGTATAAATTTAATGCCTCTTTCGGTTTATAGGAAGCTAGGATTAGGAGAACCAAAACAAAGCCCAATCATTTTGCAGCTAGGTGATTGCTCCATTTGACACTCATATGGAGTCATTAATGATGTGGTGGTTAAAGTAGACAAATTCATATTCTCTGCTGACTTCGTGACTCAAGATATGGAGGAAGCAGTAAAATACCATTGTTTTGGTTCGACCCTTCCTAGCTGTTGAGAGAGCTTTAGTTCATGTGAAAAAGGGGGAGGTCATATTTAGAGTGGAGGATGAGCACATGTCATTTGACATGGTTCAACTAGAGAATCAAAATCCACTACTTGAAATCTGCCCAAAAATTGAAACGGCACAACATCTTCATTTTTTGGAACAATTTGAGTAAAGGGTCAAAGCAAATGATAGGAGCTCAACATCATGTTTCATGCCACCTTGAGGAAGTTTTCTAAAAAGTCTAGCTCTAGACTATAAATGAAGCGCTTGTTGAGAGACAACTCGACTTCTCAAACCCTTGTTCTTTAGTTGTTTTATTTATTGCTTTTGAATTACTTTATTGCTTTATAGTTGTTTAGTTACTTTACATTGCATTTTAGGATCACTATCATGCTTAGAATTTACATTTTGACATGTTAGTTGCATTGAATATTTTATTGCTCCTATTTGTGCATGTTTTAGTATTCTTATGATTTACTTGCTTTTTATTTGTTTTGTTGTTTATCATCACAATTCTAACAATAAAGAGCATATCCTAGATACATGATTGAATATAAATCACAAGAAAAAAGAAAAGAAGCCATCTCGTTCATCTTCTTGATCCTTGGTCTTCAATCTTGTTATTGACTTTGCATAGATCTTTCGGTACTTTGACAGCGTTTTGGCATGAAAATATGACAATTGGGAACCCCTAATGTATTTCTGTTGTTCCTCCTTTGTAGGAGCAGAAAATTGGTCGAAAATCACGTCCAAATCTGTTTCCAAAAGAGTTCCAACCGAACAAAGAAAGTTACCTTCGCAGGAGATCTTTTTGTCTCTACACAACATTCAATATTTTGATCATATCTTTCTATTCCATTATCCAATTAAGGTAACTCAAAGTGCATTAGAAATATAACTTAAAAAGCTACAATTCTTCCTAAAATAGGATTTTCCCAATTCGAACTGCCCTAAAATTAGGTCTCAAAGTCCGACTAAAAACATATCCGGAATTTTGTGTGATTAGAATTAATTTGTGGTAGTATTCTTATCATATTTCATTCTTTTTTAACTTCTACTTGCATTTAATTGACTCCCCAAAATCCTCAACTATATTATCATGGTACGAATCAACCACTGAATATTTGTAATTTGGTCCTTCTTCATTTGATTCGTACACTTTAGTCATCGAGCTTCTAATTTTCTTCAATTTCATTTTTCAGCTCTCAATAATCTTCAATTGAGTCCTTGAATTTATGATTTCTTCTAATATTGATCCGTTAATGGTCGATTGACCTCTTCAACTACTAGTTTGCACAATTTAGCTCCATTTATTATCCAATTATTCCTTATTTGCTTCAACTGCATCATTTTTTCGACTTCGAGGTTATTTTCGAAATATAAACAAATAATAACCAAATCGATAGAAAATATTCTAAAACAATGACAATAAATCATACTTTTGGCATGGAAATAAGTGTATAAAATATGCTTATCAACATACCTCTAGCCCTTCGATTCGACATTCTGGACATTTGGGTTGAGAGTGACTCCATTGTGGCCATTCACTGCATCACTAGAGGTGGAGGACCATTGATGATCCAGGGAATTCTTAGTCAGATTAGTGATATCCTTCACTTCAATTAAGACACTATCTCTCACATATATCGTGAGGATAATCAGTTGGCTGACTCAGTTGCTTCTAAGGGTTGAGATCTGTGATACTATTAGGAATATGGACCACATGATCTACATCGCCGACTAAAGGCAATTTTGAAAATTCATAGATATGGATTGCTCAGCTTTATAGACATCTAGTGTAATTTTCATTTACAATATTTTCATTATATGATGGGTAGTACCCCCCTGATCATTTATTGCTTTCAGTAACTTTACTTTCCATCTGTTGCGCTATCACTCTTTTGGAGGTCATATTTATGTCCTCATCCTTGCCTGTATTATTTTGTTATGATATATGGTTGGTGAATCCTAACTCCCATCGACCTTCCCAGATGAAGCTTAAAAACTCACCAATGATGTTTATACATTTTTGCTTAAAAAAATAACCCAAGGGCTTCGAAAGTAGCTACCGGTGTACACATTCTTAAATTCATGGAAAGAGCCCGTCCGTTTTACCTAGCTTTCCATGCATATCATTTGGAATGTTGAATCAAACACCATAATTGCACTTCAAATGTACAACAACATATAATTCTAAAACCATGTAGGTTAAATTCCAAATGCATTTTAGCGCAATGAATACACTATCGAACATTAGCAAACCGTCTATTTCGTTTGGTTAAAAAGTAGATCTTTTGTAGAATTTTTTATTTATTTATTTATTTATTAAACAAGATGATAAAATGTATGAGTTAAAAGCTTAAAAGTTGTATTTCCCATAAAATTATTGTTGAAAATAAGTTTTAAAAATAGTTATTTTTAAAAAATTAGATCCTCCCCCGAGAATGATTGAGCATGGAAAAAATCTTTCGCCTCAGTTCTTGCTATGGGACAGTCCATCTATTCCAATAAAGGAACCTACCATCTACAGAAGAGAACCATGCATTACTTTATAATCACATGAAGAATCCATTTTGGTACAGCCTATCGCCCATGCTCTAATTGGAAAATTCTCCCACCGTAAGCCCCTCACGACAACTGTCAGAAAAAGTTTGAATGCTTTCAGATTCAGAGGAGATGCTAAACCCGGATTTATCAATGCCAAGCATGTTATTATTCATCTATCAAACGAGGAAGACTATGCCAAGTTCTTCTTAAAGTCGATGTAGCTTAATCAAATTGGTTCTTTGCTCTATACCTCTTCATCTGATCAAGGTTATCTATCCCTCAAACTCGTGATTAAAAAAATTGAAAGCTTTGTGGCTCAATTTTTGTGGGGATCCTGACACTTAAAAGCGCACCCACTGGACTTGTAGCGTACCCGGTCCTCAAGGGCTGCCGGCCGTCTACTCATGGTCTTTCCACTCCCCCCTGGTCGTCCTGCTCCTCAAGGGCTGGCAGCCTCATTTCCAGGGAAGTGAATTTTTACCTTTCGCAGGATCCGAACCACGTACCTAGGGGTTTAGTACAATGATTCTTAGAATCCTGCTACCATTAGACCACGTGGTCTAATGGTAGCAGGATGGTCTAATGGTAGCAGGATTCTAAGAATCATTGTACTAAACCCCTAGGTACGTGGTTCGAATCCTGTGGAAGGCAAAAATCCACTTCCTGGAAACGAGACTGCCAGCCCTTGAGGAGCAGGACGATCAGGGGGGAGTGGAAAGACCATGAGTAGACGGCCGGTAGCCCTTGAGGACGAGTTACGCTATAAGACTTCTTGGAACCAAACTTGTTTTCCTTTTGAAGAAGGTGGCTTGGCTTCCCTCCGATTGAAAGATATGGTTTAAGGTTTTTTCGATCAAGCTTTGGTGGAAATTCCACCAACAAAGCTCTCTATGGGCTCCTTTACTATGGGCTAAGTATGTTCATGACTCTCCTCATTCTCTTCTTTACATTCCTTATAATGCTTCTCCAACTTGGAAGTGCCTGGATTCCGTAGCAAAATGGACAGTGAATTGTCTTGGATGGAAGATTGGCTCCGGTCATTTTTTTTTTTGGCATGATTGCTGGATGGGAAATTATAAGTTGGCTATGATTTTTCCCCACATTTCAACATTCCAATGCAAAGGTGCTTGACTTTCTGATTTACAGGCATCGAAATTTACCTAAGCTTCTTCAAATTTTTCCCCATTAATAGGTTGTTAAGATTTCTCTAACTCCAGTGATTACTTCTCAAAACGATACTCTTATGTAGAAGGAGTCAGCAGACAGGAGATTTATCAAAAAATCGTATGGAATTCTTTGCGTGATTCTAAAACTATCCAATCCTCTTACAAATTTATGTGGCATCATTTGATCCCATGCAAGATAAGTTTTTTCTGTTGGAAATTGTGGAAAAATTGGCTTGGTATCGAAGAGGTTCTTCAAGCTCGTCTGGGATCTCCTTAGCTTCTAAATGGGTAGCTTGTGGCAATTTAGAATCCATCCACTATTTATTTATTTCTTGTGAAGTTTCTCAATGTGTGTGGAGATTTTTAAGAGAGGTTTTGGTGTTCAAACTCGTCTGGTAGATTCCATCAGTACGCAGTTCCAAACTTGACGATTTTCAAGTAAATACAATTCTTTTGGCCATGTTCGGTTGATCATTCATCTTTTTATCTTTCAAATTATTTGGGTAGCTCGAAATGAAGCAAAATCTGGTGAAGCCACCATGACCCTAGGAAAAATTATTTGGCAGGTTCGTAATCTCCTCTATCTCATTCATCGAGGGAAAATCTTTAGATATGAACATTGGAAGGGTGATTTTTCTTTGTCTTCATTTTTTGATGTCTCCCTAGCCCATACCATAGGCTAAGAGAACGTTTGTAGTTTGGTGGATCAAACCTTAGCTAGGATGGGTGAAACTTAATATGGATGGGTGTTCTAAAGGTAACCCAGGCGAAGCAACTGGGGGGGAGGGTATTATTCGGGATAATAACGATCGTGCTTTAGTAGGATTCTGCAATTATTATGGACTGCGCTCTACCTTAGAGGCTGAACTTAGGGACTTTCTTGATGGGTTACGGCTATGTCTCTCTTGGGGTTTCTCTCACGTATTAATTGAATCTGATCCCACACTAGAAGTTCATTGTGTTTCTCATGGAAGAGGGTCATGGAAGGTACAAGCTCTTATGGATCATACACATCTTTGTCGTAACTTATTATCGTCTCATATTTCCCATAGTTTTAGAGAAGGTAATAAACATGTTCATTGTATGGCAAATGAAAGCATATGCGTTACGACTTATAAGGAATATGGGGAAAATAGTCTTCCCAGATTTCTACAGTCTATGTTGATTTTAGAGGCTCAAGATTTAGCTTATATTTGTAGGACATGTTTAGATTTTTACTCTGCTTTTTATTTATGTTCATTAAGTACCTTTTTTATTAGACTCATTGTAAAGTAGTACTTTCAAATGCCTTTGTATACATAACCGTAGCTTACATTGATTGTATATTTTTGAGGTAAGATTCATATATGTCCCTCGCTTTATGTCATTTTTAATTGAAGTTAACAAAACTCATATATACCCCCAAGCTTGGATTTTGAAGGTGATATATATATATTTAAAAATAAATAAAATTACGTGTACTATTTATAACATTCTTTTTATTATTTTCTTAATAGTTTCATAATGTGACATATCAGTCTTTTCCTTAATCGAGATAAACTCAATAGTCGATGATGAATCCATTCATCCCGAGAACATCTCAAAAGTACTATCTGTTTACAAAAAATATCTATGTATAATAAAGTATCTTTAATTTAGATGGTAAGTTTTTTATGCACTTCAATTGGTCTCTATATTTTGACTATTAATTTTGGTTTTTTCAAGAAATATTTATTGACTCCTAATCTTTTATTTAATTTTTTTTTCTTATATATCAACAATCAATCAATTTAAATATTATTTGAAAAAAATAAAAATAGAATGTTGGATCTGTAGTTTATTAAATACAACAATTACAAAGTAACCCCACTCTTTTTTAAGTGTAGACTTTCTAAATACAAGATGAGTCAAAATTCACTCTCCATTTTAACTTTTTAAGAGGATCTTAAAAAAACTCTTCATACAAAATTATCTCCATTTTAAAGAACTAACGTTTAAAATTAAGCTCTTAAGACTCTCCATTTTAACTTCTTAAAATAGAGATCAGTTGCGTTTGAATATCAAAATTTGAAGAATCAAATGGAATCTCTATTCTTATTTATAATGATTTGCCTCCCGTTTGGTAATTTTTATTTATTTTTAAACAAAAAATGTGACGTTTTCGATATAAAATATATGGTTAAAAAATATCTATAATTTAAAAGTAATTTGAGAAAATGTGTTGTTTATAAACCATTTATCAAACGGAGGCTAATTTAGTCCATGTTTGGTGTAGCTTAAAATTGATAAAAAATAAAAAATAAAAATAAAAAAACCAAGTCAAAAGCAACAAGTAATTTTAACTAAGCATTTTATATTAACTTTTAGCATAATCTACTAAGCACTTGATTTTTTTTTAACTAATCACGGTATCTAGAAGTTATAAAATTTCAAGACTAAAGTTTTTCAAATGGTGAAATATCAATAATTCTTGAAAAAAAAAAAAAATGAAGAATCAAAATAGAGAGTGGAGAAATTACTAAGTAAACAAAAGATGTTATCTATTATGCATAAGATAATAAATGAATAATCAAAATAGGGATCATTATTGAAGTGTGAAAAATTACTCTATAATCATAAGGCATCTTTTATTATGCATGAGATGCTATTTATAGATTAAGAGTTTTCTCAATATTGAACTTATAATTTTTAAGAATTGACTTTTTTTAAAGAAGGAAAGAATCTTTTATTTTAAAAATCTCTTAAAGATAGAATTCAAATTTTATCTAATTCCAAGTCAACAACGAGTCCATGCATCCTTATTCCAATTTTATCATATTCTTGTTGGACGCAATATTATTTCGAGTTTTGCCTTGTTATCGAACAAATCCCATAACTTTCAGAGTAATATTGTTATTTAGTTCTTGTTTGGTAGGGATTAAAATTATATTTTTAGTAATTTTTAATAAAACTGATGGAATGTGTAGTTGGAAAATTGTGAATCCTATAAAATTTATGGTTAAAGTAAAATTGTTTCACATTGACTTATAATTTAATCAAATTTTGAGTTGTATAAAAAATTATGGCTAATCAATGGTGTTCAACATCATTTTATATCTCTTCTTAAGGAACTTGCCTACACATAGTAATAATTATCCGTATATTTATTGCATGGGTTGCGTTATATAATGAATATATAGAATTTATTTTTGAGAGAAAAACATTAAGAGAAGGCAAAATTTATACTTTTAAGATAATTTTGCAGATTCCTAATACTACATAGATTCATGTACTAATTTTTTAAAACTATGCCTCTCTTTTATCAATATATATCAATGTAGTGTATATATTACACCCTGTATCACTTGCATTGATGACAACTCTAAAACAATAATTTTGTAGCAATACGGCTATATATATACCTCTCCTGAATTATAATATCCTCACATTAATGAAAGTTAGTTTGATCCCATTAACCACACTTAGGTTGTTTTATATCAAAATTTCAATTTTAAATTATTTAACCTATATATAGACACTTCATAATAATAATAATAATAATAATAATATTAATCATCATCATCATCATCATCTCCACCACGGTTTCCCATTCTTCCCAGAATCTCTGATATATATCTATGCTTTCCTTGACCATACGTGATTGTTTAATTAAATAAATGTCTGATTACTGGTATAAAATATTATTCATGTTCTTTTTATATTATTACGATTGCATATGTGATTGCTTATGTAACTTTTCTAGTTCCTTTATATTTATAACTATTATTATTTTGTTTTTTTTAAGAAATACTTCAACTTGAAAATCAAGCCTGAAATACGATTTATAAATTTGAAAAAATAAAAATAAATAAATAAATAAATAAAGTAAACAGGTCAACAAGAATGAAATAAAGTACCAACTACATGGATGAAAAGGAGTACTATTCCAATCCTTATCATTATACAATACATAGTAAACAGGTCTACAATGAAGCGAATTAATGGACAGGCTTATTTCTTAATCAATCTGATATTCCCAATTTATAACTATTATTTAACCTTAAAAATCGATTCAATTAGTAATTCTAATTTGTAACACTTTAATTAGTTCCATGCATATATCAATTTTACATAAGAGACCATCTCTAGACATCTTCAACATTTACTTTGAAAGCCCTTCAAACAAAAATTAAAACTTGCAATCAACATACCAGATAATAGAGACTGAGTATACTGAATGACATAATTTCTCTTAAAGAGAGACAAGATCACTAAATCGTTAATTAAGGATACTAAAGAGATGATTACTTCAAAATATAAGATAAGATTTTCAACAGTAGATTTCCCAAATCCATTTAGCCCTACACAGCACGCTGGAGAACAGCATTGAGATTATGTACAATTTCCTCCACTGCCAAATTGAATTCTTTCTCCTTCTGAAAAGTCAAAAGGTTAAATTTAACAAGATGTTCAGAAACATAAATAATCGTTAGGGCAAATCCTACATACATAGTTTAAATATAATAAAAAACAATTATTTAAAGAGTTGTATGCGGCAAGTGTTAGAAATTTTGTGATATGTCGATCCCTATTATTATGTGATTGTGTATATCTCGAATTTCATAAATACCTTCTCAATAAATAACTCTTTCAACACCCCTATCTAATTACTTACATGCATAGTTTTTATTCTTTCTTCCTTCCTTCTTTACTCAAATGTTCAACGCACAAATAATTTCGTAAAATAGATTTGAAGTTGTTTATAAAAAGATTATTACCTCTGCAATAATGGTAATATCATGTGCTGAACTTCCAAATGGAACCACGCTTGTGTTAACAACTCCCAAATGAAGCTTCTCTACTTCGGAGAGAAGTTTCACCAAAACCCCTTTGCGTTTCCCACAAC
Source organism: Ligustrum vulgare (assembly GCA_963555705.1). Classification (NCBI taxonomy): domain Eukaryota; kingdom Viridiplantae; phylum Streptophyta; class Magnoliopsida; order Lamiales; family Oleaceae; genus Ligustrum; species Ligustrum vulgare. The sequence goes on along the minus strand of OY743176.1, from coordinate 49,877,453 downwards.
AGATTCTAAGAAGAACATGTTTGTCACAAACTCGAGCCTCGATTGATGGGGCCGACTGCGGCTCATTCGAGGACGATCCTTCGTCGTCCACCATCAACTGTGATTTCTTGACATGTAGCGCAGGCTTTCTTGATTGTTCTTCAAGTGTGTCCACTCGTTCTTGGAGGTATTTCAAATACCTTATAGCATTTTCCAGTACAGAAGCTTCATCCATTTCTGTACACAGAGAAAACAAAAAAGGACAAATTTTGAAGTCTATTATGTAAATATTTTTATTCTATTGTAAGCAGAGAGAGAGAGAGAAAGAGAGAGAGAACTTTGTGTGTCTTCTTTGGCTGCCCTATTTTTGCTACACAGTTGAACTCGGATAAAATAGACTGATGGAAACTATTTTTCATGTAAGCATGTGGAAATCGAGCATATTTCTTTATTCATAATTGTTGGAAAACAATGATGACGTAAGTATGGAGCCGCCCAATGGCCAGTGGCAAACGATTTAAAAAATAATTTTAAACAACATAATTCTCGGTATCGCGTTTTTTTTACACTTTTTTTATGGAATAACCCGTGTCACTTTTTAATTACACATATTTGCTCTTTCAACATTTTAACTACATATTTTACATCGAAAATATTAAAAAATATATATATTTTTTTTTAAAATACTCAATTTTTTTAACAAAGAGAGCTTTATTTTATTTTATTTTTGATAAAACCTTTGTAGTCCCACTTTTATTGGTGCAAAGCTTCCCAAGTTAAAATGAGAAGTCCAAAATATACAACAATAAGTATCCATAAAAAATTAAAAAAAAAAGTGCAGAACGATAAAAACTTAAACAGAAATCTAAAAATGAACATAGGAATTTTCTGGCTGAAGTCCTAGAGGTTTGATGACCGGTTTTAAAACCTAATATCTTGTTGAACATTCATTTCGCATGAATAAAGCTAAATTGCACTATAACGCCAAAACGGGAACGCGATACAAAATAATCAAACAATATTCAGATCAAGCCACAAGAATACTTATCTGTCATTGAAAACTGTAGATCTAATGAGAACCACTACGAAACTCAAGAACTATCTCACTGATCTATATAATCAAAAGAACTACCATGTTCTAAACTATTTACACTTAGAAAATATACATATCAGAGGACTCACATATTTCCATATTGAATGAGGCTTTCAAGAATAGAGATGAATCGAAAAAATCAAACTTAGAGGTTTTTATTATCTCTAACCATCGAAAACCAAACGAATGAACTCAAGCATGTCAAGTGAAACGGAAGCCTCAAGGCAGAGAAGGATCCAGAATATAGATTATACAGCAATCATGACACGACCCCATCTCGAATCACCCTATGTGGACCCGAGACGTGGCGTGCGTCGATGATGAATACCAGCTAGATACTGGACCCACCACCAAGGCTACTGAAACTTTTCAAATTCTATAAAACTTCTCATCATACTCCAAGATTTTTAAAAAAAAAATTGACAGAGTTCCCTTTAAATATTGGATATAACCTCCCTGTAACAAAATCAACAAATCATCAAACAACCACATGTAAAATACTCGGGATCCATATCCATTCTCGTCATCATATCAAAAGTCAAAAGAGCTCATGCCTGCCCATCTAGTTCTTACTACATATCATCCATGCCACTTAGATTTGATACATCAACAGATCATTCTAATCAACTAATTACTTGACAAAACAATAACTCGAGAGTGGACCGAGTTAAATATATATACATGGACCCCAAAAGAATGATGAAAACTAGAAACATAAAACTAAATGATCTTGTAGCTCTTTGGCAGGCTTTCCAACGTTCTCTCAAAACTCAAAAGTATTCTGGTAGGGAAAATGTTACAAAAATATGAGATTTTAACTCAGTGAGTGGAGTGTTTGAAAACTAGTCATACTTTTCTCGTTTATAATTCTTTATAAAATCACTATTTGTTTTGTAACTATAATTTTTGATTGACATAAGAAAAAATTTTACTTATCTGAAAAGCACATCTAGCTGAAATGAGAATTTATAAATACTGAAACCATGACATAAATTGTGATAACTGTCTGATAATACTAAAAATTCGTTGAACTGTAATGAGAAGCTGAAATATTTTTCTATGAATAAATATATCATACTGTACTGAAAAGAATCACATCAAAGTGTACCCAATGAATAACTTTACTCAAGTACAGAGTACTCTCGATGTACAAGGCAAAGTCATTCAAATCTGATAAGCTGATAATCTGATAAACTGTGTCATATGCTCATAGACTGCCCCAAAGGCTAAAGCACCCTAGTACACGGCCCAAAGCCTATATGTGCACAAGAGTGGGTCCCAAAGACCTCTGATAATCTGATAATATGGTCATACACTGTAGAAACGAATTCACATCAGCGCAGAGCGGTTAATATCACCTGGGTACTTTCTGATGGTTTTTCACCATAATAATTTACATGTAACAAATTCTTTTATAGAATAATGTACTAAATTTATAATTTGATTAACTTGAAATTTTAAAAGAAGAAGTCTAAAATCATGCTTCTAAACTTGTATGTGCGAAAAGTAATAATTTCTGTAACTTGTCTACTTAATTGAAAACATGAGTCGTATGGAAAATTTATGCCATTAAATATTAAAATTTAACTTTAAGGAAAAATAAGTTTCCCCACTCACAGAGATTGTGACTGAAACCTAATTTGGCTGATAGGCCTGGCCAATCTCCGTGTCGCCTCCTGAGAATTAAATTAAAACCTTGGATCAACTCCAATAATTACAAATATTTAACAAATGCCCAAAATGAAATAACATCCTATACAATAACCACAAATTTCATACGCCTCCAACATTACATCCAACCAACCTTCTCTTATGTGAAATATAGCTTCATTATAACTAATATCTCCTTTATTTAACCAATACCTCAATGGAATGCTCATAGACACCAAAACCCCTTTCCAAGAAACTAGTAATGGACTAATTCTTCAACTTAATTACATGGGTAATTTAATCTCCAAATAAACATCACCAAATTAAGCATTTAAGCATGAAATGATTTAACATAGGCTCCAATAACTTAATCTTGCCCAAATCATGAATTTAATCCACTATTATTACAAACCCTAGCATGTAACCACAATGTATTCAACCAAACTTAAATATTTAGCTCAATATCTTCAAGTGAACCATAAATCCATCCAAAAATCTAACATTTAACTCAAAATCAAAACTCTAAAATCAACACCATATCTCAAATAAATGGGTATTGCCTTACCTCTTGAAAGTGAAAATGAAGTCTTGAATGTTGAATGAAAATCCCCCTTTTTCCTTCTCTTTTCTTTCTTTCTTCCTTTTTCTTTTCTTTTCTTTTTTTTTTTTCCACCGTTTTTTTTCTTCCCTTCTGCCGAGCTCCTTCTCTGGTAAAGTGTATGTGTGAGTGGAGTGTGTTTGTAGTTGAGTTGTTTGTCCCCTAATATGAATACATTGTAAAGTTTGATAGTAATTGCATGCTTGGTCCTTCATTTATCACTCCAATAAAATCCCAAATATAAATGATAATAAGTTAAGTCCCTTAACTTATAACCAAATTTAAATGATCCTCAAAATATCCACTCATTTAAATTGGTCCCCACTTTGACTAAATTGGTCAAAAATAAATATTGACTTGATAAAATAATTATTTGACTTGTAAATTTAAAGTGGATTGTGACAAATCATGAATACAAGTGTGTCATCATCCAGTGAAAAACATGTCCAATTAAAGAGTTTCATTTCTAAAATGAGACTTATTCCAAATGTTGGGAGTACACTTCACACGTGCACTTACTTAACAATCTTCCCTTGCCACCAAGAATTTGATATTATAGTGCAGCCAAGAGCATCAACAGCAAGTCAAATCTCACTTGCTCATTGTACCTGTACATTTAACACACAGTATCAACATGTAATAACTTTAAGCAATTCAGAAATTTACTCAAAGATATTACTTTTTTTTCACATATCTGAAGGATTGTATTATGTTGAAATTTTGCCAATTTTGAGTATTCATTTCGAAATACTATCTCTTGTAAAATGATATTTAATATCAATGTGTTTTGTTTTATCACAAAAATGGGATTTTTGCTTAAATGTATAGCACTTTGATTGTATGAATATAAGATAAGATTTTCATCCACAAAACGAAGTTCATTTTAACAAACCACTTAACCAGATACCACTATTTCCTTTGTAGTATAAACAGATATCATAATTGCTTATCTTAAAATCAAGTTTCAAGATAAAAGAATCAAATATTTATATCATTGTCTAAGAATTTGTTTTAAATAATATAAAGATTTTTTTTCAAATAAAAACACAATAGACTCAGTATTTTCTTTAACAAAATTAGCTGGATGTTTCGTATATATAAGAATTGTGCAACCAATAGTAGTATATTTAACTACATAATAAAAAATTTAGTATAGTCAACACCTTCTTTTTTGTGTAAAACCCTTGACAACATGTACAATGATAAGTATATTTTATACACTTATTTCTATGCTAAAAGCAGAATTTATTGTCATCGTTTTAGAATATTTGCTATTGATTTGGTTATTATTTGTTTATATTTTAGAAATAACCTCAAAGTCGAGAAAATGATGCAGATGAAACAAATAAGGAATAATTGGATGATAAATGGAGCTAAATTGTGCAAACTAGTAGTTGAAGAGGTCAATCGACCATTAACGAGGATCAAAAGTAGAAGAAATCATAAATTCAAGGACTCAATTGAAGATTATTGAGAGTTGGAAAAGAAATTGAAGAAAATTAGAAGCTCAAGGACTAAAATGTAAGAATCAAATGAAGAATGACTAAATTGCAAATATTCAATGATTGATTCAGACAACGGTAAGATACTTGAGGATTTTTAGGAGTCAATTGGATGCAAGTAGAAGTCAAAAAGGAATAGAATATGAATAGAATATTACCGTTAATTAATTCCAATCCCACAAGATCCTGGAAAGATTTTTAGTCAGACTTTGAGACCTAATTTCGGGGCAGTAAACATTCGAATTGGGAAATCTTATTTCATAAGAATTATAGCCCTTTAAGTTATTTTTCTAAAACACTTTGAATCACTTCAATCGAATAATGGAATAGAAAGATACGATCAAAATACTGAATAATGTGCAGAGACAAAAAGATCTCCTGTGAATATAAGTTTCCTAGTTAGGTTGGAACTCTTTTGAAAACCAATTTGGACATGGTTTTCAAACAATTTTTGCCTCCTACAAAGGAAGAATAGGAAAACACATTAGGGGTTCCCAATTATAATATTTTCATGCCAAAACTCGGCCAAATTACCGAGGGATCCATGCAAAGCCAAATTCAATATCGAAGATACAAGATCAAGAACATGAATATGGTGATATCTTTTCAATCTTCTTGTGATTTATTTTCCATCATGTTTTTAGGTTAAGTTTTCATTGTTAGCATTGTGATGATACTTTAATGATTAATCTTTTGATTCCATGTTTTGACTTTATATTTATTTTATGCAATTTATGTGTTTGATGCAATTAATTGTGTATTTATTTTCATAAATGATTGTGGACGCAAGATTTTTGATGTTTGTGATGTTTTTCTAAGTTTGAAAGATTATGAGTACATTACTTGAATTATGCTTTTCTATACATTCGTATTCGTCATAGAAATATAGTCGGATAATGTGTAAGAAAATATATTAATTTTTGTTCGAAAGGGAGTTTTAGCAATATTAGGAATACGGATTTTCAAAATCTCGTAAATTGTCATTAAATGTCTAAGTCAAAATATGAACGATAGAGTTAAAGTGAATTCATAATTCTAACATCGTTATTTCATAGTTTTCATAAAACAAATTTTCGTTCTTTTCAGTTGAATAGTTAATTTAGTTTTCAACAGAAATTCTCAGATCAAAGTTTCTTTAGTTGCAGTTAAGGTTATTGATCTAAAATAAAATTTACACAATCCTCATGCAAATGATATCCAGACTCATATCCACTTTATTACTTATGCGATTCGTACACTTGCGGTCACTGAACATCCAACTCTATATCTAACATTATTATTTCCACCTTCCCATTCCTTAGTTTTATAGATAAATTTGCACTAAATCAGTTTATGATTTAGAGGCCTTTTAACTAATTTTCAAGTTTTGTTTTTATAAAGAGATTTCATTTCATCTTCCATGGTAGCTTCTCATTTCATGCAATCTTTACAATTTATAGGATGTTCATAGGAACTATGTTCATTATCGTGTTTTCTTGATAAGTGAATAAAGAAACAAAATCAACATTATCAAGTCTAGCATGAGGTCTAATGTGCCTCATTTGTTTGTCTCTTGTGAGTTGATACTTATAAAGAGGCAAAGTATTAGATTCAATATGTTCATCGGGTTATATGTCCTAATTAGATTAATCACTCCCTAAAAGTTCATTTTTTGTTTGTTTAGGGTCCTCTTGTATAGGTGCAGGATTATTTCCTTCTCGATAAGGTGTATCTTCTTCAATTTAAACATCATTTTTCAATTAAATTTCTAGTCTTACCTTCTAAACGTGGCAGAAGAGATTCATTGAAAATTACATCTCTTCTTATAATGAATTTATACCCCCTCTCATGTTTTACCCACAACCTGTATCCCTTAATAACCATAAACTAAGAAAATACACTTAAGAGATCTAGGTTCAAGCTTTTCTACGTTTTGATGAGCATCTGCTGCACAACAAAAATCTTATAAATGAGAATATTCGACGGGAGTTTGTATCCATATAGATTCACACACATTGATATTCAAAGTACTCTTAGGATTTCTATTAATCAAATAAACAACAGCTTTAACAATTTCACCCCAAAAGAATTTAGGCAAGCTAGAACTTAATAGCAAGCATCTTAGTTTATTCAAAAAAGTCATATTCATTCTTCTAGTCATGTCATTTTTTTAAGAGTATAGAAATAATTCTATGTCTTAGAATGACATGCTTTTTATAGAAATTATTGAATTCATAATTGCAAAATTCCCAATAATTATCAGTATTTAAAGTTCTTATTTTACGATCAATTTGATTTTCAATTTAGGTTTTCCAATCTTTAAAAACATTGAAGGTTCATCTTTTGCTTTTAATAAAAATACCTAAATTCTTCTAGAAAAATCATCAATGATCAACAAATAATATATGTATCCAGAAAGAGTAGTTGCAGAAGTAGGACCTTATAAGTCATCATGTAAATATTCAACTATTTATTTGGATTTATAAATTAAAGTTGTTTTCCACAATGAAAATAAACATAATATAATGCCAAAATGCTACCCAAATAACCCTAGTCGCATTAGGGTTCAAAAATATGAAACATAAATAATTAAAACGAAAATTAAATAAAAAAGTCACATAAAAAAGAAGCATTTCAACATCACGATCACATGGTTTTCCCCAAAATTGTTGGGTTGATTTTCTTGCAAAAGGCGTGATTGCTCCTCTGTTTTCCTGCGCGATCGCTTGGCTCTTCTGACTGCACCAATTTTTTATCTTTTGAAATAACTTGATCCATTTTGAATCTCGACTCCGGTCCAACACGAACTTGCTCATTTTTCCAGGTAGATTGTCGTTGCATTGAATTGAATTCCAAGGCCGTTGTTACTCTTATTCATCAGGGTGATAAAGGACCTTCGAATGTTCAGTGTACACTTGAAACCATATTCCAGTATCAGAAACAAATGAATTTACAGATTAGTCACATTTGGAGGGAAGGGAACACATACATTAGCAGATTGGTTAGCAAATGTCGGCTAAAAAGATAGAAAATACAAGATCTTACGTCCGGAAGATTTTGTGAAGGAAGGAAAAGGAGTTGCAAGGCCGGATAAAATTGGATTTCCCAACATCAGAATGAATCGTTGAAATCTTCTATCATTATGCATGTGCTTTCATTGATCTATCTTGTAATTTGATTGTTAGATTGAATTTATTGTGAGTTAGCTATTGGTGTCTATTTGATTTGTGAGTTGATTTGTTTGTTTGTTTATTTTTTTTTTTTTTTTTTTGGAGGTTTGGTACATGCCCCCCTCGTTTTTGTTATTTTGATTGTTCTCAAATAAATTTTATTCTAGGCCTGGATTTTCAAGCTAGAATAGTTCCAAAAAAAAAAAAAAAATTGTCGTTGCATTGCATGTTGTCTGATTTCTTCTTTGATCTCCTACCTTATTAGATCCCATCAACTTATGATCAAATCACAGCCCCTAAACGTTTTTCCTTGAGCCAAATTTATGTTAAACTTCATATCATCAAGCATACCTAAATATATCAGATTTCTTTAAAAGTCATTTTACAACCCATAATAATATGTCCCCAGGTTTACTTAAAATCTAAAAAGCAACTTCTATTAGGGCACATGTGGAAAGAATAGCCACAGTCAAGGATCCATTCATGATTCAATATCTTTTCAATATTATCAGGAACTAGACCATCTTTAGAGTTAGCATATTGTAAGTTAAGAATGCATTGCCCTCATCAGGTATCTTATCCTTAGATTCATTTTGCCTTTTATAACAAGATTTTATGAAATATCTTAGTTTTCTATAATAATAACATTTATTTCCCTTTGCATTATTTATTTATTTTTTATCTTTTTGTATTTACCCTTATCAAACCACTTCCTTTTATTTTCATTTATATTTCTGGAATGATAGTTTGATTTACCATTTTCTTACCCTTGGCTAACAAGTTCTCTTCACTGTAATTATCTTTAGACAAAAAATTCTATTTCATGAACTTTATTTCTTAAAGCACTAGTAATAATAATATCAGTAGTGATCTCATTCTTACTATAATCAATAAGTTGTTAGAAGAAAATTCAGAGAAACAAATTAAATGAATCAAATCGAAGGCCCGTGTTTACACGGTTTCCTTAAATCGAATTCGCCGCCTCACCAGGGTGCACGAGGTTTAGATTGGTGTTTGATTCCCAGGATACAATCAGTTGTCGACTAGCGTTGCACTACGTTAATCGCCTGTCGAACTAGCTGTGTTTAACTCTCAAAGAAATTTAACAAATGAAGAAAGGAAAGGAGAGGAAGCAACTGGAAATGGAAAAGAGGAGAAAAAGCCGAATTTTTCTGTTTTTCACTTCACTGACTGTGTTTTCTTCCATCCGAGAATGGGTACTATTTATAGGTTAAAATCATCAACCAGTTTTATATCCATTCAATTGTGAAACTGCTGAAATTTTAAATTCTGAAAACTGAAGCATAATTCCCATTCAACACAAAATGAAATTGAAGGCATATTAAAACTGATGGCTGGAGAAACAAAAGATATTCAGTTTTTCAAACGTGAAACTGTAGAAATAATTTGCATTCAACCTATATAAATAAATTTGTATTCAACCAAAATTAATAATTTTCCAACAATCCCCCACATGAATGAAAATTTGCCAAAATTGAAGACTCGGGAGGGAGGGAGAGAGAGAGAGAGAGAGAGAGAGTAAAACGAATCAATCCTGCATAGGATAGGTAGCATTTAGCTTTGAACCTTCCATTATGAAAATCTATCGGGTATTACTAGCAAGTCAGTGGATCAGATGCCTTGAACTGTTTCGCCATTTGTGTAAACCAAGACAATAGATCTCGCACAAGACCATTCTAGACATAGCGTAGTTCACAATGTTGTGTTCGTTTTGGCCATGAACACGTCGCCTGATTCTGTAAGTGTTTATTCAAGAATGTAGCATTCCCAATCCTTATAGAAGCGGCCCCACTTCACACTTACATAGGTGACCTCTTAATTCAACGTTTCACCGCTACGCTTAAGAGTCATTAAAAGCATAGCTTAACCTGCATCTTTTCAATCACTGTAAGCACTATAGGAATGAGCAGAAGGAGAACCTTCTCAGTGATTTACACAGATATACATGGTTTAGTTGTCCCTTTGAACCTAGATCCTGGGATCTACATTCAGCTAGGTTGGGTTTCCACCATGACACCTTTCAACGTCATAGGCTGCAAGCCCATTCCCCTCGATGCTTTGACAACTAGTTCTCGAGTTAACCCTTTGGTTAGAGGATCCGCAATATTATCCTTTGACTTCACATAGTCTAGAGTGATAATACCTTGTGAGAGTAGTTGTCGAATGGTATTATGTCATCTTCGAATATGTCGAAACTTACCATTATACATATTGCTCTGTGCCCTGCCAATTGCTGATTGGTTATCGCAATAAACACAAATTGCAGGCACAGACTTTGACCATCTTGGAATATCCTCAACAAACTTCCGAAGCCACTCTGCTTCCTCAGCTGCTTTATCCAACGCGATAAATTATGATTCCATTGTAGATATTGCGATGCAAGTTTGTTTGGATGATTTCCAAGAGATAGCTTCACCACCAAGAGTGAAGACATATCCACTAGTAGACTTGGAGTCAGACATATCTGATATCCAATTTGCATCAGCATACCCTTCGATTACTGCACGGTATCTAGAATAATGCAGTCCAAAATCACGAGTGTACCTCAAATAATGTAACACCCTGAAAATAGCTTTCTAGTGGATAGCACCTGGGTTACTCGTGTAGCGACTCAGTCTACTAACTGAGTATGCTATGTCCGGTCTCGTACAAGTCATTAAATACATTAGACTCCCTATTATCCGAGAATATTCCAACTGTGACACGCCGTCACCAGTATTCTTGGATAAATGGAGACTCAAATCCATTGGAGTCCTGGCCACAGTAGTATCTGACTTGTTGAACTTGTCTAGTATCTTATCAATATAATGAGATTGAGATAACACAGGTCCATTCGGAGTTCGAGTAATTTTTACTCCCAAAATGACATCCACGAGACTCATATCTTTCATGTCAAACTTTGAGTTTAACATATTCTTAGTGGCTTTGATAATCTTATCAGAGCTGCCGACAATGAGCATGTCATCGACATACAGACACAATATGACATATCCATCATTAGTGTCCTTAACATAAACACACTTGTCGCACTCATTGATTCTAAAATCACTAGAAAACATAGCATTATCAAACTTCTCATGCCATTGCTTCGACGCTTGCTTTAGGCCATAAAGTGATTTAACCAGTCTACAGACTTTCCTTTCTTGACCTGGAGTCGAAAACCCCTCTAGTTGCTCCATGTAGATTTCTTCATTCAATTCTCCATTTAGGAAAGCTGTTTTTACATCCATCTGATGTATTTCCAGATTTCTCAAGGCTGTAATAGCAATTATCATCCGGATAGAAGTTATTCTCGACACAGAAGAATAAGTATCAAAGTAATCTAAGCCTTCTTTTTGCTTATAACCTTTGATTACTAGCCGAGCTTTATATTTATCAACGGATCCATCCGCTTTCATCTTGTTCTTGAAGATCCACTTGTAGCCCAAAGGCTTACAACCCGGAGGAAGATCTACTAATTCCCAGGTATGATTCTGTAGGATAGAATCAATTTCACTCTTGATGGCTTCTTTCCACAGATGACCATCGGGAGAAGATATAGCTTCTTTATAGCTTTGAGGATCATTTTCCATCAAATATATGAGAAAGTCAGGGCCAAAAGTCTTAGAAGTTTTGATCTTTTTACTCCGTCTAGGCTCATCCTCACCTTCTTCCACTGGATCATTACTGCTGCCAGAAGCAGAAGATTCCATAGTCCGTTTAATAGGAGTTAACTGTTTAGGAGATTTACAAGGAAATATATTCTCAAAGAATTGTGCATTCCTAGACTCCATAATCGTGTTCGGATCAATATCAGGTACATTCGAATAATGCACAAGAAACCTTTATGCACTACTATGTTGTGCATACACAGTCAACTGTCTTAGGTCCAATCTTGACCTTCTTGGGAGGAGGCATTGGGACCTTCGCAAGACACCCCCACATTCGTAAGTATTTATACGAAGGTGTTCGGCCTGTCCAAAGTTCATACGGAGTCTTATCCATATTCTTTCTTAACATTTTATTCAAAATGTAATTCGCAGAAAGAATAGTTTCTCCCCACATGTTATGTGGTAATCCAGAACTAATCAACATAGCATTCATCATTTCTTTTAATGTTCGATTCTTACGCTCAGCGATTCAGTTCTGCTGAGGTGAATAAGGTGCAGTGGTTTGGTGAATTATTCCATGTTTAGCACAAAATTCACCAAATGGTGATTCATATTCATCACCACGATCACTTCGCAGTACCTTTATTTTCTTGCTAAGTTGATTTTCAACTTCATTCTTATAAAGAATGAATTTTTCGATAGCTTCGTCTTTGCTTTTAAGCAAGTACACATAACAGTATCTCGTGCTATCGTCGACAAAAGTAATAAAATACTTATTGCCGCCTCTTGTTTGGACAAATTTCAAGTCACACACATCACTGTGGACTAGTCCCAACGGCTCGGTACTTCTTTCAATATTATGAAAAGAAGACCTTGTAAGCTTTGCCTCAAAGCAGGTTTCACATTTGTGATTCGAATCAATTTGAAACCTAGGAAAGTAGTTTAGCTTGCTTAGCCTACGTATTGCATTATAATTTACGTGACCTAATCTACCATGCCACATATTAGGAGACTCAAGCAAGTAAACAGAAGGAGTTTTCTCATTATTCATAACAGTTGGGGTTACAGTAATTACATTTAATTTAAATAGGCCATCAGTCATATAGCCTTTCCCAACATAAACTCCTATCTTGGTAATCACCAGCTTGTCCGCCTCAATGACCATGCAGAAACCATTCTTGCTTAGAAGAGACCTAGAAACCAGATTCTTGCGAATCTCTGGCACATACAGTACATTGGTCAGAGTAAGCTCTCTACCAGAGGTCGTCTTCAGGATCACCTTGCCTTTACCCAGCACTTCAGATGTTGCAGAGTTTCCCATGAACAATTTTTCACCATTTGTAACTGGTGTAAAAATAGTGAACATGCTCATGTTGGAGTAGACATGGCAAGTGGCCCCAGTAACCAGCCACCACTCATTTGGGTTAGATCCCACCAAGTTAACCTCACTAATCACCGCTGTAAGGTTTAGGTCAGACATGTCATCTGAGAGATGATCTCTCTCATTTCCAACCATATTAGCTTGAGGACGCTGCTTGTTATCCCTCCGAGGCTGGCGGCAGTCTGCTGATCGATGCCCAGCTTTATCACAATTGAAGCACTTTCCATTGAACTGGAACTTGGCCTTCTTTCCTACCCCACCGGTAGGCTTCAACTGAGACCCTTTCATGGCCTGCTTTTTATCTTTTCGATTTTCGCTACCTTGCTTGGATTTAAAGGATTGACCTTTCTTGGTACCAGAACTCTGGCCGTGCTCCAGTACATTAGCCTTTTCAGAGTAAGAATTCTCCGATTTACGTTAAGCCAATTTGTTATCCTCCTCAATCCGCAGCTTGATAATTAAATCCTCGAAAGACATCTCTTTCCTCTTATGCTGCAAAAATCTTTTGAAAGCCTTCCACTGAGGAGGTAGCTTTTGAATAGCAGAAGCCACTTGTAGGGATTCTGACATAGTCAAACCCTTAGCATGCATTTCCTGCAAAAGCACTTGGTACTCCTGCACTTGGCTTACCACTGAACGTGAATCCACCATTTTGAAGTCCATGCACTGACTGGCTAAGAATTTCTTAGTCCCAGCATCCTCGGTCTTGTACTTCTTTTCTAAGGACTCCCAAAACTCCTTAGCAGATTTCTTTACCACATACACGTGATACAGAGAATTCTGTAGGCCATCCAGGACATAGTTGCGGCACAGAAAATCAGCACTTTTCCATGCATCCAAAGCAGCACGCCTATGCAAATCAGTGTCGTTTTCAGCCACAATAGGGGCATCCTCGGTGAGGAAACGTGCAAGGCCCAAAGTTGTAAGATAAAAAATCATCTTGTTCTGCCATGTCTTAAAATCAATCCTCGCAAACTTGTCCGGTCAAATCGCATGATTCACAGGAAATGGAGCCGGAAATGATGGAAAAGGTACCGAGGCCGCAGCCCTAGGTACTGGCAAAGATATTGTGCCAAATTGGATTGCCGAGGCCGCAACCGTAGGCAAAGTGGGGTTCACTCCAATATGTGAAATACCGCCACCAAGTGTCCCATCAATGGGAGAAACGACAGTCGAGGTCTCAACAGGGTTAACCACAGTCATTGCAGGATTTGGTACATTGGTACCAATAGTGTTGCTTCCATTGTTAATATCGTCATTTCCATGAAACGCCATTTAAACCTTACAAACCAGCAACAAACAATTTAAAATAATAATAACGATTTAAAATTAAATAGATTTAAGATCTATATTATCTATCCAAAACAGAGTCAACAACAAGATTAAAACATAGGAACAATTTATTTTGTTAAATAATTAATAACTTTGCAATCATTTAAAATAATGATATAAATCATTAACCAATCAAACCAATTATGAAAAGAAAATTATGTAATCATGAGGCAATTATATTATGCAATCATTATTTAATTTTTTGAATAATGAATACAAGTACATGCAAGTGGTGAAATATCCATGCAAAAATCATGCAGAGACAAAGAATTTGGCAGAGAGAGAGAGAGAGAGAAACCATGCAAAACCTTATCAGCTTGAAATCATGCAGACCGAATTTCTGTAAAAAATTTCTCAAACTATAAACATGTAGATATATAATTTTAAAATTGACTACTGATGGAGAAAAACCATAGAACAGAATGTCAGAAACTTAAGGGGAATTAAACAGAAACATAAATAGAGAGATAAAACCATGCCAAAAAAAAAAACTTCCCGTAAACAACTTTTTTTTTTTTTTTTTTAAAGAGTGTCAACTCTCTGCTAGTTTTTCATATCAGACTAATTATCAACCACTTTGATAATTTTATGTAAACAGTAAAACTGAAGAGAAAAAAATAGTAAACAAACTGAAAAAAAAAACTGACAGAAGAGAACAAGAAAAAAAAACTTTGATTCTCAAAATTTTCAAAATGAATTCGATTTAAGCTTGTTAGAAGAAAATTTAGAGAAACAAATTAAATGAATCAAACCAAAGGCCCGTTTTTACATGGTTTCTTTAAATCGAATTCGCCGCCTCACCGGGGTGCACGAGGTTTAGATCGGTGTTCGATTCCCAGGATACAATCGATTGTCGACTAGCGTTGCACTACGTTAACCGCCTGTCGAACTAGTTGTGTTTAACTCTCAAAGAAATTTAACAAATGAAGAAAGGAAAGGAGAGGAAGCAACTGGAAATGGAAAAGAGGAGAGAAAGCTGAATTTTTCTGTTTTTTCACTTCACTGCCTGTGTTTTCTTCTAGCCGAGAATTGGTACTATTTATAGGTTAAAATCATCAAGCAGTTTTATATCCATTCAATTGTGAAACTGCTAAAATTTTAAATTCTGAAAACTGAAGCATAATTCCCATTCAACAAAAAGTGAAACTGAAGGCATATTAAAACTGATGGCTGGAGAAACAAAAGATATTCAATTTTTCAAACGTGAAACTGTAGAAATAATTTGCATTCAACCTATATAAATAAATTTGCATTCAACCAAAATTAATAATTTTCCAACATAAGTCTATGAATCTGTCACTGACGGAATGTAATGGGAATAAAACCAGATAATCTTTATGAAAAATTTTCATGAAAGTTGGATAAATTTTGGGTCAATTTAGTCAATCTATTCACGTTATCCTCCAGATCAATATGTGGATCCATTTTAAAGAAAATAATTGTTTCAACAAATAACACTTATACTGTGTTCGAAAATCAATTTATAAATTGATTTATAAATTTCACAATTCACTAGTACAAAACAAAACAAAAAAAAATGGGAATACATATCGATTTTTAATAAAATCGACGCGTATAAAAGGGTGGTGGCATTTTTGTAAATATTTTGCATATCGGTTTAACAAGAACCGATGCAAAAAACTGGCTATGCACGTCGATTTTTGACCAACCGATGCGCAAAGCCCATTTTTTTTACACCCGCCAATTCAATTCATTTCATAATTTCTTCAGCTCACTTCGCGCCTCGCTCCCTCCCTCTCTCAACCGCGCCTCCTCCTCCACCGCCCACCGCTACCTCCACCGCGCCGCCACCTCCACCCGCCCCTTTCTCCTACATTGTAGGACCCACTTCCTCGTGTGTGTGTGTGTGTGTGTGTCTTTGTAAATGTATCTATCTTTGTTAGTGTATGTGTGTGTGTTTGTGTGTGTGTGTGTGTGTGTGTGTATATATATATATATTTGTTAGTATAAATTTGTTAATTACATGTTAATATGTATAAATGTGTTAAGTGTGTGTGTGTGTGTGTGTGTATATATATATATATATATATATAATTGGTATTTCAAATAGTTAATTTATTTAATTTGTTAGTTTTTAATTGAATATATATATGATTTTATATGCTAATTGATTTAAATGACTTTTTTATTAGTTTAGTTTAGATGTTAATTTTATATTTTTAATTTTGAGTTAGTAGATGGATATATTGTAATATTTGAATTATTGGAGTTATATTGAAATTATGAGATGTTAAGTTATGAAATCTTAGCTTGACTTTTTAGGAATTAGGAATGAATTTTGGATTAATCTTGGAGTAGTTGATGATGTTGAAGTTTGATTGGAGTTGTTTTTGAGTTTTGAATATGTCGAGCTTGAATATTTTGGTTTATTGTGGCATTTTGATTCTTCCTACAGGTTGGCTAAGTCCAATTTATAGGGGAGGTTCTACCAAAATTTTTGTAGGATTTTTTAAATAAAAAATGAAAATTATAATTTAAAGTGATTTTCACTGGTACAGAATTGACCATACTAAATAAATAACTACATAGAATATAATCATGCTAATAAAATTATGAAGCTTCCAACCTAATAAATTATCGTATTTGATTTCAATTATTAATATATAGTTGGTTTAAGGTTGTATCCTGAAAAATATTAACTCAAAACTAATAATTTTTTTTAATTATATCTTCACATATAGGTCATTAGATATGGATCGGGGTTGGATGTATGACAGACGTAATAGACATGAATATGTAAAAGGTGTTGAAGAGTTTATGAAATGTGAGGATGAACACAAGAGAAAGAAAGGTGAAGCAATAATTTTGTGTCCTTGTTATGATTGTAAGAATTTGAGAAAGTTTCGTAGTTTTGATCAAGTGAAAAGTCATTTGATTAGTCGTGGGTTTAAGGAAGGTTATACAAGATGGATATGGCATGGTGAGAGTATGCTTCCCAGGACGAGCACTGGTGACAATGTTGGTGATCAGCAGGAGAATAATTTGAGCAATATTGGTGAGAATGATGTGGAAAATGATGAGAATTATATGATAGAAGAAATTATGGGTGATATACAAGGGGAATCCATTGAAAAGCCTCATGTATTAGATAGCTTGTTAAATGATTATGAGAAGCCTCTATATTCTGGTTGTAATAAATTCACAAAATTGTCTGTTGTACTAAAATTGTATAACTTGAAAGCAAACAATAGGTGGAGTGATAAGATTTTCACGGCATTATTGGAGCTATTATGAGAGATGCTTCCGGAAGATAACGAGCTTCCTAATTCAATTTACGAGGCAAAGAAATTGTTGTGTGCAATGAGTATGGAGATCGAGAGGATACATGCATGTCCAAATTATTGTATACTGTATCGAAATGATTAAAAGGACTTGCATCTATGTCCAAAGTGTGGGGTATCAAGGTATAAACGAAAGAACGTGAATGATAATTGTGGTGATAAGAAAAGCTCTCCGGAAAAGGTGTTATGCTATTTACCCGTAATACTAAGATTTAAACGTTTATTTGCCAATGCAAAGGATACAAAGAACTTGCGGTGGCATGCTGACGGGAGAAAAGAATATGGAAAACTAAGACACGTGGCCGATTCTCCTCAATGGAGGAACATTAATAGGTTGTTTCCTGAATTTGGGGGCGAATATAGAAATCTTAGGCTGGGACTATGTACATATAGGATAAACCTGCACGGTAACATGAGTAGTAGACATAGCACTTGGCCGGTTCTTTTGACGATTTACAATATTCCTCCTTGGTTATGTATGAAGTGCAAGTATATGATGTTATCTTTGTTAATATCAGGGCCTAAACAACCGGGGAATGACATAGATGTTTACTTAGCCTCACTAATTGAAGATTTAAGACTGTTGTGGGATGAAGGTGTGTTAGTGTTTGATGCACATAGTCAGATGAATTTCACCTTACATGCTATGATTTTTTGCACTGTAAATGATTTTCCATCTTATGGTAACTTGTCGGGTTATACTAACAAAGGACCTAAAGCGTGTCCCATGTGTGAAGAAGACACGATTGATCTTTGGTTGAAAAACTGTAAGAAAATGTATTTATGAGTCATAGAAGATTTCTCCCTACTGACCACTCTTATCGAAAGAAGAAAAAGTCATTCAATGGAAAAATCGAGGCTCGAGCAGCTCACTTACCGTTAATAGGAGGTGAAGTATATGAACGAGTTAAAAATATTGGTATTTTGTTTGGAAAACATTTTAAGCCTCCTAAGAAGAGTCTTTGGAAGAAGATGTCCATATTCTGGGATCTACCTTATTGGCAACATTTATCAGTAAGACATTGTCTTAATGTAATGCACGTGGAGAAAAATGTTTTTGATAGCATCATTGGGACATTATTGAACATTCAAGGAAAGACGAAAGATGGTATCAAGTGTCAGAAAAACGTACTTATTTACCCCCAGCTTGCTATTCTTTGTCTAGAAAAGAAAAAAACAACTTTTTGTGAGAGCCTGCATGCTATTAAGGTTCCATCTGGATACTTTTCAAACATCAAAAGTCTTGTGTCGATGGAGGACCTGAAATTGGTTGGCATGAAGTCTCATGGTTGTCATGTCTTAATGCAACACTTGTTACCAGTTATAATTCGAGGCATACTTCCAAAACACGTTAGACATGTCATTATAAAACTGTTTTTTTTCTCCAACACAATTTGCAGTAAAGTTGTTGATCTGGAGGCGTTGGATGATTTGCAGGCCAATATTGTTATCACTCTATGTCAATTTGAAATGTATTTTCCGCTATCATTTTTTGACGTTATGGTGCACTTACTTGTTCACTTGGTAAGAGAAATTAAGATATGTGGTCCAGTGTTCTTGAGGTATATGTATCCATTTGAGAGATACATGGGTATATTGAAAGGATATGTGAGAAATCGATTTTGACCTGAAGGCAGTATCATTGAAGGTTATGCTGCTGAGGAAGCTATTGAATTTTGTTCTGATTATCTAGATGACGTTGAGACTATTGGTGTTCTAAATCTCGTCACGAGGGAAGACTCGAAGGTAAATGTACGATTGGAATCAAATCAATCATTCCCAATGTTGAATTACGAGATAAATCACACCTCCTTGTATTACAACACCTTCCTGAAGTTCATTCATATTTGGACGAGCATATGTCCATTTTAAGGTAGCAGAATCCTTCAAAAGTTGAAAGGTGGGTAACTAATGAACATAATCGTTCATTTGCAAAATGGTTTAAAGATAGAGTAATGAAAGAGTTGTCACAAACGCTGAATACAATTGTTGAAACGGTAAAGTGGTTAGCGTATGGCCCTAGCACGATTGTGAGGTCCTATGAAGCATATGACATTAATGGGTATACGTTTTACACTAAATGTCAAGATGATAAGACTGTGGTGCAAAACACTGGAGTAACACAAGTAGCACTTTCAAGAGATTTTTCAAGTGCTAAAGATACAATGCCAAAAGATGCCTTGATGTCCTATTATCGTGTTATTGAAGATATTTGGGAACTTGATTACAGGGAGTTCATGTTTCCCCTGTTCTTCACTTTGGTGGATCTTAGACGTTTAGGTTATCTTGACGAGCCATTCATACTTGCATCACAAGTGATACAGATATTTTATGTTCTTGATCCTGCCAATACTAAGTGTTCAGTCGTTCTTCAAGGTAAGAGACACATTGTTGGCATTGGTGATGTGGTAGATGAAGAAGATTATGATACTTTGATGAAACCCCTCCATTTTCTATTGGTATACAAGGGAGTGCAACTTTAGGGGAAGATAACATTGAATCAAATTATATGCGTTGGGATCATAAAGAAGGATTATGGATTGACCGTCGTTCGTAATTATTAATTCTGTGAGTTCATTTACATATTTTTGCTTACAACTTTCTTGTAATCTTTATATATTCTCTATATATTGTTAATATTCATTTGTGATATTGATAACTATAACTTGATATATATAAATATATATATGCACTTACGTTGTTATATGTGCAGGTACGTGCACAATAGTTCCAATATAATGGGCGAGTCTTCAAGCTCTTCAGATGATCATCGTACTGCTCAAACAAAAAGAACAAGAGGGCCAACTATGTGCAAGAACATGAAGAAGGTTGGGAAGGAGGTGAACGTAATTGAGTTCGATGATCATTTTAGGCCGATCGGACCAGGCACGACGAACTTCAAAAATTTTGTCGGGTCTTTGGTATGTATTCACGTTGACATAAACATCAGTGATTGACACAAAGTTGATCGAGGCCTTAAGGACATGATGTGGGAAGAAATAAAGGTACTGTTACTTTATACGTATTTGATTGATAAGTGATTGTAATTTTTTTATAACATCGCTTATTATCCTTGTCTTTCAGAAGGAGTTCAACATCCCTGATGACAGTGCGAAAAAACGTGTTTTGAAAGTTGCGGGGATGCGGTGGAAAGATTTCAAGACGAGGTTGGTTCATTATTACATTACACATGACCATCCGAAATATAAAGATCCTACGCTGCTTTATAATTTCATAACTGAAGAGTAATGGGAGTCGTTCAAGAAAGAACGCCAGACGGAGAAATTTAAGGTATAATTAAATTTAAGCATGTGGTTTATTGAGTTGAAAACTAAAAAAATGTGATTTATTGAGTTGAAAACTAATAACATGTGATTTTTTTTAAGGAAAAAGTAAGAAGGTCCGGGATAGTGAATTGCGTAACGAGCATCCACATTATTTGGGCTCAGTTGGTTATGCGGGGATGAAGCCACAGTGGCTAGTAAGTTACCTACTATCTTCTAGCTCTTCATGTGACTTACTACATTCCCAACGAGAAAACGAGGGGAGTGTTCGACAAAATTGTAAGTATATCCTCCCAATTTTTCATATTCTCAATTGAAATTTACTTAAACACTTATATTTAGTTTCCATTGTTTTTTTGAACAGGTTGAAAAAGCTGAGCAGGCCACGCAGGGGACATTTGTGCCAAGTAGACAACATGATATCTTAAGTGAAGCCCTTGGTAAGGAGGATCACCCTGGTAGGTTGACGAGGTATGGCGTCTATGTCACCATGAGGGATGTTTAGGGCAGGCCAGACGACTACATTAGACGATCATGTGGGGTTGTGTCAGTAGGCGATATTAAGGATATGCTCGTGAAGGAGATGGAGGATAGTATTACCGAGCGGGTCAGGCGTGAGAGAGTAAATTCGATAAATACGATGCTATCCTCTAGCGCTTGAATGTAAATCTTGAGGCCGAGGTGGAAGTAACTCTACAGCGCCGACCACCAACTCGCAGCAGTTGTTACTCCGTGGATCCAGATCCATTTAATGGGCTTCAGGTATTTAATTTTAAATTATTTTAAAAAAATTAACATTACTTATGTTATTTCAACTCGAAGGGCTAAAATATATGTTCAATCATGTTGTACAATAGAAGCCGATCCCTTGTTGTCTCACCTAAGTGTTGATGGTGAGAAACAAATAGTGGCGAGAGGGATGATTTATCCATCTGGACCCGAGACTATTGTCCATCATCAACCACTCTGGATTGATTATGCTAAGGTGTCCGTTGACCATGTTATAGATGGTGCAGAAGCATTCTATCTTCTACTGCCATCTCAATACCACACCATGGTGGGGGAAGCTATTGGAATCTTCTTTCAATGGCTTAAGGAATTGGTGATTTTTGGAGAGGTAATAATATTTAGTTATATAAAAGTTTCTGTTTTTTTTTTAATGTGTATTAGACGTGTTAATGATGTTTATTGTCTTATTGCAGGAAGATGCACCAAAACAGGTAAAAAGATCTAATGAAGGGAAAACGCTTCAGAGTTTCGAAATGTCATCTACCCAGCGACCTATGATTGTTGACGATGAGACGTTATAACGTCTGGGTGATAAATGCAAAATGTTACACAGTCTGATCATTCGATTGCGTGTTGGTGATGACTTCTATCGGGTGAAACGTAGATGACTCTGTGTTCAGCTGTAAGTTCGACGATGGTATTTTTGTTACAGTCGGAGACATCACCGATTTTCTTACGATGCAATGGTTGGATACATCTATCCTACAAGTATTTTCATTGTAAGACTTCTAACCACAAATTATAACTTCAATTTAATGAAATCATTATTTTATTTCTATTTCTCACTTTTACTTGTTTCAGGTACCTCCATGAGTTGTGTTAGCAATACGGTATTGAATCGATTAGATTCATGTCTCCGACATACATTGCGTCGATTACGGCCAGAACAACTGTGAATGGTGTTGTAACTTATATGCCTGACACCATGAAGGCAAAGCGATCTAAGAAATTCATTCTAGCACCGTATTTTCAGGAGTAAGACCACTGATCGATACTCTCTTTTTTTTTTACCTAATTTGATTCGTATGATGTTTAAAGTTGTATTTACACGTTCATAATACGTAGGAACCACTGGATGTTGCTAGTTATTTCTCCTCAGAAGAATACGGTGTACTTCTTGGATTCAGCTGCTGCATCGAAGCGTGACATTGATATCAAGCCGATATTGAACATGTAAGTAATTATTTTCTCGATCATAGTTTTAGTTTATAAGTGAATAAGTCAGGATAATTTTCATGAATTAATTGTGGAGTTGTGGTGAAATTGAGTATGGAGTTATGGTGAAATTGATTGTACAGTTGTGGTGATATTGATGCATTTATGTTGTGATTATTGAGAAGTTGTGATAGTATTCTATAGCAGGGTCTCTCTACAGGTTGGATAAGTTCAATTTATAGGGGAGACTCTGTCAAAATTTTTGTAGAAAATTTAAGTCTAATTATTATTTTGTAACTTGTTCATATAATTTATTAAAACTTTAGGGCTTTCAAAACATATTAGGCATGTGGAGGCTTTAGGACAAAAATGAATACAACGTGAAAAAATATAAAGGTATGAGAACGCAGATTTAAAGTTTAATACAGATGTTTGAATTATTTCAATATTTTATTTAGTTTGATTATTAATGTTCGTTTACAATTTGAGAATTTCAGTGTCCTCAGCAACCTGTGGGTTCTGAGTGTGGCTATTACGTTATGAGAAATATGTATGAAATAGTCATAGAACACTTTCAACTCGAGTAATTAGAAAATGTATAATTTAGAAGAATGAAAATTTTTAATTATGACTTTATCTTTATTGACAAATAACTAATTGTTCATTTTAATTGGTTGTAGGCATTTAAAGAAACTCAATGGAGGAAATCATGGAGATTCAAAACTTATGGGCAAAATACTTCGTTGATGTATGTATGTAAATCTTTTTCATTCAAACTTCATTTACATATTTGTATAATAAATTAACAATCTTGTAAGTATAATTATTTTTTTTCTTTTATTACGAATATGTCGATTATAAATATTCGACGACAATATATTTGGTGATGTGTATGTGGAGAATGTTCAGGTGATCGCATGTCACATTCAGGTGATTGCACCTGCAATCACTTGAAAGTGGTCTGCAATGACCCAGGTCATTGCAGGCCACTTTCATGACCTGTAGTGACCCGGGTCACTCCAGGCAGTCATTGCAAGTCATGACATGCAGTGACCTAGGTCATTGCAGGCCACTTTCAAGTGATTGCAGGTCATTACCTGCAGTGACCTGGGTCATTATAGGCCACTTTCAAGCTATTATAGGTCACGTTAAAATAATTGCAAGCCATAACCTTTATTGGGTATATTTAAAAAAAAAACGACTTTAGGCATCGATTGTAATGTTACAACCGACGCGTAAAGTCTAATGTTACAATCGACGCGTAAAGTCAAGACTTTACGTGTATGTGTCATATACATCGCTCTACAACCAACGCGTATTGTGTTTTACAACCGACACAAATGAGTGTTTCTGTACTAGTGATTTCTCATAGCACTTTTGAATCACATTTTTCAAACCATTGTGCTTGTAGTTTTGTCCATAGTTGAGCAACAGTTTTGGTATCACCAATAGTTCATATCATATTTTCAATAACATATAAGAAAATAGTACTCCATACAATTTCTTTTAACTCATTTCTTTTAGAAGGAATCATATCAATAGGCCAAGTATTATAGAATTCTTTAGCACATCTCATTTCCATAAAATAACTTTCATTTTTTTAACTCCACATATTAAAATCTTCCCTCCCATCACACTGATTCAGTTCAAACTTTGCAGAAGTCGTATGAAAAAAAATGGGAGAGTCACACACAAAAAGAACCAACACTTAATCAAGAAACATAGTAGTACACAACAATACAAGTTAGCGAATAGCACTTCAGAATTCACTTAGTTAATTTTTTATGCACTTTCAAAAGGACATGCGCACAAATAATACAAAATAGATATCAAAATTTCTAGGTTTCAATAATTTCTCCTTCAAGGTTCTAAAGATACACATCTGCACTAGATTTATCTTAGATTCCTAAGGGTTTGTAGGAGCCTTTGGAAAAGGATTAATTTTATGGGGTTTATGTGAAAATCAAGGGAAAAAACAAGAAACCCAAATTTACAAATTAAATTTGCAAAATATTTAAATATCTCAGCCAAATAGTAAATAAAACTCAATTTCTAT
Source organism: Ligustrum vulgare (assembly GCA_963555705.1). Lineage (NCBI taxonomy): Eukaryota > Viridiplantae > Streptophyta > Magnoliopsida > Lamiales > Oleaceae > Ligustrum > Ligustrum vulgare. Next base: position 49,852,572 of record OY743176.1, on the reverse strand, counting down.
TCAATTTCTTTGTATATAGTTCACAAATTTGGAGATTCTATAAGATCTCTTTATTTCATTTGAAGATCATGGTTTCACCGTTCATAGATCCAAACTCTGATATCACTAAAAAGTCCAAAATATACAATAGTAAGAGATCTATAAAAATTAGTACGTGCAGAATAATAAAAACTTGCAAAAATCTAAAAATGAACACAAGAAATTTTATGGTCGAAACCCTAGAGGTTCGATAACCTCTTCTAACACCGAATTCCATGTTGAGCATCCATTTAACATGGATAATTGATAAGTGTATTTTATACACTTATTTGTAGGTCAAAATTATGATACTATATTTTTTCATGAATAAAATCTACTTAGTTGTATTTATTTTCATTATTTCAGGGTTTATCCCAAAAAATCAAGAGAATGGAAGAATTGAAGTAAATCTATGACAATTGGATGAAAAGTGGAGCTAAATCATGCAAATATAGTTGATAAAGTATGTAACGACCCGGGTCCCACTTAACGGGCTGTCCCGGCCGTTAGATGACGGCGTACTGTCCCCACTGTACCAACACGAGTCTTTTCAACATGCTTTGTCCTCACTCGCATGCTCCCCAAGAAAACTTCCCAAAAGGTCACCCATCCCAGAATTTCTCCAAGCCAAGCACGCTTAACTATGGAGTTTCTAACGATGAACATCCGGAAAAGAAGGTGCACCTTGTTGGTATGAGTAGTACCTATCATTTCTTTTAAGCTTTCTTGGTCGGGGTATTACAATCACCCCCTGTTAGACTCGTGACGTCCTCGTCGCGCCTAACCCATCTGAGGATCTGTTGCCAGGCGTTGGGATTCTAGAGATGGCTCCCGCCTATGGCGTAGCACTTAGTTCTCGACTTCCGGCTGGCGACCGGCTCTGATACGATTTGTAACGACCCGGGTCCCACTTAACGGGCTGTCACGGCCGTTAGATGACGGCGTATTGTCCCCACTGTACCAACAAGAGTCTTTTCAACATGCTTTGTCCTCAGTCGCATGCTCCCCGAGAAAACTTCCCAGAAGGTCACCCATCCCAGAATTTCTCCAAGCCAAGCACACTTAATTGTGGAGTTTCTAACGATGAACATCCGGAAAAGAAGGTGCACCTTGTTGGTATGAGTAGTACCTATCATTTCTTTTAAGCTTTCTTGGTCGGGGTATTACAATACGTGGTCTAATGGTAGCAGGGATTTAAGAATCTTTGTACTTAACCCCTAGGTACAAGGTTCGATCCCTGCGGAAGGAAAAAATCCACTTCTTGGAAACGAGGCTGGCAGCCCTTGAGGACCAGGACGACCAAGGGGGGAGTGGAAATACCATGAGTACGACTCGGAGAAGGCCCCGGCAAGGGAGCCGGGTTGTTACATAAAAAGGCGCCTTTTTTTGTAACGACCTGGCTCCCTCACTGGGGCCTTCTCCGAGCCGTACTCATGGTCTTTCCACTCCCCCCTGGCTCCCTCGCTGGGGCCTTCTCCAGAAGTAGATTTTTGCCTTCCACGGGATTCGAACCATGCACCTAGGGGTTTAGTACAATGATTCTTAGAATCCTGCTACCAGTGAGGGAGCCAGGGGGGAGTGGAAAGACTATGAGTACGGCTCAGAGAAGGCCCCAGTGAGGGAGCCGGGTCGTTACAAAAAGGTCTAATGGTAGCAGGATTCTAAGAATCATTGTACTAAACCCCTAGGTGCATGGTTCGAATCCCGCGGAAGGCAAAAATCCACTTCTGGAGAAAGCCCCAGCGAGGGAGCCAGGGGGGAGTGGAAAGACCATGAGTACGACTCGGAGAAGGCCCCAGCGAGGGAGCCGGGTCGTTACAAAAAAGGCGCCTTTTTTTGTAGCGTACCCGGTCCTCAAGGGCTGCCGGGCGTCCACTCATTGTCTTTCCACTCCCCCCTGGTCGTCCTGCTCCTCAAGGGCTGGCAGTCTCGTTTCCAGGAAGTGGATTTTTGCCTCCCCAGGGATTCGAACCTTGTACCTAGGGGTTAAGTACAAACTTCATGGAATCCCTGGGGAGGCAAAAATCCACTTCCTGGAAACGAGACTGCCAGCCTTTGAGGAGCAGGACGACCAGGGGGAGTGGAAGGACCATGAGTGGACGGCCGGCAGCCCTTGAGGACCGGGTACGCTACAAAGTAAAATTGATGAACTAAAGTGGGAGAATGAACAAGTTCAAGCACTTAATTGAAGATTATTGAGAGTTGGAAAATAAATTGAAGAAAATTAGAAGTGTGAGGTCTAAAGTGTACAAATCAAATGAAGGACAAAATTGCAAATATTTAATGTTCGATTCGAACCACGATACAATACTTGAAGATTGTTAGGAGTCAATTGGACGCAATTAGAATTGAGAAAGGAATTAAATATGATAAGAATATTACCACAAATTGATTCCAATCATACAAGATTTTTGGTCAGATTTTTAGCCAAACGTTGAGACCTGATTTTGGGTTAGTAAAAGTGAATTAGTAAACTTTTATTTGGGGAAGTAATGTATCCTTTTAAGTTCTCTTTCCAATGCACTTTGAATCACCTCAATCGGATAAGAGAAGCAAAAGTTATAATCAAAATACTGAATATTGTGCAAATACAAAAAGAGGCGCTCACGAAGGTAATTTTCCTTGTTCGGTTGGAACTCTTTTGAAAACCAATTTGGTCTTGAATTTCAACCACTATTCGGGGAGAACAAACGGGGAGGCCAAAATGATTAGATCTAAAACTCTCAATTCTCCAAATTTCGGATTTTATTTACTTTGTTTTGTTTTGTTTTTACTTCCAAGAACATGAGTACCTAGATTTAATATTGGAATTCATGATATAGATTTAATATTTCGACTTTTAAATTCAATTCTCAAGTCGGGATTTTTGTTGTTTTCATGTATTGATTTTACTATATTTTTAATACTTGAATTAGTTGGTCACTAGTTCATGATTTGATGGTTGTTTTCATAATCCAAGAGGTGAGTTAACAATTAGATCATATGGCAAAATTTGGAAATTTATTTGTGGTTACATGTGATCAAATTTGAATTCCTATGTAATTTAATTAATTTAGCTAAGGAAGAATTCTGACCTGCTGCAGAGATACATGGTTAATCCGTTTGGTAAATGGTTTATATAAACCACACAATTTTTTAAATCATTTTTTAACCACACGTATTCTCTCTCTCTCTCTTTTCAACCACATATTTTACCTCAAAATCATAACTAAACAAGTTTATAAACCACTACAGTGTTACCAAATGGTAGCTAGTTAAATAGGCCTAATATGAACTTGAGAGAGGTAAATTAGTTATATAAATGAACTCGATCAAATATAATTTTGGAAAACAACTTGAGATGCAAAATTAAGCTAGAATAGTATTTCGAAATCATTAATCTCGATAGTCCTTTATCGTTTAAAAACTCATCGTTCGAATTCTCGTTTTTATATTTTAATTTAGTTGCTTTTAGTTTAATTTTTTATTTTTAGTTATTGGAATTGTTTATTTCTTTAATTTCCCAAATTATTGTTGTTTTTGAATTCTTTTGCAATTTTATTTTCTTAGTTAATTTTTACCTTAGTATAGGAATCTTAGAATCAAATTAAATCGATAACAAAAAAATAGTCCTTGTGGGATCAACAACCTGGACTCTAAAGTCCACTCTATTATTTGTTAATGATATCTTACACTTGCGATATTCTCACACAAACAATAACGCTCATACTATAATGCTAAAAACGACAACCAATATAAAAATTAGTTTTAAAATATACAAATTGATGGAGTTGAAGATCGAGCATTGAATTATTCGGATGAACAGGATCATTCGGTTTCAAAGTTTTCAAAGAAATGACAGAGAATTCGCATACGGGCTCATATTTTGGCACATAATATGTTTTTGGAATCGTCTCGACTAGCCTGATTGGATTGTAGATTATGGATTTTGGGCTTCTGAAATCGTTTAGACAGCTAAAAACAGGATTTTCCTTATTTATTATGTCATCATATTTTCTTTTATTTCTCATTTTTAGGATTAGGGTTTAGTATTTATACTTCTTTGTTTTGTGTTATGACTAGTTGTTTTTGAAATTAAACTTAGTATTCTTGGAGTTTCTCCAAATTTATGCAATTTAATTATGTATTCTCTTGAATCAATGATTTGAGTTATTATTTTCATTCATACACGTTCCGCCTGTATCAGTTGGTATCAGAGCCAGAGTCGTTCCTTCACCATACCACCAAAAAGACGCTCTGAATACCCGGTAGAGGAGGTGAATAGATGTGATGAAATTGCACAACTGCGTCAACAAGTGGAGTTGTTGATACAGCAAATCGCTGCACTTATGCCGCAGAAACATGAGCCTATGGCTCAACGTTTGAGGATTTTGATGATGAGAATTCGTTTGCGCCACCCGAACATTCATTGAATCTGCCAGTTCGTTGAAGAGGGGGTGGTCAGGATTTAAGGTTGATATTCCGAAATTTCATGGTGGGCTAAATCTAGAAGAATTCTTGGATTAGGTGACTACAGCGGAGGAGGTCTAGGACTTTAAGGAGATTCCTGCTGATAAATGTGTACCTCTTGTCGCGGTGAGATTTTGTGGGCAAGCAACGATGTGGTGGCAGCAGACTAAAGTGACGAGATCTAGGTTAGGGAAGGACAAGTTTGCATCATGAGATAAATTGAAGAAGCATATGAAGAAACAGTTTCTGTCCTACAATTATGTGCGGACCATGTATCAACAATGCAGAATTTGCGTCAAGATGGAAAACGATTAGCGATTATACCACGGAATCTTCCATGTTGATTACGAGGAATGAGGTGATGGACATATAGGAATAGTTGGTGTCACCGTATGTGGGTGGTCTTCGTCCCCAACTATAGGAAATTCTAAATATGTTTGATCCTGTAATAGTTTCTGAGGGGCCTCAGAGAGCAATACAGATAGAGAAACAAAATATCCAGAAGAAATACATGTCCTTTCATTACGAGAAATGCTTCTAGTAATCCACAGTAATAGGTGACATGCCTTGGTAATCCTACTCAATATGTTCTTCCTAGAATGAATCATGTCCAATAACCAGCGCGTCCTAGAGGTATTATTCATTACTTTGCATGCAAAGGTATAGGCCCTAGGCTGTTTGAATGCCCTAAAAATTCGCGTAGGGGAATCTTTGTTGATGAGGGGTATGGAGATTATGATGATTCGCCTGCATTTGACAGTAAGGGAACAGAAGAAGCAACAGAGGATGAAGAGTTTGTGGTTGGTGATGTGGGTCAAGCACTAGTGGTGAGGCGGAGTTTTCTAATTCCCCTGGAGAATAATACTGATTGGTTGTGTAATAATATCTTTCAATCGACATGTACTATTGGAGGGAAGGTATGGAAATTTGTTATTGATTCTTGTAGTTACGAGAATGTGGTGGCTAAGGAGGTCGTTAAAAAGTTGGGTTTGCATACTAAGAAGCACCCCAAACCATATAAGTTGGGTTCGCTGAAGAGGGGCAATGATGTGGAAGTGTCTCAACGTGCTCGAATCAATTTCTCCGTTGGACCTACCTACGAGAATCAGATTTTGTGTGATGTCGTAGAGAAGGATGCATGTCATTTGCTGTTAGGGAGATCGTGGAAATTCGATCTGCAATCACTGCATGATGGATATAGCTGCAAGTACAACTTTCTCTTTGGAAGAAAGAAAATTGTGTTACTACCAGATAAGGGTTTAGTAAAAACAGTTAGGGACAGTGCCAATTTACTGACCAGAGCAAAGTTTGAGATAGAGATGGATGAGTTTGGGGTAGTGTATGTGCTGGTGGGAAAATCAGTTGACAGTGAGCAGGAGGTCCCTTGTAAGGTTTAGCCATTGCTGGAAGAGTTTCATGAGATCTTCACCGAAGAACTTTCGGATGGGTTGCAATCACTGCAGGATATTCAACATGAGATTGCTTTGGTGCCTAATGCTTCTCTGCCTAACTAGGGGCACTATAGGATGAGTCTCACTGAACATGAGGAGTTGCGCGGATGAGTTGAGGAGCTTCTGGAAAATGGACAAATCAAGGAGAGTTTAGTCCTTGTGTTATTCCTGCTCTCCTTATTTGGAAGAAGGGTCGTTAACATTTTCCTATTCCTCGTATGGATGATTTGTTGGACCAGCTTACTGGTGCTTGCGTGTTCAGCAAGCTTGATTTGATGAGCAGATACCATCAGATTTTGATCAAACTTGGGGATGAGTGGAATACGGCATTTAATATGAGGGAATGATTGTACGAGTGGAAGGTCATGTCGTTCGGCCTTTCAAATATGCCTAGTACGTTTATACCGGTTATGAATCAGGATCTTCGCCCTTTCATCAGTAAATTTGTTGTAGTTTACTTTGATGATATTCTAATTTATAGTGCTAACGATGATGATCATGTCCAGGACCTTCAGGAAGTTCTTCCAGTTCTTCCTAGGTATCACTTTTATGTTGTAGTAAAAAAATGTTCATTCTTGACTGATCGTGTTGTATTCCTGGGTTATGTGGTGTTGAAAGAGGGGGTTAGCTGTGGACACATCAAAGGTCGAAGAAATAAGCCAGTGACCACAGCCTAAAACTGTTACAGAAGTGCAGAGTTTTCATGGCCTTGCTTCATTTTGTCACAGGTTTATACCACATTTCAACAGTATCATGGCACCAATTACAGATTGTTTGAAATATAGCCAGTTTCAGTGGACTCCAAAGGCAAAAACATCTATTTAGTTGATTAAGCAGAAGTTGACTACAGCTCCAGTTTTGATGTTTCCTAACTTTACCTAGCCGTTTGAGCTGCATTGTGATGCTTCGAAGGCAGGTATTGGTGATTTGCTGAGTCAAAAAACCCCCTTGTTGCATATTTTAGTGAGAAGCTTTCTAGCCCGAAGTCTTAGTGTAGTACTTATGATGTGGATTTCTATGCAATAGCCCGAGCAGTTTGACATTGGCGTCACTATTTGTTCCAGAAGAAGTTCATTTTGTATACTGATCATGATCCCCTCAAACATCTTGGCACCCAAGATAAGGTATCTGCTAGACCACCCCTTGATTGCTTACTTGCAGCAGTTTACTTTCGTGATTAAGCACAAAGCAGGTGCCTTCAACAAGGTGGCAGATGGATTGAGTAGCCGTCAAAATCTCCTGACTGAAATGCGAATGGAGGTCCCAAGTTTTGACAGTCTTTGTGATTTAAAGGCTACCGATCCATATTTTTCCCATGTTATTCAGAAGTTGTAGGAGGTGTGTAGTTGAAGTTTGCATGGGTTGATGGGTTCCTTTTTCATGGCAATCAGTTATGTATTCCAGAGGGCGGTTTGAGGTTGACAATCATTCAAGAAGTGCATAATGAGGGCCATGCGGGTCGTGATCGAACATTGCAACTTGTTGTTGCTTCTTATTTTTGTCCATCATTGGTCAAGGATGTCAGCAAATTTGTAGAGCGTTGTCGAACATGTCATTTAACCAAAGGCAAGGCTACAAATGCTGGCTCATATATGCCTCTGCTAGTCCCAACCCAGCTTTGGATAGACGTTAGCGTGGATTTCATTGTGGGACTTCCTAGGACTCAACGTGAGTTTGACTCTATCTTTGTGGTGGTTGATTGGTTCTCCAAGATGGTTCACTTCATTCCTTGCAAGAAAACCATAGATTCTTTCAATGTGGCTTTATTGTACTTTCATGAGGTCTATTGCCTGCATGGACTGCCTACATCTATTGCTTTTGATCGGGATACTCTGTTTCCTCACTTATGGCGCAACTTATGGCGTTCAATCAATACACAATTGGATTTCAGCAGTGGAATATCATCCTCAAACAGATGGCCAGAAAGAAGTTGTTAATCGCTTGTTGGGTGATTTATTACACTGTTTGATGGGAGATCACATCAAGTCTTGGGATCAGAAGTTGTGTATGGCCGAATTTGCTCACAATCATGCAGTGAACAGGAGTACAGGCTTTAGTCCTTTTCAGGTGGTGTATTGTCTTGTTCCTCATGGTCCACTTGATTTGGTCTCAGTTTCTAATACTGTTAAAATGCATGTTAGAGCTGAGGACTTCATTCAACAACTACACCGGGTTCATTCACAGGCTCACGAACAATTGCTGGCTGTTGTCATTAAATATAAGCATGATGCGAATCTCAAAAGTTGCCATGTTAAATTTGAGGTGGGTGACTTTGTTTAGGTGGTATTAACCAAAGATTGTATACCTACCCATGAATAAAATAAGTTACTGTGAAGAAGATTGGTCCAGTGGAGGTCATTGTGAAGATTAATTCAAATGCTTATCGTTTGAAGCTACCCAATCATATCCGTACATCTGACGTCTTCAATGTTGGTGACAGCTCTTCTAAAGACGACGTTGAAGATTCGAGAGCGAATCTTTTCTACCCCCGGGAGAATGATGGAGTTGAAGATCGAGCGTTCAATTATTCGAACGAACGGGATCGTTCAGTTTCAAAGTTTTAGAACAAATGGGCATAGAATTCGCATACGGACTCAGATTTTGGCCCATAATCGTCTCGACGAACCGGATTGGACTATCAGTTTTGTCGCTATATATTATGGATTTTGGGCTTTTGAAATTGTTTAGATAGCTAAAAATCGGATTTTCCTTATTTATTATGTTTATTTTTCGTCTTTTCTTTTATTTCTCATTTTTAGGGTTAGGGTTTAGTATTTATACATCTTTGTTTTGTGTTATGATGCTTGTGACATTAAACTTATTATTCTTGGAGTTTCTCCAAATATCTGCAATTCAATTTGGTATTCTCTTGAGTCAACGATTTGAGTTCTTATTATTTTCATCCATAGATATGTTTGCATCACAAATCAAGGATGAATCATAGATCTCAGTCTCGAAAGAATCTTTCAAGAATAGGGATGAATCGAAAAAATCAAAGATATTTTTCTCTTTAACCACATAAAACTAAACGAAATGAATGAACTCAACCATCTGCCGTGTGAAATGGCAGCGTCAAGGTAAAGGCAGAGAAGGATCCAGAATATTGATCGAAGGACTATCATGATGACATATATCATCATTTAGTTAAAAACATGACCACTTAGAGTTGCATTAATTTTTGAAATTCCACTTGTACCAAATTCTTGGAGCACACTTCACATGTGCACTTACTAAACACGAAGTCTCACTTTTAGTCAGAGATGATCATTTTGGAAATATTTATTTATTTATTTTTAATTTTTTTTAATAGTTGAACATTTTCTAATTATATTAAAGATTGTTCACTTTTGTCCATGTTCATATTTTAAATGTTTTCTCATCTCATTCTTATCGTCATTATTTATTAATAGTTCATTTTGTCCATGACGATGGTTTTCATCTAAAATGTCCATCAAGAAGATATAAAAAGACTTGGTAGACATCATATTTTTTCAATAAGAAGAAAAAAAATAGAAAATTTGTAGATAAACCCCCATCAAATACTACTAGCCTCATATACACACACGAAAATAAATAAATAAATAAATTGGTGTCAATATAAATACCCAACAAAAAAAAAAAAAATTAAGGCCCCATTTGGATTTTGATTGCCAAACAACCAACTACTGTTTTACACATTTGGTAAATTATAAAAATATAATTGAGGCCTCAATCTAGGATGTTCGGTTCCAGTTAAAATTTCTAGGCTTAATTTCCAATAAGTTTCATGATATTCGACTCTATCATTTTCCTCACTTCTCTAAAATGATCTATTCAATTTCACTTTTTGGTCAGACATTGAAAACTTACCATTTGTCAACTGATTTATTTCTAGGGATGTGGTGGTCGCATTATTTAAAGGTATTCCCAAATTTAAGTGTTTTCCCTCAATTTGAATTGTTTATTGTGAGATTTTCATTAGTTTCAAAGGTTTACGTTGTAAAGCATGTACAGTGATATCCCGCAAGCTTGCGAGGTTGTTGAAAAGTAATGCTTGATGAGTTGAGTATTGTCCCACGAGGAATAAATCCAAAATTTAAATCTATTGATTTCAATTAAAATCCGTAGGTTTGTAACAAAAAAGAGAATGATTTGATTATGCTAAACTAATCTTTTTTTATTTATTAGAAGCGATTTGTATGTAAATATGAGATGTGAATTTGTTGGAATTTCGAGTTTCCTAATTATTATCCTATTTCCAATTCTCGGTCTATGTAATTTAGTATGATTTGTGATCTTAAAGATAGATAATCCTATAATATTTAACTTTCTTTTCCAAAACAAGTCAAACATATTATAAAGACGACCCAATTTTACTCCTAGATTGAATTCATATTTAAATAAATACATTCAATAACGTGATTATCGAGGTGATTAAAGTCAAGAATCAAGCACACAATTATTTAGTTGATTGCACACTTCATACATGTTATTACTAAAAATCTGGTGTACGTTTACATGTTAATCTTGCAAAGTTCAAACCAAATGTGAGCCTCCAGCATAAAAATATATAATTATGTAATTGGTAGCTAAGCAATTAAATAATGCAACAAAGCATACAAAAATAATCAAGCACACAAATTAACTTAACTACTTAGTCTTTGGATTAAAAACAATAAATAAAAATTTTCATCTTCATCCAAACACAAGACTTGTTTAGCCCAGTAGACTACTAGTGATATTACAAGAGGAAGAATAAAAAGATATCACCCAGAATACGAATGAATCAAGTAAGTACGAATCTTCAATTCCAAGATAAAATTTCAAAAGTCTTGATGTGATTGATCTTGGACTTCTTGATAGGTTGATCTTCTCTTCATTTGGTAATGAATTTTCCTCTTAATCTCGATGAATTTGATGTTATGGATATGTATGTTGAGGCTAAAAAATAGATACAGTAATGGCTGCCCACATTCTATCCCTATATAGGTGTTGAAATTAGGTCAAGAAATACATCAAGTTGGGTTCCAAAAGAGTTTTGTTCGAATAAGGAAAGTTGTATTCTGTCTGACGAAATTGGCACCTGCTCTAGCATGAAGAACTGGCATGCACTCACATGATTTTGCCATTATGGCCTCGTGTGCTGATTGTTTGGCCCCTGAGCTCGCAAGGGTGTGCACATGGTTCACCTCCGAATATCCGTAAAGTATATTTGTCATACCTTTCTAATCCGGTATGTGATTGGGGCAAGTCAAAATGCGTTGAAATGAAAACTTAAAGGGCTAAAACTCTTCCAAAAGTGCCATTTTTCCAATTCGAGTATTTACTATGATAATTATGAATATCAATATGAGATTGATAATAAAAAGGATAACTTGTGCAGCTAGAATCTTAGAATTGAGAACTAATTCATTGATGACATTCCTTTGACTTCCAATTTAATCTTCGATCATCATTTTATGGTCTGAATCAACTATTATGTGTTAAAATTTGATCCCCAACTTCGAATTTCTTTCGTTTTCACCCAACTTCGAATTTCTTTCGTTTTCACCCGTTACTGTTCTTCTTTTCTTATTTACCTTTCAATTACAGAGTTTTACCTAACAAATAATAAATATATGAAATTAAATTCATATTAATAAAAATTCTAAATATTACTATTTAAAAGGCTAAATAGGTGTATAAAATAAACTTAATGAAACATCTGTAATTATTTTCCATAATATTTTTAAGGAATGTTTGAGATGACTTTGGAAAGTCAAAAGTTACTTTTGAAATCCAAAAGTTTCCTTTGGCCGGTTTGACATTTATTTAAAAAGCTTTCACCGGTTAGAAGAGTTTTTAGAGGAAACTAGTCCAGTGTAATTTCCTCTAAAAGTACTTTTGGAGAAGGAAATTGTTTTAGAAATTAATTTTCAAATAAAAATTAAGGTAGCTTTTTTTGGAAGCAAAAATCGTGACAAGCGATCCCTTCATTTCTACATTTACCTTTTCATACGAACTTGGAGATTACTATTTGCCAACTAATTTTTCTTCAATTGTGGTAGTCGTCGAATATTGAAGAAATATTCTCGAATTTTCTGGATTTGCGTTATAATTTTTCCTCTCATATCTTTTTGGTCTTCTTATGAAATGATTTTTTATATATATTTTATTTATTTTTCTTTTTCTTTTACTAAACATGTACATGGTAAAGCCTCTAAATTTGTTTTCCTCATTTTCATATTTTTGTGCTTGTCTCAGAAATTGATTTCAAATATTTGCATTTTTATCCATTGTATTGATTTCTTGACTTTCATGAAATTTATGAAGTTTCTTATCGAAAATTGATATGATCCAAGGTAGGAGGGCAAAGGAGAAATCGAGCTACGGACAATGCAACAACAAGCTACATGAAAAAATTAACAAATTCCTTATTTGACTCGAATCAAGAATCAAATCAGATTAAATCAAATCACATTAAGGAGTTGAAGAGGGGACCAGTAGGAAAGTTGCCCGATCGCGCGAGGCAAAGTGGTGCGCTATTACGCCCTTCCATCAAAAAGTAACCTGAGACTAAAATCGGTTTCCATGTGAGGAATATATAAAATCGGTTTCCATGTGAGGAATATAACCACGTGATTGCGTGTTTGCGATTTTTTTTTTCTATTTTCTATTTTGATTTATTATTTTCATAAATTAGAGCTCAATAGCGGCTAGACCTAGTTTATCTCATTTTTTAGTTTGTATTATCAATTTCTATCATTGTAAACAACTAACTTTTATATTTTGATTAATCAATTAAGTATTTTCTCTCTAAGAAATGAGGATTTCTATTCTTGTTTTTAAAGAAAAACCTAACGAACTTATCAAAGAATTGGTGGTGTTCAACAACTTTGGTTCTTGTTCCGCATCGTCAATCTTGAATCGTGAATATTGGGTCAATGTCATATCGTCGAAATTTATCATTTTCTATTCAATGTTTTAATTTGTTTTCTTGTTATTTCTGAATTTAGATATTTCCTAGTTATTTTTATTGTTATTCCGCGTTTTCGTCACGTTTCCCAAAAGGAACCTCATCAAGTGGTATCAGAGTTTGAATCTAAATTCAGTTTTTGATATTTCTTGAATTTTCTTGGTTTTCTTGAATTCTTTTTGTTCTTTATGCCTTCATAATTTTTTTTTCAATTTTTGATCTTTTTAAAAAACCCACAAAAATTCAAACGTGTTTATTTTCCTCAATTTTTATCCATATTCATTTCCATTTGTTTTGCCATACTCGTAGTCGAATTTTCGAGTACAAAAAAAATCTGAAAATTCATAAAATCCAGGAAAATTTTGAGAATTTCTCAATTATCAATTTTTCTTTATCTTTTTCATGTCTAGATTCTTTGGGTACTTGAAAAGGGATTAAGAGTGATACACGAGCAAAAAACAAATCCTGCGGCAACTTTTATATGTTCTTTTAGAACTAACAATGTCTGACAGGCGAGAATCGTCTTCTTCATCAGTTGGTGACAACAAAGGAATTGACATGAGAGATTCAGCAGACTCATAAATGAGTCACAACAAACAACCTGAAGGTATGAATAGGATGGGTAGGAATGATTAGGGTATAATGGCAACCTTGCAGGAACAGTTTGAGAAATTGATTACTAGAATGGATAGGCAGGATGAAAATATTATTCAGTTACGTAGGGAACGAACTCACACAGGTCCTAGAGTTAAGAGGGATGAAGAGAGGGACCGTAGGAGGGAAAATAACCATATGTTTGGATATGGGTTTGATGAATAAAGGATTGATAGTGAATGAGAAAGTGTTCTTTCATCAATGACTAGTGTGGGGAGGAGTGAAAGAGGTGATAGGCATGAGAGGGTTCATAGAAGGCGACATGGGAATAGGGATGAAGTGGATGGTAATCTAGGAAGTATCAAAATGACTATACCACCTTTCCATGGGAGGAGTTACCCGGAAGCTTATTTAGATTGGGAGAAGAATGTAGAATTGATGTTTGATTACCATAACTACTCGGAAGAATAGAAGGTGAGATTAGCGCTAGTGGAGTTCATTGATTATACAATAAATTGGTGGGATGAATTAGTGACGGGTAGGAGGAGGAATGGTAAGAGACCAATAGGAACATGGGATGAGATGAAGGCTATAATGAGGAAGACGTTTGTTCCGAGCCGCTATCATGGGGATATTTAACAAAGGTTGCAAGGGCTTACACAAGGGTTTGGGAGTTTGGAGGAGTACCATAAGGACATGTAAGTGGCAATGATTAGGGCCAATATTGTGGAGGGTAGGGAGGCAACTATGGATATGATCATGAGTGGGCTAAATCGAGAAATTGATAATGTGGTTGAATTGCAACACTATATGGAGTTGGAGGACATGGTGCATATGTCAATGAAAGTGGAAAGGCAACTGAAGTAAAATGGGGGCAACAAGCATTCACCAGGGTCTTATCCTATATTCCAATCAAGGAGGGAAACACTTAATGATCATGCCCAGAAAGGGAGGGAGGAGCCAACAATAAAAGGTAAAAACACTTCTAATTCCCAACCTACTAAGGATAGGAATATTAAATGCTTTAAATGTTTGGGTTCAGGTCACATAGCATCTCAATGTCCTAATAAACGGGTAATGATTATGCGTAACAATGAGGAAATTAGTTCAAATGATTAATTTGTAAAAATGCCTGTGTTGGAGGATATTGGGGCTAGTAGTAGTGATAGTAAGGGCTTGACTTATGTTGTAAAGGGTTCTCTTGTTAATAGGAGTGTCCTTAGTGCTAGAGTTAAGGTGAATGATGTTGAAAATCAAAGGGATAATCTATTTCACACTAGGTGTTTAGTGGATAAAAAATTTTGGGTTTGCCTAAGATGAAATACCCTAATCCTTATAAATTACAATGGCTGACCGAGTCTGGAGAAATTAAGGCGAACAGCCAGGTTAAGGTTAATTTTTCTATTTGGACATACAAAGATGATGTAATTTGTGATGTGGTGCCTATGTATGTTGGGCATGTTTTGTTGGGAAGGTCATGGCAACATGACAGGAGGGTGGTGTATGATAGGTTTAAAACTAATATTCCTTTGTGAATTGTGGAAAAAAAGATTACTCTTGCTCCTTTATCACCTGAAGAGGTTCGAGAGGATCAACTAAAAATAAAGAGTGAGTTTGAGGGAAAAATAAGAGAGTTGAAGCCACGACCTCAGAAAAATGAGAGGTAGTGAAATTTAAAATAAGATGGTTGAGGTCATGACCTCAGAGAAAAGAAAGCGTGAGTGCAAAGAGAAAAATAAAATAGAGTCCACCCACAAAATGAGCTTTTTTACACAAAGGTTAATGTACAAGGAACCAATCCTTGCACTTAGCCATGCTAACACATCCCTCCCGAATTTGGTTAATTCTGTTTTGCAGGTACCAAAATCAAATCATAACATTAAAGTCGAGAAGAAATTTAATTGCAAGGAACAATAGTCCAAGAAGTTGAAGGACAACCCCAAGTACAAGCCCGTTCCAATAGCCAACAATTGCAGAAGTTACAAGAGGATTGGGCAAGTTGCAGATTCGAGGTCGAATCATTTTCAAGAAAGGGGGGATGATGTGATTCAAGGTAGGAAGTCAAAGGAGAAATCAAGCTACAGGAAACGCAACAACAAGCTACATGGAAAATGAACAAGTTTCATGTTGGACCCGAATCAAGAATCAAATCGGATCAAATCACTTCAAGGAGTTGAAGAGGGGGCCAGCCGAGAAGCCACGTGATCCCGCGAGGCAAAGTGGCGCACGATCGCGTGCTTCCATCAAAAAGTAACCTGAGGCTAAAACCAGATTTCAACACGATCTTACGGACTATAACCACTCGATCACGTGGTTCATCACTGTAGGGCTCACCTAGTTTTTTTTTTCTATTTTCCGTTTTGGTTTATTATTTCCGTAATTTGAGCCCAATAGCAGCTAGACCTATTTTATATCATTTTTTCACTTTATATTATCAATTTCTATTATTGTCAAAAATTAACCTTGGTAGTTTGATTAATCAATTGAGTATTTTCTCTCTAAGAAAGGAGGATTCATTTTCTTGTTCTTCAAGGACAACCCAATGAATTTATCAAAGATTCTTGAATCTTTTTTGCGTTCCAACCCTGAACTTATCAAGGAATAGGACAATCCTTATGGCGTTCAACAATTTTGGTTCTTGTTCCGCATCGTCAATATTGAGTCGTGAATATTGGGTCAAGGTCATATCTTCTAAATTTATCTTTTTCTATTCAATGTTTTAATTTTTTTTCTTGTTGTTTCTAAACTTAAATATTTCCTAGTTGTTTTCATAGTTATTCTGCATTTTCATTGCATTTCCCAAGAGGAATCACCTCAAAAATCACTATGCCTGAGTTTGTATTTTCGTACACATGGTTGTTTTTTGTTTTAATAATTGTTATCCCTCCTTAGGAGAGGCCTCATGTGGCAGGTATGTAGCCAACCTAAGATCACACTCCATATCACACAATCGAGTCTCTTTTTGTAGCCGAATGGATGAACCGTCAACCCTTCATGAAGAGCTCGAATCCTCTAGGCGAGGCAATGCGAAGCACTATAGTATTACTATGAGGCTCGCAGCTTCTACACGAATTAGGTATTATACAAAGGATCTATATAGATTCCGCTATGAATGATTGATGTAACCACATGCAAAAACCATTATGTCAAATCAACTAGACATTCTACTCTTTTCACGTCAGGCCTATGAAGATGAATGGCTAACTGTCATAAGCATTAAATGTGTCTGGGCCTAAGATTTTGATTGAATGACGTCTATAACAAGGTGTCTACACGGGTAAGATGAGGCTAGTGGTCTTTCATCCGAATGATTCTTATTTAACCTCTCTTACTATAAAAGCTCGCACTTAGTGTCATATGCAATATTATACTCCCAATAGTAAGATTTCTCTCAGTTATTCTCTCATATCACCCTCCTAGATCTAAACCCCTCTTCAGAGAAGTGGACAACTTCTATAGCATGTTTCGTAACCATATTTAATCTAACAGACTGAGTTGACCGTAGGAGTGTCCCAGGTCACCTCCCTTCCTATAACAGTAGGTCTTGTACCTTAACATCTTGTTCTAGTGTTCATGAAAGTTGTTGTGCCTATGTTAGTAGGATCAAAATCTATTTCCCATGACATTCGTGAGAGAAATATAAAAACTTAGAGTGAATGACCTAGAGGTCTACATGATGTGAAAACAAATCCCAGCCACTGGATCTAGGGGACTTAATCTAGATTCTAATAGATAAAGGATTTTAAAAAATTTAATCACCTCACCTCCAATGATCTAAATTCCAATCCTAGACATACCACGAACATATGAACAATACAACATCAGGCATCTATTTTCCATATTATTAGTTAGCCCACTTAAACTAAAGTAAATGTCAAACCTCGCAACACCAATATCAACTACTGTACATGTATCATGTGACACCTAGTAATATGATTACTCTCAAATTCATACAAATGTGTACTCCAACATAATGAGATGCAGCATAAGCAATGCACCAGAGGCAAACAATCATTCATGCATATGTGATTTTAACAAAAATGGATATTATCAATAAACCTTACTTGGGTCGTAATTATACCCAGTGTAATTGTTTGTCTCATCTCTCACCTTTTCTTTATAGTTACTTTTCTTCTCTGACAATCTATCGTAAAACGTCATAAACTACTATAATTGTTAACAACTTACCTTTTGCTCCAAGCATAGACATAAACTCTTCCCATCACAAGATTTAGGAAATATTTTTTGTTGAACAAAAATTATTTTCAATGTTTATGTGAAAACGTAAAATCACTTCTTCTATTAGAAATCCCCAATTATAAAATGTGTTCTCATTTGAGCAAAGAATATATAAAATATGAGATGCAACAACATTAGCAAAGTATTGGAACAGATCACACAGAATGGTCGATCAAACTTTCATAAGGTTATAGAAAATACTAATAGCAATAAAAAATGGCAACAACGCATCTAAAGCACAATATATTAACATCATGCATAATTTAATAAAACAAATTCACGTAGAATTTAAGGTATTAATTAACAAATAATTCATAAGTCTAACAATATGCAATTGTTATCCTACATGATAACCTTAACCCTAGTTACCATCCTATAAGATGATCTGTAATACAAAGTAAATAAATGCAATGCAATAATAAGAGAAATAACACAATATCGAGTGGACCAATCTTCCAAGAATCTGCAGCATATGAGAGTTGAATGCCAAAGGATAAAAAAAAAACTATCCAGTTTTCAGCGTATTGCTCAAAACTAAAAGCTAATACTACTAGCAGGTCTGTCATCCACCAAAGGAATAGTTTTCATGTTCGGACCACCGCCATATTTATAGAGATGTGCCCATCCATACCTTGTTTACGTCTATATATGGGTTTAATCTCCATCGCATCTTCATTTCCACTCGTCCATCTCGACTGCTTCACCTAGTCATTAGGAGCAAGAATACAGTCTCATTCGTTCTACAAACGTCCGATTTGTCTAAAAACTGGATTAACGTGTTGAATTTCAAATAATTTCTTGTTTATTTTCTACATACAGATTCTTCACACAAATTTTAAGGAACCACACTCAAACACTATTTGTTGGGAATATATAAACACTTAAAAGAACTCCATGACGTACAAAACCAGCACGTTTGGCAATTAATGGAAGAAGAAGGTAGCACTAGCAAAGTGATGAAGAAGAATCATCTGCCTCTCTTGTTTTCTCTCATCCTCACAATGCATAGGTGTCTCCACAATTGTGTAAGAAGAAACGTTGGTTGTCTCTTTCTCTTGCTAGCCACTTGACATTCTTCAGCAAAAGGGACAAGCACGTATAAGTAACCAACCCTTGGGCACAATAAATGGGTCAATCAAATTTGTAAAATAAGCCTACATTCATAATGGACCAGGAGCAATTACTTCAATGAGCTACTGGTTAAAATGGTCCATTAAGTTTTGGGTCAAGCTTTTGGCTGACTAGTGGTGATAATTATCTCCACAACGGAATCTTATGAAATATAACTTAAACAATTAATTTAATAGCTCGAATATTTATTGAGTATGAAAAAACTCAACATACATACTTAATATTATCAACCTGAAACGTCTTTTTTATGTTTGGAGCAGCTAATATTATCGGTGAATGTATTGTTGTAAATTATTAAAGGAAACATCCACTTTCATGTTCTAAATCAACTTTCAACAGAAGTTCTCCATCTTTCATTAAGAAAGGCCGATGGATTCCTTCAATGTCTTTGGCTTGAACATCCTGATTCATTCGGCTATCTTCAGGCTTGAGGCCTCCCGTGAAAATTTTCACTAACTTCTTTTGCATACGTCCTGGCACATGGTTGCTCAGTCGCTCAAATTGTTGTGATTTAGGAACCCTAATTCTGTTTATAGAGAACAATTAATATCAAGAAAGAAAAAATAATCAAGATTTACACAATTTTGCCTCAATGTGAGATTACGTCCTTTTTTGCCGCTGCACAAATTCACTATAATGAAAAATAAAATTTTACAAGAGAAAATGCACACCCATTTTCTCTAACATCTATTTATCTCTATTTTGATGGATATAAAAGCCTAAGTACTGTGCCATATTTATAAGATTGAATAGAGGCAAATCTGAATTACACAAGGACTTCAAATCTGTAATAGAGTTTTATAAGAACAAAATCTCCTAAACAAGCCTTAATTTGGGTCGGAACTAATTGAGGTAAAACCCCGCACTGCTCTACGAAATGGAAATAATTAGGGTTGGCATTAATTTGACTCAGTAAATAATTAGGCTCCACAACTTAGCAATCCCCCACATAGACACTAATTCACCATCAATAACTCCTATACAGTGGCAAAAACTCCTTAATCTCAAAAGAGAAGTCCAATTGAAGTTTCACACAACTTCAGTTTCTCAATTGGAACCGCTTTCGTCAACAAGTCTGCCGATTTCGATTCCCTTGAATCTTCTCAAGTGTTAAGATTCTATCCTCCAAAGTTGATCTGATGAAATGATAAGAATGTGTATGTGCTTTGTCCTTGCATGATAAACAGAATTCTTTGCTATGGCACTTTGACTGTCACAATGTAATACACTCTTTTCATAATTGTGACACCAATTGTTAAGGCAATATACTCAACCTCGGTAGTAAAAAGACCAACTAGCATTTGTAGCTTAGATACCCAACTAATTGTTGTACCACCCAAAAGTGTATAAATATCCTGTAGTACTCTTCCTTCCATCAATATCTCGTGTCATGTTGGCATCTAAATGGCCCCATAATCTAAAACCTAGTTTTTTGAAGCATAAGGATGAATTTGACGTACGTCTCAGGTATCCGAGAATCTCGTTTCCTGCATTCCAATGCTATTTACCTGGGTTTCTCATATATCTACTCACAACTTCCACATTATGTGCTATATCTGGTCCTGTATACCTATGGTATACATAAGGATGCCAATAGCAGATGCATAAGGCACCTTGGCCATGTAGGATCACTCTTGCAGAGTACTTACTAGTTTTACATCATTCATACTTAACTTGGTTAGCACCTTCTTCACATACTCTTCTTGTGATAATTTCAAGACATCATCATTTCTAATCATTTTCAGCCGATGTATTTGTTTTGTATCACCCAAGTCCTTCATTGCAAACTCTTCCGATAAATCATTTTTTAACTTATTTGTCTCTTGCTTACAATCACCAACAATTACCGTTTCATCAACGTATAAAGCAATAATGATCTCCTTGACACCTTTTAAATTACTATACATAAAACTGTCAAATTTCTTATACCAATGCTTTGGAACATGCTTAAGAAACGTACAAACTCTTTTGAGACTTGCACGCCATTTTTTATTTACCAGTACTTCTAAACCTTGTGGATTCAGCAAGTAAATTTATTCATCCAAATTACCATGAAGAAAGTCTGTCTTTACATACAACTTCTCTTAGTGCAAGTATTCATTTACCACTAAGCCAATTACTGCTCTAATTGATTTTAATTTCACTACAGCAGATAAAATCTCAGTGCAATCAATGTCTTCTTTCTATTGAAATCCCTTTATAACCATCTTTGCTTTGCATCGATTGCTTCCATCATGTTCTTCTTTCAACTGGTAAGCCCATTTATTCTGCTTTGCATTTTTGCAATCTATGTTGATTTTAGAAGCTCAAGATTTAGATTATATTCGTGAGCATGTCTAGTTGGACTTTTGTTCTTTGCTTTTCACTTAAGTTCATCAAGTGTTTTTTTTTTTTTTTTTTTTTTTTTTTTTTAACCAGACTTATTGTAAAGGAAGTAGTGCTTCCAAGAGCCTTTGCATAAATATAAAACCATAGTCTGCATTGGTTGTATTTTTTGGAGGTAGGGTTCATATATCCCTCGCTTTGTAATTTTTTATTGAAGTTAATAAATGTAGCGACCCAGAATTTTTATGTAATTAATAATTATTTTAATATTTAGAAAATTGTGTCGCTACTATTTCACCCATTATTTTGAAATTAACGCCGCGACGGATTCGTCTAGCCAAGTCAAGAAATATCGAAATTGTTCGATTTTAAATTAAATGTCCGAATTTCTAAAATTATATTATTTTAATTATTTATTCAAAGTATTATTTTCAAAATCATTTTAAATTCCAAATTATTAAAGATATCTAATTAATTATCTTAAATTAAACATTAGCCTAATTATGCTATAGCCGAAAGTAGTATCCCATTAATTATTTTTATTCTTTCTTTTTCTTTTTAAATTATTTTCCTTCTCCATTTTCATCACTTTGTACACTCATCATGAAAACCAACCCACACTTTAAAACATTTTCTTTATCACTCTTTTCCTACCAATTCTCCACCATCTTTTGTTATATTCTCCATTCATCATCACTACCATCTCGGTTGAACACCACCACAATTCTCTCTTTATACCATTAGAATCTTCATCATTCATCACACACATGGCAACCCACATTTTATTCCACCTTTACATCTAATATTCTCAAACATCATCATTTTCATCACCTTAATAGCCGAAAGCATACATCTTCATCACCATTCAGAAATCAAATTCAACCCACTATATCACCATTATCATCCTCATCATTACCCCAACCACAGTCACCACCCATCGTCGAACATCAGACCACCAACCAATCTGCTAAGCTGCTACCTTCTATGCCCAATTCGAATCATGAACACCAACATCGATCGAAGCCATCAAGCCTCATCCAAACCAACCACTACCGAATCAATACAGAACCAAGCAACCACCCAACACCGCAGCTGAACCACAGCTCCAACACCAATTCAATACAAAATCTGACAACTTCAGCAACTCCAAATCGCGACTTCATCTCAGTTTTTCTCACACCCAACTTCGCACCCAGCCCCAAGAATCCAGCCTTTTTATACCCTAGTCACTCGCCGCTCACCGCGCCAGCGTTTCACAGGCAAAATCGCCGGATTTCGCAGGAGGTCTCTCCGGTCGTGTCTCTCTCTCGGGCTCTCTGATCTGAAGATTAGGGAAAGAGAAGGGAAATATTCTTATATTATGATTTTCAACAATTGCAACTTTAGTCCTGAAGTTTTAATTTGTTTCAATTCAGTCCTTTCAGCTTTATATCTTTTTAATTTCAGCCCTTAAGTTTTAAATGAGTCTTAATCAGCCCTTCATTTTAAAAATCTATTATTTCAGTCCCTGCTGATTTACTTTTAAGCCCAAGTTTTAAAAGATTTACATTTTAGTCCCAAATGTTTAAAAGCAATCATTTAAGCCCCATATTTTAAAGTCTTCTGATTTTGTTCATATTGATTTCAAATGATATATATATATATATATATATATATTTATAAATCTCAATTTTCAAAGATATTCATTTTAGTCCTTCAACTTTCAAAGTATTTATTTTAGTCCCTCAACTTTCAAAACATCAATTTCAGTCCTCAAATTATAATTTATCATTTTGAACTATATATTCGATAGACTAAAGTGACTTATTGGCTAAGACGAAGCGTACGGAGAATTTAAAGAAATTGAAGTCATTCCCGCTCAACTTTGCACTCGTCGGATTTGAGGTAGACTCGCACTTATTAATTGATTTAAATTATGATTTCATATAAATGTCATGTGACTTGTGAAAGTCAATTTTTAAGAAAAGTAAGTATGTTTTTATGAAAAGAAAATATACTTTATGTTTTTATGAAAAGTAAGTATACCCTATGCTTCACGAAAATGTTTTTTTGGATCATTGCTATGAAATCAATCTCTCAAGATTGCTATGTTTCCAATCTCCCAAGATTGCTATGTTTTCAATCTCCCAAGATTGCTATGAAATCAATCTCCCAAGACTGCTATGTTTTCAATCTCTCAAGATTGCTATGAAATCAATCTCCCAAGATTGCTATGTTTTCAATCTCCCAAGATTGCTATGTTTTCAATCTCCCAAGATTGCTATGAAATCAATCCCCCAAGATTGCTATGTTTTCAATCTCCCAAGATTGCTATGTTATGATGGAAATGATCCCTATGAATTTCAAAAATTATGCTTGGTATACTTACTGTGATTTTACTGCATAAGAATTCTTGCCACCGAAGTTCGGTAAAATTCTTGTGTCTCCCTATGTTTATGAGGATTTCGATCCTATCCTATGTTATGATGAAAATGATCCCTATGCTTTCAAAAGAAAATTATGCTTGGCATAATTAAAATGTGTTTTATAAGTATATGGTTTTCAAAGAGCTGTTTTCAAAGAGCTATTTTCAAAGAGCTGTTTTCAAAGAGATGTTTTCAAAGAGCTATTTTCAAAGAGCTGTTTTCAAAGAGCCTATGATTTTCAAAATATGTCTCGTGGTGTAATGCACAATATGAAAACTATCAAGAGCCGTTTTATAAAGAAACCCTATCAATACCCGTTTTATAAAGAGCCGGGATTTATGTATTTAATCATCTTATAAATTAATTAATTTGCGATGAGTCTACTGAGTATTTCCCCCATGAAATACTCACCCTACTTTTTAACAGTTTTGCAGATTTCGGAGACGGTGGCGAGCGATGAATGATGGTGGCAATAATCGTTAAACGGTTGAAAGTTTGACATTAATGATTTCCGTATTTTCCAAACAATCGAATAATTTAGAGAAGTTCATTTATTTGAGAAATTATGACATTGTCAATTTCTTTACAAAATTAATGGTTCGATTTACTATTTCAAATGGTTTCATAAATGTTTTCAATTTTATCGGTCATTACAGTTTATTAAATGTTGTCAAAAATGAATTTCAATTATTTCTTCCGCAAAAAAAATATTATTCGAAAAATTTAGACTAGTAAATGACGTGGTTAACCGGGTATACGGAACTCGGGGCGCTACAAGTTGGTATCAGAGATAGTCTGCGTTTCTGTAGACTGGAAAAATTTTCAAAAAGAATTTTCAAAAAAAAAAAAAAAAAAAATTATTTTCCATTTTAAGATTTTTATGGATGAAGATTGCCATTGCCATCATTTCGCTCCACCAACTCTGAGGTAAAGAAGTTTATGATGTTTAAAATTATTTCGGATACTTATGTTAATGATTTATGAAGTTGTTATGCTTTGTCATAACTTATATGTTTTAATGCATGATTATGAGAAATTTTTCAGAAAGAAAACGAGTGTTGAGCATAATGGGAATAATATGATTTAAGAATGATTTTTAATAATTTTTTTCCTCGAGTTAGAAATGATGAACCCTAGATGGACATTGCATAATTGATTTTAGACATGGCACTAAGTATGAGAAGTCAACAGAAAGGATTAGACAATATGTTCAGATTATCTATTGTTTAGATTAAACGAGAAATAGCAAGCCAGTTTTGAAGTTGTGATAAGATGTTAAGATTATAAGTGATATGATTTTATTGAGACTTTTATGAGAAGCATTATGAAGTTAGAGATTTAAAGATTTGGTTCTTAGTTTTTGGTATTTAAGTAATGGATATTATGTTAAGTAAATGAATTATGCCTCTATGTTGAAGAGAAATTTATTATGAAGTTTGGCCTTGTGAATAAATTTTGGGAATATGATTTATGGCATATATTTATAAGTATGAGTAATCTTTTGAGCCAATTAAGGTATGGAAGGAAGTGATATTGTGATATTAGAAGTTATGATTTGAAATTGTTATGTTGAGGAATTATGAATTGAATTATGGGATATTTTTGATGATATTGAAGTATTGGAATAGTTTTCAATATTTTTAGATCGTTGTGATCAAATGTGAATTTATTTATTACTGTGAGTTATGAAGTATGCTTATGGTTTGGATAAGTCCAAATTACAAGGGAGACTCTGTTCAGAATTTTATCATTTGGAATTAAGAGCATGATATGATAAGCATCTACTAAAGGAATTAAGGTTAGACATGCAAGATCATTTACATCACAAACGAGATTTAGTAGATGATAGCAGAAATTTTATTATTTTCTCATAAGGAGAACACACAAGAGTCACACTGGAAAGGAAATACATGAAACACACAAAAGCAAATGAGAGAAACATGGGATAATCCTCAAAATGAGAGATGTGTTTCCGGAGTAGCTGTATCCTACCACCTCTGATCTTTTGAGGAAATAAAGAAACCTTCAAAGAGGTGTGTTTCGAGAGTAAGAATACTCCATAATCTACCACCTGGAACCTTTGAGGTACACACAAGATTTAAACATTAAGGAAATCCTAGTAAATGGAGGGGTGTCTCGAGAGTGAGAATACTCCGTACTCTACCCCCACCTATTCTAAGATTCACAGAGTTAAATTTACATTAACCGGACTCCATTTTCGCTTGATTCCCCTTCCTTGCGACCAATCTATCTTAACTCCTGCTGGATCTTGTATTGAGATATATGACTGCAGCTTATCCAGTAGTTCATCAATAGTAGGAGCAGAAATAAGAAGCCTTCTGGAAAATGGAGAGATGAATCCCTGTTCCACAGCATAATCAAGAAAGGTTAACAAACCATCAAAGAAATTGTTAACATTCAGAAGCCCAATAGGCTTAGTATGGAGATCTAGTTGAGCCCACGAGGTAATGTTAAAGATTTCTTCTAAGGTACCAAAACCTCCGGGCAGGGCTATAAAGGCATCAGAACCATATAGCATACAAGTTATGCGTTCACGGATGGATAATGTTTGAACTTCATGCCCTCGTGTTTTGCCTCCAACATCTACCAAAGGGACAGGTATGACACCGATTACTTTTGATTTCTCTGCAAGAGCAGATTGAGAAATACAACCCATTAGACCACTGCTACCACCCCCATATACAAGAGTGATACCTTTTTCCCCCAGTTTCTTTCCAAGATCTACGGCCGCTTCTAGATAACCGAAGCCTTTCCCCACTTTTGATCCACAAAATACACAAATAGTTTTGATCTGTCGAAGTTTTGGTGCTTTCATCTTTGATAGTAAAGAAAGGAAAACTTACGAAGAAGATGTGATTTTGGGATCCCTGAACTATGAAAATGTTTGGCTATTTAAAACCGGAAAAATTTACTGTTTTTGATTGATTCTGAAAAAGTAAAGATTTACTTTTGACAAAATCGGCCAACTTTTGACTGTTTTACCAAAGATATCACCTTTCGGTGATTTATTTCCAGCTTTATCAAACCTCGAGAAAGGAAAATATATTTATTTCCAGCTTTATCAAAACTCGAGAAAGGAAAATATATTTTATTTTCAAAACGCGTGAAAGAAAACAGCAAAATAGTTTAAATGCGTATCAAAATATTTACCTTATATCAGTGCTGAACTGCCAGAAACTTCATTTTGTAAAACAGACAGGCAAACAGGGTCTTTCGATATTATTTTTTGGAGACTATAACGGTCTTTATCTTTGTTAAACTGAGTGTATAAGGAAAGCAGTTCACGTTGCACATACCCACTTGGGTGCGTCTCAAGAGTCAGTCGAATATCATCCAAAGACTCTTTACTCAGTCCACCCTTTATGAATTCGATTTTATCATCCTGATTAGTAGAAGAATATCCTACTGATTTGCAACGAGTATTACAGTTCCAACGAGCACATTTGTAGCAACCACCCAGTCTTTTTGCTCTTCGTTTCTTTGCAAACGTGCTTTTGCCTAAACCAGGCATATGTTTTGGAAAGGTCATAGGTAATTCACCAGATAGTCGAACCTTTGCTTCTATCAACCAGCGAACATCTTCTGGAATATCATGAGCCATCAGCAACCTCAATCTTTCGAGCCTTATTCTATAGATCTTTCTCAGATCATTCATAGGAAGATTGGCATAATACTTGCGGATGTTAGAAAGGATGATATCCATTGTTTGATGAATCTAAACTCTTCCCAGCATGAACTATTTAAAAGCATTAAGGATCTGAGTGAATCCGCGTGATGTTGTGTCCAGCAAGAAAGCGCAGGATTATTTTAATGAAAAGAGGAGACAGAGTTTATGCGCCGTTTACTTTCTTGATAAAAGAAAGATTTGATGATGGGATTTGAGATATGGAATATTTTCTTGGATTTTGGTACTGATATTTTGATATAATAATCAAGGTATAGAAATAATACGGGAAGACGTGAAAGTGAATTGAGGACCGTATCGAATTAGAGTTCATACGTATATACAAGTGAAAGAAATACTTTGCAGGAAATGTGGTGACATTTAAGTAAAGAATTTTAGTTTGGGAGATATTTGTTTACTGAATTTTTGGGTTACAAATATTGGAATGATAAGTTGATGATATTATGTTGATATGTTATTGGGTATATTACGTAGAGAGAATATTCAGGTAATTCTTTGATTATTTTGGGAATATTCGATGATAAGAAGAAAGGAAAAATTATTATGATATGATATGTCAGTAGAGATTTGTTGAAATTTTAGAGATATATACGAATATTTGAGGTCACATGATACGATGATAAGTGACAAGTTACATGAATACTACAAGATATGATGAAATTTTTACATTCCATTGGGAATTTTCATTTTGAGTCATAATTATGAGTAGACACATATGTCTATTATTGATAGAAAAGTCCATGTCTTAAGAAAACAAAGTGATGCATTTAGTCAAAGTCCAGTGGGTTAAATATTGTTGGGTTAAATATGGTAGCGATGATACTACATAAGAGAAAGAAGAAGAGATTCTGATTAAGTATTCAGAAATCATAAGATCAAGTAAGTTTAATTTCGAGGACGAAATTATTTTAAGGGGGTAAGATTGTAGCGACCCAGAATTTTTACGTAATTAATAATTATTTTAATATTTAGAAAATTGTGTCGCTACTATTTCACCCATTATTTTGAAATTAACGCCGCGACGGATTCGTCTAGCCAAGTCAAGAAATATCGAATTTGTTCGATTTTAAATTAAATGTTCGAATTTCTAAAATTATATTATTTTAATTATTTATTCAAAGTATTATTTTCAAAATCATTTTAAATTCCAAATTATTAAAGATATCTAATTAATTATCTTAAATTAAACATTAGCCTAATTATGCTATAGCCGAAAGTAGTATCCCATTAATTATTTTTATTCTTTCTTTTTCTTTTTAAATTATTTTCCTTCTCCATTTTCATCACTTTGTACACTCATCATGAAAACCAACCCACACTTTAAAACATTTTCTTTGTCACTCTTTTCCTACCAATTCTCCACCATCTTTTATTATATTCTCCATTCATCATCACTACCATCTCGGTTGAACACCACCACAATTCTCTCTTTATACCATTAGAATCTTCATCATTCATCACACACATGGCAACCCACATTTTATTCCACCTTTACATCTAATATTCTCCAACATCATCATTTTCATCACCTTAATAGCCGAAAGCATACATCTTCATCACCATTCAGAAATCAAATTCAACCCACTATATCACCATTATCATCCTCATCATTACCCCAACCACAATCACCACCCATCGTCGAACATCAGACCACCAACCAATCTGCTAAGCTGCTACCTTCTATGCCCAATTCGAATCATGAACACCAACATCGATCGAAGCCATCAAGCCTCATCCAAACCAACCACTACCGAATCAATACAGAACCAAGCAACCACCCAACACCGCAGCTGAACCACAGCTCCAACACCAATTCAATACAAAATCTGACAACTTCAGCAACTCCAAATCGCGACTTCATCTCAGTTTTTCTCACACCCAACTTCGCACCCAGCCCCAAGAATCCAGCCTTTTTATACCCTAGTCACTCGCCGCTCACCGCGCCAGCGTTTCACCGGCGAAATCGCCGGATTTCGCAGGAGGTCTCTCCGGTCGCGTCTCTCTCTCGGGCTCTCTGATCTGAAGATTAGGGAAAGAGAAGGGAAATATTCTTATATTATGATTTTCAACAATTGCAACTTTAGTCCTGAAGTTTTAATTTGTTTCAATTCAGTCCTTTCAGCTTTATATCTTTTTAATTTCAGCCCTTAAGTTTTAAATGAGTCTTAATCAGCCCTTCATTTTAAAAATCTATTATTTCAGTCCCTGCTGATTTACTTTTAAGCCCAAGTTTTAAAAGATTTACATTTTAGTCCCAAATGTTTAAAAGCAATCATTTAAGCCCCATATTTTAAAGTCTTCTGATTTTGTTCATATTGATTTCAAATGATATATATATATATATATATTTATAAATCTCAATTTTCAAAGATATTCATTTTAGTCCTTCAACTTTCAAAGTATTTATTTTAGTCCCTCAACTTTCAAAACATCAATTTCAGTCCTCAAATTATAATTTATCATTTTGAACTATATATTCGATAGACTAAAGTGACTTATTGGCTAAGACGAAGCGTACGGAGAATTTAAAGAAATTGAAGTCATTCCCGCTCAACTTTGCACTCGTCGGATTTGAGGTAGACTCGCACTTATTAATTGATTTAAATTATGATTTCATATAAATGTCATGTGACTTGTGAAAGTCAATTTTTAAGAAAAGTAAGTATGTTTTTATGAAAAGAAAATATACTTTATGTTTTTATGAAAAGTAAGTATACCCTATGCTTCACGAAAATGTTTTTTTGGATCATTGCTATGAAATCAATCTCCCAAGATTGCTATGTTTTCAATCTCCCAAGATTGCTATGTGTTCAATCTCCCAAGATTGCTATGAAATCAATCTCCCAAGATTGCTATGTTTTCAATCTCCCAAGATTGCTATGAAATCAATCTCCCAAGATTGCTATGTTATGATGGAAATGATCCCTATGAATTTCAAAAATTATGCTTGGTATACTTACTGTGATTTTACTGCATAAGAATTCTTGCCACCGAAGTTCGGTAAAATTCTTGTGTCTCCCTATGTTTATGAGGATTTCGATCCTATCCTATGTTATGATGAAAATGATCCCTATGCTTTCAAAAGAAAATTATGCTTGGCATAATTAAAATGTGTTTTATAAGTATATGGTTTTCAAAGAGCTGTTTTCAAAGAGCTATTTTCAAAGAGTTGTTTTCAAAGAGATGTTTTCAAAGAGCTATTTTCAAAGAGCTGTTTTCAAAGAGCCTATGATTTTCAAAATATGTCTCGTGCTGTAATGCACAATATGAAAACTATCAAGAGCCGTTTTATAAAGAAACCCTATCAATGCCCGTTTTATAAAGAGCCGGGATTTATGTATTTAATCATCTTATAAATTAATTAATTTGCGATGAGTCTACTGAGTATTTTCCCCATGAAATACTCACCCTACTTTTTAACAGTTTTGCAGATTTCGGAGACGGTGACGAGCGATGAATGATGGTGGCAATAATCGTTAAACGGTTGAAAGTTTGACATTAATGATTTCCGTATTTTCCAAACAATCGAATAATTTAGAGAAGTTCATTTATTTGAGAAATTATGACATTGTCAATTTCTTTACAAAATTAATGGTTCGATTTACTATTTCAAATGGTTTCATAATTTTTTTCAATTTTATCGGCCATTACAGTTTATTAAATGTTGTCAAAAATGAATTTCAATTATTTCTTCAGCAAAAAAAATATTATTCGAAAAATTTAGACTAGTAAATGACGTGGTTAACCGGGTATACGGAACTCGGGGCGCTGCAATAAAAAACATACCTCAGACGTCGATTTTCAAGTTGGTGTATTTTCACAAAATAAAAAAAATAAAAAAATGAGATGGTTATTTTTACAAATAGACATCAAATGGGGAGTATTGTAAAACCATGAGATGATTATTGATGATTATATAGTATATATATATATATATATATATATATATATATATATATATATATATATATATATATATATTGATACATAAATAAATCTTATCTAGCATAGAAGAGTCTATTATATTCTAATTGTAACTCTCATTTTAAATCATATAAATATATATGAGACTTTGATTTTGTCTTTTAATTTATAAAGGCTTCGTTCGGCTACTCATTAGAATTCAAATTATAATTGGCAGAATTTCTTATATCACATTTTAATTACACAAATTTTTTTCTCAAATTTTTAATCACATATTTTACCTAAAAAATTCAAATATATACATTATAATTCAAATTCATTTTATATGGGCCGTCGAAAAAAGCCAAAGACAAGATTTTAAAAGATAATGCTATCAAATCTTGTCATATGTAGTAAATGACATATATATTAGCAAGTGTTTGGTAAATAATTTCTAAACCTCGTATGAAGGACATAATTTTTCAAACTACTTTTTAATCAAACATATTTTCTCTCTTCAATTTTTAACTATATATTTTGTCTCAAACTCATAAATTTATTTGGTAATAAAAATAAACTAGTTTATATAAACTGCACTATTTCAAAATCATAAATTTATTTGGTAATAAAAATAAACTAGTTTATATAAACTGCACTATTTCTCAATACAACCTCTTGCGGGTAAAATACTAAAAATCATGATCTGGCAGAAACATCAGAAATAATCAGCAGTGTACACTGTACAGCATGAGGGATTCGCTCCTATTTCTTTATTCAAAATTGTTGTCAAAACAAAATTGACGTATGTTTGTGACAACTGGTAATAAGTCTGACATAAGCAGTGAGGTCTCAAATGCTGAAAGGCTTGTTCTCTCTCTCACACACACATACATATATACAATATATATATATATATATATATATATATATATATATATATATATATATATATACTTTGTCTTTCAATTTTTTATTTTTTACTATTATTATTTTTTTTTGTGTGTGTGTGTGTTTTTTTTTTTTTTTTTTTTTAACTTTTGGTGTAATCATTCAATACGAATAACAGCTTTACTCAACGATCAAAAGTTTCTGTGATAAAATATCTTATTTGATATTTGTTTACTTGAAAATCTTATGCCTGTTAAAAACACATAGATCATCTCTGTTTATTAAAAAAATTGTGTTTAAAAATATTTTTTTTATGTTTTCGAGGTGAAATATGTGATTGAAAAGTAAAGAAAAAAAATGTGTATAATTAAAAAGTTACTCTTTTCGTCTCACAAAGATAGACTTGTTTTCCTTTTTTGTTTGTCCCAAAAAGATAGACCACTTTTCTTTTGAGAGTATATTAATGTCTTCATTTTCTAATATATATACCCATATTTAATATACATTATTATCAACAAATATGAACAACTCATTATTTAATGTAAGTATATATTAGATAGAATGTAAATAAATTTATAGTTCCAACATATATTGATTATGTTTTCTTAATTAGTGTGAAAATAGAAGTAAGTCTATCTTTGTAGGATGAGGGAAGTATTTAAGAAATTATGTTGTTTAAAAACATATTTTAAACAAGTTTGCCAAACAGAGACTTATGTAAGTGTCATGCCTAGGTCAAATCGTTTGACTAAACACTTACTAATATATTTGATGCATTTAATATATGGCAGATCTTTTATTTAATTGATTTATAATAATATTGTTATTCTTGCAAATTAAATCAACAGAGTCCGTAGATTCAAATCTTGATAACTTGTTAATTACAAGGAGTTGTGATTGTGAGATATAAGTTACAATTAAATCTTAAATATCCTTGGTTGTAAAATAATATTGATATATAAATATCTTTATTACGAATAGACCAACGCTTATGTCATCGCACACTTTAGAAGTGAGTAATTAATCTCACAAGCTAAGATCTAGAGACATTAAAATGAACACGTAGATGTTTTGTTAAAAGAATAAAACATTGGAGACCGGCACAGAGATTCCACATAGATAACTATCTGAGTGTCAATGGTTAATCTCTAACGTTCGTCAGTGGAATTTATCCTTTAACTTGAGGTCGTCATAGTACCTTATATGAGGGCAGTCATACTTTGGTGATGTTGGATGTTGCTAAAAAATGAGTTGCTAATACGATATCGTTCGGGTATGTCAAGAATCACATGAAGGTTGTGAATGATCAATATAGGATTCGTCACTCTTAGATATATAGTAAGAGATTATGGTCCACGTTTTATTTGTTTAGGTTGATATTGAAATCATTGGCCAAGACGAATTAATATAGTCAAAAATTGTTTCGACGTTTATTGACTTAAGAGAGAAATAAAAGATATGATCAATAAATGAGATTGATACATTTTCATATCTCGTAATTGATAGGATCATATTGACGAAATGATTAAAGTTTCATGATAAACGAACTAATTTGGTTTTGTCACACCACGTGATATTTTCCATCACATGTATTGCCGACACATTGGTAGATGTCAATATGGGACAACTAATGTGAATTAATTAATTTAGGAGAATTAATGATTAATTGAAAAGAGAGTTTTAATTAATCTTATTTTGATTAGATCAAAATAATAATTCACGTAGTTCGACATCGTGGTTGAGAACCTAGAGGGTCACACAAAAGAGGGAAACTAGAAGAATGTGATTTTAATTAATTAATTAACAAGTGTTAGACAGTTGTAGAATTAATTAATTATGTTGTTTATTCATAGACTCAAGTTAATTGATCGGATTGATTAATTACTGTTCATGTTTAATTAATTGGATTAATTAAACTATATGGACCGGGAGATGTTTAAGGGTCCGTTCGGCGGTCCAATTAATTTGTAATGATTACACAAATTTAATTTACACAATTTTTCAAACCACTTTTTAACCATTCTCATTTTCTCTCTCCAATTTTTAACCCTACATTTTACCAAGAAAATACAAATAAATCAACAAAATAATTTAAATTCCTTCTCTCTCCTGATTAAATCCCAACCGAACGGACCCTAAGTTATGGGCTAAGCCCACTTTGACTTATATTAATGTACAACTAGGGTTTGGAAAATGTTAACTCTAATACATTATTTTCTTGTTAGTACAAGAAGAGAAATCCTAGCCTCTCATTCTTGTTCTCTCATATGGATTACCTTTGGAGGCTAGACACTTGGATAGCTGTGGTGTGCAAGTAGATTGAAAGAATCAAGATTCTCAGATCTGTCTACAACATAATCAAGAGGTATTATTTTTTTCACGATTTCTATTTAAATAAAAAGCAGATCCTCGTTTGAGAATTGAAAATATTTTATATTTCGCTATACATAATGAAGTAAATTCCCAACACCTTAAACAACAGAAATGGTCAATGACAAGCTGATTATAGGAGTAATGCACAAGAAAGAAGTCAACATGAATTAATACAGATGTTTTGTTTTCATTTTCTTTGGCTAATTTCAAATTGTAATATTAATTTAAACCACACATTTCATTGAATTTATAAATAATACTCCCTCCGTTTCATAAAGATCGTCCACTTTCTTTTTTTGATAGTGAAGTTAATATTTTATATATCATTTTACCCTTATTTAATCTATTTTTTAATAATCTAAATAAATTTATACAATTTCAGTTTTGTGGGAAATTACATAAATTTATTAGGATATGCTAGGAAAAGTAATTGTAAAATTTATATTTTCAGTAACATTAATTGATATTTCTTAATCCGTGTAAAGATTTGTAGGAGACTTTCATTGTCGGACGGAGTGAGTACTTATTTTTTGAAAGTAACTGTTTAAAAAAAAAAAAAAAAAAAAGAAATGAAACAGTCAAACATCAAAATTTTGAGTCCGAAATTCCTAGTGTAGTCCTAAAAACGAAAGAACTGTGATCATCAATTCTTCATGACCGAAAGCATTCCTTCCACAATTTAAGACCTATGATCTTGGCGTAAAACAAAAATAGCGAGTCAAGTTTTCATTTGATAAAACTGGTTTATAAATTGATTTATTTATGATTTTAAGTAAAGTGTATGACTGAAAAGTTGAGAGAGAAAGTGTGTGTGATTAAAAAGTGATTTGAAAAATTGTTTGATTTGTAAACTGATTTATAAATCATTTACCAAACTGTTGTATCATTTTATTTTTTCTTGCTATTACTTAAGTTTAGTAAATTTCCATTCTTGTTTCATGATAACATTCCAGTTTCTTATATGATTTTTATGTATAAATTGTCGTGATAATTGCCTCCAACAACTTGTAATTCTAATTAATGTCATGAAAATGATTTTTATTAAAATTATTTTGATGTTTGGAGGACTTCTATTACAAAAGGGAATTAAAATAAATGTGAGCCCTTTCTGAAATAAATTATATAGTATTCTTTTAGTATTAGAATATCTTATTATTATTATAAAGAAGGATAGTTGGGCCAATTCTTCCCCCCAAAAACTCCCGCCTAACAAATCTTCAAAAGTCATGAGTCAAAATAAAAATAGAAAAGTTGGCATTTTCCCCAAAAAAAAGTCACTTCTTAGATGAAAAAATTCAAAAGGAATATCTGTACAAATCTTTAAGGATACGCAACTCATAGCCACTCCACCACTCCTTTATTATTATTATAAAGTAGCTTAGTAGCCCAACTTTTCCCCCAAAATATAAAATAATAATAAACAAGTATCTCCAAAAGTTAGTCCATGTTTCGGGAAGAGAAAACAATTGAAATGTAATGAAATAAAATATAAAATAATAATAAACAAGTATCTCCAAAAGTTAGTCCATATTTCGGGAAGAGAAAACAATTGAAATGTAATGAAATAAAATATAAAATAATAATAAACAATTGAAATGTAATGAAATAAAATATAAAATAATAATAAACAAGTATCTCCAAAAGTTAGTCCATGTTTCGGGAAGAGAAAACAATTGAAATGTAATGAAATAAAATATAAAATAATAATAAACAATTGAAATGTAATGAAATAAAATATAAAATAATAATAAACAAGTATCTCCAAAAGTTAGTCCATGTTTCGGGAAGAGAAAATAATTGAAATGTAATGAAATAAAATATAAAATAATAATAAACAATTGAAATGTAATGAAATAAAATATAAAATAATAATAAACAAGTATCTCCAAAAGTTAGTCCATGTTCCGGGAAGAGAAAACAATTGAAATGTAATGAAATAAAATATAAAATAATAATAAACAATTGAAATGTAATGAAATAAAATCTTATTACTATTATAAAGGAGGATAGTCCTCAAAGTTTTCCCCCCCAAATTTCCCCCCAAAATGTTATTTATCAATAAAAAATAAAGAAAATTCAAAACAACAGATGAATCCCACAAATTTCCCTCCACAAGTTCATCCAAATGGCATTTTGGCTCCAACAAAACTTCTCCAGGAAGCAAACAATCTATGATCTTTCAAACAAATGATTAAAATATAAATAAAATTAAATATGAGTAGTACCGATTTTTGAATTTTCTGCACTAATACAGCACAACTTTTTAAAAGTTGTGATAGGAAATGATGATGGACATATCAATTTTTCAGACAAATGATTAAAATATAAAAAAATTTAAATATGAGCAGTACCGATTTTTGAATTTTCTGCACTAATACAGCACAACTTTTTAAAAGTTGTGATAGGAAATGATGATAGACATATCACCTTTTCAGATAAAAAAAATGTTATTTCATATAAAAAATGTTTTCATATCACCGATTTTTGAATGTTATTTCATATAAAAAATGTTATTTCATATAAAAAAAAAAAAAACATCTGAAACCCGCCCCCAATATATTTTTGAATTTTGAATCAGTCAAACCTGCCTCTGAACCTGTGCAGCGCCCACAGACTTTGCTTTTTCTTCTCAAATTTCCCAAACGCAGCAAGATGGCCAGAACTTCCACCACTTCAAATTTTTAAAACGCAACAAATTTTTCCTCCGCGTCGCCTCTTCAGCCATTCTCCTATGCAGCGCCGCTTCGAAGGTTCTGTACAAAATCTCTCAGCTCTCTCCCCTCTGAAATCTCTCTCACTCCCTGCCTCGACATCCTGTTCAAGCTGGGTTATGTGATTCCGACAACAGAGGACCAGAAACTGCTACCTCCCTTCATTCCGCCGTCGCGAGCCGCTCCTGTTGAAGCTGAGTTTTATGATTCCGGTATTGGTACAGTTATATTTTTCTTGATTTTTCGAGAAGCCATGTCCAAATTAGCCCTAACAGGTACTGGCTTTGTGTTGTACCGAGGCCAGCATCAAGGTATGGGACTTGGAGAGCAAGAATGTAGTCATGGATCTGAAGCTGAATTTGAAGCAGGAGAGTGAAATGACTGCTGAAGACACTACACAGGCCTCTAAAAACAAGGTGTGTTTGGGATTTATGATTATTAGAATCTGTAATATATTTTTGGCTTTTGGAAGGAAGAGATGAAATGGTTTTGTAAAAGCAATTGCTCTTATTTCAATTTATTTTGTAAACTTAGTCACTTCAATTTTACCCTGTTCTAGGTTTTATTTTACTCCAGTTATATTCTTCCGTAGGAAGACGTATGCACTTCTAATGGTTCTTGGGGCTAATTTCAGTTCTTTAATTAAACCCAATTTACAGGATCTTCCAGTTTACGAAGTGCTTTTTGAAATTAAAGGACTGGCGTGCTTCCTTTTATTACCTGCAGATTATAGTTAGGGATCTAAAGGTGAACATTTTTTGTGCCCACTGTGGAATCACAAAATTTGCACTCTTAAAGATTAGTTCTAAATGTTACTCTGGTGAACCATTTTTAAATGTTCATTTTGCTTGAATTCCTAGGATTGTATAAGCTATAAATTAATATTCAAGTTTGGAATGTTTAGTATCGTAGTTAAATACTTTTGATGACTTCTATATGGCATGAGAATTTCTTGAGACTAGACAGATTCTGTATTTTTTTGCATCAGCATTTCTGTTCTTCGATAGGAGAAAATTTAAGAGAATTTGTATTTTCAATCTCAGGCACTGTTCAGGAAGCAATTGAAGGAGAGAGAGAACATAGCAAATGTTTTTAATAATTTCCACTTTTTGCAAGTGTTTTATAGGATTTATGTTTTATCAATTTAGTCAGGAAGCAATTGAGGGAGAGAAAGAACATAGCAAATGTGGTGCTCAAAATTCCTCACTAAGAGTTCCAGTCATTTTACGAGATACCTGATTTACTTGTGGTGAGAATTTGCTCATTTTGTTTCCTTCCATTG
This sequence comes from Ligustrum vulgare, assembly GCA_963555705.1. NCBI lineage: Eukaryota > Viridiplantae > Streptophyta > Magnoliopsida > Lamiales > Oleaceae > Ligustrum > Ligustrum vulgare. Next base: position 49,814,163 of record OY743176.1, on the reverse strand, counting down.
TTCAACCTTTTGATTTCCTTTGGTTCCCAATACCTATCTTCCCTAATATTTTATTCCATTTTTCAATGATATTGACTGACCAGGAAATTCTTATGGTTCACGTCTCTTTACCGGTGATATATCTATATGATCATAAACTGTTTACTCTAATTTGGCCAAACTCATATGGAATTTAAATTTGATTTTAGGCCCACAACGAGAGGTATGTATCTACAATGTATTCACTCAAATCTTGCTACACTTTCAACTTACCATGTGTTCTTTTATTCCATTTATTTGTGTAGTTTTGTAGATCTAATGAGTATTTTTCCATACTAGAGTCTAGAGTCTGATTGAGAAAGACTTGGCCTTAAAAACATATCTAAAGGTGTTGAACTGTTGTTATTTGTATCCACTCGCCTGAGCTCGGATTGTGATGACGATGGGAACTCAACAACTGTGATGACAAATGTTGTGTATAAGAAGATTTTCCAAAATTTGTAATATTAAATATTTATTATTATTTGAATTGTCACTGACTTTTGTTAGTTTTTCTGAATTATTTATCCTTCCATCTTCGAACTTGGAATTTGGAGCATCAGTCTCATCTTTATTCCTAAAAAAGAAACCAAAAATTCATGGGACTCAAAATTAGAGAAGGTTTCCAGATTTGGTTCTGAGACGTTGAGGTTTTTTCTTTAGTAATTCAGAAGTTTAATTCGTTTTGTGTTGTAAAGTTCGTAGTCAGTGTGTGCAAGTGTGCATTAGTATTTGAATATTAGTTTTTATATTTTGTTACATTGTGTTTCCTTTTTCTGCCATTAATTGCGTCCAGAAGCTTCCTCATAGCAACACCAGTACTGCCATTTTGAATTTTGAAGTGATTGACACATCAAATATTTTTTGAAGGGTATATGTCATGCTGTCTTTGGGGTTTATTTGTCTTTGGGGTTTATTTGATAGAAAGGTATTGAAAAGGGCATCTTTTTGAAGGTTTGGTGTTAATTAAATTCATCGGATCAGGATGATTTGATTTTAATTATGAGCTTTCCTGTGTCTTTAAACTATATTTTATATTTATATTGAAGTTTTGACGTTTTCTTTTGATTCTTTGTCTACATGTGGTTTCATGGCTGGATAGAGGAATGAATGAGGAGAACGAAGGGGATTCTTGAAGCTGTGAAATAAGGATAAGTTGTTATATCGTGGTTTTCAATTTTTTTGTTGTATTTGGGTTGAGTTTGTTATTACTTGATAAAAATGGCTCAAAGGATAAGAAAAAGATATAATGATTAAAATGTGTTATTGCATGAGAGAAACCCAAGTGTCGTAATACTCTTTTTGTCACCAATTTCAATGGAGTTGTGTTACATTACTGTTAGTTATGAGACAAAAAAAAGATAGATTGCAATGTAATAGGATTTAATATTTCGTTAAATTTTGTGAAGCTTTAAGTTAATCAAAGCCATTAATGCAAGATTTTGTATGAGTGCTAGAAGTCATTAGAAGCATTTTTCTTTAATATGTAGTTTAGAATTGGAGAGAGAAAGCTTCTATTAGTGTTAGCAGTAGTTGCATGCTTTTATTTTATATGTATGTGCAATTGTAGTTCAGTAATTATATTCGAAGGTTGTGACATTCTTAATATGGCTCGTGGCCATGTAGTTCAAATTCTTATCAAAAGGTATTTTTTATTTTAATTTTGATCTTTACTTTTAGGGAATTGGTTTTTTTAGGGGTTTATGATCTTGTGGTTTTTTCTTGGGAAATTTATGCAGATGTATCGAGGTGGGAAGATATGTTACAAGCTACTATGGGGAAAAAAATTGGTAACTATTTTATTGCTTGTGTTTTAGATAAAAATGTTGAAGCTATTTTCATTGGATATTATTTGTTTATTGGTTCTGATACTAGATTGTTGAATTTTTAGTTTATTTCTCTTATCATCGCTAAGGCATCAGACAAATGATTGGTGGAAAAGGTAAAGATAGAATCTTATTGTATTGTAATATATGTATTTTCTTAAATATTTACTTTGACATTGCTAGAGTGTAAATATAAGTAGATATATGTGTGACACATGAATCTGTTTACATTATTAACTGATGTTACTGGAGATTGCTTCGGAAAAAATTCGATGTTCATCTCTGTGGCTGTCTTTGAATTTGATATAGTTGCTTTGTGGGTCAAGAATGTTGCCAAAAAAGGTGCTCAGGTAATTTGCAGCAAGTACTTTAAGCCGTAAACACCATACACAAGAAACGGTTTAGTTTTAAATTTCAAATCGAACCATTAATATTTTGAATTACAAATGGTCCGCAGCAATGACTTTAATTTTTGCACTTTTCAGTTTGATAGGTGTATTTTAAGATTTTCATTTCTGTAATGGTCTTTTGTACTTTCCATTGAAGCCTAATTTATTGTTAATCTACCTCTCATTTATGGACTTTGTACTATCTATTTCAATAAATCAAAGCAAGTTCTTTCCTAGCTAGCTAGGCAAAGATATAGACATCATTCATCTACAGAATTTATATTTTATTTCCTCCAGGTAATGAGCATTAGACAACAGGAGAAGCTAAAATGCCATCCTCATGAATTTTTGTATATTTTTGTCGACAGTGTAACATGTTTGTATACTTATTATGGGACTTGGAGATTTAATTTAGTACAAAATTTGAATTAGTCAACAATGTAACATGTATCATGTTTTTATACTTATTATGCATTTGCATTTAATTTAGAACAAACAAATTACTTATACATGTCCATTATTCAAATTTTTTTGTGATATAAAATTAAACGGTGCATCGCACGGGTGGATGAATAAATAGAAAAGTCATAAGTCAAAATAAAAATAGAAAAGTTGTCATCTTATCTTATTATTATTATATTATTATATTATTATTATAAAAAGTTGTGATGTGTACAGTACCATTATTATTATTATTATTATAAAAAGTTGGCATCTTATCTTATTATTATTATTATAAAAAGTTGGCATCTTATCTTATTATGTTATTGTACTTTCATCATTGTTGGTCCCCAAGCAATAAACAATTATAAACAATAAAACAATCTTTCATCATTATACCATTTTTCTCTTTCATCGTTCGTCCCCAAGCTGCTTGTGTGTGGTAGTAATGATGAGTAAGTGCCAAAAAAAAAATTAAAAATTAATACTGATGATCGTGGTCCCCCAAAAAATTCAAAATTTTCCCATTATCAATGCGTTCTATCTTCTGCAGCCCCAAGACCCTGATTTAGTCCAGCTTTTACAAGTTCTTCTCCCATATGCATATTCTCTCATCCTCTCCCATACGCATAGCTCAGTAACCCAGACAGCCAAGTCTCTCACAACAAGTCTCTCTCTCAATTTGCAAAATAAATGGAATGTTTGTTGTCAAATCAAAGAATTTAAATTATTTGTTGATTTATTTGTGTTTTCGAGGTAAGATGTGGGGTTAGAAATTGGAGAGAGACAATGTGAATGGTTAAAAAGTTGTATGAGAAATTATGTAAATTAAATTAAAATAATCATTACAAATTAATTTATTGCCGAACACACCCTTAAAAAGAGACGGGTTTAATTTTTTGAAAAAGATTACTCGATGATGAATATTGGGTGTATGATTATGTGTATTTTAGATTTTATTGTGGATTGCAAAGGATTTGAGATGAGTTCTCTTCAATGTATGGTTCTTTGCCCTGTGGTCCATGCAAAACAAATAGGATTGTACATGTAGCGGCACATATTCAAAGGTCAGTTCTTATTTTAGTTTCATTAGCTGCTTTCAAATTGCTCAAGCACAAGTGTGAATTTCATATTTGAGTGTTTAAATTGAACCAATTTTGTTAAATTACAAACTAAAAAGAGTATAATTTGTTCAAGATCAGCTATTATTTATCATTGCTGGTGCTATATTTGAATGGATTGATAATTTTTTTTTTGCGTTGGTTTCCTCCCAATTTGCTGAAATAGTTTCTGTTTTTCTCTGAGTTAGGCTTAATCTTTTATTGTCTTCTTGGTTTATTATTTTAATTTGAAAAGTATAACTTCTTACTCTCAATTATTATGTGGAAATTGTGAAATTTTTATCATTTGTTTTGATGAGTGACATCTTGAATTATGCAGGGATATCATACACAAACCAGTTGTGAATTTCTTCTTAAATTTTTGATTTGCAACTAATGACTCTGGGAGTGGTGGTCTGGATATGATATCACCTGTTTAGGGTCTATTTTTCTACCTTTGTTAGATTCTTGGCACTTTTTCCATCCATGTTTGTTTTCTGGTACATATTATATAATATATTTGAAATGTTTTTTGGAAGTTTCAACTTTAATTTGATTGAGATTAAGTGTAGTTTGCCTAAAAAGGTTAATATTTATGTTTGGTGTAGAAAATGGTCATAAATTATGGTTGGATAGCCTGTATTAACAAGTACATTACTTTTGTTCAGTATTATTTTGAACCACGAAATTATAAGTCTATGAACCCAGTTAAATTTTCATTTTTGCTTGAAATGTAAATTTTTCAGGTGAGGAAATGTTATTATTTGCTTGGATTTATATTAAGGGTTTGATTGAGCTATATTTTTTGAGAAAATAGAATTTATAATTTTGATTTTTTGGAGAACGTGGTTAAAAAGTAGGATTTTTTTTTTTTTTTGGATTTACATGTGAAATTATTTTATCGGATAATGTATGGTTGAAAATAAGTTTGGAGAAAGATGAGATTTGTAAGAATGGGTTTTAAGCTTGAGCTAAATTATTTCTTTTCATTTTCCATTACTAATAGGCCATGGATGAATCCTTTAATTTCATAGACAAATATCAAATCTACGATTATGAAGCAGATTGAGATAATAAATCTTTGAGAATAAATTTGGAAGATTGTTGATTATATAATATTTATGTTATAGTCTTATGATTGTCTTGGTTAGTTATTGTAATATAATATTCTTTTTTATATCTAATACCGTGCATCGCACGGGTGGTAGAACTAGTATAAAATAATAATAAACAATTGAATTCAAATGAAATAAAATATAAAATAATAATAAACAAGTATCTCCAAAAGTTAGTCCATGTTCCGGGAAGAGAAAACAATTGAAATGTAATGAAATAAAATATAAAATAATAATAAACAATTGAAATGTAATGAAATAAAATATAAAATAATAATAAACAAGTATCTCCAAAAGTTAGTCCATGTTTCGGGAAGAGAAAACAATTGAAATGTAATGAAATAAAATATAAAATAATAATAAACAATTGAATTCAAATGAAATAAAATATAAAATAATAATAAACAAGTATCTCCAAAAGTTAGTCCATGTTCCGGAAAGAGAAAACAATTGAAATGTAATGAAATAAAATATAAAATAATAATAAACAATTGAAATGTAATGAAATAAAATATAAAATAATAATAAACAAGTATCTCCAAAAGTTAGTCCATGTTTCGGGAAGAGAAAACCGCCTAGCAAATCTTCAAAAGTCATGAGTCAAAATAAAAATAGAAAAGTTGGCATTTCCCCCCAAAAAAAAGTCACTTCTTAGATGAAAAAATTCAAAAGGAATATCTGTACAAATCTTTCAGGATACGCAACTCATAGCCACTCCACCACTCCTTTATTATTATTATAAAGGAGCTTAGTAGCCCAACTTTTCTCCCAAAATATAAAATAATAATAAACAAGTATCTCCAAAAGTTAGTCCATGTTTCGGGAAGAGAAAACAATTGAAATGTAATGAAATAAAATATAAAATAATAATAAACAATTGAAATGTAATGAAATAAAATATAAAATAATAATAAACAAGTATCTCCAAAAGTTAGTCCATGTTTCGGGAAGAGAAAACAATTGAAATGTAATGAAATAAAATATAAAATAATAATAAACAATTGAAATGTAATGAAATAAAATATAAAATAATAATAAACAAGTATCTCCAAAAGTTAGTCCATGTTTCGGGAAGAGAAAATAATTGAAATGTAATGAAATAAAATATAAAATAATAATAAACAATTGAAATGTAATGAAATAAAATATAAAATAATAATAAACAAGTATCTCCAAAAGTTAGTCCATGTTCCGGGAAGAGAAAACAATTGAAATGTAATGAAATAAAATATAAAATAATAATAAACAAGTATCTCCAAAAGTTAGTCCATATTTCGGGAAGAGAAAACAATTGAAATGTAATGAAATAAAATAAAATATAAAATAATAATAAACAATTGAAATGTAATGAAATAAAATATAAAATAATAATAAACAAGTATCTCCAAAAGTTAGTCCATGTTTCGGGAAGAGAAAACAATTGAAATGTAATGAAATAAAATATAAAATAATAATAAACAATTGAATTCAAATGAAATAAAATATAAAATAATAATAAACAAGTATCTCCAAAAGTTAGTCCATGTTCCGGGAAGAGAAAACAATTGAAATGTAATGAAATAAAATATAAAATAATAATAAACAATTGAAATGTAATGAAATAAAATATAAAATAATAATAAACAAGTATCTCCAAAAGTTAGTCCATGTTTCGGGAAGAGAAAACAATTGAAATGTAATGAAATAAAATATAAAATAATAATAAACAATTGAAATGTAATGAAATAAAATATAAAATAATAATAAACAAGTATCTCCAAAAGTTAGTCCATGTTTCCGGAAGAGAAAACAATTGAAATGTAATGAAATAAAATATAAAATAATAATAAACAATTGAAATGTAATGAAATAAAATATAAAATAATAATAAACAAGTATCTCCAAAAGTTAGTCCATGTTCCGGGAAGAGAAAACAATTGAAATGTAATGAAATAAAATATAAAATAATAATAAACAATTGAAATGTAATGAAATAAAATATAAAATAATAATAAACAAGTATCTCCAAAAGTTAGTCCGTATTTCGGGAAGAGAAAACAATTGAAATGTAATGAAATAAAATATAAAATAATAATAAACAATTGAAATGTAATGAAATAAAATATAAAATAATAATAAACAAGTATCTCCAAAAGTTAGTCCATGTTTCGGGAAGAGAAAACAATTGAAATGTAATGAAATAAAATATAAAATAATAATAAACAATTGAAATGTAATGAAATGAAATAAAATATAAAATAATAATAAACAAGTATCTCCAAAAGTTAGTCCATATTTCGGGAAGAGAAAACAATTGAAATGTAATGAAATAAAATATAAAATAATAATAAACAATTGAAATGTAATGAAATAAAATATAAAATAATAATAAACAAGTATCTCCAAAAGTTAGTCCATGTTCCGGGAAGAGAAAACAATTGAAATGTAATGAAATAAAATATAAAATAATAATAATAAACAATTGAATTCAAATGAAATAAAATATAAAATAATAATAAACAAGTATCTCCAAAAGTTAGTCCATGTTCCGGGAAGAGAAAACAATTGAAATGTAATGAAATAAAATATAAAATAATAATAAACAATTGAAATGTAATGAAATAAAATATAAAATAATAATAAACAAGTATCTCCAAAAGTTAGTCCATGTTTCGGGAAGAGAAAACAATTGAAATGTAATGAAATAAAATATAAAATAATAATAAACAATTGAAATGTAATGAAATAAAATATAAAATAATAATAAACAAGTATCTCCAAAAGTTAGTCCATGTTTCCGGAAGAGAAAACAATTGAAATGTAATTAAATAAAATATAAAATAATAATAAACAATTGAAATGTAATGAAATGAAATATAAAATAATAATAAACAAGTATCTCCAAAAATTAGTCCATGTTTCGGGAAGAGAAAACAATTGAAATGTAATGAAATAAAATATAAAATAATAATAAACAAGTATCTCCAAAAGTTAGTCCATGTTTCGGGAAGAGAAAACAATTGAAATGTAATGAAATAAAATATAAAATAATAATAAACAATTGAAATATAATGAAATAAAATATAAAATGTTATTGCACTTTTTGTATTAAAATGTTATTGCACTTTTTGTATTAAAATGTTATGAATCCGTGCATCGCACGGGTGGATGGACTAGTATATATATATTTGTCTTGGTTAAAGTTGTTAGTAGGTTGCGTGGTAGAATTAAAGTCGATAACTCATGAGCTTCTATGGAAAGCCAAATAACATTGAGGTTGTACCATAAATTTTGTGCAAGTTTTTTTGGGACATGACTTAGTGATAGAATTTTAAGTGGTCATACTCATATGTTACATTAATTCTCTATTTTGAGATTGGGAACTTCAAGATGTGTTAAGTGCTTACCTTTTCTCAAATATTTTGTATAATAGATAGTACAAGTTTTGATTAGGGGTGGACAAAACAATCGAACCAAATCAGATCAAATCAGAATCAAGGGGTTTAGTTCGGTTCTATATAAAAAAATAATGATTTGATTCTTATAATCAATAACCATTTGGTTTCGGTTCTGGTTCCGGTTCTCATTCAAGAATCAGAACCAGAATCAAGAACCACTACAAGAAAATCGACCTTTACCGACGAATATTTTCGTCGGTAAAGAGGGAAAAATCGTCGGAAAAATAATTTTCCGACAACGAAACTCGTCGGAAAGTTGTCGAAAAACCCTTCGTCGGTAAAGGTATTTCCGACGGTTTTTGTGTTTCATCGGAAAATTTCCGACAGAAATAAACCGTCAGAAATATTTCCGACAACTAAGTCAGTCGGAAATTTCCGACGAAAATAATCCGTCGGAAACATTTTTCCGACGGTTTATTTAGGTCGGAAATTTTCGATGAAAATAATCCGTCGGAAAAATTTCCGATGAAAATAATTCATCGGAAAAATGTTTCCGACGGTTTCTTTTCGGTCGGAAATTTCCGACAAAAATAATCCGTCGGAAAAAATTCCGACGGAAATAAACCGTCGGAAACACTTTTCCGACGAAATTAAAAACCGTCGGAAATTTTCCGACGGTTTCCGACGACATTACCGACGAATTTTTAATGAAAATTTTTGAATAAATTGTCGATTAATATTTAAAATTTTCTTATTTACTTACTTATTTTAATTTATGAAAATTGTTGAAAAAATTGTCAATTAATAGTATGAGCATTCACAATTTAACGATACAAAAAATAAATACATGTACACGAATACTTGAATTCAAGTTATACTTAATAAATATTTTACGTTATCAAACTATATCAAAAGATAAATATTACATTTACTACCATACTTGAATTCAAGTTCATAATTAATAGTATTACACTACCAAACTATATCAAAAGATAAATATTACATATATATACTTAATGCTGAGTTCCAGAACTGGAGGGGTAAATTGAGTTAGGCAAATTTAGTTGTCGAAGCATATCTCGAATCCTTGCTTCAAATTCTGCTGACATCGACGCCTTCAATTCTTCCACTTCTTTACGTCGTAACTCCTCTTGCTCTTCTTTGTCCTGAAGCATTTTTTCTTCCAACTTCTCTAAATCCCGACGTCTTGTTTCTTCAACCTCCGCTAATTTATTTCGTAATTCATTTAGTTCATCTTGACTTGATTGTGTCCTAAAACGCTGAGAGGAGTTCAGTAGTTGTGTGGCAGCTTCAGAAGTACCTAGCCCGTACACTTGACCTTTCCGTGGGCAATTTGTGACATCTTTCCACACATCTAAGTGAAATACATGAGGATCTGGTGTATCGGGACCATCATACATCTCTTGCACAGTATTGACATATTTCTCCTACCAAAATAAATTAATATAAATACATATAAGCAAATATAATTAATTTATATTGTTAATCATAAATTAAGCTAACTTACATATACTTCTTTTGACTTGTCATCTATGAAAACTCCATCTGGCTTTCGATGCGTATGTTCAAAAAGTTGTAATGGAGTTGGTTTATCCCCATTCTTCTTCGTCTGTTGGAGATATTGAAAAATGTCAACGAATTAATGAATAATGATTTGAAATATATAAGTTTAAGATATTAAAAATACTACCAGTCGAGCCTCATGGACAGAATATGACACTGAACCAGCCGTATGTTTTGGTGCCTCACCATTTGCATGACGATTGGTCGCATTAACCTTAGACATACGTTGCCAATCTTCACGTTTCCATTTTCTAATACAAGTAACCCAACTAGGCTTGGTCAACCAATCTGGAGGGTAGTTCTTCCAGTCATCCATATTTTCAGATTTTCTGTTCTCTTTTGCTCTTTCTCTAGCATCAAAAAACATTTCTCGAATAGTCTTCTTTGCAATACGATTCCATATGACTTTTATTTCCCCATCTGAATGATCAGGCCATTGGAATCTCTCCTGAAAAATTAAAATCACAGAGTTAATAAACAAACAAATTAACAACATTAGCAAACATCTGGCTTACAAACATCCTTACTTGACGAGTTTTTATGAAGTCAAATGCGAAGCAACCACGATTAACTTCCTATTATAACAAACCAATTAGTTTGCTCATTTGTAATGATAAATGACAAAATCCTACATAGTTTACCTGAAATCTAGCCCACATGCCGTTCTTAACATGCTCAGGCACATATTTCCATAAATAATACGGTCCACCCAAAAAACCTCTAAGTGTTACCCCGATCTCTCTTGAGGGAAAGTGTTCTTTAAAGCTGCGTATAAAATTAAAAGAACGACATTTAATTGATATCACATTTAATTGATATCATAATTTCAAGAATTTACTTACCTTTTACCGCCGATATTAATTATCATACGCTCCGACGGGGAATTAGGACGAGCAGTCCCTCGATTATGACCTCGTCTCCTCACTGTGGACTCATTCTCTCTATCAGATGAGTGCTCCTCTTCTAAACCATCGTGGCCTGCATAATCCTCGCTGCTACTTAAACCATTTTCAGATTGGGTTCCATCACTTGTTTGTTCTCGATGACTTGTTTCTTCTCTACGTTGCCCTCTAGACCGGCTACCGCATCCTTCAAATCGGCTACCACGCCCTCGCGTCGGTTGGTATCTCATCTCATCCCTAATTATCAGAAACTAGTTTTTTAATTGGTTTAGAATAAAACAAAATCACTTTAAAATGAACAAAAGAATTGATAGAGATGAATCAAAACATGTTAATATAATTCTTACTTCACACTAAAATTTTCTAGCATACTTAGATTCCATAAATGAAACAGTATGAATTTTGAAGGAAAAAGTCTGACACTGATAAAGAATCATGATCAACTTGACTTGATTAAAGAATAAAGCTCATATCCATCGCTTAGAAGGGAATCCAAGTGGCTTAGAAATGGGTATTTATTTCAATTCTAGGAGAACCCAATGCTAAATTGACCTGTGGGTTCAATTGACATAAGTATTATAAACCCTGCATACTAATTTACATATTAAATTAAATGAAAAACATTAGAAAGATAGTTGATACATTGGAAAGTAACATATAGTCTCAAGATTGTGGTGGACCCCAGAGTTGTGGCTGAAACTGTAGAAGTGAATGAAGTATGGAATCGAATCCCTAACAGAATGTAAGTTAGTCTCAATTGGGAGTTTTGGCACAACCACAACCTTCATTCTGGCAACCTTTCCTACTTAGTCTCAGTTTGGAGTTATGGCACAATCACAGCCTTCATTCTGGCTACCTTTCCTAATTTGATACCAACGCTGATAGAAATAAGTGCAATAAATAAATAATAATTGAAAATAAAAACTGTACGTAAAAGAATAAAGTTAGGTGCCATATTATTTAGAAGGAATGTGTATTTACATAATCAAAAGCTTGACCAATCAAGGTATAAAATATTAAGTTTGCAGAAAATCAAGAGAAGAAAAAATAAATTCAGAGGAAAATATATATAGTAATACAATTTTTTTGCTTCAGTCTGTACATGCACAATAGAGTGAAGTATATCTAATTAATGGCCACTGATCATGTCAATATAATTCTCTTGGTAGTTCCACAAAGTACCATTTCTGTTAAAGTATTCTTAGAAGATTATATTCAAGAACAAGATAGATCGCCTTTGGTAATCATGTCTCAAACATTCAATTGGAAACCTAAAACTGCACGTCCAGTTTGTTAATAAATTAAAGCTTGAAATAAGAGATATTAGTCTTCTATCTCACAAATGAAATCAATATGAACTTTATCTCTGCTCAAAACCCCAGCATTAGCAAACTTGGAAGATTGTCATTCAACTCTTATGACAGGAAATGTACACTATCAGGTGTAGAATAAAAAAGATTCTCATAATACATAGCAGCACAAAGTTTAAAACATGTGATCATGACTATGAAAGTAACGTTGTAAATAAATCTTTGTTTTTCATTCAAATAGTAGTGAACAACTCGGTTGCTCTTTTCTTTAGAAACAATAGGCTCTTCCCATATGCCACGAACACATGATTATTTACAGAATGAAACTGCAAAAAATAAAAGCACAAATGTCATAACAAAAGGTGCAATGTAAGTTCCAATGCAAATAAAAGGGAATCCAAGTGGCTTAGAAATTAATTTCAAAGCACGGATAGCCAGAGTTGTGGGAGAAGAGTCTAATTGATTTCTCAATAAGGCCTCCAAGGATTACAATTAATTGTGGGGGCCCCCAGTTACAGTCAAAATATGTTAAAATATTCTTTTAACAAACAGGCCCCCAAGGATTACAATTAATATTCTTTTTCACATGCCAAACTTATCTCTTGATGTGTTTCCATCATATTAGAAAGTTGCTCATATTAGCAGCCACGGTCATATTTAATTGTGAGTCATCAAATAACAGAGGAGTTTTCTTCAAATAACAGTGTAACAAATGATCTACGAAAATCTTCAAGTGAATTAACATAGGAGTTTTCTTATATGGTTCTTCCTTTTAGTAATTGAACTAAAACAAGGACAACAATCTTGCAGCACATGCTCTCGGAGAAATTCATTTATCAGCATAACTGAATTCTATTTAAATGCAAAAGAAATAAAAAAAATGTGGATACCCAAAACAATCTGGACAACTCTCAACTGATATGATATAAAATTTCCACTCACACGAGTTGGCAGCTTCTTTAAAACTATTCTCAATACCTGTCAACAGGAGATAAAGATGGTGTAAACTGTAAAACTATGAAGGAAGCTAGCTGATGACGATTGCTAAGAACAAGAATAATTAAGAGAGAAGAAAAGAGAGCAAAGAGAAATCAGAGGAAGATTGTATTTATTCAATAATTTAAGTGTCTCATTACAATCAAACGAGGGATATATAAGAATGTCGCATGATAAACTGTCTCATTTATGCCAACATATATGTGATCATCATAACAATACATGCTAAAAAAAATACATAAGAAGGTGGAAATATCAGAGAGCCCATCATTAATTGGGCATTCTGTCGACTTTTTAAAAAATCGATGTTGAAAAGTGGAAACAACTCGTCAATGTAGTAGAGGCATCCGTGTAAAAGCTCCAAAGGAGAATGTATATTTTAAGCACAACTCCCCACTAGCTTTAGCCGCCAGAGTATGATACACGTAATCTACCATTATGTGTGAAATGAATCAAGATTAGAATGAAATCAATGTGTTGGAAACAAACACGTTAATCACAGATGGTACCTGTAAGTAATCTTGATTCCTCCTCAAGAAAATTATGAGCCTGGTGAAGACAGGAAAAAGGCACATTAAATTGATAAAGCATAAATTTAATGGAAGTAAAGATAAATAGATAGTGATGATAATAAGTAAAACAAAGTTGATCACAGATTCACGTCTGCACCACAGACACTATTCAGAAGACTAACAATCACAACTTACAATTTTATTTTAAAGAACTGAAATGATAAGATATATGTATCGTATTATGCTGAGAATAGTCCCCCACAATTTGCACACATCATAGCACACACCATACACTCCCAGTTTGGACAATTTTTTGCATGTTATTCTTCAAAATGAAACATATTAGGCATAAATTATTCAGAATTTTAGTCCTCAGCAGTCAGCACAATAAGAATCAGAAATCAGAACATCCGGCAAATACACACTAGACTCCCAGAAATGGCGAGACCTGTAAGGTCTAAATTGTACTGCCATTATCATAACTCGGACTAGGATTTCCCTTTAAAAAGGAGACAAACTAATTATCTTACCAAAACCAATGAAGAATTCTATTCTAATCAATGAAAAATTCTTTACTGCACATAAGAAGAAATATATAGCAGAAATGACCCAGAATAAGGAGAAATATATAGCATATGAGACTATGTAATGGTAACCAAGTTTCGCATATTTGAGCAAAATATAAATCTTCTGCTCATTCCCCATTTCTTATCACAGATTTTTGAACAAAACCCACAACCCTGTATGTCCTAAACACCAAAGAACTTAAAGAAATTTAAGAAATGAATGAAGAGCTGTTAGAATTTATAGAAATTTAAGAAATGAACTAGAGGAGGGGCACAACTATCCTAAATATTTGAAATTTGATTACTGATTTGATTAGTTCCAATCATTAACAAGTAAATAGAAACAACCATTAACAAGGGTACCTTAAGATCGTTGTACCCTAAGATCGTTTGGAATATGGATTCGCTGACTGTCTGTAAGAAATATAATCCAAGCTTTGTCAAATTTTGCAATAAACCCAGCAGAAATCAAGAAATAGACAATAACAATACTTGAAATATACCCCAAATAGAAAAGCAAAAAGAAAATAAATGCACTTACAGGAAGAGTTTGGAGAGGGAGATGCTGATTTTTGGTCACACACTGGACGTGTTTGGGGAAGGAAATCTGATTTAGCTTTGGAGAAGACGAATGTGTTGTGTTAGAGATGAGGGAGTCTGCGATTTTGGGTATTGTTCTTTCACTGCCAAGAAGAACAAATGTAATTTGGCGGGTTTGTGAAAATTGGGCGCTAATTTTACATTCAGCGTTAATTTCTCTGAGAAAGACACTTACGGCCGTAAGAAGAAACTTCACGGCCGTAACTCCGCCTCGGGTTTGAATAAAGAATTGCAGAATTTTATAGTTACGGCCGTAATTAAAATGGTCAATTTTCTATCTTTATTTGTTTATTTTTTGTTCTCGTTTATTATTATTACAAGCTTTGTCCGTTTATGGACCATGGTCCATTATATTTTCATTATTTAAGACCATGGTCCATTAGATTTTCATTATTTAAGACCAGCGTGTGTTTTCTTCGTAGTTAAGATCCGTGTTATTGTGAATTCAGTTGTTGTGTGATTGATTCGTAGGTGCGCCTAATTCATCACCCGGGCTTTTTCCAGGCCAAATTCAAATAAAGCTCAACATTTTACTTATTCAAGTTAATCCAAAGCACCTATAACTTATTTGCAAACCTAAAAAAATGAACAAATAAAAAAAAAAAAATTCGATTTTATAATGTACCTTTTCTGCACACTTCTAAAAACACCATTTCGTATACCAGTTAGGTCGATCATTAGTCATCCTACAATTAAGACAAAGTGAAGTCGTGAATAATAACATTTCTAGCGGATCACTGAAATGGTAAAAAACAAAAAGAAAAGGAAATCATACCATGTCTTCAGTGAATTGTGCTTGATTGTCTCCATCATATTCATCTGGATCACCGTCATTGTCTTCATCTTCCATAATATCTTCGACATCTGGGATTCCAGCTTCCAAAACTTCAACTTCATCTACTTCTTCAGGATACACATTGTTCTGTACCAACGGTTGCTCATCTAATTCCATGGACAAAGGAGCGGCTTGCAGAGCACTTAATGGGGGGTCCTCTTGAAAGGCAAGTTGTACTAATAAATTACATTCTTGATCTCTTGATATCACTCCTTCTATCTGTGTAAGATGTCTAGCTTTTGTTTTCACAACTGCCCACCAGTCAAGTTTGTCTCTACCCATTGAGGGTACACTTGTAAAGTATACTTGTCGAGCTTGTTGCGCTAGTACGAAGTTATCTGATGACACTAATTTTCTTTTATAGTTGACCTCCACTAGGTTCAGTTGTCTATCCACTCGAATATATTGGTTGTCAAACCAATCACACTTGAATAAGGTAACACTATTTCCTGCACCAAAATATTCCAACTCCAAAATCTCGTTCAGTACGCCATAGTAGTCTTGATCATAATCATTGTAACAACTTCCCAAAACACATACACCACTATTCATTGTCTTCTTATAATGTCCGTATTCCAAGGTGTGAAATTTGAAACCATTTACATAATATCCATTGTAATATTTTGCCATACGACATGGTCCCGCTGCCAACTGTGTTATGCGGGGATCAACTTCCTTGTTATGTATCACCCGAGATATGAAAATCAGTCAATCCACAATTCAAACTACCGGCATAGGTAAATAAACTGCGATATGTTCTTACATATTGACTCAACCATGATGCAAAATGGTCATCACGCATACGATCCAGTTCTGCAGCATCTACTTGGGGATAAGAAAATCTCATCTGTCTTTCGAACTCACTACAGTATAATGATAAAATGTAAATAATTCATTATATTCTTGGAAAAAAATATTTTCATGAATAAATTATTACAACTTACGTGACGTATGGGATTATTTCTTCACAGTTTAAGAGCACATATCTAGAAGCAGCCTCAAATTCCTCATCAGTTAGGCATCATATATTTCCGGTTTCTTTACCAAGAGGTCGTCCAGGGTAGGTAAAAATTGACAATCGTCCTAAAGGATCGACCAATCCTCCATCGTCATTCCTTGGGGGATGATTCAATCTCGTTTGGACATTATCATCAAAATATAGAGCACAAAAACTTGAAGTTTCCTCAACTAGGTATGCCTCCACTATAGATCCTTCCACAGAAGCACGATTTTTCACCTTTCTTTTTAGATGGTTGAGAAACCTGAAAAAATGTTATAAAATTGATCCAAAGTCAATGATAATATTAAGAATAACGCATCTTTACGGTATAGAAATTGCACACTAAGAGTACCTTTCAAAAGGATACATCCACCGATATTGTATTGGACCTCCAACTTGAGCTTCAAAAGGTAAATGAATTGGCAAGTGCTCCATTGAATCAAAAAATGCAGGTGGAAATATCTTCTCAAGTTTGCATATTGTTACAACAATATTTTTTTTCAAGCGCTTCATGTCTTCAACCTTTATGACTGTTGAGCATAAATCTCTAAAGAAATGACTGAGCTCTGTCAATGCTTCCCAAATAGGCTTTGGTAATACATATTTAAATGCTATTGGCATCAATTTCTGCATAAAAATATGACAATCATGACTTTTCATTCCATAGAAATCTGAATTACCTTTAACACATCGCGCAATGTTGGAGGCATATCCATCGGGCATTCTTAATGTTGTAATCCACCTACAAACCACTTGTTTTTGTTCCTTTGTCAAGCTGTATGAAGCTTTCGGTTTATAAAATCTCCCTCTCTTTTCAACTATGTGTAACTCTGGACGATGGCAGTAAAGTTCCAAATCTTTTCTTGCCTTGATATTATCTTTTGTCTTTTCTTTAATATCCATAACCGTGTTTAATATATTTTCAAACACATTCTTCTCGATATGCATCACATCTAAATTATGCCTTATAAGATTCGTATGTCAGTAAGGCAATTCCCAAAAAATGCTCTTCCTCACCCAATTGTGTCTATGTCCAAAACCTTCAATTGAGTCCCTCCTAAAAGCTTTCCCAGTTGGAACATATGGAAGTCTTTCAATAGTAGGTCGCAGTTGCTCACCTGTTGGTGGATCTTGTTGTGCCTCATCCTTCTCTATTTTGCCTTTCAAGAATTTATCTCGTTGTTTTCTGAAAGGATGCTTGCGCGGCAAGAATCTACGGTGGCAATCAAAAAAGCTACATTTTTTTACCATTTTTCAACCTAAAAGATTTAATGTCATCCATACAGTAAGGACAAGATAATGGACCATGTGTACTCCATCCGGACAACATACCAAACCCTGGAAAATCACTAATAGTCCACATCAATGCAGCTCTCATCTGAAAATTTTGTCTTGTGTGTATGTCATAAGTTTCGACCCCATCTTCCCACAACATCTTCAATTCATCTATCAATGGACGCAAATAAACATCAATGTCTTTTCCTGGACTTTTAGGTCCAGGGATAACCATAGTTAAAAACAAGTTATCTTGACGCATACACAAACCAGGTGGAAGATTGTACACGGTGATGATAACTGGCCAACAAGAATAATGTGAGCTTGTCATGTTGAACGGGTTAAATCCATCCGTGCAAAGACCAAGACGTATGTTGCGAGGCTCAATAAAAAATTCAGGGTAAGTTCTATCAAAATGCTTCCATGCCTCACCGTGTACTGGATGTGACATTTCACCGTGCATAAATGCATTATTTGCATGCCATATCATGTGTTCTGCAGTATGTCTCGACATATATAGTCTTTGAAGTCTCGGAGTTAGAGGCAGATGTCGCAGTACCTTATGAGCAACCTTGCGCCCAGATCGAAAGACTGCATCTGTATATCGTGGATGCTTACAAATGATGCACTCCGTCAAGCTCTCAGTCTCCTTGTAGTACAACATGCAATCATTGATACATGCATCAATCTTTACAACACCAAGACCTAGACTGGATAACATTTTCTTTGTCTTGTAAAAAGTAGTTTCCAACTGGTTATCTTCTGGCAACATGTCCTTAATGGTAGACATTAGACGATCATAACATGCTGCAGGCATATTATATTCAGATTTGCAATTCAAAAGTTGTGACATTGCTGACAATTTGGTATGTTTAACGCAACCTGACCACAACGGTGTATCGGCTTCTTCTAACAATGTATAGAAGTTTGCAGCTTGTGCATTAGGTACATGTTCCTCTGCTTCACCCTGATTGTTATTAGAATATGTGTTGTGCATTTCAGGGCCCATTGCATCCATCACCGTTGTGCTAAGAGTATAGTTCTTTCTGCCTTGCCTGGATGATGATTCACGTAAATCTGGTGAACTGACACTAAATTGTTCACCGTGTACAATCCACCTAGTATACCCACCAATAAATCCATGTTTGCACAAATGAAGTTTTACATCGTCGTAATTCAAAAACTTTCTATTGGCACATTTAGTGCATGGGCACCTTACAGTGTCGACAATATCTGGTTGTGAAAATGCAAATTCGAGAAATCCTTCAAGCCCAGCAACAAATCTTTCTGAAAGAAAGCCATTAGCCAATCGAGCATACATCCAACTACGATCGGATGACATACTATACCAATATGACAACAATTTCAGCATAATCACAAAAGTAATAATCAAAATTAAGAATATTGAATTACACTCTAAATGTAACGTAAGCAATTACATTAATTTCATTTAGTATTTAATTAAATGTACACTCTTAAACTATAGTAAAACTACGAATCTAATTCGACATTATTAATCTAATAACACATTTAAATGTACAAATTAATTAACTTAATTTGACATGCATATTAATTTGCATAATTACACTAGCATGCATATTATTATCTTAAGTCTAATTTTCATATTACATACAAAATCTAATATACATATTAAATCTAATATACTTTTTTCAATCTATTACTTCAAATCTACAATAATATTTTTCTTAACTAACATATTTTGTATACTTTAAACAAATAATAAAATTGAAATATAATTTTACCCCAATTAATTAAACTATTAAATATAATATACATAATAAATTCTAAATCTAATATAAATATTAATTAATAATCTTTCAAATGACAAATTAAGTATACTTCAAACACACAAAATATATAATCAACAAGTGAATAGCACAAAAAACCCAAACATATATATATGATTACAAAATTATAGAACTATAAAAAAAAAAAAAAAAAAAAAAAAAAAAAAAAAAAAATTGTACCTTGATTTCAAGGAATAATTGTTTCTCTCACTTGAATAATACCTTCCACAACTTCAAAATTAATTTTTGTGTTTTTTGAGATAAATAATAGTAAATAAAGAGTTATAGAAGTGAAAGTGAAAGAGAGAGGCCGAGAGGGGTGAAAATGCAGATATAATAGAAAGTTGTTTGATATAAAACGATTTCGCGTACTATTTTTGAAGAATCGGTGACGATATTTCCGACGGAATTTTAATCGTCGGAAATTTTCCGACAGAATTTTAATCGTCGGAAATTTTCCGACGAAATTTTAATTTCCCTCGGAAATTTTCCGACGGTTAATATATATCGCCGGAAAATTTCCGACGATTTATATATATCGCCGGAAAATTTCCGACGATATATATTAACCGTCGGAAAATTTTCGACGGATCCTATATCCGTCGGAAATTTTTCGATGGTTTTTGTCGCGTCGGAAGATTTCCGACGATTGTTCATTTTCCTCGGAAATTTCCGACGAATTTTCCAATTCGTCGAAAAATCTCGTCGGTAAAAGTCCAATTTCTGGTAGTGAACCAAACGACATTTATGTTCGATTCTCTAAGTTTTAACAAGTCGGCAGCTTCTTTCAGGTGAGTTTCTTCTTCTTTGATTTAGAATAATATGTTACTTTTTAAAAATTTTTATTTTCTTAACTAAAAATTTCATTTTCTATTTAGTAATGATGTAGAAGGATTCTAATGAAGAAACAGATATAAATTGCTTTTAATTTGCATTTATTATTTAAAAATTCAAGTAATGGTTCCAAAACCAAACCAGAACCGAGCAGTCTGGTTTCGATTTGGTTCCATATCGTAAAAAAAAAAAATTAATTGGTTCCATTAGTATAAAAAATCATCGATTTATGGTTTTGTTTAGTTTTTCTGGAACCAGAACCAAATCGAAACACGTCCCCCCTTAGTTTTGACTCGACAATGGGAAGATTATTGCAATAATTGCCTAAAACAATTTCTAATTTTGAATGATTGTATTTTGTGTTTGTGAATGATTGTGTTATGTGTTTGAAGATGATTTCAATTAGGATTATTTTTAAATTTGGAAGACTTCTATTGCAAGAGGAACTAAAATAAATGTTGAGTTCTTTATATAAATTCAACCGTTTTCTTTTAGTATTATAAAATAGTTTCTTTTTTTTTTTTTTTTTTTTTTTTTTTTTTTTTTTTTTTTTTTTTTTTTTTTGTATTTTAATTTTTACCTTGGATGAATTGAAATTGGACTCTTCTATGTAGTGGTTGTTTCTATAAAAAGATGGTATTTCTCATTATTTTGGGAGTGTGGCTAGAGAATATTGTGGGAAAAAATTGTCGTCCACCATCTTGTTTTTGGTTGTTTTCTTTGTGAGTTGTACAAAGAGTAGATATTAGTAGGTGTGGTAAAACTTGGATAATTTTCCTCTTGTGGAGTTTTAGTTAGAATTTTTCATTTAGTGGAATGTTTTGATGGATCGTAAGTTATTCGTCATATTTTATATTTTATATTTGGTATTTTTCTTTAAATAGTAAAAAGATATTACGAGCAAATTAAAAAGAATTTGCTTCAATTCCTAACCTAAACGGTACTAATATTTTCTAAATAATATAGACCGTTATAACAGGGAAGCAAAAAGTAACAGATCCAATGCCTAAGCAAGTTAAAGCCAATGATAAAATTTCACAGATGGAGTACAGAAAACCAATGAGGCTGGTCAATCCTGGACCTTGAATCAGCAGGAAGAAGAAATGGTGAAGGAAGGACTGAGGAGGATTAAGAATAAATCTACAGAAGGGGCTGAACATGAGAAAACTGCTGAAATAAACCTGCAAAACACTAGCACAGAGGAAGATCACAATAAAGAAACTAGAGACAGGAGTAAAAGCATTGAGAAGGCTGTTAAAGAAATATAATCTGAACATACGGAAGAGATAAGGAAAGCAAATATGAGAGAGAGAGAGAGAGAGAGAGAGAGAGAGAGAGATAAGGAAGAGATAAGGAAAGCAAATATGAGAGAGAGAGAGAGAGAGAGAGAATAGGTCTAATTCTGAATTGTGGAACCTTTGATTGTCTTAAAGATTCTACTGAGGAAAACATTGACTTGATGGAGGTTAATAGAGTATTCAAGCTCAATGGTAATGATAAACAAGCTGGAATTATCTATATCTATACAATTTTTAAAAGTAGCTCAAAAAGTGAAACTTTTTTGAACGTTTCTACTTTTACAACTTTTTTATATTTTCATATTTAACCTTAATGATACTTAATGAATAATTGTTTTTTTAATAATTTTTTTTCCCATTTTATCAAAAAGTCATTAATCTCAATACATTTAAAATCTAAACTATATTTGCTTTCACTATACAATTTCTAAAAGTGGCTTGAAGGGAGAAAATTTTCTGAACGTTTCAACTTTTACAACTTTTTTATATTTTCATATTTACCCTTATAATGTTAATTAACGATAATTATTTTTTTAATATTATTTTTTTTCTTTTTATCAATAAAGTCATTATTTTCAATGCATTTACAATCTAAACCATTTACTTTCTCACTAAAAGTCTTTAAAATAAAGCCTAAAACTTTCAATTCTCATGTTCTTTTTCCGTTGTTTATTTCAAATTATATATTTATTCTCACCAAATATAAATATAATTATATTAATACACTATCATAAAGAAAATATAGTCAAAAAAGTCAACAAACAATATATTAATACAATTATTTATTCTCAAACTTAGATTTTTAATAAATCGAATGATTATTTTGTATACAAATAAAAGTATCAACCATGTATTGCTACAAAATTTGATCGTACATGATGAAAATTGAAGTATAAAAATTACCAATATCTGTATAGCCATTGAAACTTATATGTACTAATGGAAGTTTTAAAACTTATTTTGAATTTTTGATTCATGAAGAAATAAAATTTCCAATTATATATGTCTATCTTTATTTTAACAAATTTTCGATATTAAATAAATATGTTATCTTTTTGGGACATAAGAAAAGTGTTTCAAGTGGATTTTGAAGATGAATTCTGTGCAAATGTGAAAGGAATCATCAGGTTGGAAAAATCTAGCATTCCTATTCAATGAGTGATATGACGGTAGAGATGATGAGGAGTTATTCACTGGTTTAGGCTATTTTGAGTTTGAGGTATTAAAAAAGGTGTAGCCCACATCCTGAGGGTTCGAACCGACCACGCTCAAGGCCCTTGATTCGGGAAGGTAAGTACAGATTATGCCTTCAAGTAGTCAGGGTGGAAGGACTTATGGTAAGCATGAGCAAATCTCAATAACTCTCGCTTGCCACAAGGCCAATTACACATTGCGGGGAATCGAACCAAGCACACAGCCGCGCTGAACACTTACCACCCATCCCCTTTGCCACTTGGAGATATGCCCTAGGGGCTTGAGTTTGAGGTATTAACTAGGTGGATTGGTTGTATTCAGAGACGGATCCAACTGGTGGCCGCGCTACCTCGATCGTCGGTCGATTTTTTTTTTTTTTTTTAAAAAAAAAGTAGGAAACCGAGATTTTAGAATGTTTTTTAATTTATGTGATTTAATTTATGGTTCTGTGTTTGATTTCTCTCCGATTTGTATGTTCCTGTGATTTATTTTCAAGTTAATATGTGAATGCATGTCGACTGAAGCTCAAAAATGGCGGAAGGGAACCGGGCACAAGCTGAATGAAGAAGATGAAGTTTGGGAATTGAGTTGGAACGTTTTTAATTGTTTGGGCCTTATAAAAGTGGCCCAAACTCAAATTATTGATTCACTTTTTTTAATTAGTATTTTTTGATTAATTTAAAGTTGTTATTGTAATTTTTAAATTTGGGGAAAATTATATAAATGTGTATATTAATTTTAGATTTTCGAAATATATGAATTTAGTTGTGTTAGTTAATTGTTTATGTTTATTTTTTGAGTTGTAAATTATAATTTCAAATTGAGGAAATCATAAAACGGTGTATATTGAATTTTTAGATTTGTGAATTGTGATTATTGAGATAAATATGATATGATTTGTGAATTGTGATTATTATTTATAGGTTGTGAATTGAGATTTGGTGAAAATATGATTTCATTTGTGAATTGTGATTATTGATTTATAGATTGTGAATTGAGATTTGGTGAATATTTGATTTGATTTGATTTGTGATTATTGATTTACAAATTTGGTGAAAATGCGATTTGTGATTATTGATTTAAAGATTATGGAAAATATTTGATTTGATTTGAATTTATTGATTTACAGTTGTTTGAGCAAACGAATACCGAATGATATCAATGTCATGTATTTTGCATATATGGTTTGTATTGAATTATATGTTCATATATTCCATTATAGCTTTTTATTTTATTTCTATACATATTCATTAATTCATTACATTTTAATATTATTTAATTAAATAATATAAATAATCTCGCCATTGCGACTGTTGACATTCATTGGTCAACGGTCGACAGGGGTCAACAGTCAACGCTCTAGCTGGAGCTCTCGGCTGGATCCGTCACAGGTTGTATTTGAGATGGATAATTCGATGGAGACATTTTAATTTAACATTATTATGTGAAATTGTGACATGTCGAATATATATTGGAAGAGGTAAATAACAACCTCACCACTTATTTATTCACCACCCAATGTATGTGCATCATATCACAATGTCACTTAAAAATATTAATTAAAAATATCTCCCTAGAATTACTCATTTGTGATATCTTTTGGTTATCTAGTATTTTTATAATCTTGTAAGTTGTTGAGGTACTTAGTTGTCTCACTCTTTGTGATTGTTGTTGAATTTTAATAAAATTCTATCCTAAGCTTAGTTCTCAAGCTGGATAATTAAAAAAAAAAAAAAAAAATATTTGTCCATTACAATAAGATAAGCATTATTCAGTCATGACGAAATTTTCCTTGAGTTCGGTAAAAATATATTCTAAAATAAAATCTTCCTCTCAGTTGTTGAGGATAAGATTTTTAGTCTCCGTTCTATAACGCAATCATTATCAATTTATGAATTAATTAATAAATAACATAATTTTTTAAATCACTTTTGAACTATACACATTTTTTTGAAATTACTTTTTGACCACAAATTTTATTATCTTAAAAATAAAAATAAAAAAAATCATTTATAAATTCTTTCCTGTCGGTCGAACAAAACATTAGTTATAATTCTCAACATGGTAGGGTACCACATGAGGGTGAAATCAAGTCCTATCGTATACCATTTCATTTGCAATTGATTGGTATCGTTGAAGGTCTATTTTGAGACATCTGAAATCCATTAACGTCTAAAATATTTTACGTTATTAATTTTTTATCTCACATATTTCACGTTATTAAATTTTAGATATTAAAAGTTTGTTAGAACTTGTAACACTCGAGAAAGAATTTTACTTGAAGGCAACTAAAATATATATATATATATATATATATATAAAAGAACAAACTACACAAATTTAAAATTATAAAATATTACTCCCATGTCCCATATTTATACTGGTAAAAAATAGAAATACGAAAAAAGGTAATAAATTATTAAATCAAATATGTAAAATCAAGGTTCAATCAACTATATATTTTGTGTGAATGGTACACGCTCAGCGCCACCCTACATTAATTAGTTCTCTGAAAAGTTAAAATTTTAAGAATGTAACTTGAAGACAATTTTCACAAATTTCTACACTTTAATTTAAAGATTCCCCTAATCTCCATTTTTTATGATCTTAATTCTTATGTGATTGCACAAATAAAGTAGCGAAATTTAATCCTTCTATTTTCCTCCCTAAAAAATATAGTTGATCATAATGGTTTAAGAGCAAAATACTTAAATAAGGGGTTCAAAATTATAAAAATAATCGGTCACAACTTATTTTTCGATTACAATTTACAAATTAATTAGTCACAACTTAAAAAATTATGAGTCACAATTATAATTTCAATAATACTTTATTCTCTTCTTAGATTTTCAAGTTAGGATAATTCGAAAAAAAAAAAAAAAAAGAAAAGAAAGAAAGAATCACAATTACAAATTTAGCCTATGTTTGATTGTCATTCTTTTTAACTCATTTTTCTACATTACTCAATTTTAACTACATTTTAATGGTAAAATATTATACACATAAACTCAAATATTTTCTCTTATTTTCAATCACAGAATGTATTTTTAATCACTATTCAAAACTCTCTTCTTTATTTTGGCTAAAAATTGGCAATCAAATAGAGGCTTAGTCACAATTCAATATTTTTAGATCATATATTATTTATACGTCACAAATAATGAATTTATGGGTCACAATCAATATTAGTCACAAATATTTAATGCCACAAATCAAAAATTAAAGTCGTAGGTCACAACCACCACCATCACCCATAGTTTATTCATGATCACGACTAATCGATCAAAACTTATTTTTGGGTCAAATAAAAATTATTATAGATCACAAACAGTACCAGTATAGTCACATCATAATTTTTAAGATAAACAAGTACCAAGTCATCACCACCACCACCACATCAATTTGCACTACTTTCATAACTATCATCACACACCATTGCTTCCACCACCACCCACTGTCGGCTGCAAATCTGCTACTTCACCACCACGCTACTTGCACCACCAACAAACCTCCACCACCAACTAAGCACAACCATATCCTCCACGATCACCACCACCTCCACCTCCACCTCCACCTCTGACCACTACCGTCAGTACCAGAACCACCACCTCATCGCAACATCTACCACTACCACTATTGCCACACCAGAACCACATCTCATCGCCACTGCCAACAATAACAAAATAACAAAAAAATACCCAACGAGATCGAAGCAGTGATGGAGATCGTCACTGGTTAACTGTCGGTGCTCCTCAACGTGGAAGGAGAGGCAATCTGCACTTAGTCCTCGTCTTTGATAAGTATATTTTATAAACTTATTTATATGTCTAAATTAGAATAATTTATCATCGTGTGAGAATATATGCTATTTAATTTATGTTTATTTGATACTTTGTAGAAAATATCCCAAAAGGCGAAGAATGAAGCAAACAATGAGAAAAATGCATATTTGAATGCTAATGGAGCTAAAATGCTCAATTGATAAGTTTGTGACGTCAACGGGGAAGTGTACATGGTGCCAAAGTTAACGAATCAAAGGTTGGAGGACCCAATTGATGGAATTGAGAGCTAAAACGAGCAAATCGAGAATAATATAAAGTTTGGGGACTAAATCACAACAATTGAAAGTGGAGGACCAATGCTGCAATTAAAAGATAAGGACTTACTTACACAATCGAGAAAAAGATGGAAAATAGCGCAAAAAATCTTTCCACGATATCGCGACCTTTAAAGGCGCGCGATTGCGCGTTGATGCAAAAATCAGAAGAGAAATTTACAACTACTACCGCGCGATCGCGTGGTTTTGAACCACGCGGTCGCGCGGTTATATGCCTGGGCCACAGATCAGATTTTTCTCGCGATTTTTAACAGGCTTTGGACTTTTTGACCTAGGTCTTTTCCTTAACCTATAAATACAATTTATGAGGAACGAAATCAATACATTTGCCTCTCCATAGAACGAGTCACTATTGAGAATTCAACATTAGATTTTGGAGAATCAAGCATTGCAAATGGGGCGTGAGTTTAAGATAATTGAAGATTCAAAACTTGGTACAAGATTTCCATTCTTTATATTATTTTAAATGAACGTTTATCTTTATTTTTTTTGTTAATTATTAATGACATGTAACTAAATTTAATGTTGGGATGAACGATGTAGCCTAGTCATATTATTTTAATTCCAAATTTCGTTGTTTTAATGTTTTGTTGCATTTATTAATTTATTATTGTTCTTAATGCTTGAATTGCTTGATCACCAATTCATGATATATTGAGTTATTTCCATAATCCGAGTAGTGAGTTAATAATTTAGAATGTGGTAATAAATTCGGTAATTGAACAAGAGATACAGATATACTCGTGTTATTATTGCGGTCGTGTGTGAATTCTTGTGTGTTATTGTAATACCATTTCTTTGTTTTATGTGCGTTTTTAATTTCACGTAAATTTTATATTGATGGCATTATGAATTATTTATTTTAATCATTATTGTCAACTGTTTAAATTATTTTGTAGTGGAAGAATTTGGACGCCGTCTCGATCAATGTGCCAATTAAAAAGTTTATAAATTGTTTACTTAGAATTCAATGTCTATTTTTATTTTAATTGTTGAAATTGCCAATTTCTATTTTTATTAAATGTTAAGTCACCAAATTTGCATGAATGTGAAATTGGGGAAAGTTTAATGATAATTGAAAAGTAAGTATAAGTTATGGATTTACTTGTGCACATGGAGAGAAATGAAGGACCAAATTGTAAATTACCAAAAGTTATATCAAAACCTAACTTAAACCCTCATTCTTCCATCCTCGCACCCGAACTCTCTCCCTCGGTCTCACTCTCTCGCTTGAACCGTCTCTGTGTCTCTGCCTCTCGCTCTCTAAGTCTCGCCTATCTCCCTCTCCCGCTCCTCACACACAACCGGCCTCCAATCGATCTTCGTGGCTCCTCACCACCGGCGGTAAGCCCTTCCTCCGCCCCTTTCCCGACACGCACGCGCACACAACGCACGCACACAGCCACACGATTTTTCACACACAACACACACTTTTACATACACAAATTATAGATAAAAGGTGTATATCAATTTCATGTGTATATATATATATATATATAAAAATATATGTGAAGATTTTTCAGATTGGGTATTAATTAATTTCGAATTTCATGATGTTGAAATTAGCGTTGGACTAATGTAAAAATGTGTGTGCATAGTTTGTATAATTTTAGACTGAAATTTTATAGGTTTAGTTAAAGTTTCAGATTTTAATCTTTGTTTAGATTTTTGAAACCTTAAATTATTAATTTGAGGATTTTATTTGGAGCCTAGATTAGTATGTTTCACATTTTCAAAAATTTATAAAAATTATAGCTTTGTTAATTATTTGGTTAAAGTTTGAAATATAATGATAAATTTCAGATTTAGAATTTTTGAAAAGAATTTCAAATGTGTTTGTGAATTGAGAGTCATATTTATTGAAGTATGTGAATATTTCATATTGTTGGGATTATGAATTAATTAATTGTTTGGCAATGTTTGAGTTATAATGTGAAATTTGGATTTAGGAATTTATTTACAAATTATTTACAAAGCGCAGATTTTAGCAATGTTAATTTTAACGTCGACCTGTGATGGTAAATCCTCAGTTTTAGGTTTAATTGACAACAATGTTTGAGAATTTTCGGATTATGGGTAATTAGAATTTTATTGAGAAATTTTGTAAAGCTGGGTCAAGCTATGTAATGTTGTAATTTAATTTGAATTAAAAGATAAGAAAAAGCTTTCTAAAGTACATTGAAATTAACATCTTATTTCGAATATGGTGTTGTGTGTTGGACCTAGCGTAAGGTCATGTTTGGGATTGAATTTTGAATGAAATAGAAGTTTTAACCTTGCTTAGAGTTTAAAATGTGATTTTGAACTAAAAGTATATTGTATTAATTGAATGGGTACAATTAGGATTTTGGTACATTGACGACACGGGCAGCCGATGTTCCTCCACTTGCAAATCCGGATAACGGTAAATGCTAAGGACGTCAAGTAAGTAAACTCTCCCCCCCCTATTTTCATCAAAGTTGAATGTAAATGTGAAAGTTATGTGTAAATGACTATCTTGCAACTTACTTGCTTTGATGAATTTCATTTACTTTGTGAAAGTATATGTTATTATGAAGAATGTTCAAGCATGCACATTATCATGTCATTGCATCATCAAGCATGCATTGGCATCGAAATTGGGAAGTGAAATGTTTTTAAATGAAAGAAATGTGTCAAGGTGCAAGTTTGTTCAAAAGTCATGTATCCCAAGTTTTTTTAAGAATGAATGGGTGTACTTCTAGTTCATGAAAGTTGCGAGTGGGAAATGAGGCGCGGGGGACCGGCGTACCCGAATTAAGTCGCTTTGCGACGGAATGTTCAACCGTTTACGGTGGACTGTTAAACCGCTTTGCGGTGGGAAAGTGAATGTTAAACCGCTTTGCGGTGGGAAAGTGAATGTTAAACCGCTTTGCGGTGAAAATGTGAATGTTAATCTGGTTCCAAATAAGTAATTTCCCACTGTATTCTGATTGACTAGAAGTTACATCAAGTGAGCTCACGATGGAAATGAAGTGAAAGTTTGAAATGTTTGAATGTTCTGGAAAGTAAAGTAAATGGGGATACATATATGAAATTTTTAAAGCATTTATGCCATAAGCATGCATTCATGCATACAGTTTACTTACTGAGCTTTAGCTCACCCCAATCCCTCCCCAACATTTCAGGTGATGAAAGTTAGGTGATCTGAGGAGAGCACTTGGCAACTGACTCAGGCAGTACTCGCTGCCATTCTTTTTAAATAAAATAAAATTGGGATTTAGTTAAGTTTTTCATTAATCGTTCCTTATTCGTTCATTTTTAAAATTATTTAATTGGATTAGTTTTGAACAAGTAATGGCATCGCATTAGCGATTAAACTATCTCCTATTTTATTTGTTAAAGTTTGTTGGTTTGGAATTTTTGTATTGTTGAGTTTGGGAATTGATGTTGAAGTGGATTTTGGAATTTTGGTTGGATGTTGAATGTTGGATTTGAATGAGTTGCGATGTGTATTTTAAAAATGGTTTTGATGTCCCTCTACGGTTGGCTATGTCCAATTTACAGAGGAGACTCTGTCGAAATTTCTGCAAAATTTTATAATAGAAAAATGGAAATTTTAAATGTGTAAACGTTTTAAATTCCGCATATAATGTGAATGGAAGTTAACACGCCTAGGTTTTAGACTCTTAAACTTGGGGTGTTACAGTTATGCATCTAGATAAGGAATATTCGGACCATCTGTAGAGATACACGATTGACTTATGTAGGTAGAATTGATTTAAACTCGAAAGAGGAATTTCAATATGCATGAGTGAATTCGACCGAATGCATATTTAGGAAATAAAACTGGAATTGAAGTTAATATAATTTGTTAAGTGAAATCGGGATTCCCAACTACTTTAGAATCGTTATTAAAACAAAAGCAATTACACAATATTATTTATTTAGTTTAATTCTTTAGTTGTAGTTAACAATCTCAAACAATTTTGTCCGTTCAAATAGAGTTAGGAACTAACACATTTCAGTACTTAGTAGCAGTCTTTGTGGGAACGATAATCCGAACTCTTAGATCCATTTTATTACTTCTCACGACCCGTATACTTGTGAGGATATTTCTCATAGCGAGATATCAGTGAACAAGTTTTTGGCGCCGTTGTCAGGGATTGTTAATTAATATCGATACCAATTAGTTCTTACTTTAGTTTGAATTTGAATTTGTATTTATTTTATTTTACTTTTTATTTTTACTTGTGAATTTTTTAAAAGTTGTGAATTGTCTCCTTCTCAGGTATTAAATGAATATTCAGATAGTTGGAGGCAACACAACAAGATGGCAGCTAACATTTATCAATGGCTCCATGATCAATTTGTAGTTCAAACTTATCAGATTTTTGGCTTCTACTTTGAAAATCATGCCATCCAAGATTGTCCTTTTACACATCAGGCTCAACCAGTGATGGATCTGGATAATTATTGGGGAAATAGTCACATGCAGCAGAGAAGTTCATATTTTCAAGCTTATAACTCTTACTGGAACTTATAACCCTTACTGGAACGAGCAGCAAAATTTCTCGGGGTCAAATAATCAGAGTATCCAAAGCCTGCAATTTTTCCAACAACAGCAAAGTTATCCCAATAGAGATTTATTATTACAGTTGCTAGAAGGTCAACAAGAAATGTTGCAAGAACTACAGACATATTTTCACTATCAGCAAGTTGGGAAACAACAGGTCAAAGAATTTATATCCAACGAAGATTTGCTACAACAGCTACTCCAAGATCAACGGGCTGAATTGAATGAAATGAGAGATCAGATGGAATAGTTGGCAGTTAGCAGAACAGAAAGACCACTAGAGGAGTTGCCCGAAATCCAAGTGCAAAGATCAGAGGAGTCAAACAAATTGGTTGAAACAGCTAAAGAAATAGAAGAACTTAAAAAAGTGGATCAACCAAAAATAAAGTAGATGCCAAGAAGAGACCATAATCCCATTGTCGATTGTTCAAAATCCGGATATCGAGCTCGAGGAGACTTCAATTGAAGAGGAAGATCAATTTGGGAAAGAGGAGTTAAGCACAGAAAAGCAGACACTTAAGGGTGTCATCTCCACATTGTAACCCTCTAAGCTCAATACTTGGGGAACAATTGATTTCATCATTGGTAATGAGACCATGATTGAAATCTACATATTGAAGTTTGAATCGAGTGCAGAAATCCACATATATGACATGGGAAAGGTACAACTCTAGTACATAAATGCAATTTGGAACAAATTTGACCTTCGCAAACAAAGAAGGTCATCAAAAACTCTATTTAAAGTTCCTTGAACAACCAGGTAAAAAGTCGGGTTTTAGACTATAAATGGAGCGCTCATTGGGAGGCAATCCAATTTCTTACCTTTTTATTTATTATACTTTAAGTATTTATTTTATTACTTTCTTTGAGATATTTACATGATATGTAGCATGTTTAAGTGCTTTGCATGTTTGCGTTTCAAAATACTTAGACTTGTTGCACTAATTTTGATCATGAAGTTAATGTTTGGGAACTCATAACATAGATCATGCAGCGATTAGGAGATTAAAATTGAAGTTGAAATTCAAACTCAAGTGAAAAGGTCTTTCTGTCGGTAAGCCGCACGATCGCGCGACAGTATGCTCGAGCGATCGCACAAAGGCACTTTTTAAAAAATTTTCCAAACAGTATTGAACTACACAATCGTTGGTTTCACAACCACGCGATCCCTCAGTACATCTTGTGGCATAAACGACAGTTTAAAGGCTTTTTATCATTCTTTCATTTTTAAATTGTCCAAACTTGTTTTCTCTCCCGAAATCACTCCAAATATGATCTCTCATCATTTGTGCATATCATCATCATGTGTTGCACTAAAGTCATTGCTCACTTAACTTCAAAATCAAACCAAAGGTATGAATTCCTTTTCTCTTTCAATAAGTGTGCCAAATTTGTTAACCTTTCTATGATCTTGTGATTTTTAAATTAAAGAGAATTGGAGAATGGGATTAGGGTAGTCATTGGAGTTGTGAATTGTGCTAAATAAGATGAAAATTTTGGGTAGATCAAAGTTTCCAATTCGATGCATATTCTTGAATTTCCACGATACCACTAAGTGCTTGATGGAATGCCACAATGAGACTTTTGTTCTTATTTTAGAAAATCTTCCAAGCATTTACCTTCATGATATGTTTATCATTGATTGTATATGTTTAGTTCATGAATTAGTTCACTTTATTGCATGAAAATCATGAAAACAAATTTAGCACCATGGCAGCCCCATTGCAAGGTCACTGCAGGCCAATACACCTGAAAATTGCTTCACGTCACCTAATTCTCCATGGTTTTAATGACCCTATTGTACTTCAAATGAGCTGAGTTTTTAATATGTTGTCAACCATGCTATGAAATTTAATATGTCAAAAGATTTTTCGGAAAAAGTTGTGTTTCTCTAAGTAATGTCATGGCTTGAACATGTGTGGTCGAGCATACTTGAAAATTCAGAAATTTTTGCTTTAACATTAGTTTGGGGGTGTGGTATTGAATTTTCTTTGATTTCTAATTGGTGTTTATGACTTCTAATGTTAATTATCTCTTATTTACTAGGAATACACCAATCAAAACATATCCAATCAAGTTGGGAAAAGCAAGAATATGGTCAAATTCATCCAAAAGCATTTCAAATGGAAGCATCAAGGCAACAAAGCATCTCCATTGCACCTGAGAGTTCTCGTTCTCTCTCCTTTGTCTTGTTTTACATTTTTAAATCTTTTTAACAAATATTGAGGATAATGTGTCTTTCTAGTTTGAGGGTGGAAAATATCATTCATGCAAATTGCTTCCATTTTCATTTTATGTTCTCATTCTATTTCTATCGGGATAAATAAAATAAAATAAAAACTTTGGAAAAATTTGAAAATGTTTGTTGACATGTGTATCGCCTAGGATGTAGTATCAATCAAATCTTGTTTTACTTGGAGTGTGGACAACATGAAAACTTGGAATTCTATGAACTAGTTATCACTTGCTAGATTTTATATTCATTGCGCACATAGCCATTATTGGATAATACTTGTGTAGAGATTTGTTTAACATATCTGAGGGCAAGTTTTATGCACCTTGAACATAGGAATGACTATTAATCCCTAAACTTAGATCTAGAGACATCCCAACCTTTAAAGCGTAGAATCTAAACTTTCTCAAGAGCAGTTTAGGGGTGGGAAGAAGTGGTGAAGGTAGGCTTGAACTTTTAATGGTCTGTAGTTCCTGCAATGTGTCATTTGTTGAAGAGGTCTTGGTCAACGGGTATAAACCATTTCCACCGTAAAAATAGAAAAATGCTGAAAGTCTTATTCTGCTCTTCAAATGCCTTTTTGACTCGAGTGATTAAGTGTGAGGGGTCTTTCAAACCTGGTGCCCTAAAGTCGTCTGGTTTGGGAGTCATCGACTTAAAGCTCACTATAGGGGTCAATTAGAAAGCAAGTACGGAGAGTGGACTTACACATAAGACAATAAAAACATCTTTAACTTTTCTGTTTAAGCCTTAATGACTCGAGTTATTAAGTTTGGGGGGTCTTTAAAACCCGTGCCCTAAAGTCGTCTGGCTTGGGAGTCACCAACCTAAAGCGCGCTACATGGGTCATATAGAAATCAAGTATGAAAAGTTCTGCACAAAGATGGTAAAAAACATGGTTATAAAAGAAAAAGTCGTCCATAAAAAAAATGAAAAAAATATATATATTTATTATATGGTATAAGCTTGTTGATTGAAACTTTTATACAAAAGATATGGACTAGGGAACTGCTTACCATTGATTGTTTGGGTAGACCGAGCTAATTCTAACCACCTGGTGTGGAAAAATGTAAATTTTTTAAGTTTAGAAACCACATGAATAGAAGGAACCTTGGAATTCGAGAGAAAAGCAGTAAGTTGTGATCATCCATGAGAGATGCAAGGAAAATCATTAGATTCATTAGGGTAACCACATGGGATTCGGGCTTGATTGTGCATAACAAGCTACACAGTGTTAGGTATATCATTTGCATGAGTAAGAGTTTGATATTGGCTATTCACACACACACTTGAAAATTTAGGATGAGATAACTAGAAATTATTTTACTATGTTGTTCATAACTCTTGCTCAAAACCTGAACTGGTTTGGACTATTGAGAAATATGGTATACATGTTGACAAAACAAAAATAATTGCTTTATGTTGTTTTAATTTGTTAGTTTAGTTTACATTGTTCGATGACGAACAATAGTTTTACTTTGGGTGGTATTTGATAAGTGTATTTTATACACTTATTTATATGTCTAAATTAGAAAAATTTATCGGCGTGTGAGAATATATGCTATTTAATTTATGTTTATTTGATACTTTGAAAAAAATATTCCAAAAAGCGAAGAATGAAGTAAACAATGGGAAAAATGCATATTTGGATGCTAATTGGAGTTAAAATGAGCAATTGATATAAGTTTATGACGTCAACCGGGAAGTGTACATGGTGCCAAAGTTAACGAATCAAAGGTTGGAGGACCCAATTGAAGGAATTGAGAGCTAAAATGAGCAAATCGAGAAGAATATAAAGTCTGGGGACTAAATCGCAACAATTGAAAGTGGAGGACCAAGGCTGCAATTAAAAGATAAGGACTTACTTACACAATTTAAAAAAAGATGGAAAATAGTGCAAAAAGTCCTTCCACGCGATCGCTGCCTTTAAAGGCACGCGATCGCGCGTTGATGCAAAAATCGGAAAAGAAGTTTACACCTTCTACCGCGCGATCGCGCGGTTTTGAACCATGCGGTCACGCGGTTATATGTCTGGGCCGCAGATCAGATTTTCCTCGCAATTTTTAACAGGCTTTGGGATTTTTTACCTAGGTTTTTTACCTAATCTATAAATACAACTTATGAGGCACGAAATCAATACCTTTGTCTCTCCATAGAACGAGCCACAATTGAGAATTCAACATTAGATTCTTGGAGAATCAAGCATTGCAAAGGGGGCGTGAGTTGAAGATAATTAAAGATTCAAAACTTGGTGAAAGATTTTCATTCTTTATATTATTTTAAATGAACGTTTATCTTTATTATTTTTGTTATTTATTAATGATGTGCAACTAAATTTAATGTTGGGATGAACGATGTAGCCTAATCATATTATTTTAATTTCAAATTCCGTTGTTTTAATGTTTTGTTGCATGTATTGATTTATTATTGGTCTTTATGCTTGAATTACTTGATCATCAATTCATGATATATTGAGTTATTTCCATAATCTGAGAGGTGAGTTAATAATTTAGAACGTGGTAATAAATTCGGTAATTGAATAAGAGATAGAGATATACTCGTGTTATTATTGCGGTCGTGTGTGAATTCTTATGTGTTATGCATCTAGATAAGGAATATTCGGACCCTCTGTGGAGATACACGGGTGACTTATGTAGGTAGAATTGATTTAAACTCGAGATAGGAATTTCAATATACATGAGTGAATTCGACCGAATGCATATTTAGGAAATAAATCTGGAATTGGAGTTAATATAATTGGTTAGGTGAATCGAGATTCCCAACTACTTTATAATCGTTATTAAAACAAAAGCAATTACGCAATTTTATTTCTTTAGTTTAATTCTTTAGTTGTAGTTAACAATATCAAACAATTTTGTCCGTTCAAATAGAGTTAGGAACTAACACATTTCGGTACTTAGTAGCAGTCTTTGTGGGAATGATAATCCGAACTTCTAGGTCCATTTTATTACTTCTCAGGACCGTACACTTGCGGTGATATTTCGCATAGCGAGATATCAGTAAATAGTCTTTTGCAGTGGTCTATGGGGTGGGGGTTGCTGTCAGTGGTTTCCGCTGGATAGGGTGGGGCGGGTGGGTGGGTGAAAAAGAGAAGATGAGGGAAAGAAAGGTAGCTGAATTAGGGTTTGAATTTTTGTGTGGATATTAATTGTTATTTTATGCTATTATTTAATATTTAAGGAGTGAATTATGACCTGATTGGAGAACAAATATATTGTAAACCTGTTTGTAGAATTGTGAAGTTAAAAAATAGGTTATGGTGTAATTTCTACATGGTTCAGTCAAGCCCTATATCCCCTAGAATGGTGCTCAAGAGTCTACTTCAAGCGCTAGGGCTGTGTGTTGAAGAGTTCCTTATAACCAATGCTAATACCAACTAATGTAAAGATAACTATTTTTCTCAAAAGTTATATGATGAGGTTCGAAGCGTGGAATTAACGCCGGAAAGTTCCAAAATCAGGTTGTGGTTGGACAGATGAATTATGACCCGATATTCACGACGCGATGACTCGACGATGCGGAATAAAGAACCACGACTTTCGAAACGCCACAAGGATTTGCCCAATCTCCTTGATAAGTCTCTGATTTGAACGCCACAAATATTCTAGCAAATATTTGATAAGTTCGATATTTGAACGCCACAAGAAATATTCTTGATAAGTTCGAAAAAAATAGAGGAATCCACCTATAAATTTTATTGAATCCTCAATAAAAACTGTTTATATCAAAATCGAAGTCTCCTACTTCGGATCACATCATCCCCCCTTTCTTGGAAAGGATTCGACCTCGAATCCGTATATGGCCTCTCCTTTATGTATCTCTTTCTTTCGTTGGTTCGAGTGACCTGTTCCTGTTTTGTGCAATGCATCATCCTTTGGGGTTGTTCTGTCCGACAATTAATTTTCCTTTTGGCCTTAGTTTTGTAATTTGATTGTAGTACCTGCAAAACAGAATTAGCCAAACTAAGGAGGGATGTGTTAGCAAATGCAAGTAAACTCATTTTTTTGGGTGACTCTCTTCTCCTTTTCTTTTCTCTCTTGAGCTCACCTTTTTCTGAGGTCGTGGCCTCAACTCTCTTGTTTTCAATTTTCACACCCTCTCCTTTTTCTGAGGTCGTGGCCTCAACGCTCGTATTTTTCCCCTCAAAATCACTCTTTATTTTCAATTGGTCCTCTTGGACCTCTTTAGGCGTTAGCGGAGCAAGTGTGATCCTTTTTCCACCCTTCACGAAAGAATATCTATTTTTGAACCCATCATGCACCACTCTCCTATCATGTTGCCATGGTCTTCCCAATAAAATATGCCCAACATGCATAGGGACCACATCACACACCACCTCATCTCTATAACCCCTGGTGAATTTAATATTAACCTGCTTGTTCACCTTAAGTTCTCCCGACTCGGTTAACCACTGTAATTTATAAGGGTTGGGGTGTTTCACCTTAGGCAATCCCAACTTATCCACCAATAATGTACTAACCACATTAGTACAACTTCCCCCTTCAATTACCATCCCACAAACCTTTTTCCCTACCAAACACCTAGTGTGGAAAAGATTATCCCGCTGTTCATCAATTTCAACCATCTTAGTTCGAGAATTTAGGACACGTCTATTCACAAGGGACCCCTTCACCGCATAAGTTAACCCCTCTTCATCGCTACTACTGGTCCCAACATCCACTAACTTAGGCATTCCCTTAAATTCATCCTCAGAACTAATTTCACCATTATCACGCAAGAGCATTACTTTCTTATTTGGACACTGCGATGCTATATGGCCCGACCCCAAACACTTAAAGTACTTAATATTTCTATCCCTAGTAGGTTGAGAATCAGAAATATTTTTACCTTTAGTTGTAAGTTCCTCCTTTCCCTTCGGGACGTGTTCATCATTGTGATCCTTCCTCGGTTGTGATGTAGGATAAGTTCCCGGTGATTGTTTAGATGTCCCCTTTCGCATTAATTGCCTTTCCACCTTCAATGCCATGTGCACCATGTCTTCCGGTTCCACATAATGTTGTAACTCAACGATGTTTGCAATATCTCTGTTCAGCCCACTAAAAAATCTAGCCATTGTAGCTTCCCGATCCTCCACCACGTTGGCCCTAATCATGGATACCTCCATGTCTCTATGATATTCCTCTACACTCCTAGAACCTTGCGCGAGCCCCTGCAACCTTTGATAAATATCCCTATGATAGTGGCTTGGGACAAACCTTTTCCTCATGATGGTTTTCATCTCACGCCATGTATCCACTGGCCCTTCACCATTCCTCCTCGGATCCTTCACCAACTGATCCCACCAATTAATGGCGTAATCGGTGAACTCAACAACCGCTAACTTCACCTTCTTTCCCTCAGAATAATTGTGGCAATCAAACATCAACTCTACCTTCTTCTCCCAATCTAGGTAAGCCTCCAGATCACTCCTCCCATGAAAAGGTGGAATAGACATTTTTATTTTACCTAGATTATCATCTATCTCATCTCGATCACCACGATCTCTTCTATTATTCGCCCTTTCATCCCTATCTCCTCTACCCCTTCTCCTCCTTACACTAGCCACAGATGATTGGACACTACTTCCTTCACTCGTAAA
The DNA here is from genome assembly GCA_963555705.1 of Ligustrum vulgare. Classification (NCBI taxonomy): domain Eukaryota; kingdom Viridiplantae; phylum Streptophyta; class Magnoliopsida; order Lamiales; family Oleaceae; genus Ligustrum; species Ligustrum vulgare. Next base: position 49,774,679 of record OY743176.1, on the reverse strand, counting down.
CTCTTCATCATCAAACCCATATCCAACCCTTTGATTATGTCTCCCCCTATGATCTCTCCGGTCTTCCCTCCTAGCTCTAGGACCCACATGAGTTTGTTCCCTACGCAACTTATTTATTTTTTCCTCCTGCCTATCCATCCTAGTCATCAACTTCTCAAATTGCTCATGTAAAGTCTCCATCACACCTACAACATTGTTATTCACCCTATTCATACCTTCAGGTCGTTTGTTGTGGCTCGTTGATGAAGCTGTTGGCTCCCTTCTATAAATTCCCTGGTTGTTCCCAACTGATGAAGATGATGAGTCCCGTCTGCTAGACATTATTAGTCTTCACAGAAATAAGTGGTATATACCTCACAAAAAAAAATATATATATCGCTCGTGTATCACTCAAAATCCCCCTTCCAAGCACTTCAAAAACAATCCCAGAACTCAATCAAGGGTAGGACACGATAGACACGAGTAAGAACAAGAAAACTCGAAAATTGAGACAAATCCGAAATATTCGAGGATAAATATGAAATTTTCGGACTTTTTTTTTGAATCCGAAATTCAACTACAAGTGCAACGTAACAAACGAAATTGAATTCGGATAAGAATTGACTAAAAGAAACAAGATTGAATTTTTTGTGGAATTTTATATGAATCAAACAAAGGAAAAATTTACTGGCACGAAGAACAAGAAAATCAAGAAAACAAGATAATATCTAGAATACCAAAACTGAATCTAGATCCAAGCTCTGATACCAGATGATGAGGTTCGAAGCGCGGAATTAACGCCGGAAAGTTCCAAACTTAGGTTGTGGTTGGACAGATGAAACAAGACCCGATATTCACGACGCGATGGCTCGACGATGCGGAATAAAGAACCACGACTTTCGAAACGCCACAAGAATTTGCCCAATCTCCTTGATAAGTCTCTGATTTGAACGCCACAAATATTCTAGCAAATATTTGATAAGTTCGATATTTGAACGCCACAAGAAATATTCTTGATAAGTTCGAAAAAAACATAGGAATCCACCTATAACTTTTATTGAATCCTCAATAAAAACTGTTTATATCAAAATCGAAGTCTCCTACTTCGGATCACATCATTATAATTTATATAATATTGTATAAAATATGTATTTTCTTTTAAATGGAGATTATTGACAAAGTGTAAATAAGATTTTCACATCGATTAAAGTTAACTTAATTAAATTTATAAAGAAATTGAACTATTATATTTTTTATTGATTACATGTTGAGACGAAACTCAAGTCTCGAAATAACTTAAATTTTATTGTACATTAATATTTTGGTTTCACTATGGCAAGCTGGAGTGTTTATTCTTGGCCTATGGTTGATTATAACAAATATGATATTTTTGTTTCTAACAAGTCTTGTCTCTTGAGTATTTCATGTACAAATCTTCTTAAAGCATTCAAGGGCTCAAATCGTTATCCATTGAAGAAGATGTGATCTAATGGGACTCGAAGGAAACAAGGACGTTGAAGATTATATTTTAGAATTAAAAAGATAAAAAGCAATATCCAGTTAAAGATACAAGCCAGAAGGCTAACGGACAATAAAACGAGAAGAAATATATCTAATTGAACCTATAGTTACAAAGACCCATATCATCACTAGCAACTAAACTAAAAAGCTAGTTGGCGGTGAGGCCCATAATTCCGAAGTGCCACTCTTCACTGCAAGACCTGCCAAGATGTTTGCTACTCTATTACCTTCTCTATATATATGTAAGACGTGAAAATTCATCTTGTCAATTAGTTGAAGACACCTATTCCATTTTTCCTTGAGAAACCATGGTATTATTTTGCCTCTAAGCAGTGCCATCCTTTATCCCAATTGACTTCTATTGCATGAATGACTGCCATAAGCTCAACCTTGAAAGCGTATTTACATCTGAGAGCAAGCGTGAAACAACCCTTGACAAAGGCCCTGCATGTCCGGAACAAACCCTCACAACCAGCATTTCTTGGATATCCTAAGGCTGCCCCATCTGTGTTAGCCTCAATCCAACTCGCTAGAGGAGGCCACCAACGAACTTGTATAATGTTAGGTGCTTTAGGTGGGCGACAATTCAATTTAAACTTACGAAGAATAAGCAAATCAGCTTGAGAGTTATGCATGGTGCTAGAATGTAATTCATTGGCTTCCCTAATCCTCCTTACAACCCATAATAGAGAAGCCCGAAGAGAAACATCCTCCTCGAAAATTACATTGTTTTGTGTCATCCAGATAGTCTGAAATCCAGCAACAATTGATGCCCACCAAATGGCGTTGATTTGAATGATTATATTTTAGAAGTTCTTAAACGAATATTCAATTAATATGTAAAGGTATTGACTCGTTATTTTTTAGCAAGTATATAAAGCTCTAATTATTTTTATCATTCATCACTTGCATAAAAATATTCTTGAGTCTATAAATGAAATGAAATGGGTTTTGGAAAAGACACATTTTGATGTAAAACTATTTTTCCAAAACATTCATATTTCGGTCCCAAAATATACCGGTTGATCAAAATACAGTTCGATCGAGACTCATTTTTGTTCAATCGAGACTCAAACGGTTTCAATCCTATAATAGTTATATTGAACTTTCGGTCTACCGAACTGCTTGACTAAAACTGTCTGATTTTCAAGTTATTGATCTATAAATTTACATCTCTTTTGCATTCAATTTTAACAACTTACAAGAGAGAAATTAAGAGAGTGTATTTATATAAAATCATTGAATATACTTGGTCAAAAATTCTGTTTCATTTATTACAAAGAATCTCTTGATTGTTCAAACTATTTTTATCTATTTCATCAAAGATTTTACTTTGCCAACGATTATATTGAAGTGTAAATATCTTTTTCATACTTAATTTATATTATTTTTTAAGAGAGATTATTGATTGAAAGCTTTGATACAAAGATATATACAAACTATTTCATTATCTATCATTTATCAAAGTTTACAACATAAACACTTAAGCTTTGCTATTTTCTATCTATTGAAATGTTATACTAACTCTCTAAATACTTTACTTGATTATATCATTTGTTAAGAGAGTTCTTTCAATTGTAAATTTACCATTTGTATTTTGGTGGTTTCGAGAGCTTTGTAAAAACTCGATTATTGCTAAAGATATGCGCTCCTTGTTGTAAGTCACCTAAGGATAAGTACTTTTTTTTTTAGGATAAAGTTTTATTGAATTCAATACCAAAATAACAAGGAGGGAGACCTCAAACCTTGCCTCAAAACACACAAGTTTACAAACATGGCAACAATTGTAATCCAACACTATCCTTTGTGGAAAATACAACCATTAAACAATAAACATAAAGGGGCTATAACCTCACTAAGACACATGACAACCTTCAAAAGTTACTATCATACGACAATCCACAAAACACCAGATTTATCAAATCTTCAAATAGGCTGCAATAGGTTTCTCTCTAAGTAGTCTAGCTTATCTTCAACTGTAGCGCCCCGAGTTCCGTATACCCGATTCACTACGTCATTTTCTGTCTAAATTTTTTCGAATAATATTTTTGCGGAAGAAATAATTGAAATTCATTTTTGGCAACATTAAATAAACTGTAATGGCCGCTAAAATTGAAAACATTTATGAAACCATTTGAAATAGTAAATCGAACCATTAATATTGTAAAGAAATTGCCAATATCATAATTTCTCAAATAAATGAACTTCTCTAAATTATTCGATTGTTTGGAAAATACGGAAATCATTAACGTCAAACTTTCAACCGTTCAACGATTATTGCCACCATCATTCATCGCTCGCCACCGTCTCCGAAATCTGCAAAACTGTTAAAAGTAGGGTGAGTATTTCATGGGGGAAATACTCAGTAGACTCATCGCATATTAATTTAATTTATAAGATGATTAAACACATAAATCCCGACTCTTTATAAAACGGGCATTGATAGAGCTTCTTTATAAAACTGCTCTTGATAAAACTCATATTGTGCATTACAGCACGGGACATATTTTGCAAATCATAGGCTCTTTGAAAACAGCTCTTTGAAAACCATATACTTATAAAAACATTTTAATTATGCCAAGCATAATTTCTTTTGAAAGCATAACATAAGATAGGATTGAAATCCTCATAAACATAAATAGACACAAGAACTTTACCGAACTTAGGTGGCAAGAATTCTTATGCAGTAAAATCATAATAACAGTAAGTTTTCATCATAACATAGGATAATATCGAAATCCTCGTAAACATAAGAATTTTACCGAACTTAGGTGGCAAGAATTCTTATGTAGTAAGTATAATAACAGTAAGATCATAATAACAGTAAGTATACCAAAACATAATTCATGAAATTCATAGGGATCATTTCCATCATAACATAAGATAGGATCGAAATCCTCATAAACATACACGACAGGAATTTTACCGAACTTAGGTGGTAAATCCTCATAAACATATGGAAAGGCAGGAATTTTACCGAACTTATGGTAAATCCTCATAAACTTATGGAGACACAGAATTCTACCGAACTTAGGTGGTAAGAATTCTTATGTGCATAGCAATGATCCAAAACATATAAAACATTATCGTAAAAACATAGGGTATACTTACTTTTCATAAAAACATAAGGTATATTTACCTTTCATAAAACATACTTAATTTTCTTGAAAATTGACTTTCACAAGTCACATGACATTTATATGAAATCATAATTTAAATCAATTAATAAGTGCGAGTCTACCTCAAATCCGACGAGTGCAAAGTTGAGCGGGAATGACTTCAATTTCTTTAAATTCTCCGTACGCTTCGTCTTAACCAATAAGTCACTTTAGTATATCGAATATATAGTTCAAAATGATAAATTATAATTTGAGGACTAAAATTGATGTTTTGAAAGTTGAGGGACTAAAATGAATACTTTTGAAAGTTCAGGGACTAAAATAGATATTTTGAAAGTTAAGGGACTAAAATGAATACTTTTAAAACTTGGGCTTAAAAGTAAATCAGCAGGTACTGAAATAAAAGAGTTTAAAGTTAAAGGGCTGAAGTAAATCATTTTAAAGTTTTGAGGCTGAAATGGATGAGTTTAAAACAGTAGGGACTGAATTAAAACAATTTAAAACATCAGGGACTGATTAAAACTCATTTAAAACTTAAGGGCTGAAATTGATAAGTTTTTAAAACTGAAGGACTGATTTGAAACAATTAAAAAAACGTTAGGGACTGATTTGCAAATTCTGGAAATAAATAATATATCATTCAGATCTTTTCTCTCTCTCATAACTCACTCACTCTCTCACGATCTCTCTCTCGCGCGATTTCAGCAGCGACAGGCGAGAGGACTCCTTCGCGAAAATCTGTCGATTTCGCCGGCGAAATGCCAGCGCATAGAGGCGGTGAGCTGCGGTCAAAGTGGGTTTCTGATTTGAGGAAGTTTAGGTGCGAGTTTGGGGTTGATTGGTGCGAAGAACCGAAACAAAATCGCGATTTAAGATGGTTAATTTCCGGCGAAAAATCCGGCATTTGAGGTAGGTGATTATCTGGTTACTCTGTTTCTTGGGTTTGGGTTGATTTTGGGTTTTGATTTGGTTCTAAACCGAGGGTAGATGTTGGGCAGTAGGCTGTTGGGGTTGATTTTGGTTGATGTGGTGGTGGCTGAAGTCGTTACAACTGATGGAGCTAGGTTTGCACTTGCTTCCGCATGTTGCAGAGGATTGAATTGGAAATGTGATTGCAGGATATCAAAATTAATGATAATTGCTGAGATGGTTGGCTTGTGGTTGCTGCTGGTTGTGTGTTGGAAATATTGGTTGCAGGCTATCATTCCAGTTGTGTGATGAAGGTTCTGCAGGTGATGATATAGTGATGGAGGTGTGGTGATTATGGTTGAACATGGAGAAAGAAAACATTTGCTGGAAAGAATGGCTGAGACGAGAATGGAGCTGTAAAGGTGAAGTGAGGGAATCTTGGCAGCTGGTTTGTGGTCTCGAGTGGTTGAATGGTAATGATGGTGCTTCAATAGGTTAGATGCTGGGATTATTGTATTGATTTAGGAATTATAATAAAGTATAGTGGAATACATCAGAATTGGAGGAATCTTTGATTAAGAATTGTATTTAAAACTGATATATTTTGGACTGAAAATAAATCTGAGAATAAATAAATTTTGATATAAAATTGAATTACTTATTTTGGACTTGAAATAATTTAAATAAGGAAAATTGAGATATTTTAATGATTTTGAAAATAATATTTTGAATAAATAATTAAAATAACATAATTTTAGAAATTCGGATTTTAATTTAAAATCGAACAAATTCGATATTTCTTGACTTGGCTAGACGAATCCGTCGCGGCATTAATTTCAAAACAATAGCGACTCAATTTTCTAAATATTAAAATAATTATTTATTGCATAAAAATTCTGGGTTGTTATATCAACAACCATCTTCTTTAAAGTATTTCTCAATTTCAATAGCCATCTTCTAATCTTCAAGTAATCTGAAATCTTATCATCTTTTAGCCCAGACATCCTTAGGCATTTCACTTCTAACAATGGCAGTAGGTTGAGGTATTTGCAACTCAGTTTTGATCCCTCTGAATCTAAATTCTCCTCTACAGAAATGCTAAAATTTTATTCATTCAAGCATGCCCAAACCTCCTTTTTGATGTGATCATTTTCCATTCTGGAGTCTTTCAATATTATTATTCCACTTTCACATAATTTTTAAAAAATGATCTCTTATTCTTGGTTCTCCTCTTACTCCTCCTTAATTTCATTGGACTCTTGTAGTCCTCCTTCATAATTCTCTCAATGGAACTTGATTCAGATGCTTCAAAGTCAAATAGAACATTTGATGATGAGGTTGTGTTGTTCTTTGCTTTTTCTTTCGATTCTAGGTTTTTTGGGGCTTTTCTGATTTTAAGTTTTTTTCTTGTATTTCAGAATTGATATTGCACTGATTTTTTTTCGTTCTGGTGAATTTTCAGAAAAAATTGTGTTCTAGAAATTGTAGTGCAGTGACTGATTCCGTGTCCAGTGTCCATTCTTGGAGTTTCTTCCTTGCTCTGATTGCTTGGTGAGATCGTTTCAACTCTCATTGTATTAAGAATCAGATTCTTAATTTTTTTGGGAATTTTGTTAGTTGATAAGCATGTTGCAATTTTGCTAACATACTGCCCGTGTTGTGGTTTTGATAAGTGTTGGTATTGGTAATTTGATTGAAAATTGTATTTTGAATTTTGAAAATTTTTCTTGAAAACTTTTTCTATTGATTTGTGAGTTTGAATTGTAAATTCACGAATAACATCAAGAAGTCATCCCTCGTTTTCTGAACCGATTATTGGTTCGAGGGTCGAATTGTCATAACTTGACAGAAATGGTGACTACTCAATATGGAAATAGAAAATGAAGGTCATTTTGGTCCAACAAAGAGTAGCTAAGGCTATTGAAGATCCTAATACATTTTCTACTAAACTAAAAGCTAAACCTGATCTTATTATAGATATGAATGAGATTGCTTATTGTTCTGTTATCTTGCACTTATCTGATAATATCGTGAGACAAGTAGATGAATATAAGACGTCTAGAGATTTGTGGGAAGCTCTTCATACTATGTTTCTAACTAAGACCTTACCTAACAAGATTTACCCTCATGAGAAATTGTTTAGCTTTAGAATGGATCCAGGAAAGAAATTAGAATCAAACTTGAGTGATTTTAGCATCATAGTGAAGAGTCTGGCTCATAATGATAAGAAATTTGATAATGATGACATAGCAGTTATTTTATTGAACTCGTTACCTAAATCTTATAAAGATATAAAAAATTCCATAAAATACTCTATGGATAAATTAACTCAAGTTATTGTGATTGATGCTGTGAAATCAAAAGAATTTGAAATCAAGAAGAACAAAAGGAAAACCATAGAGATATGGGTATGTCTGTGAGAGGTAGACCGGATAAAAGAGACAATAACTTTCACATTAAGAAAGGGAGAGGTAAGTCTAAAGGTAGGTCTAAGTCAAGAGAGAAATCCAACAAAAAGTGTTACCATTGTGGGAAAGAGAGACACTTTTGGAAAGATTGCTTTGAATTGAAAAGAAAGCAACAAAGAGACCAAAATAATGAAGAAGCAGGTAATGCTGCTGTTGGTCTAAACTTAGATAGTCTGCCTGTCATGATTGTGTCTGGTAATGACACAATTGAGGAATGAATACTTGATTCAGGATGCACTTTTTTATATGTGTCCTGTTAGGTCTTAGTTTTACAACTATAAAGAAATTGAACTTAAGAAAGTATATATATGGGGGATGATAATACCCAGACTGTTGTTGGCATTCGTGACATTTCTATCAGAATGCATGATGGTAATGTCAGGACAATGAACAATGTCAAATATGTTCCACATCTTAAGAGAGACCTCAGTTCATTGGGTGTTCTTGAAGATGAGGGACGTGTATTTAAGTCTGACAGGAATACTTTGAAGGGTTCAATGGTTGTTAGGAAGGAACCTAAGAGAAATGGGTTATATTACCTTGCAGGTGAAGTTTTATCTCCACAGAACTGCAATTCCTTCATAGCGACTGAGAGGAAGTCTAAGTTGTGGCATAATTGGATGGAACATATAGGAAATAAATGGTTGAAGCTCTTAAGTGAATAGAAATTACTTGGCAAAGAAGTAATTTAACCCCTAGACTTTTGTGACACGTGTTCTCGGTAAATCACATAAAGTGTCATTAAAAGTAGGATTCCGCTGTTCTAAGAGACCCCTGGACTATGTCCATGCTGACTTATGGGGGCCTAAAAAACATCTTACATTCTGTGGGAACAAATATTTTCTATCCCTGCTTGATGACTACTCTATGAAAGTATGGGTTTTCCCATTGAATGATAAATATGAGACATTTCTCAAATTTACAGCCTGGCTAAAAGTTGTGGAAAATAGAATGTACAGAAAGTTAAAAAATTTAAGTATGGATAATTCACTTGAGTTTTGTAACTTTGAATTTGACAACTTTTGTAAATAAAGAGGGATAGAGAGACACAAAATTGTTAAATATACACCACAGTAGAATGGGGGTGGCTGAGAGAATGAATAGAACCATGATGAATAAGGTTAGATGTATGTTGATTAGTTCAGGCCTTGCTTAAGGTTTCTGGGCTGAAGTTGTCAGTACTGCAACTTATCATATTAATAGATCCCCATCGAGTTCTGTCAATTTTAAGACTCCACAAGAGCTGTGGACTAGTAAACCCTCTGATTTGACCCACACTAAGGTATTTGGATGTGCTGCATATGCACATCAAAATGAGGGTAAGTTGGATCCAAGGGCTACCAAGTGTGTGATGTTGGGGTATCCTGATAGGGTGAAAGGATATAAGTTGTAGATTATTGGAGTTTAGGGTATAAAAGTTATTATTAGCCAGGATGTTGTGTTCAATGAATCTGAGATGCCTTGTTTGAAGAAAAAAATGTTAAGGCTAATGAACCTGAGGCTATTAATAGGACTAAGAATGTTGTAGAGTTGACCAGGTTGACTGATACCTATAATGAAGCTCATGAGCCTATAGTCCCTCCAGATGGAGATGATGAAGTTGGACCTGTTGAACATGCAGGTGATAGGGATGTTGAACCCCATGTTAAAGTTGAAGCTAAATTACCCAACCCCACAAATATTGATACCACCTTACAAGACTACCAATTGGTTAAGGATAGGGAAAGGAGACAAGTGAGACATATTCGTAAAATTGGGTTGATTTGCTATTGTATTTTTCAGAATTATGGTTTTATGGTTTTTAATGTTGGAGGTAATATATGTGCTTTATGGGAAAATTGATTTTTGTTAGTTTCTCAACGGATATGTAATTGTTATTTAATTGGAAATTATATTTTTCTAGCACAAAACATCCTCAATCTAATACAACATAATTTGATTAAGGATCTTTATTATTGAATCAAAGGTTATGTAGGTGATTGGGTATACTAATGTGATGGTGGTTCGATTCACTTTTTTTTTTTGGGTCTCTAAGTAAAATCTATTGTTTTTGGGTAGATCCATCTCTTAGAAAAATGTTTGAATTTTCAAGATTTTGATATTTGCTATACAATAGGGATTATTTACCCTTTCTTCATCCGAAGAAGCAGCTAAAAAGAGTGTTAATTACTAATGGGATGATAAGATTAGCCATGCCATTGATTTTCTTTTCGTGTTTGTGTATGGGTATGAAATTCAGAATTTGACTGATTTTGCCTTAGCTTCAGGTGAAACCATTGAGAATGTAGAACCTACTTCCTATGAGGAAGCGATGAATGGGCCTAAATTTGAAAACTGGGTAGAGGTAATGATAGAAGAAATGAAATATCTAAGTGAAAATAAAACTTGGAGTTTGGTCAAGGTACCTAAAAAGAAAAAGATAATCCAATGTAAGTGGATTTACAAGTTAAAGGAGGAATTAAGTCCCAGTGATCCTTTGAGGTATAAGGCTAGGTTAGTAGTTAAGGGATTCACACAAAGGGAAGACATTTACTATAATGAGATATTTTCTCCTGTGATAAAATACAAGACCAGAAGATTAATGTTTGCTTTAGTTGTTCAATTCAATTGAGAATTAGAACAAATGGATGTAAAGACAACTTTCCTGCATGGAGAGCTTGAGGAGGAGATCTATATGAGTCAGTCTCAAGGCTTTGAGGTGAAGGGAAAATCAGACTATGTTTGTAAACTTAAGAAATCCATATATGGTTTGAAACAATGTCCTAGGCAATGGTATAAACTTTTTGATACTTACGCCATTAAAATAGGTTTTAAAAGAAGTGGGTATGATTCTTTCCTTTACTATAATAACAATAAATATGCAAGTGAAGTGTACCAACTTCTATATGTATATGATATGTTATTGGCTAGCCCTAGTAAATGTGAGATCATGAAAATGAAAAATCTTTTAAAATCCGAGTTTGACATGAAGGACTTAGGAAATGCAAAGAAAATCCTAGGTATGGTCCTTAAGAGGGATAGAACTCAGAATAGGTTGTCTATAACACAGGAATGTTACTTGAAAAAGGTAATAACTAAGTTTGGCATGAAAGATGCCAAGTTTGTCTCTGTTCCTGTTGCTGCACACATGAGCTTTTCATCTCTTCAGTCTCCTAAGATTGAAACTGAACTTAAAGAGATGGAAAACATTCCTTATGCTAATGGAGTAGGATCTATTATGTTTTCCATGATTACTACACAGCCTGACTTTGGCCTATGCCATTAGTTTTCTAAGCAGATTTATGTCTAACCTTGGGAAGCTTCATAGGGATGGGTTAAAGTGGTTGTTAAGGTACATAGCTGGGACTACTAATGTTGGGTTAGCTTATGAAAAAGGGCTTGATAAATTGACTCTGAAAAGGTATGTGGATTCTGATTTCGCTGGTGAAAAAGACCAGAGAAAGTCCACTACTCCTTATTTCTTTACACTAGGAGACAATTGTATAACCTGAAAATCCCAATTGTAGCCTATAGTTACTCTATCTAGTACAGAAGCTGAGTGTGTAGTTATCACTGAAACAGTTAAGGAATGTATTTGGTTAACTAAATTTTGTAGTGGACTTAATTTCCTGCATGATACTCTTGTGATTTATACTGATAGTCAGAGTGCCATTTTATTAAGTAAAAATCATGTCTATCACAAAAGGTCTAAACACATAGAGGTGAAGTATCATTTTGTTAGAAAAAAAATTGGTTTTGGTGATCAAAAACTTGAAAAAATATATACTGACTGTAACCCATCTGATATGGGAACAAAAATTATATCTGCTTGTAAACTTAAGACTTGTTTATCAATTCTAAATATTGATTATGGCTCATTTTTCTGTGTAGGTACCGGGCAATGATGGTAATCATTAAGCCCATCCACTTTTCTTACAACAACCATGAGAGTAAGAGATGGGAGATTTGGAGATTAAGGTGAAGATTATTGAAAGTGATCCCCAAATTAAAGGTTTCAACTTGGAGAGCCTCTTAGGCAACCAGTTAAAAGTTGGAGGATTAAAAAGTGAAATAATCGGTTCTGGTTCTAACTTGCTGCTATCACATACATAGAGGACCACAGTACAATTTTTATATTAAAGCCTCTGATTTGGACCCTTTGGATTAAGATCCAATGGCTGGGACATTTTGGGGCTGATATAAGGCATCCGGTTGGCTTGGCTTTCATATGCAGATTCTTCCTCTCACCGTTAGCGCAATACTAGGTCTTTTTCTTATCTTGGTTTTGTACTATTTCTTGCACCATCTTGTGAAATACTTGTAGTGAGATCTGGGTCAATTTGTATACTAGATTGTCTGCATTCTTGTATAGATATGTGCAGTGATTTCGTAGTGGAGAATAGGGTCCGAGAGTTGTGATTTCTTCAAAAGGAATTGGTACGCGTTTTGTGGTTGATCTTTTGTATAAAAACTCTCATTGGAAGGTTGTTGCTAATGGATTGAGCTTGATCTTGAGCCCCCCATATCTTGGTGAATTTTCACCGAACTGGGTCACCAAGAGGTTGTGTTGTTCTTTGCTTTTTCTTTCTATTCTTGATTATGTTTATATGTTATCTGCATTAATCACTCAATTAGAACGTGAAAAAAACCGAACACTAGGGGGTATTCTCCTCCACTTTATCAGATAGGAGTCCAACCTCTTTTGATTACATTTGCTCTGAACATTCACCAAAGGCTATCTCTTTCATCACATCATTATTTTTTTTCCCCTCATCATCTTTTCCAATCCTTGTAGCTTTCCATTTTTCGAGATTCTGAGGCTTATTGGTGGTTTTGTTAGTTTTAGTCTCCTTCACAGTAGAACCAATAGAATTCTTCCAGTAACATATCTCCTCATTGTGTCCAATATGTTTACAAAATGAACAATAATGGGGAATTTCTTCGTAGTATAAGTTCTGCCACATAGCAAAATCCTCATTTCTTATTCTTATTCTCTCCATTCGAGGGGCATTGATATCTAATTCAACACATATTCTGTCCAGATTAGTACGTGATTTTCTTAGCGATTTGTTCATCGAGTTTCAGTGGCTTACCAATCATAAAGCAATTGAATAGAGGATAGCTTTATCATAGAATACTAAAGGAAGTTTGGGAAGAGCAATCTAAACTGGAATGATTGAAGATTCTTTACGAGGATCAAAATCGTATGTATACTTGAGAATTATCATATATGCAACAAACTGGTTTAAAAAAGATTCGATAGTAGTCTTCCTCATGTGAGAAGTTCAGGATCACATGTTTAGCATTTAGCATACCCACAGTTACCTCTCCAGAATTTCGAAGATATTCAAGGCTTGCTGAATCATAATGATTGACGGTTTTTTAAATGAAATTCTTCCCACCAATCCGTATTTGAACCATGCTGATAGCTTTCGAATCTCGTCCTTGGTGACTTGGATGAACTGTTCATTTTTTATAAATCGCAGCTTCACGAACCTTCACCACCTCTGATTTTAGCTCAATAGCAATCTCTTCAAAAGGTTTTTCATGCGATTTGATGGAGTTCCTTTTGAATCCAACCATCTCTGCATAGGATTTACGGTTAGTCGGGGGAAGGATCTCCCCCTACACCATTAGAGAGTTAGTGGCCTGTGAATGAGTGGATATCACCCAGAAAAATTCGAAAAAATCACAATGGAAAAATCTCGGAAATAATGGATATCTACTTCAGATCTTAATTTGCACCTTCACTGTGGAAGAATCGTTGTGCGTCGGCGTTGTCTTCCAGATTGATGGTTGATAAGCTTCAAATTTCAGCTCTGATTAATGAATTTTTCATTTGATAAGTGCTCCTTTTTATAAATTACTTAAGGATAAGTGCTCCTTATTATAAGGTACTGCAGGAATTTGTACTCGTTTTAAGTTACCATATTAGTGAATTTGGCCTTACTCATGACTCGGAACTTGGTAACGGGGACATAAAACACATTGTGTATCGAACCCATTAAATTTGTTTGTCATTTTTACATTAGTGCACTTTACCTTAAATTGTTATTTACATTGTGCAATGTCTATTTAAGTGATAATGTTTGATCCAAGTTATCAAATTTGCATATTTATTTCTCTCGATTTGCTTTGCACTTACATCTTATATATTATTTTTATTTTGAGATTAATTGTTGAAAAAGTTTCAAAAACTCATTCACTCCCTCTATGTCGGTCATCCTTGGATTATCATTTACTCCTTCCCATTCTTATGAGAAAAATTATAAAGTAACGCGGGTGTGACCGCTTGGCTGACGGCCCCCTCAGTGTGAGGTGGTGATCAACTATGCGGTGACTTTATCATACCCCATCTTATAATAGGACCAACATCGTCCACACGAAGTGTTACCTGAACAGCTGTGTGCCAATTATGTGGTCTCTATATCATAGCGAAAGTACTTAGTAATAGTACATGCATTTTTGTCCTGTCCCAATTCAAGCTCTCAGCCTCAAGAGCTTTGGAAGCAGCAACCAGTTTACACTACTCTTTGGAATTTTGAATTTAAACACCAGAAATGGTCTTCAAATATACAACAAAAATATAAATATAAATATAAATATAAAAACATGTAGGCAAAATCCCAAATGCATTTTAGCGCAATGAATACACTATCGAACATAATTAGCTAAACTTCTATTTGGTTTGGTTGAAAATTAGATCTTTAGTAGATTTTTTTATAAGGTGATGAAATTAATGTATGGTTTAAAAGTTTAAAACTTGTAGTTCCCATAAAATATATTGTTCAAAATGAGTTTGAAAAATAATTATTTTTAAAAAAATTAGATACAGAAGTAAAATGTCACATGTTACCTTGTTTGTCCACGTGTATTTAATATTGTTTAATATGCTTTTTTATTTTTAATTTAATTGTTGTATAATTTAACATATCAGTTTTTTCTTTAGTCGAGATAAACTCAATAGTAAATGGTGAATCCATGCATCCTGAGAACATCTCAAAAAGACTATATATGATCTATATAAAGAAAAGAACTACCAAGTTCTAAACTATTTCCACTTAAAAAATATACATATCAGAGGAGAACTCACATATTTCAGTATCAAATTAGGCTTTCAAGAATGGAGACGAATCGGAAAAATCAAACCCTAGATCTTATTATCTCTAACATTTGTTCTGTTTATATTTTAAATATTTTCTCATCTCATGATTCTTCTCATCAATATTTATTAATAGTACATTTTCTCCATGATGATGGTTTCATCCAAACGATCCACCGAGAAGACATAAAAAGACTTGTTAGACCTCATATTTTTTCAATAAGAAGAAAAAAACCAATTGAAAACGTTGACATAAACCACCATCAAATACTACTGGCTCGATATACACAACAAGAAAGAAAAAAAATGTTGGTGTCAATATAATCTTTCAGTGTTACTTTATATGACAGGGTGTACAAATCTGGCTTACTTAGATGTATTATGATAATTGTTGAATTGATTATGTTGATAAGTAGTCCAATTTTAGTGACGATGTGACGACGTCAGCTGAAAAGTCAAATACAGGTCTGAACTGTAATGATATCCGAACTGATAATGTCAGGTCGTATATTATTATAACATATGCTTTGGAGGTTGCAGATGAATTAAGTGACACGATTCCGATGTGGTCCAGTGAGGTCAGTTGTCAAAGATATTTCCGATGTGGTCCACTGAGGTCGGTTGTCAAAGATATTTTCCGATGTGGTCCAGTGAGGTCGGTTGTCAAAGATATTTCCGATGTGGTCCACTGAGGTCGGTAACTGTTCAGTAGAAGCAAGACCAACTACCTTCTTACACGTTAGTTAAGACAGTTATTCAGACATAATGGTAGTTAGATTAAGTTTAACTCAACTACCTTACGTTAAGTAAGAACTCAAATAGTTCAGTTATGTACTTATGTCAGATAGTCAGGTATTGTAATAAGCCAGCTCACCCCATTCTCCCTATAAATATAGGAGAGGGTAGCTCACAAGGGGGAGGACAACATTGGCTATTCAAAGCCAATACTATATTTATACAAGAAATCATACGTGGAGTCCAGGTCATTCACACGATCTGGGATCCACCTCTTACAAACCATCTTTTATTACCTACGTGGAGTCCAGGTCATCCATTACGACCTGAGGTCCACCTCTTTCACATATAATTTTCGATTACATAACTAACATCCACTTATTTCTTGCTGACTTGGAATATTTCATATTTCAACCGTCAACAATTGGCGCTAGAAGGAGGGCCTCTTTGTGATAGAATAGCAGTCTATTACACCAGCTCATTCAAATACTTCACATCCTCTCCCTTTAGGTAACATGGATGAATGAGGTTCAGGAAGCAACCATGGAAAGAAACCGGATGCGCAGGGGGGTACAAGGATGGAGGCCGACCCGGAAGTCAGGCCTTGCTCAGACTCCCAAATGGTTGAGGTAATGCGTCAATTGCGGAATTTGACACAAGTAGTAGAAAAGATGCAACATCAACCACCGGGGAACATTCAGGCTCCTTATACTATTCCGTTACCACCTCATAACCCCCCCCCCCCGGTAACCAACGAGTCCGTCGAAAGCTCAACTATATGCCAGACAGGTCTGAAAGTTCTACTGGAGAGAGCAATTCCCGCACTCCACGTAGGGAATCACCTAAAAGGACAAACAGCGTGTTCAGCATATTAGGCCCGGATTGCACGGCCCCCGCAAGGGAGGGCCCAACACTGGGAATAAGCAGAAACCTGCAACGTCGAACTACTCGGAAAGATCCGCACGTAGCCCATATAATGAGCCCACACGCACTCGAGGTAGGAACTTAAAAGCTCCAACCAAGAACACATCCACTTTGAATCTCAGTGATCCATCCTATGATGAAAGAGGAAACCGGGAAGAACTCAACGCGCTGAGGAAGCAACTTAGTGATCTGGAGGACCAACAGAAAAAGGACGGCCAGGATGAAAAGTATACGACCTCCAGGATCACCCCATTTTCAAAAGAGATCCTGAAAGAGACGTTACCTAGCAAGATCAAGGTTCCGCAGATACCCAACTATGATGGGACTACTGACCCAGTGGCCCATATAGATCGATATGTTTCCTGGATGGAATTACAAGGTGTGAGCGATGCCATCATGTGTAGAACTCTTCCCCTCACTCTAGGGGACAGGGCTCAGAGGTGGTTACGTACTCTACCAGACCACTCCATATCAAATTGGAAAGATCTATCTTCTCAGTTCCTCTATAAATTCATGGCTGTAAAGACAAGAACTACCCCCAAGGAACAGCTGCTAACCATCAAGCAAGGAAGAACTGAGTCGTTGAAGAGTTATCTAGACCGGTTCAACAAACAAATCATGGATACGGACAAAGTGTCAGACGACGCGCTCCTTATGCCAGTAACATCGGGCCTATGGCCGGAATCCCGGTTCTGGTGGACAGTACACGAAGAGGGGCCAAGGACCTTTCGAGAGTTTCTTACAAGAGCAGACAGAGCCATTGGAGCTGAAGAGGCGAAAGCCAGCAGGAGGGAAGACAAGGGAGAAGCAAAAGATCAAGAAAGATCTAAAGGGAAGGAGAAGGAAGCGCAGAAGGGAGACAGGTACAGCCAGGAAAAGAAACGGGACTTTCGGGGTCTCGGGAGTTTTCGCCCCCATTTATCAGCTCCTACACCAGTAGACCTCCAGAAAGCCAGACCTGAGACCATATTCATGAGCATTAAGGATCGGAACTTTCTACCGCAGCCCCGGCCGTTGAGAACCAGCTCATCCGAACTTAATCAGTCCAGGTACTGCAGGTACCACCGATCGGCGGGTCATGACACGGATTACTGTAAAGACTTGAGGATAGAGCTCGAAAAATTGATTAAGGCAGGTCATCTGAAGGAGTATACAGGAAAGTCTCAAAAGGATCAAGAGAAGCAGGGTCAACTGGAAATCGGGGACATACCTACGGCTGAAATCTGCATGCTGGTAGGCGGAAGCCAAACCCAAGAAGGATCCAAAAGGCAGAGGCGTCAGTACATCAGGGATGCTCGGAATAGCTATCAGATTCTATTCGCAAGGGCGCCGATACTTGTCAAAGAGATGCTGAAGGAGTCCTCCAACCACACGCGGATGCCTTGATCATAACCATGCCGGTATCGGGGGTGAAAATCCATCGCACCTTGGTGGATAACGGGAGCCCTGTGAACATCTTATACTGGAAGACCTGCCTCCAAATGGGAGTGGAAGAACGACACCTAAGTCCTTACACAACGAAACTACAAGGTTTCACTGGAGACTACATCACACCGCTAGGTCAGATTGCACTGATGATAGAACTGGGGACCCCTCCATGCACTAGACGAGTAATAGCAGACTTTGTCGTAGCTAACATACCGTCCAACTATAATGCAATCCTAGGAATGCCTATTTTACACGAACTGAAGGCTGCCACCTCAATATACCACTATGTGATGAAGTTTCCCACTTCCAGTGGGGTAGGAGTAGTAAAGGGAGATCAGAGGATGGCCCGAGAATGCAATCTTAGTTTCTGCCCACGCCAGGCACAGCAAGTGGAGGTGGTCCAGATGAAAGACCCGGTTGAAGAGATCCAAACATTGGATCCCCGCCTGGACCAAAATGAAACCAAGACTGGGCCAGTGGAGGGCTTGACATTGATAACTGTGGACCCAGACAAGCCTGATTTGCAGTTGAAAATTGGGAAAGACCTTCAGGAGCCGGTGAGATCTGAACTTGTAAACTTTTTGAGAAAAAATAAAGATGTTTTTGCTTAGACTCATGCCGACATGGAGGGGATACCAAAGCATCTGGCCTGTCACAAGCTCAACATTGAACATGGAGCGAAACCGAAAAGACAGAAACGCCGTCCGCTAAACGGGGAAAGGTACGAAGCTCTCGCAAATGAGATCCTGAAGTTACTGGGGAATGGATTTATACGGGAGGCCAGGTATCCAGAATGGGTGTCCAATCCAGTCCTCGTACGGAAGAACAATAAATCCTGGAGACTCTGTATAGATTTCACAGACCTGAACAGAGCTTGCCCAAAAGATTGTTTTCCACTTCCACGCATAGATCAAATGGTGGACGCCACAGCCGGGCATGAGCTGTTAAGCTTCATGGATGCCTATTCAGGCTACAACCAGATTCCCATGTACGGCCCAGATGAAGAGCACACATCATTCATTACAGATAGGGGCCTGTACTGTTACAAGATGATGCCATTCGGGTTGAAGAATGCAGGAGCCACCTACCAGAGACTGGTCAATAGAATGTTTGCAAAGCAAATCGATAAAACTATGGAAGTATACGTGGATGACATGCTAGTAAAGAGCATAAAATCATCAGACCACGTTCAACACCTGGCTGAGATGTTCACCGTTCTCAGACAGTACAAAATGAAGCTAAACCCACAAAAGTGTTCTTTTGGAGTAGGATCCGGGAAGTTCTTGGGATACATGGTACATCAAAGAGGGATCCAAGCGAACCCGGAAAAAATCAAAGCCTTGATTGACATGAAAGCCCCAACCAACATAAGAGAAATCCAGAGTTTGACGGGAAGAATAGCAGCTCTGAACCGATTCGTCTCAAAATCGATAGATAAGTGTGGACCATTCTTCGAGGCGCTAAAAATGGGAAAGAACTTCCAATGGACGGAGCAATGTCAGAAAGCCTTCGAAAACCTAAAAACGCAACTGGCCTCGCCTCCCCTACTCTCCAAGCCAATAGCGGGGGAGGCGTTTGAATTATATCTAGCAGTGTCAGAGAGGTCTGTTAGTTCAGTTCTGATTAGGACGGATCATGGTGTTCAGCACCCCGTCTACTATGTCAGCCAAGTCCTGAAAGATGCAGAATTGAGATATCCGCCTATGGAGAAACTAGTTCTAGTGTTAATTATGAGTTCGAGGAAATTGAGGCCTTACTTCCTGTAGCATTCACTGGAGGTGCTAACTAACTATCCATTGCGCCAAACCTTACAGAAACCGGACACTTCGGGAAGATTGATGAAGTGGGCCGTAGAACTGGGACAATTCGACATCACATACAAACCAAGGACTGCAATTAAGGGACAAGCACTGGCCGACTTCTTAGCTGAATTCCACAAAGAAATAGACCCACCCGGCCGAAACGAACTTTGGTCCCTATATGTCGATGGGTCGTCAAATGAAAATTGTGCAGGAGCCGGAATTGTCCTAGTCAGCCCCGAGAAATTATTATATTGCCAGTCCCTCCGCTTCGAGTTCCCAGCAACCAATAATGAGGCGGAATATGAAGACTTCATTGCAGGTCTCAAAATGGCAAGAGGATTGGGAATAACCAGGGTGATTGTACACAGTGACTCCCAGTTAGTTGTGAACCAAATCTGAGGGAGCTACAACATGAAAGAAGAGAAAATGGTATTTTATCACAAGGTGGCCAAGAAAGAATTGGAAAAGTTCATCCAGGTGGATATCGTACAGATACCAAGAACCCAAAACAGTCAGGCAGATGCTCTGGCTAGGCTAGCCACTAGCGAAGGAGCTGAGAGCTTAGACAGTGTATGATGTGATCCGAAGTAGGAGACCAAAGGAGAAGTCGGCCTATCGGCAATGCGACAGTGATCTACGCGAGAAACGGCACAAGTTTCATGTTGGAAGCGAGCCGAGGAGACAAAGGGATCGAGCCGAATCAAAAGGGTTAAGGTTTGGTGACCAAGAGCACATTCACGGCCGTAAAACCAGTGTTCACGGTCGTAACAGCTACATTCACGACCGTAACTTTGCTATCGCACGGCCGTAAACGGAGTTAGGCAGTTTTTATTCAGAAGGTGTCTTACGGCCGTAAGAACCAATGTCACTGCCGTAAGAGTTAAAATCAGTTTTGGACCCGAGGGTTAATTACGGCCGTAAGGTAGATTTTCACGGCCGTAAATTTCGCCGCGTTTTAATTTGTGTTTTGCGGCTAGGGTTAATTTTGGACGCGTTTTTTTAGGTTATATTATGTTTTCTTGTCATTGTAAAAAAACAACTTGGATATTATTGAATGAATGTGAGAATTTTCTCTCTCAAAAAGGAGGATTCCTTTTTCTTGTTCTTGAAGAACAATTTATAGAACTTATCAAATATTTTTCTTGAATGTTTGTGACGTTCCAATCAGAAACTTATCAAGGAATTTGGCATCTCTTGTGGCGTTTCGAAAACCTCGGTTCTTCAATCCGCATCGTCAATTTATTGCGTCGTGATTGTTGGGTCCAGGTCCTACCGTCAATCTTATTTTAATTTCCGTCTATTTATTCGTGTTCTTGTTATTTTTCGTGTCAGATCTGATTTAGATCTTTCTTAGGGTTTTAAATATCGTTATTCCGCGTGTTCGACGAGATTCCCCGACCGGGATCGCGTCATCTGGTATCAGAGCTTGGATCTATTTCAGATTCTTGTGTTTCTTGATTTTCTTCATCAGTTGGGGACAACCAGGGAATTTACAAAAGGGAGCCAGCAGCTCTATCAACGAGCCACAACAAACGACCGGAAGGTATGAATAGAGTGAATAACAATGATGTTGGTGTGATGGAGACGATACATGAGCAGTTTGAGAAGTTGATGACTAGGATGGATAGGCAGGAGGAAACTATTAACAAGTTGCGTAGGGAACAAACTCATGCGGGTCCTAGAGTTAGGAGGGAAGACCGGAGGGATCATAGGGGGAGACATAATCAAAGGGATGGATATGGGTTTGATGATGAAGAGTTTGCGAGTGAAGGAAGTAGTATCCAATCATCTGTGGATAGTGTAAGGAGGAGAAGGGGTAGAGGAGATAGGAATGAAAGGGCAGATAATAGAAGAGATCGTGGTGATCGGGATGAGATAGATGATAATCTAGGTAAAATAAAAATGTCTATTCCACCTTTTCATGGGAGGAGTGATCCGGAGGCTTACCTAGATTGGGAGAAGAAGGTAGAATTGATGTTTGATTGCCACAATTATTCTGAAGGAAAGAAGGTGAAACTAGCGGTTGTTGAGTTCACCGATTATGCCATTAATTTGTGGGATCAGTTGGTGAAGGATCGGAGGAGGAATGGTGAAGGGCCGGTGGATTCATGGCGTGAGATGAAAACCATCATGAGGAAGAGGTTTGTCCCAAGACACTATCATAGGAATATTTTTCAAAGGTTGCAGGGGCTCACGCAGGGTTCTAGGAGTGTAGAGGAATATCATAGAGACATGGAGGTAGCCATGATTAAGGCCAACGTGGTGGAGGATCGGGAAGTTACAATGGCTAGATTTTTGAGTGGGCTGAACAGAGATATTGCAAACATCGTTGAGTTACAACATTATGTGGAACTGGAAGACATGGTGCACATGGCAATGAAGGTAGAAAGGCAATTGAGGCGAAAGGGGGCATCTAAACAATCACCGGGAACTTATCCTACATCACAACCGAGGAAGGATCAAAATGATGAGCACGTCCCGAAAGGAAAGGAGGAACTTACAACTAAAGGTAAAAATATTTCTGATTCTCAACCTTCTAGGGATAGAAATATTAAGTGCTTTAAGTGTTTGGGGATGGGCCATATAGCGTCACAGTGTCCAAATAAGAAAGTAATGCTTTTGCGTGATAATTGTGAAATTAGTTCTGAGGACGAATTTAAGGGAATGCCTAAGTTAGTAGATATTGGGGATAGTAGTAGCGATGAAGAGGGGTTAACTTATGCGGTGAAAGGGTCCCTTGTGAATAGACGTGTCCTAAATTCTCGAACTAAGATGGTTGAGATTGATGAACAGCGGGATAATCTTTTCCACACGAGGTGTTTGGTGGGGAAAAAGGTTTGTGGAATGGTAATTGACGGGGGAATTTGTACTAATGTGGTTAGTACATTATTGGTGGAGAAGTTGGGATTGCCTAAGGTGAAACACCCCAACCCCTATAAATTACAGTGGTTAACCGAGTCTGGAGAACTTAAAGTGAACAAGCAGGTTAATATTAAATTCACCATTGGGGGTTATAGAGATGAGGTGGTGTGCGATGTTGTCCCTATGAATGTTGGGTATATTTTATTGGGAAGGCCATGGCAGAATGATAGGAGAGTGGTGCATGATGGTTTCAAAAATAGATATTCTTTTGTGAAGGGTGGAAAAAGGATCACTCTTGCTCCGCTAACACCTAAAGAGGTCCAAGAGGACCAATTGAAAATAAAGAGCGAGTTTGAGGGAAAAAATAAGAGTGTTGAGGCCACGACATCAGAAAAAGGAGAGGGTGTGAAAATTGAAAACAAGAGAGTTGAGGCCACGACCTTAGAAAAAGGTGAGCTTGAGAGTACAAAGAAAATGAAAAGAGAGTCCACCACAAAAATGAGCTTATTTGCATTTGCTAACATATCCCTCCCTAGTTTGGCTAATTCTGTTTTGCAGGTACTACAATCAAATTACAAAACTAAGGCCAAAGGGAAAATTAATTGCCGGACAGAACAACCCCGAAGTATGATGCATAGAACAAAACAAGAACAGGTCTCTCGAGCCAACAAAAGCAAGAGACACATAAAGGAGAGGCCATATAAGGATTCGAGGTCGAATCCTTTCCAAGAAAGGGGGGATGATGTGATCCGAAGTAGGAGACCAAAGGAGAAGTCGACCTATCGACAATGCGACAGTGATCTACGCGAGAAACGGCACAAGTTTCATGTTGGAAGTGAGCCGAATCAAAAGGGTTAAGGTTTGGTGACCAAGAGCACATTCACGGCCGTAACAACCAATTCACGGCCGTAAACGGAGTTAGGTAGTTTTTATTCAGAAGGTGTCTTACGGCCGTAAGAACAAATGTCACGGCCGTAAGAGTTAAAATCAGTTTTGGACACGAGGGTTAATTACGTCCGTAAGGTAGATTTTCACGGCCGTAAATTCCGCCGCGTTTTAATTTGTGTTTTGCGGCTAGGGTTAATTTTGGACGCGTTTTTTTAGGTTATATTATGTTTTCTTGTCATTGTAAAAAAACAACTTGGATATTATTAAATGAATGTGAGAATTTTCTCTCTCGAAAAGGAGGATTCCTTTATCTTGTTCTTGAAGAACAATTTATAGAACTTATCAATTATTTTTCTTGAATGTTTGTGGCGTTCCAATCAGAAACTTATCAAGGAATTTGGCATCCCTTGTGGCGTTTCAAAAACCTCGGTTTTTCAATCCGCATCGTCAATTTATTGCGTCGTGATTGTTGGGTCCAGGTCCTACCGTCAATCTTATTTTAATTTCCGTCTATTTATTCGTGTTCTTGTTATTTTTCGTGTCAGATCTGATTTAGATCTTTCCTAGGGTTTTAAATATCGTTATTCCGCGTGTTCGATGAGATTCCACGACCGGGATCGCGTCATCTGGTATCAGAGATTGGATCTATTTCAAATTCTTGCGTTTCTTGATTTTCTTGATTTTTTTTTTGTTCTTCGCGTTCTTCGTAACAGTCATAAATTTTTCCAGTTTGATCCATAAGAGTCAGTCCCAAAAATTCAAAAGTGTTTTTCTTGTTCGTTTCTCGTCCTAATCCAATTCCGTTTTTTCTGCCATATTCGTAGTCTAATTGTCTAGCAGTTTTAAAAAAAAATTCCATTATTTTCCTAAATATTCCGAATTTGTTTCTGTGAGGACTAATAATGTCTAGCAGACGGGATTCATCATCTTCATCAGTTGGGGACAACCAGGGAATTTACAAAAGGGAGCCAGCAGCTCCATCAACGAGCCACAACAAACGACCGGAAGGTATGAATA
Source organism: Ligustrum vulgare (assembly GCA_963555705.1). Lineage (NCBI taxonomy): Eukaryota > Viridiplantae > Streptophyta > Magnoliopsida > Lamiales > Oleaceae > Ligustrum > Ligustrum vulgare. Next base: position 49,749,946 of record OY743176.1, on the reverse strand, counting down.
GAGTGAATAACAATGATGTAGGTTTGATGGAAACGATACATGAGCAGTTTGAGAAGTTGATGACTAGGATGGATAGGCAGGAGGAAACTATTAACAAGTTGCTTAGGGAACAAACTCATGCGGGTCCTAGAGTTAGGAGGGAAGACCGGAGGGATCATAGGGGGAGACATAATTAAAGGGTTGGATATGGGTTTGATGATGAAGAGTTTGCGAGTGAAGGAAGTAGTATCCAATCATCTGTGGATAGTGTAAGGAGGAGAAGAGGTAGAGGATATAGGAATGAAAGGGCAGATAATAGAAGAGATCGTGGTGATCGGGATGAACTCATGCGGGTCCTAGAGTTAGGAGGGAAGACCGGAGGGATCAAAGGGGGAGACATAATTAAAGAGTTGGATATGGGTTTGATGATGAAGAGTTTGCGAGTGAAGGAAGTAGTATCCAATCATCTGTGGATAGTGTAAGGAGGAGAAGGGGTAGAGGATATAGGAATGAAAGGGCAGATAATAGAAAAGATCGTGGTGATCGGGATGAGATAGATGATAATCTAGGTAAAATAAAAATGTCTATTCCACCTTTTCATGGGAGGAGTGATCCGGAGGCTTACCTAGATTGGGAGAAGAAGGTAGAATTGATGTTTGATTGCCACAATTATTCTGAAGGAAAGAAGGTGAAACTAGCGGTTGTTGAGTTCACCGATTATGCCATTAATTGGTGGGATCAGTTGGTGAAGGATCGGAGGACGAATGGTGAAGGGCCGGTGGATACATGGCGTGAGATGAAAACCATCATGAGGAAGAGGTTTGTCCCAAGACACTATCATAGGGATATTTATCAAAGGTTGCAGGGGCTCACGCAGGGTTCTAGGAGTGTAGAGGAATATCATAGAGACATGGAGGTAGCCATGATTAGGGCCAACATGGTGGAGGATCGGGAAGCTACAATGGCTAGATTTTTGAGTGGGCTGAACAGAGATATTGCAAACATCGTTGATTTACAACATTATGTGGAACTGGAAGACATGGTGCACATGGCAATGAAGGTAGAAAGGCAATTGAGGCGAAAGGGGACATCTAAACAATCACCGGGAACTTATCCTACATCACAACCGAGGAAGGATCAAAATGATGAGCACGTCCCGAAAGGAAAGGAGGAACTTACAACTAAAGGTAAAAATATTTCTGATTCTCAACCTTCTAGGGATAGAAATATTAAGTGCTTTAAGTGTTTGGGGATGGGCCATATAGCGTCACAGTGTCCAAATAAGAAAGTAATGCTTTTGCGTGATAATTGTGAAATTAGTTCTGAGGACGAATTTAAGGGAATGCCTAAGTTAGTAGATATTGGGGATAGTAGTAGCGATGAAGAGGGGTTAACTTATGCGGTGAAAGGGTCCCTTGTGAATAGACGTGTCCTAAATTCTCGAACTAAGATGGTTGAGATTGATGAACAGCGGGATAATCTTTTCCACACGAGGTGTTTGGTGGGGAAAAAGGTTTGTGGAATGGTAATTGACGGGGGAAGTTGTACTAATGTGGTTAGCACATTATTGGTGGAGAAGTTGGGATTGCCTAAGGCGAAACACCCCAACCCCTATAAATTACAGTGGTTAACCGAGTCGGGAGAACTTAAAGTGAACAAGCAGTTTAATATTAAATTCACCATTGGGGGTTATAGAGATGAGGTGGTGTGCGATGTGGTCCCTATGAATGTTGGGTATATTTTATTGGGAAGGCCATGGCAGAATGATAGGAGAGTGGTGCATGATGGTTTCAAAAATAGATATTCTTTTGTGAAGGGTGGAAAAATGATCACTCTTGCTCCGCTAACACCTAAAGAGGTCCAAGAGGACCAATTGAAAATAAAGAGCGAGTTTGAGGGAAAAAATAAGAGTGTTGAGGCCACGACCTCAGAACAAAGAGAGAGTGTGAAAATTGAAAACAAGAGAGTTGAGGCCACGACCTCAGAAAAAGGTGAGCTTGAGAGTACAAAGAAAATGAAAAGAGAGTCCACCACAAAAATGAGCTTATTTGCATTTGCTAACATATCCCTCCCTAGTTTGGCTAATTCTGTTTTGCAGGTACTACAATCAAATTACAAAACTAAGGCCAAAGGGAAAATTAATTGCCGGACAGAACAACCCCGAAGTATGATGCATAGAACAAAACAGGAACAGGTCTCTCGAGCCAACAAAAGCAAGAGACACATAAAGGAGAGGCCATATACGGATTCGAGGTCGAATCCTTTCCAAGAAAGGGGGGATGATGTCATCCGAAGTAGGAGACCAAAGGAGAAGTCGACCTATCGGCAATACGACAGTGATCTACTCGAGAAACGGCACAAGTTTCATGTTGGAAGCGAGCCGAGGAGACAAAGGGATCGAGCTGAATCAAAAGGGTTAAGGTTTGGTGACCAAGAGCACATTCACAGCCATAAAACCAGTGTTCACGGCCGTAACAGCTACATTCACGACCGTAACTTTGCTATCGCACGGCCGTAACAACCAATTCACGGCCGTAAACGGAGTTAGGCAGTTTTTATTCAGAAGGTGTCTTACGACCGTAAGAACCAATGTCACGGCCGTAAGAGTTAAAATCAGTTTTGGACCCGAGGGTTAATTACGGCCGTAAGGTAGATTTTCACGGCCGTAAATTCCGCCGCGTTTTAATTTTTGTTTTGCGGCTAGGGTTAATTTTGGACGCGTTTTTTAGGTTATATTATGTTTTCTTGTCATTGTAAAAAAACAACTTGGATATTATTGAATGAATGTGAGAATTTTCTCTCTCGAAAAGGAGGATTCCTTTTTCTTGTTCTTGAAGAACAATTTATAGAACTTATCAATTATTTTTCTTGAATGTTTGTGGCGTTCCAATCAGAAACTTATCAAGGAATTTTGCATCCCTTGTGGCGTTTCGAAAACCTCGGTTCTTCAATCCGCATCGTCAATTTATTGCGTCGTGATTGTTGGGTCCAGGTCCTACCGTCAATCTTATTTTAATTTCCGTCTATTTATTCACGTTCTTGTTATTTTTCGTGTCAGATCTGATTTAGATCTTTCCTAGGGTTTTAAATATCGTTATTCCGCGTGTTCGACGAGATTCCCCACTGGGATCGCGTCATCCGGTATCAGAGCTTGGATATTATTGAATGAATGTGAGAATTTTCTCTCTCGAAAAGGAGGATTCCTTTTTCTTGTTCTTGAAGAACAATTTGTAGAACTTATCAAATATTTTTCTTGAATGTTTGTGGCGTTCCAATCAGAAACTTATCAAGGAATTTGGCATCCCTTGTGGCGTTTTGAAAACCTCGGTTCTTCAATCCGCATCGTCAATTTATTGCGTCGGGATTGTTGGTTCCAGGTCCTACCGTCAATCTTATTTTAATTTCCGTCTATTTATTCGTGTTCTTGTTATTTTTCGTGTCAGCTCCGATTTAGATCTTTCCTGGGGTTTTAAATATCGTTATTCCGCGTGTTCGACGAGATTCTCCGACCGGGATCGCGTCAGTGTACCTATTGGAAGGGTCCAAAACTCAGCCTTAGTGGAAGCGGAGGTATTAACGATGGCGGTTGACACAAATAATAGCTGGATGGATGAAATCATCCAGCACTTAAAGGAGGGAGTAATGCCCCTGAGCAAGGACGACGCTCGAAAACTCAGAATCAGATCCGCCAGATATACTCTGATAGACGATGTGCTATACAAACGAGGTTTTTCCCTCCCATTACTCAGATGCTTGAATGAAGATGAAGCCCTATATGTTATGAAGGAAATACATGGATGAGTGTGTGGCAACCATACGGGAGGACAATCCCTAGCATTCAAGATCCTCAGACAAGGATACTTCTGGCCGTCCATCAAAAGAGATTCCATGGAATTCGTGAAGAAGTGCGACAAGTGTCAGAGATTCGCCCCAATGATCAGGTCTCCCCCGGAAGACCTGACTTCAGTCATGGCACCTTGGCCATTCGCAAAGTGGGGCATTGATTTGATTGGACCGTTGCCAACAGGAAGAGGATCAACAAAATACGCAATAGTGGCAGTAGACTACTTCACAAAATGGGTTGAAGCAGAGGCCTTAGCGAAAATCACTGAACAAAAGACAACGGACTTCATATGGAAGTCAATCATCTGCAGGTTTGGTATTCCTCATTCGATAGTCACTGACAACGGGAGACAATTTGACAATGCAAAATTCAGGTCATTTTGTGAAGAACTGAAAATTAAGAATCACTTCTCTACCCCGTGCCACCCACAAGCAAACGGACAGGTGGAAGCAATTAATAAAATCATCAAGCACACACTGAAGACCAAATTGGATGAATTGAAAGGGGCATGGGCCGATGAACTACCTGTGGTGCTATGGTCTTACAGGACAACATGCAGAACAGCAACGGGAGAAACTCCTTTCGCCCTCACTTTCGGATCTGAAGCCGTGATCCCTGTTGAGATGGGAATCCCCACTAACTGAACCCAATATTTTGGAGAAGGAACAAATTTTGAAATGCTACGGTTCACATTGGACCTGATTGAGGAGAGGAGGCTAAACTCAGATCTCAAGAATGCTTGCTACAAACAGAGAAGCACTAGGTACTATAATTCTAAAGTGAGGAGCCGAAAGTTCCACGCGGGAGATTTGGTACTCAGGAAAGTGTTTTTAGCCACAAGGGAAGCTCAATCTGGCTCGCTTGGCCCATCTTGGGAAGGACCTTACAGGATTAAAAAAACCTTGCAAAATGGGGCATATGAAATAGAAACTTTAGAGGGAAAACCTTTACAACACCCATGGAACACGGAACATCTGAAAAAGTACTATCAATGATTGTAACTAGAAATGTAATGGTCAATGTGTCTTGAGATATTCTGTGGAATAAATTCATTTTACTAAATTTGTGAGTGTTCTTGATAAAAATAGGCCATGGGCCCATCAGGTATGCCATAACGGAGTTTACGAACTTCTTAGGACCTTAAGCTAAATGCTCATCAGGTCTGCCATAACGGAGTTTACGAACTCTTTAGGACCTTAAGCTAAATGCTCATCAGGTCTGCCATAACGGAGTTTACGAACTCCATAGGACCTTAAGCTAAATGCTCATCAAGTCTTCCATAACGGAGTTTACAAACTCCTTAGGACCTTAAGCTAAATGCTCATCAGGTCTGCCACAACGGAGCTTACGAACTCCTTAAGACCTTGAGCTAAAGGCTCATCTAAATTTGCAAGAGTTCTTGATAAAAATAGGCCACGTGCCCATCAGGTCTTCCATAACGGAGTTTACGAATTCCTTAGGACCTTAAGCTAAAGGCTCATCAGGTCTGCCACAATGGAATTACGAAATTCCTTAAGACCTTAAGCAAAACGTTTATCAAATCTTCCCACCAAGGGTCGCGAGCTTCTACGATCTTAAGTGAAACCAGAGGCGAGCAAGTGGACAAGTACATATATTTAATCCAGGTCAGAAAGGGTAGATAATGGTCTAAGGCATCCCGGACTGAAAGTCCTACGTTCGTGAGTTTATATCAGAATCGAACTTAAGGCTTAGCACACAATCAGATCTGACAGTTGTTATTAAAAAACAGTGCGGAAAATAATCATAAAAACTAATTTCATTCATGTCAAAACTGGGCCGGACTAGCCCTACAGACAACCAAAGTCACTTATACAAATTCACTCAGCCGCAGGGGCCTCACTCTGGCCAAGCTCAGCCACAGCCACAGCCTGATCCTTCCTAAGCTTCTCTAGCTCTGCCTTCAACTGGTCCGCATTGAATTCGGGATGGAGCTCCTGAAACCTTTTTACGGCATCTTCCAATGCCACGATGTAAGTATCGGTATGATCCACCACGTATTTCTTGGACTCCTTGTAAGCATCAACTGCAGAACTTATATCCGATCTGGCCTGTGCAAGATCCTTCCTAAGCAGACCAAGCTCCACCATGGCCCCCTCTTTGGCTTGCTGGTCCGCTGCTGCCTTAGCCTTTAACTCAGCATTTTCCAGTTTAATCTTTTCCAGATAGGACAAAAGCAGACCGTTTCTCTGCTCCAGGCTTTCTTGGCCCCAGCTCTGTCTGTGCATGGGCTTTAGCTCGGACGTGGGATACATAGTTTTGTGCAAGTCCGAGGAAAGCAGATGTGGCGTGGGCAGCGTTGAGCAAGTCCATCTCGGCGGCCATGGCTCTTTTTTCTTGTCCCAAGTTCGCACTGTTATATCGACTGAGTTATGGACACAGCTTGGAAGGACTTTCAACGAGTTCGACCCCGGACATTTATGGGACCGAACATCCCTCAGTGCTTTGGGGAGTTTTCCCTTCAATTTGGCCATCTCCATAGCCCGGGCCTTATGTATGCCGAAGTAGGAGAAGTCAACAGGATCAGCAGCTGCAAACACCGGAGGTGGCAGATCTGAGGCACCTCGCAGGCCGGACTGGTCCGCGTTACCAGATCCTTGATCATCTGAAACTGTAATCGGATCAGTAGAGGGGGGAGGTAGAGCCACCATGTCTTCTTCGACCATCTTCCTTTTGCCGTGGGAAGATCTGGAAGGACTCGGAATGGAACCAGGAGGCCTTCTGGATTGACCAGACCTAGGAGTGGGACCCATGCTAGGGAGGAGAGTTTTCCCACCAGTAATAGGTCTCCTCTTCTTGTTGCCGACAAATGCACTTCGGTCGAACGGAGGCATATTCCTTCTCTTTGATTTGTTCGGTTTTGCAAAAGCAACCGAGTAATTAGTATAATTAAGGAAAAATATGATTTCGGGATAGTAACTACTTACGACGTGGAGAAGGTCGGAAAGAAGTAGATGGATGTACGATAGTGAGCCCAGCCCGGAACAGATTCTCTTCAGTGATCAATTCTCTTAAATCCCTATCACGCCGGTCAAGTTCACGTGCCCTTTGCAACTGCTCTTCAAATGCCAAGGACCTGGAGGGATTAGACGGACCTGAAATGCAAAAGAGATAATTAATATTAGAAGAGGCAGTTCATACATGAAGAATAAGGTCTAAAACATACAGTAAGGTTTGTAATGGGTGGGAACAATGTAGTCCAGGTCCTCAGTCCACTCCAAAGTTTGCCACCCGCCACCTACATAAAACCACTGATCCCTCCACCCCTTAATGGAATCTGGAAGTTCCTCTATTAAGTTCCCGCCAATTCGGGGTCGAACCATTATATAATACCAACCAGAATCCTTCCCGTCAGATCGGAGTTGGTAAACGGAACCAAACTCACTGGCACGAGGTGGAGGTAACCCTAGTTTGCTCTATATGACTAAAAAACCAATTATCACCCTCCATCCGTTAGGAGTGATCTGAGAAGGGGCCAGACCCCAGTACCGTAGGTAATTTGTTATAGTACGGGGTAATGGGAATCTAAGACCTGCTTCCAACATCATCCTATTCACCACCACGCAACCCTCAGGGAGTTCGTCAACTCGCTCATCGCTCCTAGGAAGAAAAAATAGTACTGAGTCTGGGATCCTAAACCTGAAGCGCCATTCATCCAAATCAGACTCAGAGACAACGGAAGGATGAAATCCGGCTTGCCAAAACGTCGAAGTAGAACTGGACAGTCCCGCTCTTTCAGAATTTCTCTGTGGGGGTGGAATAGGTCGAGGAACAAAGGAAGGGTTTGCAGATCTAAGTGGTTGCGCCTCACGGGGTACGTCTCTCAGGTTAGATATGCTCACGTCTGACCCACTCGACTTAGACTCTAAGTTTGGACTGGACTCCTCATTTCCCCCACCCCAAGAGTCATTCCTAGTAGCCTCACTATCACTGCCGAAGTTACTCATATTTTTTCAAGGATAAGAAGGAATACCTGGAAAGGAAAACAGATCTGGACTTTAGGTCGTGAACTAAACCAGCCGAACAAAGGGCCACGTCGGAACTAAATCAGAATCTTACAGAGTGTTTTGAAGAAATTGTGAAGGGAAAAAACGCGTAAGGGTCCCTTATATATAAAGGCGTCATTAATTGCCAGTACAGAATTTGAAGAGACTCCTCGAGCCCCTCAAAGGAAATGACGATTGACGACATTTTACCGTCATTGTCAGACCTAGGCGTCTAAAACTAAGACACGTGGCAACATCATTATGGTTTGTTTTAAACATTAATCCTCAAAAATTTCAGTAGGCGCGGATCAGAAATCCTTTCAGAACCACACCTAGGGGCAATTGTTGATAAGTAGTCCAATTTTAGTGACGATGTGACGACGTCAGCTGAAACGTCCAATACAGGTCTTAACTGTAATGATATCCGAACTGATAATGTCAAGTCGGATATTATTATAACATGCGTTGGAGGTTGCAGATGAATTAAGTGACACGATTTCGATGTGGTCCAGTGAGGTCGGTTGTCAAAGATATTTTCCGATGTGGTCCAGTGAGGTCGGTTGTCAAAGATATTTCCGATGTGGTCCACTGAGGTCGGTAACTGTTCAGTCGAAGCAAAACCAACTACCTTCTTACACGTTAGTTAAGACAGTTATTCAGACATAATGGTACTTAGATTAAGTGTAACTCAACTACCTTACGTTAAGTAAGAACTCAAATAGTTCAGTTATGCACTTATGTCAGATAGTCAGGTATTGTAATAAGCCAGCTCACCCCATTCTCCCTATAAATATAGGAGAGGGTAGCTCACAAGGGGGAGGACAACATTGGCTATTCAAAGCCAATACTATATTTATACAAGAAATCATACGTGGAGTCCAGGTCATTCACACGATCTGGGATCCACCTCTTACAAACCATCTTTTATTACCTACGTGGAGTCCAGGTCATCCATTACGACCTGAGGTCCACCTCTTTCACATATAATTTTCGATTACATAACTAACATCCACTTATTTCTTGCTGACTTGGAATATTTCATATTTCAACCGTCAACAGATTATATCATGTTAATTGTATCTGACATGAAATTTTGTACACCAATTTTTGAATATTGGATATCTGGTCTCTCACTCGCACTTGTTCAGTACATCTTTTTATTGTAATATTTACAAATTAAGGCAATGGCTGTTGCGTTGATATGTAATGAATTAATTTTAAAAAGGATGTATGGTTTGAAATGTATGTGACTTTTGTGAAGATACATTAGTGAATTGTGGGTTTTGCATTGAAGTCTGAGATATAAGAGTTCATTAGAAATCATTTTTAACTTAGAAGTATATCTAGGTTCAAATGACATAAATGATTTCATGTTATGCTAAAGGTATCTGTATGTCATCATTATCATTTTTTTCGTCCGGATGATCCGGGCATTCCAGTATAAGCTATAAATAAAACAACAGAAGATGAAGATCCTACATTTCTAGTTGCAATTGGGAATATACCAAATATTATTACTATCTTTCTTGTATTTAGAACCTGAATATATTCAATTTGAATATTTTACAGCATGAATGGTTTTGTTTTGGGATTTTTGACTCAAAACTTAATTATTTTTTGCACACATTTTCACGTTTGCTCAAAGTTGAATTTCTTTGACAAAAAAATCGAACAAAGAATCGAAAAATAACCTAAACTGAATTGAAACCTGAATCGTTCGATTCTTGAGTTTTGAGAACTAGAACCAAAACCGAGCCTAAATTTTCAGTTTGATTCCGGTTCCTTCAATAACCGAACTGAAAACCGAAACGTCCATCACTTGTAATAATTATCCGTGAATTGTATGGATTGTTATATAATTTATATATAGAATTTATTTTGAGAGAGAAACTTTAAGAGAACTCAAAATTCTAGACTCTTAAGAAACTTTTGCAGATTCCTAACACTACATAAATTCATGTACTAATTTTTTAAAACGATTTCTTTCACTTTTATCAATGTCTATATCTTGAATTTTACAAGCTCCATTAATTAAATATCAATGTAGTGAATATATTACTTCTACTATACAACTTGCATTGAGGACACAATAATTTTTTTATGTACTATATATATATATATTATGTAAATTGTGCAATTCCTTTTTATCTATAAATATTATTTATACTTACAAATAGATTCAATTAGTAATTATAATTTGTAATGCATAAATCAATTTTACATAATAGAGACTGAATAGAGACCATCTCTAGAAATCTTCAACATATACTTTGAAATGGCATTCAAACAAAATTAAAACTTGCAATCAACATACAATATAATAGTGACTGAATTGTGTGTCATAATTTCTCTTAAAGAGAGAAAAAGATCACAAAATTGATAAGGAAACTAAAGGGATGATTACGTCAAAATGAATGTCCCTCTAGAATTATTGTAAAATATAAGATAAGATTTTCGACAGTGGAGTCCCAAACACATTTAGCTACACATTGCCAGCTCCCATTTATCCCTACACAGCACGCTGGAGAACAGCATTAAGATTCTGTACAATTTCTTCCACTGTCAAACTGAATTCTTTCTCCTTCTTAAAAGATAAAAGGTTAAATTCAACAATATGTTCAGAAACATAAATATATAATCGTTAAGGCAAATTCTACATAGTTTAAATATGATTAAAAAAAAAACAATTATTTACAGAGTTTGTGTTTTTCTCTTTACCAATATTCAATAATAACTCTTTCAACACCTCTATCTAATTACTTACGTGCATACTTTTTACTCTTTCTTCCTTCTTTACACACAAAAAGTTTCGTAAAATAGAATTGAAGTATGCAGTCGATAAAAGATTATTACCTCTGCAATAATGGTAATATCATGGGCTGAACTTCCAAATGGAACCACGCTTGTGTTAACAACACCCAAATGAAGCTTCTCTACTTCGGAGAGAAGTTTCACCAAAATCCCTTTACGTTTCCCACAGCAGATTCTAAGAAGAACATGTTTGTCACAAACTCGAGCCTCGATTGATGGGGTCGACTGCTGCTCATTCGAGGACGATCCTTCATCGTCCACCATCAACTGTGATTTCTTGACATGTAGCGCAGGCTTTCTTGATTGTTCTTCAAGTGTGTCCACTCGTTCTTGGAGGTATTTCAAATACCTTATAGCATTTTCCAGTACAGAAGCTTCATCCATTTCTGCAAACAAAGAGAAAACAAAAAAAGGACAAATTTTGAAGTCTATTATGTAAATATTTTGATTCTTGAAGTCTATATATATTGTGCAGAGAGAGGGAGAACTTTGTGTATCTTCTTCGGATGCCCTATTTTTGCTACACTGTTGAACTCGGATAAAATAGACTGGTGGAAACTATTTTTCATATTTTTCATGTAAGCATGTGGAAATCGAGCGTATTTCTTTATTCATAATTGTCGCAGAACAATGCTGACGTAAGTATGAAGCCAGGAAATAATTTTATTTTATTTTTGAACAAAACTTTTTAGTACCCCACTTTTATTGGTACAAAGCTTCTCAAGTAAAAGTCAGGCTTTCAGTCAGAGATGATTCTTTTGGATATTTTTTTCCCTATTTTTATAGTTGAACCATTTTCTAATTTATATTAAGGAATCTTAACCTTTGTTCATGTGTATATTATAAATTTTTTCTCATCTCATTCTTATCATCAATACTAGTCGAGATTGTACGATACACGAGTAGTGTCTATAATTATGTATGTAATAGTGATATTGCATATAAATAATTAAAAATAACATTTTATCAAATTATATATGATTCCTCATCTATTATACAATTCGAAGAAGAATTTGTAGATTCTGTGAGCTCATTGACTAGTATATTAAAAACTTCGTTTTATATAAAGTATGCATGCTTTCGAAAATGGGACGAAAGTTAACATGTAAGAGCATTTTCAATGCACTTCATGGATTGAGAAAAAAGACGTGACACATCAGCAAATAAATGAAATTGGTTAAAAATACTTCTCCAATGAACTCCATGGATTACAATGTTAAGTTAACGTGACTTTAAAAAAATAGTCAATGTGAAATGTTCCGTCTAGATGTAGACGCTCCGTGAGACACAATGAGCCTGCATTATATTTTATTTTATAATTATTTTAACAGCAAATAATAAGATTACAACCAACAATTCAATAACAATTGGATTAAAATTACATGCTTAAATATTAATAGTAAACATATTTTAAAAATTAATACAATAAAATATATTTACATAACCATGTAGTAATTACTCATGTTTGTGTAGTTTGATTCTATATAAAAGAAATCACATGATCTATTGTTTTATGATCGTCTTACGTGAAGCCCTTTTTTTAGAATTGTTTCTTTCTGTACTCATTTTTTCAATCTCACATTCTAAAAATGAATCATTTTTATTTTTATTTTTTTAATTTTTAACCACCTATTAAAAAAATAAATAAATATATAAAAATCAATAGCTAGTTAAATATTGAAGAACATGAGTAAATCAGTCATTAATTTAAAATTTTAAAAAAATGCTACCTAATCAATATTTTTAAATGTAGAATGAACCATTGAAGAGTAAATTTTAGACTTCTCTGTCTATTTATCCATATTCTGTGGAAATCCGTCTATTTCATTATCATGTTAGTCAACATAATGCATTGGAGATGCTCTAAAAGAAAATTTGAAAAAATAGATTATTAAAGAATGGTAACCTCACAGATTTAAAAAAGTGATCAGCGTCATTTTTGGATGCGCGTTCGCTTCATTTTGATAGTCGTTATATAATTTTTAAAAGACAAGTTTGTAGTTTTTTATGAGTTTTTCAAAGTGATACATTAAAAATTTAGTTTTGTATAGAGTGCATATGTCAAAAATAAGGAGAAAGTAGACTTGTGAAAAAAATAAAAAAATGCATTGTTAATGAACCATTTTAAACGACTATAACTTTTATGTTCTTATCAAGATATTTCTATTATGACTTCATTTGAGCCCTAAAAATGACCAAACAAAGAAAGCAAAAAAAAAAAAAAAAGCGACGGAAAATGAAAAATGGGTTTTGAAAAGATAAGTTTTTGTAGTTTTTATGAGCTTTTCGAAGTGGACATTAAAAACTTAATTTTGCATAGAAAAATGAAATAGAAATTGAATCACATAAAAATGAAAAATGCATCGTTAAGGAACCATTTAAACGATTATAATTTTTGTGTCATTTGAAAATTTTGTAATTCAAAAATAATGTGATAAAGTACTTTGTGATAAATCAACATCAACATCAAGATATTGCTGCTACTAGTACTTCATTTGAGTCCACAAATTTGATCAAACGAAGAAAAAAAATAAACATGTCAAAATATCGATCGCCACTGTTTGTCAAATTATGATTCAACCATTATATAATTTTCAAGAGGAATTTGTAAGTTTTTGCAAGGTCTTTGAGTAGTATATTCAAAACTCAAGTTTATCTAACATATGCATCGTGTTTAAAATACTATGAAAGTTAACCAGTAAAAGGAAAATCGATAAATAGATTTTTAAGGATCGACAACTACACGGATTTAAAAAGTGAGTGATCATTTTTGGATGCGCATTCACCTTATTTTAGACAATCCTTATATGTTTTGAAAAGATAAATTTGTAGTTTTTTATGACCTTTTCAAAATATAGTATATTAAAAACTTATCTTTTTGGTAATAATAAAATATTCCCTAAAATTACTTTCTAAGAACACATTTCTGATACTAATTTTCAATCACATATTTTACCTAAAAAATATCACATTTTTTGTTTATAAAAAAATTTACCAAATATGGTTAGTTTTGTCTAGATTGCATATGTCAAAAAATGAGACGAAAGTTGAATACATTGTTAAGGGACAATTTTAAATGACTATAACTTTTTCTACAGTACTTGACAATTTTGAAATTCAAAAATAATGTAGTAAAGTACTGTATAATAACTTTACATTGATATCAAGATTTTGTTATTACGACTTCAACAGTTATTGCACATTAACAATCAAAAGTAAAATCTTGTCAAAATAAGATGAAAGTTGACTCGTGAAAAAGTTTTTTAAAAGAAAAAAGTAATGTTAAGAGACCATTTTAAACGGCCATAACTTTTTCTACGCTTAATGGTTTTGTAATTCAAAAATAATGTGGTGAAGTATTCTGGGAGAACTTCGGACTGTACATGAACAATCATAGTAAACATTTTGTTAAATTAGGATTCATCGACTGTTATATAATTTCGAAGGCGATATTGTAGGTTTTTGTAGCTCTTTGAGTATATTAACAGCTCAATTTTGCCTAAAGTATGCATGATTTCGAAAATATGATGAAATTTAACTTGTAAAAGGAAAATTGAAAAATGGATTTTTAAGGACCGATAACCAAAAGGATTTAAAAAAAGAGTTGTAATTTTTGAATGTGCATTTGTCTTATTTTGACCGTGATTACATGATTTTGAAAAGGTAAGATTGTATTTTTTTATGAACTTCTCAAAATGGTATATTAAAAACTTAGGGGTCGTTCTCTTTAATATTTTTTGACTGTTTTTAGTTATTGGTTTTCAAAAATACTGAAACAAGTTTACTTACTTATTTTCAAAAATGTATTTTCAAAAACGAAAACAATTACAAAGGAAACTGAAAACAACCAAAAGTTGTTTCGGCTGTTTTTAATGAAAATTAGCCAGAACGCGAAAAACGAATTGAAAATACCAACAGTGACGATAACTCAGTTGGTAGAGGCTAGCTCGGACTTCTGAAAAAGGTCATGAGTTCGATTTCAGATCAATTTAATTTAATAAAAATGAATTTTTAATATGCACAAATTAAAATTTTTTTGGAGTAATTTGGTAGGTAGCAAGATTCAAACCTGTGTCCCAAACACGGAATTTCAATACCTTAATCAAAGCTACAGTCGCTATTGCTTTGTTTTTTAAATAAAAGTAAGTGCATATATACTAATAATCCCATTTTAACTTTTCCAAAATTACAAAGTAATTGCGTTTTTTAGTTTTCTATTTCGAATACAATTTTTCAAAAAAATAAAAAAGACGTTTTCTGCAATTTAAAATTGAACACTGAAAACATTAAACGCAAAATAAATAAAAGACTCAAGACCGAAAACAAAAACCTAAAAAAACTGTAACGACCGGAATTTTCATAATTAAACCCGAAGTCTTACTAAACATAATTTGATTTTATTCAATAAATGCGGAAGCGTAAAACAAATAATTCTTCACTTTTAAAATAAATATTATTCATAAGCTTGTCAAACATGAAATTTAAAGACTTTCCACTAAAAAATATAAACATGTTTCTAACAATAATTAAAATTGGAATAAAAAACTTTATAAATTTAATTCTTCAAATCCCATGACAATCCACACCACAATTTCTTCACAATCCAATCCAATTGAGTCGAACTAGCCTGTAAAATTTATAGTAAGAGTGAGAGTTTAAAATTACCGAGTAAGATACTTGTCAATTTCAATTTAACATAATGTAAATATATGATACATTCAATACAAAATATTTTCCTCATTTAGAGCAAGTGATCGCGATAACAACTAGCTCAAAGAATTACTTAATAATCTTCACATCGATCCCGAAGGATTTAACATAGAATCCCGAAGGATTTAACATAAAATCCCGAAAGATTTAACCTCGATCCCAAAGGATTTAATTTGGAAATCGACCTGAAGTCCTAAAGTATTAAAAGTAACAATATATTGACATAATTGAGAATTTAGAATTAAACGACTTGAACGAAATGTATCTTACCATAATAAATCAAAGTGATTTCTGCAAATAATATCAACTGAATTCTCCATTTATTTTTCTGAAATTCATGCGTTGAGAAAATCATATATGCGTATAATGTCTATTTTGTTTGTGATGCATGATTTATTTCTCTTGGCAATATTTATAGATAAAAACATGGTAAAAAATTTGAATCCTATACAATTATAATTCAAGAGACGTGCAAGATGAGAAACAGGATATGGTTGAAATTTCAATAGTAGTTTAGGATTGTAATTTCTCAAATTGTGTGCAAAATAACATGTCAAAAAAAAAAAAAAAAAAAAATCTTGTTATTGCAAAAGCAGTTTTGTTGTAAAATTAATTAAATTAAAGAATTCTATATAAATACATATTCTTTCAATTAACTCTAACTTGACGTGGTTTTATTTAAATAATTTTTTCATGGATCAAAATTCCTAACTAATCACAATCTTTAAAAGGAGTCCAATATCGATATACTGATTATCAGTCTATGAATAATTAAATATTTGGCCCAAATAAAACTTATCGTAAAAAAAAAAAAAAAAAAAAAAAAAAAACTCTTTAATCCTTCGATTTTTCAAAAATTTTAAAAGACATCACGGATAAAATCGCTAAATAACTCTATTCTTTTAAAATTTTCGAGGCGTTACAAACTTCCCATCTTAAAATGAATTTCGTCCTCGAAATTCGCACATGTAAAACTTTTCTATTAATAAATTATACGTGGTAAACATGCTTATACATTTCTTAACATGAAAGAAGATGATTTATAATTACGCTAAAAGAATATAACTTTTCATCTCATATCTTGGATCAGTTGGAGAGTAGTCGAATATTGAGCATCGCGTGCCGAGGATGTTCCCCATTAATTTTACATCGGTAAAAATGTACAAAACTCAACTATATTTGGAAACTTTAAAATTTATGGGAATACTTAGTTATATTATCTAAAAGATTAGAATTAATCACTTAGATATTTATAACATAGAAACCTAAAATGTCAACAGTGAACTGAAATTTGATTTAAAACAGCTCAAAATTATCAAGTTTTTCTTTTATGAAAATCTATCACAGAATTTATTTTTTTTGGTGAACTACTGTTCACGGAAGATCACTATTCATGTGAACATGCATTTTTTTTTTAAAAAAAAAATTCTATGGAAAGAAAAACCTTAGAGTGTTACTAAAACATAATTCAATTTTATTCAATAAATACACAAGCGTAAAACAAATAATTCTTCACTTTTAAAATAAATATTATTCATAAGCTTGTCAAACATGAAATTTAAAGTTTTCCAATGAAAAATATAAACATGTTTCTAACAATAATTAAAACTGGAATAGAAAACTTTATAACTTTAATTCTTCAAAGCCATGACAGTCCGGATCACTATTTCCTCACAATCAATCCAATCGACCCGCAGTAGCCTATAAAATTTATAGTAAAAGTGAGTATTTAAAAAAATCTAGTAGGATACATATCAATTCCAATTCAACATAATATTGTAAATATATGGTACATTCAATACAAAATATTTTCCTCATTTAGAGCAAGTGATTGCGATAACAACTAGCTCAATGAATTACTTAAGAATCCCCACATCAATCTCGAAGGATTTAACATAAAATTCCGAAGGATTTAACCTCGATCCCAAAAGATTTAACATAACATCCTGAAAGATTTAACATCGATTTCGAAGGATTTAACATTAAAAGTAACAATATATTGACATAATGGAGAATTTAAAATTAAACCACTTGCACATAATGTATCTTACCATAATAAATCAAAGTGATTTCTGCAAATAATATCAACTGAATTCTCCATTTATTTAATATCAATCTGATGCGTTGAGAAAATCGTGTATGTGTATAATGTGTATTTTGATTGCTATGATTTATTTCTCCTGGCAATATTTATAGATAAAATCAAGGAAAATTTTGAATCCTATAAACGTGCAAGATGAGAAACAGGATATGGTTGAAATTTCAATAGTAGTTTAGGATTGTAATTTCTCAATTTGTGTGCAAAATAACGTGTAAAAAACAAATCTTTGATATTGCAAAAGCAGTTTTGTTGTGAAACTGATTAAATTAAAGAATTCTATATAAATACATATTCTTTCAATTAATTATAACTTGACATGGTGTTATTTAAAATAATTTTTTCATGGATCAAAATTCCTAATTAATCACAATCAGGAAAAGGAGTCCAATATCGATATATTGATTATCAGTCTATGAATAATTAAATATTTGGCCTAATAAAATTTATCGTCAAAAACAAAAAAAAACCACTTTAATCCTTTGACTTTTCAAACATTTTAAAAGACATCACGGTTAAAATCGTTAAATAATTCTATTCTTTAAAAATTTTCGAGGTGTTACAAAAACGACCCCTTAGTTTCGTCTAGAGTGCTTATGTTGAAAATGCTAAGAAAATTTATTTGTGGAAAAAATGAAAAATACATTGTTATGGGGAGCAATTTAAATTGTTATAATTTTTGCTACGATTGAGGATTTTGTAGTTTGAAAATAACATGGTAAAGTACTGTGTGAGAACTTTATATTGACACTAAAATCTTACTATTACGATTTCATTTGAGCCTTCAAAGTTGACCGAAGAAGAAAAATAAAGCAAAAAAATCACAAAAATAAATAAAAAGGAGTCCAGCTAAAAATGAACAGTGGCTCAAAACTCTCTTATAAAACAGTTAAAATTTATTTAGAGTACATCTTGTCCCCGATGGTGGTTTTCATACAAAATGTCCATCTAAAAAGACTTGTTGTTCCTCATATTTTATTGCGGCTAGGGCTACTGATTATCTTTTCTTTCCGTTGTTTTTAATTTGATTCTTGTTATTTTTTAATTTAGATATTTTCTATTGTTTTCATTGTTTATTCAGTGTTTTTGTATTATTTTCAAAAAGAATCGCATCCACTTGATGTGTTCCCTCTTGGGAAACACGACGTAAATGCAGAATAACGACAAAAACCCTAGGGAAAGACCTAAATTCAGAAAATAACTAGAATCAAATTAAAAACAATGAATAAAAAGATAAATTAGACGATATTGGGGCCAGTAGTAGAGATGATGAAGAATTGACTTATACTGTGAAGGGCTTACTTGTTAGTAAGTGTGTCCTAAGTTCTAGAGCAAAAGTAGGTGAAGTTGATGAATAAAGGGATAACCTATTTCACACTAGGTGTTTGGTGGGTAAAAAGGTTTGTTGAATGGTGATTAATAGGGGGAATAGTACTAATGTAGTTAGTACAATGTTGGTTGAAAAATTGGGATTGCCTAAAGTGAAACATCATAATCCTTATAAATTGCAATAGTTGACCAAGTCAAGGGAAAATTAAAGTGAACAAGCAGGTTAAGGTCAAGTTTAACATTGGTGGTTGCAAGGATGAAGTGGTTTGTGATGTGATTCATATGCATGTTGTGCATATTTTATTGGAAAAATCATGGTAGCATGATAAGAGGGTGGTGCGTGATGGGTTTAAAAACCAATATTCCTTTGTGAATGGTGGAAAAAAAGATCAATCTTCCTTCTTTATCACCTAACGAGGTCTAAGAGAATCAATTGAAAATAAAAGGTAAGTTTGAGGGGAAAATAAGAGAGTTGAGGCCACGACCTCAGAAAAATGAGAGTATGAGTGCAAAAAGAAAGAGAAAGAGAGTCCACTCACAAAATAAGTTTTTTTGCACAAATGTTGATGCACAAGGAATCCATCCTTACACTTGGCCATGCTGACACATCCCTTCCCAGTTTGGTTAATGCTGTTTTGCAGGTACCCAAGTCAAATTCCGGACTTAGAGTTGGGATTGATTTTAATAAAAAGAAGGAACAGCCCCGAAAGTCCAAGGAGCGCGCGAAGCACCAACATGAATATCCAACCAGCAAAAGCAAGTATAAGCATGCTCCACAGGCCAACAAATGCAAGAGTTGCAAGAGAATTGTACAAGTTGCAGATTCGAGGTTGAATCATTTTATAGAGTGGGGGAATGATGTGATTCAAGATAGGAAATCAACCAAGAGATCGAATTATAAGGAACCAAATGTCACACTCAAACTCGGGAGCTCGAAATACCAATCATGGAGTGATAAATTACATCCCAAGACTAACCCGAATGGTTGGAAGCCAAAATTCAAGTCGAAAGACCAAAAAGAGACCCAACCGGGTTGTTACGGCAGTGAAAGAATTCACTTATGGCTGTAACTCAGTTTCTGTGTCGAAGTTACGACCGTAACTAAAATCACTTATGGTCGTAAGTGTGGTTCTGGCCGCGCGATGCTACCAAGCCCAAATTTCTCAAATTTTTAATTATTTTTTTTTTAATTATTTATTTCCATATTTTAAACCCTATTGCGGCTAGGGTTAGGTGAGATGCAATTTTTACCTTATATTATGTTTTGTTTCATTATTGAACAACAACTTTTGACATTATTGATAATCAATTCCTATTTTCTCTCTAAGAAATGAGGATTCATTTTCTTATTCTTCAAGAATAGCCCAACGAACTTATCAAAGATTCTTGAGTCTTTGTAGCGTTCCAACCCAAAACTTATTTAGGAACTAGATATCCCTTGTCGCATTCGGTAACTCTGGTTCTTGTTCCGCCCCTTAATCTTGCGTCGTGAATATTTGGTCAAAGTCCTATCATCCACTTTTATCTTTTCATTCCATTGTTTTTAATTTAGTTCTTGTTATTTTTGAATTTAGATCTTTTCTATTGTTTTCGTTGTTTATTCCACATTGTCATTAATGTGTTTCCCAAAAAGAATCGCATCATTAAGTGTTTTTCCTCAATTTGAATTTTTATGAGAAATTTTCGTTGGTTTCAAAGGTGTACATTGTAAAGCATGTTTGGTGAAAGTTTGTAACTTTACGAGATATTCGACAGTACTTCATGAGTTCAGTATCGTCCCAAGGGGAATAAGTCTTAAATTTAAATAATTCAGATTCAACTAAATCTGAATGCTTGTAACACAAAAGAGAATGATTTGATTATGCTAAATTAATCTAAAATTTGTCTAAAAGGGAATTGTATGTAAATATGAGTCGTTAATCTATTGGGACTTAAAATCTTATTATTATTATTATTATTATTATTATTATTATTATTATTGAAGTAAAAAAAAAAAAAAAGATAATTCTTGAAGTCTATTATGTAAATATTTTGATTCTTGAAGTCTATATATTGTGCAGAGAGAGGGAGAGCTTTTTTGTATCTTCTTTGAATGCCATATTTTTGCTACACTGTTAAACTCGGATAAAATAGAATTGTGGAAACCATTTTTCATATTTTTCATGTAAGCTTGTGGAAATCGAGTGTATTTCTTTATTCATAATTGTTTCAGAACAATGATGACGTAAGTATATATGAAGTCAGGAAATAATTTTATTTTAGTTTTGAACAAAACTTTTTTGTCCCCACTTTTATTGGTACAAAGCTTCTCAAGTAAAAGTCTGCTTTTAGTCAGAGATGATCCTTTTTTTGGAAATATATAGAACTGTACTTTTACCAATCGTCTATATATATATATATATAAACAATTAAAAATAATATTTTGTCAAATTATAATTTATCAGTCGTTATATAATTTCAAAGACGAATTTGTAAATTTTGCACGCTCGTTGAGTAGCATATTAAAAACTTAATTTTATATAAAGTATGTGCATATGTGATTTTGAAAAGGAATGAAAGTTAACATGTAAGAGCATTTTCAATGCACTCCATGCATTTAGAAGTGTCAATTCAAGTGGTTTGGGTTGGGTCAGAGCGCCAATATATGAGCCCAGTAACGGGTCGCGTGAAAAAAAGCTGCTCGCTGCTCGATATATATATTTTAAATTGTTAATATGAAATGAACAAAATGATAAATTCATATTTATAATATAAAGAAATGTTTACATTGAATCCAAGTTTATATATTATGTTACGTGAATTACTTCTAACTTTGCAAAGTTAAAAACACAATAAACAAATAAAAATATGTGTTTCTAATTACTACTATCAAAGAACATTGTGTTTCTTAGCAATTAGGGAGGAAAAAAAAAATATTTACACTTACAAGTTGTAATAGAGTTTGTAGAAGAAGAGAGATTTTCATCGTTACCATATTTAATAGAAATAATTTTTTTAATTATTTTATGTGTTGCATGGTTAACCGTGGCCCATGAAGGTGTGACCTGTGAAACTTACGATTCACATTTTCTTGACCCATGAACAGTCCACTCAGGTCATGGGTCGGGCCGCAGTCCGAGGTCAATCCCTGCCAATTTTCACGGATCTGGTCTGCCTGCCCATATTGACACATTTTCTCTAAAAGTATATACCGCAAGCTCACGGGTCGTGCACAAGTAATAAACTAGTCTTTTTGAGTTCGGATTGTCAATCCCACGAGGAATGTATACTCAATTATATTCTAGTTAATTTAATCTTAATAAATCAAACACAATTAAAGAGATGGAGTTTTGTAAATTCTAAACTAAAGAAACTAACTTTAAACTAAATTAAAAAAAGGCAAATGAAAGATAAAATAATTGGGATTTATGATTTCACTTAACTCTCGCTTAAGTAATTTCTCAACACATGCAAATTAATAAATTACTCATTTACAATGTTAGACCCGATTTTTCAAGTTTAGCTAATTACCTCTTTCAAATGAAATTAACCCTAATCAATTCGTTTAACGTACTATATCTTTATGTCTATTAAA
The DNA here is from genome assembly GCA_963555705.1 of Ligustrum vulgare. Taxonomy (NCBI): domain Eukaryota; kingdom Viridiplantae; phylum Streptophyta; class Magnoliopsida; order Lamiales; family Oleaceae; genus Ligustrum; species Ligustrum vulgare. The sequence goes on along the minus strand of OY743176.1, from coordinate 49,727,597 downwards.
ACTTAATCAATTGCATTAACTCTTTGTGAAAATAGCTCAATGGATCCCCCTAGGGATAGAAGTATATCTCTATCTCTTAAATTAATACCTAGGGCATTTATTATTTGATCTAAAATGCACAATATCTCTCGATCTTCATACATTTCACAAATCACATATTTGGTGATCAATCAAATACATAGAATAATCTCAATAACAAATACACATGAAATAACAAGCTCAAAATTAATAAACAAATATTGAAATTACTTAAACTAAGTTAAGCTACATCAATCATCCCAATATAAACAACTAACCCATTGTATAAATATTGCACAAAAGATAAGGTTTAAGAAAATACATAACAAAGTGTAGAACTTTAAGATTAAAATACAAGATTACCGAATAAATCATTCTCTTGAATTTTTGCTCCAAAAATTACCACTTTTGCTTTGGATTCTCACATCCATCTCTTTGCTTCCTTGCTTCAATGAATGCTAGATGGTTGAAATAAAAAACTAAATTAAAAAAAAAAAACTACAAACTAAAAAGAAAAACAAAGAAGAAGAAAAGAAAAGAGAGAAAAGATGCTAGGGTTTGAGATATGAATTGAGGATTGTGGAAAAGAGGGGAAGTGGGATCATTAGTGGTCAATTGTTTCCTTTTCCACTCTTGACATTTATCCCCCAATAGATATTTCTTTTCTTTCCCGAGATACAATTTTAGAGGGTACTCTCAAATTACTTATTTCTTTTTTCCACTCTAGTTTGTTTAGGCTTTACCGATAATCTCAACAATTTAGATATGTAATTATTCTCTCAAAATTCAAGTGCTCCAATAATCAGGAAACCACTAAGAAATTCAAACTCACTATCAATCTAAGCCCTTACGTAAGTACAAATGCTTTTTTTTTTTTTTTTTATGATGGTTGCTTGTGACTTCCCCACTCCCTTAAGCTTTCTAATTGACCATGTAGCGAGCTTTAGGTCGATAATTCCCCAATTATTTTAAGATCAAATGGTATCGGGTTTTGAAATACCCCAACTTACTTAGTAACTCAAGTCAAAAAGGCTACGAAGTGATACCACTTATTAAGCAAATTCAATTTTTTTTTAAAATATATACCCTACTCATTAAGCTTTCTAGTTGACCCATGTAGCGAGTTTTAGGCTCATGACTCCCAAGTTTAAAACTTAAGGCACCAAGTTTTGAGATACTCCAATGGGATTAATCACTCGAGTTGAAAAGGCTACGAGATAAGGTAATGCGAGAAATTAAACTAGGCTTAGATCTCAAGCATATGGTCATTACCTAAATTATACTTGATATCAAATACACTTCACACAAATTATATCAATCACGCATGGAATCACTATACATCTAGACTATATCCTTTACCGGATTAACCACCCCCAACTTATCTCACAATAGGATCAAGAGATTTAGAGCATTAGAAAGAATTGGATAGGTTGACAACAATTTAAAAATATAAACTCACAACCTAATTGTTCTACTTCATAAATCTTTCTACCCTTCAACAATTCCCAAACTTTACCAACAATCAATCATGACTATTGTGCTCAATAGAACTAGGATATTACATGGATAAGCAATTTGTAAAAATAGACACAAGTAGCATGTTCGTCATAAATCAAGAATCAAACTTGAAATGCACAATAAGAAATCTCCCCCAAACTTGAAATGCACATTGTCCTCAATGTGTAAAATAAAATTAAGTTACTAGACATCCCAAGAAGTGATGGGACACTCATAAGTAGTCTTAGGCATGTGGACATCTCATTGCAAGCACCAAAAATCCACCCCTAAACTTGTGTTAAAGCCTCCAATCGATTGAACAATAATTTCTCCAATGAGAAAGTTCACCAAACACCATGTGGGAATCCTATAAAAACACAAGAAAATAGTAGATATTAAGTGGTGAATGACCCAAAATTTAAATCACATTCAACATTTCAATTCTAACTCATAAATTCAATATAATTTTCCCATCCACTCTATATTAAATCACATTTGAAGATAAGATATAATATTTCACCATATGATCTAAAAGTGAGTGTTAAACAAATTTTTGACTCTGAAAGTTTGATATGAGTGTATGCTAGAATTAAATGAGAATGTATTGGAGCTATTTCACAATACCTCCAACTTAGGCAAAATAAATGTGGAAGATGAAGATTTGGGCTTGACCAACTTATTCGTAAGAAAGTAAAAGGAATTTGTAAGTTTTTGCATGGTCCTTAAGAGTATATGAAAAACTTAATTTTATCTAAAGTTTGATATTAGTGTATGCTAGAATTAGATGAGAATGTATTGGAGCTATTTCACAATACCCAACTTAGGCCAAATAAATGTGGAAGATGAAGATATGGGCTTAACCAACTTATTTGCAAGAAAGTAAGGAATTTGTAAGTTTTTGCGTGGCCTTTGAGTAGTTTATTAAAAACTCAATTTTATCTAAAGTATGCATGATCTTAAAAATAATATGCGTGGTCTTTCGGAAGTATACATGGTTTTGTATAATTTTCAAGACGAATTTGTAAGTTTTTGCGTGGTCTTTGAGTAGTTTATTAAAAACTCAATTTAATTTAAAGTATGCATGATTCTAAAAATAATATGTAAATTAACTAGTAAAAGGAAAATTGATAAATAGATTTTTAAGGACCGACAACCACACAGATTTAAAAAGTGAGTGGTCATTTTTGGATTCGGGTTCACCTTATTTTGACAATCATTATATGTTTTGAAAAGACAAATTTGTAATTTTTTATGACCTTTTCAAAATATAGTACATTAAAAACTTATCTATTTGGTAATAACACATTCCCCATAATAACTTTTTGACCACACACATTTCTCAAACTACTTTTTAATAACATATTTTACCTCGAGAACATCACATGTTTTCTTTATAAAAAAATTTCCAAATGTGGTTGTTTTGTCTAGATTGCATATGTTGTAAATGAGACAAAAGTTGATTGGTAAAAAAATGAAAAATTCATTTTTAAGGGACAATTTGAAACCGCTATAACTTGTACTATAGTTGACGAGTTTGTAATTCAAAAATAATGTAATAAAGTTCTGTATGAGAACTTTACATTGATATCAAGATTTTGCTATTATGACTTCATTTCAGCTCACAAAATTGATCAAATGAAGAAAAACAAAGTAAAAAAAGACAAAACCACTAAAAGACAAAATAGCCTTGCCATAAATGAATAGTGATATAAAACACACTCTTACAATATAGTTAACATAAGATAGGATTAAGAAGATAAGAAGACTAGTCCAACTCGTGCAGTGCACGAGCACTATCTGTAATTATGTATGTATTAGTGTTATTGTACATTAACAATCAAAAGTAACAATTTGTCAAAATGAGATGAAATATGACTTTTGAAAAAAAAAAAAAAAAAAAAAGTAATGTTAAGAGACCATTTCAAAGGGCCATAACTTTTTCTACCTTTAATGGTTTTGTAATTCGAAAATAATGTGGTGAAGTACCGTGTGAGAACTTCATACTGTACATGAACAATCAAAGTAAACATTTTATTAAATTATGATTCGTTATATAATTTTGAAGACGAATTTGTAGGCTTTTGTGAGCTCTTTAAGTATATTAACAACTCAATTTTTCCTAACGTATACGTAATTTTGAAAATTGGATGAAATTTAACTTGTAAAAGGAAAATCGACATAGATTTTTAAGGACTGATAACCACAAGGATTTTAAAAAAATGGTGGTAATTTTTGAATGTGCATTTGCTTTATTTTGACAGTTATTATATGATTTTGAAAAGGTAAGATTGTATTTTTTATGAACTTTTCAAAATGGTAAATTAAAAACTTAGGGGTCGTTCTCAAATTGGTTGGTTAGGGAAGATTCCCAATTCTTGCTCAAGTCTAAAACACAAGCCCTACGCATATCTTCGAGCATCTAAATAGTGCGTTCCGACTGTATGTCAGTCTTAGGATGCAGTACTTAAATTCAACTTAGTACCCATAGCAGTCTACAAACTCTTCCAAAACCTCGATGTAAATCTCAGGTCTCTATTTGAAACAATGGAAGCTAGAACTCCATGAAGTCAAACAATCTCTCTGACATATATCTGTGACAATCGATCTACACAAAGAGTCATTCGAATTGGAAGGATGTGGGCTGACTTTTTAAGTCGATCCACAAAATCCATGGAAATTTTCTCTCATTTTCATTTTGTTATATCCAAAGGATTTAACAATCCTTACAGTCTCTGATGTTCAGCCTTGACCAGCTGACAGGTCATGCATCGTGAGGCAAACCTTGCAGCACAACCCTTCGTGTTTCTCCACCAGAAAGTATTATTCAGATCATGATACAACTTCGTTCCTCCTGGGTGAGCTGCATACGGTGTTGAATGGGCTTCCTTCATGATTTCAATTCTGATTTGGTTATCTTTCGGTACACAAAGACAACCCTAGAACATAAGTGCTTTATCAGGGGCTATCTTAAAGCCTATTCTCTTGTCAGTTCCATCTTCAGTTTTGATCTCTTCTAAGAACTTATCACCTCCCTGAGCCGTCACAATCCTACCTATCAAATCTAGCTTAATAGTAAAATTTTCCAATCTACTATAATTTTATATTGATGGGGCTTACACTTCAATCCTCTAATTTTGAAAATCCCAAATCAACTGATCTTACAAAACCTTATTGGCTTTACAAAGGTGGTAAAGAATTGTGCAATCATAATCCTTTACTAACTCTAGCCATCAGGGTTGTCTCATATTCAAATCCTTCTAGGTGAAGAAGTAGTTTAGACTCTTTTGATCAGTGTAAATCTCGCATTTACTCCCCTATAAATAATGCCTCCAAATCTTCATAGCGTGTAATATAGTTGCAAGTTCTAGATCGTATGTTAGGTAATTCATCTCGTATGGTTTCAAACTTTCAATTTCCTTGAAGCATAGGTGATCACTTTGCATTAATACGCATCTCAATCCATGTTTGGAGGCCTCGTTGTAAATAAAAAAATCGTCAGATCCATCAGGTACAACCAACACCAGTGCTAAAACCAATCTATTCTTCAACTCCTAAAAACTTTGTTTACACTACTCGATCCACTAAAATTTGATGCCTTTCCATGTCAACTAACTCATGAGACCCGCTATCTTAGAGAAAACCTCTATGAATCATCAGTAATATCTTGCTAATCCCAGGAGGCTTCTCACATCAACAGCACTCGCTGGCATAATCCAATTAGTCACCGTCTCAACTTTAGAAGGATTGACTTCAAATGTCTTTGATTGTGACAGTGTGACCCAGAAAACTTATCTTCTCAAGCTGAAATTCACATTTCTTGAATTTGGCGTACAACATTTCTTGAAAACTCGATTCATCAAATCTATAAATACTGTAGGTGGGTTCGTAAGACTGAATGGAATCACAATGAATTCATAATGTCCATATCGAGTCTTGAGTGTTGTCTTTAGTATGTCCGTTGGCTTGATCTTTAACTGATGGTAATAGAACTTAAGTCCATCTTTGAGAAAACAATAGCACCCTTTGGTTGATCGAATAAGTCTTCGATCCTGGGAAGGGAGTAGTTATTCTTTACTGTCATCTTTTTGAGTTCCAGGTATTCAATGCACATCTTCATGCTACCATACTTCTTCTTAAAAAACAGGACAGGTGCTCCCTAGGAGATACACTCAGTCTGATAAAACCCATTTCTAGCAGTTCTTCAGCTGAACTTTCAATTTTTGCAATTCCTTCGGTACCATACGATACGAAGCATTAGAACAGGGGCAGCTCCCGGCACTGAGTCAATAACAAATTCCACTTACCTATCAGGAAGGTTGCATGGTAGGCCGTCTGGAAAAACATCACCATAATCGCATACAATTAGTACTAAATCTAAGGTAATATCCTCAGAAGGATTACCTTGAAGGTTAACCTAATAACCTTGAAAATTTCCTTTGACTAGTAGTTTTTCTGCCTGCAAAGCTAAGATAAGGCGAGGAAGTTCCTTAACTCTCGACCCGTTAAATATGAATACTTCTACCCCATTCTTCCAAAACACAACTTCTTTCTCATGGCACATAATAGTGGCATGGTTAGTACTTAGCCAGTCCATGCCCAGAATGATGTCGAAGCCCCTAATCAGAATTATGTTCAGATCTACTTCAAGTATTGTTCCATCGAAATCTATTCGTATGGCCTTGGCTTTCTTATCAGTGCCAATAATTCCTCCTGAAGTTAAGCTCACCTCAAGTATATTACCAGTTGTCTTTCCAATCAAGTTTAGTCTAGTTAAGCATGCATCAACTAAAAAAGAATGCGTAGCACCCCGAATCTATTAAGACATATGTGGGAATACTAGAAGCAGATAATATGCCTTTTATCACTTTAATTTCATCAATTTGAGAAGTGTGTGTATGAAAAACTAAATAAGATAGGCATAGAAATACCGTGATAACTAGTATACATGCAATCACGTCAGAATCCTTGACGATATCCATAGCAAATACTCTATCCTTCCCTTTTCTGTTCCGATCTGTGTTCTTCTTCTAGTCAGAATTCTGTATAGGTGCAACACGACAATCAAGTGCAAAGTGGTCAGGTTGGCCACACTTGTAACAAACTCCTTTACCCAATAGACATTCGCCTTTGTGCATCTTCGAGCATTTGGAACATGATGATGTGTAACTAGTAATCTGACCCCTTGCAAGTCCTGTATTCGGCCTCTTGTTGGATATCTGATTTCTGATTCTGATTTGAACCATGTAACATTTCCTTTTATCCGGGTACCTCCGGTTGTTCAGATTTCCTTGGGTGCCAGTCTTCACACCAGTATATACCACAGTCTGAGCGTTCTTCACAACTTCCCTGTAGGTGGGCAATTCGTGTGAACTAACAATCTATCTGATCTCCAAGCACAAGCCTCTCTCAAATTGAAGTGCCTTCTTAGCCTCAGTCTCCACTAGATGTGGAGCATATCGTGACTATTCCTCGAACTTCCTTTCATAATCAGTAATGTCTATTTCTCCATGAACCAAGCGTAAGAACTCGATCTTATTATGATCTTGGAGGGCTTGTAGGAAGAACTTGTCTTTGATTTCATCCTTGAACTCATCCCAAGTTAAAGCCGCATGTTGTTCTTCAATCCTAGTCTGTGATTTAGACTCCCCCAAAAGCCAACCATACCGACCAACAGAAACTATGCGCACGAGACCTACCTATCCTCAGGGTAAGATATATGCCTGAAGATTTTCTTGATCGTCTGTAGCCACTCTTCAACACCCAAAGGACCATTACCACCATAAAAACTGGATGGACAATATCTCTTGAACTGCTCAATAAATGGCACTGAGGAACCTGCCAAGGCCTGCCTCAAATCCAGCAAGGCCTAAAGAAGGTCCTTGATGATAGTGGATTGGGCCGTGGGGCCATGTTCTAGAGTGGCCTTCTCGGAGGAAGCACGATCCATTATACTCATGTTTGCACGTTTGGCCGTTTCCTTTATTAAGTGAAACAAAAATATATTTGTAACTTCTCGATAAAAAAATGTTATTAACCAAGCATAGCATATAATCAACTCCAATATAGAAGAAGAAAAAAGTGAATCTCTTTCATTAATAATTCAAAATTCCTTCAAATGAGGATACAATCGGTAGAAACGTCATAACTGAAATGGAAAAGAAAAAAAATACTAAAAGAAGGTACTAAGACAACTGTTATAAAGTCCTACACTATTAGAGACGATGTGATAGAGATAGATCCTAGTGTGCCAGGGGTATAATTTGGTGCATCAGGGGTATAACTTGTTGAACCCGGAGTATAGTCATAAATGTCTGATTCAGCGTTATATATCACAAATGGCTCTTCTTCTTTGTAAAATATTACTATCACTTTTGGCACTGGTACTAGAACAAAGGCTTGGTAGCGGTCCCTAAACATCACGAACTCATCACAAACCGTTTGAAAGCTCATGTTTTCTCCCAGACATCTCCTTACATCAGCATAAAATTAGGTTTCTAGATATCACTGATCTACTGAAAAAATTCGTAGGAATTGGCCAATGGACTGGGGTCAGTCTTCTTAAATCCATCGGCTATGGCCTCATGATGTATAGCACAATAGCTTCGTACGTGATCCGATATCCCCTCCCGAGGTGTCGTCCTATACGATAGATATCTCGCAAATACCAAATCTAATACTCTTTTTTGAATCGTCGTAAAAGATGTCATGCCTAAATACCAATTATGCAAAGTCCAGTTAGGGATCTATAGTATTATTCAGTTAATTGAGGACAAAAATATTTTATGATAACATCCTTTAAATTATACTAATTCTCATTATGCTCAAAACTCGTTTTTCTTTCTCATTATTTCGGATACAAATTTCTCATTTCTCCTCATCTAAATCTAAAAAACATTTCGTTACTCAACTATCCTCAATCAAAAATAGTAAACATCGGGATAAACTTGTTTACATATGGAGTGGGAAAAATGAATGATGACAGGAGCAAAAGTCGTTAAAAGTGTTAACACTCATTGTTATTATTCTTTTTTTATACTAAGGTTGACGATGAAACTCGTTTAATTTCGTAGTTATTTGGTTATCGTATTAAATCCGTTTGTTTGAAACGTTTATGGGTCTTGCTTATTCAGATAATTAATTTGAGTTTTCTTTCATCTTTAATATCAAGTGTTTTTTATAGTTAGAGATTTGATTAATTAATCCATGGATGGTTTTCAAATGTTAAGTTATTATGTTTGATTTCTTGTTTTCTTTCAAATTGATATGAGAAATGCTTGGATAATTTGTTTGAGAAGTAAAGAAGAATCTACTTAAGATTTATTTAAATGCCTTATTGTTAAATCTAGAGGCAACTATATATTGATTTTGATTTGTTGCTCAAAATTGGGAATTAATCAATAACAAAATAATTATGTTGTTAAATTGTAGTGGATTCTAAAACCTTAGTACTTTGTCATTTATTAAATTTCTCTAAAATTTGTTATTTTGAATTATTTACATTTTAATTAGTTTTAATTAATTCTAACAAACTTGACTTTTCTCAAGTAGATAGAACTATAATTAATTAAGATTGAACTATACTTTCATAAAATTTGCAATTTCTGTGGGTTCGACCTCGTATTCATTAATCTATATTACATAGATTCGTGTGCTTGTGAGTAAAATATAACATATCAAGTTTTCACACAACAGTAATGAAAAATTAGTATTTAAAACCTTTTTGGGGATTGAAATAAAACGCTTTAAAAACATGAGAGCTCAAAGAATAATTCCGCAAAATTTGATAAGTGTGTTTTATACACTTACTTAAATATTTAAATTTGAACGGTTTGTTGTCATTCTTGAATAAATACTACATAATTATTTTCTATTTGTTTAAGAAATATTCCCAAATTCATGAGAATGATGCAATGAAGTGAAATGATGTACAATTGGAAGACATTTGGAGCTACAGTTGTCAAAATGGATGTTGATGTTGTCAATCGGGAATTCCAAGATAAGCTAATCAGAAATCAAATTTAAAGAGCTTAATTGAAAATGGATTGAAGTTTGGAAAAAGAATTGAAGTGTTTTAGAAGAAATGGCCTGCGCAGCCACGCCAAACTTACCAGGTGGCAAGTCGCGCAATTATCCAGCCCAGTGGGAAAAAGGCCCATGAGAGATTTCATATTTGGTTTTACCTAGGTTTCTTACCCAATCTATATATACAACTATCATGCACGTAGAGGGAACCTTGGCACACATATTGAAGAGGCCAATTTCATCATCATACTTTGGAGATTGTTGAAGCTAATTTAATGTCAAGGCGCGAGGATTGAAGATCAACACGTGGAAGCTAATTTTTGGTGCAAAAGTTCTTTCACTTGTTTATTCAATTTAATCACGATGTTGTTCTATTTTATTATTCATGTTTTTAATTCCAACGCTATGAACAGCTAAACTCTTCGTTGGGATTAACAATGTAGTGTAGTTTTCCGCTTTTAATTGCATTGTTCAAGTTTTACGTATAGATTGCATGTGATGGTTTTATTTTGTGATTAATGCGTGAATTAACTGGCTACTAATTCATTGATTTAATGGGTTGTTTTCATAATTCGAGAAGTGAGTTAAAGACCTAGATGTAGGAATAAAACCCAATAATTGAACAAACGATAAAGATATACGTTTGTTGTTATTGCGATCTATAATTGAGTTCTTGTGTTCAATGCACCTAATCATTACAACCTACTATCTAGAAACACGGTTAACTAATTAGGTAGAGTTAATTTAAACTTGAGAGAGGAACTTCATATACATAAGTGAACTCGATCGATCACATTATTAGATTAAAACTTGAATGGTGGAATTAAAAGTATTGACGAAGTGAAATCATGAAATCCCAACTTCTCATCCATTGATTACAAAAAAACACTTTGTTTTATTGTTTAATTGCTTTTAGTTTAATCATTTAGTTTACACAAACCTTTCTTTAATTATTCAAATAAAGCGAGAATTAGAATAACTTCAGTAATTAATCATAATCCTTGTTGGACTTTTAGGTCCACTTTATTACTTGAATGAAACATCGTACACTTGCGATTAGCACACATCACATGTCCTGCAATAGGAGCACTCCAATTTGCGTAGACCAGCAAACCATACTTGTGTTTTGAACTCCCTTCTCATGAACGACACAGACACAAATAAATGATAAATGCAACGACATCTTGATGTAAATATGTGATGCAAAGTAAATGCATGAAAAAAGTGGATATAAATCTTTACAATGGTCATCCATGTCTTAATATGGTACCAACATTTTTTTTCTCGGGAATAGTACAGTTCAACAATGTTCAAAATCACGTTATTATAATTTGAAGAAAGCAATTCCACCCCACCCCACCCCCCTCCACACTTCGCAGGTAATCCCAAGTTCAAGTTTTGATATATACTCGAACAAGACTCGACACAATTGAGATAAGATTTGAAATCCAACATTATATGGATTAGATTTTAAATTCAAGAACCTTAAGGACTTAGATTTTGAGTCCAAAACTCAAAGGATTAAATCAAGAATTTTGGAAAACTTTTAAAGCCAAAGTTACAGATCCCAAAACCTTGAGTACCCAATATGCAATTAAATCATTGATGTAAAATTGCAACTCAAATCCCTTGGCCTATTAAATTTCCAATTACAAGTCCGAATATTCTTCAAATATTCAATACTTATTATTAATAATTGCACATCGATATCCATGCAATAAACCATCTAGTTCCAATTTCAGCCATTTTTTGTTATTTCGAATCATCCTTATACTTCTAAAAGTAGTATAAGGGATTTGTACATTGCAGTCTTCATAGAACATTTTCCTATGACTTATAAGGTGAAAGTTTGTAATTGTCTAATTTTGTTACTATTTATAAATGAAACTGACTATCGCAAATTTGTCTAGACTGTAAAGTATAAAAAGAAATACATGAAGTCTTATTTAGCATAGGTCAAGATGAATTTAGGTATCACAGATTTTTCTGGATAATAAATAGCGAGCAAAAATATAAAGCGATCTAGAATTGTAAAGTAGTTAGAACACAATATTTGAGCTTAACGTAGGAAAACCCTTTAAGGGAAAACCTATGTGACCGCAGTCTGTAGACAAAAATCAATCATTAAGAAAATAATATTACACGGTTCAAGGAAATTACATGACAAATGTACGCATAAATTTATCAAACACCCATAAAATTAAATGAATCACTCCCTGATTTTTTGATGGCGTGTAATATGAGTTGGGGTCCTACCACTCTTCAGTAGCTTCCCTTGACACTACAGACGACTTAACAAATTCGAACTCCCGTTCAATCTTGATCCAAATTCCTGTTCAATCTTAGTTTCCTGGAGGTCTTTTCTTATTCTAGTGATTGAAACTCCTCTCAAAGATCCGTCTAGATTTTTCGGTTGAAGATTGGCTTTTTCATGAATGAATAAGAACTATGTCTTTATGGTGTTCATTTAATGGAGAAATCACAATAACGAGAAGAAGTTGTGTATGTTCTCATTCATTCATTAATTTTTGGCTTCCAGGACTTAAGGAAAACATCCCTCACTTAATCTATTTGTACACACAAGAGTTTCTTGGTCACCAAGAGTTCTAGTAGTACAAAATCTCTATTTCCTGCAAAGTCAATGATAATTACACATCAATAGAGGTAAGGTAAGATAATGACTTATTAAAAAAAATCTTACCAAAAATGAATCACTTACCAATTAAGTGATAGAAACAAACTTGGACTCTAAGAATTAAAAGCCTAGAATTTTAGGCCAACAAGAATATTGACCAGGCTAAAACATTATCATAAACATAAGCTCTTATCATAAATAATAAGTGATAAATATAGTAAGTGTATAATTTATCTCCAAATATTAAATCAATATCATTTGAATACGAGATAAATACAAACTCAATTCCAAGTAAACTAACTGGTAATTTAATTAAACTTAATAAATTATTAAACGGAGTAATTGAGTTAAATTTACTAAATTAGTAAACTGTAAGTAAACAGAAAATGCAAATAAACATAACTTAAAATATGTTGTCAATCTCCCCCTTTGGCTTTTTCTATTTTTCCAAAACCTAGTCATCTTTTCACAATTATATGTAGAAGTAACAAACAACCATACTGCTCCTCCTAACAAAATTCTCCTAACCAAGTCATGCATTATAGTAATCTCATTTAAACCATTCATGCATGCAACGAAAAAATAATAAGCACATAAAGGAATATCCAAAAGTTACTTCAACATTCAAATAATCCAAAAAATGAAAACTACCACTCCCCGTTTTTGGAAGAAATAAGAGAAGCCTTCCATATCTTGTAACCTACCAAAATAAGCACAAGTAGAAAAAATAGGAAATATTTGGTTGCAGAACATGTAAACTATAAATAAAAGTAGAGTTTTATAAAATTTAGAAAAAATTCAAAATTAGTTAGGCTAGGTGCATCGAGACGGAGGCTCCATTACTGAGATGAATCTCAGTTCTTTTTCTGCTTCTTTGCTCAAGTATGTTTTTTGACCTTAGTCTTCCTCTTTTCAGTAGTAGCCTTTTAGGTCTCAGCTCTAGAAGATCCTGCATAAAACATATTTAGTTTATCTTCAAGCCTTTTGACTGTAGGTTTGAGTTCAACAACTTCTACTTTTATAGCAATAACTTCTGCTTCCAGTTTCCTAATTCCGCCATCATTTCCAGATGTATCCTGGTTTCCAGATTCATCTGTAGCTCCCAAATTCAGTTTTTGTGAGGATTCTGTGTTTTAAGAGTCTCTTACATTTTACCCTATTCAGTTGATTGGGAGTGACGACTAAATCATATTCAAATCTCTTGACACCCTAATGAGCCAAATATTGTAAAATAACCCAGGGGTAAACGAGAAAGTTTGTATTCGCTTGTCGAGGGCCACTACCTGAAACACGACCAACAATAGAGTTCTAAATACGTGTAGTCAAGTTAATATTCCTCTTTGTGCCGAGGAGAAAAAGAGTCTGAGCATACCCACGTTTAAAACTCGAGTCATAAATTACTTGATCAAAATTCTCCTTGGCGATCTTTCGCAAAATTTGATATTTTTTAGAAAGTTTAGATCTAGGCAATTGTTTCAATCATTTAATCGGAAAAGTTATTTTCCCTTCTGTTAATTCAATGGAAATCTCATAATTTGTCAATCGAATCATCCTCATCTGAACACTCTTCTTTCAAGCCTAACCACTTTCTAAGGTCTTTAACAGTAAACTTCACCAATTGGCCTCTTACATAAAATGTAGTGGTAAACAGGCATTTTTTTAGTGTTAGAATCAATTGGGATATTAGCATAAAATTCCTTGACCCAAGTTTCATTGATCTTCCCTTTACATCCCGACAATTTATGCAGGCCAAAATAACTTACAATATCATCAACCTCAAAATCATGAAATTCATCAATTGATATACATGACTCATAATGCAATCTCTTACCAGATATATGTTTTTGATAATCAGTATAGGCACTAGTCGACCAAAATTTAAAACTTAAGGGTGTAAATGTACCTTTAGCAGTCTGCATAAGGCTAGTAACAAAGAATGAAGGATCACACCTAGATCAATTTGGTGAAGTAGGTGCATCTCCCATTGTGGTCCGTTTTTTATTCTTTGTGGACACTGTTTCCTTCTCCTTCTTCTTACCCTTTCTGTCTTACCTAGTAGTCTCTTCTTCTTCAGATTCCTCTTTTTCCTCAGCATCATCCTTATCTTCAGACCCCTATGACTCATCATTTTCATCCTCACTTCCAGGCCCCTCTTTCTCATCAAGCTCATCTGCACCTCTTGATTCCTCTGCTACCTCTTCTTCATCCTCTAACTTTGACTCACCAGATTTACCTATGTCCGGGTCGGTACCTCTGCATCTTCTGCCAATTTGTCTTCAGATTCACCTTTTCCACATTTTTTTACATCTTTTGGCATTTCCTTCGTTGTTTCAGTCTATTTTCCAGCAATTTCTCTTGCACCCATCAATTCACTTCGAATATCTAAGGGAGAAAGATGACTGGTAGGGAGATTACCAAATATGGGTGTCGAATTGTGACCATGGCTTGTAGCATGATGGTGGAGTTGTCTTGGTTCGATTTGGCTATGGGCAGAGCTGGCGTTGAGTTGGTTCCAGGGAGAGTAAGAAAGACCTGTGTGGAGGGTGTGACAGAGATTGGGGTTGGTGTGGTGGTTCCTTCAACGGGTGCACCAGTTTCTAACGGGTTCGGTAGAGATGAACCCTCACCTTCATTGATAGTCTTCCTCGTAGTCTTCCTTCTTGCAGCTACTTGTTTAGCTACTTGTTTGTTTCTATCCATATTTAGATATCAAGATAGTTGAAGTGATTTTGGGATTTTGAGGATCTAAGTTTGTCAAGTGTGGGAAGAAAAGGGATAAATTCAAGATTTTTAAGTGAAATAGAATTCAAGTGATTGCATTCCTTTTGGAAAAGCGTATCTATTGAGAGTCCTAGTTCCCACCAATTTCTTTTCCTTTTAAAAAAAATAGGATAGATATGGAAATAGAATAATTCAAGAATTAGGTAATAAATAAATTACCAAAAACTGGGCTCCACAATTTATTGACTTAATCTACAAGATTCGCACACATTACCCACTGTATACTTAAATAAAATTTCACAAATAAGAAAAAACCTAAAATACGTAAATGATAAAAGCTAGATTCATTTGGGTACCTGAGACTCATCTGGGCACTGTAGGCATCTGTTGAGTCAAATACATCTAGGTAGTGTACAGTACGTTCATAATTAGGTCGATTACAATACGTGTGTGATCTAAGAAACCTTTAGTTAATCAAATATTATCAAATACCATATAGTTGCCCTGAATTATTAGTTTGTCACTGTAGCGCACAAGCAGACCGATCAATATTTATATATAGTGCAATTGCTGAAATCCGACTTGTCGACTTTTTTAGTATTGAGGCAATGTCTTTTAGAGGTGGAAACAACTTCATAGAATCCCCATAAGTTATCTTATCAGATTTTTCCCTTTTCTTTCGATTTTTCAACCCCCTTTTTTTGAAAAAAAGTATGAGCTTTGCTTGGATTGACAGTCTTCTTTTCCACTAGCACTGCCTTTGGACAATCAAAAATGCGTGCAATGTTGAAAGCAAGATTTAGATCAAAGGTCTACACTCAGAATATGGAACCTCAATCAGTAGTAAACAAAACAACATTGATAGTAGTGACAAATTCCTCTGATTGTTTAGACTGAGTGCTAGTTAGATTCATCTGGAGACATGTTGACTGATATCAGCCAGATGTGTCTGTCTCGTCATCAGCCTCAAGTACTCAGATATATCCTGTAGGCAAAACATGATCTCCAATTAGTATTTACAAGAATATGATATATCTACCTAAATGCATGCAATAAATCTAAAATGTAAAACAAATGCAATTTTTTTTTTAATAATTAAATATGTATGCTCCTATTCTGGAGGGGGTGAAACTTCGATTTGTTTCCTAAGGTTTTTTAATTTAACAGTATCGAGGAACTTAGTGAACAAACCTGCAAGTTTTAGATCAATCTGTACATGCTCCAGACTGATAATCTTTTGTTCCACCAATTCTCTAATGAATTGATGTCTGATATTAATGTACTTTGTTTTGAAGTGCTGGATATGGTTTTTTGAGATGATGATAGCACTGGTGTTATCAAAATACAAAGTGGCTTGTTCTGTAGAGATCCCATAATCTTCCAACATCTGTTTCATCCAAAGAAGTTGTGTATATAAACTTCCAGCTGCAAGGAAAGGGATACAGAATTTTGTTTTCTGGTTAACCAAGCCACCAAGTTGTTTCCAATGTAGAAACAACCACCAGATTCACTCTTACGTTCATCAACATTCACATCCCAATTTGTATCTGAATATCCTACAAGATGGGCAGTAGTATCTCTTATAAACTAAATACCATAACTTAATGTACCACTTACATATCTGATGATTCTTTTTATAGAAACTATATGAGACTCCTTGGGTTTAGCCTGACATCTTGTACATACTCCAATACTGAAGAATATGTTTGACCTATTAGCAGTAAGATACAGAAGACTTCCAATCATGCTTCTGTAGAGAGATGGATCTACATCCTTTCCAGTGTCATCCATTGAAAGTTGATTAGTGTATTTTATACACTTATTTATATGTCTAAATTAGGATAATATATTTTCGTTATAGAATAAATTCTATTTATTTATTTGTTTGTTATTTATTTACATTTCAGAAATTATCCCAAACTCACATGAATGAGGCAATTGATGGAAAAGATGAGCTTTTGGACGAGTTTTGGAATTAAATTGGGCACATTGGAGAAGTACGGGGAGCCAATTGAGGAAAGCAAGGAAGAAAAGAGAAGAAATCAGAAGTATAATGCCAAAATGTTACAATTGGAAGTTGGAGGATGTAGAAGCAAATAAAGAACGAGGACCAACTTAAACAAGAATCAAAGTTGAAAATGTGCTGAACTAGTTTCTACTGCACAGCCACGAGCCCCAAAGATTTCCGACCACGCGACAATCCTTAAATTAACAGAACCCGATTTAGGTTAACTGCAAGGCCACTAGGGTTTTTCCGGCGTGGCCTCACCTCCTTCCGTCCCAGGCCTAGGCAAGTATTTTCTTCTTGTTTTGCCTAGGTTTCTTCTCCAACTATATAAGCAACTTCTCATGTATGAAAAAAGAGAGCCTTTGGAGACCTTTGCACAGCCTACCAACTACAAAATTCATTGTTCTATCATTCAATCCTTGGAGGCAAAGATCAAGACAAATGCGGGGAAATTGACGATTATCAACGGGGAGCAATTTCTTGGTGCTAGACTTTCTTTCTTTTGTTAATTTGATAAACTCTACATGCACAAAATTCCAACAGATTTTTGGGGTTTTTTTCAAAGAGGGGCAATTCGTTGGTTATGAGGTTAAGCGAGCAGCGGTGATTCGCTAACAAAGGTGTGGTTGGTGGCATAAGAGATTGAGTTTCGATAGTATGGGGGTTGTGGTTTGGAGTGGCATTGTGGAATTGGGCAGTAGGTTGTGGATTGGTGGTGTTGTGGCAATTTACAGTTGGCAATTGAGGTTTGAGGCTGGTTTTGTTTGGGGTGCGGTGTGTGTGGCTCGGTTATGAAATCTTCACAATATCGTTGGATAGAAATTGACGTTCTATGATCCATACATGAGTTTCAATCTCAAAAAGAGCGGGCTGTTTGAGGTTTTGTGTGAATTCAACAGTAGGTTGCGTAAACTCGTCATACTGTTTGTGCTAGAAATTGATGTTCTAACATCGAGGTGAGTTTTCCAAATGCAAGATTGAATTGAAGAAGTTGGAGAGGGGGAGATTCCTACCCAAAAATGAGTGACTTTCTATAAAATTTTCAATGTTTAGTGAAAGGTGAGGGAGTGGGGAAAAGGTAGATATATACATATTGCTTGGGCTCAATTGATAGGTTAGGGAAGATCTTCGATTGGGGAAATTGTCAGGATTTTGGAAGTGATTTAGCCGATTTAGGAAAGAGAATAAATGTGGGAATGGAAGAAAAGTTGTTAATTGAATTGGGTTCAAAATTATGGTTATAGAGAGATTTAAATTTGATTTATTTGTACTATGAGAACTGATACTTGATGTTGGACAAAAAAAAAAGAAAGAAAAAAAAATTGGATCCAAATAAATAAAATTTTGGCTTAAAGCAAAATAATGAGCTTGGACTACTTTTAAATAAAATGAAGGAAAATTACATGGAACCCTAGATTTTAAGTTCCAATTTTAAAGATATGTTGGTCAAGTTTACTTTTTTAAAAATCAGGTGGAAATTATCAATCATCAATTATTAATTAAATATTTTATTTTTCAAAATCAATCTAACGTTACTAACCTACTCTCTCTCTCTCTCTCTCTCTCTCTCTCTCTCTCTCTCTCTCTCTCTCTCTCTCTCTCTCTCTCTCTCTCTCTCTCTCTCTCTCTCTCTACAATCTAATCTGCAATTCCTCTCACTCTACCCGCTCAGGCGGCTGGTGATGTAGAGGTGAGATCGCTGCCTTTCATGGGTGGCAGCGGCGATCGGTCGTTGGAGGAGAGAAGGCCACGCCGACATCGGAGGAGAGCAATAGGGGTGTGGTTAAAGGTAGAAATGTATGAATTTAGGATTTGGGTTGATTGAAGTTCGGTAGGGTTGGATTCACGGTGGTGTGCAGTGGCATTGCGGTTTGCAGCACCGAACGGAACTGGGAATTCCGGTGGATTCTAGTACCTCAATCGCCTATGCAGATCCCCGTGTGGGTAGCGGTTGGGTTTCCAAACCCTAGCTGCAATTTTGGTTGGAGACGGGAATTGAGGTGTAATTTTGGTGTTAATTGGTTTATTTGCATATGAGGTCTCTCAAATCTTATTAAGAATTGATTTTAGTCCTTTAATATTATGGAACTTATAACTAAGCCCCCTAAAGTTATCAATTATTCAAATATGCAACTAAATTTTTAATTGTGATCAAAATATTGATTAATTGTGACTTTATGGGACTAGTAATTAGTATGTAATGTGACCATTTATTAGGTATTTGGGGTTCGGATTTGGGGTGGTGGTGGGATTTGGAGTGGTGACTTGAATAGTGATTGTGATCAATTATAGGTAATTGTGAGTAATTATTGGGTAATTGTGATCAAAATTTCTACTAAACATGACTTTGTGTGACTTTTGATAAGTACGGAATGTGACCAATTATCAGGTAATTGTGACAAAAAAATTGAGTAACTGTGACCAAGAAAATGAGTAAATTGTGACCAATAAATAAATAATATATGACCAACTATGAATTATCGCAATCAATTATATTAGAGATTGTGACCATCTATGACTTTGGTGACCATTGGATGAGGACGTGATGTGACTTTGCATGTGGGGTGAGGTGGGATGATTTTTGCAACTAAATTTGTAATTGTGACCGAATTGTGACTTTGTGTGATCAACTGTAACATTACATGTGGGGTAGAGTTGGATGAGGTGGGGTTGCGGTGAAATTTGCGATTGTGATTTGTGACTGAAATGTAACTTTTTCTGTGAGCAATTGTGACTTTGCAGGTTGGGTGAGGTTGGGGTGGGAAAACATATAGGAAAAAAAATCATTTTGGGTCTGGGTGGGGAACATAGAGAAAAAAAATCATTTTTGCGGTGGGGTGGGGTGTGATCTCGTGTGACCTAATTACGACTTTGTGTGACTGAACTGTGACCAATTGTGACTTTGGGGTGAGGTGGGGAGGGGTGGGATTTTGCAACTAAATTTAATTGTGACCCAATTGTGAATTTATGTGACCAGTTATGAATTTGCATGTCAGGTGTGGTGTGGTGTGGTGGGGTTAGGTGTTGTAAATTTTGCAACTAATTTGTAATTGTGATCGAATTGTGACTTTGTGTGATCAAATGTGACTTTGCATGTGGTTTAAGTTGGGTGGGGTCGGGTGGAATTATGGTGAAATTTGCTATTAAATTTGTAATTGTGATTTTGTTTGATCAATTGTCACTTTGTAAGTGAGGTGAGGTGGGATGGGTGGGGTGGCTGGGTAGAGTGGGAAAACATTGAGAGAGAGAAAAAAGATAAGAAAAAAACTCATTTTTATTGGGTGGGTAGGGTGAGGTGAGGTGAGGTGAGGTGAGATGGTGTCGAAGTGGGGTGGGTGGGGTGTGAAAAAGTAGAAGAAAAAATCACTTTTAGGGGTGGGATGTGTAGAATTTGCGATTAAATATGTATTTGTGATTTTGTGTGATTAATTGCCACTTTGTGAGTAAGGTGGGGTGGGGTGACAGCGTAGGTGGGAAGACGTTGAGAGAGAGAAGAAAAAAAATAAAAATAAAAACCTCATTTTTTGGGATGGGTAGGGTGGGGTGGGTAAGTGGTGTTGGAAGTCGGGGTGGGTGGGTGTGGAATAGTAGAAGAAAAAAATCATTTTTGGGGTGAGGTGACGTGGCGTGGGGTGGGGTGGGAGCTGTGATGGATGGGCACATGTTGTTCGATGGCTTTTTTATTTAAATATTATATTAGTTTTAATTTAATATATAATTGATTATTATTTTTATATTATACAATATTATATTCATTAATTACTAATTAACAGCTGATTTTTAAAAATAATTCCTATGTTTGTTAGTTTAAAAAGTGATAATTTTAATAGGCTTTAAAATGAATTTGATTAAAGTTTTAATGGGCTTTAAAATTTAACAAGGCTAGATGAAAACACATTTTAAAATAAAGAGGAAATTACACCATCCCAAATTTTTAAACTTCACAATTCAAAAACAAGATTTACATCTTATATATACAAAAATCAGGTTTTAATTGAAAATTTTAAAATTAATAATTATATTAAATCAAATCAACCCAACCCCACACTATCGTACCCACCTTACTCTAACCATAAATCACTTTCATCTCTTTCTCTATCTATCCTCTTCCATCCCTCTGTACCCCCATTTAGTGCCGCCAGACGTCGGATAGGCGGATAGTGAACGGCCACAACGACGAACCAAACAGTAGCAACGATGAACCGTCGCAACGACAAGATCCAGCAGAGATCTCGCCACTGCAGCAATGGCAAGACCTCAGAGATCCAGCGGCGACCTCGCTGTCGGGCGCTACTGCAGCAAAGGCGAGATCCAGCGGTGATTGCGACTGGCAGCATAAACAATGGTTCGCGCCGCTGCTATTGCGTCGTGCAACATCCACTAGCGGTGTTCCGTTGTTGCTGCTGTGTCGGCGGTTTATGGTGGTGTTGTGTTGTCTGATGGTGGTGTTTGTGTGTGGTGTGGTGTGGTGTGGTGTGGTGGTGCAGGTGAGTTTTGGTGGTGGACGCGGTGGTGATAGCGATGGTATAGTTTTAGTGGAGTTGTCCTCGTCGCCACGCGGTGGTGCGGAGGAGACAGCTGCTGGTTTGTAAGAGGCTGATGCGACGATGGTTGTGGATCTGGAGGTGATTGCAAAGTAGGGAGGTGGCCGGTAGTGATTGCGGTTTGAGCAGCGGTGGTGGCAGCAATGGGGTGGGATGGCGGTGGTGGTGTTGGAGGTGGTTGGTAGAGGTGTTGAACATGGTGGTGCAGTGTAGTGGGGTTAGGGGTGGTGGAGTTTCTATAATATTGTGACCAATTATCGTGATTGTGACTGATAAAATAGATAAGTTGTGACCTAAAAAATTTGAGAATGTAATTAAATCTATAATTGTGACTTACATTTGTGCTCGAGTAAATGATTGTGACCTATGAAATTTATTATTTGTGAGTAGTAAATAGTATGTAACCTAAAGATTTTGATAATTTGTGACATTTAATTGAATGATTGCGACCTAATAATTTGATAATTGTGATCATAAAATAAGTTGTGACCAATTAATTAATGTGATCTTAATTTGTGACCTATTAAACTTGTGATTTGTGACTAAGAAATAGATTGTGATCAATTAAATCAATAATTTGTGACCAAAAAATGAGTCAACCAAATAATTTTATAAATTTTGACCTATAAAATTTATGATATGTGATCAAGAAAATTAGAAATTTATGAAAATTGTGACCTAAAAAATTCTTGATTTGTAGTCGAGAAAAACTGTGACCAATGAAATTCGTGACTCATAATTTGTTAAATTGTGCCCAATTGACTCGAGATTTGCGACAAAAAAAAATCGTGACCTACGAAATTCAAAATTTGTGATCGAGAAATAAATTGTGACTGTGACCATAAATTTATGATCTAATTTGTGACTTGTGACCATAATAAGCTGTAACCTAAAAAATTCTGACTTGTAGATAAACAATAAAATATATATAATTAATTATGACCTGATTTTTGAAAGAAAATCTTAAGTTTCTTAATTTTGAAAATGTGTATTTTAAAAACCTTAGTTATGTATTCTTCCCTAAATAAATGGGTGAAGGTGTCGTTTCGTTTTATTTTAAAAAAAAATTAAAATATTTCTCGATTGCTACATTGACGATCTATCATCGTTGTCGAAATCCAATTAACATTTAAGGATGTGCATAAATTTAAAGAGGGAATGTTTTTGAAGTGTCTGAAATATTGTAGATTTCAAGAACCATAAAATTTCACTCGGTAGCATTCTGATGTGTGGTTGTTTACAATAGTATTTGAACCTCCTTGGCCCCTAGCATAGTTGTTTTATCAAGCAAATCATGAATTTATTTACTAAGATTTAAAAAAAAAAAAAAAAAAAATGTTAGTTTGAGTAAATAAAAAAACTCAACTTGTGGAACAACTTTTTGGTGATAGGCTTCACAACTAGACGTATATATTATCATTATCAGTGTATGCAAGGCAGGATTTATATGTGGAACAGTTGATGTGGAAACCCCATTTTTACTCGAAATCTTAAAAGATATGATGCAACAAGTGCCAAGTGTGATTAGGAGCATTAATTTTTTTCAACCATTGCATATTAAGTGTTTGGGACACACAAGTTTGTTCAAGAAATTCACCAGGGGTATATGCTTTGGGATGAAAAGCAAATGGTTTCTTGACATGAAAATATTGTGATGAGCGACTAAATAACCGATAAGTGTTTGAAGGCAAAAGGGAAATGAATGATCATGTTATATACATTCTAAAGCACATGGGAAAACTCTACCTGAAAGGCGAAGTCGAGTTGATAAAATGGTCGACTCATGCATGGTTAGGTAAGGATGGCTATATTTTAGGAGTTCAGATCTGCTGTCCCAAAATGGTGCTTGTGTAGATTTAAAATCTTTTTCCTTGTTATAAAATCATCGAAATCATAAGAACAACATAGAGAGAAATGGAGAGAGTTTAGAGGAGAGAATTTCTCTTCAAGAATTGGTGTAATAAATTGGTAAGTATAGGCTCCTATTTATAGGAGTGGACAATGGCACAATCGTAATATTGTAAAGTTTACAGGGATATAATGGTAATGTCATTCACATATATACATTATTTATAACACTCCCCCTTGAATGACATATTACGCAATTGTCTGCCTCGTTAAAACCTTGCTAAGAAAACCCAATGGGATAAAACTTGAGCGAAGGAAAAAGAGTACAGTTGCTCCCCCTGATATTGGCCATCGTCAATCGTTGAGTCTTAATGTTCAAGTAGAACAAATCATGTATTGAATCTTTGAAGTTCTTCAGTGCTTCAGTGCTTCAGTGCTGCCTCGTTAAAACCTTGTCAGTAAAACCCAATGGGACAAAATCTGAACGAAGGAAAAAGAGTACAGCCGCTGCCTCGTTAAAACCTTGTCAGGAAAACCCTGTGGGACAAAACCTGGACGAAGGAAAAAGAGTACAGCATGACAGCATGATTCTCCCCCTGAAGTGTGCAATCAAGTATTCATGAACCTTTTGAATAATGATATCATCTTTCTTCTGGAATATATATGAAAATCTTCTTGTGTGTAGTCGATATCATAACATTCTTCATAAGATGTGTATGATTTTCTTCATTTGTTGATATCATTCCAGTATAACAATGTGTTGCTGAATTATAGCTTGTTGATAGCTATGATGATGCCTCAAAAACCTTGCTAGGAAAACCCTGTGGGACAAAACCTCAGCGAAGGGAAAAAGAGTGCATTATTCTCATTAATTTTCATCAATACGCCTCAACTGTTGCCTCATTAAAAAAACTTGCTATGAAAACCCTGTGGGACAAAACCTCAGCTAAGGGAAAAAGAGTGCAACGCGTATTTATTCCTTTCATGGAATATTACATGTATATTGGTGCAATCACGAATCTTTTCATTGTATTTTTCACTTCTGGTGAATAATCAAATTTAGAATTCACTTCTGGTGAATAATCAAATCTATAATTCACTTTCATAGATTGCATCTTTCACTTCTAGTGAATAATTAAATATTCATTTTCAAATTCACTTCTAGTGAATAATCAATTTCAAATTCACTTCTGGTGAATATTCATTTTCGTATTCACTTCTAGTGAATAATCAATTTCCCAGATGTCATAAATAGTACACTCCAATTTCACTTTCAACATATTATATCATGGAGTCATTTGTATCATTCTATAGTGATACTAATCTGGGCATATTGAATCTTTCAATGATTTATACACGTATGTTCTTACACTTTATAAACTGCAATTTCTAATTTTGCAGGAGCATAATCAATCATTGAAATAGATATCAATTTCGACATATAATCTACAATCATTTTACTTGAAATCCCAACGTACCGCGATCAACTGGTACATCAAAGAATACTCCCAAAGTACCGAGATGAGAATCATACATTTTGATCTCACTCATTGGTATATCAAGGAGTTCAAGCTAGTGATTTAGACTATAGTCTATCCACCATATGTCATGCCAGTTCTATGAAAAATTTCGCGCGCAACTAGTCGTCTTTTACGACTGTGAAATATTTTTCATTTGTACATATAATTACTGGCTTTACACATTTAAGCATTTGGACTTCAGGTCCTTGAACAATAATCCCTACATTAGGGTTTCATACTTGGCCAAAGAATTATGATTTCATCAATCTTATTTCATAAGAGGGTATGCAGTCGACTTATTTATCGATTCCATCTCAATATAACGTGGAGAGATCTCTTTATATGTTCTATCATCAGGTACCTGAATATCTCATCATTTGACTATGTCCCTTTTACTTACTTTGAGTATTTAGCCTCAAAGGAATCATTTCAATCATTCAAGAGATATTTATTTTTGGAATCGATAGTCATTATGCTTCAGGCATAATTACGCTTCAGGCGTGTTTTCACCATAATGTTCTCAAATATTATCAATCGGCTAAAATGCCATAACACATGTCATTCTTTTAGGGATGTAATTTCAATCATATATCTCAGTGCGCTTTGGTGGAGTGTATGCATATCGCACTTTTACAAATAATAAAGCTTCTTGAGCTATTCCCTGTTTGACATAGAATATTGTTGTATGATAAACAATTTCTGAATAAGTTATTCTCATAGAAAATAATTTGGAACTTTTGATAATCTAACCGTTTATTATAGAACTTCTGGTTCTATACGGTTTTATTTCATTTCTATGTATGAATATTTGATTCAATACAATATCGCTAAACTTCTGGTTCAATACAATGTATATTTCATTTATGAGCTTCTGGTTCATACTATATACATATTTCACTTGTACGTATGAACTTCTGGTTCAATAAGATATTTCACTTGTACATATGTATGAACTTCTGGTTCAATACAACATTTATTTCATCAGTATTCTATATAGTTCAAATCAGTATACCTTTATTACTTTTAGTATACCGAAAAATCAGGTACAATATCCAAGGAAATATCTCATAATCTCAATCTTGTCGCCAAATCTTCCCTTATATCGAAAAAGGTAATGGCATATTATCTCACCTTTTCAATAATTTATTCCATTATTTCTTGATGGAATCCATATCACTGACACGCGGAGCCGCCGCTCTTTTACGCGTTGAATAATGCATTTAAATAGATGATTTGGGAAGAAGGCTAGATCCATCAAAAATGGATATCATACTTTCAAATATTCGCAAATATTATTCCAATCTTCCAGTAAATGATTTGAGAAAAATTTATCGAATTAGGCTCGAAAGATTGAGGTTGCTGATGGATCATGGCATGCCAGAAGATGTTCGCTGGTTGATCGAAGCAAAAGTTCGATTAGCTGGTGAATTACCAGATTCATTTTCTAAGCACAAGCCTGGCTTAGGTAAGAGTACTTTTGCAAAGAAGCGAAGAGCAAAAAGATTAAATAGTTGCTACAAATGTGCTCGATGGACATGTGATACCCGTTGTAAATCAATAGGATATTCATCCATAAATCGAGATGATAAGATAGACTTCATTAAGGGTGGACTGAGTAAGGAGTCATTGGATGATATCCGATTGACTCTTGAGACGCACCCTAGTGGATATGTGCAGCGTGAGCTACTATCTTTATGGGCTAAATTCATCAGCGATAAAGAGAGATATAGTCTCAAAAATATAATAGCAAAAGATCCTGTTTGCCATGCTGTTATAAACAATGATGCTTTGGCTATGCAGCATTAATACAAGGTAAATCATTTGATATATATGCACATATAAAATATTTTTTCTGTTTCCTTTCACGAGTTTTGATAAAGGCTGGTTAAAAATATTAAATCGCCGAAAGGTGAGTAGGATGATTTTGTCAAAAGTAAATCTTCACTTTTTCGAAAAACGACCAGTAAATAGTGAAGTTTTTCGGTTTTAAATAGCCAAACATTTTTCATAGTTCATGCATCCCAAAATAACATTTTCCTTCTTTACTTTCAAAAATGGAAGGACCAAAATTTCGACAGATCAAAACTATCTGTGTATTTTGTGGATCAAAAGTGGGAAAAGGTTTTGGGTATCTAGAAGCAGCCGTGGATTTAGGAAAGAAATTGGGAGAGAAAGGTATCACTCTCGTGTATGGAGGAGGTAGCAGTGGATTGATGGGTTGTGTTTCACAATCCACTCTAGTAGAGAAAGCAAGAGTGATAGGTGTTATACCTACTCCTTTAGCTGATATTGCAGGCAAAACACGAGGGCATGAAGTACAAACCTTATCTATCCATGAACGCATAACTTGCATGTTATATGGTTCTGATGCCTTCATAGCCCTGCCTGGAGGTTTTGGTACTTTAGAAGAAATCTTTAATATTACTTCATGGGCTCAACTAGATCTCCATACTAAGCCTATAGGGCTTTTAAATGTAAACAATTTCTTTGATGGTTTGCTAACATTTCTTGATTATGCTGTGGAACAGGGATTCATATCTCCATTTTCTAGGAGAATCCTTATTTCTGCTCCTACTATCGAGGAACTGCTGGATAAGTTGCAATCATATATTCCAATACAAGATCCAGCAGGAGTAAAGATAGATTGGTCGCAAGGAAGGGGAATCAAGCGAAAATGGAGTCCGGTTAATGTAAATTTATCTTTGTGAACTCTAGAATAGGTGGTGGTAGAGTACGGAGTATTCTCACTCTTGAGACACACCATAAATTTCTAGGATTTTATCAATGTATTAATCTTGTGTACCTCAAAGATTTAAAGTGGTAGAGTATGGAGTATTTCTTACTCTTGAAACACACTTTTTTTTTTTTATTTCCTCAAAAGGTCAGAGGTGGTAGGATACGGCTACTCCCGAAACACATCTCTAATTTTGAGGATCATAAATGTTTTCCCCTTTTGCATTTTGCATGTATGTCTCGTTTATGCTTCTTCAGGAGCAATAATAATATCATTTCAGTATGTTTAGATGATAATTTTTACTTCTTCTGGAGTAAATATGTACTTCTTCTGGAATATATAAGTGCTCGTGCAAGAACTTTTCCAGGCACTTATCATCTAACATTCATCTCATAATACTGATGAGATTATTTTCACATTAGCTATATCCGTGCTATCATGTGATATTATCTTATCATACATCAACATTCTCTTGTTGAATAATTTTCATCCACCCATTCAAATTCAGATATTGGTAACTTCTGGTACCATTGGATAAAACATTTTATTAATATTTATCAACCTTTTGGTAATGATAACTTCTGGTATCATTTGATAAAATATTTTCTAACTTTAGTATTGATAACTTCTGGTATCATTTAATGAAGTATCAAATAACAATAATATTGTATATATATATTAACAATAACGATACTGGGGTTATACCACCAAGTATATATGTTGACAACAACCCTCTAATATGTTAGAATTAACCAACAACTGAGGTGTTTATATGTATTCAATTGATATACCGACCATATAGGCGGTGTCAACGTGATGAAATAATTAAACCAGCCATATAGACGGTATCAACGAGATGAAACAATTAAACCGGCCATATAGGCGGAATCGACATAATGAAATAATTAAACCGGGTAAAGCCAACCATGTAGGTGGTAAAACCAACCATGTAGGTGGCAGCATAATATAATTCAATTGATCACATATTAATCGTTAATTTACGATTATTATACTTGTATGTATTATTAAGGGCAAAATCGTCCATATTTTAATATATTGCTCATAAGAATAAATTGAAACCGTCAATAGGTTTAAAATTTAATTTAGAACAAACTTACTTTTGGTCCGAAGTTCAAAATCTCGTCAGGATTGCTCCAAAAACAGTTTTTAAGAAAACCGCCATGTTCGACCGCCGGAATATTTTAAAAACTGCACAAAACAGAAAAATAAGATCATAGAAAAATCCAATTCATCAAAACGGACAAACTGCCTTTCGTCATCGCCGGATCCGCCACGCGCCGCCGCCGCCGGCCGCCACGCGCCGGTGATCGGAAAAATTGACCCATCACCATAATATGTGCCTCGGCGTCCTGAACATGCCGGTGGTCTCCGATTTTCCAAAAGATCAACCGTTTGGCCGGAATCATCATTTTTCAGTCCGCCAGCATCTTCTTCTCCGGACAATAACTTCCGTTTTAACCGTTGGATTTGCGCCAAATTTCAGTCGAGTCTTCTCCTAGAAAAACCCGTTGATATGCCGCTGGCCGATCGTCGATCGGAGTTCAGAATCGTCGGGAATAAGCATTTCAATTTTCGGTCAGATATCTGTTTTTGCACAGTTTTTCAGATTTTCTTCTTCGGTCGATATCTTTTGTTTCAGCCGTTGGTTCTGCGCCAAATTTTAGGCGAGTCTTCTCCTTGACAAGCCCGTTCTGATGGCGGTGGCCGATCGTCGATCGGATATCTGGATCGGCCAGAATCATTCTTTTTCAGTTTGAGAGAAAAGGAAACATTGGTTAGTAATAATCAGGTTTCTGATACAGAGGCTCATCATTTAGATGCAACTGTAGAGCATACTCCCGTTATTACTCAATTGGTTAGAGACTCGTGCTGATAACGTGTTATAAAATCATCGAAATCATAAGAACAACATAGAGAGAAATGGAGAGAGTTTAGAGGAGAGAATTTCTCTTCAAGAATTGGTGTAATAAATTGGTAAGTATAGGCTCCTATTTATAGGAGTGGACAATGGCACAATCGTAATATTGTAAAGTTTACAGGGATATAATGGTAATGTCATTCACATATATACATTATTTATAACATTCCTGACATATATAAATGTACAATTTTAATTTGATGGACGGCTAAGGGAACATCATTTTGGGACAGCCGGAATCTAGACCCTTTATTTTAGGATGTCTATATTTTAGTAGTATAATAATTGATGTGTATGTGAGATTTGGAATTAATGTGAGGAAATAAAGTAGAGAAACTAATTGACACTTTCGTGACCAAAAAGAACCAGTGTTTTAAAAATAAGCCCGAGCATTAACCCAAAAACTGTAGCATTTTAAGAACCAGTGATTTCTTTCTTGTTCTGTTTTTTATATCAATTCTATTCGTTATTATTGTTCTCCACTGACAGAAATTATTCTATACAAGAGAGACAGTATGTCCACTCATTATCACTACTAAATGTTTTCTTCTAATTACATGTATGTTTCTACATAATTTGTACCCCGGGTCTGCTTGGTTAACTTTAATTTTGATTAGTTAGTTCCAAAAAATGAATTGCTTTCTCCATCCATCTTTGGGAGGATCTAAATTTGAGTTGTCGCTTCTCGATCGGTAATAATTTCAAGCACTTGATCGAGGCAAAAATTTTCTAATGCTCGTAGATTCTAGTTTGGAGGGTCATTTTTCAATTGATGGTGGAACTGAGTTGGTATGGTTAGCTTCCTGATGAGGTTCATGTGTTTAATGCGGAAGAACAAGTTATTGCATACATGGAACGCTTTGATGGTCAAGTTTCAAAGAAATAGTCATAACTTTTGCATACGGTGTCCGTTTTGGGGCCATAACCCCATTTCGGAAAGCTCTCGAAGATTCCCATTGAACTTGTAGTTTTTCTGTGATGTGTGATGGTTTTTGATCGTTTGAGGTAATTTAATAAGTCAAAACTGCATTTTTAAGGTTTCCAATTCATTAATTTTAGTATTTGTTTACTTTGCTTTGTAAGCCTAGCCCATTGAGGGACTATCGGCCCATTAAGTTATTTGTTTTATCCTATTTAAACTGCTTAAACGTATTGTAGAGTTTTTAGTTGCTTATAAAAAAAGTAAGGTGTTTGTCTCTTAAGTGCAATACGTTTTAGAATTGTATATTATTCTTGTGTGTTGTAGATTCAGTCTACATCACTACCCTTGTTTGCAATATGAAGCACGAGAAATGCAAGATGCTAAGATTCTTGTCACTTCTCTCATGTTTATTAAAAAAGAAACTGAGGTATGAGCAAATAATAGAAATCAATCTCTCTTGAGACTTTAGTGCTTGCAAATTGTGGACGAATTAATGTATAGTATTTTCTAATTGATGTGATGATCAAGTTCCATTTCATGTGTTTACTCGGCATTTTCAATGGGTTTTTTTTTTTTAATCCATATATTATCTTGTAGAAGTAGCACTACAACAAAAATAGCCTACGGCAACGGGCAAAAAATGTTGCAAATGGTCTTTTGCAGCGTTCGTGTGCATGTTGCAAATCACAGTGTTGCCGTAGAGGGAAATGATACGTCAACGTTCATTGCGTGTTGCAAAAGGTTAAGTTGCACGTTGCGGTAGACCTTTAGCAGCGTTCATTGCGTGTTGCGGTTAATATTTTTGGCGACGTTCAACGCAACAGTAGACCTTTAGCAACGTTTGTTGCGTATTGCGGTAGATACTTTTAACAACGTTCTTTGCGTGTTGCGGTAGATACTTTTGGCAACGTTCACTGCTTGTTGCCGTTGATACTTTTCGCAACACTCACTGCGTGTTGCCCTTGATACTTTTCGCAGCACTCATTGAGTATTGTTGTTTATCTTTTACATTTTTTTATTTTTCGCAAATCAATATAAATTTTTTCACTGATAATCAACAAATTTATTAAACATACATGTAATATTTAAAATATGAAACACGTGTACTATAAATAAATCAATTACTCAAAATAAAGATCAAGTATTTTAAAGAAAATTAAATCACATATATTTATACAAAACAAATACACCGGTACTTTGTTATCCTATATTAAAACAAAATCTGAAATAGTAATTTTTCACCTATTTGATTGCACATCTAAATTTTGACATTTATTATCCCTTTACATTGCAACAGTATCTCTAGCAGACTATCGGTCGTACAAAAAGGAACTACTATCACCAATTTTCAACACGAATCATCGTAGAAGATGAGTACTTCCCTGACTTCTGAAGTCTAGTTTGAATTGGGCATATGACAAACCATCTTGTGAGAGGGCTACAAAATTCACTTTTACCTGCAAAAACATTATGAAAGTCTAATTATCATGACTCTAATTCCACTAAATGCAAAAATGTAGAAATAAATCATACGAAATATTAGAATTATCATTTTCTATTATAAAACTATAAATAAATTTTGACACTGTCTCCCTATAAAATAGACTTAGCCAACTTGTATGGGGACATCACAACCACCATAATACTTTAAAACAACGTCAAACTAACAACTCATTCATCATCAAACTACAATCAAACCAATCCAAAATTCATCCCCAACTCCATAACAATAATAATCTATAATCAATACCCATCAACACAACCAAATCAAGTGAAAATAAAAATATAAAATTTAAGTAACTAAAACCCAATTCCTATTTTATTATCACACATCTGTAATTACATTATTGTAGGTAGTATAACAGTAAATCGAAAGAGAAGACGCTATTAAAAAGTTAGATATAACTAAAAGTTAGAAGAAGCTATTAAGAAGCCTAACCTTCACTAGATTTCGTGGTGATATGCTGCTGCTTCCAATGCTCTCACAAATAGCCCAACCCAGAAGATCCACTGCACAATTAAATTAATTTCATGTTCAAATATAATTAAGAATAACAGAACAAGCATGTAAACGGGAATTTAAATGAATTGAACTGAACTCACACGGTCATTCCAGACTTGTCCATTGGCCAACGAAACATATTTGTAGGTAACGAGTACGTTTAACATTGTAGACTAAATCGTGATTTTCCCCACAAATAATTGTTTGTGGAAAGCACTTTGCAGGTTAACTTTTTGTCTACATAATTTTTTGTTTGTGAGAAAACTTATTTTTTATTTATATTTAGTATTAATTATTTTTTGCGCATGCAAAATTATAATAATATGCAGAAAAATAAATTAAACTAAAATTTCTAATATAAACCAATATATTAGTAATCCCAAATATTGTAATAAACTACAAATAAAAACTCATTGTTACTGAATGTGATTAATATAAACTTAAAAAAAGTTTAGCAAACATAATTTTAGCTATCAATTAATGCATCTATATAATAATTTCTCCCTTGTTAAGTTGAGTCTATCCCAAGGAGTCTCTTGAACATCTTTGCCTCTCCTAGCTTGAGATGCAGTAGTATCTTGCATTCTATCACTCTATACAATAAAAGGAAAAATGGTCATTAGCAAGAAAATTGATGAAGGTTGGAAGATTCCTTATGGACATAACAATTGAGCTCACGCACAGAGATTTTGAACATACCATGTAACTATACTCGAAATTTGAGTCACCAGCATCTTGAACATGGAACTCATCACCCATGTCATCATCCACATTTTCCATGCAATCATCGTTGTTTTCTTAATGATTAGACATTATGTACAAAAGAATATACCTAGATCACAACACGATCAGAATAGAAAGAAGTTCAATATGAATATCATGAGCTTTGAATCCAAAGAAAATCAAAAAGCTTTAGTTTTGGCAGAAGCATTGCATATATCTAATTTTTGACAAGTGCTTCTATAGAGAATCACAACCAAAAATGAGACAGTGCACTGAGCACCAATAAAATATATTAACTAACAAGTTGCCTAGATATAATAAGCAAGAGTTAAGAAGAAACTCATTTGGTATTCGAATGTCTTCGTTTTAGCCTCAAGCAATGCCATTTCATCACACTGCTGATTTTCCAAAGCTTCAGTTTCTCGCAGTTTTAATTCCTCTGACAATTGCCCTGCAAAGTTCTTTTGAGTAACTTCACTCACACCAGGATCATGCTTTGCACAATCTACAGAAAATGAAGACAGGCAGAATAAAATGGATTACTCTCAGGAATCAATTCAAGGACATAATAAAAACATCAAGATCACATGCTTTTAATAGAAATCAAAAAATGAAAATTCATTATCATAATTTAGACAAATAGAATTGACACATAAATTCAGATAAAGTGAAAATAAAATTCCAGATTCCCAACCCTAGCTTCTACTTGAGGTCAATCCTTCAATCACCAACCCACATCATACGAACTAAATATTAAATTAAATCAAAGCAAAGCCCTAAGGAATTTTAAAAAGCTAAAGTTTCAATTTCAACTTGTGCAAGAACAAGCACAATGTTGTGAGAGAGAGATTACCTTAGATTTAGAGGGAGAACAAGCAAAGCCCTAATGAATAAATTTCAATTTCAACTTGTGCAAGAACAAGCAAATACCTAATGAATTTAAAAAAGCAAATGACATAAACCTGATCGCCATGAAAACTTTGCTTCTTGTCAACATATTTACACGACATTCGGTTCAAATTTGATTTCCTGCACATAAAAAAGTAAAGCAAATAATTTGTAACAGTAGAAAAGCATGAGCAATATGGCTTTACCTAGATCAATAACTTTCTCAGTACACATGTTTTACATATGGCTAAGTAATCATATCCTTCTCTTAAGTCTACTAAAGTAATCTCACAAGAAGTCTACTTATTTAAAAGAAACATTAAAGAAAAGGAAAAGTAAATATTAAACTATATAACTTCTTCGATAATCACATGTTCTTTATTCTTCAATGTCCTATCACTTAAATTATTAAAGCGTGATTAAATACTAATGAATATCAGCAGCTCACCTTTTGCTAGCATTATTATGTTAACTGAGATCTAGGTGAGATTCAAATTTTGATATCTCATCTTCAAAATGGTCCTGCATTCACGCAAAGGGAGATCTTGTAATTCAGCCCTGCAATTCAGCCCCTATAATGCTTCCGTTTCGTGCATTGCAAGCTTAACAATCAACTATTTCATCCATAATATTGTAATTCTAGAGATCTGTGCAGGTCGAGTTTGACTATCTATACCAAAGTAGAGAATTTTTCATCAGAATTGAAATTCTAAAACTTAGAAACCAAAATACTCAGAATTCTCTATGGAATTTAGTGTTTACAATTGGAATTGGGAAAAAAATCCAAATTTGCTAGTTTATCAAAATTTAACCAAAACTTCTAGCCCATGCTCAACTTCAGTATATCTCCGCATTATCTCTACTAATTGTCTAAAATAAATAAAGTTGGACAACTTAATTTGGAATTGGATACATTTTCGCATATTTTCCAACAATTTTCTAGTAACTCATTACTATGCTCGATATATTCCAATAACATAATGAAAATTGATAATACTAGTATATGATCACATATTTCTCAATTTTTACCTCGCCTTCAGGATAGTTAGGTTAATGCCTTTGAGAATGGGCTGTGTGGACTCGACAAATATGGCAAAAAGGTCTTTGACTTCAAGTAGTAGCTTCGCAGCACCCCTGAGTTCAGTGGCGGAGGTCGGCGCTAATGGGGAGTCAACGGCGACGGAAGCTCTGAACGTATAAATATTTGTGGTTTCGAACAGGTTCTTGGTGGATAATTTGTTCACTGAGAGCAACATCGTTTATAAAATTCACAAGGGGGATGCCTTACCTTGGGTTGCGGAAACCGACGGAGATGAGAGGCCATGGCGAGATGAAAATGAAAGTCATGGCTGTCGCTCAAGAGAGACAGAGAGAGGGGAGAAGGTGTTGTGGCGGGATTGAGAGATTGAGGGAAAGTAAGGTCGTGAGGTTAGGTTTTAAGTTCAGGAATTCGCAATTTCGTCCTCCAATTTTAGGTAGTATGAAATTTCGTCCCATTTAAGTCATATGGCAACACTCATTACGAGTTGAGGGTATCCTTTTGCAACGCATAACGAAGTTTGCCAAAGGTTACCCCTTCGCAACGTTTGCTTGAATGTTGCGATAGGTACCCTTTGGCAATATTCAGGCGAACGTTGCAAAAGGATGCTCTTTCTCAACATTCAGACGAATGTTGCGAA
The DNA here is from genome assembly GCA_963555705.1 of Ligustrum vulgare. NCBI lineage: Eukaryota > Viridiplantae > Streptophyta > Magnoliopsida > Lamiales > Oleaceae > Ligustrum > Ligustrum vulgare. The sequence continues at coordinate 49,691,897 of OY743176.1, read as the reverse complement.
ATGGTATCTTTTAACAACGCGCAATGAACGTTGTAAAAGGTAAACATTTTTTCAACTCCCAATGAACGTTGCAAAAGACGATTATTTTTGCAACACGCAATGAACGTTACAAAAGACTATTATTAGCAACATTCACTTGCTGAATGTTGCTAAAAGTCAAATAAATGAACCAATGGCAACATTCAACCACTGAATGTTGCGGTAGACCACTTTTAGCAACATTCAATTAAAGAATATTGTCATTTGCATGTTGCAAAAGACATTTTTTCTTATAGTGAGAGTTGATGTCTTTCCAGTATTTTAATCTTATTAATTAAATTAATGCGAGGAAGTTTTAATTTCATTTTCTTAATCATTAATCTATTTGATTCACTTAATCATTTTCGATTTGATTCACAAGTTTTGTGACACATTTTGAGTTGGGGTTTTTTCAGATGCATTGAAGTCATTTTGACCGATGAAGAATAAAGTTTTCATAGTTTTAAGTGCTTGAATTAACATTCGTGATGTCATTGTTAACAAATATAAAACAGCAAAGTACCTTATTTTTTGTTTTCTATTAAAACATATTTAATTTTCTTTAAAATGTGTGTTTACTTTATTTTGATTAGTTTATTTATTTATAGAACAAGTGTTTCATATTTTACATATTACGTATATGTTTGAAAAAAGTTGTTGATTATTAGTGGAATTATGTAGATTGATTTGGGAAAAATTAAAAAATTAAAAAAAATATATTAAGAAAAAAAGGTAAAAGATCTACCACAACGTGTAATGGGTGTTGTTAAAAGTATCAATTGCACCACGCAGAGAACACTGCCAAAACTATCAACTACAACACTCAATGAACGCTGCTAAAAGCATCAACCACCACGCGCAATAAACGTTGCTAAAAGTATCAATCGCAACGCATAAAGAATGTTACCAAAGGTTTTTTGCAACACGCATTGAATGTTGCCAAGAGTATCTACCACAACGCGCAATGAACATTGTCAAATGTCAAACGCAACGCGCAATTCATCTGTTACAATACGCAATGAACGTTGTCGTATCATTTTCCTCTACGATAACTTTGAGATTTGCAACGTGCTTATGAACGTATGCTTCAAAAAGCCTTTTGTAATTATTTTTGCGGATTGCAGTAGGTTATTTTTGTTGTAGTGAAAGAAGTATAATCTTAAATTCCAAACGAAGAAAAACAAAGCAAAAAATCACAAAAAGAAGAAAAACAAAGCAAAAAAAAACACACACACAAAAAATAATCTTGCCATAAATGAACAGTGGCTCAAAACTCCCTCTTATATGATAGTTAAAATTTGTTAATAATACATTTTGTCCGTGCGGATGGTTTTCATCTGAAATGTTTATCCAAAAAGAATTGTTGGTCCTTATATTTTTTCAATAAGAAGAAAACAACAAATAGAGAATTTGGATACAAACCACTATCAGACACTACTAGCTTGATATCTATATATCTATATTCTATATAATATATAAAAGTAGCTGAGTCAACCACAATCAATTTCACTGTTTCCCTCCAAAACTCTTGTACTATGTACAGATTTTAATTATTTATTTATTTATTTTTCCAATTTTTGGGGACTTCAATATTTATCATGTTCACACTACTCATCTCTCATCCAATAATCAACTTCAAAACCCACTTCAAAAATAGTTGGGCCTTCAATATTTATTTATTATTTTCAAAATCGCTGACGTCTACTTACATTCTTCAATATTTATTGTATTTATATGACTTCTATTTTTCGCTGCCTAATTACACTGGAAAGTCAGTTTTTTTTTCCCTTTTTCAGAATTTATTTGATTTTTTTCCCATTTTTCAAAATCTGTTTATTCATTTTTGTTTTCTATATCTTTTTTTTTTCCATTTCCAGATATACAACCTCTTTCATTTCTATTATATATAATTATTATGAAAATATACACAATAATAAAAAATTCAATTAAATAGTTATTTCTTTGAAAAAATGTGTACTGTTTAACATGGCACCTCTACTCCACTTTCTATTTATCACGTTTTATGATTCAAAATTTCTGGTGCTATGGTAATGCTTATTAGTTATTAATATTACAAACCAGTTGAAAATAAAAAATTGTAAATTATTTTTTGAAAAAGTAAATAGGATTGTCACTACTCTTTTCTTCAAGGCCAGTGATATTTTGAGTCGTTGAACATAGATTTGAGTTTCTGACAAAAAAGAAAAAATATTAAAAAAATAATATTGTAGAGAAAGCTTCGAAAACAATATAGAATGCAAAATTATTTTGGACTAATAAGAGGATTTGTTAATAGTCTATTTATATTATGTTCTAGATTTCTCTGTTGGGGTTGCAATGTGTTAACTAATGTTGAGCTATTTAGAATAACTTTGGGTTAGATAGATATGTTAATGGTTTCGGCCGTTGAGTGAAGAAAAAACATATTATTCATGGGTCAGTATTTATATTTGATGAAATTGTATATCACATTGTATAAAAAATAATAAAAACAAGAAACTAGAATTGTTATTTTTTTTAAATTTGCTTTTACCGAGAAGTTGTTTTTTATTTTTTATGATATAAGAACGATAATTTGTTTGGTTTTACTTATTTATATTTGACTTTTTTTTGTGTCAAAATCTCTCTTTTCATAAAAAAAAGTGTTCTTCTAACGTTTTTAATGTTACAAATAAAAATTTGTGTTCAGTTATACAAATCCAAAGTAAAATTTTCAGTTAAAAATTATGCTAAAATTTTATTACTAGATAATACTCTCTTCATCCTACAAAGATGGTCTACTATTTTTTTTGTCCGTCTAAAAAAGATCGTCTACTTTATTTTTTAAGGGTGAAATTAATATTTTATATTCCTTTTTGTCCTTAATCTGTGTGAAAATGAGTAGAGAACTATCTTTATGAGACGGAGGGAGTACTAAATTATAAATCACATCATACGTATAGTTTTTTTTATAAATAATCTTATTTTTAGTTATTTAATACATCTAAAAATTGGAGCTCTTTTTTATAGCGTATTATTAAATATTTTTTATAGATAATTACATTTAATACGTAATTAATTTCTTATAATAATTGTGATATTTTATTGGTCTTAATTTTATGGATAAATATTTGGTTCAGTCATACAGATCTAATGTCAAATTCTCAATTAAAATTATATTTAAAATTTATACACATTCGTATTTTTATAAATCACGTTGTATTGAAATTTTTATAACTAAATCCTATTTTTAAGTTATTTATTACATATACATATTAAAGTTCTTTCCTATATTGCATTATTTATCAAAATTATTTCAATAACAATTACATTTAATTCTTAATTAATTTTTTATTTCAAAAAGTCTCATATCACATTTTTTAATATTAACGGTTAACAAATTTATCTATATTGTTTGAAATGATATAGTTATTAATGGTTTTTGTCATAACTGTTAATTTTAAAATTTTAAAAAGTAATTAACCATACCAAGATATTCTTTGCTATATTTTAATTCAAATTTTATGATATTTTTTCCCAATAATATATAAATTGTCTCCCAATTTACTTAACTAAAAATTGAGATGATCAATACTAAATTATAATTTCAATCAGAAAATAATTACGTTTTATAAATATTGAAAACCTAAAATATCATAAATTTAATGCAATATCTTTGTCAACCTCGCAATTTTTTTTTATTTTTTATTATTGTACATGTTGTTTTTCATTATCAATGGTCAAAATATTGAATTTTATCTTTTATATGCATGATCTCTATTATTAACTTTTTCATCTATTGTTTGAATATTCAGAGTATATGAATATTGGAGATCCTACATTTAAGTGTTCATTTTGTAAAGTGAGTTTTTGGTTTGAGGAGATAGTGAATAATCGTTACAAAACTTGACGATCATATTCTATAAGGTCAAATTCTATCTGACAGTAATGCAGGACACAAGTTCTTTATTCCAAGGATGTCGTTGAGCCATTCGAATTTTAGGATACTTATTAGATTTAAAAAAAAAAAAAACAATTTTCATTGATGGTGTCATATGTCATGACTATCAATAAGAGTCAGGCACAATCATTTTCGCATGTATGACTTCTCCCTAAAAGGTTGATGTTTATACATGAAACTAATAAATGATGAACTTATATCTTATTTGTGAATGTTATTTATTTTGTTTAATGATTCATTTAATTTCGAATCGGATTATTTTTATTTAGACGTTTCTTCCCGTGCATCGCACGGGATGATTCACTAATATTAAAAAAAAAATGATGTTAATAGAAATACCCATCAAAAAACAAGGAAGGCCCATTTGTGATTTGGATTGCCAAACAATCAATTACTAGTTTACGCATTTGATAAATTATAAAAAAGTAATTAAGACCTTCATTCGGAATGTTCGGAAGGTTCAGATCTTGTTAAAATGTCTTAGCCTCTGTTCGAAGATTAAATAAATCAGTTTTTTTGGTTTTTTCGCGAATCTCGAGGTAGATGTAAGGTTAAAAATTGGAGAGAAAAAAAACATATGATTAAAAAATTATATTGAAAATTGGAGTGATTATAAATGATTTAAAAATCATTTCCCCGAACAGAGGCTTAATTTCCAACACGTTTCACGCTATTTGACTCTATCATTTGTCACACTTCCCTAAAATGATCTATTTGGTTTTAGTTTTAGGTCAGACCTTGGAAACATACTATTCGTCAACTAGTTTATTTCCAGAGATGTTGTGGTCGCAGAATTTAAAGGCAATGTTCTCAAATTCAAATATTTGATTTGGATTATGCACTTATTGACTTTGTTTGGGGTTGTTGTGGAAAATTAAGCTCATTTTGATGAAAATTAAAATTATATTTTTAGTAGATTTTGATAAAAATTGATGAGATATATGATTAAAAAGGTGTGAGTCTGAAGAAATATGTGGTAAAAATGATTGATTGTTGACTTTGACTTATATTAAAATCTAGATTTTAATTTGTACCAAACAGAGGCTAAATGTTTTTCCTCAATTTGAATTTTTTATGAGAAATTTTCGTTGGTTTCAAAGGTGTACAATGTTTAGCATGTTAGGTGAAATTTCGCAAATGTACGAGATTGTTAACAAATACTTCATGAGTTCAATATATATCGTTCCATAAGGAGTAAGTCTTAAATTTAATTTTGTCAATTTCAATGAAATCCGAATGTTTGTAAAACAAAAGAGAATGATTTGATTATGATAAATTAATCTAAATTTTATATTATTATTATTATTATTATTATTATTATTATTATTATTATTATTATTATTTCACCCGTGCGATGCACGGAAGTTATTATCCGCAATATCAATTTCAATAAGTACTCATAAAATTTTAGTGCTTATACATAATTAGGGGTGGACAAAATAATCGAACTGAACCAAATCAAGCGGTTTGGTTCAACTTTATATAAAAAAAATAATGGTTTAGTTCTTATAATCAAGAACCATTTGGTTTCGGTTTTAATTCCGGTTCTCATTCAAGAATCAGAATCAAGAACCAAACTCAATTTTTTTATATATATATATTTTTTACAAATTAGTGGGTATTCATCTCACCAAAATATTCAAATCTTAAATTATAAATGTGAAATGTACAAAAATGTTATTTACAATATATTTTATCTCATTTACTATTAGACAAAGATTTTAAATCATAAATCTAAATTCTAATTCTAATTCATTTTTCTTCTTTTCAATTATAGATACACATTCACGCTGTTTTACTTACACTCCTATAACACAGTAATCGTTGTACTGCTTAGTCACCATCGATGACTGATCGGTATTATTTTCCTGCTGCCTGAAAGGATAAACAAATTATATGACCCGACCTTATGCCCGGGATTTTTATCGTTATTATATGGTTGGTCACATGCCGACCTATCCTCTACTCAGCAATGTTGGGCCTATGTTCTCTAAAGCCCGGGCTTATCAGATCAAGGTCACTCCGGTCACTGTAGTTCGTGTTTTCCCTGATGGGCCAGGTCGGCCTACCCCGGCATATGGCCCGTACGAGCATGTTTCGAATACCTTTTTGATAATGGGCCTCATTAATGGGCTATATTCTTGGGTCTTAAGACGATGCATGTTCTATAAGGAAACGTTCCATCAAAATGAAACTAAATCCCAACAGGTTTAGAATTCTTCCTAAGAAGTAAGTTTATACCAAAAAGGACTCCTTCTTTAATTAAGGAAAGTTATGGGATTTCTAGCCCTATAAATACAATCTCTTTGATCACATATTATTCATTCATTATTCTTTACGTTTTCCAGTTAAATATTCTTGCTACTTTTCTCCAGAAAACTAATTCTCAAACCGGAGGGGCGACAGGGAGAATCCTCCTCGCCTTTTTTGCAAGTCATCCAAGGCGAATTCATTGATCTTTTCCAACAATCAAGTATCATCAGATCCTGTCACGTCAAGGTTAGGATTTTTTACAGCATCAATTGGCGCCGTCTGTGGGAAGAGATACAATCAGCCATGGTTAATAAACGTCAAGCTCGTCCCTCCACATCCACTGATCAACCCCTTCCGGCTAATACTTCGGCTAAGGGGGAAAATCCTCCACCTCTTGAAGATGTCGGGAAAGAACAAAACCCAGAAATCATTCCAGAAAATGAACTTGTTAGTCGAGAAGATTTCAACGAACTTCAGCAGCAGCTCTGCGAACTCCCTCAAGCTCTTCAACAACAGATTAATCATCAAGCGCAGCCTGACCCGAACACTCAAGGCATGATTCCCAGGGAAGATCGCAGGCCAGTTAAACCCGTAGCTGACAACTCCCCGGGAATCGGGGGTGCCCATCCCATGACTCAGGGATTTTCCAACTTGACACAGCAAGAGCTCTCAAGAATCATTCAGGAAGGAATTGCTGATGGAATACTGCAGAACACACAAGGTCGGACGTCATTCATAAGAACCTCTTTTACTCCTAAAATAACATCATTTCCCTTCCCGAACAGATTTAAATATCCTCGGATAAAGGAATACGATGGAACAACATATCCAAACAACCACTTGAATACGTACATTGATGTCATGGACATGCAGAATGCTCCCGATCAGATTTTGTGTAAGGCCTTCCCGCAAACCTTAACAAATTCAACCCGAGACTGGTTTTCTACAATACCTCCAGGGTCCATCTCTTCCTTCGCTGATCTTACTGAGAAATTCACAGCTTTCTTTGCAAGTAGCAAAAGGATCAAGAAAACCGCCGCTTCCCTCATGCAGTTAAGGCAAGCACAGAATGAAACACTGCGAGAGTTCATGACTCACTTTAACGCTGAAAGACTTCAAATTCCGGATCTTCACATTTCATCAACTATTTCAGTCCTAACCTTGGACATTCGAGGTTCGAAATTCAAAATGTCCTTGTCCAAGAATCCACCCTCGAATGTCACGGAGCTTCTCAGAAGAGTCGAGAAGTACATAAATATGGAGGAAACACTGTTGTCAGTTCGGGCACATGATCAAGTGCATGGGACAGTAGCACAGTCTTCACAATCCGTAAGGCAGGGGAATAAGAGGTCAAGGCAAGAGGATGAAAAGAATTCTTCCCGGCCTAACGCGAAGGGAAATAACTATGGGCATCAGAGTTTAACTCCACTAAATGCACCTCGATCCCACATTCTCATGGAAATCAAGGGATATGAAGACTTGCGTTGGCCCAAGCCTATCAAGGGGAAAATCGACGAAAAGAATCGACATAAGTATTGTGACTTTCACAAGAGCCCGGGCCATACCACGGATGAGTGCAGAACATTAAAACAGGAGATAGAAGCCCTCATAAAAAGGTGCTTCCTGGGGCACTACATAAAGAAAGACGATAAAGAGCATGGAAAAGGGGAAGAGAAAAACAGATCCGATGGCACCATAAACTTTATCGTTGGAGGAATAGCATCTGGAGGTAATTCAAATAACGCACGCAAGAATTATGCCCGGGAATTAGGTGATCGGGAAGAAATGTCAGGATATCATGACCATGAAATTTCAAACAGCATCAGCTTCAGTAACGCTGATATGGAAGAAATTTCGTATCCTCATGACGATGTCGTTGTCATCAGCACCACAATCGTAAATTTTGATGTAAGAAGGGTGCTAGTTGACAATGGAAGCGCAGCCAATGTCCTTTCCTTGGAAGCCTTCAACCAGATGCAGCTCCCCAGAGATCGGCTTCGACAGGTCATTACTCCGCTAACTGGCTTTGGTGGAGGAACCGTGAAACCCGAAGGCCTAATTGACCTTCCTACTTCACTAGGATCAGAGGAAAAGCAGGTAACAAAGATGACTCTATTCCAGGTCGTCAAGACCCCTATGGCCTACAATGATATCTTAGGAAGACCATTCCTGAACAGCTTAATAGCTATAGTGTCGACATATCATCTGGAAATCAAGTTTCCGACTTCCGCAGGAATAGCGACAGTGCAGGGAAATCAATCGATAGCCAGAAGTTGTTACATTAGCTGTATTGGAAAGGGTAAGACATATCTGATGTCAATTGAACTTCCCGTGGAAGAAAGAATGTCGCCAATAGAGGAGTTGGAGGAAGTTCAAGTCTCAGAAGGAAAGAGCTTTACAATTGGGAAGGAACTCCCCAAATTAATGAAGGAAGAGCTATCACAGTGTTTAAGGAGAAATGCCGACATATTCGCATGGAGTGCTAAAGACATGCCAGGGATTAATCCCGCCCTTGTTGAACACAGGCTTAACGTCATGCCCGGCAAGAAGCCCGTAAAACAGCGAAGAAGACAGTTTGTCACAGAAAGGAGGCAGATAATAAAAGAAGAAGTGGATAAACTCTTGAAAGCAGGACTCATCAAGGAGGTTAAGTACCCAGAATGGCTAGCCAATGTGGTCTTGGTGAAGAAGTCAAATGGAAAGTGGCGAGTTTGTATAGATTTCACAAACTTGAATAAAACATGTCCAAAAGACAGTTATCCTCTTCCCATGATCGACAGATTAGTGGATTCTACATCCGGCTCTGAGCTTTACAGCTTCCTTGATGCATTCTTGGGTTATCATTAGATTCGGATGGCACAGGAAGATCAAGAAAAAAACTTCATTTATGGCAAATGAAGGAATATATTGCTATAAGGTCATGCCCTTTGGATTGAAGAATGCTGGAGCTACTTATCAAAGGTTCGTAAACATGGTCTTCTCTAAACATATCGGGCTGAACATTGAAGTCTACGTTGATGACATGGTTGTAAAAAGCTCTAGAAAGAAAGACCACATTGCTGACCTAGAGGGCATATTCTGTACACTTAGAGAACATCGAATGAAACTGAATCCTGCCAAGTGCGCCTTCGGAGTAAGCTAGGGAAAGTTTTTGGGATTTATTATCATTCAGAGAGGCATTGAAGTTAATCCACATAAAATTTTGGCCCTAACATCAATGGAACCTCCCAGAAATATCAAGGAAGTACAGAATCTTACAGGAAGAGTGGCAACATTAGGCCGATTTATGTCTAGGGCAGCGGAAAAATGCTTTCCCTTCTTCAAAACTCTCAGAGGAAACAAAGACTTCAGATGGGACGAGGAGTGCGAGGTCTCCTTCAAGAAGTTGAAAGAATATTTGGGTACTCCTCCAATATTGGTAAAGCCAAATCCAGGGAACAATCTGTTCTTATATCTAGCCTTGTCTGATCATGCTGTGAGCGCCTTTTTGGTTAAAGAGGAAGGGAAGGCCCAAAAATCGGTATATTACGTCAGCAAGATGATGTTGGACACAGAAACTCGATACACATTAGCATAACAACTCGCACTTACCATGGTTAGAGCAGCCAGAAAGTCAAGACCTTACTTCCAAGCCCATGCCAAATGGTCAATCGAGCTTGGGGAATATGACATTGAGTTCAGACCCTGGCCTTCTATAAAAGCACAGGTATTGGCCGACTTCGTCGCCGAACTCGCCCCAAGACCTCGGGGGCCAACAGATCATGATAGGGAAGATGTCACATGGACTTTGAAAGTAGATGGAGCATCGAGTGCCGCAGGCTCGGGGGCAGGAATCATACTAAAGAAGGATAATGGCACAATGGAAATTCAGTGTGCAATAAGGTTTAATTTCCCAGCAACTAATAATGATGCAGAATATGAAGCTGTTATCACCGGACTTCAAGCAGCTCAACACCTAGGGGTTGAGCACGTCAAAGTCTTAAGTGATTCACAGTTAGTGGTAGAGCAGGTGAACGGCACTTTTGAAGCAAAGGATGAAAAAAATGTCGTCTTACAGAATGATGGTTCTGGACTTACAGAGGAAGTTCAAGTCTTGCCGCATAGACAAAATTCCGAGGTCCGCCAATCACAAAGCAGATTCCCTGTCAAGACTAACTTTTTCCAATCTTGACCACTTAGAGAGAACCGCATTCGTGAGAACTCTTCATGAGCCCAGTATTACACATCAGCCCGATGTTATGGATATTTCAGATCATGAATCCTGTTGGATGGATTCGATCGTTGAGTATTTAACATCAGGAAAGTTGCCGGATGACAAGGCAGAAGCAAGAAGAATCAAAAAAAGGGCCCCGAGGTATACCTTGTTACAGAATACCTTGTTCCGTCGAAGTTTCACACTTCCTTACCTGCGATGCCTAACTCCGAAAGAGGCAGCCCTTGCTATGGCCGAGGTTCATGAAGGAATATGTAAAGGACACTAGGGAGCAAGAGCTCTGGTATTGAAGTTGATACGATACGAGTACTATTGTAAAAGCTTGCGACAAGTGCCAAGATTCGCAGCCCGATTACATCAACCCGCTGAAGAACTATCCTCAATTATGTGCCCATATCCTTTTGCTGTCGAGAGTGGAATTGACATACTTGGGCCATTCCCAATAGCTCGGGGTCAGGTAAAGTTCTTAGCAGTTGCTATGGAATATTTCAAAAAATGGGTGGAAGCAAAACCGCTGGCCGTAATCACAGAGCAAAAGTTGGAGGCATTTGTATGGAAGTCTATAATCTACCGTTTTGGCCTTCCTAAAACATTAATCACTGATAACGGGTGTCAGTTTGAGTGTCAAGCCTTCAAACAATTCTGCAAAACATGGGAATAGAACACAAGTTGACTTCTGTTTCTCACCCGCAGAGTAATGGATTAGCAGAAGTTATGAACAGACTCATCTTGCAGGACTTGAGGACTCGCCTCGACAGTGCATAGGGTGATTGGCCCGATCTCCTCCCAGAAATACTTTGGACCAACCGAACAACATTCAAAACTGCAACAGGGGAAACTCCATTCATGCTTGCCTTTGGAATGGAGGCCGCTGTCCCAGTAGAAGTAACAATTCCGAGCTTCTGTACTATGGCTGCGGGATCACCCGACCATATTGAGTGTCAGAGAGAAAGTCTGGATCTTCTGGAAGAAGTCAGGGAAAACGCATCACTAAGAATAGCAGCTTATCAACATGCCATGACCAAGAAGTTCAATATCTGAGTAAAGAAGAGAGAATTCAGAATGGGAGACCTTGTCCTTCGCCGAAGCGAGGTTGCCGGTCATCAACCTGGAAAACTTGGACCTATTTGGGAAGGACCGTATGAAGTCATCCGAAAGGTGGGAAAGGGCTCATACAACCTCTGCACAATGGCTTCAAAACCTCTTCCTCGGCCATGGGATGTGGAGAATTTGAATCCATACTACAAGTAGTCACGTTTCTCTCGATATCAAAGTCATCTAGTCGTAGAAAGGTCGGGTCTGGGCGCCCATTTTTATCTTTTTACTTTCAGGCTTGCACATCCATCAATAATCACTAAGGTCAGGCCTGCGCACCCATATTACTTTCTTTCAGTATTAGGGACGGGTACTCTTTTTCCTTATCCATATTTTTGTCCACTGGGTTTTTCTGGGTAAGGTTTTAATGAGGCCCAGTCCCCTTCAATAAAAGTACTTCTTCCAAAGAATGAGCACCAGATGACCAAATCTAGAAATAATTTACAAGGTCATCCACATGAATTTACAAATTATTTCCCATCAAATAATTTACAATGTCTCATGGTAAGACTTTACAAATTATTCTTCCACGAATAATTTACAAGGTCTCATGGCAAGACGTTACAAATTATTTCTCAACAAATAATTTACAATGTTTCATGGTAAGACTTTACAAATTATTCTTCCACGAATAATTTACAAGGTCTCATGGCAAGACGTTACAAATTATTTCCCAACAAATAATTTACAATGTCTCATGGTAAGACTTTACAAATTATTCTTCCACGAATAATTTACAAGGTCTCATGGCAAGACGTTACAAATTATTTCCCAACAAATAATTTACAATGTCTCATGGTAAGACTTTACAAATTATTCTTCCACGAATAATTTACAAGGTCTCATGGCAAGACGTTACAAATTATTTCCCAACAAATAATTTACAATGTCTCATGGTAAGACTTTACATATTATTCTTCCATGAATAATTTACAAGGTCTCATGGCAAGACGTTACAAATTATTTCTCCTACTGACCTCCCCTCTGCGAAAACAAAAGGTTGGATTCACTCGACCTTACAAGTTATTTCTGCAATTCGGCATCACCCGACCTTTTTAAATATTTACCTCAATTTCACCAAGTTATGAGCACGACTTTGTAAATAGACTCTAAAGGTCGGCCACGCCTGGCCTCATCAATTACTATTAATCATAAAGTTTTGATTAAGAGCTCGTCCTCACCCGATCATATGTGCCCCTATAAGTGCGGATTGTGTACTAAAAATGACAGTTAACGTATCATTCAAACACAAACAAAGGGCACAATCATTGGTAGAAAGTAGACGAATTTTATAAACAGAAAATTACAGGCTGTCCTCGTGGCATACCCCGAGTTTGTACATGTATTCAACAAAAGGACAAAAATGGCTTCACGGCTCGAGCTCGCTGCCGATCTCATCATCCCCCACCACTTCCCAGTCCTCTTCTTTGTCATCAAAGGGGGAGAGATCAAGCTCGTCAGCACCAAGGGGAAATTCAGCCAGAGGTCTAATATCAAGCTCGGGCGCCTTCAGAAGGCACCAAGCTCGTGCTTGCTTGATCGCTTGAGCGTATGATTCAAGGTATAATTCCCAAGAGCGAGCTTATACTCTTTAGACCCCTTGAATTCTTCCATCGCCAGTGCTCGAGCTTGAAGCTCCCCTCATGTGCCAGCTTGAGCTCTTCCGCCAAACGTTTGCTTTCATCACGGGCTAACTCCCGCTCTTGGATGGCTGCCTCAGGCTCAACCTTCACCTTCCTAAGCTCTTCCTCGGCAGCATTAGCCCGGGTCACCTCGTATTGGACGGAGTGCACCAACTGGCTGGCAGTCTCTCCCCGTTCAATGCTTTGATTAGAAACACCTCGGGTAATGCTGAGCATCTGGAGATCGAGAAAATAAGTTAGAAGAAAATTTAGTTGAATGAATGCAAAAAAGACACCCCAGACCATACCTGAAGTGCTGCGCTCATTATATGTTCCACTCCTCGCTCTAACCCGATCTCGTATTGATACCTTTTTACAAGATCAGGGTGGAGAGAGTCTTGAAGCTTCTTCCGACAATCCGCCAATGAAGGGTTCTCAGCCTCGAGCTCCGAGTCAGAAGACGGGGGAGCCCGACCCTTCTATTGCCGTTCCGTCATGGCTTTGGGAACTTCGGCAACCATGTTAGAGGATTGGCCCGGGCTAGACGCAGAAGCTCTTGATTTCTTCCGAGGGCATCGTCGAGTTACCTCGTCCATATTTCGCTTGTTCCGAGTCCCTTGGGCCTTGGCCAAAGCAGCTTCCTTCAGTGCCTCGAAGTCAAAAGCCATCCTTAAAGCAAAAAAATACACATCGGAGAGGTTAGGTCTCCTGGAGATAAGACATGAACCAAAGAATACAAGAATGTGGAAGTACTGTTATTACGTCGAACCCTACCGGGTTGGAGACCAAGGCCGGCTATCTCAAGGATGCCATTATTCACAAGGTCATTGGCCTCCTCGGCCAACAAACCAAAGTCGCACACCCTTACAGCGTCTGCCATAAGCTCGGTAATGGCCTCCTCACTTAGGTTCCCTATCCTATTGAAGCTATCTACGTCTAGTTTCCTAAAGGCCGGCCAGAAAATGTTGTCTCCTTCTCTCGGCTTAATAAAGAATTTTTTTTCTTTCCAGTACTTAATGGAGGATGGAACCCATGGGGCTTCAAATCTACCCTTCCCGCACAAGTAAACAAAGGAATTACACCGGGGAAGAAACTTGAGTTCCAAAAGACATTTACAAAGGTTGACAGTAGGTTCTATTCCTAAACTCCTACCCAAAATGAAAAAGTATACAAAAATCCTCCACCCGTTTGGAGTGAGCTGACCCGGAAATATGCCCGTCGTCAGCAAGAAGTCCACAAAAAAATAATGGAGTGAGAATCAAAGCCCGGCCATCAAAGCCTCGTGAAATACTACTATTTCCCCCTCCCGGCAATAATAAAGGTACTCATCTCTATTAGGAACCCTCGTTGTATACCCATCTACCAGGTTATATCTCCTCATATCCACCTCGATCATATCTTCTTTCATTTTATTGTAAAAAGTTGGAAGTTCGAGGTCGGCCTCTCTCGGATTTCGATCCACCCCGGGATCATTTTCCACCCCCTCTTCGTTTTCTGACTCGTTATCCTGAGGGCTGGTCGGGGGTTCATAGAAACCTAGAGGCTCGACCTCTAATGGTTTGTCTAAGTTTTCCACTTCCCTAAGGTCGCCCACTAAAACCCGCCTAGTCATAACTATAATAAATAATAAAATCAACAGAAAGGTTGGGAAAGGTCGAGCTTACCTAAGTACTAAGGAGTTATTGTTGGAGAAGACGTGATAACCCGAGGAGTTCTCTAATCACCCTTTTTCGCAAAGTGAAAAGAATGAGGCTATGGAGACCACATATATATAGGCAGAAAATTGGCGGGAAAAGTTTCAAAATCCAAAAGTTGCCTCCTGCAACGTGTCATCTTTCTAAAAGCGAGTCTTTTATGACAAAATCCTATGAGTTGACAAATCACGTGTAAAGTTGTCATGGGCTGAGAAATCTTGTCCCGATCTCTGACGCACGGGGGCCAATGATCAGTATTATTTTCCTGCTTCCTGAAAGGATAAACAAATTATATGACCCAACCTTATGCCCGGGATTTTTGTCGTTGTTATATGGTCGGTCACATGCCGACCTATCCTCTACTCAGCAATGTTGGGCCAATGTTCTCTAAAGCCCGGGCTTATCAGATTGGGGTCTCCCCTGTCACTGTAGTTCATGTTTTCACTGATGGGCCAGGTCGGCCTACCCCGGCCTATGGCCTGTACGAGCATGCTTCGAATACCTTTTTGATAATGGGCCTCATTAATGGGCTATATTCTTGGGCCTTAAGACGATGCGTGTTCTATAAGGAAACGTTCCATCAAAAGGAAACTAAATCTCAACAGGTTTAGAATTCTTCCTAAGAAGTAAGTTTATACCAAAGAGGACTCCTTCTTTAATTAAGAAAAGTTACGGGCTTTTTAGCCCTATAAATACAGCCTCTTTGATCACATATTATTCATTCATTATTCTTTACATTTTCCAGTTAAATATTCTCTCTACTTTTCTCCAGAAAACTAATTCTCACACCGGAGGGGAGACGAGGAGAATCCTCCTCGCCTTTTTTCCAGGTCATCCAAAGCGAATTCATTGATCTTTTCTAGCAATCAAGTATCATCAGATCCTGCCCCGTCAAGGTTAGGATTTTTTACAGGATCAACGACATTGATGTTTACTTTTTAAAATTTATGTATATATAAACCTCAGCCCAATTCCTCAATTCTCAAGAGTTAACACAAACTCAAATTGCAAATTTCATCCCTAATTCACACAGCATCAAGGTTGAATGGGAGTCAGAATTTCATTATAACCTGTATCTATAAAGTCTAAACGGTCTTTATGTTCGATTCTCTAAGTTTCAACGAGTCGGCAGCTTCCTTCAGGCGAGTTTCTTCTTCTTTGACTTAGAATAACATGTTACTTTTTCTAAATTTTTGTTTTATTAACTAAAACTTTCATTTTCTATTTAGTAATGATGTAGATGGATTCTAATGAAGCAGCGGATATAAACATCTTTTAATTTGCATTTTTTATTTAAAAATTCAAGTAAATGTTCCAGAACCAAACCAAAACCGAGCGGTTTGGTTCCGGTTTGATTCCATATCTTTAAAAAAATCAACTGGTTCCATTAGTAAAAAATCATCGGTTTATGGTTTGGTTTGGTTCTTCTGAAACCAGAACAAAACCGAACCACGTCCACCCCTATACATAATCAACACATATAAATGCATAAAAATATTCTCTATTACAATAATTATTAGAATCTAAAAAATAACACAAATAACTCAAATTATTAAAAAATTCTTTGAATAGTAAACGTCAATTTTTATATTTAAATAATAAATTATTGTTGATTTCAATAATTTTTATGAATTATTAATAACTTCATTAAAAATGAAATTTAATAGTTTTTTAATGGTATATCACATTTGATGTATAATATAATGCGCACGAATATGGATGGATATGAAAGGTATTAGCATATTTCTCATAACTTCTACATTTGCCTCTTGTATTTAACTTACTTTTTAATTTTCATTCAAAAATATCAATCACAGTAATTAAAAAATAAATAGTCAAAATATGTGAATTTAACCAATAAAACTTTATCTGCAAAAATAAGTAGTAAAAATAATATTTTTGAAAATCCCGTGATTATCATGATACAAGAACCAAGTAAAGTTGGAGATTACAAAATTATACCGAAAATTATACCCTATAATATTTAAAAAATTATTAAAATTAAGAATGATTAAAAAATATTAATCCTTTTATTAATATTATTAACTAAAAACTGGGTGGGATTCCACCCCTAGGAGGAATTGCAGCTGGAGCATTAAGCTCGATGTTAACTCTATCTCCTTCCATCTCAGTAAGAAGTTGTCTCCTAACTTCCCGTTGTTCCCTTAACCTAAGTCGAAAAGTCCCCTCGATGTCCGAATCTATTTCAACTAGATCAAGACTTCTACTTCGACGCATGCACAATTAACCTAGAACAACACAAGAAATTAGAAAATTTCTTATACAATAAAAAACAAAAGAGAATTTGTACAAGAAATAAAAGTAACTACAAGTCAAAAACTTGTTCGCTAGAAACACACCGCAAGTGCACGAGTCGCATACAAGTGATAGTGGACTAATTGAGTCCGATTTATCGATCCCACAAGGATTGTCCATTTCAACTACACTCTAGTATAATTAATTTTAACAAGAAACACACACAATAAAGATTTGTTTGGGAATATTCTCGTACTAGAATTAAAGTTGCAATTGTAAATAAATAACTGGAAAAATGGTGATGAATAGATGATAAATGAGTGTTGGGATTCTTGATTCCACTTGACCATTACCTAATTGAATTATCACAAGAAAATAGAAATGCAATTCATTAATCATGTTAGACCCGATTTTTCAAGCTTAGCCAATTACCTCTCTCGAGTGAAATCAACCCTAATTAGTGGCATTAACCTACTATATCTCTATGTCGATTAAAAACACATCAATTGCATTAAACCTTTGTGAAAATAGCTCAATGGGTCATCTAGGGTTTTAGGTATATATCTATCCTAAATAAGAACCTAGAGCAAATATTGTATTGATCTAGAATACACAACAATTTCTCAATAATTGCACATCCCATGAAACCTAAGCATAAATGTAGCCACAATAAATGTTAGTCAATAAATACAACAATAAATGCACAAGATAATAAAAAGCTTAAATTTTTAATACAAGCATTAAAATCAACTAAGTTAGGTCAAGCTTCATCAATAATCCCAACACAAAATAGTTTAGCCCATGATGAAATAACAATAAAATTCAAGAATTAAATACATCATTTCAACAATAGACTAAAATATATAAAGAAATATGAAGATTAAAAAGAAAACTTCCCTTCAACAATGGTTAGTGCTTCAAAATATCAATGTTTCTCCACAAAGTTGTAAGTATTTCTCTCCTAAATCAACATTCATCTACTAACCTAACTAATTACAAGAGAAAATTACAAGACAAAAGCAAGAAAATGAAGAACAATAGAGAGAAAATGAGTTTTGGGGTGAAAAGTGAAGAAAAATGTGTGAAACCCTAGCAAAAAACGCCCAAAAATACCCAATTTTCGCGTAGATCCACGTTCTCAGCGTTTGGGCCGAACCGGGTCGCACCGGGTCGGCCCAGTAAATCAGTTCAAAATTTTGACCACGCGATCGCGTGGTTGGCCTTGTGAGTCTCGGTTTGGATTTTTGGCCTATCTCGCGAACGCAAATTGTAAGAGCCACGCGATCGCGTGGTTCATCTGGCAGCTCTGTCTTTCAATGATCAACAATTGAGTCCTCCAACTTTCAGTGTAGATCAACTTGGTCCCTAAAGTTTCTGATTTCTTTCAGTTGAGGCCTTTCAAAAGTGCATTTGAGTCCGTCAACTTTGGAAACTTGCAATTTAGTCATTCGATCAATTGCACATGCGATCCACAACTTTTCGAAAATGACAATTTGGTCCCCAAACTTTTACTCTTTGATGGATTTGACTCTTTTCTCCTCAATTTCTTCAAGTATTTATCCATTTAGATTCTTTCTTGTGCTTTCTCCATGAAGTAGATTGTTAAATCTATTTAACCACAAAATATGCACAATTAAGTAGGTATTTGTCCAAATTACTCAAAATGTATTACTAAAAATATATGAAATTCGCATGTAAAATGCACTCAACAAATACCCCCAAACTTAAACTCTTGCTCATCCCGAGCAAGAATATTCACATGCATCTACAAAAAATAATGACAATATGATCAACAATGCTAGATAGCTCGCAATTTTCCATGAATGTGAAATTGCATAATTAATCAACAATTATGTTCCCAAATAATGCTACAAAAATGAGTTTGGCTTATCCGATGTTTGATCGGTACGTGTGTGCATAGCCACTGTCAATCGTCAATAAGATTCAAGAATGTTGATGAGTAAAGAGGTTTCAAGTCAAAACTATCCCACCATTAGTGGTCAATTCTTTCCTTTCCCACTCGTGACATTCATCCCCCAATGAATAATTTTCTTTCCACTCTCGGGATGCAATTCTAGAGGGTACTCTCAAATCACTCTTTCTTTTTTCACTCTAGTATGGGTGTGTTTTACCGAAAATCTCGAAAACCTAGAAATGCAGTGACTCTCCACTAATGAGTGCTTCGACATTTAAGTATATACCAAGCAATTCAAACCCACTATTCATCTATGCCCTTATGCAAGTACAAATACATGATTTCTAACAACTAACATGATGTTTGCTCGTGACTTCCCCACTCCCTTAAGCTTTCTAATTGACCCATGTAGCGAGCTTTAGGTTGGCAGCTCCCTGATTTTTTAGATCAAAGGGTACCGGGTTTCAAAATACCCCTACGGACTTATTAACTCGAGTAAAAAAAGCTACAAAGTGGGGTAGACTTATTAAGCGAATGTAATGATAATGTGCTTTTTTTTTGAAGTGTGTGTGTGGGTACCCCTACTCATTAAGCTTTCTAATTGACCCATGTAGCGAGCTTTCGGCCTGTGACTCCCAAGTTTCAAACTTAAGGCACCAAGTTTCAAGATACTCCTACGAGCTTAATAACTCGAGTCAAAAAGGCTTCGAGATAGGGCAATGCAATGCAAAAATTAAAATGGGATTAGAACTCTAGCATCTGATCATTACTTGGCTTATACTTGGCGAAAGACACTCCACACAAAAATTTACTTCCACATGCATGGAATCACCACACGTCTAGACCATCTCCTTCACCGGGTCGACCACCCCCAAACTTGTCTTACATTAGGATCAAGAGATTTAGAACATTAGGAAACATTTGATAGGTTGATAAAAATAAACAATACAAGCTCACAACCTAGTTCATCTACTCATTTAACCTCTTCACCCTTCAACAATTCTCAAACTCACCGACAATTAAACATGACTATTGTGCTCAATGTACATAGGATCTTACATGGATGAGCATTTTATAGAAAGTAGCACAAGTAGCAAATTTGGTCATAACTCATGAATTAACAACAATTTCAAACATCAAAATCTTATAAGCTGGCAAGGCTATCTAGCATGTCAATATTCCAACAAAATAAAAAATTTCAAACATCAAAACACCAAGGGCCGGCAAGGCAATCTAAAAAGTTCACATAGCACATAATCCAACACCCCCAAACTTAATTCAAACATTGTCCTCAATGTTGACAATATCATAATAACAAGAAAGGAATGGGTGATGGAACTTCCCCGGATTGATGCATGTATGATGTTCCAAATTGACCTAAGCTTTGATTCTCTTGATACACAAATCTCCCCCAAACTTGTTGAGGACAAGGTTGCTTAGGATTTCAAAAAAAAATTTCGAACCTACAAAAGTTGGTGATTAACCAAGTTAGACATAATAAAAATGCAATAAGTAAATATCAACAAGTAATTAAAAGAGTAGAAATTTGGGTTGCCTCCCAAAAAGCGCTTGGTTAAAGTCGTAAGCTCTAGTTTTGGATATGATTACTCCAGATTTGTAAGAGGGATGGATGACTTCTCCTTTTCATAATTACCCCCCAAGTATAGCTTCAAGCGTTGCCCATTTACTTTGAAGTTCCCTTTGCTTCCATGATAAAGTTCGACCACTCCATGTGGGAAGATTTGAGCAATAGTGAAAGGTCCCGATCATCTAGAGCGGAGTTTACCGGGAAACAATCGAAGTCTTGAGTTGTAGAGAAGTACTTGTTTCCCAACTTGGAAGTCCCGCTTCACAATGTTCTTGTCATGCCACGTCTTTGTCTTCTCTTTGTAGATCCGAGCATTTTCATATGACTCAAGGCGGAATTCATCAAGCTCATTGAGTTGGAGTAGTCTTTTCTCACCGGTCAACTCCATATCAAAATTCAAGACTTTTGTTGCCCAATATGCTCGGTGCTCAAGCTCAACCGGCAGATGACATGCTTTACCAAATAGAAGGAGAAATGGAGACATATCAATAGGGGTTTTGAACGCGGTGCGGTATGCCCATAATACATCATCCAATTTCTTGGACCAATCTTTCCTCGAGGCATTCACCGTCACTTCAAGGATCTTTTTCAACTCTCTATTTGAAATTTCAACCTGCCCACTTGTTTGCGGAGATAAGGAGTGGATATTCGATGTTTGACTCCATACTTGGTCAAAAGTGAGTCGAAGAGGCGGTTACAAAAGTGTTTTCCTCCATCACTAATGATAGCTCGAGGGGTGCCATAACGAGTAAAAATATTTTTCTTTAAAAAATTTACCACCACTCGAGCATCATTTGTGGGAGTGCTACCGCTTCTACTCACTTCGACACATAGTCCACCGCCACTAAAATGTATTGATTAGAAAATGACGACGGAAAAGGTCCCATAAAATCAATACCCCAAACATCGAATATCTCCACTTCTAAAATAGAATTTAAGGGCATTTCATTTTGGTGAGAGCTATTACCCAAGCGTTGGCATCGGTCACATTTGGACACAAGTGTGTGAGCATCCTTTAATAAAGTGGGCCAATAAAATCCCGACTGAAAAACCTTTGATGCAGTTTTCACTGCACCAAAATGGCCTCCATAGGGCGATGAGTGACATTGCTCAAGAATCTTCTCCATCTCCTCCTCGGGCACACACCTTCTCATGATTTGATCCGGACCCCTTTTGAACAATAACGGGTCATCCCAAAAATAATGCTTGATATCCGCAAAAAACTTCTTCCTTTGTTGATAAGAGCGGTCCGGGGGAGTGATGCCACTTGCAAGAAAATTCACATGGTCCGCATACCATGGCACACTAGCAGCTTGTAGAAGATCCATGATTTGGAAAATTTGCTCATCCGGGAATACCTCACTTATCTCTTCATCCAAAATTTCATCGGTTTGCTCAAGTCTAGATAAGTGAGCGGCTACAAGATTCTCCGTTCCCTTCTTGTCACGAATCTCCAAATCAAACTCTTGGAGAAGAAGAACCCATCTAATTAACCTCGGCTTGGCATCCTTCTTTGCCAACAAATACTTGAGGGCCGAGTGGTCGGTATACACAATCACCTTGGAGCCAATAAGATATGACCGAAACTTATCAAAGGCAAAGACCACCGCTAGCATTTCCTTCTCGGTAGTAGCATAATTCAATTGAGCATCGGTCAAGGTTCTACTAGCATAGTAGATGACATGCAAGATTTTATCCTTTCTTTGCCCCAAAACCGCCCCTACGGCATAATCATTTGCATCACACATAAGCTCAAAGGGCAAACTCCAATCCGGAGCCACAATAATAGGTGCCGTGATGAGTTTCTCTTTAAGAGTGTTAAAAGCTTGAAGACACTCTTTAGAGAAATCATATGTGGCACTCTTCTCAAGTAATGAACACAGTGGCTTCGTGATTTTTGAGAAGTCTTTGATAAACCTCCTATAAAATCCCGCATGCCTCAAGAAGCTTCTTATACCCTTTACAGAGGTTGGGGGAGGTAATTTTTCAATAACTTTAATTTTTGCCTTATCAACCTCAATCCCCTCATTTGAAATCCGATGCCCAAGAACTATCCCCTCTCGAACCATCAAATGACATTTTTCCCAATTCAAAACCAAATTGGTATCCTCACATCTTTTTAGCACCATTCTCAAATTATTCAAACAATCATCAAATGAAGTACCAAAAACCGAGAAGTCATCCATAAATACCTCAATAAATTTCTCCACCATGTCGGAGAAGATAGCCATCATGCACCGTTGAAAAGTGGCAGGGGCATTGTAAAGACTGAAGGACATCCTCCTATATGCAAAAGTTCCAAATGGACATGTGAATGTTGTCTTTTCTTGATCCTCCGGGGCTATAGGAATTTGATTATAGCCCGAATACCCATCCAGGAAGCAATAATGAGAGTGACTCGCCAATCGCTCAAGCATTTGATCGATGAATGGAAGGGGAAAATGATCCTTCCTAGTAGCATTGTTGAGCTTGCGATAATCAATGCAAATTCTCCACCCCGTCACTGGCCTTGTTGGAATAAGCTCATTATTTTCATTTTTCACCACTGTAACACCTCCTTTCTTTGGCACTACCTGCACCGGGCTCACCCATGCACTATCCGAGATTGGATAGATAATACCCGCATCAAGCCACTTCACCACTTCGGCTCTTACCACTTCCTTCATGTTAGGATTTAACCGACGTTGATGCTCCACCAAAGGTTTGAAATCATCCTCCATAAGAATTTTATGCATGCATAACGAAGGTCAAATACCTCGAATATCCAAGATGGTCCATCCAATAGCCTCCTTGTGCTCTCTCAATACCCGAAGCAATTTGTCTTCCTCCACCTCATTCAATAAATTAGAAATAATGACCGGAAGGGTAGAAGATTCCCCCAAGTAAGCATACCTCAAATGAGAAGGAAGAGGCTTTTGCTCGAGGGTAGGTGCCTTCTCGAGAGATGGTAGGGGCGGTGAAGAACTCTTTTTCAACTCCTCAAAGTAAGGGGCCCTCTTGTATTGATATTGTGATGATGCCTCCAAGTAATGAGCCATTTGTTCAACTTCTTGATCATCATCCTCAACAATCAAAGAGTGGGCAATGCAAGACTCCAATGGATCCTTAGAAATCCCACGGTTGAAGGATTTTTCGACTAGATGATCAATTACATCCACCCGAAAACATGAGTTGGACTCCGAAGGGTATTTAATGGCCTTCAACACATTGAAGGTGACTTGCTCATCTTGCACCCTCAAAATCAATTGTCCCTCTTGCACATCAATAAGAGCTCTCCCGGTTGCTAGAAATGGCCTTCCCAAAATGATTGGAATGTCATGGTCTTCCTCCATGTCAAGAATAATGAAATCCGCCGGGAAGATAAATTTATCCACCTTCACAAGAACATCCTCAATGATGCCCCGAGGATATTTGATGGACTTATCCGCCATTTGTAGAGACACTGTGGTTGCTTTAGCTTCCCCCAATTCCAATTTCCTGAAAATGGACAAAGGCATCAAATTAATGCTAGCACCAAGATCACATAAAGCTTTACTAAAATTAACATCACCAATAGTGCATGGAATAGTAAAACTCCCTAGATCTTTAATTTTTGGAGGAAGCTTGTTTTGAATTATTGCACTACACTCCTCCGTTAGCATCACCGTCTCATGCTCTTCAAGCCTTCTTTTGTTGGATAGAATATCCTTCATGAATTTGGCATAACTTGGCATTTGAGCTAGGGCATCGGAAAAAGGAATGTTGATGTGTAGCTTCTTGAACACTTCCAAAAATTTTCCAAATTGACTTTGTAGCTTTTGCTTTTGCAACCTTTGAAGAAATGGAATAGGAGGCACATAAGCTTTAATCGGTGTTGGGGCCTTTGATGTGGATACTTCCTGCTCATTTTCATTTGGTACTTCAACAATTTTTCCGGATGCTTGAATAGGCTCATTTTCTTCAATAGGAGCCTTGTTTGATTGCATTGTTGCTTGTGGGGCCGTGATCTCGGGCAATTGCACCCCGCTCCTTGTTGTAATAGCTTGAACATTCTCCCTAGGATTTGTCTCGGTGTTACTAGGCAAAGCTCCTTGTTGCCTTTCCGAGAGAAGTTTAGCTATTTGGCCCACTTGCTTCTCCAAATTTTTCAAAGAGGCATCATTACGTTCTTGATATTGCAATTGATGGTTTGCTAGCTTGGTGATAGCCTCTTCCCATCCCTCTTTCTTCTCTTGTGGCTTTGGATTCAACACATTGTGATTGTTGCCATAAGATTGATTTCTCCAACCGGGATTGTATGTAGGAGCATATGGATTGAATCCTTGGCGTTGGAAATTTTGAGCATAAGCAACTTGCTTGGTAGATGAAGAACCACTTGCCACCAATGGACACATAGAGCTTTGATGATTAGCCCCACATATATCACATACAGGAGGGGCTTGAACCATGTTGACGGGCCGAGAGGTTGAAGTAGATAACCCTTCCACTTTCTTGGCTAAGGAATCAATCTTTGACAAAACAAGTGCATAATCATCACCCCCACGTGCACTACTAGAATTCCTTGGTGCACTTCTATCCGGCCACATTGCACTTTGTTCACTCATGATCTCAAACAAATCATAAGCCTCTCGAATACTCTTTGTTTTGATAGACCCATTAGAGGATGAATCCACATTTGAACGGCAAGGAGGAGTTAGCCCGGCATAGAAGTGGTTGACTTGTTTCCCCAATGTAATCCCATGATTTGGGCACTTCCTAAGCATATCCTTGAATCTCTCCCAAGCTTCATGAAAGCTCTCCATCTCGAATTGTTGAAATGTAGTAATATCATGCTTGAGTTTAGCAACTCTAGATGGTGGGAAAAATTTTGTAGTGAACCTTTGGACAAACTCCACCCAAGTCGTGATGCTCCCCGGAGGCAAAGTGTCAAGTCATTCTCTTGCTTTATCTTTCAAAGTACGTACAAATAACCTCATTCGGATTGCCTCCACATTCACACCCTCATAGTTGAAGTTGCTACAAATCTCTATGAACCGTACCACATGGGCATGTGGATTTTCATCGATCCTCCCATAAAATTAGATGGTGTTGGAGAATAAATTGATGACATCCGACCGAAGTTGAAAATTTGGATGATTGTAGGAGGGATAGACAATACTTGATTGATTCTCGACAATAGGAGGATTCATGAAGTCTCCAAAAAGCATGTCTTCTTCATTAACAACAGGATCTTGAGCTCTAGCCGCTTGAGGAACAAAATCGGGTGGGATTCCACCCCTAGGAGGAATTGCAGCTGGAGCATTAACCTCGATGTTAACTCTATCTCCTTCCATCCCAATAAGAAGTTGTCTCCTAGCTTCCCGTTGTTCCCTTAACCTACGTCGAAAAGTCCCCTCGATATCCGGATCTATTTCAACTAGATCAAGACTTCTACTTCGACGCATGCACAATTAACAACCTAGAACAACACAAGAAATTAGAAAATTTCTTACACAAAACAAAACAAAAGAAAATTTGTACAAGAAATAAAAGTAACTACAAGTCAAAACTAATATCAACTAAGATGTAATTTAAATAGAAACAATCCTCGGAAACGGCGCCAAAAACTTGTTCGCTAGAAACACACCGCAAGTGCACGAGTCGCATACAAGTGATAGTTGACTAATTGAGTCCGATTTAGCGATCCCACAAGGATTGTCCATTTCAACTATACTCTAGTATAATTAATTTTAACAAGAAACACAGAAAATAAAGATTTGTTTGGGAATATTCTCGTACTAGAATTAAAGTTGCAAATGTAAATAAATAACTAGAAAAATGGTGATGAATAGATGATAAAGGAGTGTTGGGATTCTTGATTCCACTTGACCATTACCTAATTGAATTACCACAAGTGAATAGAAATGCAATTCATTAATCATGTTAGACCCGATTTTTCAAGCTTAGCCAATTACCTCTCTCGAGTGAAATCAACCATAATTAGTGGCATTAACCTACTATATCTCTATGTCGATTAAAAACACATCAATTGCATTAAACCTTTGTGAAAATAGCTCAATGGGTCATCTAGGGTTTTAGGTATATCTCTATCCTAAACAAGAACCTAGAGCAAATATTGTATTGATCTAGAATACACAACAATTTCTCAATAATTGCACATCCCATGAAACCTAAGCATAAATGTAGCCACAATAAATGTTAGTCAATAAATACAACAATAAATGCACAAGATAATAAAAAGCTTAAATTCTTAATACAAGCATTAAAATCAACTAAGCTAGGTCAAGCTTCATCAATAATCTCAACACAAAATAGTTTAGCCCATGATGAAATAACAATAAAATTCAAGAATTAAATACATCATTTCAACAATAGACTAAAATATATAAAGAATTATGAAGATTAACAAGAAAACTTCCCTTCAACAATGATTAGTGCTTCAAAACATCAATGTTCCTCCACAAAGTTGTAGGTATTTCCCCCTTAAATCAACATTCATCTACTAACCTAACTAATTACAAGAGAAAATTACAAGACAAAAGCAAGAAAATGAAGAACAATAGAGAGAAAAGGAGTTTTGAGGTGAAAAGTGAAGAAAAATGTGTGAAACCCTAGCCAAAAACGCCCAAAAATACCCAATTTTTGCGTAGATCCGCGTTCTCGGCGTTTGTGCCGAACCGGGTCGCACCATGTCGGCCCAGTAAATTAGTTCAAAATTTTGTCCACGCGATCGCGTGGTTGGCCTTGTGAGTCTCGGTTTGGATTTTTGGCCTATCTCGCGAACGCAAATTGTAAGAGCCACGCGATCGCGTGGTTCATCTGGGAGCTCCGTCTTTCAATGATCAACAATAGGTCCTCCAACTTTCAGTGTAGATCAACTTGGTCCCTAAAGTTTCTGATTTCTTTCAGTTGAGCCCTTTCAAAAGTACATTTGAGTCCGTCAACTTTGGAAACTTGCAATTTAGTCCTTCGAGCAATTGCAAATGCGATCCACAACTTTTCGAAAATGACAATTTGGTCCCCAAACTTTGACTCTTTGATGGATTTGACTCTTTTCTCCTCAATTTCATCAAGTATTTATCCATTTAGCTTCTTTCTTGTGCTTTCGTCATGAAATAAATTGTTAAACCTATTTAACTACAAAATATGCACAATTAGTAGGTATTTGTCCAAATTACTCAAAAAGTATTACTAAAAATAAATAGTCAAAATATGTGAATTTAACCAATAAAACTTTATCTGCAAAAATAAGTAGTCAAAATAATAATTTTGAAAATTCCGTGATTATCATAATACAACAACCAAGTAAAGTTGGAGATTACAAAATTATACCGAAAATTATACCCAATAATCTTTAAAATTATTAAAATTAAGAATGATTAAAAAATATTAATCCTTTTATTAATATTATTAACTAAAAAAAACCAAAGCATTAATTCTTCATTATTAACCTTCGTTCAATAACTTTTTCTATAAATTATTTATAAGTAGTACATTTTTTCAACCAACTTTTTAACCACATATATTTTTCAAAACTATTTCTCAACCACTCATTTTACCTCGAAACAAAATTATAGTTGCTGAACATAGGCTTAATTTATTAAAATATTTAATAATAATATATAATATATATTTTAGAAAATATGATTTGTAATATTAAAGATAACAAATGATTTGACCATTAATAATTAAAATACTATTTAATTATTGATGACTGGACATAGAATTTATAATATTAAGAACAACATATAAATAAAAAAATCAATGATTAAATAATAATTTCAATACAGATAATTAAAAATATTGATTGACTCATTCAATATTAATGTTAATAATAAAAATAATAATAATTATAATCAAAATATATAAATATCAATAACACCATATTAATTATTTACTATAATACAAAAACATAATGAATTTAAGAATTAAATTTTGCTAAATTATCCTACTTTTATATATAGTATAGATTTTCACCAGTGCAAATTGCTATCCGCAATATAGATAAGAATTCATAAAATTTAATGATTAAACATAATCAACACAAATACAAAAATATACAAAAATAACTTTTATTATAACAATTATTAAAATGTAAAAATAACACAAATCTTAATTATCGAAAACTTTATTGAATGATAAATGCAAATTCTGTAGTTTTTTTAATTATATATCATGTTAGATGTAATATTATGAGTACAAATATTGATTCTTGTTCAAGATATAAATATATTTATTATAATTTCTGCATTTGCCTTACATATTTAACTTTTTCTCAATTTTCGTTCAAAAATCACAATAAACTATAAATATGTGTTTAATTTTAACTCATCAAATATATGACAATTGAACAACATTGAAGATCAATAAATTATTATATCATATAAACTTTGCACAATTATTAAAATTAAAAATTATTAAAAAAATATTAACCATTGTTTGGTATTTACTATAAAATAATATTAGTACTTTTATATATATATAAATGCATTCACACTAATCCACTTTGCATTCATAGAAATACACTATTCTCCCTTTATATATAGTATAAATATAGATTATTATTATTATTATTATTATTATTATTATTATTATTATTATTATTATTATTATTATTATTATTATTATTATTATCCTGTTTCCAAATATCGACCTATGTAATTTAGTATGATTTGTGTATCTTGAGAATCGATTATCCTATAACATTTAACTTTCTTTTCCAAGACAAGACCAGACAAGACAAAACAAGAAAAGAAAAGACAAATCAAATATATTATAAACACCACCCAATCTTAATCTTAGTTTGAATTCATATGTAAATAAATGCATTCAATCGCATGATTATTGATGTGATTAAAGTAATGCAATCAAGCACACATTTATCTAATTGATTGCACACGTCTTGCGTATTATTCCTAACATCTAATGTTTTACATGCTAATCTTGTAAATTTCTAATCTAAGGTGAATATCCTCCCAGCACTAAAATATGTAACTAATTATTTAATTGGTAGTTAAGCAATTAAATAATGCAACAAAGCATACAAAAAAAAATCAAGAACACAAATTAGCTCAAGTTTTTAATCTTTCAATTATAAACAAAAAATAAAAAGGTTCATCTTCATCCTCGCACAAGATTTCTTCTAATGATATTACAAGAAGAATAATAAAAAGATATCATCCGGAGCATGAATGAATCAAAGAAGTCCGAATCTTCAATAATTCCAAGATTTAAATTTTCAGAGTCTTCATGTAATTGATCTTAAATGTCTTGTGTTCAATTTGTAATGAATTTGCCTCTTGATCTTGATGAATTTGATGTTATGAATATGTGTATTGAGTCTAAAAAGAGATACTATAATGGCTGCACACATTTTCTCTATGTAAGTTTTGGAATGAGGTTAAGAAATACATCCATTGAACTAGTTATTGGAAGTCCTGGAAAAATTGCTGCACTTGTGATATGGTCAATTCTTCAGGGAGTTGCTAGCCTAGAAAGAAAGGTTACTTAAACTAAGCAAAAGGAATAACTGAGTAGTCAGTTGTTGAACCGCGGGGAAATGTACAATTGGATCTTGAATTTATAGATGAAGAGGCATCTTTTGATATGCCTAATTTTCTTGTTGACACGGCGGAGAGAATGCTCGTTAGCCCACCAAGAATGACTAATTATTGAGTTTTGAGGAAATTACAGCATATCCTGTATTTAAAGATTCAAAATCAGAAATCAGGTTTAATGCTTAATTATACACAAATGAGGTCGTAATTAAGTTTTTTAATATTAATAATAATATTAAATTAACCACCCCACCCTCACGCCCAACCTACATATATCCACCCACCCCCACCCCAAAATTAAAATCATTTGCTCACAAAACAACCACTCTCCCCAAAAGACCCTATTTTCTTTTAATTTTTTTCTTGGTTGGTGTTGTGTTTATGATTTTTGGTGAGTTGTGTGTGGTGGTGTGATGTGATGGTGAAGAGATGGCTGCTGCAGTGTCTCCATGGTGAGTCTAGTTCAGAGACATGGATATTGATCCCAAGTCATAGGTCATAGAAAGTGGGAAGTTCGTTGTTCAGGTCATATTTGGTTCATTATGTTACAATGTATTTTTTCAAGTCACATTTGATACATTATGTCACTGGTTACACTTCAAATGTTCATTTGATACTATTAATTTCTCTTTCATTGTCTTTCAAATTTTTAGAATTAAAGAGTCCTAATTGAAATGGTAAGATCTCTAATTGCTTGATTATAGGATGATTAAATACTAAAATCTACTTTATATATACATATATCACCTGATTTTTGAATATTTTAAACTTTTATCTTCAAATTGAAATTGTGTATAGTAAATACCTTATATATATATATATATATATATATATATATATATATATATATATATATATATATATATATTTTCCCTTGAGTTTTCCACTAATTCACTACAAGAAATTTATTTTCCGCATACAAAATTAATTTGTAGGGAAAAGTCTTTATTTGAGGGAAAAAACTTTCTATACCACAAAAAAATAATAATAAATAAATTATGGAGAGATTTGTGTGGCAAACATCGAGGGAAAATGTATTAGCCTACAAAATTTCGAAATTTGTGGGCTAAGGTTTCTCCCACAAACCTTTTGGGCACAAATACAATTTGTAACCTATTTCTTTTCCCAACAAAATTATTTGTCTACTAAAATTACATTGGCTCACAAAACAAATTTTGCGGGCACATGGCAACAAATTATTTTGTGGCTAAATCCCACTTTTCTCCACAAATAATTTTTGTAGAGAAATAGTATTTGTAGGCTAATATACTCATTGTAGGGAGAAATTAAATTATTTTTAGATGTTTTATTTTTTATTTTTATCAAATTAATTTTTTTTTGCATTATTCAAAATAATATAAAAAATGTAGAAAGAAAATAAATTTTATTAAGATTTTTAATGTCAATCAATACAACATTGAATTCAAAATGTTGTACCAAAATACAAATAAAAATTATTCAATACTTATGGTTACATCTAAATTTTAAAAAAAAAAAAAAGTTACAACCAATTTAAATATAAATAAAACAATTTGAGATGGCTCAAGTCTTTGCACGCAACGAATCAGCCTCAAAGCTTGATAAAATGGCTCTTAGATGGTCAATTTCAATAGTAAACTCTTCAATTTTCTTCTCAATATCCTTGACATATAAGCTTTCTCCATTTGAAAGCCCTGAGCTTTCTTCAAGAATGATTTTGTAAGCACAACCTTGAGTAAATCAGCATTAACTAAACACGGATTGGCTACACATTACATCACTCAGTACTTGAATGCTAAAACAAGGATTGGCTACTCTATCTATGAATCTTCACAAGTTTATGTGAAAGAATTATACTGAGTAGTTGAAAACCAAAACAAAGATACATATATATGTTATATGTGCTTCTAAGAAGGTAAGAAGGCATAAAAAGGAAGTCTATATGGTATATACATCATTTAACAAGTTGGAACTCATCCATGGTTTTATATTGATCCAACGAAGTCAACCCAACCATATACAACCCTTGTTTGAGCCCCATTTTTCTTTTTGGGGGGTGAGGGTTTGAGGGAGAAGGAATGAGTTATGGAATAGTATTTTTTGGATAATGTGTGTTTAAAAACTAAGACTTATGAGTTTGTGTAGTATAATTTTATTGGATAATGTGTAGTTGAAAATAGGAAACAGAAAAAAACATATTACTTTAAATAGAGCCCAAAAAGAGGCATAAGATGTTTTCAATTAGTCGATTTTTCAAAATGTATATCTATCTTCTTGGCACAAGGAAAAAAAAATCTAAGACAATATTGAAATGGTTCACTGACTCCTCGAGATGATTTGCAACTATTACTCCACCATGGGAGTTAAATGGTAACAGTTAGAAATCCTTTATAGCCCATTGAACCTCATTATCAATGCACAACTATATATGCAGAAAAAGAATTTATTATACACTCTTCCAATTAAGCCAACAGAAAAAAGTTAAATAATTAACATTACTTACTTCATCTGGTGGGAGACAAAATAGTTGTCGAGGCTCTTCCATCTTTGATAATTAACTCTGTAATAAAATCAAAATGCTTAAAACAAACTATTTGGTTCATATGAGTTTAATGAAAAAAGATGAAATTTTAAAAGGTGATCCCAATCCAATGCTTCTATCCCATCTCATAAGGGCAACAGATGTAGCTTTATTCACTGCTTGATGTTCTATAGAAAACTTTGTCGTGCAACTATTAACTCCAAAATGAACCTGAAATAAATATAGTATTCATCATGTTTGAAGTGCAAGATCATTTACTTGGAATTTTCTCCCACTACAGCCCCATCAATCCATCTTCAAAAAGTTAACTAAAAGAACCATCAAAATGGAAAATTGAGTTAGGCAAGTATTTTAACAAAGAAATTAACAAACTTCAACTGTTCAAATAAAATAACCTCTAAGAATTCCTTCACTCTTTTGCGATCCCATAAGCGGTTGACAAGTTTCCTATTAACACAAGTAGCCAATTGCATAAAGATACATAGCATTCAAATGACAACACTATGCTAATTTGCTAAAGAATAGACTTAGTAAACTTCATCATTTGGCTATTTTTATACACACATATACATAAACGTAATAACATTACACACACACACACACACACACACATTATTCCGAAAATTATAATTTTCAACCCAAAAGAATTAACCTAACTGGTAGTTTACATAATCAATTTCATCTCGTTCAAAATCTGAAATCAACTATATAAATACTGAAAATTTGAAGGTGTCTAAATTTTATATTTAAACGAACAGACTGTCACAGATATGTCTGGACAATTACAAATTAACAGTGAATCGTTAAGATTTATTTTAGCGCAACACCAGATAAATCTTGTTGATGCAGATTTATCTGGATTGTAAAACGTAAATAGACAATATAAACGATGCAGAACCGTAAAGAGACCAGAACACAATATTTGAGCTTAACGTGGGAAAAATCCTAATAGGAAAAACCCACGTGCTCACCCCCTGGGGACAAAAATCAATCACTAATTTGAGAAAAGCTTTTACACAGATCAATCTAAGTTACATGATAAATCTACGCATAGACTTATCAAACACCCAAGAAATAAATCACTCCCTAATCCTTCTATGACGTGTAGTATGAGCTGGCGTCCCACCACTCTTCAGTGGCTTTCTTTGAAACTGCAACGATCTTCAGCAAACTCGAACTCCCATTCGATCTTGATCCAAACCTCCCGTTTGATCTTCAAGCTGAAAGTCTTTTCTTCTCTAAGTGATTGATAATCTCTTCCCAGAGAACTGAAGACACAACAATGTAGAGACCGTGTATATTTGTGCACCACACGAATTTTTTGCTTTTTTTTTTACACGTCCAGGAAAACCGACCAAGTTTCCCTTATTTATGTGCAATCGGATTGCTTGTCCATCAAGAATCCTATTTGCACCAAAACTCTATTTCCTGCAATTAAATCAAGAATAATCAGAGATAAGGTAAGATAACTATAAATGACAGAATCTTACCATAAATGATGATAAGGTAAGATAATCAAGATTGTTTGCAAATCTTACCATAAGTGAAGATAAGGTAAGATAATCAAAATTGTTTACAAATCTTACAATAAGTGATAAACTTGGACTTCAAGAAATGATCCAAGATATTCAATCAGCAAGATTTTTGGCCAAACAAGATATTCCTTATCTTGATTCCTTATCAAGAGTGATAACTGATAGAATTCTAGCTCAAGTTTACTATTATCACAATTTATCTCCAAATATCACAAGATAATTATTCCAATGAAAATGGGAGATAAATATAATTGCAAGTTCAAATAATGATCATGTAATTTAATAAATTACTAAACACAAGTGTTTAGTAATTAAACTTAAATTTACTCAAATTACAACATGTAGAAAATAGGAAATGCCAATAACAAAAAAGTTAACAATCTCCCCCTTTGACTTTTCTATTTTTTCAAAACCTAATCATCTTTTTACAATCACAAGTAAAAGTCGAATGTAGTCATTAAGCCCCCCTATCAAAAATCTCCCCATCAAGTTATGCATCATAACAATCAATATATACATGTAAAGAGTTAAGAATATCAGGCACATAAGGAGCATTAAAAAAACTTCAACAGTCACTAACACCCAAAAAGATGATAAGATAAAAAGCTACTACTCCTCCTTTTTGGAATAAATAGGGGAAGCCTTCCACTCCTTTTAACCTGCCAAAAAGAAAACAAAATACCAACTACTGGCAATATCCGGTTACAGACCAAACAAAAGTTGTTTAGAACAAAACATTAAAATAGTATCAAAGATAGTAAGAAGAAGCAGGTGCATCTGGCAGGTGAGATGCTACTCAGATGGGTCTCAGTTCTTCCTTTGCTTCTTTGATCCAGTGGGATTTTTGGCTGCTACCTTCCTCTTGTCCTTAGCACTCTCTGGAGCCACATCTTTTGAAGATCCACCAAGTATCTGATCCAGCGTATCTTCGAGTCTTCTGACACTAACCTTGAGGTCACACACCTCTGCCTTTAAACCAACTATTTTTGCTTCGAGCTGCCCAATTCTGGCAATCTGGCCAGATGTAGCCTGTTTCTCAGAGACATCGGTGTCATCCAGATTCATTTTTCGATTAGAAGTCTATGCCTCCGGAGTTTTTCTGTGCTTCACTCTGCTTAACAATTTTGGAGAGATCACCAGATCATCTTCCAAAGTCCGAACACCCTGATCAAGCAAGTATTGTGAAATAATCCATAGGTAAACCAACAAATACGTATTACTTTGACGGGGACCACTTACAGAGACCCGTCCAATAATGGAGTTCCGAATTCGATTAGCAAGATCAATATTCCTTTTATTCCCTAGAAGAAACAGTGTTCTAGCAGACTCCCTTTTAAAGCTTGAATCATGGATGAGTAGATCAAAATTCGCCTTGACAATTTTATGAAGAATTTGATATTTCTTAGACATCTCAAACCTTGGTAATTGTTTTAATCCTTTCACAGGCCACGTAACCTTTCCCCCTGACAACTCCATAGCAACTTCATCATTTGTGGCTTCCATTGAATCATCTTCATCAGACACATCTTCATTCAATCCTAACCACCTCCTAAGATCTGTAGTAGAAATCTTAACCAATTGACCTCTAACAAATAAGGAAGTGGTAAACAGGCATTTCTTGGAGTTAAAGTCGATAGGGATATTGGTGTAAAACTCTTTTACCAATGTTTCATTAATCTCCCCATTACATTTAGGTAGTTTCTTCAAACCAAAGTGGGACACTATATCATCAACCCCAAACTCATCAAACTCTTCTACAGACACCCTCGATTGTTTTTGGAAATCAACATATGCTCCAGATAAATGATGAAGTGTCGTACCTAGATCCATCTGGACCCGCAGATGCATCACCTTTTGACATTTTCTTCTTTGAAGTCACTGCAGCTTCTTCCAACTTTTTCTTTCCCTTCCGTCGGGGATCACTATCTCTTTCTCTTCCTCTTCCTCTGATTCCTCAGTTTCATCATCTTCCTCAGACTCCTCTGTTCCATCTGGTTTTTCTTCACTTCCAGACTCCTCTACTTCCTCATCCTCCTCCTCAGATTTCTCCAACTTACCAGACACATCGTGCTCATCTGATTTTTCCTTTTCATCTTTAGATTCAGATTCACCAAATTCGTCTACATCTTCTGCCACAATTTTCCTATCCTTTTTATTTTTTTGATTTACCCTCGTTGGTCTTCCACCAATATCTCCTGCAATTTTTAATTCGCTACTATCTAATGGTGAAATATGACTTGAAGCAAGGTTACCAAATGCGGGTGACGGGTATACACCCAAGGTATGTGGTATGGAGGAGACGCCTTAACTCAATTTGGCCATGAGTAGAGCAGGATTCAAAGTAGTACCAGAGAGAGAGAGAAGACGAGCTAGCACTGGTGCCTGTCGTTGGGACTGCCACAATGGCCCCTTCACTTGGTGTCACAACCTCCGATGGGTCTGGTAGAGAAGGTCCCTCATTGGCAGTGCCTCCTTGTGTGATTATCCTTCTTCCATATTGTTTGCTCCTAGCCATACTCAAGGATGGTGGGTGACGAATTTGTGAGAGAAGAGGAATAGAGAAGTTAGGGTTTCTTGATTGAGAGGTGATTTGGGAGATTGAGAGTGGGGGCGTGAGATATACACGAGAGATTTGTGAGGATTTTGAGTTTAAATGGGACTCAAGAATTTGAATTATTTATGGTAAATAATAGATCTTGAGAATCCTGATTCCCGCCAACTTATTTCTTTCTTTCAAAAAATAGGATAAGTATAGAAACAGAATAATTCAAGAATTAGGTAACAAATATATTACCAAAATTGGGCCCCACAAGTAACTAACTTATTCTGCAAGATTTGCACACATTAGCCCACAATATACTGCCTTATATAAATATTTTCAGAAAAATATCTAAAATTCGTGAATGAAAAATCTAGATGCATCTGGGTACCTGAGACATATCTGAGCACTGTTGGCATCTGTTGAGGTAGATACATCTGTTAGTGCACAGTCCACCACGTACATGATTAAGTTGATTAAAGTGCGTGTGTGGTCTGAGCAACCCTTAGTCATCCACATACTATCAAAAACCATATGATTGCCCTGACTTTTAGATTTGTCATCGTTGTGAACAATAAGACCGATCAATATCTATATAAAGTGCATTTTCTCAAATCCGGCTTGCTGAATTTTTCAATATTGTGGCAATGTTTTTTGGAGGTGGAAACGACTTCACACAATCCCCATTAGTTATCTTACAAGATGTTCCCCTTTAGATTAGAAAAAGGGTATGAACTTGACTTGGATTGGTAGATTCACACAATCCCCAGAAGTTATCTTACTAAGTTTTCCCCTTTTTCTTTGATATTTTCACTTTTTCCTCATATATATATATATATATATATTTTTTAGACTAAAGGGTATGAACTTGGCTTGGATAGGCAGCATTCTTTTTCACTAGCCCTGCCCTTGGATAATAAGAAAATGCGTGCAATGCTATAAGTAAGATTCAAATCACAAATCTACACACAGAATATGAAGTCTCATCCAATAACAAACCATATGACTTAGACAGTAGTGACTTATCCTTTGGATTGTCCATATTTGAGTGCTGGTTAGATTCATCTGGAGACATATTAACTGCCATCAGCCAGACGTATCTGTCTCGTTATCTGCCCAAGTACTCAGATACATCTGCAAGCAAAAATATGAACCACACTTAGTATAAGAAAGAATAAGACAACCTAAATGCATGAAAAAAAAAAATTCTTTAAAAAATGCATGTTCTTATTCCGGAAGAGGTGATACTCCAATTTGTTTCCTAAGATTTTCAAATTTGACAGTATTGAGGGCCTTAGTGAACAAATCTGCAAGCTGTAGATCAGTCTGTACGTGCTCCAGATTGATAATCTTTTGTTACACCAATTCTCTGATGAAGTGGTGTCTGATGTCAATGTGTTTTGTTCTGGAGTGCTGAACTAGATTTTTTAAGATGTTGATCGCACTGGCATTATCACAGTACATAGTGGCTTGTTCTGTAGATATCCCATAATCTTCTAACATTTTTTTCATCCAAAGAAGTTGTGTACAGCAACTACTGGCTGTAATATACTCCGCTTCGGCTATTGAAAGGGACACTAAATTTTGTTTTCTGCTTAGCCATGCCACAAAGTTGTTTCCAATTAAAAAACAGTCTCCAGATGTACTCTTTCGATCATCAACATTCCCAACACAATCTGCGTTTGAATATCCTGCAAAAATGGGCGGTGGTATTTCTTGTAAACCAAATTCCATAACTTAATGTACAACTTACATATCTGATGATTCTTTTTACAACGGAAACATAAGACTCCTTGAGTTTGGCCTGATATGTTGCACACACCTCAACACTGAAGGATATGTCTGGCCTACTGGCAGTAAGGTACAGAAAACTTCCAATCATGCTTCTGTAGAGGGATGGATCTACATCCTTGCCACTGTCATCCTTTGAAAGTTTCAATGCAGTTGTCATGGGAGTTCTCATAGCCTTTGCATTTTCAAGTCCAATTTATAAACATTCTAATT
This sequence comes from Ligustrum vulgare, assembly GCA_963555705.1. NCBI lineage: Eukaryota > Viridiplantae > Streptophyta > Magnoliopsida > Lamiales > Oleaceae > Ligustrum > Ligustrum vulgare. The sequence goes on along the minus strand of OY743176.1, from coordinate 49,653,168 downwards.
GGCACATTAGTCGAGACAACATCTAAGTCTTTCCACTGCACAATAATTCAATTATTAATAATAATTACCAAATAAATAATTCATCATAGTATTAACATAGAAATTGCGTGATATTCAATAAAGGATGTAAAATTAAAAGTAGTGTTACAGTAATTAAATAATGTTTTTTCTTTAATTATTAACGTACGAATTGGTCAAATTTTTTTGTCGCCAAAAGATATATCTTGCCTTTAAATTTTATTATCAGGAAAAGTTTTTGTGTTCTTGAGAACGAATTATCTCAATTAAAAAAAATTGGAGACATATCATACCCAACGAAAAAATATTTTTGTGAGAAAAAATAAATCTCAACCTACAAATCTAATTTTGTAGCCGAAGAATTTGTAATTTAAGTATAAATATTTTTTGAGCCAAATTCTTATCCCTACAAAAACTCGTTTTGTAGAAAAAGATGGAATCTGAAATTTCATTTGTATGCAGAAAATTTGTAGTTTTGGTATAAATATTTTTGGAGTCAAATTCTCATCCCTAAAAAAACTAGTTTTGTAAGAAAAAGTAGGCTTCACATAAAATTTCATTTTGTATGCGAAAAATTTGTAGGATAAGTCATATTTTCTTGTAGTGATTGGACGGCGGAACAAATATGATGAAGAGGAAGGATGGGTTTCTGATTTATGTGGGTTTTGATTAAGGTGGGGTGGGGGTATTTGGGAAAGAAGAAGATGAAAAATTAATTTGTTAAAAGATTTGGGATTGAGAGTGGCAGAAATGAAATATTTGCATACATTAGGTAAAAAATAAAATTTGGGATAACAATTGTAATTATTCTTTTTTTAATATTGGTCCTATTTAACGCCTAAAATGACAAAACTAAATGGTAAGGGGGTACAAAGCACGTAAAATATCATACAGGTTTCTGCCAATTTTAAAGTAAAGTGGGGTATTTCACAATGGGTCCATATTATAGGGAGATTTTCTGTCAATAAACCCTAAATAAAACGTTATAATAAGTAGATATGGCAATAGGACCAGCGGCTCACAAAAGCTTGATCCATGAGTTGCTCGAGCTCTTCTAAATCCAGGGCGCCCAATCGACATTAAAAAAAAGCTGAGCACGGCTCGACTCTTACGGAAACGAGCCGACAAGCCATGAGTCGGTCCCCAACGATCACAACTTTTTTTTTTTAATTTTACAATCAATTAATCTACAAGATCCACTATCTTCTATTATTTAAAATCCAAATTTAATTCTCAATTACTATACATTTTATCTTTACATAAATATTATAGATTTCATCTTCTTTGTTCTTTTTTACATTTTTCATCTGTTTTTTTTCCAAGCTTCAACATATACACAAATGGATACTCATCAATTTATCAAGAACTAGTTCGACGAACTATCACCTATAACTACAATTTTGCTTTCACAATGAATTTGTTGGTCTCAACGAAGTTCCTATTTTGGAAGATTTGGATATGGGAGATAGGAATCTAATTGACTTGGATGACATTGAAGAATATGTGGATGTTGACTAAGATATAGCCGATATTCCAGATGCAAGAGGCAAACAAAAGGGTAAAAAAGCTGCAAAAATTGGGATCACTCAATTGATTTCATTAGGTCGTACAACTAACGAAAATATAGAGTAAAAAGCAGTGTGCAAAATTTTTTTAATTTTTAATTAAAATCCCATAGGAGTTTTGGTGTGGTTTTTACGCCTCCACCTCTACTCTTTTGGGGGGGGGGGGTTAGAATGCCCATACCATTTTATTGTATAAAAGCAAAATTACACCTAAAAAGAGGGGGACGTGAAGCCAATACCTCCAAGAAGAATGCCTAGTTACACAAATGATGAGGATGCTAAAACCAACTAGAATGATACGATAGTGCTATTATAGAGTACTACTCCATAATAGCACCTTACAAAATGCAAGCTCAAGACAAAGTAAACAAGGAGTTTTACTTACTCCCTTACATCATAACCTAACAACCTCTATACAAACAGAAACTGAGATATGATATAAGCTATCCACACAATCTAAACCTTCTTCTTAGTGTCCCAAAGTTGCCATCCAAACAGTCGATTACCTCTGAATTTTGATAGCAGGCAATTTGATTTTTTCCATTTGTAGTATGCCTTTAACTTTACCATAAAATTCATCCTTTTTAACCATCTAATAGCATCGTTTTTTATGCCCTTCCGAAGCTAGCCAGTCTGCCATGCCATTACCTTCTCTCCATATATGTAAAATCTTGACTTCCATATGTGTCTTTTTAGCTCTAATAGAATCAACCATATATTGAATGTTCCAAGGCCCCTTTTCGTTTGATGTACACAGAGTTATAACCACCATGGAATCAGTTTCAACCCAAATTCTTCCATACCCTTGTTCAGCACACAGTTGAAGACCTTTATTCACTGCCCTATCTCAGCTTCCATTATGGAAATGGGTCCATAAAATTCATAATATCCCCATTGAACTTGTCCACAGTGATCTCTAACTACACCACCATCAGATGCATTTTTATCGTTTTTGAGTGCTCCATCAGTATTCAGTTTGTACCATCCCTCCATAGGTTTCTTCCACCTAACCAAAACATGATTTCTAAAATCCACTTTTCTGTTAGATGGATTCCCAGCCATGGTCATTATGTTCAGAATATATTAAATCCTTTTTAGAATTCTGTGGGACTTCATCTTAATTTCTCTGTATTTAGTATTGTTCCTTTCTAACCAGATCAACCAAAGAGTTATGAATGTAATAAGAGAGATCAAGTTACCTGGTTCAGCTTTAGTTTGATTAAGCCATGATGTGATAATGGAACCTGGTTGATCACTCATAGGCCTAGTGATGTTTGCTTTGTCAAATAAAGTCTTTCACACCTCCTTAGCGATTCCCCCCCCCCCTCCAAATAAATGGTTTATACTTTCTTCATGTCTGCAGCAAGTGCATTTAGATGCCAATTGGATATTGAGTCTGTTTTGAAGGATTTTGTCAACTGATATTCTGCTATTCCAAACTCTCCAATTAAAGAAAGCAATTTTAGGAGGCATCCATTTATTCCACATAAACTTGTGAGGCATCTGTGTAACACTTCTCTCTCTTATTAGATCAACACAGCTTTTCATTGTGAAATCTCTAGTAGACTCAGTTTCCAAAATATAAGATCTTCTTCCTGACTTAACTGAATTTGTAAAATTTCTTGTATAATGTCATTAGACACCACTTTAGATAATTTGTTGACATCCCATTCACTTCCATTATCATATTTATAATTCATCACATGGTTCGTACACCTAGAATCAGGTATTGTTCTGCCTGCTAGAGCTCCAGTTCTAAGCCAATGATCCAGCTCAAAGTTAACTTTACCTCTTCTAACTTTCCAGAAAATGTAAGGTTCCACAAGCTCTCTAGCCTGAATCATTCTTTTCCATAATGGAGAGTCATTATATCTGATTTGAACCAATGTTTCATGCTGACCAATGCAATATTTAGACTTCATCACCCAACTCCACAAGGATTTTTGTTTTCTGAAGTTCCACCACAACTTGCAATCAAAGCCAGCGCTGGTATCTCTAATAGATCTGCATCCAAGACCTCCTTCTTCTTTCGGATAGCATAACTTGTTCCATGTTCTCCAGTGAATGTGTTTGGTTTGAGCTGAATCTCCCCATAGATAAGCATTGAACATTTTTGATAACTTGTTGATTATTTCCTTAGGAGGATCAAGAATCTAAAGTAAATGAATTGGCATAGATGATAATACATTCTTAACAAGCAACAATCTACCTCCTGATGATATCCAATTGTGTTCCCATCCTATCAATTTGTTTCTGATTTGATTTAAAAGCCTCTCAAATAAGAATATTCTCTTATGTCCTTTAAAGAGGGGCACACCCAAATAAGTCATAGGGAGTTCTTGCATTTGGAAGCCAGTCACAGCAGCAACATTCCTTCTACATTGTTCCTTAGATGTGATGAAAGAGGTTTTATTCTGATTGATGATTTTCCCCGACCCTTTTGAATATTTCTCCAGAAAATCCATAATATGCTTTAGTGATTGTTTTTTACCATTAGTAAAAATAACCCCGTCATCCACAAAAGCTAGATGTGATAATGGTACATTTCCTCCATATACATAATCAAGATCAGCATGCCTTGTGAACAACTTGTCCAAACCTCTTGATAAGCTTTCAGCCATTATTATGAATAAAGCAGGGGAAAGCGGATCTCCATGTCTAAGCCCCCTACTAGATTTGAAAAATCCTTTTAATTCACCATTAATCATCACAGAGAATTTGTTGCTGCTAATGCATCTGTAGATTTTTTCAACCCATTCATAATCAAACCCAAACTTAAGTAAAACTTTCTCCAAGAACTCCCAATCCACTCTATCATATGCTTTAGCCATATCAAGTTTTAGGATAACATTACCTCCTCTCACCTTCCTGTCAATCTGGAAAATCAACTCTTGGGCAAGCAAAATATTATCAGAGATGTTTCTTCTTGGTGTAAACCCGCTCTGAGCTTGGGATATGATCATCGGCAGGATTTTGTTAAGTCTTGTGGAAAGCACTTTAGTCAGGATTTTGCTAATCATGTTACATAGACTTATTGGTCTATACTCCTTCCAACATATAGCATTTTCTTTTTTTGGGATTAGGACAATGGAGGTTGCAGCAACTCCATCAGGAATGATCTTTCCTTTAAAAAAATCCACAACGGCATCCAAAAGATCTTCTTTGATTATCTCCCAACAAGATTGATAAAAGACTCCACCAAATCCATCAGGTCCAGCTGCACTATCTTTATTAAGGGAGAAGACAACCTCCTTAATCTCATCTTTATTGGGCAATTTATTTAATTCTTCATTACACTCAGTAGTAATGAGACTTAGGATTGCATTTAGAAGTTCCTCACAGTGCTCTGTTTGTTCCTTGGTTAGTATTTTACTGCAATACTTAATAGCTGAATTTTGGATGTCTACTGGCTCATTAATTATAATTCCATCTTCATTGGATATCTGAGAAATTTTACTTCTGCTTCTGTTTTTCCTCATCACTACATGGAAGTATTTAGTATTTCTATCACCATCACACGCCCATTTAACACCTGATTTTTGCTTCCAGTAGATTTCTTCCCTGTTGAGCAAAATATTAATTTTTGCGTAGGCCTTATGTAGTTCAATTCTCGCTTCAGGTGTTTTCACTGTATCATATTCCTTCTCCTTGTTTAGAGCCCCCCGTTCCGCTTTCCTGATGTTTTCAAAGATATTGCCAAATACGTTCTTATTCCAGGTGAAAAGAAACTTCTTCAATCTTTTGAGTTTATAGGAAAATCCAAACAGACCTTTGGAATAAGGAGATTACGGTTTCATCCAATTGTCTTTGATCTGAGCATGGAAATCCTCATGAGCACACCACATGTTTTGAAATCTAAATGAACATTTAACTTTTACCTCTTGTTCCTTTACCTGTAAGAGCATGGGGAAATGGTCCGATGTGTCCCTGTTTAGGCACTAAATTTTAATACCATTGAATTTTTCCATCCATAAAGAATTAACCAATATTCTATCAAGCTTTTCCCACATGTTGCCATTAGTCCAAGTAAATTGATTATTCTCCATTTGAATTTCATCCACACCACACTTGATTAGAAATTCATTGAAATCTTCCATGGATTGGGAGTTAGGCTGTTTTCCTCCTTCCCTCTCCTCCCTACTCAAAATAAAAAAGCAGTGTGCAAATACTTTGTGTAACATTTGACATGTCAGAAGGGTATCGGTACTACTCACATCAACCGTTATTATCAAAAATGTGTGACCAAGCATCAACAATTGACATTTGGTAAATCTGGTATTAGTTCAATACCAAGCTCATGGATGTATTCTGAGGAAGAAGCTTGTATTGGAATGGTAAAATTCGTTGTGGGGACTGAGTTGCCGCTAAGCATAGTGGACAACCAACACTCTACAGCATACGTTAAAAAATATCTTCAACCAAGTTCGAGATACATTGGAATTAGTAGAAATACTCTTCATTCTGAAACTATAGAATATTTCGTTAACACTTAGAAATTTTGATTACTGATTTATATAAATATGTTGGTTTTATTTGGTTTATTTTGGATCTATGTGAAAGAATTAATAAAAATTGTTTAATAGCTGCAATTGCATACAACATAGATCCACTTTAGGTTACACATAAAAAATTATTGTTGTTGAGATAATAGAGTATCGTCGCAATGCTAACAACATATTTAATGTTATACTACAATTTGTTAGAGAATATTGTTGTAAAAAACAAAATTCATTCTTTTACATTATGATAAAGCTGTTTAGAATTCTTAATCCTGAGTAATTTGTAGAATTTTTATTTCACATTAGATGTGTATGTCACATTTTAAATAATTGTTCAAGATGACATAAAATGTATGAAATATCAAATAGATAAAATTATGGATGCACTAATTTATATTAAAATTTCACCTAGTAGATAATTAGCATTTGAGGAATTATGTTCACAATTTAGTCAAGAGGCTGAAAAATTTGTCACTTATGTAGGGCATAGAATTATACGTATTTATTACTAAAATCATGCATATCGCACTTAATCACTTATTACTATAAGAAATGACAATGAGTTTATGTTAACAGGAACTGATTAGAAATTAGCTTTTAAAATTAAAAGATTTTTGACAAATTTTTATGATTCAAACATTAATATATTATTTGGGTATACTACCCACACTAGTTGTAAAGTACTTGAACATCTTTTTATTATTGTAAGAACTTTTAATAAATACATAAATGATCAATTTTTTGCTAATATATTAAATTCAATGGAACTAAAATTTAAAAAATATTGGGATAATTTTCCTATATCTTTAACATGAGTAATGGATCATCATTACAACTTAAAAGGTACTAGACATATTATTTCTAAAATCAGTAACGTGTTAAATTTTGATTCACCTATTGCCAATGTTAGTTTGAAACCCTCCGCACCAACTATTCTACATCATTTAGAGAAGACGAAATAGAACTAATGGATCTATGGGAAGAAATTAAGATATACAAGGTACTTCATGTATGTATCATGTCTGTCATTATATATGAATCCGGATCATCTGGTCCCATTGCAATACCTGAAAAATTAAAAAATATATTTATTTAAACAAGAAGTGCTTAGGAATGTAGAACCTGCTAATTCTTTATAGTTTGATTTACTTGAATTTTGGCAAAAAGAAGGGACTATGATCAAAATCAAGAGCCAACTCAAAGAAGAGATTTTTGAAGTATAACGTGCGTCGATGATTGGTAGGATGCTCATTTCCATATAAAAAAATAAGTATGCAGAAATTGCAAATAATCAGGTAAATGATCTTTAATTTTAATTTTCTTATATAATAAAATTTTATTATTTTCTTAGTACTTTTTGATTTTTTTAACAAAATTGTACACATAACAATTTATTTGTGTACAATTTTAACACTCCTTCTCGAAATTTAAATTGAGTTGCTGGTTTCAAGCTATGACAAAAGAGTAGGGCTTTCAACTTTTCATTTTTCTTCTAAAAAAATCATCTTTTTTCTCAATTTACATATTTCAATTCAATTCTTAATTACTACACATTTCCTCTTTACATTACATACTACATATTTCGATCAATTTCAAATTTTGTTGAAATATTCAATGTATTGCATCTTGCAACGAGGATTCATTACTGACGCAATTGTCAAGACACGAAACGTTTCTTTTATGTATTTATCAAGTCTTTGAAGCATTTCCTTGACTGCAATGCAAGCAAAAGAGACTGTTAAGTTAAGTCTATTTTACTAGCATTTTTCAGTTTTCAAGCGTTTAGTGCTAACTTAATTTTCGCAGTCACAAGTTCAATCTTACTAGCAGTGAGGCCAAGAAAATGCTTCGAAGACTTGATAATACATAAAAAATCATTTTTGGTCTTGGCAACTGCATCGGTGATGGATCATCGTTGCAAGATGCAATATGAGGTATATATTGCAGCAAATTTATTTTTTTAAAAAATAAATAAATAAATTGTACGGACTTGAGACCGACTACCCAATTTAATTATATATATATATATATATATATATATATATATATATTAGGTTTCGTGGGCTAAGTCGAGAGCTCAAGGGCAAAGTCGAGTTTGGCCCATGGGTAACGAACCCATAACGACGAGCCTTGGACTCGGCTCATCAACTAGATGTGCCGAGCTCGTAGGGCAAAGTTCCGAGGAGGCACATGTAGCGACCAAGAATTTTTACGCGATTAATAATTATTTTAATAGAAAATCATGTCGCTACTATTTCACCCATTTTTATTAAGTTAACGCCACGACGTATTCGTATAGCCAAGTCAAGAAATAATCGAGATCGTTCGATTTTAAATTAAATTCCGAATTTTTAAAAATATCTCCATTCTCTTGATTTAAAGTATATTAAGTCTAAGTACTTAATTCAATGTTATCCCAATATTTATTTGTACAAAAATTACTTTTATTATTTAAATTAAGAAAATATATGCAAGCATGAGAGGTTCCATTATATATAATAATTATGAGAATCTTAATTTAATAAATATGGAAAAGTATATAAATGGTTGATAGATTCCATTATATGTAATCATGAAGAGCATAATATTTGTATAAATATGGAAAAGTATATGAATGAATTATATACTCCATTATATATAATCATGAAGAGCATAATATTTGTATAAATATGGAAAAGTATATGAATGATTGATAAGACTCCATTATATGTAATCATGAAGAGCATAATATTTGTATAAATATGGAAAAGTATATGAATGAATTATATACTCCATTATATATAATCATGAAGAGCATAATATTTGTATAAATATGGAAAAGTATATGAATGATTGATAAGACTCCATTATATGTAATCATGAAGAGCATAATATTTGTATAAATATGGAAAAGTATATGAATGATTTATATACTCCATTATATATAATCATGAAGAGCATATTATTTGTATAAATATGGAAAAGTATATGAATGGTGCTTTACTTTAAGAAAAGGATGTGTTAAAATTAATAGAATTGAATGATTATGTTTACAATATGCCAACTTTATACATCTATTTAAACCCATCTCTTTTACACACAACTCTACACATATACACTTATTTCCAACCTCTTGACAAAATCCACAAGTAAGAGAAATTCAAGGTGGTCAAGAAAGTTTTGGTCCATTTACTACTACACTTCATTTTAATCTTTTAAAAGGTAAGTATATCTTATGTTTTTATGAAAATTAAGTATGTTGTTATGAAATGTAAGTATATCTTATGTTTTTATGAAAATTAAGTATGTTGTTATGAAATGTAAGTATATCTTATGTTTTTATGAAAATTAAGTATGTTGTTATGAAATGTAAGTATATCTTATGTTTTTATGAAAAGTAAGTATGTTTTTATGAAAGGTAAATACACCTTATGTTTTTATGAAAAGTAAGTATGTTTTTATGACAAGTAAGTATATCTTATGTTTTTATGAAAAGTAAGTATGTTTTTATGAAAGGTAAATACACCTTATGTTTTTATGAAAAGTAAGTATGTTTTTATGACAAGTAAGTATATCTTATGTTTTTATGAAAAGTAAGTATGTTTTTATGAAAGGTAAATACACCTTATGTTTTTATGAAAAGTAAGTATGTTTTTATGACAAGTAAGTATATCTTATGTTTTTATGAAAAGTAAGTATGTTTTTATGAAAGGTAAATACACCTTATGTTTTTATGAAAAGTAAGTATGTTTTTATGACAAGTAAGTATATCTTATGTTTTTATGAAAAGTAAGTATGTTTTTATGAAAGGTAAATACACCTTATGTTTTTATGAAAAGTAAGTATGTTTTTATGACAAGTAAGTATATCTTATGTTTTTATGAAAATGTTTGGATCATTGCTATGAAATCAATCTCACAAGATTGTTATGGGTTCCATATGATATGTTTATGATTATGCTAAGGGGACCGGAGTTTAGTAGCGCTACACATAAGAATTCTTGCCATTTAAGTTCGGTAAAATTCTTGTGTCTCCCTATGTTTATGAGTATTTCGATCCTATCCTATGTTATGATGAAAATGATCCATATGCTTTCAAAAGAAAATTTATGCTTGGTATACTTACTGGGATTTTATAAATCTCACTCCACGATATTTACCATTTTCAGATAATTGAAGGTTCGAGGCGGTCAACATGGAAGTGGCAAAAGTGGTTAAGATTGATGAGATAATTATGTTGAACTTTATGTAAGAAAATTATGTTCTATTTTTATTCACAAATAAAATTATGGGATTCTAATTATTCTTTTGAATAATTTTACATTTCTATTTAAGTCTCGATAATATGATATGAGTCACTTTTAGTGGCACTCGAATGGTCGAGAATTCGGGTCGTCACAGTTGGTATCAGAGCAAAGAGTTTTAAAAACGATTCTGTAGATTTTTGAAATTTTATTTCTTTAAAAAAAAAAATCACTATTCACGTGAACAGTAAAACGACGTGCTATTCATGATGAACAGTGAACGAAATCACTATTCATTATAAAAAAAAAAGTTGAATTTTCACATGTCAAGTATGGTTATGATTTTGAAAAGCATGATGAAATTTGATGTGCGAATTTCAAGGACAAAATTCATTTTAAGCAAGGGAGTTTGTAATGTCCTGAAAATTTTATGGAATATAATTAGTTAGTGATATGATGTTTATATTGATGTCTTTGATAAATTTCTAGAAGTTCGGGGACTAAAGGAAAAATAAGATTTGATGATAAATTTTATTTGGGTTAAGTTATTAATTATTGATGGGGAGATAATTACTATATCGATATTGGATTTTTTTTGAAGACTGTGATTAATTAGGAATTATGATTCAAGAAAATGTTGATTTGGATACAACCACATTAAATTATTGTTGATTAAAGGAAAATAAGATTATATGAAATATTTTAACTCATCACTCTACTATGTCACTCTCCACGTATTGACTCCTCGAACCAGGTATGTTATATGCTTTGCAAGTCATTTACGATTTTATTAAGACATGTTAAGTATGAAATCTTCATATGTTATGAATCTTTAAGTGAAATATACATGTTGAGTATGATATGAATTGATAGAAGCCTGAATTTTAATCTATTCCTTTTTATGTAGAATCATGAGACATAGAGGATATTGATATGAATTTTGGTTCATATTAAGCTTAGTAAGACTGACTAAATTAGAAAAATAAGTTGGTTCGTAACTTTTGCCAAAAAAAAATATATGGAATAATATATTAAACAAACAAAATTAATAATGAATTTGTACAATAATTTATCCCTTTATCACTACCTTTGTGTAAAAACAAGGGAAAAACTGTGGATGGTTATTAGTACTTCCTCTTCAAGTTTCAATTTTCGGTTCAATAATTTATCCCTTTATCACTACCTTTGCTTAAAAGCAAGGAAAAACTGTGGATGATTATTGGTACCACTCTTCAAGTTTCAATTCTGAAAAAAATTCGGAAAGAAAGAAAGAGAACGGGTGTTGAGCATAATGGGAATAATATGATTTACGAATGATTTTCAAAATAATCTTTGTCGTCAAGTTTAGAAATGATGAGCCCTAAATGGACTTTGCATAATTGATTTTAGACATGGCACTAAGTATGAGAAGTCAACAGAAAGGACTAGATAATATTTTCGAATTATTCATCGTTTAGATTAAACGAGAAATAGAAAGTCAGTTTTATGAAGTTATGATGAGATGTTGAGATTATAAGGGATATGATTTTATTGAGATTTTTATGAGAAGAACTATGAAGTTGGAGATTTAAAGTTTAGGCTCTTAATTATTGAGAAATAAGGACTTGATATGGTGATATTAGAAATTATGATTTGAAATTTCTATGTTGAGGAATTATGAATTGATTTTCTGGAATATTTATGATGATATTGAAGTTTGATGAAATTGTGATCAAATGTACAATTAGTTATTATTGTGAGTTATGAAGTATACTTACGATTTGGATAAGTCCAAATTTCAAAGGAAAACTCTGCCTAGAATTTTATCGTTTGGAGTTAAGAGCATAGTATGGTATGCAATCACTAAGAGAATTGAAGTTAGACATACAAGTTCATTTACATCACAAACGAGATTTAGTAGATGATAACAGAGATATTATTATTTTCTCATAAGGAGAACACACAAGAGTCACCCTAGAAAGGAAATACATGAAAACACGCAAAAGCAAAAGAAAGCAACATGGGAAATTCCTCAAATTGAGAGATGTGTTTCCGGAGTAGCCGTATCCTACCACCTCTGACCTTTTGAGGAAATAAAGAAACCTTCAAAAAGGTGTGTTTCGAGAGTAAGAATACTCCGTAATCTACCACCTGGAACCTTTGAGGTACACACAAGATTTAAACATTAAGGAAAATCCTAGGAAATTAGAGGGGTGTCTCGAGAGTAAGAATACTCCGTACTCTACCCCCACCTATTCTAAGATTCATAAAGTTAAGTTTACATTAACCGGACTCCATTTTCGCTTGATTCCCCTTCCTTGCGACCAATCTATCTTAACCCCTGCTAGATCTTGTATTGAGATATATGACTGCAGCTTATCCAGTAGTTCATCAATAGTAGGAGCAGAAATAAGAAGCCTTCTGGAAAATGGAGAGATGAATCCCTGTTCCACAGCATAATCAAGAAAGGTTAACAAGCCATCAAAGAAATTGTTAACATTCAAAAGCCCAATAGGCTTAGTATGGAGACCTAGTTGAGCCCACGAGGTAATGTTAAAGATTTCTTCTAAGGTACCAAAACCTCCGGGTAGGGCTATAAAGCCATCAGCAACCTCAATCTTTCGAGTCTTATTCGATAAATTTTCCTCAGATCATTCATTGGAAGACTGGAATAATACTTGCGAATGTTTGTAAGAATGATATCCATGTTTTTGATGGATCTAACCTCTTCCTAGCATGAACTATTTAAAAGCATTAAGGATCGGAGGGAATCCGCGTGATATTGATTCCAGCAAGAAAGCGCGGAATAGAATAATGGAAAAGAGGGAACAAGGGTTTATGCGCCGTTTACTTTCTTGATAAAAGGAAGATTTGATGATGACGGGATTTGAGATATGGAATATTTTCTTGGATTTTGGGTACTAATATTTTGATATAATAATCAAGGTATAGAAATAATACGGGGATACGTGAAAGTGAAATAAGGACTGTATTGAATCAGGATTAATAAGTTTGTGCAAGTGAAAGGAATACCTTACGGGAAATGTTATGATATTTGAGTTAAGAATTTTAATTATTTGGGAGATATTTGTTTATTGAATTTTGCAGAAATTTTGGGTTACAAATATTGGAAAGATAAACTGATGATTATGTTGATATGTGAATAACATGTTTGGGTATATTACATAGAGAATATTCAGGTAATCGTTTTATTTACTTTGGGATATTTGGTGATAAGAAGAAATGACTAATTATTATGGTATGATATGTTAGTAAAGATTTATTGAAATTTTAGAGATATTAATACGAATATTTGAGGTCACATGATACGATGATAAGTGACAGGTTACATGAGTACTACAAGACATGATGAAATATCACATACGATTGGGAATTTTCCTTTTGAGTCAGAATTTATGAGTAGACACATATGTCTATTATTGATAGAAAAGTCCATGTCTTAAGAAAACAAATTGATGCATTTAGTCAAAGTCCAGTGGGTTAAATATGGTTGGGTTAAATATGGTAGCGATGATGCTACATAAGAAGAAGAAGAAGAGATTCTGATTAAGTGTTCAGAAATCATAAGATCAAGTAAGATTAATTTCGAGGACGAAATTATTTTAAGGGGGTAAGTTTGTAGCGAACAAGAATTTTTACGCGATTAATAATTATTTTAATAGAAAATCATGTCGCTACTATTTCACCCATTTTTATTAAGTTAACGCCACGACGTATTCGTATAGCCAAGTCAAGAAATAATCGAGATCGTTCGATTTTAAATTAAATTCCGAATTTTTAAAAATATCTCCATTCTCTTGATTTAAAGTATATTAAGTCTAAGTACTTAATTCAATGTTATCCCAATATTTATTTGTACAAAAATTACTTTTATTATTTAAATTAAGAAAATATATGCAAGCATGAGAGGTTCCATTATATATAATAATTATGAGAATCTTAATTTAATAAATATGGAAAAGTATATAAATGGTTGATAGATTCCATTATATGTAATCATGAAGAGCATAATATTTGTATAAATATGGAAAAGTATATGAATGAATTATATACTCCATTATATATAATCATGAAGAGCATAATATTTGTATAAATATGGAAAAGTATATGAATGATTGATAAGACTCCATTATATGTAATCATGAAGAGCATAATATTTGTATAAATATGGAAAAGTATATGAATGAATTATATACTCCATTATATATAATCATGAAGAGCATAATATTTGTATAAATATGGAAAAGTATATGAATGATTGATAAGACTCCATTATATGTAATCATGAAGAGCATAATATTTGTATAAATATGGAAAAGTATATGAATGATTTATATACTCCATTATATATAATCATGAAGAGCATATTATTTGTATAAATATGGAAAAGTATATGAATGGTGCTTTACTTTAAGAAAAGGATGTGTTAAAATTAATAGAATTGAATGATTATGTTTACAATATGCCAACTTTATACATCTATTTAAACCCATCTCTTTTACACACAACTCTACACATATACACTTATTTCCAACCTCTTGACAAAATCCACAAGTAAGAGAAATTCAAGGTGGTCAAGAAAGTTTTGGTCCATTTACTACTACACTTCATTTTAATCTTTTAAAAGGTAAGTATATCTTATGTTTTTATGAAAATTAAGTATGTTGTTATGAAATGTAAGTATATCTTATGTTTTTATGAAAATTAAGTATGTTGTTATGAAATGTAAGTATATCTTATGTTTTTATGAAAATTAAGTATGTTGTTATGAAATGTAAGTATATCTTATGTTTTTATGAAAAGTAAGTATGTTTTTATGAAAGTTAAATACACCTTATGTTTTTATGAAAAGTAAGTATGTTTTTATGACAAGTAAGTATATCTTATGTTTTTATGAAAAGTAAGTATGTTTTTATGAAAGGTAAATACACCTTATGTTTTTATGAAAAGTAAGTATGTTTTTATGACAAGTAAGTATATCTTATGTTTTTATGAAAAGTAAGTATGTTTTTATGAAAGGTAAATACACCTTATGTTTTTATGAAAAGTAAGTATGTTTTTATGACAAGTAAGTATATCTTATGTTTTTATGAAAAGTAAGTATGTTTTTATGAAAGGTAAATACACCTTATGTTTTTATGAAAAGTAAGTATGTTTTTATGACAAGTAAGTATATCTTATGTTTTTATGAAAATGTTTGGATCATTGCTATGAAATCAATCTCACAAGATTGTTATGGGTTCCATATGATATGTTTATGATTATGCTAAGGGGACCGGAGTCTAGTAGCGCTACATATAAGAATTCTTGTCATTTAAGTTCGGTAAAATTCTTGTGTCTCCCTATGTTTATGAGTATTTCGATCCTATCCTATGTTATGATGAAAATGATCCATATGCTTTCAAAAGAAAATTTATGCTTGGTATACTTACTGGGATTTTATAAATCTCACTCCACGATATTTACCATTTTCAGATAATTGAAGGTTCGAGGCGGTCAACATGGAAGTGGCAAAAGTGGTTAAGATTGATGAGATAATTATGTTGAACTTTATGTAAGAAAATTATGTTCTATTTTTATTCACAAATAAAATTATGTGATTCTAATTATTCTTTTGAATAATTTTACATTTCTATTTAAGTCTCGATAATATGATATGAGTCACTTTTAGTGGCACTCGAATGGTCGAGAATTCGGGTCGTCACAGCACATCTCGACCATTGTCATCTCTAACTAATAAATCAAAATAGGCATGCCTACTGCGTCATTATTCTTGCCGTATCTTACAATTATTGATCTTTATTGAATATTGATCTTTATTGAGAAGATGTTTACCTTAGTACAAGGACAGTGAAACATTTCCAAGTAACCAGACTGACTGCCATTCACACAGTACTACTTTTAGAAGATTATGGAGAAGTTTAAGGCGAATTTTACTGCTAACTACTGACCTTAGATAAACAATTACATGAGAGAAATACTTGCAGCTGTCTATATGTAACGTTGGAAAATGTTAAGTTCCATCATGAGTTGGATTAAGCAAATTAGAAAACTAGTTAAAATAGCCATCGAAGATAATAGAGAAAAATTACCATTGTCCGTGCTTTCATGCACTTTGTTACGTAAATGTAGCGTTAATTACTTCATTATCTATTTTGTCAAGTTTAATTTGCTTCAACTCGGCTCAAGGAATTGACTTGTTGGTCACTACAAAAAGTCTTGAATTCCCTGGAGTGTTGTCCATTCTCAAGTTGTCCTGTCAACGAGATCTAAAACTACATTTTTTTCCAAATTTTTCAAGCTTCTGGAGCTGATGCCCTGCTATATCTTTGTGCATTCTCCAGCACAAAATGCAGATTCGTAGAATACATTTATTGACAACATAATACTCGATATAATTGTTAAACTTGTGGAAATAAGATCTGGACACAAAGAATCTCAAATTCTGTAGGAAAACCTTTTCACCCCACTTGTATCAATCATTTAGGAACAAGACAAAATCCTGAATAGACTAGAGCTTCAAGCCAAAAACATGTCTGACATAGCCTTGTCTTGCTCTTTGTCCAAATTATATGTAAACTGCAAAAGGAATTCAGTAGCCTCTACACATTAATACCCATAAATGAAAATATGGATAAGGACAAAGAAACCCTAATTATACTAAAATGATGAGTGATAATCTGGTTTCCCATGGCCACGGACAACGACATAACATGTTACATAGGTCAGGAAGGTGTTTTTTAATTATATATATATATAAATATATATATATTTATTCACGAGGAAACCCACGACCAATACCCACTGGGTGTGCTCTGGGTAAACCTTCAAGCTGACGCAATAGATTACAATCGATTTTAAGTTGGATCTGCGAGTTCTTCAAGGTTGGTTAGAGAAAAGAGTTGTGGTAAAGTGTTCTTACCTTTATCATTAGTTCGAGTATTATTTTTCTAGTGTAAAGCCTAATCTACTAAACGAGGTGTACAAGTAAAGTAAGATTTCCCATTTGATTGATAAATTTTAGGCTTTTGTGCTTCCTTTTCTCCTATGTGGATGTTTCGCGCATGTGTTGGTTCACTCGTGCTAACAATTTAAAAGAAGATTAGACGAAAGTGTAAATAACAAACCTCTTGAGTCAAAGTATCGAAAATGGGTGTTTTGAACTGGAAAAGCTTAAGTTATAAGATATAACGGAAACATCCTCAGATCAAGAATATCATTCAAATCAAATGTAACGACCTGGGTCTCATTTAACGGGCTGTCCTGGCCTTTAGATGACGACGTACTATCCTCATTGTACCAACATAAGTCTTTAAAGCATGCTTCGTCCTTACTCGCATGCTCTCCGAGAAAACTTCCCATGAGGTCACTCATTATATAATTGTTCCAAGTCAAGCACGCTTAACCGCGGAGTTTCCAACGATGGACTTCTGGTAAAGAAGGTGCACCTTATTAGTATGAGTAGTACCTATTAAATCTTTTAAGCTTTCCTGGCCTAGGTGTTACAATCACCTCCCGTTAGACTCGTGACATCCTCGTCGAGCTTAAACCGTCTGAGGATCCATTGCTAGGCGTTACGGGTTCAAGAGGTGGCTCCCACCCTATGGCGTAAGACTTTGTCTTGCATAGCACTTAGTTCCTGATTTCCGGGTAGCGACCGTCTCTGATACCATTTGTAACGACCTGGGTCCCACTTAACTGGTTGTCTCGGCCGTTAGATGACGACGTACTATCCCCACTGTACCAACATGAGTCTTTTCAGTATGCTTTGTCCTTACTCGCACGCTCCCCGAGAAAACTTCCCAGGAGGTCACCCATCATAGAATTGCTCCAAGTCAAGCACGCTTAACTATGGAGTTTCTAACAATAAACTTTCAGAAAAGAAGGTACACCTTATTGGTATGAATAGTACATATCAAATATTTTAAGCTTTTCTGGCCTGAGTGTTATATCAAGCAACAAAAATGACTACAGATTCTTAACCTTCATTGAAGGATGTAACAGCCATTACTTTCCATGTTTATATTCTGTAATTGAAAGCCTTAATCCTAGGATACTTACTTAGAATAGTCTGTGCTAATGTGTATTTATTTACTCATTTGAGTACGTGTAAAGTGTGTGTAATATTTTTCAAAACGTAGCAGCAATACAGAGCTTGAGAAATTCTAAAATTCATCATGGTATCAAAGCTTCCTTCCTCTCACGAGAACTCGATCCCCAATGCTGAAAACAACCCAATTTCTATTCCACCATCCCCAACTGATATCCCTCTTATTGCTCTCAATATATCTGCTCAAATAAATGAAAAACTTACACCATCAACCTTCCCTCAATGGCTTGCCCAATTTGAAGCCCTCCTAATTGGCTATAATCTACTTGATTATGTCACAATTTATAAACCTCCCCCTCCTTCAAGTGATACCTCCACTACCAATCTACAAAAAACTCACTAGATAGGGTAAGATAAACTTATCCTCAGTGCCATTTTGGCATCCACTACCTCCACAACCCCATTCATTTCCGCTGCAAAAACATCTCAACATGCATGGCAAAAATTGCTTATTATCTATGCGAGCAAATCTCGTACTCTGGCCATGTAATTGAAGGAGGAGCTCACAATGATTAAAAAAGGGACTTGGACTATTCAAGAATACCTGTACAATGTCAAGGCTCTTACCAACGAAATATCCCTCATCGATCATCCCATTACCGATGATGATCTCACCTTGTATATTCTCAATAGACTGGGCAGTGATTTTCGCAAAATCGCTGCACCTATACGAGCATGGTAAAAGTCACTCACTTTCGAGGAATTGCATGATCTGCTTGTAGGGCATGTTGCCTATCTCAGACGCCTTGGAACCACCACTCAACAACTGGTTGCGTCGGTCGACTACTCTAATCGGCGTCCTACTTCTTCATGAGGCGGCCAACACTCTAAAGGCAACTACAAAACTGGATCTGGCTGAAATGGGGGTTCTTCTCGCCAAGACTCTAATCAAGGCTCTTATCGCCCATTTGGAGGCCCACATATTTCCAAAAAGTCCAATGGGCAACGGAAATACACTCCAAAGTGCCAAATCTGCGATGAACTGAGCCACATTGCTAAAACTTGTCCACGCCTGTGTTTCGCTGAGCCCACCACAAATTATGTCGCAACTTCACCTATGCCAAGATTGATCTCCATTTTTCTCTCTATTCAAAAACGTAATGCCCACATATATACAAATTACATCCTCAAGAAAAAGGAAACCAAAAGATCCCCATGTTCTTGTGCCCCAAGACTCTCTCCTTACCAATAATAACTATACATAAAATTAGAAGTAATGATAAATTACATTAATGACAGAATATTTCCTATTACCCACCCTCAAGTTGGAGCGTGAAGGTCTCGAACACCCAACTTGAGCAACAAAAATTCAAATGATGATCGACCCAAAGCTTTCGTAAAAATGTCTGCCAATTGCTGCTTTGTAGGCACATACGAAGGAAGAATTAAGCCGTTTGTAATTGCATCTCGTACAAAATGATAGTCTGTCTCAATATGTTTTGTCCACTCATGGAAAACAGGATTATGTGCTATATATAACGCAGACCGACTATCACAATAGAGTCGCATGCCCATCTTATGTTGTACGCCCAACTCCCCAAGCAACTGTTTGAGCCACTTCAATTCGCAGGTAATAGAGGCCATCGATCTATACTCCGCCTCTGCTGATGAACATGAGACAGTTGGTTGCTTCTTGGTTTTCCAGGAAACAGGAGAACAACCAAGTAAAACAAACCAACCACTCAATGATCGCCGCGTTAATGGACAACTTGCCCAATCTGAATCACACCATCCTTCCAAGATTAATTTGCTGTCAGCACGTAATAAGATCCCTTGGCTAGGACTCTTTTTCAAATAGCGAACAACACGTAATGCCGCATCCCCATGCTCTTCTCGGGGCTGTTGCATAAACTGGGAGAGAATATGAACTGAGTAAGCCAAATCAGGTCTTGTAACACCCAAATAAATCAACTGCCCAACTAGTCGACGATATCGCTCCGGATCATCAAGGAATCGACCAAATGCTAATGCCAAACGATGGTTTTGCTCCATAGGGAATTCTGCAGGTTTAGCACCTAGTAATCCTGTCTCAAAAATAATGTCCAATGCATATTTTCTCTGACAAATGAAAATGCCTTCTAAACTGCGAGCAACTTCTAGCCCGAGAAAATATTTCAATACCCCCAGATCTTTCATTTTAAAGCATTTTCCAAGATAGTCTTTAAATATTGTCAAGGCCACCGTATCATTTCTAGAAATAATCATATCATCCACATATACAAGCACATTAATCTGAATTGTGCCCTTCGTCATGGTGAATAAAGAATAATCTGAATATGATTGTTGAAAACCATAATTCTGCAATGCCGTTGCAAGTTTGGCAAACCAACACCTAGGCGCTTGTTTTAAACCATATAAGGACTTCTTCATTCTGCACACCAGATTGGACTGAATTTTCTCGAATCTTGGAGGGATTTTCATGTAGACCTCTTCAGCTAAATCACCATGCAAGAAAGCATTATGTACATCCATCTGGTGAACTTCCCACTTTTTGACGGCTGGGAATTGCAAGAAAAGTAAGGATTGTCACCATTTTTGCAACTGGAGCAAAAGTCTCGTTGTAGTCAATACCTTCTACCTGATGATGACCAAATATGACAAGCCTAGCTTTCAATCTCTGCAAATTTCCTCGTTCATCGTACTTTTCAGTATACACCCATTTACTGCCTAGAGCTTTCTTCCCAAGGGGTAATTTTTGCAGGACCCAAGTACATTGATCTTCCAAAGCCCGTATCTCATCGGCCAAAGCCTTTCTCCAACATTCATGTTTTACAGCTTCCTTAAAAGTTTTAGGAGGATTGCCTGCAGTTACTGCTGCTATATATTTTCTATGGTTATCAGAAAATTTATCACAAGACACAAAGTGTGAAATAGGATAAGGAGTACCTGAGGAAGTTGGTGAAGAAGATGAGTTTGCGGAGGGACTTTTCTTTTTCACGATGGTATGACTCACAAAGTCACGGTAGCGAGAATTAGGTAATTTTGAACGTTTTCCTCGTCCCAGTTCTGTCACTGTCTCCGCATGAGTATCACCTATAGGTGCATCTGCAACCACCGAGTCTCGGGCCGACTCTAAACCCCCTTCTCGTCTCTGACCATCATCACCCCCAATCTCCACATTACCCCCTATCCCTATATTACTCCCCCCTGTGCCATAGTGTCCTCAATGGCAGCAGGAAAGATATCATGACAAGCCACCCCCTTCACATACAAAGTCATCAAAATCTTCCTCATAAAAAGATTGAGTACCCACGTTACGACTAGAAGCATTATCAAGTGGTACCACTCTATGTTCAGACAATGGAAACACATTTTCAAAAAATTTAACATCCCTAGAAACAAAGATCTCTTTTGTTTCTAAATCATACAACTTCCATCCATTTTTAGCAAATGGGTACCCCAAAAAAATGCACTTACGACTTCTACTAGCAAATTTGTCACCTTGATGTTTTTTATTATGAGCGTAACATAAACAACCCAAAACACGTATGGCTTGCAAATTAGGAACATGACCAAACAAACATTCATAAGGTGTCTTATAATTAAGAACTCTAGAAGGTGTGCAATTTATTAAGTAACATGCTACCATCACACACTCTCCCCAAAATTGAATAGGAAAATTCCCTTGAAAATGCAAAGCACGTGCGACGTTTAAAATATGTTGATGTTTACGCTCAACGCGACCATTTTGTTGTGGGGTCCCAACACAGGAAGTTTCAAAAATAATGCCATGTTTCTCAAAATAGTCGGTTAAGCATGTAAACTCAGTTCCATTATCACTTCTAACACGCTTAATATCCTGATTAAATTGCCTTTTAACCAATGCAACAAAATTTAGAAACATGATGCCAACTTCCAATTTATTATAAAGCAAATAAACCCAAACTGTTCGTGAGAAATCATCCACAATAGTCAAAAAATAAGAAACCCCACATGAAGAACGAGTCCGATAGGGTCCCCACAAATCACAATGAATAAGTTCAAAAATCCCACTAGCACGACTACTACTAATAGGAAAACTGTCTCGATGTTGCTTTACACGAAAACATACATCACAACCATTTTTATTCAAACCACTTAATTGACTCACAAACGAAAACTTCCGAAGAACTTTCTCTGACGGATGCCCCAGACGCTTATGCCATAACTCCATGGACTCATCACCATTAACAGCTAGGACCTTGGCGTGTGGAACACCACAGAAAAAGAAAAGCCCATCCTTCCGTTCACCCACTCCAATCAACCTCCTCGTCACTTGGTTCTGTATAACACACAAAGTATCAGTGATTTGAACAGTACATTTATGCTCATCTAAGAGTTGGGTCACAGAGATCAAATTACAATCCAAATTAGGAACAAATAACACATTATTAAGTCTCAAATTGCCCGATAACACCACACTTCGCTCATGTGTGGCGGCTGCAGACCGACCATCTGGTAATTGCACAGGACAATGACTAATTGTCTTCAGATCAATTAACGTTTTTAATGTACCTGTGACATGATGAGTGGTCCCGGTATCGAGTATCCATAAACGCTTACCCGTCAAACGATCATTGGGCTTTGGAAAATTAAGAAGATCATGAATGGCCTGCCATTGGGTAGGTGTAATGCCAGATAATCCTGCTGCCTCTGAAGTGTTTGGCGATACCTGAGAAGTACTCGCCTGTCCCGAAGAGCCAACAGTGTTTTTTTTTGCGCGAACCGACGGGGCACCACTACTGCCTCCCCCTTTGCCACTTCAACCACCAGCCGCACCACTACGTCCACCACCTCTACCTCCGCGGCCAGGACCACGACCACCACGAGGCCGATCCCCCCACCAATCCGGGAAGCCATTTAATTGAAAACAGGAACTTTGATCATGGCCTTCACGATTGCAATGCACACAAAACTTTTCAGAATTATCTACAGAACGAGATTTACCTCTAAGATCTGTCTGAAGCTTAAAAGCCATGATACTATCATGGGCGTCCTTCGCAGGATGAAAATTGCCACCACGCAAGCGTTCCTCTTGTATCAAAGTCTGGTATGCCTTGTCTAGCGATGGCAGCGGGTCTTGAGTCAAAAGTTGGGAGTGAATCGAGATATAGGTGCTATCCAGACCAATGAGAAACCATAGGAGCCTTTCTTCCTGCAATAACTTGGTATATTGTGCAGCAAGATTGCACGTACAACTAGCACAGGTACAAGTTGGTAGAGTAATATAATTGGCCAATTCATCCAAAATCTTACTGAGTCGTCCAAAGTATGAAGCAATGGTCTCCGTCCTCCCTTGCTTGCACTCGGCGAGAGATGCTTTGAGTTGACAGATCCGTGTCCTGTTCACTACGCAAAATCGTCCCTTCAAGACCTTCCACAATTCTCGCGCATCCTCATAGTACGAGAGAGTGGATCGGAGTGAAGGATCAATAGTGTTCATCAACCATGCAACCAACATGGAATGCACAGTATACCAATCATCAAGTTTCTCTTCATCTGTGGGAATCAAGACCGTCCCGTCTAGAAACCCAAACTTTCTCTTGGCTTTCAAAGCCGTACGAATAGCTCTTGCCCATTCATCATAATTATCCCCTTTCAGTTGCACCGGGGTGATGAGATTACTTGGATTGTCATTTGATCCCAGTGAAAAAACATCTATCTTTTTCACACCGATGGAGCTTTTGGTTATGGCAGCTGCATCGTCGACCATGTCGGAAAAAAATTGCCGCACCAAACTCTTGGTAAAAAAACGTCTCCTCCCACCTTACTGGGTCTCTGATACCATGCCAAGATTGATCTCCATTTTTCTCTCTATTCAAAAACGTAATGCCCACATATATACAAATTACATCCTCAAGAAAAAGGAAACCAAAAGATCCCCCTGTTCTTGCACCCCAAGACTCTCTCCTCACCAATAATAACTATACATGAAATTAGAAGTAATGATAAATTACATTAATGATAGAATATTTCCTATTAACCTACAACGAACAAAAAATAGATTATTGATTTCGGTGCTTCACATAACATTACTAGAGATTTAGCAAGTTTATCTATTCACTCTGAGTACGACGCCAATGATAAAGTTGTCATAGGTGACGGTTCAGGTTTGCATGTCTCACACATTGGCTCACTTGTTCTCAAATCACCCACACGCACTTTTCATTTAAATGACACTCATTGTGTTCCTAATTTTCGCAAAAATCTCATTTTTGTCCATCACTTCACCTCTCAAAACAATGTTTTTGTTGAGTATCATCCCTTGTTTTTTCTTTTTAAGGACAAGATCACAGGGGTTGTTCTACTCAAAGGTGGGTGTGAAAATGGTGTTTATACTCTCCCAAAATCACTGGTGCAAAATTTTCCAAAAATGGTTGCTAATGTGCATGAATGGACCTTAATAAATGGGTGGCACAAGCGTCTTGGACGTCCCTCTCAAAAATATTTCATCACCTTGTTAAGAATTTTTCACTTCCAATAATACAAGAACATGGTTCTTACATTTGTACCTCTTGTTCAATCAATAAAGCGCATAAACAACCATTTTGAACCAATAGCTTTAAAAGCTATGCACCCCTTGATTTAATTTACACTGATGTTTGGGGTCCCTCTAATACAATTGGTGTTGATGGATCAAGATATTATTTGATTTTGATTGATTGTTTTACAAAGTATATTTGGTTCTGTCCAATGGAAACAAAATCCGGAGTAAGCATGATATTTCCTCAATTTAAGAACCTTGTTGAAAATCGATTTCAATCAAAAATTGAAAGTGTCTACTCAGATAACGTTGGTGAATTTGTTGCCTTAAAAAATATTTCTCCATACATGGCATAAGTCATTACACCATCCCTCCTCACACACCACAACAAAATGGTGTATCCAAGCGTCGTCATCGACATTTGGTAGAAACAGGTCTTACCCTTTTACATGATGCCTCTTTGCCTCTCTCATATTGGCCTCATGCCTTTTCACATCCATTTACCTCATCAACAGACAGCCAACTCCTCTACTACATAA
Source organism: Ligustrum vulgare (assembly GCA_963555705.1). Classification (NCBI taxonomy): domain Eukaryota; kingdom Viridiplantae; phylum Streptophyta; class Magnoliopsida; order Lamiales; family Oleaceae; genus Ligustrum; species Ligustrum vulgare. Next base: position 49,627,752 of record OY743176.1, on the reverse strand, counting down.
CAAATCCCATTTTGAAGCATTATTTCATTAGCCCCCAAACGACCTTAAACTCAAAATGTTAGGGTGCTTATGCTTTCCTCTCATCAAGCCCTATAATGCGTATAAATGTATTTGTTTGTTGGCTATTCCACAACCCAGAATGCATATAAATGTCTTGACCCGCAAGCCCATAAACTATATTTATCTATGCATGTTTTGTTTGACGAAATTCAAACTCGTCCTCTTCTCCATTCAGTCGAAACAAAGTCACCAACCATGTCCATTTCGCCCGCACCAATCGCACCGTTCACTCCTCTACCGCAACCACCACCAGTGCCAACGAGAGGTAACATCATTTTCGCCCCATCTCTATGTAACTGCTCCGAATCATCTTCTTCTATTTTTCGAGCTACACAACCCCTAAGTCCATGCCCTAACTCCTCTCAATCACACGAGCACTTACAATCTCCCAGTGATCATCACAATGACCTTCCACATCCTTCTTTTCACTGCACCCACACCATGACCTCTAGATTAATGAATAAAATATAGAAGCCCAAATAGTTCAATTCTGTGACCAAATACCCTATCCTACCAACTATTGAACCAACATGTGTGGGCCAAGCACTTCGTGACCCTCACTAGAGACATGCTATGTTAAATTAGCTCATTTCTCTCATGCATCATGGCACTTGGGATCTTGTTTCCTCTCCCAAGAACTTTAATCATGTTTATCGCTTTAAAGCAAGGCTTGTCACTAAAGGATTTCATCAACGAGAAGGGTTAGATTACAAAGAAACTTTCAGCCCAGTTGTAAAACCTGCAACCATTAGGACTTTCTTAACAATGGCAGTAATGCAAGGGTGGTCTTTAAGACACTTAGATGTCAACAATGCCTTTTTACATCGTGACTTGACTGAAACCATGTATATGATACAACCAACGGGCCAGATTCAAAGATGTCAGCAAACCAGATCACATGTGTAGTTACGCAAGGCTATCTATGGTCTTAAATGGGTCCCAAGAGCTTGGTATTCAGCTCTTAAATTTGCAATTATGGGTCTTAGTTTTCAAAATTCGAAAGCTGACTCATCCCTTTTCATATATTACAAGAATTATGTTATATGCTATTTATTAGTGTATGTGAATGATTTGGTTGTCAAATGTAATAATCTGTGCATTATATCTGAGATTGTAGCACAACTTGGGACTCGGTCTTCCTTAAAGGACATGGAGGTTATCTCTACAAAATCTGGACTTTTTTTGTCTCAACACAAGTATATTCGGGACCTCCTATCCTAAACCAATATGATTGGCGCTAAAGATGTCTCAACTCCATTGTCCACCACCAAGTCACTCAAATTGGTTGATGGTACTTCATCTACCAATAGTACAGAGTTTTGAAGCATCATTGGTGCTCTTCAATACCAGTCACTCACCCAACTGGACATTTCGTTCTCTGTAAATAAAATTTCTCAGTTTATGCATAAGCTAACAGTGACACAGTGGACAGCTTCAAAGCGACTTCTTCGCTATAAAGCATACTATATTTCATGGACTTCACATTAGAAAAAACTTCAGCTTTGAACTTATCAATATTCTGATGTGGATTGGGCATGTAAATATGATGATCGGACCTCCATCTCCATATATATATCATTTCTTGGTGTCAACCCTATCTCCTGGAGTTCAAAGAAGCAAAGGGTAGTGGCACTAATAAGTGTATTTTATACACTTATTTCTATCCTAAAAGTAGGATTTTATATTTTTGTTTAAGAATATTTGCTATTTATTGAGTTAGTATTTGTTTATATTTCAAGAATAACATCAAAGTCGAGAAAATAATGGAATGGAAGTTAAAATCAAGCAATTGGATGATAAAAATGTCGAAGTATGAAAATTAAGAGTTGATGAGGTAAATGAAAGGGCCAATTGGAAGAAAGATTGAAGAATAAATCAAAAGTTTTGGGGCCAAATTGCAAAAATCGAAAGTTGGAGGACCTGCTGTGCAATAAAATATCAAGGACCAACTTATAGTACTTCAAAGATGAAAATTGCTCCGGGCCGGGAAGCTGAGCGATCGGATGGCACTCAAGGCGTGCGATCCCACGATCATTGTTCACAAAGGAAGATTATAATTCTGTATAACCGTGCGATCACGCGGTAATAACCTGGGCCCGACTACTAGGATTTTGTGCGTAATTCATCTTTTTCTCTTATTATTGACCTAGAGTTCGGGCGTATCTATAAATACTTGACTTGGGCCACGAAATTGAGGGTTCCCAAGTTGTGAAATTGATGACAAAAGCTGTCAAATTGCCGAGGGGATCCATTGAAGGCCAAATTCAAGATTGAAGAACAAGGATCAAGGAGATGAGCATTGTGACTTCTATTCATTTTTCTTATGAATTATCTTTAATCATGTATCTAGACTAGATTTTCTTGTTGGAATTGTGATGATACTTTACTTCTGGATTCTATATTTTGACTTGTTATTTAATTTACGCTTTTCTTGAGTTTGATGCAATTAATTATGTTTTTATTTTTATCTATAATTTTGGACGCATAATCGTTGATGTTTGTGATAATTTGCTATGTTCAAAAGAGTAGGAAATTATTATACCCTGATTAATTGTCACAAAGTCCGATAGGTGATAGAAATATACCCCTATGCTTTGTGTTATCCACAAAAAATATTCACAAATCCTTTAATGTTTTCTTACACATTTGTATTCGTCATAGAAATATAGTTAGATTATATGTAGGAAAAGGTGTTAATTCTTATCCGAAAGGGAGTCTTAGCAAAATTAGGAATATGGATTTTCGAAACTCATGGATTGCATTTAAATGATTTGGTCAAAATATGGATGATGGAACAAATTGGATTCACAATTCTAACATATTTAATTCATCTTTTTTCACAAATCAACTTTTCTCGCTCTTTTTAGTTTAATCTTTATTTTTAGTTTTTAATTCAAAATCTGCAAAATAAAAGTTTTCTAGTTTCGGTTAAGGAACTGTAATCCAAAATTAAATTTGCACAATCTCTGAGGGAATGATATTCGGACTCACGTCCACTTTGTTACTTGCGTAATCCATACACTTGCAGTAGCGAATAGGTTTTTGACGCCATTGCCGAGGATTGTAGTTTAAATTTATTTTTTGATTACTTTCACTAATTTGGGTTTCTACTTTTTACTTGCTTTAGTTTTATTTTTGCTTTTATTTTAATTTTAGGATTTTAATTTGAGTTTTAGTTTAGTTACTAGTTTCTATACTTTTTCATAGTTATGTATACTACGTTCGAAAAACAGGGATCTTTTCGAAGTTGACCCAGAAATAGAATGTACGTTACACCATAGGTTTAGAGGAGCCAAAGAACTAGATAAACAGAAAAATCAAAAAGAGGAACAAATGACAAACAATCTGGCTTTACCTGGTGTTGAGCCAGAAGATGAGGGAATAGACTTGTAAGAGATTTCATGACCCAACAAATTGTCCAAAACCAATCAAGCATAGTTTATCCACCTTTTGGTCTTACAAACTTCCAATTAAAGACCAATGTGATAAATATGTTTCAAAATGTCCATCAATTCTATGGCAAACGCAATGAAAATCCACATGCACAGGTGTCTAAATTCTATTAGGTTGTTTCCATACACCTTAAGAGATAGGGAAATAGAATTGTTAGATTCAAATCCTCCTGCAAGTATAACAACTTGAAATAACTTGGCCCAAAAATTTTGCAAAAACTTCATGCTCCCAGCCAAAGTCGCTAAACTCAGACATGAAATAATAATTTTTCAACAAGAAGAGCCTGAGTCATTTGATGAAGCATGGAACAGGTTTAAAAGTATGCTTAGAAACTGCCATCAACATGGACTACCTAAAAATGAGCAGGTAAGGTACTTTTACATTGGCTTGCTTCCACAATACAAGAGTCTTGTTGATTCGTCATGCAATAGATCAATAACTACCCAAACTCTTGATGGGGGCACTTGAACTGTTTGAGAGAATAGCCAGTACCAATACAATACGGGCATCTGAGAGAACAATCAAAAAAAAGATCAACAGGAGTTTATGAAGTGGATAGTGTTTCAGCACTATCTACCAAAATAGACTCGTTGGTGAATTTCATACAAACCAACTATTCAGTGAAAAATGTAGTAACTGGATGCGAGGAATGTGGGACTAATCACAATACATAAGATTATCCAATTCTGACTAGTCAAGCTGAACAAGTAGACTTTGTACAAGGGGAATACCGCCAAAATAATCCATATTCCAACACTTATAATCCTGGTTGGCGAAATCACCATAACTTCTCATGGAGGGATAATCAAAATGGAACAGGCCAGCAAGCCCCTTCATAGCAGGTAGTGGAGAAGAAACCTCAACTAGAGGAGATGGTCATGAAATTGATGGAGAGGACTGAGTAGCACATGAGCTAGACCAATCAGTTTATGGCTAAAATTGATCAGTTCATGACCAAAACTGACCAATTCATGAGGATGACTGAAACTACATTGTGAAATCATCAGGCTTAAATCAAAAACTCGGAAACCCAAGTTGGTCAGATAGCTCAGGCTTTAGCAAACAGAGCCCAGGTACACTGTCTGGTAACACTGAAGTTAATCTTAGGGAGAAAGTGATGGCACTCAAAAATATTGAAAAGAAGTAGATTTTGTGCCAGGGAGGATCACTTTTGCTCCATGTAGGGTGTATGAACCTCCTACCCCTTTTCCCAAAAGATTGAAGGGTTGGAAAGAGAAACAAGGAGTAAATGTAATTACTACACGTAGTGGAGTTCAATTGCCAAAGGTTCATGCCCAAAAATCAGTTGAAAAGAACGAGGAACATGTTGAGGCACCTAAGAAGCCATCTGATGAGAAGAAAGAGGGACATGAGGTGAAATTGAGAATTAAGCCTCATTATTCCCCTATTCCATTTCCACAAATGTTGAAAAAGACCAAGGAAGACCAGCAGTTTAACAAATTTCTAGAAATGCTCAGAAAACTGCATATCAATATTCCCTCTATTGACGCAATTAGGCAAATTCCAAGCTATCTAAGTTCTTAAAGACATGATTTCCAAAAAGAGGAGGTTTGAGGAGTTCAAGACAGTATCCTTAACTGAGCAGTACAGCGCAATTTTGTAAAAGCTAAACGATCTGGGGAGTTTTTCAATACCTTGCATCATAAGAGATTTAAAATTCAATAAAATTTAATGTGATTTTAGTGCAAGCATCAACTTAATGCCCCTGTCTGTCTACAAGAAACTAGGATGAGAAGACCCCAAACTCACATCACTCATATTACAGATAGCTGATTGAACTATCCAGCATCCATATGGAATTGTTGAAGATGTGCTGGTAAAAGTGCACAAGTTCATTTTTCCAGCTGATTTATTAATTTTGGATATGGAAGAGAACAGGAAGATTCATTTAATTCTAGGTCAACCTTTCCTGGCTACTGGAAGATGCTTGATAGATGTGGAAGAAGGGAATGTGATATTTAGAGTAGAAGATGAGCATGTCACATTTAACATGGTCCAAACAGAGAATAAGAATCCACTTCATGAAAACTGCTCAAGAATAGAGGTGGAACCACTACTTCACCGAGGGAATGAGGAAGTTTTTGGGCATAAGGTCAAGGAAAATGACAGGGCCTTAACATCATGTTTCATACCACCTAAAGAAGTTTGCCAAAAATTCTAGCTCTAGACTTTAAATGAAGCGCTTGTTGGGAAGCAACCCAACTTTTCAAATATTTTTCTTTAGTTGATTTATTTATTGATTTTGAGTTGTTTATTTGATTCATAGTTATTTAGTTTCTTGACATTGCAATTAGGAGCACTAGGATGCTTAGAATGCATGCATTGATTTGTTATGAGCTTTAAGTCATTCTAGTATCCCATTTTGCATGTTTTAGCACTTTTAGTTTTTCATAGCATTTTTAGTTATTTTGATGCTTTACATTGCATTTAGGATCACTAGAATGCTTGGAATTCACATTTTGACATGTTAATTGCATTGAAAATTTCATTGCACCTATTTTTGCGTGTTTCAGCTTTTTAGGATTTGTTTGTTTTCTATTTGTTTTGTTGCTTTTCATCACAATATTCAACTTGATCACCTAACTTAGGAAGTGCACATTTAGTTTAGAGGATGGTTGCAAGCATTGGATAGCTTTCAGGGGTCCAAAACTCAAAATTTGAAAAATTTCATGACACTGTTCAGGAGAACCGTGCAGTCGCACAGTATGTTTCTAGGCAGAAACGGCAGAATGCCATATATTTTTCCAAACTTTCATTTTAACCACTTTTAACTCGACTTTCTTCCCCCAAATCATCCAACATTGAGTCCCCAACTATTCTCCTATATTTGCACATCATCTATCTCCATTACATGCCATGCTTTGCATCAGAATCATTCAAAGGTATGGATTTCATCACAACTTTAGATGGGTTTTAGTTAGCTGGTTGAAGTGTTGAATTATGAGTTTATGGGTGAAAATATTTGGATAATTCAAGTCTCCAACTCTATGCAATTCTTTGATTTCTTACTATGCATGCAAGGTGTTTGAGTAAATGTCCCAACGAATGTTTTGTTGAGTTTTTGCAAATATTTTTTAATGATCACCTTCACAACATGTTTTACATCAATTGTGCATCATTCAGTCATTATTTACACTAATTAACTCAACTTCAATATCATTGCACTACATGGCACCTCATTGCTAGGCCATTGCAGGCACCAATACACCACAACCCCTATTTTCAGCTTCATTGCACCTGTTTCACCTTCCATTTTCATGACCTAAATGAACTCCAAATGTGATAAATTTTATAAATTTTTGATATGTTGTAGACCAAGTTATGTACTTTCATATGCCCGAGACATGCCTCGGGAAATTTTCATTTTTTCGACGCGATGTCAAAAGCTAAAAGTCAGTGGTCAATCACTTTTCAAATTTTCAAATTTTTTCTAAGTTATAGTTTGGGTGTGTTGTGTTGATTTGTTTCAGTTTTCATGCAATATTTATACATTATTTTGTTGTTTATCTTTCTTTTGCATGGAACATAATGAGAAAACACATTGGACCAAACACGGAGAAGATGGAAAAGGGTCAAATCATCCAATATATATAAAGATCAAAGCTTCAAAATGAGAATACCGCCTCTCCAAATCAGGGAAGTACTTGACCCCTCTTGTTATTTTGTACTTAATTATTTATTATTTCTTGAATACATTGAGGACAATGCATAGTTCTAGTTTGGGGGTGGGAATATCATTCATGTGCATTTATTTCAACATTCATTCGATTTTGAGGTAGAATGTTGATTTATTTATTGCTCATGACATGATTTGAATTGACTATTGTGCTTTAGTAAGAAATTTGGACAACATGTGAACTTAAATTTTTCTTAACATTCATCCATTTAAGACTTTGTTAAAACTTGAGCACATTGCCAATTTCGACTAGTAACTTTTGTAGGGAGATGCTTGATACTTGTGAGATAAACTTGTCTACTTTGAACATAAAATTAACTGAAAAATTCCAAACCTTAAGAAATTAGATCCTGACCTGAAATTTAGAACCAAGAAGCAGTTTGGGGGTGGAAAGGTTAGTATGAGTAAGAATTGATGGATTGAGGGTCTGAAGTTCTTGGTTTATCATCTTTAGTTGAGGAGTTTTTGATCAATGAGTATAAACCATAACCAGCATAAAAGCAGAAAAATGTTGAAGGTCTTATTCTACTCTTCAAATGCCTTTTTGACTCGAGTAATTAAGTCTGAGGGTTTCTCTGAACCTGGTACCCTAGACTCAAGTGAGTTGGGAGCTATCGACCTAAAGCTCGCTACAGGGTTAATTAGAAAGCAAGTACGAAAAGTAGACTTACACATAAGACGCTAAAATATCTTTAACTTTTCTGTTTAAGCCTTTTTTATTCAGTTAATTAAATCTGAGGGGTTCTTTAAACCTGGTGCCCTAAAGTCGTCTAGCTTGGGAGTCACCGACCTAAAGCTCGCTACAGGGATTAGATAGAAAGCAAGTACTAAAAGTTCTGCACAAAGATGGTAAAAGACATGGACATGAAAAGAAAAAGTCATCCAAATAAAAGAAAAAAAAAATGAATAAAAATGGTATAAGCCTTATTGATTGAAATTTCTAACGCGGGAGTGTGAGATTGTGGATGGATTACTCTTGGTTTGTTGTGCATGCTTGTCAAATCCTAACTGCCTTGTGTGGAGAAATGCAAATATATAAATATTTAGAAACCACGGCAATAGAAAAAACCTGGGGATATGAGAGAAAAGTAATAAGGTTGTGATCATCCATGAGAGTGTAAGGAAAATTGAAAGAAAATCATTGTTGACCGCATGGGATTTGGGCTTATTTCTACATGAACTAATCACACAGTGTCAAGTAAATTTCTACATGAGTTTGCATTTGATTTCTGGTTATTCACATACACACAATGAAGTTGAACATCAAATGAATGGAAAAAAAATTTGTTGTTCATATTTCTTTTCTAAAGTGAATTGTTAATTTGGATTGTTGAAGCGCATGGCAAATAAGTTGGCAAAAAAATATATATTGTTATTTGCATCTTTACTTTTATAGTTTAGTTTTATTTTTGTTAGAGGATGAACAACAGTTCTAGTTTGGGGGTGTTGATAAGTGTATTTTATACACTTATTTCTATCCTAAAACCTAAAAGTAGGATTTTATGTGTTTGTTTAAGAATATTTTTTTTATTTATTTAGTTAGTATTTGTTTATATTTCAGGAATAACCCCAAAGTCGAGAAAATAATGAAATTGAAGCTAAAATCAAGCAATTAGATGATATAAATGTCAAACTATGAAAATCAAGAGTTGATGAAGTAAATGAAAGGACCAAGTGGAAAGAAAATTGAAGAAGAGATCAAATTTGAAAGAAATCAGAAGTTTGGGGCCAAGTTGCAACAATCGAAAGTTGGAGGACCTGCTGTGCAATAAAATATCAAGGACCAACTTATAGCACTTCAAAGATTGAAATTGCACCTGGCCGGGAAGCTAAGCGATCGCATGGCACTCAAGGCGTGCGATTTCTTGATCACTATGCACAAAGGCAGATTACAATTTTGTATAACCGTACGATCAAAAGGATTTATACCATGCGATCGAGCGGTAATAACCGGGCCCGACTGTTGGGGTTTTGTGAGTAATTTAGCACTTTTCTCTTATTTTTTTACCTAGAGTTTGAGCATATCTATAAATACTGGACTTGGGGCACGAAATTGAGGGTTCCCAACTTGTGAAATTGATGTCAAAAGCTGTCGAATTGCCGAGGGGATCCGTTGAAGGCCAAATTCAAGATTGAAGAACAAGGATCAAGGAGAAGAACGGGGTGGCTTCTATTCATTTTTCTTGTGAATTATCTTTAATCATGTATCTAGGCCAGATTTTCTTGTTGGAATTGTGATGATACTTTAGTTCGGGATTCTATGTTTTGACTTGTTATTTAATTTACGCTTTTCATAAGTTTTATACAATTAATTATGTTTTATTTTCATCTATGATTGTAGACGCATAATTGTTGATGTTTGTAATAATTTGCTATGTTCGAAAGAGTAGGAAATCATTAGACCTTGATTAATTGTCACAAAGTCCGATAGGGATAAAATATACCCCTATACTTTGTGTTATCCACAAAAAATATTCAAAAATCCTTTAACGATTTCTTACACATTTGTATTCGTCATAGATATATAGTCGGGTCAAGTATAGGAAAGGGTGTTAATTCTTATCCGAAAGAGTCTTAGCAACATTAGGAATATGGATTTTCAAAACTCATGGTTTGCATTTAAATGACTTGGTCAAAATATGGATGATAGAACAAAGTGGATTCAAAATTCTAACATGTTTAATTCATCGTTTTTTACAAATCAGCTTTTCTCGCTCTTTTTAGTTTAATCTTTATTTTTAGTTTTTAATTCAAAATCTTCAAAATCAAAGTTTTCTCGTTCCAGTTAAGGAATTGTAATTTAAAATACAATTTGTACAATCTCTGAGGGAATGATATTCGGACTCATGTCCACTTTATTAGTTGTGTGATCCGTACACTTGCGGTAGCGAAAAGGCACGTTCATCAACTGAAGCAGAATATAGAGCCCTTGTCAATCCAGCCTACTAGACATCATGGCTTCTCTCACTATTCAAGGAACTCGGTTTTCCTTTATACGGACAACCCAAACTACTTTTTGATAATTTAGGTGCAACTCCCCTCAGTTTTGATCCAGTCCAGCACTCACGAATGAAACATGTTCGTCTTCATTTTTTCAGGGATATGGTTCAACGTGGGGTTCTAAATGTTCATCATGTTAAACCGCAAGACCAGCTGGATGATCTTCTCACCAAAGGTCTCTCATGTCGAAGGACGAAAATTCTAAGAGACGAGATTGGCTTAGCCAATGGAAGCTCTATCTTGTGGGGGCGTATAACAGAAGCATCCTCAAATCAAGAATATCTCTCAAATCAAGCAATAAAAATAACTGCAAATTCTTAGCCTCGTTAAAGGATGTAACAGCCATTACTTTCCATGTTTATATGATGTAATTGATAGCCTTGATCCTAGGATACTTACTTAGAATAGTATGTGCTAATGTGTATTTATTTACTCATTTGAACATTTGTAAAGTGTGTGTAATATTTTTCAAAAAGTAGTAGCAATACAGAGCTTGAGAAATTCTAAAATTCATCACAAGATGCTTCCAATGGGCGCAAACATAAAAATTAAATTAGTAAAATTTTAGTAAAATCTAAGATAAGAAAATTACATCTCTGTTTTTTAGAGTTTTAATTTGTTGGCCATTCTAAAAGTCTAAGTTTCTACAATGTATACAACTAATGTGTTAATCGAAATCTACTTCGTAACTGACTTGAATTTCGAGATTTAGTAATCGTTGTCCACTTCCCTGCATTGATTAACTTCCTTTCTTTAACTTCTCATGATCATCGAACTTGAGTCGCCCACATTATTACTAACTTTCGGCACTTGCACTAACTGCTCATGATCTTATCAACTGCTCACAATGATTCCAACGAATTGCCTTAGATCATGAGTTGTATTGGAGAACTACCTCTTCGCTTGCATTTCGTCCAATGCTTCAATCGCCCAGATTTCGTTCCTCTCACCTAATCACCAAAACTTCTTCACCTCACTTTGATATTTGTAACTCTAGTTTTCACATTTAGGCCTTCATGTTGGAATTTTGAATTGGGTATTTTTATATGTTAAAGGTGGAACTAAGAATTTTGATAATTTTATATCAATTGTGCTATATTTAACATATTTTATGATTATCTACGTGCAGATCTGATCTATTTCCCACTTGACACATGACAGTTAGGCATCCTCCAATGCCGAGCTACCACGTCCACGTTTGGAAACATAAGAGTTGTCCATCGTGAAAAACATATCCATTTTGAATTTATGTGCACCGGTCAAGGAGGGTTTCAACTCGACACTGACGCAACGATTTGGGAGGGAAACGAGAAAGTGGGCCTTGGAGCTATTATCCAAGATGCAGAAGGGTGCGTCACGCAACTCGTTCAAGGTGCCTCCCATGGGGAGATGCTTGCACCAATAAAGGTACTTCGGCTAGCGAAAGAAGTGCGACTAACTTTACTTGAAGTCGAATGTAGCTCTTCAGGTGGTCTAGACGATTAATTCAGACTTCCATTTTGCTTCTGATGTGAATATTGGCACAGAGATTGTGAAAATTTTTAGGCACATTTTAATTGAATGGAATGTTCAAAACATTTAGTCAATGTCACAACTATATCCCAAACTTTTTTTCATTGATTCTTATTTTGCATCTTTCATTAATTCATACATCTTGTCTCTCCTATTGAGTTCTATAAAAAAATTCGTTAATAAAAAGATTGAAATATCCCTCGTATATTTTAATAAGTAAAAAATTCAAAATTATAATTAAATACTTGTCCATCGTTTTAAAGCACGATAAAAAAAAAATTGGATGAAAATCATCATTGAGGAGAAGATTTGCTAATTGTTGAGAATTTAATGATATGTAACGAAAAAAAATTAAGAATATAAATATAACAATCTATAAATATTATGGACCAATAGTACAATTAAAATGGTGGTGTGTTTATAAAAAAATGTGATGCTAATATAATTGCCCATTTTTTTTTTATTGAGTTCGGGTGTGATTAATGTCGATTTTCTACGAGGGAAATGAAGCGGCCCACAAACTTTCCACTTTCGCTCTTTTGTCTCGAACTACTTCAAGTTGGTTTGATAGTATGCCTTTGTTTACGATCCAAAAAAAAAAGATAATATGCCTTTGCTTATCTCCTCAGCCATTTATGCTGATATCTCGTAATGAAATTTAAAGTTTGCCTTCAAATAAAAAATTAAGGTGGCGTTCTGTTGGTATTTTATTTTGTATTTTCATTTTCGAAAATGTTTTATGTTTCCTGTTTTCAATTTTGTTTTCAAATTTGCTGAAAACGCGTTTGGTTTGTCATTTCTAAAAACTGTTTTTGAAAATGAAAAGCTGAAAAACACGTTCCGTTTGAAATTTTGCAGAATACTACTTCAACTATTTTTAATTAATTTGCTTGCAGAATACTACTGACTCAAACTCAAATTTCCTTTCACAATACACTGAAAACATGGTTACATGCAACACACTAATGTGAGCATTAAGAGTCTATATTAACACAGCTTGATCAAGTTCGGGATTTGAGAAAGCTCTAGTTCTATTAAAATCCAGAAAACGCAAGTTCTTTCAAAACCACCAGAATCCATTTATCAGTGCCTTTTTTGAAATATAACAAGTCTCACTTAATTTTTTTTTTTTTTTTTGTAATGTTGATATTGAATTCAATAAAACTTTATTTAAGCTTAATTCCAAGTTAAGATAATTCAATTCTCCCAAAAAAAAAAAATCTTTATTTAGGCTTAGTTTCAAGTTAGGATAATTCTAAAAAAAATAATAAAAAAATAAAACCTTTATATTAAGCTTAGTTCCAAGTTAAGATAATTCTTTAATAAAAAAAAATTCTCAAAACGCGTTTTCCGCGTTTTTGACATTTTTTTGTCGAAATACACACAACGCCCAAAACCTCGTTTTGGGCGTTTTGCATTTTGTGTACAATTTTTTTTTCCAAAATGTGTTTTCGAAAATTGTAAAGAGAACGCGTTTTTAGCATTTTCGAAAATAAAAACAGAAAACGACCTCAAAACAGTAAAGAGAATAGGGCCTAAGTATGTGGCCTACAAACCGTGTTGTTGATATGTGTCTGTTCGGTAAAAAAAAAAAAAATTTAAACAAAGAATTTAATATTTTCAAGGTAAAATATGTGATTGAAAACATTACCATTTAGGAAAAAGACAAATTATTTAATTTTCATCGAGGGTGAACCATTATAATCAATGGATTGCATATCAATTTGCTTGTCCTGAGCCTTAGCAAACGTTACCATCAACCTTCTCATAGGACTTGAATACAGATTAGGCCATCTTGCCCCCCCTTTTGTTAAATGAAGACCAGACAATCTTTATTGACAAGGCCACCCTTAATGAATCTAAAATGGTAGGTCCTTGATCTCTCAAGCTACCTGTACCTGGACCACAACTATCTTTGTTTCTTTCAAATTACACCTCGTAGTTATTAAATCTTCTACATTGTAGAGCTCAATGTTGCTAAAAATCTGATTTTAATTTATACCAAACAAGGATTAAATTGGATTTATTAGGTTGGTTAATTAAGTAAGGTCGGTCCAGAAAGTATTCTTGCCTTTATGGGTAGAGTTCGAATAGCGAGTTGTCGTTGATACAACAAGCAAAGCAAGCTTTTCCGTCTTTCTTCTGATGTGAATTTGGGTGCTCGTGATTCTAATTTTTCCGTTTTGATATTTTTATTTTCCATCTCGCTTTCTTGAAAATATATTGTTTGATAATCTATGTGACGGGTCATACTGTCACTGGACCACAGTTATTGTTGTTTCTAGCATCCCATGTTCTTGATTTTTCAATTTGAATGGTTTAAATTTTCATTTGGGCGTCATGCGCACGCCAGCTAACAAGTATTAATTTTTGTGGGTTTTGTGCATGGATAAGAAAGTTGTCTACCACTCTTATACTAGAAGTATCAATTCGGGTGGTCTGAGTCGAGTCGGTCCGTCAACATATGAACCCGATAATGACCCGCATGAAAAAAGCCCGCCCGCTGCATGTGTACAGGCTGGTCTGGGTCGGCCCACAAATCTTGAACTACAACCTAGGCCTGGCCCATATGACTTGAGCCAATGCAGGCCGCGATTCGTTCCAGTTTGGCCCGTATGAATAAAAATACAAAATTATTCATATTTCTAGCAAAAAATATTTTTTTGTTAAATTGTTAATATGAAATGAACAAAATGATAAATTTATATTTATATAAAGAAATGTTTACATAGAATCCAAATTTATATCTTATGTGACATGAATTACTTCTAAGTTCTAACTTTGTAAAGTTAAGTACAATGTTCACTAAGATCTTACGATGAGAGATATCCCCGCAAGTGTACGAGTCCTGAGAATTAATAAAGTGGACCTTAGAGTCTGGATTATCGTCCCACAAGGACTGCTATTAATTATCGAAATATATTAGTTCTAAACCCTATTTGAACAGACGAAAGAATTTGAGGTTTTTAAATTAAAACTACAAATTAAACTAAAGAAATAAAAAAAATGCAGAATTTATTTTGTTTTTAAAAACGATTGTAATGTAGTTGGGAATCCCGATTTCACCTAACCAATTATATTAATTCCAATTTCAGTTTTATTTCCTAAATATGCATTTAGTCGAATTCACTAATGTATATTAAAATTCCTCTCTCGAGTTTAAATCAATTATACCTAAATAAGTCAACCATGTATCTTTATAGAGGGTCCAAAATATTCATTATCTAGATGCATAACACACAAGAATTCACACACGACCGCAGTAATAACAAAAGTATCTTTCTATCTCTTGTTCAATTACCGGATTTATTACCTAGATCTATGTTATTAACTCACCTTTCAGATTATGAAAATAACACATTGAATCATGAATTAGTGGCCAGTTAACTCATGTATTAAACACAATAATAAATCAACACGTGCAATGAATCGTTAAAACAAAAGAATATGGAATTAAAATAATCAACTAGACTACATCGTTCATCCCAACATTAAATTTAGCTACACATCATATTTAAATAACAAAAACAATATATAATGACGTTCATTGAAAATAAAAATGGAAAGCTTGCACAAAGTATCAATTCCTCCAGTATCTCCAAGTCTCGTCCCTTTGCAATGCTTCGATCTCCCAAGAATTTGACGTGAAAAGCTCAATTGTATAATGTTCTTAGGTGAGGCAAATGTTCTAATTTCGTGCCTCATAGGTTGTATACATAGGTTTTGGAAAAATCTAGATGAAAGAGGAGGAAAACCAGATGAAAATCGCGAAAAAGCCCAGATTTACGGCCCAGCCGGAAGCCTGCGCGGCCTCTCAGGAAAAATTCTTGAGATCTCGCCGGAAAAATATTTTGGTTCGACCATTCAACGAGAAGTCGCACGACCTCGTAGGCAAAACTCGCGTGGCCACACAGTTCTAACTTTCGGTGCAATTTTCTTTTGGGATATTTTCTGAAATGTAAACAAATAAACACTAATTAAATAGCAATTATTCTAAAACGACAATAATTAATTCTAATTTAGACATACAAATAAGTGTATAAAATACACTTATCAAATACCCCCAAACTAAAACTATTGTTCGTCCTCGAACAATGTAAACTAAACTAACAAATTAAAACAACATAAAGCAATTATTTTTGTTTTGTCAACATGTATACCATATGCGTCAATAGTCCAAATCATTTCATGTTTTGAGTAAGAGTTATGAACAACATAGTCAAATAATTTCTAGTGATCTCATGCCAAATTTTCAAGTGTGTGTGTGAATAGCCAATATCAAACTTTTACTCATGCAAATGATATACCTAACACTGCGTAGCTTGTTATGCACAATCAAGCCCGAATCCCATGTGGTCATCCTAATGAATTTAATGATTTTCCTTGCATCGCTCATGGATGATCACAACTTACTGCTTTTCTCTCGAGTCCCAAGGTTCCTTCTGTTCATATGGTTTCTAAACATCAAAAATTTGCATTTTTCCACACCAGGTGGTCAGAATTAGTTAAATCTGCCCAAACAATAAATATTAAGCGGTTCCCTAATCCGTGCATTTTGTATCAAAAGTCTCAATCAACAGGCTTATACCATGTAAATTTTTTTTTAATGGACGACTTTTTCTTTTATATCCATGTCTTTTACCATCTTTGTACAGAACTTTTCATACTTGCTTTCTATATGACCCCTGTAGTGAGCTTTAGGTTGGTGACTCACAAGCCAGACGACATTAGGGCACCAGGTTTGAAAGACCCCTGAGACTTAATCACTCAAGTCATAAAGGTTTAAACAGAAAAGTTAAAGATGTTTTATTGTCTTATGTGTAAGTCAACTCTCCGTACTTGCTTTCTAATTGACCCATGTAGGGAGCTTTAGATTAGTAACTCCCAAACTAGACGAATTTAGGGCACCGTGTTTGAAAGACCCCTCGGACTTAATTACTCGAGTCAAAAAGGCATTTGAAGAGCAGAAATAGACCTTCAGCATTTTTCTGTTTTTATGCTGGCACTGGTTTATACCCGTTGACCAAGACCTCTTCAACAAATGACATATTTCAGGAACTACAGACAATTAAAAGTTCAAGCCTACCTTCACCACTTCTTTCCACCCCCAAACTGCTCTTGAGCAAGTTTAGATTCAGGCAGATTTTCACGGATCTGATCGACACACCTGTCTTGACACCTCTATCCAATGCCTTTTTAAAAATGGCATATAAATAAATAGGAGATATAATATTAGAAAATGACACTGAATTATTAATGTAAAATCGATAAAACATACATCAAAAAAACTACCTGAATTTGAATGCATATAAAAAAAAATTAGAAAAGAAATTTATAGAGAATCATCAATAGTAAACATAGTAAATCAGCCTTCATAGTAGTAAAATATTCAAAACAGAGAAGAAGAAAGTCTAGAATGGTAATTAATTATAAAATATTAAATCAATATATAAAATAATTAAGTTATCCAATTCCAACCAACAAGTATTGTATAATCAGATAAAGGGAAAGGATATTTCTCTAAGTTTGATTTAAAATCAAGATTTTAACATATTATGCTAACTAAAAAATCTAGATATTTAATTGCTTTTACTGTACCACAAAGATTTTATGAATGGAATATGTTACAAATAGGATTTAAATAGCTCAGGAGAATTTCAAATGTATACGGATAAAATATTGAAAGATTATTATTATTATTTTATTACAATATATATCAATGTTCTAAAATGTGTAATGCGTTGCGATGCGTCGAGTTCGAGAATTAAGAATCACAAGTTTAGGCGTGTCAATGCGAAGTATAGTCGTCATAATGCGTTTCGTACTTTTAATAATATTTTAATTAATTTTATGACATGAAATAAATTTTTATATGAAAAATAGATTTTATTACATAAAAACTAAATACACAAATAATATAAAATATATAAACAACTATCTTTAATTTTAGAATTACTAACTCAAAAAAATAGAGATTTATGATTGATAATTTTATTTATATTATACTATTTGTTTCAAAATGTCAAAATATTTTAATCCTTATAAAATAATATTAAAATAATAGTTTGGAGAGAAAAGTCAAACAAATAATGGTAAGTAAAAACTGTAAGGATTTTAATCAATCGTGTGGGCTTATATGTGAATTATTGTGTATTGAATAAAAGACTATCAAATTTGGTTAAACCCATTTAAAGTGATCTAATAAGGATTTTATATATATCGGGCTTTAATGCATCTAATTAATGTATGGGCTTTAATGTCTAGATACCAGGTCATTACTTAATTCATGATGGGCCGAATTAGGTTAACTGGCAATTCAGTATATAAATTCGGTTATGGTCCCTGAATCGTACGTATTGTTCATTCTTTTTTGACATCACATCATCAGAGAGAAAATAAGGACTACGTATTGATTTAGAAGATCCAACCAACAGAATCGTTCATCGTGAATCATATTTGGTTAAGGTACGCTTCCGCTTCAATTATTTAATTCTTGATAATTCAGTATGATGATTTTAGATCATAGATAAACAATTGTCTGTGATAAATTTTCTAACAAGTGGTATCAGAGCCAATCATCGTGTTGGATTATTAGACGTGTTCGTATGAATATGATCGGTGTTTATGAAAATAATTAATTCTGGCATATATGTACTATATACATGATTTGAGCAGCCGTAAGAACTCAACCTTGTGTATATCTTCTGCTTAGTGCTATGATTCGATTTGGGATTTATGTATGGTTGGGTTGGTTGAAATAAACAACTGTAGTATAAGGTTTTGAATCCGGCTTTTGGCAATGGGGTTGAATCTATTTTGGTTGAATTTCCATATGTTTTTCGATTGTGGCATGAATTATATAGGATTATGCTTCTTTTTCTGTAGTATTATGTTCCTGTATGTATATATTTTTCGAGATTAAGGTATGGGTTTCTGTTAAAATTTGGGCATTTGTGTATGGTTGAATATGTGGATTTATGTTGGGGTTGATTTTGGGCGATTACACCACCGGCACTGTGCAAACGGGCTGCCGCTGTAAGCGGTGCTATGCGCGGTGTGAAGGAAGCAACGCCATTACAGGACCAAGGCGCTGCAGGCGCGCAACACCGGGGCTAGCGCTGCGCGCGATGCTGCAGGTGAGCAGCGTTAGGAGTCGCCACGGGTGCGCCGAGCTTTCACGATTGACAAGCGGCAGGGAAGCTAGGGTTTGTAAAATCCTAGCAGTTGCGAAATCAGATTTTGGGCAGGGAGTTTCAATTGTAAATTTGAAGTCTTGAGGGACTTTTCTGCAATTACGAAATTGGCTTTATTTGACATTAGGTCCTCATGGTTTGTTTTAAATATTATTTAAAACCCTAAGGTTATAAAATATTTTAAGATAGCCCCTCAGACTTCTGAATTTACAAAACCAGCCCCTAAAGTTATGAAATCATATAAGTTGGCTCTTAAAGTTATGGAATTTATAAAATCAGCCACTAAAGTTACAAAACCATTTAAGTTGAGCCTTTAAAGTTCCTGATTTTCTAATCCAGTCCCTAAAGTTTGGAAATCTTCTAAATATCCTTAATGTTTGAAAATTTTCATATTCAGTCCTTAAAAGTTTGAAAATTTTCTAATGCAGTCCCCTAATGTTTGAAAAATTTTCTAATTTGGTCCCAAAAGTTTGAAAATTTTCATTTTCACTCCCTAAAGTTTGAAAATTTTCATTTTTGGGTCCCTAAAGTTTGAAAATTTTCTAATTTAGTCCTTAAAGTTTTCAAATTCACTATTTTGGACCCATAAAGTATGATTTTCTTTCAAATTGGGACCTAAAGTCTGGAATTTCTCTAAACTGACCAATAAGGTTTTGGGAAAATTGTAATTTAAGTCCTTCAAGCATAAAATTTCACATAATTGGCCACCTAAGGTTTAAGAATATTGCAATTGACTCTCTCAACTTAAGGATTGCTTTATTCTAAAGTTTTGAATTCTATAATTCAAATCCTAAAGTCAAAATATATGCAAATCAGTGATTTCAGTTTCAAATCTTGGTACATCAGAATCTTTTGAGAGATATAATATTCGAAAGTAAGTTAGTTGAAGCAACATGTTGCCAAAGCAACCTCTCTTGTGGATATTAATTAACTTTGAATATTAGAAGGTATTTGTGTGTGTTATTCATTGCGGATATTGATCGGCTCAAAGGAATGTCAATATTTGGCTCGAATTTCACATGCACCTGTGGTGATAAACACGTGACAATTATTTAGTTTAACGTGTGACCAATAAATCGGTCCAAAGAAATGTTTATTGGTTAACATGTCTTATTACCAGTGTTTGATCACTATACCAAGGGAAAATTAGGTGTTTGTGTGTTATTTCATGTGGATATTGATTGGCCCAAAGGAAGGTCAATATTTGGCTCGAATTTCACATTAACTTGTGGTGATAAATACGTGACGGTTATTTGGTTTTACGTGTGATCAATAAATCGGTCCAAAGAAAGGTTTACTGGTTGACATGTCTTACTGTCAATGTTTGATCACTATACCAAGAGTACCACTTACAAGTCAATATTTCTGTCCAAAGATTAAATATTGATGTTGTGCTAAGTATCTTGTGATGGGCCCTACCATTATTTGAAAGTATGATTTGCATAATAAGGTACTTATGTGAGCTATTTTGTTTAAGTGTTCTCTATTTGGTTTCAAATTCTGCTAGTAGTATATCTACAAGCTCAAATTTAATCCCTGTGTTTATGGAACAACTTCAAGGATTGAACGAGAACATTCATATAGTTCTTAGCTGCATAGATCTAGAC
The DNA here is from genome assembly GCA_963555705.1 of Ligustrum vulgare. Classification (NCBI taxonomy): domain Eukaryota; kingdom Viridiplantae; phylum Streptophyta; class Magnoliopsida; order Lamiales; family Oleaceae; genus Ligustrum; species Ligustrum vulgare. The sequence goes on along the minus strand of OY743176.1, from coordinate 49,607,230 downwards.
CGTGCATTAAGGATTGAGCAACATGCTCCTCTGACGGATGAAAGTTCATATAATCAAAGGACGAACTTTGAGAAGTGAGATTACTCATGTCGCATGAGTCTCATGATCATTAAGTGCGGTAAATGATGCCAATGAATTCCTTGCCAAAATTAAGAAACGTTTTTCGAAAAACGATAAGGCTGAAACAAGCACGCTTATGCAAAGCTTGATTTCAACAAAGTATAAAGGTAATAGGAAAATAAGGGAGTACATCATATAGATGTCTCACACTGCTTCAAAACTTAAGGAACTAAAACTCGACTTGTCTAATGACTTGCTTGTGCATTTGGTATTGATATCGCTTCCTGCACAATTCAGTTAATATAAGGTTAGTTATAACTGTCAAAGTGAAAATGAACTCTAAATGAGCTCATTCTATTTTGTGTGCAAGAGGAAGAAAAGTTGAAGCATGACAGAATTGAGAGTGTTGACATTGCAAATACCTCTAAAGATAAGGGCAAGTAAACAAATAAAGAACATAAAGTTGCTAAGGGTCCAAAACAAAAGAAACCACAAAAAGATATTAAGGATTGTTTCTTTTGTCAGAAATCTGAACATTTAAATAAAGATCATACATAATACCAACTAAAGCAGCTACTAAAACACCTTATGAGCTTTTAACAGGCTTAAAGCTTAGTCTAAAGCATTTTCACATTTGGGGATGTCCAGCTAAGGCTAGGCCTTATAGGCCACATAGAAAGTGAACTCCAAAACAGTAAGTAACTACTTTATTGGTTATTCTGAGCGTTAAAGGGACTATTAATTTTATGATCCCACACTTAAGTCAACTTTTTAAACGGGAATTGCAACATTTTTTGAGGATGTTGAGTTTGGGGAAGAAATAAGGTTAGAGATAATGTCTTTAAGGAAGAAGTTGAGGAATGATCGGTTTCGATTCCTATTGTTGCTTTTGACAATGTGCAAGTTTTTATGCATGTCATTGATCAAGAAGCATATCCGAAACCTCAATTCGACAATATTGAAGAACCTCCTATACAAAATAAGGTAAATTTCAGAAGTACAAACTCAACAACCTCAATAACTAAAGCCATTAAGGAGATCCACGAGAGAAAAAAAAAAATGTTATTTCGGATAATTTAAATAGTATTTTTCCAAGAACATAAGGAAATAATGGAATGGTGGAAGATGGTCCAATCAATTCCATCAGGCCATGCAGGGTTCTAACTCTCAGAAGTGGATTGATGTCGTAAATAAGGAGTATAAGCATATGCAAGACAATAAAGTTTGGGATCTTGTCCCATTACCAGAAGGTGCGAAGCCCATTGGTCTTAAATGAATTTTTAAACCAGGAGGGATTCGAAAGGTAATGTGGAAAGATATAAAGTTCGTCTTGTATCTAAATGCTTTACATAGAATGATGGCATTGATTATAAAGAAACTTTCCCTTTGGTTTCTACGAAAGACTCTTTCAGGAAAGTCAGGTTGTTGCACATTTTGACCTCGAGTTACATCAAATGGATGTTAAGACGACGTTTCTCAATGGAGACATTGATGAGACGGTTTGAAAATTAAAGAAATCCATTTATGTGCTCAGGCCAGCTTCTCGTTAAGGGTAATAAAAATTTCATCAAGTAATTATTTCATTTGGTCTTGAGATTAATGTTGTTGATTGGATTGTGTATTACAAGTTCAGTGGGAGTAAGTATATTTTCCCGGTTTTATATGTTGATTATTACTTGCCACTAATGATATAGGCATGTCACATAAAATTATGAGATTTTTTTGTCAAGGAATTTTGAGATTAAAAATCTTGGTGACGTCTCTTTTGTATTAGGAATTCAGATACACCGGGATTGTTCTCGAGGTATTCTTGGATTGTCACAAAAGGGCTATATCGATAAAGTATTTAAGAGGTTTGGCATGCAAGATAGTAAATCAGGGGACACCCATATCGGTAAGGGAGACAATTTAGTCTCAACTAATGCCCGAAAAATTATCTTGAAGTTAAAGAAATGCAGAGGATCCCATATAGTTAAGCTATAGAAAATCTAATGTATTCTCAAATTTGTATGCGTTCGGATATTGCATACATTATTGGGATACTAAGGAGATATTTAAGTAACCCTGGGATGGATCATTTGGAAAGTATCCAAACATGGGTTATAAGGTATTTAAAGAGAACAAAAGATTACATGCTCACATACAGAAAATCGGATCAGTTGGAAATCATATGGTATTATGATTCCGATTTTTGATAGATGCCAAAACAGTAGAAGATCCATATCAGGCTACATCATCTGCTAGTTGGATGAGCTATTTCCGGAAGGAGTGCTTAACAAACACTTTAGCTTCTTTCACTTGGCAGCACAGTTTGTAGCAATTTTGAGGGCATCTAATTATGGAATATAGCTGCGAAATTTTATCACTGGGATGCATATTCTGTACGGTATAGAAAGACCACTAAAGTTATATTGTGACAATAACTCAGCAGATTTATATTCCAGTAACAATAGGAGCTCAACTAAGTCAAAATACATTGACATAAGTTCCTGGTTGTGAAGGATACAGTTCAGAGTGGACACGTGTCAATAAGAGTACATTGGGACAAACTCCATAATTGCGGGTCCGCTTACTAAAGTATTACAACCCAAGGTCTTTCATGAGCACAATACTCATATGGGTGTTGTATTTCTTAAGGATATTTGGTTTCAGTGGGAGTTTTTATTTTGGGTGCTTTAGACACGTTTACTATCCTTTCGGATACAGTTTAAAAGTTAAAGTTATTTACAGCTGTAAGGTTTCAGGTTTATTATCTCTGAACTCGTTTGAGGATGATCTCACTAAAGTTGGACCAGTTGGAAATAGGCATGTTGAAGATCACATTACATGTAATTTCCATGCTACACATCCATACTTGATCCATGTCATTCAGTTATGTCGATATACGTGACCATTGATAGGTTTAGTTACGATTAATGTAGCGAAAGCCGCTTTGATCCTATGTTGTTATAATTGATGGACCGGGTTGTTTGGGGATGCATTCAGTAATGATAGAAAAATTCTAAGTGCTCATAAGGTTATGATTGATACACAATTGTAAGGTTACACATTTAGCCCAAGTGGGAGATTGTAAGGATTTTAATCGATCGTGTGCGCTTATATGTGAATTATTGTGTATTGAATAAAAGGTTATCAAATTTGGTTAAACCCATTTAAAGTGATCTAATAAGGATTTTATATATATCAGGCTTTAATGCATCTAATTAATGTATGGGCTTTCATGTGTATATACCAGGTCATTACCTAATTCATGATGGGCCGAATTAGATTAACTGAAAATTCAGTATATAAAGTCGATTATGGTCCCTGAATCGTACGTATTGTTCATTCTTTTTTGACATTCCATCATTAGAGAGAAAATAAGGACTACGTATTGATTTAGAAGATCCAACCAACCGAATCGTTCATCGTGAATCATATTTGGTTAAGGTACGCTTCCGCTTCAGTTATTTAATTCTTGATAATTCAGCATGATGATTTTAGATCATAGATAGACATTTAATTACTTTTACTGTACCACAAAGATTTTATGAATGGAATATGTTACAAATAGGATTTAAATATAGCTCAGGAGAATTTTAAATGTATACGGATAAAATACTGAAAGATTGTTATTATTATTTTATTACAATATATAGCAAGGTTCTAAAATGTGTAATGCGTTGCGATGCGTCGAGTTCGAGAATTAAGAATCACAAGTTTAGGCATGTCAATGCGAAGTATAGTCATCATAATGCGTTTCGTACTTTTAATAATATTTTAATTAATTTTATGACATGAAATAAATTTTTATATGAAAAATAGATTTTATTACATAAAAACTAAATACACAAATAATATAAAATATATAAATAACTATCTTTAATTTTAGAATTACTAACTCAAAAAAATAGAGATTTATGATTGATAATTTTATTTATATTATACTATTTGTTTCAAAATGTCAAAATATTTTAATCCTTATAAAATAAAATAAAATAATATTAAAATAATAGTTTGGAGAGAAAAGTCAAACAAATAATGGTAAGTAAAAACAATTAAAAAAAAGGAAGCAAGGGAATTTAAAAAGAAAACAAGAAAGAAAAAAGTCTATCAATTCTCATCCCACATCGAATGTTGACGTGGGACGGGAACACCTATTACCTTTATAAAAAGGTTGTTTAGTGGTAAGCTGAATTAAGTTTGCAAAGGGATTGCATATGTTTACATGGTATAGTTTTTTATTATTATTTAAATAGCACTGGTTCAATTAGTTTCTAACTGATTGGATTGGAAAAGTAACAGTTTATTATTGGTTCTTGACCATTAATCATCGATTTTTTCGATTTATGTTCAGTGAAAAGCATTATTCCGCGCATATGTGAAATGCGAGGCGTTTCCCTCACGCATTGCGCTAATGCGTGCCTAGACGATGTTTATTCCCGCATTTTAGAACACTGATATACATTGATGATGTTTTATTTATTCAAAAATAAAATAAGATAAGTGTATGTTTTCTTGTAGTGAGTTGTTTAAATAGTTGTCAAATATGGATGCCCTTTATTATGTTGAATTTTCAAGCATTTCTTATTTTTAAGCTTAATCTTGGTCGAAGACAAATTCCAATTTTAGAATCTATAATAATTTACAATAAAATGATAGAATCCGAAGAAAATGTTATGATTTGCATGGACCAATGGTAGACCAAACGAGCAGATGCTATAATTATATATATATAATGATTTCATCCAATAATCCCTAACAATTATGCCCCTTAATAGACGCATGCAACTCCAATTATAAAATGCACTAGTTGGTGCTTTAAGGTTGTGAAAATGGATGACAAGATTATATATTATATAATAGAGCCACCTTTCAAATTTGATAACCAGTCCATTACGGTGTTGGCCGGAATCCATCTGTCATTATTTTCTTTTTCCTGTGAATATGAACGAAGCTATTTCAGTCAATCCTCAAATCTTCTGACTAATTGTCATGTCTATCATGACTTGCATAATTAACTACTAATCATTGTTAATATATATTTACCCTTATGATTTTGTATAACTTTACGAGGTAAACACATTTTAATGGGTTAATGATGTGAATCGATTGGCATAATTAGCATTTCTGGATGAGCATAGCAGGAATAATCGAAGAGTTTATGGATGTTTAGTATTTTGGACGCAGAATGCGCGTACAGTGTCCATTTTTAACCCATAATATCAATTCAGAAAGCTCGCAATGATCCGCACAAGACTCACCATTATTTCGGGACATATGATAGATTTAGGCCATTTGGAATCGTTAATAGATATTATTTCAATATTTTTAATGTTTGTTATTTTAGCTTGTAAGCCTAACTCATTAAGAGACTGTTGATCCAATATTTTAGCTTGTAAGCCTAACTCATTAAGAGACTGCTGACCCAATAGGTCCTATTGTTTTCCGTACACTTAATCTCGTTAATAAGTTTTTCATTGCCTTTAAATAAGAAATTACAATTCTTTTGTTCTTTCTTGTTTTGCAATTCATTCAAGAGTGGTTATTGTTAAGAGTTGTAATACATCAGTTTATAAATTACATAATTTTTCATATCACAAATTAGCATCAGTTCGGTAAAGGTACTTTTTTGTTTAATAAATAAATTTATAAAATACATTTTTTCCAAACTACTTTTTAAACACACAAATTTTCTCTCTATTTTGAAGCACATATTTTACCTCAAAAACATAAATAAAGTGATTTACAAACCACATTCTTTTACCAAACAGACTAATCGCATACATTTTTTTTAAATCTCTTTTCAATTACATATATTCTTCAAAAAAAAAAACAATAAATCATTTATAAATCACAAATGACAGCCACATAGAGGCTTAATTGTATGTTTACTTTTCAGCCTCCTTTTGGTAACATTTTTGTAAACAATTTTTGTAAACATTAAAATTTTCAATATTACTTTTTAATCACATTTTTTTTTTAAATCACTTTTCAATCACATATTTACCGCGAAAACAATAAAGATCTATTTATAATCAATTTTCAAGCCGCCAAACGGAGGCTCAAGTATTATCGTTTTGGCTCATAAATATCATTGACAATGACACTAGACATATACATGTATTTGACACATGTAGGGGTGAGCAAAAAAAATCGGAATCGAGATATCCGAATTGGAACTGAATAAAAAAAAAATCAATCGGTTCTTTAGGGGAAGAATAAGAACCGAAATCGAAAAAGTAAGCCCACATGACAGTTTTGACATTTTATGTGTTGCTTTACATGACAGAGTGTACAAATCCAGCTTACTTAGATGTATTATAATATTTGTTGAATTGTTCATATCGTGTGCATCTTACATGAAATTCTGTGCACCGGTTTTAGAAGACTCGATGTCGGTCTCTCACTCGCACTGGTTCAATGCATCATTTTTGTGCAATATTTACAAATTAAGGAAATGACTATTGGTTGATATGTATTAAACTAACTTCTAGAATGACGTGTGGTTTGACATGTACGTGACTTTTATGGAGGTGTGTTTGTGAGTTCCTGTTTGACATTGAAGTCTAAGATAAGAGTTCATTAGAAATCATTTTTATCTTCAAAGTATATCTATATTCAAATGACTTAAATGATTTTATGCTATAGTGTGTATATATATATATATGCCATCATTATCATTTTTTTAGTCTGCATAATCCGGGCATTCCAGGATAAGCAGTAAATAGAACAACAGAAGATGAAGATCCTATGTTTTCTAATTACTAGTGGGAATATACAGAATATTATAGCTGTCCTTAGTGTCTTTGAAACTCGAATATATTCAATTTGAATATTTTACCATATGGATGGTTTTGTTTGAGAAATTTTGACTTAACACTTATTTGTTTTTTGCACACATTTTTCATTTTTACTCAAAGTTAAATTTTTTAACAAAAGAATCGAACAAATAACCAAAAAATAACTAAAACCGAATTAGAACCGAAATCGTTCGGTTCTTAAGTTTTGAGAACCAAAATCAAAATCAAACCGAAATTTTTTCAGTTCCTTCAATAACCGAACTGAAAATCGAAACGCCCAGCCCTAGAAAATGTACAACTTAACCAGAAAAAATAATGTACATTTTTATTTGTTTTTCCAATTGATATCTACATATAGCGTTTCTTGTCACAATTCATAAATGTTTCAATTTAATCTCAAGAAACCCGAGCTTGTCAAAATCGGTAAACCTTACCTTTTTTAGGTATTTATGGAATTTAGACCGCACAAGTTGGTACGAGTAAGGTTTAATTATCTTAATATATATAATAACAAGATAGTTGACCCAAATTTTCCCGTCAAAACTACTGACATCATTTTTTTTTTGTCAAAATATGGCATTTATTTGTTTGATTTAAGATCATTAAATATCAATTATATCAGCACCATTGCATTGACACTCATTCCGCACTACATGAGAATCAGTGTATTGGTACTAACAAACTGTTTAATCAATTCTATAATACATTGATCCATTAGTTAGATAATTTTTATATGAATTTCAAGAACAAATTATGTAACATTCAAGAATGTAAAAAGAAATAATAATAATAATTTCCTTTCGTGAAATAAATTTTTTTTTATTTTTTTATCATTATTATATTTTGACATGACTAAAAATATCTACAAAAATATTATTTGTAACGTTGAGCAACATTAATGCAAAAATTAAAAAATATTGTTATTTTCCATAAATAAATTTAATATACGTGCAATTCCTTTTCATGTATTGATTGATGTTTTGCACGATCTAATTGGAAAGTTTTAATATCCTAAATTTTAAGAATTGATATAATAAAGTCCAATAAAGAAATTATATCATTCATTCTTTGAGAAAACATTTTTTTCTGTAATCATTCTTTGAATTATATTTGACATTCATTAATTCATATCTCATTTTTTAAAATTGGTTTTTTAACTATATTTTATTAATGATGTATTCTATACATGATATAAAAAAAATCTCTACTTTTTAACCATATATTCTCTTATAATATATATTTTTATACCACATTTCTTTTCTTAATATATATAATAACAAGATAGTTGGCCAAAATTTTCCCGCCAAAACTACTGAAATCATTTTTTTTTTGGGGGTCAAAATATGGCATTTTTTTGTTTGACTTAAGATAATTAAATATCAATTATATCAGCGTCATTGCATTGACACTCATTCCCCACTACACGAGAATCAGTGCATTGGTACTAACAAATTGTTTAATCAATTCTATAATACATTGATTCATTAGTTGGATAATTTTTATATGGATTTCAAGAACAAATTATGTAACATTCAAGAATGTAAAAAAAAATAATAATAATAATAATTTCCTTTCGTGAAATAGAATTTTTTTTTTATTTTTTTATCATTATTATATTTTGACATTACTAAAAATATCTATAAAAATAGTATTTGTAACGTTGAGCAACATTAATGCAAGAATTAAAAAATATTGTTATTTTCCATAAATAAATTTAATACACGTGCAATTCCTTTTCATGTATTGATTGATATTTTGCACGATCTAATTGGAAAGTTTTAATATCCTAAATTTTAAGGATTGATATAATAAAGTCCAATAAAGAAATTATGTCATTCATTCTTTGAGAAAACATTTTTTTTCTGTGATCATTCTTTGAATTATATTTGGCATTCATTAATTCATATCTCATTTTTTAAAATTCGTTTTTAATTATATTTTATTAATGAGGTATTCTATACATGATATAAAAAAATCTCTACTTTTTAACCATATATTCTCCTATAATATATATTTCTATACCACATTTCTTTTTAATAGTATTGTATGCAATGACCATGAATCGTAATTGTTTAAAAATTATGAACCACAATTATTATTTTTAAAGAAGTTTTTTTAATTTACATTGAATTTTGCTATTGAATACTTTTTTGTTTCTTCATATTCTTTCCTATAATATATGAATTTAATTTTTTTGTTATATATTTCTCACATTTTCATTAATTATTGAATATATTTAGTTAGTTATTCATTAATTAATAATTATATTTTTTTTTGTTCCGTGCAACGCACGGGTGCGAATACTAGTTGGGTTAAAAATAAGTTAGTCTTAGTTGAAGAAATTAATTTGATTAGTCATTAAACTTTTGTTTTTGTTTCAATTTAAACATCATCTTCAACCGTTCACTTAATTAACAACTAGTAATAAGAACGTGTTTGCAAGTCTTGTGTTTATGATGAATAATATGCGTAATGTTTTTGAAGCATTAATAAGACTTTTGAAATAGTTGAAGTAAATGATATTGTTAAAGGAAAAAGTAAACTTGTAAATTGACGGCAGATTTTAATATATTGATAAATTATTACAAGATTTCCCTGAATTCCTCAAAATGGTTATTAGACAATTGTTCAAAATCAGCTTAATAAAAAAATTATGTATCATATATCAAGAAGTAATACGACATCATAAAATATAAGACAAATCGAAAATTAATTTACAAAATGTTTATGATAAGTAGCAGAAAAATATGAAATAACTTTGCATATTCAACTCAAATTAATTTAGCAACATATTTTTATAATGAGAAAAATTAATATTATGTAAGTTTAAACAAAAAAAATCAAGTTCAATTTTTTTTTTTCAAAAGTTTTTTGGAAATTATTTATGGTATATTCTTAATTAGAATATAATTTAAAATTTAACTAAATTAAATATTACGAGTAAATTGACCAAAAATATAACAATTTAATATTTTTATTGACAAGAGAGAAAAATATTTAAATATATTATAGATTAATATTAATAACTAATAATGATTGTATGTAATGAAAATAAATGTTATGGATAAGATTAACAGTCAACATAATAATTTAAGGATAAAATGGGAAATCAAAAGTTTCACACTCATCCTCACTTTTAATATATTGTAGATAGATAGATTGTAGACATAGATAGATAGATGTAGATTGTACATAGATAATGCTAAGGCAATAGTGGTGGTTGAAGTTCAAGAAGCACGGGATAATAAGATTACCAACTACAAGTAGCGGACGCGGACATTTTGTAATAGTGGGGCATAGAGATGAACTAGTGTTTTTTGCGATGGCCCTTACGAGGGTTCGAGGGCAGCTCCCTTCGAAATTTTTTTTTAGAAAGAAATCTAAAAATCAAAAAGTACTTGAAATTTTATTACAATGGTTTTCTACGCATTTTCATACTTTGATAATGTCGCATAATCACATCATTTTCAATATTGTCAAGTACATTATTCTTTATACATGCAATTAAACTATCGTTCAACAGCTGATCTCCAAGGTGATTATGTGGACTATTCTTGACATAAGTCATTGCAGAAAATGATGATCTCTGGACTGTATCAATAGGCACGGGAACAATTAAACTCAATATCACAAGCTTGTACACTAATGTATGCACTTCATGTTTATGTTTTGCAAAATCACCAAGACCATGTAATCCTCAAAAATCTTCTTCAGTTCGCATATCAAGAATATATGTATCAAGTTGATCATCAAGTTTCAAAATATATGTTGCATCAAAATCTATCGGATATAATACTCACATAGTTGAAGCAATTTGTTTTTCTCAAAAGTAGAAAATGAATTATTTGGAGACAAACATGCAACACAAAGAAGTAATTCAATATTTACTTCAAAAAAACGATCATTCACCTCTTGAAGTTGTATATCAATCATGGTATAAAACATTTCCACACGTAAGTGATGCAAATTTGTCACCTTGTCACGCCTTGAACGGCCCAGAGAGATGAACATACCATCCATATTGGGAACACTGATGCAATGATCTTCATAGAATGAACAAAAAATCTCAAATAAGAATTCCATCCATCATCTGTCATCGTTTGGAGCTGCATTTTATATAATTTTACCAATCTCATGGCATTGAAAATATCTTAACCTTTTCTTTGTAATGCTTTTGAAAATTCATTTGAAATGCCCAAGATCTATCTTAACCTTTTCTTTGTAATGCTGTTGACAATTCATTTGAAATGCCCAAGATCTTTTTCATCAAATGTAGATTAAATACAAAAACAAATTTGAACATCAACTCCAATAAAAAACATGCCTCGCCTCTTGTTCCTGTACTTGTAGAATTAGTAGTATCATCTCAATAATTTCAACTATGGATGAAAACATGAAAATCAAAATAGCTATAGTGAAAGCCCCCCATGCGTATTAACATAACGCTTAAGAGTAGTTTCTTACTTGAGACCCTGCCCAATTTAGTAACTCATGTTTAAATAATGTGAATTACCCCTCCCAAGATGCTATTGCAACATTTATTAAACGTTGCAATAGCTCAGGCTTTTGCAACGTTTAAAAAACGTTGCAAAAGCAAGAGCTATTGCAACGTTTAATAAACGTTGCAAAAAATAAGCTATTGCAACGTTTAAAAAACGCTGCAAAAGGTAAATCATTTGCAACGTTTGTAAAACGTTGCAAAAACTTAATTTAAGCGTTGCAAAAAATTTAACTTATCGCAACAATTTTTAAACGTTGCAAAAAGGTATAAATTTCAAAAATATGAACCAAAGGCAACATTCAGTGACTAAATGTTGTCATTGACCCCTTTTAGCAACATTTAATTACTGAATATTGCCGTTTAAGTGTTGCAAAAGCCCTATTTTGTTGTAGTGATCTTGTTATCTTGTTAATAAATGAAATTTGTAAATGGGTTTAGTCAACTCATGTGGCAAGACTATTAAATATTAGGACCTTGCTACAAGTACTCCCCCCTTACTGCCCTCTCACATATAGGGGTGGGGTCACTGGTGAGAGGAGTAAATACGCATTGTACCATCTTTATTGACAAAGATTTTGTTTATTGAATTTCTCTGATAAGATTTTAATGAGTCAACTTTTGCAGCATATTCAATGAATAATATACTATTTTTTGGATTAGAATTTTTTTTACAAGGTTTTTCTAATAGGATTTTGATGAGACATATTCTTTATGTAATGAATTTCTATAACCTACAAGATATTTACCTTGAAAAATACTTTTTATTTGTTATAAATTGTGTATGAAACTCTTGAAGTGAACAATAATAAGATATACTTCAATTGACCATCATGTTGGCTAAAGTCAAAAAAACAATAGATAATTATCTAGTAGAAGATGATATTGTTTGAAGATTGTTACATAACAACACGAAATATACTTAACTAGAATTGTAATATTGGAAATATGGACATACAAGATATGAATGACTCAATACACACTAGTACAATAAGAGTCAAAGGCGTCGGTTGTAAAGCGGAAAAGGCGTTGGTTGTACAGGAGACGCCTATTGTAGCAAAGCTAAAACTGTATACTTAAGGTGTCAGTTGTAAACCGACGCCTTATGTTAATTTAAGGCGTCGGTTGTTGAATGAAAACCGACGCTTTTATATGACTAAAAGGTGTCGGTTGTTATAAACAACCGACGCCTTTTAATGACTTAAGGCATCGGTTGTTTTATAACAACCGACGCCTTTAGTCATACTTATAGGTGTCGGTTTTCGACAACAACCGACGCCTTTTAGGATGAATTTTTTCTTTTTTTAATTATTCATTTATTTATATTTTCATTATACCTATATACACTATAACAATCACATACACATCAACTAATTATCTTCAACAAATATATAATCGAGGAATGCAAAACAAAACTTAATAACTCAATAAACAGAATTTCAAAATAAATAATTTTGTAATCACAATATTGTTAAAAAATTTGTACATATTAACATAAAATGAGCCAAATTTACATACACTCTTCGACGAAGTATTTGGCCCATAAATTCTGAAACTCGTTGATGCAAACCACGTAGCAATTGTAGCTACGCAACCAACAAATTATTGGAATTGACCCAAGAATGCCAAAGAATCACGATTTCGAGATTGATTCAAATTAATTGAACCAAGCAACCAACACAATCAATAGATATGCTGACCTCTTGATCACAATGAAAATAATTCTCACCCAAGATTTGAACAAACAAGAATTAACTCGCAAGTGCGGATTTTATTCAATGAAGAATAAGGTTTGAAAGTAAATTTCCTCTCAATAATAATATCAAAATTGTGTCTAATAATGAAAATTACATCCCTATAAATAAGGTCAAAATCTAGGTTAAGAGTTTTAATTAAACTAGGAAACAAATAACTAAAATAAGGAAATAATTAAAACCCTAAAATTTACAAGTATAGGCTTTTACGGCCGTAACCTTGTTACTGATCCACTCTTACGGCCGTGACAATATGACTTACGGCCGTAAGTCTAAAAACGTCCAAATTCCGGTTTTAAGCAGTGACTACATTACGGCCTTGATACTTAACCTTTACGGTCGTAATCCCTTATGTCTCGCAAAATCAATTTCAGCAGTGAGTTGGTTACGGCCGTGAGGAAATATATGTTACGGCCGTAACATTGAAATTTCACAATTTTCTTCGACGCATTGAATGAGGTTGATCCACTCGTCGTTTTGGCTCGGTCCCAATATGAAACTTGCTTCTTTTGATGACACGAACATTGTTTTGGCCATTGTTCCTTGAACTAGCTTGTCCATTGCTTCGTTGGCCCTCTTTGTTTGCAATCAAGTTATTGGTCCTCCTTTGATCTTCAATGGATCTTTGTGCGGGCTTGTATTCGTGGTCTAGATCACATCATCACACATAGCATCATCCACGTAGCTACCCAACAAAATGTGTCCGGCATGCATAGGAACCACATCACACATAACATCATCCACGTAGCTACCAATAGAAAAACTCACCAAAACCCTCCTATTCACCTTAATTTCTCCACTATCATTTAACCATTCAAGCCTATAAGGTTTAGGATGTTTTAGTAAAGGTAATCCTAATTTTTCAACAAGCATAGTACTAGCAACGTTAGTGCAACTACCACCATCAATAATCATACTACATACCTTGTTATTAATACGACATCGTGTATGGAATATGTTCTCTCGTTGTTATTCCAAATCATCCGTGTTGATTTGAGCACTAAGAGCTCACCTTGCCACTAATAACTCGCCATGCTCCCCGGATAACACATCCTCATCATCACATATTTCCTCCAATTCCGGCATATCGCTATAATCCTCTTCCTCACTATCACTCTCCACGATTCCATCCTTTCGCACAAGTACCACTCGCCTATTAGGACATTGAGATGCCACATGTCCTCTCCCCAAACATTTGAAGAATTGAATGTATCTACTCGTAGATGGTTGAGGTTCCCCTTTAGGTGCGAGTTTACTAGCTTGTTCCTCCTTCCCTTTTGGTGCCTCAAACTTCCCTTTTGGTGCTTCAAACTTCCCTTTTGAAACAGCCCCATCTTCTTTACTTTCCCACTTCGGCTTCCAAGAAGAATTAGAACCTGATTGATACCTTGCTGTTCCCTTTTTCTTTAATTGCTTCTCCACCTTTATAGCCATGTGCAACATATCCTCCATCTCCAAATAATGTTGTAGTTCAACCACATTAGCTATATCCCTATTCAACCCATTAAAAAATCGAGCCATCGTAGCCTCCCTATCCTCTTCTACATTAGCTCTAATCATCAACATCTCCATCTCCTTATGATAATCCTCCACACTCTTTGATCCTTGGTATAGACTTTGTAATTTTTTATGAAGCTCCCGATGGCAATGACTAGGAACGAACCTCTTTCTCATGATAGCTTTTAATTCATCCCAAGTACTAATGGGTCTCTCGCGATTCCTCCTCCTAGAAGTCACCAATTGATCCCACCAAGTAATAGCGTAATCGGAGAATTCAAGTACAGCTACCTTAACCTTTTTCTCTTCCGAATAGGTGTAGCAATTGAAAATTAATTCCATCTTCTTTTCCCATTCTAGGTATGCTTCCGGATCACTCCTACCCTTGAATGACGGAATTGTCATTTTGATGTTGCTCATACTACCATCCATTCTATCGCCACCAAGATCTCTATCCCTTCTTCCATGCCTAACTCCTCTATCCAAAATTGCCCCATCGTCAAAATCACTACCTTCTTCATTCTCATCGACCCCCTCTACTCTACGACCTCGCCCACCTTGCTTGCGGGCATTAGGCACTTCCCGAGGTTGCTCAAGCCTTTCTAACCTACCTAACACATCCCCAAACAACCGCTCAAACCGTTGTACCATCTCCTCCGTCATGTTGGCTCGATCGTTATTTTTTGTAGTAGAAGATTGTTCAGACATCCTAAAACTAAATATTATATGCCTCACGTGTATTTCGCTCGTGTATCACTCAATTTTGGCTTTTTCCCTCTATTGATCTCACCTCTCTATCATTTTTCCACTCAATGGCTTTCACCCCAATTGTTTCAAAGAACGAATCCGAACTCAAACAAATTTAAACTTGAATGACTCAAACCGAATGCGAGTGAGAAGTTATCAACTTGTTGGAAAAACTCAAAGAAGACCTTGAAAGAACGTAATCTGACTCTATAAAGGACTCGACACTTTTATGGAAACTAAGATTGTTTCAAGAAAATAATTCTTGAAATCAAATATCAACTATTTTTATTGGACTGAGAATTTTCGTTTTTTTTTCTTTTTTTAATTTCTCGAAAATTCAACTACGAGACTAACGAAACAAACGGAATTTAATTTGGATACCAAACAAGGGAATAACGACTTTTGAATTTTTTGTGACACTTTTTTGGATTGAAGACTCAAGAACTTGAAGAACACAAAGAACAAAATTAAGGAACTCAAGAAACAAAATAAAGATATAACCTTGATTTTTGGAGCCTAAACTTTGATACCAGATGATGCAAACCACATAGCAATTGTAGCTACGCAACCCACAAATTATTGGAATCGACCCAAGAACGTCAAAGAATCACGATTTTGAGATTGATTCAAATTAATTGAACCAAGCAACCAACACAATCAATAGATATGCTGACCTCTTGATCACAATGAAAATAATTCTCACCCAAGATTTGAACAAACAAGAATTAACTCGCAAGTTCGGATTTTATTCAATGAAGAATAAGGTTTGAAAGAAAATTGCCTCTCAATAATAATATCAAAGTTGTGTCTAATAATGAAAATTACATCCCTATAAATAGAGTCAAAATCTAGGTTAAGAGTTTTAATTAAACTAGGAAACGAATAACTAAAATAAGGAAATAATTAAAACCCTAAAATTTATGCGTATAGGCTTTTACGGCCGTGACTAACTCCCTTACGGCCGTAACCTTGTTATTGATCCATTCTTACGGCCGTGTCACGGCCGTAAGTCCAAAAACGTCCAAATTCCAGTTTTAAGCAGTGACTCCATTACGGCCGTGATACTCAACCTTTACGGCCATAATCCCTTATGTCTCGCAAAATCAATTTCAGCAGTGAGTTGGTTACGGCCGTAACATTGAAATTTCACAATTTTCTTCGACGCATTGAATGAGGTTGATCCACTCGTCGTTTTGGCTCGGTCCCAACATGGAACTTGCTTCTTTTGATGACACGAACATTGTTTTGGCCATTGTTCCTTGAACTAGCTTGTCCATTGCTTCGTTGGCCCTCTTTGTTTGCAGTCAAGTCATTGGTCCTCCTTTGATCTTCAATGGATCTTTGTGCGAGCTTGTATTCGTGGTCTGGGTCACATCACTCGTGTTTTTTAAAATTGTACTTCCATAGCGGGCCATAATTTAACATAGCAGGCCATTGTTGGACTATACTCTGCTGCCTATGAAGAAAATTTATGATACAACATTGCACTTAATATTAGTAATTAATACTCCAACTTTGACACCCTAAACATAGAGTTATTTGGGACTAGGAACAACTCGGATGTCTCTATATCTCCCCTTCATTGACTCCAAGTAAAGAAAACATGAGTCAATTGCATATCTTATGCTCTAATACATGGGGCTGACCATTTACAAACCTTAAACTTGCTCTTCTCGGGTGAATAAACTCGGCAAACAAATCCCCCCTGTGCTTACTCTTCTGTTATGGTAACAGAAAAAAAATGAGCACATTGCTTTTCAACCTGTTAACAAAAAGAAAATTAATTTCTCTGAACAAATCATACTTAATGCATCTAAATATTGTTTATTGAAGCATAAAACAAAAACATACCTTCCTACACAAAGGTTGCCCAAGTGGAAGTGGACGAATGGTCACCACGCCATTTAATGCTTCCTCCAACACAGTGGCTGATACCGTAGTTTTGATGGGAACACCAAGTTTACTACTTGGAAGATGTAATAATACAATTAGTTTATGAAATAGAAACCAATTAATTTTATGAGAACGTAGCCATGGAAGTAAGCAGGAAATGAAAAACAAGAAGATGCGGATAACAGAAATTATAACAACTGACCTAAAAAGTGCAGCAAACATAGTATTGACAGCTCCAAGGCTTGAAAGATCCAGTTCTAGATCCTGGCTTTCTAATTCAACAGCCTGTGCAAAGAAATTGTTTCCAATTTTCAGACTAAATAATTCAAAATTGGCTCAATACACTGAAGTCAGTTTAAAACATAAAGTCAGTTCAAAATTGGTTCAACTCGTGTTTTTTAAAACATTTTTAGGTGAGAGAAATAATTTGTGTTGCGTCTGGTAGGAATGGACAGGTATTGGTTGACAGAGGGTACTGATGAATATGGGTGTTAAATCGAACGAGTAAGAGAGTGGAGTTGGGGCAGGAGCCAGGGTAGCCAATACTGTGAAAGGAAATGATACTGGGAAATCAATGTGGTGAGTGAAGGCAGTGAAAATCTAATTGTGATTCATACTATCATTCTCATGAAGAAAACTTAAAAGTCAAAATCATTTCTTTTTTTTTCCACTTCTAAGGAAACCAGAAATACACAACATATTATTATCCGTAACTAATTTAAAACCCATTTGACAGAATCTCCCCTATAAATTGGACTTAACCAACCTATAGGGGGAATCAAAATGCCACAATAAAGCTTAAGCACTTCCATATATTCCTAATGTGAAGTTCTTTATGCATGAAATGGAGAAAAATGACTTTCAATGGCCATTAAGAAAATTGATTAGTATGGTATAAGCAACTAACAATTATAGACTTTCCTTCTGAAGTTATTGGAAAGTTTACTTTTCCAAATTCGCAAAACATACAAATAATTTAAAATCTGAAGTGGTGGACCTTGTGGGGTGGGTGGTGGTGGCTAGCTGGGTATGGTGGGGATGGTGTTGGTGGCGCGCTGGGCTGGGTGGCGCGCTGGGCTGGGGTGGCTCGCAGGAGGTGGTGGCGCGCGGGGCTGTGGCGGTCGAGTTTGGAGGTGCTATCAAGGTGGTTGTCGGTCAGATTTGTGGTGTGTGTTGGTGAGTTCGCCGGATGGTGGCTCGCGGCGACGTGAGAATAGAGCTAGGGTGAGCAGCCGATTTGGGGAAAGAGAGTGTCTGAAAAATTGATTGAAGCGTGGAATATAATGCGAAGTACGGGTGTCGGTTCTTACATAATAATCGACGCCTATACTTCAGTTATAGGCGCTGGTAAGCATCGGTTCCTTCAAAGAACCGGCGCCTATAACTGAAGTATAGGTGTCGGTTCTTATGTAAGAACCGACGCTCATACTTGGGCCATTCAATTGGCATCAATTGTCAGAAAACAACCGACGCCTTTAGTAAAAATTTATTTACAAATTTGCCACCGCATTTTTTACAGGCGTCGTTTTCTTTGAAAAATGACGCTAATTTGTTATTTTATTTTATTTTTGGATTTTTTGTACTAGTGACATAATTTTTATTTATCAAAATTAGGAGAGTAGTTTTATTCTTTTTACCTTGATTAACTTTTGTCCCTCTAATTTCTCTTGATAAGGTTTAACAAGACACATTTTACTACTTCAATTTTGTTATAATTACTTGCACTATTTGGTCATTTATATGATATTTTTATCAAACTAGATTTTTAATGAGAAAATTATTGTTTAAATAATAATCAAATGGGAAGGGTTGTAAAATTATGAGATACTTATTAATGTCTATTTAGTTTTGCCCTACTCTAAATGAGTTTATTTTATGGGGTATTTGCATAAATACCCAATTTTTGGTATCATAATTGAAACTTACTTCATTTTAAAGAGTAAATGAAAAATACTTCAATTTTTTATTTTTTTGGAAAAATACCATTTTCATCGCAGTTTCATGTTGTAATACTTTAAAAGTATCTTAAGATACTTTTAAAGTATCAGAACATAATACTTGTGATACTTTCAAATTTTTGGTATCATGACATGAAACTTTATCATTTTTTATGATATACTTTGGGCGAAATTATAGTATCACAGATTGAAACTTTACATTTTTTATGCAACTTTGTTTGAGACATTAAATCAAACACTTTTAGTACAATATTATCTACGTTTAGTTCACAACCACCTACCACCATCACAGCTACCACGACAGCCACCACGACAACCAACACAACACTCCTAGACAACACCCAAACCCACTACCAACGTACATTAAATAATCGAACATGGGCTGCAGAAAAAAGGGCCAAGAATGACCGAGCAAGGGCTGTCTAAATCAGCCAAGATAAGAGCACATGGTCACGGCAAAACCCATACAAAGTGGAGACACAACCAAACAGAGCAGCAAACAATAAATGTAGGAGAGAACGGGAACAATTGACAGTATCATCCAATTTCTTGTTGAATCAGTAGTAGCAAACACAAACCCATACTTTGTGAATTGAAAAGCTTGTTGAATTTGACAATATCATCCAATTTCTTTTCTGGGAACAATTGAACATAAATCAGTAGCAGAGAACGGGGAACTAACAAGAGGGGCTTCCATTCGATGGGGGTGGTTCGATGCGGGTGATGGTTGGATAGGAAGAAGAAGAGCAACAACAGCGTAGGAGGTGCTGCAGCATCAGTGATAGGGTAGAGGAAGAAGGCGGTGGTGAGTTGTTGGTTGTGCGGGTGGTGAGTTGGTGGTTGTGCGCTGGTAGGGCAGAAGACAAGCAGCAGCAGCAGCAGCAGCAACTTCAACGATGGCTGTGCAGTGGAAGGAAAGGGAAGAAGAACATAATTCTCAATTTTTTCTTATCTGAGCGTAATTTCCAGTTTAGTGTTATATTTGTAGTGTACACTGCAATTTTCCTTTATTTTATTCAGATATTAATACTCATTTTAAACTCTATAAATATGGGGCATTGATTTTCAATAATATATATATATATATATATACACACACACTTGAGTTTTAACTCTCTATTTCTTCTATTATATATATATATATATATAATTTTTTTTTATTTAATTCCCTTCTACTAGTCGTGCTAAGTATGATGTCCATCCTTTTCGGATTGAACAACTGGTTCTGAATATCTGAATTTGACTTTTCCTTTGTCAGGTAGTACGCCTAGGATAAATAAAACATAATCTTTATACCGGAATTACTTTTTCACGTTAATATTTGTGAAAATTTGTAAAATATTAAAGGATTAATCTATTTTTAAAAACAAACTTGTACTGAGAGGATTACTAACCCTCACATGAGGGGAGCCCAAGAATATTTTATTGTGTATGGGCCCCCTCTCATATGAGTGTTAGTCAACATGTTTGTACAAAATTGTTTGTACATGTAGCATTTTCGTATATCAAAATCCTAAATATTCTTTTATGACTTGTTTCGTGAAATTAGAGATGGCAATGAGTAGGATATGGGTCGGGTTTGTCAAACACATACCCTACCCATTAAATATTTACAACATTCATACCTTATCCATAGATCTATTTAAGAATTGCGGGTCGGGGGCGGGTTTGCTTCTATACCTATTTAAAACTCATTACTAATTATTTATTATTATTTTTTTAGGCTATAAATATGTTATAAGTGCTCCGGATTAACTTGAATCAGTTAAATGTTGGGTTTTACTTGAATTTGACTTGAAAAAAGCTTGTTATATGTTGAAACTAAACAAGCGAATTTGAACAATTTTTTTAGAAGTTAACAAAGTCAATAGTTTAAACATATTAAAGTTAAGACGTTAATAATGTCAATAGATATTTAAGTTCTATTTTTTTATTTATTCATTATTTTAAAAAAAAAAATCACTTTTGTTTTAAATTCTATAATTTTTTAAGGATATTAATGGATATGCGAGTTTGGTATGTGTATTGTAGTAAAATTCACACCCGACCCATACCCATGTCAGATTTTAAAGTTTACCTCCATACCTACCCACGAACTCATTTAGTCGAGTAATCCCCGCCCATTTATGTCGAGTCTCCAATGGGTATCGGATCCGTGAGTATTATTGTCATCCCTACGTGAAATAGACCCTACAAATACTATATAGTACAATAATGATAAAATAAAAATCCAAAAACTACAAAAATGCGCTTAGAGCCTATGCTTAGCCTTATATTCGTCCCACATATTGCGAGGATATGCAGTCCCAGTTTGTTACCTATTATTTTAAATCTTTAAAAAAAAAAATCATTTTCAATCATACATTCTAATAATAAAATAATCTACACATAAATTCAAAATAATTCCCTGTTTAGTGACCATACATTCTTCCAAATTTACTATTATAAATACCATTATTTTGAAATAATAGATCCAAAGAGGGTGCAATGTAATTTTGATGATATTAGGAGGGTATAATTGATAATGTAGTAAAAGTTCTGGGCAAATTGCAAAACGAATTGAGATGTGGGGGTACTGCGAAAGCGGCACTCATCTCATGTCTCTCCATGTCGGTCAACCTTATTTGACCAGCTTTATTCTAATTTCTAACAAAGCATTGTTGTCGATGTTACGCTGACAAGTCTACTTTTTCTTTAATAATTTTGGAACTATTAGATTATTTTTGAATTTTCCTAAATTTTAGTAAAAATTGAAATACAAGGGGAATTTTTCTCTTGCTTATAAATTTTGTAACACGATTCTTTAGGGGATTTGGTACAAATTTTTCAAACTTATGGGCTCGCTTTGTAGATGGTTCATAAACTTTAATAAATCTCTACAAATACCCTTAATGCAACTAGTTCTTCTTTTTTAATGATTTCCATATATTCAATTGAGATCGACAAAATATCACTATACCACCCAATCTTTCATTATAACATCTCCAATGCATCTTGCATCTCATATAAGAAAACTAATTTTTTTTAAAAAAATTATCCTTAGTATGAGTTTAATTCGGACTAAAAAATATATTTTCCCTATAGCTTCATTTAGATACATTGACTTAACAAAAATTTATGTTTTCATGTGTGGATTCAAATCAGATTTGTTGTAATTTTAGGGGAAAAAACGTAGATAAAATTCTATAGAATGCATTCGAAATCAGTTTTAAACTTAAGCAAAAACTCATGCGCAACAATGCCTTGTAGATTCAAAGTATTCCTATTTGGTTTTGATTAAAAACTTAATTTTTATCAACTTTAAAGTCAACAATTGATCATAACCACATATTTCATTTATCCCACAACTTTTTAATCATATTTTATCAATTTTTTATAAAAATATGCTAAAAATCTGATTTTAATCTCCATCGAACAAGAGCCTGTAATGTTTCCTACTGCATCTCATTTTGACGTAGTCCTTATCAACTTGTATTAGATATGCGATTTTAAATGCCTTTTATTTTACTTATGGGCCTGTTCGGCTGCTGCCATCTAATTGGCAAAAGGACAAAAAAGATCAAAAATTTAGGAGACGTTCTATTTGTATTTTATTTTGTATTTTCATTTTCAAAAATGTTTTGTGTTTCCTGTTTTCATTTTTGTTTTCAAATTTGCTGAAAACGCGTTTGATTTGTCATTTCTGAAAACTGTTTTTGAAAATGAAAAGCTGGAAAACACGTTCTGTTTGAAATTTTGCAGAATACTACTTAAACTATTTTTAATTAATTTGCTTGCAGAATACTACTAATTCAAACTTAAATTTCCTTTCACAATACACTGAAAATATGGTTACATGTAACACACTAATGTGAGCATTAAGAGTCTATATTAACACAGCTTGGTCATGTTCGGGATTTGAAAAAACTCTACTTCTATTAAAATTTAGAAAATGCAAATTCTTTCAAAACCACCAGAATCCATTTATCAGTGCATTTTTTGAAATATAATAACAAGAATTCTCACTTAATTTTTATTTTTTTTGTAATATTGATATTGAATTCAATAAAACTTTATTTAAACTTAATTCCAAGTTAGGATAATTCTCAAAAAAAAAATTAAAATAAAATAAAATAAAATTTACGCGTTTTGGACATTTTTTGTCGAAATACACACAAAACGCCCAAAACGAGGTTTTTGGCGTTTTGCGTTTTGTGTATAAATTTTTTTTGTTTTCCAAAATGTGTTTTCGAAAATGGTAAAGAGAACGCGTTTTTAGCGTTATTGAAAATAAAAACAGAAAACGACCTCAAAACAGCAAAGAGAACAGGAGCTTACACTCCGTTATTTTACGAAATGATTACAATTTATAAACAAATTTATAAACTATTGATCTACCTAGAAAATACCAAAAATTAAAAAAAAAAAAAATAACAGCTTCTGCAGCCGAACACATTGTTAATTTACACAATTTTTCATATCATTTTTTAATCATCAATATTTTCTCTCTTCAATATTTAACCTCATATCTTACTTACACTTCGTTCTTTTACGCAATGATTACAATTTATAAATAACACAATTTTCCAATTTACTTTTTAATCACACATATTTTCTCTCTCCAATTTTCAATCATTGATCTACCTAAAAAATATCAAAAATTCAAAAAAAAAAATTACGACTTAGACGCCGAACAGAGTGTTAGAAACACGAATAAATTAACAAAATAATTTACATTTAATTTATAATGAGCCTAACACAGCATATCATATACCTAGAGATTCTCTTATTTTGATTGATTGATAGAATGGGTTGTCTTTTTCTTTTTCATAATTCTTGTTCGTTCTTTCTTTCTCAATTTTTTTATATTATTTTTTTGAAAAAACTTTCTCAATTTATTTTATATATTCTTTTTGATAAAAAAAAATTTTTATAAATAAAGAATGAAATATTTTCGAGATAAAATATATGATTGAAAAATATTTTAATTAAATGTGTTTGGTTAAAAGCAGTGACGGACACAGAGTATTTGTACTAGTGGGGCACACGGATGGTACGGGGGTTCGGGGGCAGCGCCCCCGAAATTTTTTTTTTTTGTAAGAAGAAACCGAAAAATGAAAAAATACTTGAAAATATTCAATCCCCAAACAAATAAATAATTATATTAAACTTGTATATTTATAATATAATTAGCATAAATCACACTGTCCTCAAATATATTTTTTTTGGTAAGAAGAGACCGAAAATTGAAAAAATACATGAAAATATTCAATCCCCAAACAAATAAATAATTATATTAACCTTGTACACTTATAATATAATTAGTATAAATCACACTGCCCCCAAATATTATTTTTGGTAAGAAGAGACCGAAAAATGAAAAAGTAATTGAAAATATTCAATCCCCAAACAAATAAATAATTATATTAACCTTGCACACTTATAATATAATTAGCATAAATCACATCCATCACTGCCCATTGCTCCACTTCCATAGGTGCCCTATTTTTATAAAAAAAAAAAAAAATTATATGTAATGTATCATTTTCAAAGTGTTGAGTCCTTAGTGCACTATTATATTTATATCTTAATAAATCAAGTTTAAAGATTAAAACCAAAAAGATACCTTACCTATCAGGTTTTCCAGTAAGGCAAATGCAGAAGAAGAAGTTGAAAAAAAAAAAAAAAAAAAAGTCAGAAATTTTACTGGGAAACGTGTCCCAGCAGGCCCCACCTTGGGTCCGCCCGTGGTTAAAAGTAATTTATGGAAATATATTGTTTATCAATTTATTTATAAACAATTTTACAGAGGTTGAAAGTAAGGCCACTTTTATCTTTTATCATAGAGTTGGACCTTCTAGCCGTTAAATATATTTAAAACCATCCAATATAATCAAAAGAGGCTAGGGATCATTACACAACCACCTCGTAGGTTAGGGGCCATTTTTGTAATTCTAATCAGTTTGATTTCTTGGAAAAGGCATTTGATGCGGAAGAATTTGTTAGTCACATCTTTTGCATGATAACATTTTCGAGCAAACACTCTTTGTTCGTCAAGTCGACATTAAAATTTTATACGTCAACTACTAAATATTTTGACCCGATTCAATATATAATCTCATCTAAAAGTCCTACACCTATATCTTTAATCTTGATCGATGTTTTCCAATTTTCCATGTAAGGAGGGTAAATTGAGAAAAGTATAAGTTGTGTTCTCTTTGCCGTTTTTCATCATGGGGATGACTCGTGAGCTCGGAGGTCTTTGATCACGAGCTTAATTTCCCTAATATCATTTTCTAGGTCGAGCCTATCACAACTTGGTTGGTGTCGTTTACATGCTATCACGTCAGTCGAGAGTTTATCCAGTGCGTAGCGATTGTGAGTTTTCTAGTGAATAAAAAAAGAAATAGACAACCAAAAAGATAATTACCTACCAAAAAAACTTTATCAAAGATAAAAGGGGGCCTCTCTTTTCTCTGACTCCTTCTGTATGGAAGTATAGCAACAAGATATTCAAATATTATTAAAATTCCTTTTCTTTGGCTACAAGAAAAATGGATATATTTCCATTTTCCAAGTCTTTTATTATTTAATTAATGATAGTTTGATAAACAAAAGTTTATTATGTTAACTGATCAATCTGTATTGCACCGAATTCCGTAAAATTCGGAATGTCATGTCTTCCTTTAAACTAATTATTTGACAAAATACTGCAAAAATAAACTAAATTTTAAACATCACATTTATTTTAAAATTAGTAAAAGTAAACTCAAATTTCAATAAATTTACTTGAAAACATTCATGAAATCCAAATCTCGGCAAGTTGAATTAATAAGGTTCAATAAACGTGACTTTCAAAATAACTTAAAATTTATGTTTGCCATCACCGCTCATCAACCTAAACCGTCTCCAAAATCTGCAAAAGTTCTCAGTAAAATCATCACCAGTAATTAATTTACAATATAACTGAACACGTAATTTTGCAAATAATACAATGACATTCTCTTCTTAATCATAAGCATCATTTAGTGAGTGCAAATGAACATATTCTTGTCTTGTCTTAAGCAAATAAAGCATATAAGTTATGACATGCATAACATAAATTTCTCTTCTTATCTCATAAAAGATATTCTTGTCTTGTCTCATACAATTAAGCATATAAATCACGTAAATCCACATAACACATGCAATTATAATATAAACTAATTAGTGAGGACGAGTCTACCTCAATTTATCTTGAGTTACGTAAAAAGTGGAGCGTGAAATAACCTCAATCTCTTAATCGTCCGTACTTTTCGTCTAGCCAAAATAGGAAATAATTCTTGAATTAGTATTTCGAAATTTTAAAGATTTAAAATGATAAAGTAAAATTTAGTGACTTAATTGAAAATTTATTAAAACTGAAATTTGAAAAGTTTAAGGATTGAAATAGAAAATTTAGTGACTTAATTGAAAATTTATTAAAACTGAAATTTGAAAAGTTTAAGGATTGAAATAGACTTTTCGAATTTAGTGGGCTGACTGTGGGGAACTAGAACTCCAAGAGCTGATTTATTAATAACTGAAACTTTGGGACTGAAATAAATAAATTTTAAAGAATAATTTTAAAAAATTCAAATATAAGCGAGTGTGCGCGCGCGCGCGCGCGCGCGCACACACACACAGAGAGAGAGAGAGAGAGAGAGAGAGAGAGAGAGAGAGAGAGAGAGAGAGAGAGAGAGAGAGGGCGTCACCCTCTTTGAATCCTCACACCACCGGCGTCACCCTCTTTGAATCCTCACACCACCGATGCTTCTCTAGCGATTGTGCCGCCAAGGCGTCGGTCGTGTATGGTGTGCGGGTAAGATGTGGGTTCGACTTGGTTTTGGGTGTTGATTTAGGTGCAACAAACGGGAAGAACCGAGGCTTGAAGGATTTGTATTCTTAGGTTTTTCCAGCGGTATTCCGGCCATTACAGGACAGGGGTCAAGGTAAGGTGTTTGGGTTTTGTTTATTTCTATTTCTGGGTGTTGATTGAGGGGATAATAAGGTAGACAATGGTGGTATATGAAGGTGGCAATTGCAGTGATTCAGGTGGCGATGTGGTGGCTTCACAATGGTGTCGGTGGCCGGTTGTGTTGATGATAAAATTGTGGTATATGATTGGGTTCAGTTTGGGCGATAGAGGTGGCAGGCTGTGTTGGTGCTTGATGGTTTCGACAGTGGCTGAGGTCTTGGCAATGAGGGTGTTGAGATTCTGCAGATTGTGCTTTTAATAAGTATTGTGGGATTGCTCGTATCGTTGGTGGCTAGAAATGGGTGTTCTAGCATCAACATCGAGTTCCCAACATGTGGCTGCCGAGAGTGAGATTGAGAGGGAAAATGCATACCCAGGAGTCTGTGTTCGTGAGCTCTCTATGCATTTGTGTCGTGAGGGATGAGGGAGAGGGGTTATATGAACAGTAATTTAGGGGCACAAGATCCTAGGTGTTAAGTGTGCCAAGAATTTGGGCTACAAGAATTATCCTAATTGGATTTAAATGAATTGGACTTAAAATAATCAAGATTTGGACTAACATAATTTTGGACCTAAAATAATAAAATATTGGACTTAAATAAATTGGACTCAAAATTATTAAAATTTTGATTTAAAAATGATAAAGAATTTGATATTTTAAAATATTTGAGATTTGATTCGATTTTTTAATGGATTTAAATTTGTTTTATGATGGCTAGACGAACACACTTCATTTTAAAATTTTGGGGTAAAACTTAGCGACACGTTTTTCAAGAAAAATAATTTATATTATTAAAAATTATGGGTCGCTACATCGCTTCAGAAGACACTAATCACACATAAAAATTGCACAATAGACTAGCACATGTTAGTGTTAAGGGTCTAAATTAGTTGAGTGATAAAGGTGTGTTTGGGAAGGATTAGGTATCTGACACACTATTCTGTGATCATTGTGTGCGTGGCAAACATCACAGGATATTTTTTTCATCTAACACACACATAACATCTAGAGTGTTAGAATACATTCATTCCGACCTGTAGGGTCCGGAGAGCAATCTTACTTTTGGTGGTAACAAATATTTCTGTCTATTATTGATGATTTCTCCAGACGTGTGTGAATTATTTATTGAAAGGTAAATCTGAAATTTTGATTTTGATAATATATGCAAAGATAGTAGTATTACTAGATATAGGACCGTTCCTTCCACTCCTCAGCAGAATGGGGTAGCTAAAGGATTAATCGTACATTACTTGATAGGTTAGATGTATGATGTTAAGTTCTAGTGTGCCTAAGTCTTTTTGCTGTTAAGTTGTTATGGTTGCGTGCTATTTGACTAATATGACTCATTCTGCTGCTTTAAATGGTGATACTCTGTATGAAAAGTAGTATAGAAAATGTGTTGATTTTTGCTTAGAAATTTTGGTTTTCCTGTGTTTTCTCATCAGAATGAGGGAAAATCTAAAGCTAGGAAGTGTGTCTTTCTAGGGTATCTTGAAGGTGTTGAAGGGTATATGTTGTGGGATAGGAGTCGAAAGGGTGTGAGAATTATTATCATTAGGGATGTCATCTTTAATGAGTCTGAGATGTTATGTCTAGAGAGTGAAGAACGGTAAGAGATAGTTAGGGATCAGCCTCCAATTGAGGTGGAGAGCGTGAGAGTCCCTATCACTGTTTCCCTTAGTGAGGTGGAGATTAATCCAAGCAAGATCTAACAGATTTTGAATTAGAAAGAGAAGAGGATGATGTTGAAGATCATCCTATTGACCAAAACGCTCTAGATGATTATCAGTTAGTTAGAGATAGAGAAAGAAGGCCCAGAGGGAAACCCAAAGAATTTCTGACTAAGTCATAGCCTATACTAGTTTTGAAGACCTAGTTGATAAAGGTACCAAATACCTATGAGGAGGCTATGAGGAGTGAAAATAGTAAGGACTGGGTTAAAGCCATGACCAATTAAATGAATTCTATCTATAAATCCATTGTAGGATAGAAGTGTGTTTATAAGGTTAAGGAGGGAACCACTGAGAGTGAGCCTGCAAGATATCATGTTATATTAGTAGCTAAAGGTTACACATAGAAGGAAGGAGTAGATTATATTGAGATTTTTCTCCCGTTGCTAAGTATACTACTTTTAGAGTCATGCTTGATTTATTTTGCTTACTGCGGAACTTGATGTGAAAACTGTTTTTTTACATACTGATCTTGATGAGAATATTTGTATGCATCAATCCAAAAAAAAAAAATTGAAGATAAGGACATACCTAATCATCTGTGTTTTCTTGAAAAAAAATCATTAAATGATTTAAAACAATCTCTAAAGAAAGTGGTACAAGAAATTTGATTACTATCTTTTATCTATTAGTTTCAAGATGAGTGAAATTGATCGTTGTTTGTACTACCTGCACGACAACATTGATGAGTGTGTGTATTTGTTTCTTTGTGTAGATGACATGTTAATTGTTATTAATTGATTCTAACATGAAATTGGTAGACATAGTTATGAATAAACTAAACAAGGAATTTGATATGAAAGACCTTGGTCATGTAAAACGAAGACTTGAAATGAAAATTGAAATAAATATGTCTAATTCTTATTTATTTTTGCATCAAACCCCATATGTGCATAAGGTGATAAAGAAGTTTGGTATAAATATTTGTAAGTCTGCTTCTGTACCTCTTGAAAATCATTTTGTCTTAACTAAAGAACAATTACCTGGTAATGAAGAAGAAATATCGCGCATATAAGTAACATTCCTTATTCTAATGTGATTAGTTCTGTGATGTACTTGACGATGTCTACTAGAGCAGACTTGACTTTTGCTTTTAGTACATTGAACATGTACATTCTAACCCGGGTCTCACTCACTGGGAAGCATTGAAATTGTTATTCACGTATCTGAACGATACTTGTAATGTAGATTAATCTATAAGGTAATTCTGATAGTGTGAAACTAGCGGGTTTTACTGATGCTAGCTTTGGTGAAGATAGAGATAATAGAAAATTTACGTCATCTTATGTGTTCACTTTGTGTAATTTCTATATTAGATGGAAATCTCAACTTCAACATATTGTTGCTCTCTCTACTATTGAGTTTGAATATATTGTCGCTACAGATGCCTTTAAAGAGGCGTTGTGGTTTAATGGTTTACTTAAGGAACTAGCACCATAAATGAAAAAGTAACTATACATTCTGATAGCTAGTTCGCTATCCATCTATGTAAGAACCGCGTCTTTCATGAACGCACTAAACATATAGATGTTATGTTCCATTTTATAATAAATATTCTCTCAGGATGAGATTAAACTTGAAAAGGTACACTGATGGCGTACAGGACCAGGCCCTCGAATTTATGGACCGTTGGGATCGCCAAACGTGAGGTGTTGGGCTCCGTGACTTTAAATGGCCATAACTTTGTCATACGGTGTCCGTTTTGAGCCCATAAGTACTTTTCAGAATCGTCTCAACGAGCCCCATAAGACTCACTGCTATGCTATGACGACAATGGAATTTAGCCGTTTGAAGTCGTTTACTTAGTGAAAAACAGCATTTTGTCTTTTTTTTAGCATTATTTTGTTCGTTTTATTTATTTTTCGACTAGTCCGGCCTGTTGTTTGACAAAGCCCGTTAGGGTTTTGTATTTAAACGCTTCCTTCATTGTTTCTAGGTTTTTGGTTGATTTCGAATAAAAGTTTGGATTTTATCGAATTGCAATCCTTTCTTGAGAAATTGACGATTGTGTGATTTGAGAAAAGTTCTTGTAGGCGAGCCTACATCATACACACTGATTATAATCCTTAGATATGCATACTAAGATGCTCACGTTGGTAAGATTTAGAAGTTGTTTTTCATTTTTAAATATTTGTACATGTATGTGGAGTTCTAATTTGTTTCGAATTTTATTTCTGCAATTACTAAGCGTGTGTTTTTTTTTTTTTTTGGGGGGGGGGGGGGGGGGTGGAGAAGTTTGTTCTATACCAAGGTGAAGGTTTACTAAGAAATTTTGGTCCTAAACAAACTTCAGGGGAAGTGTTATGAAAAATCGACATGAATTCTACTTTGCAGACCTATGGCCCATGATTAGGAGTGTTTTTCGGACGGAATGGATCGAATATAGGTTACATGTTTCATGTTAGTAATACAACTTCAATTTCTTTCATTATAATACTCAACTAAGTCTCCACTTGGTAAAATTATTATAAACAATGTTTATAAGCAAAACAATATTTAATACTACTTTTTAGTCACATACATTTTTTGAAAATACTTTTAACCATATATTTTATGTCAAAAATAACAAAACTTATAGCAGAAGAAGAGTCTTCGAGCTTAGGCTAAAATTTTGTAGCAACATTAGCATTATGTTTATAAAAAAATGTTATATTGCCGAATGTATGGCAACGTAACATGTCAGACACAAGGGCGCAGGCTACTGTGTTTGTGGGTCCCACCCCATGTGTCTGCATCTTATGGTGTCAGACGTTCATAGGAGAATAATTCTATAAGTTTATAACGATGACCAGGAGACATATTTTTCATTTTTGAATGTTTGCTGAATTTATTTTTTTGTAGAGTTTATATTTTGTGGGCTCTCCGGAATATTTGAATAGTAAAATATTTAAAGAATATATATACCGAAACATGCAATAGGAATTATAATTTAGATTTAATTTAAATAAAAGTTAACATTTAGTTCCTGTATGATTTTTTTTTTTCAAAAACTAATTCTTTTCATATTATTATTTTTAACCACACATTCATATTAAATATTTTACACATAAATAAAAAAAATCATCTTACCTTTCAATCACATTCCACAAAAATTACTATTTAAAAAATAAATTTTTCTTTTAAATGTACATCAAAAAATCAAATATGTAATGGGATCTACAACCTTTCAACAATACATACCATCAACATCTATTAAAATATACTAAAAAATTAATTTTAATTTCCATCAAAGAAGGGCCTTTTTTCAACCAAGAAAACTAGATTGATGAGAATTGTCTATATGCAATCTCCTACTGTCTATTAATTGAAAATTAAAAGAATGTGTAAATACTTAAACCTCCGTTCGAAAGTTATGTTTTTTACTCATAAACAAAAATATTGTTATTTTGTTTTCGAGTTGCGTGATTGAAAAGTGAATTCGAAAAATGTGTATAGTAAAAAAGTGACTTCGAAAAATATGTGTAATTAAAAAGTGGGTGAAAAATATTGTTTGTAAATAAATTTATAGAAAAAATTACCGAACGAATGCTAATATTTTTAATCATTTATAATTTTAATAATTTTGTAAAGATTATATGGTATAAGATTATCGATATAATTTTTTGATCTCTCATGTTGCTCAATTGTCATATCATGATAATTGGGGATTTTCTTAATTATTAGTTTAACTACTTGATTTTGTAAATAAAAATATAATTTTATTGGTTAAATATAAATATTTGTTGGTTGAGAATAAATAGACATATATCTATCTATACATATATAATAATAGGATAGTCTTCACCATTTTACGCACATAATTTTCCATCCATTTTCATCTGCCATTTTAGGAAATTTCTTATTTTTATTAATTTATTAAAATACATGAATTAGAAAAGTTCAATTAATACATGTATTAAATGATTTATGGATTTGTGAAAAAAATATAGGACTGCGTATAAGTTTATCACGTGTAAGTTTAACAAATTGCAACATTTAATTTAAGTTTTAGAAATTTTTTATTTTTTAAAATGTTTGGTAAATTTTTTTTGTAATGTATTTCGTTTTTTACATATAATGAAATGAAATATTTGTTTAATATATTTAAATATCAATTATTGCATTGATATTGTTAGTACAAATTTGGGTAAACAGTACAAATAGTCCCCAATCTTTAGGTTTCTTGCTAAAATGATCCCAGCGTTTAGATTTTTGCATTTATACCCTCAAAATCACCAAACGTTGCGAAAATGGTCCCCACCGTTAGATTTCGTTAATTTTTACCGTGAAAAACGTGTAAATAGCACAAATAGTCCCTAACCTTTGAGTTTTTTTACAATAATAGTCCCTAACATTTTAAGGTCACGTTTGACATTTTTAGTTTGTAATCTCCAAACGTTTGGCGTATTTAGTCCCTAACATATTAAGCCTCTATACATTTGGTATATTTAGTCCCTAACATATTAAGCCCCTATTTGAGACCAATTATTTCAAATAATATGGTTTGTAATCGTAATTTTTTAAATAATTTATTGTTAAAAAATTGAATTTATTTGTAAATTATTTTATTGATAGAATGTGCGGTTAAAAATGAGTTTTAAAAAATAAAATTTATTCTGAATTTCTAAAATGCACAATAAAATATTTAACAAAAAATCATCGCTTCAACCTATTGGAAAAAAAAATTAATAAATCCATAAAACATAAACAAACAAATACATTGAACATTATTTTAGGAATTGAATAAAAAATATGTTTTTATCAATTCTATTTTCGATTTTGAGAACTAATCAATATCGATTTTCAAATTTCATTTTTTTTTTCAAAACTCATTTTCTTCCACACGTTCTATTAATATATATTTTTTTAATATTTATGCATAAATTTTAAAAAAAAATTTAAAAAATCTTACATTTTAACCAAAATTCTCCAAACTTACTTTTCAAATCGATCGATTTTCAAAATCGAAAATCGAAATCGAAATTGAAAGTAGAACTGATAAAAACATATTTGTTATTCAATTCCTAAAATGATGTCCAATATATTTGTTTATTTATATTCCATTAATTTATTATTTTTTTATCAATAAGTTGAAATGTTAATGCGGTGAATTTTTATTAAATATTTTACTGTACACTTTCGATTTCGATTTTCGATTATGAGAATTGATTGATTTGAAAAGTAAGTTTGGAGAATTTAGGTTAAAACGTAAGATTTTTTTTTAATTTATGCATAAATTAAAAAATATATATTAATAAAACGTGTGGAAGAAAATGGGTTTTGAAAAAAAAAAAATTCCAAAATCGATATTGATTAGTTCTCAAAATCGAAAATAGAATTGATATAAACATATTTTTTTATCCAATTCCTAAAATAATGTCCAATGTATTTGTTTGTTTCTGTTCCATGGATTCATTATTTTTTTTTCCAATAGATTGAAGTGGTGAGTTTTTGTTAAATATTTTATTGTGCATTTTAGAAATCCATAATAAATTTTATTTTTTAAAACTCTTTTTTAACCACACATTCTATCAATAAAATAATTTACAAATAAATTCAATTTTTTAACAACAAATTCTTCAAAAAATTAAGATTACAAACCATATTATT
This sequence comes from Ligustrum vulgare, assembly GCA_963555705.1. Taxonomy (NCBI): domain Eukaryota; kingdom Viridiplantae; phylum Streptophyta; class Magnoliopsida; order Lamiales; family Oleaceae; genus Ligustrum; species Ligustrum vulgare. The sequence continues at coordinate 49,572,746 of OY743176.1, read as the reverse complement.
TGAAATAATTGGTCTCAAATAAGGGCTTAATATGTTAGGGACTAAATATGCCAAACGTATAGGGGCTTAATATGTTATGGACTAAATACGCTAAACGTTTGGAGGTTACAAAGTAAAAATGCCAAACGTGACCTTAATATGTTGGGAGTATTATCGTAAAAACCTCAAAGGTTAGGGACCATTTGTGCTATTTACACGTTTTTAACGGTAAAAACTAACGGAATCTAACGGTAGGGACCATTTTCGCAACGTTTGGTGATTCTGAGGGTATAAATGCAAAAATCTAAACGTTGGGGACCATTTCCGCAAGAAACCTAAAGGTTAGGGACTATTTGTGATGTTTACTCTACAAATTTTTATAGTGCTATACAGGGGAGTCGATAAATTAGTTCTGTAAATGTCTATTAACCTCTTTATTTCATTTTACGATTTGAAAAAATGTAAATATTTCAATTTTTAGAAATCAAAAAAATCATAAGCTCGACTTCAGTCATCAAATTAAAATTGTAAAGTATATAATAAGTCATATTTTCACATCTTACTCGCCTAAATAGACTAAAAAAACTAGAAAATGAATAATTACCTGTTAAAAAAATATGCAAGTCGCAATTTTATTGTTTTCCTTTTCCAACTATTTTTCATTATAAATGAATGCACCATTTACGTAACACATTTTATTTTTACAACTTATTCAAAAAATAATCTATACATATATAATAACAGAATAGTCATCACACCATTTTACGCACATAGTTTCCCGCTCATTTTCATCTGTCATTTTAGAAAAATTTCTTATATTATTAATTTAATTTTAATACATGAATTAGGAAAGTTCAATTAATGCATGTAGTAAATGATTTATGGATTTATGAAAAAAAAAATAGGACTGCGTATAAGTTTATCACGTGTAAGTTTAACAAATTGCAACATTTAATTTAAGTTTTAGCAATTTTTTTATTTTCTAAAATGTTTGGTAAATTTTGTTTGTAATGTATTTGGTTTTTTACATGTTATGAAATGAAATATTTTTTAAATATATTTAAATATCAATTATTGCATTGATATAATTAATACAAATTCTTATAGTGTTATACGAGGAGTCGATAAATTAGTTCTGTAAATCTCTATTAACCTCTTTATTTCATTTTACGATTTGAAAAATGTAAACATTTCAACTTTAAGAAATCAAAAAATCCTAAGCTCGACTTCAATCATCAAATCAAAATTGTAAAGTATAGAATAAGTCACATGCCCATATCTTACTTCGCCTAAATAGACTAAGAAAAATAAAAAAATGAACAATTAGTTGTTAAAAAAATATGCAAGTCGCAATTTTATGTTTTACTTTTTCGGGTATTTTTCATTATATATGTATGCATAATTTATGTCACGCATTGTATTTTTACAACGTATTCAATAAATAATTATCAATTATATCTACCGTGCATTGCATGGATGCAATTACTAGTACGTATATAAAAAAAAGTACATGTAAAAAATAACACACACATAGTTTCCTGCCTAAAATAACTTTCTAAATTTGGAAATCTACGCAAAAAAAGTAATATGCAAAAAAAAAAAAAAAATGTAACAAATATTTTAGCAATTATTATGATACATAACATTAGAATTCGTGTTGTACTATTAATGACATCAAGATTTTAATTTATTTTCAATGTATAAACTATTTTTTAGTTTTGTAATAATTATCATTCACTTAATAATTATTTTATTATATTTATCTATACATATATAAAAATAAATTATATGTCAAAAATACACACAATGGGAAAGTTAATACAAAGTAACAGTGAGAACAATCTGTAAAATCGTCTCAAAGATCATATGTAAAAAATTTTATATTTTTCTAAACTTAATATCTCATTCATTTTAAATTTTATAAAACTATCTGTTGCGACCATGCCTAATACAAGCCCGACACGTCACTTTTAGGGGCCACACGAGACCCAATGGTTGCCAGTGATGCCTAGAACCTAGGGCCTCACAGTTTGTCGAAATACCAGGGGTGGAGTACTATCCGAAGCCTTTAATGGCCGAAACTTGGTTATTTCGAACTGATACAATCTGAAGTGGTGCCCTCGAATCGGTGATGGGACCAATCAATACGTCAGAGAGATGTGACCTTCCTTGGAGACTGCGACTTGATGGGACTGCGCCTTTATAAGGGATGAGATGGGCGCCACTCCCCTATAGTAAATAGCAATGATTACATCCAACCAATTGGTTTACCTCTCTGACGGCTGGGGCCATCTGGAATAATAATTTCAACTATAAGTAGAACACGTTTGCCTCCAAGAAAGGGGTTAGAAACTGAACACTTAAACTTCATATTTAAAATCTCACTTATTTTTTCTCTCTTTTAACAGACTTATATTTCATGCACCTACATTATATTAACTTGAAATGAGTTTAACTTAAGCATCGGAGTGCAAACGGGAGCCACCTCGCCCCCCCTTTGCATACTGATTGTTTGTCATAGTGCACAGGGAGTCCACGTGTTCAAGATGGAGGAGCTGAGACGTATTGATCCAAGATTCTACAAGATTTTGCGGTCAACATTATCTATAAACTAATTTTTATATTAATTATTATTCTTTTTATAATTATTGTATTATTTTGAAGTTGAAAAAAATATGAAATATGAGTTGTCAAATCGAAGATCTCAGCTATAAGTTTAATCTAACATAAACAAGTGAGAGCAAGCTGAAAATATATTGTCCTTAAAATTTGCCTCAAAGCTCAAATTATCTAGGAGTTTCTTAGTCTGTCTTCTTCTTTTGAAAATCAATTACAATATTTTTTTAAATTAGTAAAATAAATAAAATGTTGTCAATATCACATAAATATTATATTCTTTAAAAATAGAAAATGAAAGAGATAAAATTGGAGCATTCATCGATCTCTTTTTTCTTTCATTTTCATTTTATTTTAATAAAATTCTGACGTATATCACAAATATATCTATTTTTTCACTTATTACAAATTCTATTTAAATGTAATTTTGTTTTCTCACTTTAAGCTTTAAGTCAATTTAAATTATAATGTTTTAAAAAAAAAAAAATTCCAGAACGGTCAACATACGAACCGTAAAAAATAAGGTATGTGTAATTGTACATTTTTTGTAATTAATTGTCTTCCTTCGTTTCTCATTCTTAATTAAATATTCATTTCATATGTTAACATATGAAAATCAATTATATATATATTTTTAAATTTGTAAAAAAAAAAAGTTGTCAGTATCACATAAATGTTTTTAAAGTATGTGTAATTGTACATTTTTTTTGTAATGAATTGTCTTTTTTTTCGTTTTTCATATTTAATTAAATATTCATTTCATATGTTAATATATAAATTCAATATATGTGAGTAACAAATAATCGTGCATTGCACGGGTGTAACACTAATTTATCTATTATACTAGTCTAGTTTGTTCATCGTGACAGATCGAATAAGACAAAAAGCTAAATTGAGTGATGAAATTGAAACAGGTAAACCTTGATCACTTCACGAAACAAAACTATTAGTTGGGGGACTTGAAGTGAAATGTTTCCAATTTTCCTCCCTCATTTCCATCCCCACCTTACTTTTCCCTCCTACCAAATACACTCGAAGTGGCAAAGCCCCTAACAAACTCAATAAACTCACAGACACAGGAAAACACCAAACCAAGGGAAAATACAAAATGCGTGTCTTCCCTCCTTTTCCTCCTCCTCCTCCAGCTCCATTGTTCTGCCGCCGCAAGACCACCGCGGATGACGGAATCCGACGCCCTACTCTCCATCAAATCGCCATCACTGATGACCCATCGTCCTCTCTGGCCTCCTGGAACACTTCCACCAGTCATTGCACGTGGAAAGGCGTAACTTGCGACGCCTCCGGCCGCCATGTTACCTTCGTCGATATATCAAACTTGGGCCTCATCGGAACACTCTCATCCGCCGTTGGCCACCTACGGTTCCTCCTCAATCTATCAACCGCCAATAATAGCCTCTCTGGCCCCATCCCACCTGAAATCTCCAACATTTGGAACCTCCGCTACCTTAATCTCTCCAACAATATCTTCAATCTTAGCTTCCCCAAAGAGCTCGCCCGCTTGAAAAACCTTCAAGTTCTTGACATTTACAATAATAATATGACGGATGTCATTCCAACTGAAGTATATTTACTAACTAATCTTCGCCATTTACATATTGGAGGAAATTTCTTCTCCTGGTCAGATCCCGCCGGAGTATGGCAGGTTCCCTAATCTCGAATATCTCGCAATTTCCGGAAATGAACTCACTGGAGAAATCCCAAAAGAGCTCGGGAACCTGACTCGGCTTAAGGAGCTGTATATTGGGTACTACAACACATTTTCTGGTGGACTGCCCAAAGAAATCGGAAATTTGTCTCAGCTAGTAAGATTTGATGCCGCCAACTGTGGACTTTCCGGCGAGATTCCGGCGGAAATTGGGAGGTTACAGAATCTGGATACGCTATTTCTTCAAGTGAATGGACTTTCTGGGCCCTTAACTCCCGAGATTGGCAATTTGAAGAGCTTAAAATCAATGGATCTGTCGAACAACGTGCTTTCCGGTGAAATACCACCGGCATTTGCCGAGCTAAAAAATCTGACTCTCTTAAATCTCTTCAGGAACAAGCTCACTGGGTCGATACCGGAGTTTATGGGGGAGTTACCGGAGCTGGAGGTGTTACAGCTATGGGAAAACAACTTCACTGGAAGCATTCCTCAAAATCTAGGGACCAATGGCAATTTGCAGGAAGTAGATGTTAGTTCCAACAAATTAACTGGAAGTTTGCCATCCAATTTGTGTTTTGGCAATAAGCTCCAGACATTGATTACATTGGGGAATTTCCTGTTTGGTCCAATTCCGGAATCATTGGGACAGTGCGAATCACTGAGTCGAATACGAATGGGCGAGAACTATCTCAATGGGTCCATTCCAAAAGGGCTGTTGAGCTTGCCTAAGCTAACTCAGGTTGAGCTTCAAGATAATCTTTTATCTGGTACTTTCCCAGAGACTGAAAAATTGTCCACAAGTGTCGGGCAAATTAGTCTATCTAACAATCATCTCACCGGGCCGTTGCCTCCGAGCATCGGTAACTTTGCCGGTATTCAGAAACTATTACTTGATGGGAACAAGTTTACTGGGCAGATTCCAGCCGAAATTGGGAAATTGCAGCAGCTGTCAAAGATGGACTTCAGTCACAACACTTTTTCTGGCCCTATCGCTCCGCAGATAAGTCAGTGTAAGGTCTTGACCTTTGTTGATCTCAGCCGGAACCAACTTTCAGGTGATATACCAACTGAGCTAACTACTATGAGGATTTTGAACTACCTGAATTTGTCGAGAAATCATTTGGTTGGGAGCATTCCTGCATCAATATCTAGTATGCAGAGTTTAACTGCTGTTGATTTTTCATATAACAATTTTTCTGGTTTGGTTCCTGGAACTGGTCAGTTCAGTTACTTCAATTACACTTCATTTTTGGGCAATCCGGATCTTTGCGGCCCGTATTTGGGCCCTTGCAAACCCGGCTTTGTTAATGAAGTACGAAGGCCGCATGAGAAGGGGACTTTCTCTCCTTCCATGAAGCTTTTGCTCGTAATTGGGTTACTTGTTTGTTCCATTGTGTTTGCTGTGGCGGCAATTATCAAGGCGCGGTCATTGAAAAAGGCTAGCGAAGCCCGAGCCTGGAAGCTTACTGCTTTCCAGCGCTTGGATTTTACTAGTGACGACGTTTTGGATTGTTTGAAGGAGGATAATATTATCGGGAAAGGAGGTGCTGGTATTGTTTACAAAGGCATAATGCCGAATGGCGAAGAGGTTGCTGTGAAACGTTTACCGGTGATGAGTCGTGGTTCCTCGCATGATCACGGGTTCAATGCTGAGATACAGACTCTAGGGAGGATTAGGCACAGGCACATTGTTAGATTATTGGGTTTCTGTTCAAATCACGAGACAAATCTTTTGGTTTACGAGTACATGCCAAATGGGAGCTTGGGAGAAATGCTTCATAGCAAGAAAGGAGGTCATTTGCATTGGGATACAAGGTACAATATCGCTATGGAGGCTGCAAAAGGCCTTTGTTATCTTCATCATGATTGCTCACCGTTGATTGTACATCGTGATGTTAAATCGAACAATATCCTTCTCGATTCGAGCTTTGAAGCTCATGTAGCTGACTTTGGACTGGCCAAGTTCTTGCAAGATTCAGGAACATCGGAGTGCATGTCGGCTATTGCCGGTTCTTATGGGTACATTGCTCCTGGTATGTTTACTATATTCAAGTCTTCAAACAATTAGAAGTATGTGAATCTAATGCTATTTGGTGATAATGATATGTCTGGCATTTGAATCCTTCAATATACTGTATTCACTAACTCACTTTTGACTGGTAATGGAGGTAGAGATCTAATGTTATAGATTATTTATTAAAGTGATCAATAAAATCTATCTCCAATTTACTGAATCTTCTTTAGTTATTATTAGCTTCTGTTTGGTAACACTGTAGCGATTTATAATTTAATTTATTTATGATTTGAGGTAAAATGTGTGATATGTATGGTTAAAAAGTGGATTTGGGAAATTGCGTGATTTATAATCTGATCTTTAAATTAGTTTATTTGGTTTACGAAACGATAGCTAATATCTTGCGCTTTGCAGAGTATGCCTACACACTCAAGGTCGACGAGAAGAGTGATGTATACAGCTTTGGCGTAGTTCTTTTAGAACTTGTAACTGGGCGAAAACCAGTTGGGGAATTTGGCGATGGTGTCGATATAGTCCAATGGGTTCGGAAAATGACAGATGGGAACAAGGAAGGCGTGCTCAAAGTCCTCGATTCAAGACTCCCTACAGTTCCCCTCCATGAGGTGATGCATGTATTCTACGTTGCAATGCTTTGCGTCGAAGAACAGGCCGTGGAACGCCCCACCATGCGTGAAGTCGTACAAATACTCTCTGAGCTTCCTAAATCCCCAAGCACCAAACCGGGAAACTCAGCCGCCACCGAGTCTCCTCAACCAGTGTCGACTTTAGAGTCACCTAAGGACACCAAAGACCATCAGCCTCAACCACCACAGCCACAAGACCTTCTTAGCATTTAAGGGTACCCTATGGAATTCTGTGTGTTCTTTTCTTATCCTTTTCTAGCTTTGGTATTTGGTACTAATTTTCTTTGTTCGGAGGGGTGTAATTTGATTTTAAAGTTTTTCTATGTAAAAGTTAGATTTTTGGGCCGTGGCTTTTCTATTATTGTACAAAATTATCTTTCATAATTTGCTGGAGCTTCTTACTATTTTATTATATATCTGCCTTTTTTTTTTTTAAATAGAAATCGCAAATGGGGTTTGGTTTATAGATAAATGTGGTCCTAACTATAAAAATGAAGAAATTGAGCTGGAAAAATGGTTTGACCATGGATTGCTGTGCAGTGGCTTTCAATTATCAAGACCACTTTATTTATTTAATGCTTGAAAACTCCATTGCCTTCTGGCATTTTCAAGATTCATTATCAAAGGCACAGTGCAAGTTTGGCTGAGCTTCAAAACCTTGCTTATAAGTTAATAAGTAAATTTAGCCTATGTTTGGTAAATAAAAGTGGTTTATAAATTTGTTTATTTATATTTTCGAGGTAAAAAGTATGGTTAAAAGTGAAGAGAGAGAATGTGTGTCTTTAAAAAGTGTGGGAAATTTTGTAGTTTATAAGTTGGTTTATAAATAATAAATAATACCTCTACCAAACGGATGCTTAGCGTTTAATGGATTAAAATTGGAAATTATTGATTTTGTATCTGGCAAGGACTTGGAGTTCAATTAATTAAGTCTTGTGCAATGCCAATCTTGGTACATTTCATTGATGGACTATTTCTCATTTTCAACTATATATCAAATAGATCGACTTAGGCTTAAGGTTATTGTTAAGAACTTACTTAAAAGTAACTTTTATGCATTTTTAAGCTTTAACCAAACATGTTAGAAGCATGGCTCGGTTTGTGCTAGTTCGCCTGAATGAAAAGTAAAAAAAAAAATTCATATAATCTTGGTAAATGTATTGAATTTGGCCTCATTGAGGTCTGGGAATTCCAGTTGGCAAGTTTTAGACCCTAGCTAATTGAGGCACATCCTGCAATTTACTTCTTTCACAATACCGTATGGACAGGGAGATGGAAACCGTTAAGATTGAGGTCCAACCTTTAAAAAAATTCATTTAAGTAGCAGCTTGTATTAATGAATGATGAATCTTGGAGTGGACATTGAGCTTGACCTCAGACCAAGGCTTAGGGCAGATTTATGACTTCTCTTGGGGGCAGATCAAATTTATTGATGTTTTGATTCTCTCTCTCTCATTTTTTTATTATTTTATTATTTTTTTCCCAGTGTTTAGGTTTAGCTATTTGCTTGAGATCATGTTCCCCATTGAGAAAACAAATTTTGTAGTAGATGTCAAATTATATGTTTAATAATTTACATTTATTATAAATTAAATATGTTTTTATTATAAATTGCAATGATTGCGTTAAAAAATTATGTATGAGGAGTATATATATATTTAAAGTATGTGATCAAATTATTTATTTAAAGCCGGTGAAAATTAGCACGGGGATTATAATAATATTTTTAGTACATTTTGATAGAAGTTGATGAAATGCGTGGTTGAAAAGTTATACGCTCTATAAAAAACGTGGTTAAAATTAATTGTTGATTTCAACTTGAATTAAAATCTTAATTTTAATGACTCCCAAACAAGGCTAAAATTAATCCATTTTCGAGTAAAATACATCTGGTTTGAGTTATTTTATCAAAGTCTCATTGAGCCAAATCAACTTTATCTTTGACTTGAACCCTGGTGAGTTTTACAAATAATTAATTTTTAAAATGTTGATAAAATAAGTATATAAAAACAATATTCTAATATTTATATTAAGGCTCCATTCGATGACACCACAATAATTATAAAATTGGTTATTTATATTTTTGAAGTAAAATGTAATTGAAATTTGGAGAGAGAAAATATATTTAACTACAGAGTGATTTTGGGAAATGGTATTGTTTACGTGTCCACGTAGTCATTGAAGACAGAATTGATATTTTGTTTACATGCAATGTCATGCATGTAAAAAGGAAAAAAAAAAAAGTAATTAAAGAAGTATACGAGTTTTTTAAAAGTTTGTGTAATAATATTTTATTTAGCCTGGATAAAATGTTTTTTTTTATATTATAAATCAATTTATATATAATTTTCAAATCATTTTTAACTACACATGTTTTCTCTCTCAATTTTTATCATACATTTTACCTTCGTTTGATAATACTGTTTGGTTCATAAATTGATTTATTTATGATTTTGAAGTAAGATGTGGTTGAAAAGTGAACAGAAAAAATCTGTGGTGAAAAGATAGTTTGAAAATTGTGTTATTTATAAATTGATTTTATAAACCAATTTCTTTTGGTTACCAAATGAAGGCCAATTATAATCACTTGCTTTTTTATTCAAACAAATGTTTAAAAATGTGTGATTGAAAAAATGAAAAGAAAAGAAAATATAAGGTGGCATTCTGTTTATATTTTATTTTGTATTTTTATTTTCGAAAATGTTTTGTATTTCCTATTTTCATTTTTGTTTTCAAATTTGCTGAAAACGCGTTTGGTTTGTCATTTCTGAAAACTGTTTTTGAAAATGAAAAGCTGAAAAACATGTTATGTTTGAAATTTTGCAGAGTACTACTTAAATTATTTTTAATTAATTTACTTGCAGAATACTACTGACTCAAACTCAAATTTCCTTTCACAATACACTGAAAACTTTGGTCAGATTCGAAATTTGAGAAAACTCTAGTTCTATTAAAATCTAGAAAATGCAAGTTCTTTCAAAACCACCAGAGTTCATTTATCAAGGCATTTTTTGAAATATAACAACAAGAATTCTCACTTAATTTTTTTTTTGTAATGTTGATATTGAATTTAATAAAACTTTATTTAAACTTAGTTCCAAGTTAGGGTAATTCTCAAAAAAAAAAAAAAAAAAAAAAAAAAAAAAAAAAAAAAAAAAAAAAAAAACACTTTATTTAGGCTTAGTTCGGATAATTCTAAATAAATAATAAATAAATAAAATAAATAAAAAATTTATATTAAGTTTAGTTCCAAGTTAAGGTAATTCTTAAAAAAAAAAATTTCAAAACGAGTTTTCCGCGTTTTGGACATTTTTTATCGAAATACACACAAAACGCCCAAAACGAGGTTTTGGACATTTTGCATTTTGTGTAAAATTTTTTTTTTGTTTTTCAAAATACTTTTTCGAAAATGGTAAAGAGAACACGTTTTTAGCATTTTCGAAAATAAAAATAGAAAACGACCTCAAAATAGCAAAGAGAACAGAGCCTAATATTTTACATTAGTTCTAAAGAAACATTATTTATGAACATTTTATGAGATATTATGATCTGGTACACATTCATTGATTGATAAAAAATAAATAATTTGATAATTATTAACTAATGAATATATATCATAATATTCCCTTAAAATATCCATAAATAATATTTTTCTAAAATTATTGAATTTTTTATAAAGAGGATCGAACAGGGATAGTGTTAAGGTGTAAAATGATTGGTGAGAAATATATTCTGATTTGATAGGACCAAATTTGATATGACTTGGCTGACTCTTAACCGTTGGATTATGCATTTGGATTTGAATATACAAGTGAATGATTGATTTGATTGATGAGAATTGATATGTTGATTATTCTTCAAGTAAAAAAGTTCTGAAATAGCTGTTCAATAAAAATGTGCCTTGTCATAACATTACAATTTTTTTTTTTTTTTTAAGAGCATTTCAAAGAATGGTTTTCAGTTGTGTGAGAAAGAGAGACAAAAAATTTGTGGATCTACGCTAATATTTTTTCCCCCTCTCCCTCTCCTCTTTCATATTCTCCTTATTTTTCTCCATTTTTTCTCACTTTCTCAATTCACATGATTCAAAATCCCACATCACCTTTCATTATTATTTTTATTAATTTATTTGCATTTGTGTTATCTTTCTCTTCTTTTATTGTTTTTCTCTCTTTTTTCCACTTTCAACGCTTATATCATCTCCACAATTTAATCTTAAACTAATATATTTTTCTTTCTCTCTCGTTCAATTGACCTCCACTTTCACACATGCATTGAAGAAGTATCTCTAATGATTTATCAATTGTGAAAAATTCACTGCCACATAAGAAAACAAATAATGAGTTAAAAATTTCATCACTAAATGTTAATTTTCATGCCTATATGATGCTGATGTGGGAGGGATATTATTTGATGCTATATCTAGATATAGAAAACGTGCTAGCCGAATGTTAGGCTGCGTTCTCTTTAAAGTTTTTCAGCCGTTTTCTTTTTTCTATTTTTGAAAATGCGGAAAACTCTTTTGTGCCATTTTTGGAAAAAAATTTCAAAAATGTTTCCAAATTTTGTAAAGGAATGATTTTCACGTTTTCTGCGTTTTCCACCTATTATAACTATAAAATGAAAACGCGAAAAACGCTGCATTTCCCACGTTTTTATATTTAAAAAAAATAAATTAGAATAATCAAAAAAATTGAAATTTGTAAAAATTTGTCATTTTTAATTACATTATTGGTCCTTAATTTTCAAAATTTATCATTTTAATTCTTAAATTTTGAAATTTCTTTCTAAAATACCCTTATTTATTTGCAACTTAGGTCCCTCAACTTCAGATTTTCTTGCACATTAGTCCGCAAATTTTACTTTTCTTTCAATTTAGTCCTTCCCGTATTTGCTTTATATGTCATTGTCTTCAAACATGTATAACTTTTGATGTACAACTCCGAATTGCACTCCATTTTTTGCGTTGAACTCCAAATTCAACCATCTTTCTGATGATGTATCATGTGCTTAATTATTAAACATTTCATTTTTACTTTTGTATTGTATTGTATTGTAGGCACTTATTTTGTAAGGACATCATTGATTAACGTAAATTGATTTCTACAAATTTTATTAAAACTTAAATTTTAAAAGTTATGAGTTCTTACTGAAATGATGTATATATATGAAGTATTAAATGAAACGATTACTCAAGAAGGGTAAATTGCTACCCAATATGGAACGATTACTTTAGAAGAGCAACATGGATTTTTGAACTTTTTTGGTATAACCAAATTCTGTGATTGAGACTATTTCTTTTATTTTTGTTTTGTAACTCAAATGTCAAATCTGGCATCTTTATTTCATTTACATTCACAAATAATATAATTACAAGTATACAGAAATAGTTTTCTGTAAAATTTTAAACAGAAAGTATTTTCTAACTTTTCATTTTCGAAGACAGTTTTCAGAATTAACAAACCAAACGCGTTTTCAGCAATTTTGAAAAAAGTCAAAAAAAATGGAAAACAGAAAATATTTTCGAAAATGAAAACAGGAAATTGAAATACAAAGAGAACGCAACCTTAATTTTTCATTCATTTTATCTAAAAAAAGGTACTAATTTGAAAACATGTATACATAAAAAAATTGTAAACAAAGTTCATTGGGGATGAAATTTAAATTTTATTATCTATTTTATCAATATGAGTGAAACATGAGTAAGATATTTATCTATTTAATTATTACATATATCAAAATATGCATAAATCATTAAAGACGCTCTTAGGATCAAAATGAACTCAAGTTCTTAAACTTGATGATAAGTGCTCTTAGGGACGGATCCACAATTTTGACCTAATAAAACAAACAAAAAGTTATTACAAATTTATTTTTAAAAAAATATGTATTATTTAAAAACTGGGGGGTCGAGGCCCCACCAGAACCTCTCAGCTCTGTCCCTGAGTGCTCTACTTCAAGTTCAAACTCACCGTTCAAGATTTCAATAATTACCAAACTTAGTCAGTTGACTCAGTTCTAATCCATGCATAGATTCCACCGAACCCTAACCTTATTAATGTTGGGAAAAATTATATGTTCCTTATTAATTTAAAAAATATTATTCACTTTAATTACACACTTCGTTGGACACATTATTCCCTTCCTTAGAGCATCTCAATCATGGTGCATATTAGCTATAATTATAATTACTGATTTAAAAATCCGCAAATTCCAAGAGATTTAAATTAGAATTCTAACTAAAGATCTAAAAAATGATTCACAATTGCATCTAATTTTACACCTTCATACGGAACAAATTTCACCTAAATTTAACTTCTAATTCATCAAATCTTGATGCTAGATATATAATTTGCACATCATTAATTTTTTAATATTTTTATTTTCTTAACCAAATCTCTATTTTCTTACGTCGATTTGTATATATGTACAAATAAAAAATAGATTAACATATAATTTACGATTTAAAAAAATTGTGCAAAATCTAAATTTAACTCTTATGTGTTTGATAAACTTCAAAAATGGTTTATAATCCTGTTCAGAGTATCCTCATTACATGTGTTAAAGTAGATGTTAATAGAATAAGTTATTATAATTCCAAATTATAATGGGCACAATTTTTCAAATCACTTTTTAATCATACACATTTTCTCTCTCTAATTTCTAATCACAAATCTTACCTAGAAAATCCAAATAATACACAGTATAAATTAAATTCCATTTATTTCAACCGCCAAACGGAGCCTAGTAAGGAGTTAAATTAATGCCTAAATTGGATATGTTAAAACACAAGTTAAGATTTATTTATTCACAAGTTAACTTTCTTGTTAAATTTAGTTAGCATTTTAACTGATGACATGACAATTTTAAGTTGAAAATGTCCAATGACCGTCCATCCCAAACCCACCCACCCACCCTCTCTATCTGTTCATTTTTCTTTTTCTTCTTTCTTCTTAAAATTCTAAACATTGATTAAAAAAAAAAAATTACTGATTTCATATTATAAATGAGATCTTCAAAATGAGTACCATATTAATATATAAATTTTGTTATTTTAAAAATAAATATTTATCATATTCTTGGACTTAATAAAAAACTAACACATCCATTATGACAATAATGAATGTGTTAATTTTAACATGTACAAATGTCATTTAACATCTATTTTTTGCATATGTAGCTACCTAAATTTAACATGTCCAATGCGAATGTTCTTATAAACTACACAATTTTTCAAGTCACTTTTTATCTACACACATTTTCTCTCTCAAATTTTCAACAAATACATTTTACCTCAAAATCATAAATAAATCAATTTATAAATCACGTTATTTTACCAAAAAAGAGAAAATTTTCAAATTATCCCTTTATTGAGATAGTTAAATGATATAGCCACAGCTTTCTTGAACCGCTGGATCTTTTAGGCCGTGTTTGATTTCTGATATTTTGCTTATAAAATGTCAAATTATGAAAAATATTTTTCACTTTTTATATTTGTTTGGTGTTTGATTGAAAAATTTACATTCAAAAATATTTTCTTAGGTAAATCAATTAAAACACCCTTAGCTCATTTACCTTGAAAATATTTTCTTACTTATTTAGTGAGAAAGCAATTTCCACCTTAGGTGGAAAAGTTTTTTGCGTCACGTTTGAACATTTTTTTTATTATTAATTAAATTATTTTTTTTCTAGAAACTAACATTACTATTATCAAGTACAAATGAGTGAAATATATATATATATATAGCTAAATTTTACTTTATTTGTTAATAAAATTAGAAAAATCTTTCACATTTTCACTTGAAAAATTAACTTAATCAAATACTTCCAATTGATATTTTTCAAAAAAAATAATTTTCAGACAAATTAATTCATAAAAAATATTTTCATACCATCTATTTTTCATCTTTTCAATCAAACACAAATTCAAATCTCACCTCCATCTCTAAATGACTATTTGACAATCCACTTATATATGGGTGTTTATAAATATTAGCCTATGTTGACAAACTGGTTTTAAATATATTTATAAATAACACATTTTTTCAAATTATTTTTTAATTTCATAAATTTCATCCCTCCACTTTTCACTACATATTTACTTCGAAAACATTACATTTTTCTTTTAAACTTTTAACAAACAGAGCCCTTATTTATAAACGGTCAATTTTTTTAGAGTTAAAAAATGACGGGCCGAAATTTTTACCAATCAAAATTGTTGACTCTTCAAAAAAAAAAATTATCAAATAAAATATTATCATGTGACCATTATAAACGAATATAAATCAACAAAAAGTTCCCAAACATCTTTGATAAGATTTGAGTTCCATCTTAAAAGGTCAACCATTTTAAGAGGAGTAGTCCAAATTATTATAAATTAGTCTATATTTTCATCTTTAATCGATGTGGAATTTTATCCCTTAACATCTCTCCTTAAGATGATGGCTCGTTTGAGCAAACCAATCTTGAAATCCGTGTGCTCATTTTTTGAGTCTTAATCCGATCGAATTGCTCATTGGAATTTAATGGACTCTGATACCATGTTAAGATTTGAGGTAAAAAGCAGGTTTTGACAATAAACTTAAATTTATTATTAAAAAAAATAAAAATTGCGAGATACAAATCAAAGAAGATTGACAGATGATTGAAAATTGATATCAAATCATCTTAAATTTAGGGATTATTATTCCATTTTGACATATTGAGTTATACTATAAATTGATCGTTTTTCTATGAATAAGATAACAATTATCAACTCACATTCCTATCATATTTAAAATTTCTTCTATGTTCGAAGTTTTGATGTT
Organism: Ligustrum vulgare; assembly: GCA_963555705.1. Taxonomy (NCBI): domain Eukaryota; kingdom Viridiplantae; phylum Streptophyta; class Magnoliopsida; order Lamiales; family Oleaceae; genus Ligustrum; species Ligustrum vulgare. The sequence goes on along the minus strand of OY743176.1, from coordinate 49,557,020 downwards.
TTCATCAAGTCCATATTTGTTAAACTTGTTTATAAACAATTTTTTTTTTCTAAAACACTTTTTAACAACGAATACTTTTTTCAAATCATTTTTCAACAACATATTTTATCTTAAAAATCATAAAAAGTTTGTCTGTAAACAAAAACTAGCCGTTCGCAGTACAAGCCAGATGAATGCCTAAGTTGATAATGACAAAATGAACTCAAGTTCTAAAACTTGACGATAAGTACGCTCTCAGGGATGGAGCCAGACAATTTTAATTTGGTCCTCGTATTAAAATAAACAAAAAGTTAATGCAATTTTATTTTTTTTTTAAAAAATTAAATGAGAAAAATATTCATTATTAGAAAATTGGGAGGTCCAGACTCCAGGCCCCCACTAGAACCCCATAAGCTTCGTCCCTGAGTGCTCTACTTCAATTTCAAGCCCTCAATCCTGTATCATTTGAGTACATTCTGTAATTTGGATTATTTATCAAGTTCAAACTCACCCTTCAAGATATCCACAATTACCCCAAACTTAGTCAGTTGACTGACTCAGTTGTAATGCATGCATGGATTCCACCGAACCCTAACCTTACCAACGTTGGGGAAAATTATACGTTCCTTATTAATTTAAAAAATATTATTCACTTATTAATCACACACTTCGTTGGACACATTATTCCCTTCCTTATAGTTCTATAATAGTCATTCCCGAAAAATGTCGAAATTAGGGTAAAAGAGAAACGCAAAAATAATAATTTAGATAATTGGATAGAAATATTGCGAGAATTTAATTACGTCTTAAAAAAAAATAGTAAGCTATTTATAAGTATTTTTAATTACAAATGTGTTTAGATAATTTATTGATTTTCGAAAGTAATCGTCACTATATATTAAAATAAATTTGAAAAATAGAAATATCTTCAACTCGTGAGCTTCGTGGGACTTAGGATTCTTAAAATGTAGATATCCATCAATCATAGATTATTGGCCGATAAGATGATTTTTAATCAGGTAAGTGCTCACTACGTATTATGCAATATAACTTTTACTTAAAATCTCAATTATTGACTTAATTATCCGTTGATTAAGCATAAAAGACAAAAGCTTTACTTCAGCAAAAAAAGGTTGAAAAATAATCTATGGAAATTATGCATTGAGCTATCTTTATCTTTCCTTTTGTGCTACCATGAATTCTCCTTTGGTCCCATTCCCCATTCCCCCTTTGGCCTTTTTCTTTTTTCGTATGACAACCCAGCTAGAGTGAGATGCGCCTTTTGTATCACTACGATGGAGATTGAAAAAATGGACCAATCAGTATTAAACAAGAAGACAATAAAACTCTCATTCTTATTTAATAATCAAAATCAATAAATTTTTAAAATTTTTTTTTGACATAACTGACGGACAACTTTACTTAATCGCTTTCTCCACCTTAATTTCCTCGAATTTATGCCATATTCTGAGGTGTATTCGAACAACCAAACAAGCCATTTCCTCCTCTGAATGCTCGTTTGAGCTATTGATATTGGAACCGATCCAAACCCCTACATAATTACATAATAAAAATAAAAATAAAAAGAGTAGATTAAAATCACCTCCACCTCCACCTCCACCTCCACCTCCACCTCCATTCGATATCCGGATTTCGTTATTGGTCTTTTTTTATTTTTTATTTTTTTTGAGATGGATCATTGGTCTATTTACACCTTTGCAATCTCTTTCCCTTCTTTTTATGTTAACGTACGAGAATATTGATGATTATATACTCTTAGTCAAACATGTTCTTTACCCGTACCAAAAAAAAAAAAAAAAAACCAATCGAAATCTAAATTGATTAATTACAAATCTTAAAAAAAATAAAATAAAAAATATAACCCACACCCTGAGGACCCGAACCGACCCTGTCCTGAGCCATTGGTTCGAGTGGTAAATCGCAAGATGTGTCTTCTAGAGGCCATGATGAAAGGTACTGAAGGTCCACAAGAGTGGTGGTAACTCCCGCTTGCCACAATGTCAAATTCATTTTCAGGATTCGAACCCTTCTCCCGACTGCGTTGAGCGTGTTATCAGCACTCCCCTTTACCACTGGAAGATATGCTCTGGGAGCGATTAATTACAAATCTTTGTTGGACATGTAGTTGTTAAAAGTGTTTTTTTTTTTTGTTTAAAAATAAAGAATATGATGTTTTCAAGATAAAATATGTAATTAAAAAGTGAAGACTGAGAATATATTTGACTAAAAAGTAATTTGAGAAAATTTGTTATTTAAAAAAATGTTTAAAAATAGTATTACATCGACTTCATTTATGAAAAGAAATAGGAGACAGCGGCCCCTAGGACACATCTCTCAGTGGTAAAGAGGAGGACTGGTAAGACTCAGCGCAGTAGTGTGCAGGGTTCGAATCCTGAAATATTGGATTTGTGTCTTGTTGCAAGCGAGAGTTATCCAAACCTTGGACTTACCATCAAGTCCTTCACCCTGACTCTGAGAGGTATAACCTGCGATTTACCTTCTTAATCAATGGCTCAGTGCATGATTGATTGGACCCTCAAAGTGTCGTCTACCCTTTTTATTTTGTAGAAATAGGAGACAGCGAAGTGATGTTGGAAAAGCAAAAAGAGAAATGGATATGCCTTTCATGTGTTCGAACTTTTGAAAATTCAAAGCAATGGGAGCTGTAAAGTGAAGAAAAGAGAATTTACCACTGGCATTTTTTTTTACTAACAAAAAAGATGAACATGAGTAAACACAATAAAAAATTAGGGACTTAATCTGAAAAAGTTATAATCATCACGGGGTTTCCACTTTCCATCATCATATCTCTATCTATTATATTACTACTACTGAAAATCCCCTTAAAAAAGAGAAATTTTTTTGAACGATCACTCCCTCAACAATATTTACAATTTCTTATTTATCCTTTCAATTAATTTTATTTTAATTAATATATATTATAATTAATGTAATATTTTCTAATTCAATGATAATAGTTGTCTCTTCAAATTTCATTTGATCTATATTTATATCTATACTACTAAAATAACTTAAACGGAGAAATATTTTGGATCATAATAATCTCGAAAATAATTTATAATTTCTTATTTATCCGTCAATTAATTTTATTTTAATTATATCATTTTATAATTAAAAATAAAATTTCTGATTTAATGATGGTCGTTCTCTCTTCAAATTTCATTTATCTATATTTATATCTATACTACTAAAATAACTTGAATGAAGAAATGTTTTGGATCACCCTCGAAAACAATTTATAATTTCTTATTTATCTTTCAATTAATTTTATTTAATTATAGTATTCTATAATTAAAAATGAATTTCACATTTATTTACGCATGTAATGGTGCTGTTTTATAAAGAAAATAATGTTACTAATAAATATTGACCATCACGTATTTTACTGATATATCACTATATGAATGTGATATCATTTTTATTATTTATTATTAATTTCTTCCAAATTCGTCTATATTTTAAGATAAAACGTCACAATCCACATATTCATGTTTAATGAGGTTTAAGAGATATTGAGACTCATGATATTTTTTTTATTAGTATATATAAATTATTATTTTAGCAGTTAAGAGAGCTGGCATACATGCTTCTAAGTGGTTCAATACTTTTTCATAGCTATTATTTTTTTGAATTCAAGTCTCGATTTCAATTATTTATAAAAATTGCACGCAACAAGTATTTGAGAAAGTATTAATACATTAAAAATATCGTTTAGTTGACAATAGTTTTGAAAAAATAAAGGGTAATAAGCACAAATGACCCCCAACCTTTAGGTTTCTTGCGAAAATAGTCCCCAACGTTTAGATTTTTGTATTTATACCCTCAGAATCACCAAATGTTGTGAAAATGGTCCATACCGTTAGATTCCGTTAAAAACGCGTAAATAGTATAAATGGTCCCTAACCTTTGAGTTTTTTACGATAATAGTCCCTAACATATTAAGGTCACGTTTGACATTTTTAGTTTGTAACCTTCAAACGTTTGACGTATTTAGTCTCTAGCATATTAAGCCCCTATACGTTTGGTATATTTAGTCCCTAAGATATTAAGCCCCTATTTGAAACCAATTATTTCAAATAATATGGTTTGTGATCGTAATTTTTTGAAAAACTTGTTGTTAAAAAAAATTGAATTTATTTGTAAATTATTTTATGGATAGAATATTTGGTTAAAAACGAGTTTTAAAAAATAAAATTTATTCTGAATTTATAAAATGCACAATAAAATATTTAACAAAAAGTGTCGCTTCAACCTATTGGAAAAAAAATAATGAATCCATAGAATATAAACAAACAAATACATTGGACATTATTTTAGAAATTGAATAAAAAATATGTTTTTATCAATTCTATTTTCGATTTTGAGAACTGATCAATATCGATTTTCGAAATTTCATTTTTTTTCTTCAAAACTCATTTTCTTTCACACGTTCTATAATATATATATTTTAATTTATGCATAAATTAAAAAAATTACGTTTTAAATAATGTAGTTTGTAATTATAATTTTTTAAAGAATTTGTGGTTAAAAAGTAAAAGAAAAAAAATTGAATTTATTTGTAGATTATTTTATTGACAGAATGTGTGTTGAAAACGAAATTTAAAAATAAAGTCTATTCTAGATTTTTAACGTGCACAGTAAAATATTTAACAAAAATTCACCGCATTAACATTTCAACTTATTGATAAAAAAATAATAAATTTATGGAATATAAACAAACAAATACATTGGACATTATTTTAGGAATTTCGAAAATATGTTTTTATCAATTATATTTTCGATTTTGATTTTCGATTTTGAGAATCGATCGATTTGAAAAGTAAGTTTGGAGAATTTTGGTTAAAACGTAATTTTTTTAATTTATGCATAAATTAAAAAAAAAATATATTCATAGAACGTGTCGAAGAAACTGAGTTTTGAAAAAAAAATTGAAATTTCGAAAATCGATATTGATCAGTTCTCAAAATCGAAAATAGAATTGATAAAAACATATTTTTTATTCAATTTCTAAAATAATGTCAAATGTATTTGTTTGTTTATGTTCCATGGACTCATTATTTTTTTTCCAATAGGTTGAAGTGGTGAATTTTTTTTAAATATTTTATTGTGTATTTTAGAAATTCAGAATAAATTTTATTTTTTAAAATTCATTTTTAACCACACATTCTATCAATAAAATAATTTACAAATAAATTCAATTTTTTTAACAACAAATTCTTCAAAAAATTACAACTACAAACCATATTATTTGCAATAATTGGTTTCAAATAGGGGCTTAATATGTTAGGGACTAAATATGTCAAACTTATAGGGCCTTAATATGTTAGGGACTAAATACGCCAAACGTTTGGAGGTTAAAAACTAAAAATGTCAAACGTGACCTTAATATGTTATGGACTATTATCGTAAAAAACTCAAAGGTTAGGGACCATTTGTGCTATTTACACGTTTTTAACGGAAAAAACTAATGAAATTTAATGGTAGGGTCCATTTTCACAACGTTTGGTGATTCTGAGGGTATAAATGTAAAAATCTAAACGTTGGGGACCATTTTCGCAAGAAACCTAAAGGTTGGGGACCATTTGTGCTTATTATCCAAAAATAAATATGTTAAATCTATGTACTTGACATATATCTTATTTACCTTAATGCAAGCCTAAGCTTTAAACAAAATCATCTTCAATTTAGTGAGGTTAAGTCAATCAACTTCAATTTGTTAGCAACTTTGGTCTTTTTTTTTTTTTTTTTTTCAGTTGTTGTCTTGATGAAAATATTGACTCAATATTAATCTAATAGATAATCAACATATAAATACGTGATTTTAATTTATAGAGTTTTTGGCAAAAATATATTTAAAATAGTTGATGTGTATTAATAAAATATTCAATTCAAGACATTCAAATATATTTCATAACATCATTACAAAGTTACGTGTAACACATACGTTACTAACTAGTCTACTAAAAGATCTCTACCCTAAGTGAGTTTTGCCATAAATTAAAGCATTATTATCTCGTTTAAAAGGATAAAATTGTTAAACAAAGTCATTTGTATATCCTTTTAAGTACTGTCTTGAGTACACCTCTTACCTTTTACGTGTAGAAGATTTAGTTTAATGCTTAACAAGTTCAAAATAGGCCATAGCGAGATTTGAACTCAAAGATTTACGTTCTCTAATACCATTTTAATGACATCTACCTTCTAAAATATTAAATAAGCTTCTGAATAAGATCTCATGTCAGCAGAGTCGGACCTGGGCCAAGGCAAACTAGGTCGAAGCTTTGAGCCTCAAAAAAATAAAGGCTCATATTTTGTTTTATTTTTATTTTTTTAGTATAAAACTCTCATCTAACTTTTTTTTTGTTTAATCTATAAAAGATCCATTTTTTTCAAGATATACTTTTCGTTTTGAGCCCTAAAAATCATAGGTGCGACCCGCATGTCAGTCATGTGTATCCAAGGGCAGAGCTAGAACATTGAAACGTAGTAAACTAGAAAGATATGGGGTGGAGGGGGAGGCCCCCCTCCTGAGCAAAAACTAAGAATAATTCTAATTTATAACACATAAATATAACACAATATCTAAGAATAAAAAATAACACCTATGTTTTGGCAACCACTCGGCACTCGGAAGAATGCATGAGGAGGAGACTGAATAGGAAGGTGCAGTTACAGACTGAAGACATATGTCCCCAACCCTCCTTGTTGCTAAGAAAAGTTCCACAAACAAGTTAACAACATAAAGAGACATGAGTGAGTTATGTAAGCACCGAAATTCTATTGTGCAGCATTGCAGATTGTGTTTTCGTGTAACTGGATTGGGGGATAGGTTTAGTTGGGCTAATGGATAAATAAAAACTTAGCGGGCTGGGGAATTTATTTAGTACCATTTGGTGAATAATACATAAATAAATGTGGAAATTACACCTACTCCTATTTTTAAATTACCAAATTCAAATATGAGATGAAACATGTAAAAATCAAATATGAGGTTATAATTAAATTTTTTATAACTAATTAATAAATTAGAATAAATTAAAATTAAAATTAAATTAATTATTCCAACACATCTCAATCATATACCACTTTCAACCCTAATTATATCCTCCCCCTCTCTCTATAATCCACCATACACCAATACCTGTGGCTCCCCCATCCTATAGCACACCCTCTCCTACAAACAGATCGCTGGAGACTCCTTCACCCACTGCCACACCCCGTGCCTCCAGTCTCTGCTTCTACTTCCATCGTCACCAGCAGTGCCATCACTCCACTGCATTAATGTAACTAACTCTTACCTCGTTCAGCGGAAATGCCCCTCCATCGCACACACTCGTCGGACCCAGCCAATGCTTCGAAAGTCTCATGAAAGGCCTTCAAAGTAACAGTGATGCACATCTAGAAGCGGCGTCGCGCATGGTGCTCCTTCGAAATCAAGTGGGGTTTTGCATATTATTTGTGTTGATGCTCAATCTATTGGTGGTGATGTCGACTTGAAGTGGCGGCGACAGTGGCGGTAGTGAGGGAGGGGTTCTTGTGAACTGAAAACAGTGGTTGGGACCAGAAATCATGGTGGTCCTGTGACCTAACCATGCAGCAGCGCCGCTGCTTTTCATGGTGACGACTGACGAAGGTCGAGGCGACAGATGTGGTAATAATATTCAGGTATACCGTAGTGGTTGTGGTGTGGTTGATGAATGTTGGTACTTGAATCTAGCAACGATGTGAGTTTTCTAGTGGTGGGGACGACGTTAATATTCAGGGACACAATGTGGTGGTCGTGAGATAGCGGCGGAGGCAGATCTCAGAATTGTGACCTAATATTTAAACGTAAAATTAATTTTTTTTATGATCTATATAATTATGACCTAATAAACCTAAATCGATGAATTTGACATTTTGTAATTGATAATCTGTTACGCTGTGACTTTAAAAATTTGTGAGTATGACCTAAACATAAGTTCAATGACTAACCTTAAAGAAAATCATTCATATGACCTTAAAAATGGGGGTTGACCTATTGTGATAAAAAAAAATGGTGGTTGTGACTTGTTATCCCGACTAATTGTGACCTTATAACCCTGATTTTAGACTTGTGTGACTTGGGATTCGTAATTTGTGACCTGAGATTTTACAATATTGTGACTTTAATATTTGTAATTAATACAATATTATTAATTATTTAATTTAATAATTTATCTTAATTACAACCTGATTTTTGTAATTATATAGGCTTCACCTCAAATTTGAAATTTGCATTTATAACTACCTTATTTATGTATTTTAGGGGATTAGAAATACAAAATTCAAAGTTAAGGAAAAAAGTGTAAAAGTTCTAAATTCAGGTTTTAATTATATTTTTTAATTAAAATAAATAATAAAAACTTATTTTATTAATTAAATATACTTAGGTCGTACTACTATAGAATTAGGTCACACTAACAAACAAATTATATTGAAGCTCACAAATAAAAAGTTAGGGGTCCCTTTTTATCAAAAAATTAATTCGTCATTACTTATTTCTCGGTCACATATTATAGAATTATTTTGTCAAGACTTATTTTGGGTCACATATTACAAATTTATGGGTCACAATTTATTATTTGGTCACAAATCACAAATATTACTTATTTCTTGGTCACATTATAGAATTATTTGGTCACATATTATAAAATATTTAGTCATAGCTTATTTTTTGGTCACATATTACAAATTTATAGGTCACAACTTTTTCTTGGTTGCAAATCTCCAGTTAATTGATCACAATTTAATAAATTATGAGTCACAATTTTTTTATTGATCACAAATTTCATAGGTCAAAAAATTTTTTGGGCACAAATAACAAACTTTTTAGGTCACAATTTTCACAAATCATAAATTTTCTTGGTCACATATCAAAATATTATAGGTCACAATTTATTTGGTCACGATCTGTTGCTGGTCACAAACTACAAATCTTACGAGTTACAAATTATGATCACAATAATTAATTGGTTATAACTTATTTCTGAGTCACAATTATCAATTTTTATGTCACTATAATTCAATTAAAGGTCACAAATTATAAAAAATCTTAGGTCACATAATATTTACAGGTCACACATTTCGTATTATTGGTCACACACCATCAGCACTACCATTGACCACCGCCATCACTACCAACGGTATTACTGACCACAGTAACCTCACCACCACCACCACTACCGCCATCGCTGTTTCCGCAAACCACCCCCACAATCTCCACCCAAAGAACACCGGCACTTCACCGTCACTGCCACAGTCACCTACTTTCAACCATCTTTATCATAGCCACCACAACCCCCGCTTATGCCCCCGCCCTCCCCCCCGCATCCCCACCCGCATCCCCACCCCTAACCCCACTCACCACATCAAAATCTAAAATCAACACCTATACCAACAACAACCAACAAAACCGCACAGGCCAAATCGCACCATGCCGCAACCATCGCTGAAGAGATGAAGATCGGGGCTCAAAGCACCACTGAAATGCGGCATCATGTCGTTGCAACCGCGATTCTTACAACATCGCTTCTGTAGCGGAAATGAGCGTCGCGACTGCAAACTGAGAGTTGCTAGTTGCCACCAAACAACAAACACTATGACCGCGTCCTAACCACTGCAACCGTCACTACCACCATTCACCGCATCCTAGCCATTTCCCCCAAGAAGTAAAGGAAAGAGAAAGATATTTACCATTTTCCACCACCACTGCAGCCTTGTCCTACCACTGCCCTCAGCTCCACCAACTATGACGGGGTAGCAATGTCTTGGAATTTTGGCTGATAAATTAGGGTTGAATTAAGGTGGGGTGCGGACATTGCTTTGGTGGTAGGTGCAATAATAATTAATATATTAAAAATGAATTAAGACCTAGTTGTTGTTTAAAAAACTTATTTACTAGATTTTTGAATTATGAATTTTAGAAGTAGGTGTGGGTGTAATTTCCACTATCATTTGGACTTAATAAATTTGCTTCTTAGAATTCCTCAAAATGCCTTAGGGGGTGTTTTTAATATGAAATTTAGTGGAATTTTTTATATTCATTAATTCTTATAGATTTTATAAATTTTAATAGAATTTCATAGAATCACTCTGCCTATTCCTCAGATTTTAGTGGGTTTCAGTAGATTTTGATGAAATTTGTTAAACCTGTCATTGTTATTAAATTTAATGAATTTTAAAATTTTATCTATTTTTACCTCTTGTTGGGTAATTTATTTATTATTTTTTTTATGCAATTTGAACTTGAACTTGAACTTGAGACAGAAGTAAAAAAATAACATGATTTCTTGATCATAAAAAAAAAGAAAAGAAAAATAGTCGAATTGTGTAGTTAAAAAATAAAATATACAACCTTGTCTAGTTTTGATTAAAAAAAATCAAGCATTTCATTTAAAATAATTATCTTCTCTTCTCCATATTTATTTTTCTAAATCTCCTAGTTGTTGTTATTTTTTCTTTTTCTTTTCAATTGAAATTTAAGCTTTGTTTGTTAAAATTTTGGAGTTTAAAAATATATTTTTTATATTTTCGAGGTAAAACGTGTGATTGAAAAATAGAGAGAGAAAATATGTGTGATTAAAAAATAATTTGGAGAATTGTGTTATTTAAAAATATATTTTTTGTTTGTTTGCCAAACAGGGGTTCAATTATCCAAGAACTAGCAAAATATAATTTCTCCCACTTTTCATTCTCTAATTCAGTAACATCTTTGTTCGAATATTACAGAAATATCTGTATATATAACATTAATTTTTTTATTTTATTTTCTTGGTTTGGTTGAAATTTTTGGCGATGAAAACTGACCAAATACTCGATGCTTGTTAAAAGGTGAGTGATTCAGACTTATTTTTGTAATAATATGAAAATGGAAGTCAGGTTGATCCAAGCGATTCATTTCTTTCCTCTTGTCATTTTACAGGAATGATAAAAATCAATCTCAATACCACAACAAGACCTTAGTTCCAATATGAAGTCAATTTCTAATAATATTAAAATATTTTTTAATTTATTTTGAATTTTTTGTTTTATTTTTAAAGTGTAAATCATTTTTATTTTATTTCCGTACTCTTTAAGATATTTTAATTTAATTTTTAAAATTTATTTTCATTTTTATAGTGTAAAAATTAATTTGTGTGGATGGTAGGGTGGGTTGTGGGAGAAGAGAACACGTTAGAAATTTGGGCTTGTGGTATACAAATTCTTATAATATTTTATTTTATAATTACATAAGGATATACTTGTGTATGTATTGTGACATATTTATAAAAAATACATATATATTTTATTAGTGGTGGTTATATATTTAGGGGTCATGAAATTGGAAACCCGAGGGGTCATGGTAGGATTTGTTGAAGAATTTTTCCTTCATATTTATTGTTTCAAATCCATCAAAATCTTTCAATTCCATTTCATATTAGAAATCCACTAAAATCCATAAATTTTTTAGGACATTGAAATTTTATAGAATTTATTGAAATCTATATTGATGACCTTGGATATTGATAGATTCTATAAAATTCCAAATTGAGGATATATGAAATATTATGAAATTCTAAAATTCCTCAAATTTCATGTTGGGGACACCCCTCTAGTGTGCTGGGATGGACTAAAGTCATAGGGCAGTTCCGCTATCATTTGATTATTTTCTTTAATAAAAAAAATTGTTATTAAGAAGAGATTGAAAAAAGATAAGACATATATACGATGAGATATATGAGGATAAAGGCTTGCATGTGGGAATGGGATGAAAAATGACCCTTAACTTCATTTTTGACTGCCTAATGTGTCTAGGTGCCAAAAGTACACGTCTTTTTATAATTTATTTAATTTTCTTGTATGGTTAACACATGAAATTCAAAAGGCCCAACACAAAAACCGAATACAGAAGTTTAGAGCTCATACGGAGGCCTAGAATCAGGGTGATGTTAAAAGGTTTGGACGATTGAGTAAGCTATGCAATGACTGGGCGTTGGAAGTTTTGTATGACTGAACATTTGGGAGAGCGATGCAATACTTGGGCGACTAGAACATTGGACGAAATACAAGCAAAGAGACAACTCTCCAATCTAACCTACGATCTATTGGAGTTAATCTAGGAGTTATTTACAATGTGATCAGTTTAGAAATTCATGGGCAGTTAATACAACATCAGAAGTTGGTAAAAACGTGGATGGAATAAGTTGGATAATCATGGGAAGTTACTAAAAGAAGTTATGAAATGTAAGGAAGTGGGCAGTACTTGTTTCAAGACAGTTACCAAGTGAAGAAACAGTTCCAGCTGTAGTTTATTTATTGTAAAAACTTAGGCATTTAGAAGGACCAACAATTCAAAACTCTCAAAAAAGAGATGTAATTTTATTATCTTAAATTTTATTAGAATTTTCTTAGTTTAATTCGTATGCTTGATTCCCTTGGAGGTATCTTGTAAATTAAGTTTTTTTAGTACAAAACACCATTTTTTGGTTCATTGTCTCAAGAGTTTTGTCCCTTAGACAATCATCTAATCATTTTTTAGTTGTTAGCATGAGCGAAACAACACTCGTGTGAAAAAATTTGACAAGCTTGGTGGGACACTTGGTGAAAGAAAACTTTGAAGCAGCATGCCGCATAAAAATTCTGACAAGGAGCTGATTGAACATCGATTTCTTCCTTCTATAATCGTAGAATAATCTGAGAGTCAGCAAAGCCCAGACAAAATAGGATCTCGCAGTCGTTATGAACCAACGACAGAGTTAAGCCCACCACCATGCATGTACTGTTAGGAGAACTCGCTTAAGATATCATTGAGCAGGTAAATTTACAAAGTATTCATCTTGTGAAAGACTTTCTCCAAACGAAAATAGCTGTATGACAGTATGGCCAAATAATTGTATACATTGAATGAACTTATGTACAAAAATGGTAAGCCACTTCTATCAAAAAGTCCCAAGGGAGGAAATAATTATTTCCAAACTAGGAGTTTAATAGGCAACGACTCGCCAATGCAAATACAAGTGTCGGTTTACCAACTATCAACGTGAGTCAGGGCTAGAAACACCACGTATTGGTCCATCCAATGTAGGGGATCTTGAATTTTCTTATGCAGGAGGTGTTGGAACATCGAATATGAGGGTACCTTTAATGTAAGGAAAAATGTCCAAAACGTAAGGACCAAATTGATGTGATCCAGGCCACGAATACAAGCCCACACAAGATCCATTGATGATCAAAGGAGGGCCGATGACTCGATTACAAACGAAAAGGGCCAACGAAGCAATGGACAAGCTAGTACAAGAAACAATAGCCAAAACAATGTTCGTGTCATCAAAAGAAACAAGTTCCATGTTGGGACCGAGCCAAAACGACGAGTGGATCAATCTCATTCAAGCCGTCGAAGAAAATTTGGAAATTTCCAAGTTACGGTCGTAACATATATTTCTTACGGCCGTAAAGAGTTCACTGCTGAAATTGATATTGTGAGAAATAAAGGATTACGGCCGTAAGTGCTGAGGGTCACGGCCGTAAAGGAGTCACTGCTCAAAAACTGAGTTTTGGAAATTTTGGACTTACGGCCATAAGTCATGGTGTCACGGCCGTAAGTGTGAATCAGTAACCTAGTTACGGCCGTAAAGGAAGTAGTCACGGCTGTAAATGTCAAAAAGCGTAAATTTTGGAATTTTACTTCTTTCCATATTTTTAACAATTTCATTCCTTGTTAAATTAGAACTCTTAAGTCAGGTTTTAACCTTATTTATAGGGATGTAATTTTCATTATTAGGTTAGACAATTTTGATATTATTATTGTGAGGCTACATTGCTTTCAACAACCTTTATTCTTCATTGAATAAAATTCGAACTTGCGAGTTATTCTTGTTTGTTCAAATATCGGTGAGAATTAATATTGCTTGTGATCAAGAGGTCAATATATCCCTGTGATTGTATTGGTTGCTTGGTTCAATTAATTTTAATTGGATCCATAAATTGTGGTTCTTGGCGTTCTTGGGTCGATCTCAATATTTTGTAGGTTGCGTAGCTACAATTGCTACGTGGTTTGTATCCTTTGATATCAGAGCTTAGGCTTCAAAAATCAAGGTTATATCTTTGTTTTGTTTTCTTGAGTTTTCTTAAATCTTGTTCTTCGTGTTCTTCGTGTTCTTGAGTCTTTAATCCAAAAAGTGTCACAAAAAAAATTCAAAAGTTGTTATTTCCTTCGTTTGGTATTCAAATAAAATTTCGTTTGTTTCCTTATTCTCGTAGTTGAATTTTTGAGAATAATAAAAAAAAAAAACGTGAAAATTTCATAAAGTCCAAGAAAAAGAGTTGTTATTTGATTTCAAGAATTATCTTATTTAATCAATCTTAGTTCCCATAAAAGTATCAAGTTCTTTATAGAGTCGAGTTCCATTCTCACCAAGTTTTCTTCGAGTTTTCCAACAAGTTCATAAATTCCTACTCATACTCGATTTGAATCATTCGGGCTTAAACTTGTTTGAGTTCGGGTTCGTTCTTTGAAGCAATTGGGGTGAAAGCCATTGAGTGGAAAAAGGCAGAGAGGTGAGATCAATAGAGGGTAAAAGCCAAAAAAATTGAGTGATACACGAGCGAAATACACGTGAGGCATATATTACTTAGGTTTAGGATGTTGAAAAATTCTACTACAGCAAAGAACGACGATCAAGTCAACATGGTGGAAGAGTTGGCACAACGCTTTGAGAAAATGCTTGGGAATATGTCGGGCAGGATTGAAAGGTTAGAGCGGCCAGGGAAGCGCCCAATGTTCGGAGACAAGTGGGGCGTGGTCATGGATAGTGACGGAGGAAGAAGATGAATTTGATGGGTATGATGAAAGGGGCACTTATGGATAGAGAGGCTAGGCATGAACGACGAGGTAGAGAGGTTGTTGGGGATCGACAGGATCGTGGTATGAGTAATATTAAAACAAAAATTCCTTCCTTTAAGGGTCGAAGTGATCCGGAACAATATTTAGAGTGGGAGAAAAGGATTGAGTTGATATTCGATTGCTACAGCTATACGGAGGAGAAAAAGGTTAAGGTTGCAGTTCTTGAATTCACTGATTATGCACTTACTTGGTGGGATCAATTAGCAACTTCTAGGAGACGAAATCGTGAGAGACCTATTAGTACATGGGGTGAATTAAAGGCAGTCATGAGGAAGCGATTTATCCCTAGTCATTACCATAGGGAACTTCATCAAAAACTGCAAAGTCTTTACCAAGGTTCTAGGAGTGTCGAGGATTATCATAAGGAGATGGAGATGTTGATGCTTAGAGCTAATGTAGAGGAGGATGAGGAGGCCACTATGGCTCGTTTCTTGAATGGTATGAATAAAGAAATAGCAAATGTGGTCGAATTTCAACACTATGTGGAGTTGAAGATATGCTACATATGGCCATGAAAGTGGAGAGGCAATTGAAGAGAAAAGGGACAGCTAAGTATCAGTCGGGTTCTTCGGGTTCTAATCCGTCTTGGAAGCCGAGGTGGGAAAATAAAGGAGTTGGGGCTGTTTCGAAAGGGAAGATTGAGGTACCTAAGGGAAAGGAGGAGTCCGTCAACAGATTTCCACCCAAAGGGGAGTCTCAACCACCTAGGAGTAGAGATATCCAATGCTTCAAATGCTTGGGAAGAGGACATGTGGCTTCTCAATGCCCTAATAGGCGTGTCATTACCATGCGAGCGGAAGGAGCTTGGGAAAGTGGCAGCGATGAAGAGGACTATAGCGACATGCCCGCTTTGGAGGAAGCTAGTAATAATGAGGAATTGTTATCCGGGGAGCATTGGCCATTATTAGTAGTGAGGCGAGCCCTTAGTTCTCAAGTCAACATGGATGACGTGGAGCAGCAGAGGGAGAACATATTTCATATACGGTGTCGCATCCAAGACAAGGTATGTAATATGATTATTGATGGGGGTAGTTGTACAAATGTTGATAGCACCACACTAATTGAGAAATTAGGGTTACCATTGTTGAAGCATCCATCACCTTATAGACTTCAGTGGTTAAAATATAGTGGTGAAATTAAGGTGAATAGGAGGGTGTTAGTGAATTTTTCGATTGGTAGCTATATGGATGAAGTGATGTGTGATGTGGTTCCTATGCACGCCGAGCACATTTTGTTGGGTAGGCCTTGGCAATATGATAGGAAGGTGACACATGATGGGTATAAAAATAGATATAGTTTTACCAAGGATGGGAAAAAGTTTACACTTACTCCATTAACACTATCACAAGTTTATGCAGATCAAGTTAAATTGAAAAATGATGAGGAACAAAAGGTGAGGAATCTTGAGAAAAAGAGAGTTGAGTCCACGACCTCAGAAAAAGGAGAGGAAAAGAGGGTTGGAGCCACGACTCCAGAAAAAGGAGAGGCCAGAGAAAAAAAGAGTGTTGGGGTACATACCTCAGAAAAAGGAGAGGGAGCGAAGAGTGCCAGAGAAGAAAAACAAAGAGTGAGTTTCTATGCCAAAAGTAGTGAAATCAAGAAGGCTTTCGTAGAAAATCGACCAATGGTCCTTTTATTGTACAAGGAGTCATTCCTTGCCCTTGAGGAAACTAACACATCCCTCCCTAGTTTGGCTATTTCTCTCTTGCAAGAATTTGACGATGTGTTTCCAGAAGATATACCTAGTGGGTTGCCACCCATTCGAGGTATTGAGCATCAGATTGATTTTGTACCTGGAGCAGTCATTCCAAACCGTCCCGATTATAGGAGTAATCCCCAGGAGACGAAGGAACTTCAAAGGAAAATGGAGGAATTGATGAGCAAGGGGTACATAAGGGAGAGCATGAGTCCATGTGCCGTACCCGTGTTACTTGTACCAAAGAAGGACGGGATGTGGAGAATGTGTGTTGATTGTAGGGCCATCAACAACATAACGGTAAAGTATCGTCATCCTATTCCTAGGTTAGATGATATGTTGGATGAATTGCATGGCTTTAGCATATTTAGTAAAATTGATCTTAAGTGTAGTTATCATCAAATTCGAATGAAGGAGGGAGATGAGTGGAAAACTGCTTTTAAAACTAAATATGGCCTGTATGAATGGTTAGTAATGCCTTTTGGACTTACTAATGCACCTAGCACATTTATGCATTTAATGATTCATGTTTTACATGCATTTATAGGTAAATTCGTTGTAGTTTACTTAGATATATCTTGATATATAGTAAAACTTTGAATGAGCATGTGGAGCATGTTAGGTGTGTGCTTGTGGTTTTGAGGCAAGAACAACTTTTTGCTAATTTTAAAAAGTGTAATTTTTGCATGGAAAAAGTTGTGTTTCTTGGTTATGTGGTTGGTGCTAAGGGGATAGAAATAGATGATGAGAAAGTCAAAGCTATTAAAGAATGGCCAACACCTAAAAGCATAACTGAGGTTAGAAGTTTTCATGGCTTGGCTAGTTTTTATAGGCGTTTTATTAAGGATTTTAGCACAATTGCTGCACCACTCACAAAAATTGTCAAAAAAAGTGTAGGGTTTAAATGGGGAGTAGAACAGGAGCATGCATTTGAAACAATCAAAAATATGTTGTGTAAAACACCGGTTTTATCACTTCCTAACTTTGACAAGGCTTTTGAGATTGAATGTGATGCCTCAGGGCTAGGCATTGGAACTGTTTTAATGCAGGATCGAAGGCCAGTAGCCTATTTTAGTGAAAAGTTAAGGGGCGCTGCTTTTAATTACCCCACATATGACAAGGAGTTATACTCACTTGTGCGCGCTTTGGAGACATGACAACATTACTTGTGGCCACGGGAGTTTGTGATACACACTGATCATGAGTCCTTGAAGCATTTGAGGGGTCAAGCTAAGCTGAGTAAGAGACATGCAAGGTGGGTAGAGTTCATCGAAACCTTTCCCTATGTTATCCGATACAAACAAGGTAAGGAAAATGTGGTGACAGATGCATTGACTCGAAGGTATGTTCTTTTAAATTCTTTGAATTCTAAATTGCTTGGATTTGAATACGTTAAGGACATGTATGCTAATGATCCGGACTTTTCTAGTATTTATGATTCATCTGGTAAAGGGGCTGTGGATAGATTCTTTAAACATGATGACTACTTATTTCGGGAAAATAAATTGTGTGTCCCTAGGTGTTCAATGAGAGAGTTACTTGTGAGAGAGGGTTAAAAAGACCTGCGAAATTTTAAGTGAACATTTTTATTGGCCTAAGATGAAAATTGATGTGGTTCGGGTTTGTAGTAGATGCATTACTTGCAAGAAGGCAAAATCTAGGATTAAACCCCATGGAATGTATATGCCTTTACTCGTCCCTAGTGAACCTTGGGTCGAAATCTCTATGAATTTTGTTTTGGGATTACCTAGGACTAAGAAAGGAAGAGATTCGATTTTTGTAGTAGTAGATCGCTTTAGTAAAATGGCACATTTCATACCTTGCCACAAAACTGATGATGCTACCAACATAGCTGATATTTTCTTTAGGGAAGTCGTGCGCTTACATGGGGTTCCTAAAAGTATCGTCTCGGATAGGGATGTTAAATTCCTTAGTCATTTTTGGAGAGTCTTGTGGAACAAACTAGGAACAAAACTACTTTTCTCTACAACTTGTCACCCACAGATCGAGTTAGTAAATAGGACAATGATTCAATTGTTGCGCACCATAATCAATAAAAATCTGAAAAATTGGGAAGAGTGTTTACCATTTTTGAATTTGTATATAATAGGGCTATACATTCTACTACTTCTTGTTCCCCATTTGAGATTGTTTATGGTTTTAATCCGCTAACACCATTGGATTTAATTCCTTTACCTGTAAATGAACGTAGTAGTTTGGATGGAAAGAAAAAGGTTGAAATGGTTAAATCACTCCACGACAAGGTGAGATTGGCGATTGAAAAGAAAAATGAACATTATGCATCGCAGGCTAACAAAGGAAGAAAATGCGTTATATTTGAACCCGGTGATTGAGTTTGGGTACACTTGAGGAAGGAACGGTTTCCAGAACAACGGAAATCAAAATTACAACCGCGAGGAGATGGTCCATTCCAAGTGATTGAAAGGATCAACAACAATGCCTATAAACTCAATCTTCCTGGTGAGTATAATGTTTCGGCTACATTTAATGTTTCTGATCTATCTCCGTTTGATGCAGGTACAAATTCGAGGTCGAATCCTTTCGAAGAGGGAGGGGATGATGTGATCCAGGCCACGAATACAAGCCCGCACAAAGATCCGTTGATGATCAAAGGAGGGCCGATGACTTGATTACAAACGAAAAGGGCCAACGAATCAATGGACAAGCTAGTACAAGAAACAATAGCCAAAACAATGTTCGTGTCATTAAAAGAAACAAGTTCCATGTTGGGACCGAGCCAAAACGATGAGTGGACCAACCTCATTCAAGCCGTCGAAGAAAATTTGAAAATTTCCAAGTTACGACCGTAACATATATTTCTTACGGCCGTAAAGAGTTCACTGCTGAAATTGATATTGCGAGAAATAAAGGATTATGGCCGTAAGTGCTGAGGGTCACGGCCGTAAAAGAGTCACTGCTCAAAAACTGAGTTTTGGAAATTTTGGACTTACGGCCGTAAGTCATGGTGTCACGGCCGTAAGTGTGAATCAATAACCAAGTTATGGCCGTAAAGGAAGTAGTCACGGCCGCAAATGTCAATAAGCGTAAATTTTGGAATTTTATTTCTTTCCATATTTTTAGAAATTTCATTCCTTGTTAAATTAGAACTCTTAAGTCAGGTTTTGACCCTATTTATAGGGATGTAATTTTCATTATTAGGTTAGACAATTTTGATATTATTATTGTGAGGCTACATTGCTTTCAACAACCTTTATTCTTCATTGAATAAAATTCGAACTTGCTAGTTATTCTTGTTTGTTCAAATCTCGGTGAGAATTAATATTGCTTGTGATCAAGAGGTCAATATATCCCTGTGATTGTATTGGTTGCTTGGTTCAATTAATTTTAATTGGATCCATAAATCGTGGTTCTTGGTGTTCTTGGGTCGATCTCAATATTTTGTGGGTTGCGTAGCTACAATTGCTACGTGGTTTGCATCACAAATACTACATGTAATAATGAAGGAGCAAACCAACTATTCATTGGTACTAATAAACAATGGTCCATTCATGTTAATGTTGAGATTAGTCCCGTTAGACAACCAACACTACCATTTGTACCACAACTAGTAGATGTTTTGTTTGATCCTAACAACATGTTAAGGGAGAAAATAATGGAAATATTACAGGATCAAATGGCTTTTGGAATGTGACCAGTAATTTGTCCAACATATAGAAATCCTTATCCAGACTGGGTAGATCAAACATATCCATGATCTAGAAGGTTTAGAGTGCCTAAATCTTTTTTGTTCACCAGTTTAGGAGAAGTATCCACCCTGGAACACATAGGGAATTTTACATTACAATGTGGTGAAGTTACTAATTACTATAAAATAAGATTGTTCCCAAGTTCGCTGACGCTTTCTCTTGGTTCATTAACTTGCCAACAAATTCTATTCAAACATGGCAACCATTAGAGCGGTTATTTCATGCTCAATTTTAGAAAACTGGATCAGAATTTACTTTGGAAGATTTAACAAACTTACGTCAATTTCCAAATGAATGTGTTGAATCTTTTTTCTTCAAATGTTTAAAACAGCTATGAGTAAATGCTTTATTCCTTTTCCAGAAAAGGAATTTGTTAAAATCCCCTAAAGTCTTTTTAGTTTCAAATTGAAAAAGAAGTTCCAAAAAAGAGAATTTCCTGATCTATTTCAATTTAGAGCTATTGTTATCAAATATGAGCTATTATTAAGAGAGGAAGAACAAATGAAGAGCTCAAGTAAATGAACTTATTATATAGACCCTAGTTTTGATGTCCATGCCATAGATATTGGTTAGGATGACAACGAAATGTGTTTGACCAAATTGGTTAAAGGAGACATTTACATTTGTCCCATATTAACCAAATTAGAAACATTGAATAAAGATGAATTAGCTCAAGAAGATAACAAGAAAACTAGAAAACTCTCTTTTGGTAACTAAGACTAATAAAATGATTGATCAGTTATACGAAGAGAAGCAGATAAAATTGAGCGATAAGCACAAATTGTCAAACCCTGAACAAATTAAGGATAAAAAATATTGTAAATGACATAATGCATGGTCTCACATGATTAATTACTGCTTGGTTTTCTCTAATGTATTGTAGGATGCTATTGAATCCAGGTGAATTACCTTAGAGTCAAAGAAAAAGATGATAGTGAACGAAAATCCTTTCCCACAGCCAATTGCTATTGATATGGTTATTCCTAAATTCAATTGGTAGATCTACCAGAGTTCAAGTTGGTGGTAGATGAAGGAGAGGATGAACCACATCCCAGTAATTTTCAAAGATTAAAAGGAAAAGTCATTTATGAAGATGATGGAGATTTGTGCATTAGATGCTAGGAAAAATTGGCAAAGCAACAGGAAAAAAGAATGCGTGCAAGTAGTCATTTAATTCTATTGAACCATTGCCGTTTGAAAGTCATATGAGACCACCTCATATAAGATGAAATAGCCCATGATTATATGCTAGGACGTTTAGGAGATTACCTAGCCCATCGCGGAACATTAGAACATTCAAGCCACAACCATATCGACGAAGGATGAAGATGAAGATGATGATGTCGTAAGATCATAAAACATCCATTTTGACACTTTACCTCATAATATGATTAGCAATTACATACTAGTCAATGAGTCCAAGAATAAGGTGAATGGTGGAAATGTTATAGAAGAACTAGAAGTGACAACGTTTACATTGGACTGTGAGGGTAATAATTCTGTTGAAGTAATCCCACAAGTTGAGAAGACGCACGACTTGGATGATGATAAAATGATTGATATAGAAGAAGAACTAGATTTGGAGGCAGAATGTAAAATGAGGAGAGTATCGGGTGGCAAGCTTTCCAAACAATTATACTGTAACGCCCCAAATTTCGTGAAGCTTGGGACGTCACTTCTCCTTTAAATCTAATTTTATTGCAAAAAATAATTGAATTCTAACCATCATATTTATATGAAAAATTTCAACAGTAAATAAATTAAATTTGATAAATGCATAAAAACGTTGAAATCTTAACTTTCAAAGAAAGTAACGACAAATAATTAAATTGACGATGTTCATGACTTTAAATATCATATTTAAAATAAAAATAAATTGACACTATTCATGAATCGTGACTTTAAAAATATAGCTTCATTATTATTTGCCACCACTGCCCTTTCATTCGCCACCATCTCCGAAATCTGCAATTTGTAAGTTTAAAAATAGGAGTGAGCATTTCGAAAGAAATACTTAGTAGGTTCAGCGCAAATTAAATAAACTGTACAGTAAATAACACACATAATCAGGCAACTTAAGTCATAAATTCTCTTTTTCATGCAATAAGCAAGTGGATCTCATAAATCATAAATTTTCATGCCCGAAAACATGTGGATCTAGGCCCGAAGGCAATTTGTCCATGCCCGAAGACATGTGGATCTAGGCCCGAAGACAATTTGTCCATACCCAAAAGCATGTGGATCTGGGCCCGAAGGCAATTAATTCTCATAAATTACGTAATCACATGCATAAATTTAAAATACGAGTTTACTTAATATTGCGCAATTAGAATGAAAGAGTTTTTGAAGTGATGAACCTACCTTAAGATATTTTTGAATTTGCTTAAAAATGATTCTAGCTTTCTTGAAAATCCCGCGCCTCGTCTAGCCCTAAAATAAATAATTTTCCTATTAGAAAACTTGAAATTAAAATTTTGGAATATAAAAATAAATTTGAGGGTTGAATTGAAAGAATTTAAAAGTGTAAAACTCGAACTAAAATGATAAAGTGTAAAGATTTGGGACTTTGTGCAAATAATTGAAATTAGGGACTAAATTGATAAACCCGAAAAGTTCCTAACCAAATTATATTTTAGTCAAAACTCAGGGTCATATTAAACTCAATTGAAGATTTGGGGACTAATTTGTGAAATTAATTGAAATTAGGAACTGAATTGACCAACTCAAAAAGTTTATGACCAAATTAGATTTCAGCATAAACTTTTGGTAAAAATAGACTCAATTGAAAATTTGGGACTGAAGATAAATATTTTAAGACTAAAGGACTGAAATAACTTAATTTAAGAATAGGGGCTGAAATAAGACATTTTAAACATTGTAAGGACTGAATTAAATGATTTTAAGACTTGAGGGACTGAAATGATCACTTTCAAACATTGGGGCTAGCTCATTTATTTTAAATAAAAGTGCAGGGCTAAATCAAACAATTTAAAATCAAAGGACTAAAATAACACTTTTAAAACTAGGGGGCTGAACTAAACGGTTTTAAAACCAAAAGGACTGAAATAAATACTTTTCAAAACTTGGGGCTGAAAATCGAAACTAAGCTCTAGGGACTAAATTAAACTCCTTTGAAAACCGTGGGACTAAAGGGAAATTTTACAAACTAAAAAAAAAATATAAAATACAAATATATCTTATCTCTCTCTCTACAACCGGTCTCTCTACAACCGGTAGAGAGAGAGGAAAGAAGAAAGGGCGACGAGGCCCTTTGCGGTCACGCCCACCGGCGTCCCTACGCCGGCTCGCAGGAGGCGGCAGTGCCGCCATTACTTGAAGACGACGGACATGGGTAGGGCATTGCGAAATAGAAGGTTTATTGGGGCTGATTTTGGTGCGAAGGACCGAGGCCAAGCCAAGGCTAGGAGGTTCAATTCTTTAGTGATTTTCCCGGTGATACTCCGAATGGAATGGGTTGGGAGTGGAGGTAAGTATCTGGGATAAGTTTTATTTCTTGGTTTTGGGTTTTGATTGGATGTCGATCTTGGGTATTTTGGGTGTTGATTTTTCAGTGATGGGTTTTCGAATGGTAGTGGTTATGGCATTATGCGTTGTCTTGAGGGGGTGGTTTGGCAACGGCTGTGGTGTTGTTCATGGTTCTGGCTGACTGTGGCGGTGGTGGTTGGGGCGTTCGTAAGTTTGGGTTGAGGTTTCGACTGCGGTGTTGGCGTGGTGGTGCAGACAGTGGTGTTCGGATCTGTGTCAGATTGGTTGCTCGTGGTGGTTCAACTTGGCTGTGGGTGGTGACGGGTGTAGTGTGACGGTGGTGGATTTGCAGATAACAAACTTTGGCTATGGTAGAAATTGAGAGAAATTATACCTTGGCTGGTGATGTTGTATGCGTGAATGCAAGGGATAGGGATCCAATTAATAGTTGATTTAGGTGTTAAACATAGTAACTTAGGTTAAAATCTTGGTTTATGGAAAACTTGTAAGAATTTTGGAAAGGAGTATCGATTGTGTAAGGAAAAACTTGGGGAGGAAGAAGCTGTTGAATTGGTTGGGCCAAGAAATGACTTATTGGGTTTTTAAATGGGCTTGAATGATTGTTAAAAACATTTGGGCTCGATAAGTTGGATTGGATTAAAACATTTAAAATTGGGACTTAATATAATTAATACTTGGACTTTTGAAAATAAACTGTGATATTGAAATATTTTGATAAAAATTGAAATTTGACTAAGTTTTTAAATAAATCTAATTTCACTTAATTCGCTAGACGAGCATGCGCTTAAAAATAAATGAATGAATGAGCAAAGTCGAAGCGACATGTTTTTTTTAAATAAAATATAAAATCACGAAAATTCTGGGTCGCTACATATACAAAAAAGGCGATCCAGTAGTTTGTATATTGGGCGAGTCATCTGGGAAATCATTCAATTACTTCATTCTATATGGAACGCCCAAGAGGAAAAGAAGAATACCTTGCGCTGAAAAGTATTGGTTACCCCCAAAGATATTTCTTCCACCTGCTAGTTGGGAAGAATCACCAGAAAGTTCAAATGTTAAAGAAATCCAAAGTAAAGATATGTTACAAGTAAATGTGTCAAACAGTAGTGAAGTGGAAAGAGGGAAACAAAAAATAGAGGTTGAGTTAACAACAATTGTCATGTTCAGGAAACATTCTTTAAATTTGATCAAGGGTGGCTATATTGCCACAACAAAATTTATTTTCTACACAACAATTTTAAATATTATCTTTGTTTACAAAGATAGACATAAATAAAATTATATAAATAACCTTTTAATTTTCTCAAACTAATTTATGTACATCACAATCTCTTTCGTGATTCAATTTCATGCTCTCTCTTTCGCGATTCAATTTTGGTCAAATTCGAAAACCTAGCAGCATCATCATATCCATTTTCCAGAGCACCCACTTCCTAATCTCTATTTTGCAAATCTTGATCGTGTTCAAGATTTTCTTGAATTCAGAAATTGACTCCTCGCCTCTAGCTCCAACACCAATCGGGGGCTTCTTCCATTTTTCAAAAGCACCATTTCTGTGATAGCGCCCATCAACAGATCCATCAAACTCAACCTTAAGACATTCATCTAAGAAATACCCGGAATCAACTTGAAATAATGTAAGGTAATATTTTTAAGGCAAGGGAAAAATAGCCACCGGATTAAAATGAACAGACAGTGAGGGAAAAAGGGAACTCAAGGGAAGAATAATCAAAAATAATTTGTCAAGTGGTTAGGAATACAAAAGTTAGGGGAGGAGTCAATTGATAAGCCCACATATCTAAAGAATAAGCTTGCATATACTAGTAATAGAGATAATAAAGGAAGAATCAACTCACTGTATGAAAATCAGATAAATCTCCTTGTCTACAATTCACAGTTCAAAACCTGTTGTTTCTTCAGGTGAAGACAATGGTAAATCAGATTGAGAATGAGAACTCGAGCTTCCTTTCTCCTTCAAAGCATGAGATCTAGATTTTAAATCCTATGATTTCCTACGGTTCACGATGAAGGGCAGGTGGAAAGGATGAGGTGGTAATGATGGAAGTAAAATGGTGTACTTTGTTTTGTTTTTTTATTTTATTGGCTTTAATTTAATAAGGGTATATTTGTATATTGATTGTGGTGTATTTGATTTTTTTTTTTTTTGTGTATTTAAAATGTGGTGTATTAGATAAATAATGTGGTGGTAATATAATTACCCTTTGACCACACACTTAAGGCTCTTACAGACTTGGGGGTAATTTGATGAAGATTACAAAGTCATGGCATACTCCAGCACAAGACCCATTAATTTAATGAAAGTAAAAATTGGTGAGGAAGGAGAAAATCATCCAACATTTATTAGCCAATTAATCTATGAGAAGGGTGAACAAAACTTTTTTCGCATCTTTTAAAGCTCAAAAATCAAGACTTGCTTGTCTTGAAATAAGAACATCAATAGCTTTGACAGCTTGTAGATATATTTGTCAAGTTCACCAATGTTAGTTTCACCCATCCAAGGAAAGCCAAAGGAGGTGCCAAGATAAACATGCAAACATTAGACTGAATAAAAACCTAAATGGTTTTTCTTTGATAATAAGAAGAAATATTTGCGGACTAGTTATGGTCATAATGGTCACTGAAATGAAGTTTTCCAGAAGAAGATGAATATGATAGGAGGTAATAGTATGCTAAAGAAAAGCATTCAAGGGCTTAACATTATAGAGATTGAGAAACGAAGAAACAAAATACAACAACCATTCATTCATCAAAAGGTGGAAATTGAAGGGTTCTAAAGCATACAATTAAGAAATCAACTTAAGATGCAAAAATAAATGATTTAGTTTTTCTTATAAAGTGAAAGTGTTGGGACTCATGATTGTATCCTAGTTCTGATAATCAATTTCTCATCTCAAGTTCTCTTTCTAAAGTAGTATTCGATCGAATTCATAATTATATCTAATATTCCTCTCTAGAGTTAAATTAGTTATATCTAATTAAGTCAACAATATGTCTCCATGTTGGGTCAGAATAAATCCTGATTAAACGTATTCAATCAAAAGAATTCATGTAACACAACAATCACAATCATGTATCTCTACCATTTGGTTAAATTACTTGCATTTATTACGTTGTCTAAGTATGTAACTTACCTCTCGACTCCTTACTTCCTACAAATCATTAAATTGGTGATCAAACAATTCATGCTTTAAACACTTAAAATAAATTCAATACAAGGATTGCAATATTATAAACATCACCAAGTTTTGAAATTTATTGAGAAGAAGAAGGAATTCATGCACCAAGATCAAATCAACTCATAATCTTGATTCCTTGCTTGGATTTTTGAAAATCTTGTTGTCTTCCTTGAAACTCTTCAAAAGACCTCTTGATTTCTTGTATAACTAGGAAGAACGAATAATGAATGCCCTCTTACATTTTTTTTCCTTTGTTTAGGTTAGGTCTTGATATAGTTTAGAAGAAAATATATAAAATAAAACTAAGAAAAGGGAAAAAAATATATAAAAATTCGCTATTATTTATTGTTTTTGTTATTTATTCATGATGTGTAACTAAACTTCATATTGGGATGAACGACATAGCCTAGATATATTATTTTAATTCCAAATTACATTGTTTTAGTTATTCGTTGCATGTGTTGATTTATTATTGTATTTAATGCATGAATTAATTGACCACTAATTCATGATTTAATGAGTTATTTCCATAATCCGAGAGGTCAGTTAATAACTTAGATCAATGTAATAAACTCGATAATTGAATAAGATATAGATATACTCTTGTTATTATCACGGTCGTGTGTGAATTCTTGTGTTTATTGCATCTAGATAATGAATATTTGGACCCTATGCAGGGATACATGTTTGACTTATTTAGGTATAATTGATTTAAACTCGAGAGAGGTATCTCAATTTAAATTAATGAATTTGACCGAATGCATATTTAGGAAATAAACTAGAATTGGAGTTAATTTAATTGACAAACTGAAATTGTGAATCCAAACTACTTTAGAATCATTTTTAAAAATAAAACAATTTCGCAATTTAATTCTTTAGTTTATTTTCTTAGTTTTAATTTAAAACACCAAACGAATTCGTCTGTTCAAATAATGATAGGAACTAACCATTTCAGTTCTTAATAAGAAGTCTTCGTGGGAACGATAATCCTGACCCTGTCCACTTTATTACTTTTCACGATCCCTACACTTGCTGGTATATTTTACATTGCAAAATAAAGTGAATAAGTTTTTGAAGTCATTGTCAGTGACTGTTTTACATAAATATCGATAGTAATTAGCTTTTACTTTACTTTGAACTTTCATTTGTTTATTTTTCTTTTTCTTTTATTTAATTTATGTTTAGAAGATCTAAGTCTTGTGAATTGCTTCTTCTTGATATAGAAATTGAACAAAAATTTTGACAAAGGCACAGAAAATAGTTGAAAGCAGTTCAACAAACATATTTAGCCATGGAAGACAATAGAATTAAAAAAATCAGACAATTCAGAATATTCTTCCAGCAAAATCAAGCAAATCATGGGAGGCGTGCTTTGAGAGAATACATGGTTCCTCCTGTGGGGAAGATTGGGACCTGTGTAGTACCGCTAGTAATACCAACAAATAATTATGAGATCAAGACTTCCTTGATTTCATTGATTGAAAACTCGACTGTGTTTCATGGGTTTCCATCTGAATATCCACATGCACATCTTCGGACTTTCCAAGAATTGTGCGACATGCAGCACATGAATGGGGTTCCAGATGATGCTCCGTTCTCATTCTCTTTGGTAGAAAAAGCTAAGGCATGGTTCTACTCATTGCCTCTTCCTACTGTCACAACTTGGGAAATTTTGAGCCAGAAATTTGTTGATAAATTCTTCCCACCTGGCCAGATGTCAAAGCTTAGGTGCGAAATCTTGTCTTTCAGTCAATAGCCAGGGGAGTCCAATTTTTTAAGCTTGGGAAAGGTTCAACGAGTTTATTCAACAGTGTCTTACACATGGAATAGCTGATTGGATCTTAGTTAAGATATTCTACAATGGTTTGACAAATGAAAACAAGAAGCATGGAGATTCGGCAGTTGGGCGATCAGTGATGGACATGAGTTATGAAGAAGCTTAAGAGATTTTTGAAAAAATGGCTGCAAATAGCTACCAGTGGTATTCAAATCGTTCTACACCAAAATCTGGAAGTATAGCTATAATTAATGAAATTACAGCATTGAATGTGATGTTGGATGCTTTGACAAAGAAGTTTGACAGTTTAAGTACGTAATCAGTTCATGCAGTGCAGACAACACTTTGTGATTTCTGCTTTGAACATCACGCTGTGAATAATTGTCCCATGGATAATCAAAATCAATCAAGTCTAAAGCAAGCAAATTATGTGGGAAACAGGCAACATGGTGGTCCATATTCACAAATATACAATCCAGAATGGAAGAACCACCCAAATTTCTCGTGGTCCAACAATCAAAATGTTCAACGCCCACCAGGCTTCCAACAGCAACAACAGGCTCAGACTACCATGAAGGAAAACTTGGACATGTTAATTTAGCAAGTAAAAAGCCAACATGATGCATTACAGAGTCAACAAACTGAAATAAAGAATTTGAAGAATTACATGGGGGCAATTAGTAGCAAGTAGAGAAAAAAGGCATCCTGGACAGTTGTCAAGTAACACTAAAAATAATCCTCGTGATCATGTGAATGCAATAACAACTAGAGTGAGGTTTAGTTACCAGAAATCACTGTTGAAGAGTATGAAGAGAAAAGGAGGCAGAATGTGGTGAAGAACAGAAAAGTAAGAAAGAGCCGGAGTCTACTACAAAAGTTCCAGAAAAGGATGAAGAAACAGTTCGAGTCTGACCTCCAATAAAAGCATATGTGCCTCCCATTCCAATCCACAAAGAGTGAGGAAGAACCAGTTGGAACAGCAATTTGGTAAATTTCTGGAAAACTTTAAGAAACTGCACATTAACATTCCATTTATAGAGGCCATAGCTCAAATGCCTCTTTACCTAAAATTCATGAAAGACTGGCTAAGAAGAGGAAGCTGAAGATTTCGAAACTGTAGCTTTAACAGAGGAATGTAGTGCAATTCTATAAAACAAGCTACCACTAATACTAAAAGACACAGGAATTTTCTCTATTCCTTGTACAATTGGCAAAGAAAATTTTGATAATGTTTTGTGTGATTTAGGAGCCAGCATTAATTTATTACCTCTTTCGGTTTACAGAAAATTGGGATTAGGAGATCCCAACCCAACAAACATCACATTAAAGCTGGTTATAGATCTATACAGCATCCTTATGGGATCATCGAAGATGTTATTGTCAAAGTGGATAAGTTCTTCTTCCCAGCGGACTTTATGATTCTGGACATTGAAGAGGATAGTAGGATACCCCTTATACTTGGTCAACCATTCCTTGCCACTGGACGAGCTTTAATCGAGGAGAGGTGATTTTATGAGTTCAACATGAACAAGTGACCTGCAGTGTCACTCAACATCTAACTAAATACTACTAAAAGGAAAGTTTCTTCAAAGTTGAAGATGTCGTTCCGAAACCAGAAGAAAGTTTGAAGCATGTGATAAAGTTGGAGGATGCTCAGATCATAAATCATAAGTTCATAAAGGTGAAAAAGAATGGAAATAACTTGAAGGAGGAAAAGCCTAATTTTGCTCAAATCACAAATCATGAATTCTTCAAGGTGCGAAGTAAGGTTGAAAAGTGCCAGATAGGAAAGTGCAAGCAATGCAAGGTTTCACGAGCCTCATTCATGCCTCCATGACGAACAAAACAAAAGTCGGGTTTTAGGCTATAAATGGAGCGCTCATTGGGAGGCAACCCAATTTTCTTCCCTTTTATTTATTATGCTTTAAGTATTTATTTCATTATTTGGTTTTAGATACATGCATGAATCATAGGTGACATGTTTTAAGTGTTTTGCATGTTAAAATTTTTTTGCTTGTTGAAATAATTTTGCATGTTTAGGCGTGATTTTAATTTTGCATGTTTTAGTAGATTAGGCTTTTGTCGTCATCCCTAACTCACACACACAAGTGGAACATGGTTAAAGGATCAAATATGCATTCACATGCATTACAAAACATTTTGGAGTTGACCCGAGTTTTCAAAGCAAAAACCACAAAAATTTGAAAAATTGCTTCAACAGGTATAGGTCGTGACCGCGCCTTATACCTAGGCGCATTCTCGGCCATGTAATAAAAAATAACAGATTTTAAATCGCTCAACCAAGCAATGGCCTGAGACTTCACCAAGAGATCGCATGGTAGAGCGGATGCGGTAAGTTTTCAAAACCTGCGCAAGACACACTTTGCTCCTACATGCTGCTGTTGTCTTTCTCTCAAATCCTCTCTCTACTTCTCAATTTTTCACGTCAATAAACACTCTCATCATCCAAGAAGTTTAAAATCAAGCTTTCAAACACTTCACAACACAACAACAAGGTATGAAATCCATTGATTACAGAGTTCCCTTTCACTATTCCTTTTTTTTTTTTTGCCCTAGTATTGAAAATTCAAAATTGTTGATTGTTGGAGGACGGGTTAGGTTAGATATTGGAGTATGATGGTGTTGTGATGTTGCTTAAACAGATTTTGGTTCTTCCACGTTGAAATGATGATGATTTTTACTAAGCATGGGCATGGTTCCATATGGTTCTTTTGCAAAAAGAACTTGGTTCTTTTTGTAAGAGAAGAACCGAACCGAAACCGAACCGTTCGATTCTTTTGGTTCTAGTTCTAGTTCTAGTTCTGATTTTCTAAACTAAAATTTTCAAACTTAAGCAATGAAGTCATGATAGATTCCTGCTGGTGAGAGTAGTAAAACGGTAAGGTCATCGACCTTGATCAAAATGCAAATACAACACTCAAAATCCTTGACATTAAAATATTTACTCTCTTCCAGATAGTAACGTATCTCCTCATCCATGTGTATGTGCTTCTTCTAAAAATTCTTTAATTTATGCGCTTAGTTCTCCACCTTTCAGGGAACAGTCGCACAAGTCCAGCAAATCCTTGAAAACAAGATAACAATTAATTATAATATGAAGATTGAAGATTTATTGTTTGTTAATTCTTGAAGAACTGATGGCTAAAGGCTTGACGACTGAATGCTTGAAGCTGAACGACATAACCAATGAAAGAAAATGATTTTTGATCTATGTTTTTTTGTTTATTATTTGTTTTACTTATAGTTATTGTAATGCTGAATGAGTTAATAGTTGTTGGGTAATTGATATCGACTAATAGACTGGATAACATGCATTTAGATTAAGAATTCATGATTTTTTTTTTTTTTTAAATTTATATTTAAAAATTAAAAAATAAAAATCGTGTTTTGTTCTTGATTGTTAGAACCAGAACTGGAATCGATGGTTCTTGATTTTTAGAACCAGAACCGCTTAAAGTTTTGATAGAATCGAACTGAATAGGAACCGAACCACTGGTTCCGAATCTTTTGCCCAAGCCTAATTTCTATAATGAGTTTTTGATGTTTTCAAAGTGTTCGACAAAATGACCAAATGAAATTTTTGCTTCAATTTGAGAAATTCTTCTAAGCATTCATCTTCACTACATGTTTTTCATTGGGTATAAGTCATAATTCAAAAATTGGGCTCATTATAATGCACAAAAAGTATGATTGACATTCTTACACCATTGCAAGCCGTATTGCACCACTATAAGGTCGCTGTTGGGCCGCTGCAAGTTCATGTCACCACTTTGTCCTTAAACCCCACCAATCATACGACCTATACTTGTCCTCATATTTGGATTTGTTATAGATTAGATCATGTACTTCCCTATGCCCAGAGATGTCCAAGGAAAATTTCATTTTTTCGAGGCGATGTCCGAGGTTGAAAAACATTAGTCATGCATTATTTTTCCTGCTCATTTTCACATTATTTTTTTGATTGGGTATGTTAGTAATGTTCTTGCATTTTAAAGATCTAACATCTTGTCTTTCATTGATTGTAGGTAAGATTCTGCCTAAATCTACCGCTACATCTTCTAAAAAGGGAAAAGGGAAAGTTGTAACTGCAAAACGACTCAAGGTAGTTACTAGCTCGGATAGTGACCACGATCAGGGAGAAATAGGAGTGATACAAAGTTTTATTGGTGAGGAGAAGTTGCAGCGATATGAGGTAGTTTTGAGAGGTAAAAACTCGTTGCAAGAAACGTAAAGTAATTGTGCATGATTTTCCAAACACTGAGCTTTATCATTTGATAGAAAGAGCGGGTTGGCACAAAAGAGCAGGGACACCTCATAGGGATTATCCTTTATTGGTAAAGGAATTCTTAGCAAATTTCAATCAGGCTATTGAGGAGGAGGGTGTAACGCATCGATACAAGACATGGATTTGAGGTACGTGGATTACTTTCTCTCCTTTGGTGATAGAGAGGGTATTAGAGCTGATTAGGAATGGTGTTGAGGAGATCCCAACAGGCTTGGACATGGACTTGAACACCATTTTCCTCTATGGGAGGGAAAATGCAGAGTTGGCACAGCAGGTTCGTTGGCTGCATAGCGAGCTTATAGAGACCATCAGGGCCCTGCATATTTTCATTTGCCACAATGTCGACCCCACATCACATAGGACTGATTTCAATGAAGAGCGGGCTTGACTTATTCACCATCTAGCGCAAGGACGCAAACTTGACTTAGGATGTTACACCTTCAACTACATTGTCGCACTAGGATCCCAGTTGGATTCTGCCCAGTTGGATTCTACCCGTCAACTGATGTTCCCAAACATGATATGCGCTATCTGTTTGGATCATGAAGTAGAACTGATACCTCATGAGGAGTCTGCACCTTTCAGGACCACTATCAGCCAGAGGACCAAAGAGAGTGCAAGACCACGCAGACCTCGCGACCCATCAGCACAACAGCTAGATAAACCGAGGCTAGCATTGCCAGGTATACCAGAGCCTGTACAACAAGATCCTTTAGCACCGGTTCTTTTTTAGGGACTTCCCAAAGATGAGAGGCTTCTTAGGAAAATTCTAGTCGAGCTCGCTATGATGGGTCGGAGAAAGAACACTATCATTGAGGGACAAGATACCATCACTGACACACTAGCGCGACAGGATATGAGGTTGGAGAGCTTGAAACCCAGATACAGTGTCTGATTCAGGTTGATCTATAGTGATAATAGCGAGAGGCAAGATGCACATGGGAGGAGGTAGGCACTTAGTTGATGCGAGTCCATACAAGCATAACATCCATTGAGGGGAGGCTGGAAGCCATTGAGCACATAGAGGATCACGACCCATCAGCTGACCCTTCACATTAGTAGCTGCCTGCACAAACCCGAGGAGTTTTCTCTCTTTTATCCCTATCACTAGTGGATGAACACGTGCGTTGCACGTGACAATTTATATTTGTGATCAATCGCGTGACATTGTAACTGAATTTAAATATTAAAGATTAATGTTAAAAATCATGGCATTTTGCTTACAAGAGCATTGGAGACTTTAAATTCGGGGAATTTTGGGTTAGACTTATAACTGGCATAATGAAATATTATAAGATGATGAGTTACATAAGTTGAAACTTGAACTTGATGGGATATGGAGTTCATTAACGAGATACTTAAGGATATAAATGCAAAGCAAAATGTGCTAAAGTTAAAGTAAAAAATAAACAATGAACCTTACAGGTAATTCTTGCTTAAAAGGTATGTATAAAACATACGTGTCAATTAGCAGTGAGCAAAACAAAAATATTCCAATTTAACAGAGACATTCCCAAATAGGAAACGCAGTTAAGTTTTGACAATAAAAACAGAGAGGAAAACAGAGATATTCCATTTAACAAAAAGTTATTTAGTAGGACATGTGATTCTAATGCGTTTCATCCACTAGAGCAAAAAGTTTGACAAAATCACACAAGGGTTTTTCATGTTCAAACTGGCGTATTGATATTCACTAAAACACCAGTAAAAAACTTATAAATCTAGAAACTTTAAACTACAAAATATTAGAGTTGAAGCTGGATGAAAATGTTCATGTGTTGAAAAAGATTCTAGTGAATCTTTTCATTCATTTTTTTCTTCGTCGATGATGGTGTTGTATGTGAAGTAAAGAATAATGCTGGTGTATATTTCCTCAGAAGAATTATGAAAAGAAGAATGAATCATTTTCTTGAAAACTCAGGGTTCCCCATTAAAGGAACTGCTTATATAAATGTAAACACCAAAGCTAACATAAGTTGCAATTTTTATCTATTTTACATGGCTCATGCTATTCATTGCATGTGCACCACCTGTATTTAGTATTTACTTTAATGTGGTCCACGTGAAATAGGATTTGGGAGACTCTCTCAAGCTTTCCTCATTATTTCTGTAAGTTGTTCCAACTTGTGCCTAATGAGTTAAAAAAAAAATCCACATGAAGTACAAATTAGTTTAAAGATGGTAGAGCAAGCATACGGTTGGAGAGTGATTTTGATAGTAATCATGGTAATGGTTTGTGTTTGAAACTCTAGCAGTCGATGAGATAAGCTCTTCCTCATTTCCAAGACCGGCTCTTGATGGATCCCTCTTGTTTTGCTTCATCATTATTTTTGAGAAGTCCATTGAGTAGTCATGCTTTTGGTCTCAGTCACCATATTGTGGCACAAATTGCCACGGTGCATTCTTCAAAATGACAAGGAAGCTTTATGATTAGTTGGGTTTTAAAATTATACCATTCTTTTTAGCAAAAAAACATACACAATAAAACAAAATAGAAATGAAAAGGAAAAAGTAGAGAGAATTAGCTACTTACATTAGTTTTTGAATAAGGATTTATGACTCAATTAGGCACAACACCAATATACCCAAAAACATTCAAGTTGGTCGCATAAAAATCTACCTATTTTAGTTCAATTTGATCTAAAAAGATTCATTTTGATTTCCAATGATTTTTTTCCAAAAACACAAACATCAAAAATAAAAATCATAAACAATTGAAAAGCTTCATGCTCTTGATAGCTATGATGACAGGTCACTATGGATGAGTTTAGTCTCAAGAGAAAATGACAATATGACAAAACAAGCTATACATGTAAACAAATTCAAAACATGATATGATATTATGATCACTAATATCTTTTTCAAATATACATAATCAATTCAAAATGTCACAAGAACCGAAATTCAAGTCTGAAAAATATAATTAGAAAAAAGTATTCTCCACTAAAGGAGAGAGGACTTACACATAAGAGATAAAAATATCTTTAACTTTTCTTTGTATCCTTTGGGACTTGGGTAATTAAGTCCGAGGGGTTCTCTAAACCTGGTGCCCTAAAGTCATCTGACTTGTAGTCACCGACGTAAAATTCGCTAAAGGGATCACATAGAAAACAAATGAGAAAATTATTGTACAAAGATGGTAAGAGAAAAGGACATAAAAGAAAAAGCAAGAAAAGTCATCCATAAAGAGTAAAATAAAGTGCATGGTATAAGCTTTGAGACTGAGACTTTGGAAACTAGATACATGGATTAGGGAACCACTTATCATTGATCGTTTAGGCAGACTTAGATAATTTTGAATGCCTTGTGTGGAAAAATGCCAGTGTTTGATGTTTAGAAACCACATAAGTAGATGGAACCTTGGGATTTTGAGAGAAAAGCATGATGAAGTGATCATACCTGAGAGATGCAAGAAATTGATAGAAAAGCATTGTTTAACCACCTGGGATATGGGCTATTGCAATTTTTAGCCACACTGTGTTGAGTGTGTCTTGATATGAGTATGCATTTAATTTTGGCTATTCACACATACACACTTGGTAAGTTGAGCATGAGTAAGTAA
This sequence comes from Ligustrum vulgare, assembly GCA_963555705.1. NCBI lineage: Eukaryota > Viridiplantae > Streptophyta > Magnoliopsida > Lamiales > Oleaceae > Ligustrum > Ligustrum vulgare. Next base: position 49,520,321 of record OY743176.1, on the reverse strand, counting down.
AAAATGATTTTATCATGTTGTCTAATTATTTCTCCCTGAGTGGATGTTTGATACAAACTTGAGACAACCCAATATGCAAATTGACAAAAAAAAAATTGTTTTGAGTTTTTGTTTATATTTAGTTTGTTCGAGAATGAACAATGATTCTAGTTTGGGGGGTATTTGATAAGTGTATTTTATACACTTATTTATACGTTAAAACTAGGATATTTCATTTTGGTTTGAGAATAAATTCTACCTAAGTTGTATTCTTCTTCCACTTTCCCTTGTCAAATTTTCCCCATTCATTAGGGATTTCATGAACTTCAATAGAATCTTCTTCACAAATTTGTATCTTCTGCCTACTTCCATTTTCAATATGTCCATTAAACCAACTCTTTCATGTGAAATGGATGATCTAAGGGGAGAAATATTCTATGTCTCATGTACGCAAACTTCCTACCATGTGACAACTGACAACCATAGAAAACATGTTTCTTCTCGACAAATTGGGCGTGTAATTTTGCCTTTGACTGGCCATCCAAATATATTTCCAAATGCATGAAAGTCATGTATTGTCCACATCAAAAAAGATTTTAAGTTTAATGTAGACTTTGTAACTATATCATACACCTCAACCACATGATTTCCTAAAAACTTTAAGTCTTCTACAAGTGGTGCCAAATAAACATCTATGTCATTACCTAATTGTTTTGGTCCCATGATCAATAAACTCAATATCAAACTATCCTTTGACATTCATAATGAGGGAGGCAAGTTATATATAATTAAATTTACCAACCAACAACTGCATTTAGAACTAAGATTTTTGAAGGGATTAAAACCATTATAGCAAGATATGTTCTAATATTTTGAGCATTTAATGTAAAATGTGGAAACTTACTGCTTATCATTTCCCAACTCAATGAATCAACTGAATGCCTCATTTTACCATCCTAACATTTATTGAGTGTAATCTAAGATGTTTTGCCATATCATCTTCCAAATATCCTTTTAAGTCATGGTATTATAGGAAAATAACTCAAGACATTTGCTAGAACTTTTTTATTTTTATTTTTCTTTGTTCATTGGTTTACTTTCCATCTTGAGCAACCACATTTTGGACATAATTCAGCATCCTCAAGCTCCTTTCTATATAGACAACAATCATTCAAGCAAACATATATCTTCTTATAGTCAAGATCAAATATATTGAAAAGTTTTTTCATCTCATTAAATGAGTTATGAATTTTATTATTCTCTGGCAGAATTTCTCGAACAAGATTTATATGTTCATCAAAATCGATATTTGATAAACCATGTTTAGCTTTATGCCTAAACAAGGCAACCGAAGCTGACATCTTCGTGAATGCCTTACAACCAGGATATAAAGGAGTTTCAACATCGAACTAAATGGCCAATCCCTTTCTCTCTTTCACCAGGAGGCTTTTCAGGATCTATATCATGTTGTGCAAAGAAGTCTCTAAACATCTTTTATGACTTAGGCATTTCTATATCGATCAAATCGGTTTCACTTGGTCATTCTCCATGGAATACCCAAGTAGTGTATGTAGTATCCATACCCCTGATAACCAAATGTTCATAGTCTGCATCATGATGGTGATGCTTTAGATTTCTACACTTAACACAATTCTACACTTAACACAAGGGCACCCTACCATTTCTGAATTCAATTTTTTATGAGCTACTTCAACGAAATTCCGTGATCCATCTCTGTACTGTTTAGAAAATCTACAAGTGAAGTATTATGATCAGTATACATTAAATTATTTTAATTTTGTAACTAAATTCAGATGATAACATTGATAAGTGCAGCTACTTTTTGTCATTACAAGGCAAAGATTTTATCCAACACTGAACAATATAAAGATACATTAGAGAAAAATGAAGGTGGTATGGACTATGATAATGATACCAGAACATTGGTAAGAATTGAATATACTCGATTGTCCAATGTGGACACAAGTCCACAACCATGTAAGTACAAAATGGCTCAATCAAATGAAATTAACATAAATATTCATATAACTGACACCACTCCAAAATTAATGAGAGAAATAAAAGTTCTTTTTCCCCCTTGGTATAGAGGTGTTTCAACAAATTTAAAACTCCACATTCCCACAAAATATTTTTTCTTTTATTAACATACAGACTCTAAACCTTGACCTAGATAAGCTAAGACCACATGACTCCAACTGTCTAACAACTCAAACAAAGACTATTAATTCTCGTGTTTGAATTATAATGAAAAGTTCCCCTTGTATAAGAAAAGAGAGTGGAAAATACCTTTACACAACTTCGTGAAATTGCGTCTTATTACTATTTCATTATTTGATCCAAGTCAAAAAGTAAAGTTCAAAATAAGCAATTATTGGGCTTTTGAAAATAAGTCAAAGGAAGAAATGGGACAGTGGGATTAGTATTTTGTATGACCCAATTCTTTGGACATTGACTAGAACAAGAGAAAGTAAACAAAAACAGGTCATTGAAAACTAAAAAAATCTCCACTTGCTTAAATATCCTGAAATCATATTCTACCTTCAAATAATGTTTATGACCCCCAAAAAATGGACCGAAAGAGTGTGAGTGATTGATTTCAATATTGATGTGATGGGTAAATAAGTGTTTGTTGACAAGTGTGTAAGTGTAAAACTTTCGGTCAAAAATTCGAGCACTGTAGCACGGTCGTCAGTTGATCTAACATTTTCATCAAAACATGTATTCACTCCATAGAGGTAGCAAACGGGCCAAACCGTTCGCCGGCTTGTCGGCTCGGTTCGTAAAAATACGAACCACGAGCGACTCGGCTCGTCATTTTGACGAGCCAAATAACAAGACAATCACTAGCTCATGGAAATGAGCCCAGCATAGGCTAGGCTCATCTAACCACGAGCAGCTCGTTTGGTAACTTTTAAAAACCAAAATACCCTTGTGGCAGCTGGTAATTTTTTTAAAACCAAAATACCATTTTTTTTAAGAAAAAGTAAAAAAAAAAAAATTAAATGACTTGTGGGCCAAGCTCTGCTCGTGCCAGCCGCGAGCCGATCATTGAGGGTAATGCCAACTCTAACCAAACATTACATCAAATCAATATTATTTGACATTTTTATTTATTATTTATGTCTATACAAATAATTTATATCATTTTCTATATAATTAAAAATTATATAAAATGAATTGAAATGCAACATTTATTAAATTATTAAATTGAAAATTAAAATTTACATTGAACGCAAAAAATAAAGTTACATAAAATAAACATCACACCAACTTACAACATATATTTCTCGGAATTACTTTATTCATTCCACAAATGGTCAATTAATGCAAATTTGAAGTGAAATGTGCGTATCTTTATCCTTGATTTGTTTATGTCGAGCTAAAAATTCTTGAAATCGAGTATTTTCATCAAAAACCATCTCAACTTCTGGAGTTAGCGCTTCAATCCAATCTTCAATTTGTGCACTAGCATCACGTTCATCCTCGATTATCATATTGTGCATGATAATTCAAGCAGTCATTATATCATGTAACACATGCTTGTCCCACATACGTGCTGGTCTTGCCACAATTACAAACCGTGGTTGTAGAACACCTAATGCACGTTCCACATCTTTTCAACATCCTTCTTGTTTCATAGCAAATAACTTTTTTGGGGACCACATAGATCGTGAATTGTTTGTATAAGAGTAGACCATACTATCAGCTAAATAATAACCCATGGTATATTCTTTTCCTTGAATACGTTAATGAGCGGGAGGGGCAATACCATCAGCAAGGTTGGCGAAAAGATAGGATGCTTCCAACACATTAATATCATTGTTGGAACCTTGTAGACCAAAGTATGCATGCCAAATCCAGATATCACAATCAGCTACAACCTCAAGAATAATACTTGGGCTTCTACTACAACCTTCATATTGTCCTGCCCACTCTGTTGGACAAGTTTTCCACTTCTAGTGCATACAAATAAGACTATCCAACATTCCTAAAAATCACGTTGTTTGCAATTGATAAGTAGCCTCTCAATATCTGTAGCGTTAGGTGATCTTAGATTGCACCCTAAACACTTCCTCAACAACACGACAAAATTGTCTTAGACTTTCAATTATGGTGGAATTTCCAATTTAAATGTACTCGTCAGTAGCATCTGCTGTAACTCCATATGTTAACATTCGAAATTCAGTAGTTATTTTTTGATATGGGGACAAATAGAGTCTACTAGTTACGTCCCTTCTCTACACAAAATAGTGATCGTGACCTTCCACGACCTGAAGTACACATATAAATAAATGTCGAGACATTCATAATCGTTGACGAAATATGTTTTCATTATAACGAGGGTTCTCCACAAAATAGTCGTTGAACAAAATTTTATCATCATTTTCTCGATCTCGATAGATCATTACATGACCATGAATAGAAACTGCGTGGATCACATGGCTATTTTGTTGATTGAGAGAGTGAGCAATGAGGAGATTGTTGTTAGAAGCAATGTGAATTATCACTTCTTGTTCTACATCAATAGATTCAAGCTCACTCATAAATTGTACTGCATCATTTTCATCGTTGGATGATGAAGATGAACTAGAAGAAATATGAGATGAACATCCAATATTGAAATTCATAATTGAGATGCCATTAGATGACACAGAGTTTCACCATTTATAAATCTTTGCATATAGAAATGAATGGATAAGAAATACGTACTAATTGATCTCCAATCGTTGACTGGATTTCATCTCCATCTCAACCATACAAGGTAGTGCCTTCACTAAATCTTCTACATCATTTCAAAAAGATAAGAAATATGTACTAATTGATGTCCAATCGTTGATTGAATTTTATCTCTATCTCAACCATACAAAGTAGTACCTTCACTAAATATTCTCCATTATTTCAAAAAAGAAGAAATACGTACTAGTTGATCTCCAACCGTTGATTAGATTTCATCTCCATCTCCATCTCAAACATACAAAGCAGTACAACTTATGATTTTTAACATTAAATTTACATCATTTTCCAATTTCCAATTATACAGAGCCAAAACATTGTTAGCACAAGATAAGAATTACAAAAAAGGGTTCAAATTTGATCATGTTTGGTCCATCCTTAAATATATTGAGAAATTTCGAGCTAACGTCAACACATCAATACCAGTTTTCCAAACACTAAAATGTAACTTTGCATCATCACAATCTGATTCTCGTGCATCAGTATCTAGATTGTCTTCATTTAGTTTGAATATAAATGAAGAAAATGTAAGTGATACTTCAATTGAACGACCCATTGGGGTAAAACAAATCAAAGCTAAAAAGATAAATGAAGAAGAAAGTCAAAAAATTATTGAAACTATCAAAGATGAAAATCGACATCTCGTAGAAATTTTTAAGAAGGGAAACGAGGATATACAACAAGTTTTTCAAATCCAAATGCTAAGAGCTCAAAATGAGATGAAAAAATGGCAATGACAAAATAATGAGAGGAGAATAAAATTTTGCTCAAAGACTTGAATTCTATAGTGGACCTGAATTTATGTGAGTTTTTTTCAAACCGAACAGACAAGAATTTTGTAAGAAAAGAGCTCAACAACAAAATCAAGGATCTCAAAGTATCTCTGGCTCATTTGGTGAATATTTTCATGGTTTTGGATGATCTGAAAATGATCTTCTAGAGTACTAAATTATTTTTCTAGTTTAATGTTGTATTGCACTTTTTTATATTTTTATGTTGTAGTGTTGTTTCCTTCTTAATTTCTAGTTATCAAATTTGTAACTTTTGAGATTTAGTTACCAATTTCAATTTTATGTATGCAATATGTATTGCTATAGTTTAAAAATTAATATTAATTAAAAATAATAGTCACATACAAATAAATAAAAATAATGGGAGTTATTAAATACCAAAACAATAAAAAAAGGGACATAGAAGGAATTCCAATTTGTTTTAACATGCAAGAGAGGGTAAAATGGGGAATAATGAATTACACCAAATTTGGTGTAATACTATTCACCACACCAAATTTTGTATCATTTTTGGTGCCTCATTGGAGCAAGTTACACCAAATTTGGCCCCTCTTTGGAGATGCCTAAGGGCTATGTCAGTTTAACTAGGCCCAGTCTTTTAATTTAAATGGTCTGGTTGCACATACATTTTTGCAATGTTTAGATTGGATAAATCTTGAATGTATGAACCAAAGGAAACATTTAATTATTGAATGTTGCGGTATATCCCTTTTAACAACATGCAATTAGAGAACATTGCCTTTTTCATATTGCAAAATGTTTTTTTTTTTTTTTTGTTGTGATTTTAATTGGGTAGTTGTTCGTGGCCCACTTGGAGAGAACTAATTGTGTTGGCCCAATAGTGTTAGACTTGTGTCTAGACTTAGGATAGTTTGTTGGCCATATAGTTTTGTTATGAGTTTTGGGCTTGTGTTGTGAAGTTAAGTGGTCCAATTGTTTTGACCTAGCCCTATCTGACACATATAACTTACATTGTCTAATTTTTTGGCTTGAGTTTGAAATAGCAATAAAGAGAGGAAAATTGCACAGCATACTTGGAGCATTTGTGGTCTTCTATTGTTTTCCTTCTTCATCCACTATTCACCCTAAAGTGACATTAGGTGTGTATCAGAGTTTTATTGTGGCAACCAAGGTGGGTCTATTGTGGAGTCGAGCTCGAAGGCTTGGTGTCAATTTTGGAGAGCTAATCGAATGCGATTTTGGTGAATCAAATGACCAACAAATTTAACATGGTATCAAAGTGTGCATGAAATCCGAGCAGAAACCAATAAGAAAATGGTTGGAATAGTTGCTGAAAAACTACAAAAAACTGAAGAAGAAGCCGTCCAAAAAAATACTCCATTTACGGACCGAAAAGGCATTTTTTGGCTAATCCAGTTGGTTGTTTGAGAAACGGACACCACCGATGGATTCAGTAGGCGAAGGTGACTGGGTAGTGCGTGGCGATGGTTCTGGAAAGGTGGTATTTTGGTAGTTTGTTATTTTTGACATTTTAGTGTTGTTAGATTTTTTGTTTTAGGTTTTGGATTTTAATAGGGATGTTCTTGCCCTTAATAGTTCGGGAATCGATCATTGGTTAATGTGTTGCTATTGTTGATGCAAGTTTTAGGACGAAAAGTTGTGTCCTAAAGTCGAGAAAATTACATCTCTCTTAATTAAGAGATCGACGGATTGATCCATTCAATAAATAGACTTATATCTTTTAAATTCCTACAATTGTAAACCATCGTGTGGGTCTGTAATTTGAATTGGGGTTACTGTAAAGGAGATACCATTGCCTGTTGCTAGAATTTAGGATTTAGTTGTCTTACCTACTTACATGTTTGAGGTGTAAAGCTGCTTATAAAGTCTTGTTCGGTCTTTTGAATTGTGTATTGGCATAATTCTAGTTTGTTGCGTTTTTTTAATCCACTTAGACTTCTTTTGACTCTAGGACTACTTGATGTTGTTAATTGTCAATTCGTGAATTCTTGTACAAAAATGAAAGCACGTTTTCATTTGGGGATTTTCAATAGGAAAGTGGATTTTTTAATCTGGCAACAGAAAATGAGGGAAATTTTAGTTCAACAAATGGTTTAAAAGCTATTATTGGCATTTTATTCGCTGATTTGTCCAAGGAACAACAAAAGATTTAGATGAGAACTTCAATTATTTTACACCCATCTGATTTTTTTTGAGAAACGTTGGTAAACATGATATCATGAAAGAACTTTGGAAAAAGATAGAGGACTTGTATTTGCTTAAAATTACCTATAACAAGCTTTACCTACTTGTAATATTTTCCAGCTTTAAAATGGATCGTACAAAGAATCTAAATGACAATCTGGATGTATATAAAAACTTGTGCAAGTTATTGATAATTGTGGTGAAGAGGTGTTAGAAACCTACAAAACCATTATTTTACTTAATTCCATGTCTGAATCTTATAGAAAGGTTAAAAATACAATTAAGTATGGTAGGGACAACCTAGTTTCTGTGATTATAATAGATCTGTTCACCGATATCTCGCGATGCGAAATATCTCTGCAAGTGTACGGGTCGTGAAAAGTAATATAGTTGACGTAGGAGTCCGGATTATCGTTCCCACGGAGACTGGTATTAAGTACCGAAATATTTTAGCTCTAAACTCTATTTGAGCAGAAAAATTTTGTATGAGAACTTAAACTAAAACTAGAGAATTAAATTAAAGAATTAAATTGCAAGATTGCTTTTATTTTAAAAAAGATTGTAAGGTAGTTGAGATTCACGAATTCACCGAGCCAATTAAATCAATTCGAATTCCAGATTTTTATTTTCTAAATATGTGTTCGATCGAATTCACTAATTCAAATTTAGATTCCTTTCTCGAGTTTAAATCAATCCTACCTAAATAAGTCAACATTGTATCTCTACAGCGGGTCTGAATATTCCTTATCTAGATGCATTACATGCAAGAATTCACACATGACCGCAATAATAAGAAGAGTATATATCTATCTCTCGTTCAATTACCGGATTTATTACCTAGATCTATGTTATTAACTCACTTCTCGGATTATGGAAATAACACATTAAATAATGAAAGAATGACCAGTTTATTCATGCATTACACGCAATAATAAATCAACACATGCATTGAAGCGTTAAAACAAGGAATATGGAATTAAAATAATTAATTAGGCTACATCGTTCATCCCAACGTAGAATTTAGCTACATATCATATTTTAATAGCAAAAAAAAAATATAATGATGTTCATTGAAAATAACAAAGAAGAATGGAAAGATTGCACCAATTATCAATTCTTCTATTATCTTCAATTCTCGCCCCTCTGCAATGCTTCGATCTCCAAAGAATTTGACGTGAAAAGCTTGATTGTAGCTCGTTCTATGGAGAGGCAAAGGTCCAGATTTCGTGCCTCATGTGTTGTATATATAGGTTTTGGAGAAACTTAGGTCAAGAAAGAGAGAATTCTGTTGAAAATCGCGAGAAAAAGCCCACAGTCGGCCCAGCCGGATAAGCACGCGATCGCGTGGGTAAAACCCTAGCGATCGCGTGGAATACATTAAAACTCTCGGGTTAAGATTTCGAGGCATTGTGCGATCGCTCAGTATACATGTGGTGATCGCGTGATGTGAAATTTCTATCTTTTCGCGATTGTGTAAGTTGGTCCCGCCTTTTTATTGTCGCCTTGATCCTTAACTTCTGATTGTTGCGATTTAGTCCTCGAACTTTATATTCTTCTCGATTTGCTCGTTTAAGCTCTCAATTCATTCACTTGGGTCCTCCAACCTCTAATTCGTTCACTTTGGCACCATGTAGGTTTACCGGTTGACTTCACAAACTACGAATTTCTCATTTTAGCTCCAATTTAGCATCCAATTGTGTCTTTTTCCCATTAATTGCTTCATTCTTCATCTTTCGGGATATTTTCTGAAAAGTAAACAAATGAACTCAAATTTAATAGCAATTATTTCAAAACGTCAACAATATATTCTACTTTAGACATACAAATAAGTGTATAAAATACACTTACCAAATACCTCCAAACTAGAATTATTTTTCGTCCTCGAAAAATGGAAAATAAACTACAAAATCAAAGAAATAAAAGAGCAAATATTTTTGTTGTGTCAACATGTTTACCATATGCCTCTATAGTCCAAATCAATTCACGCTTTAAGCAAGAGTTATGAACAACAATGCAAAATAATTTCTAGTTATATCATGCCAGAGTTTCAAGTGTGTGTGTGTGAATAGCTAACGTCAAACGCATACTCATGCAAAAGATATACTCAACACTGTGTGTCTCATTATGCATAATCAAGCATGAATCCCATGTGGTCAATCTATGATTTCTAATGAAATTCCTTTAAACGCTCATGGATGATCACCAGTTTCTGCTTTTCTTTCACATCCCGGGTTTCTATCTATGTGGGTTCTCAACATTTTTCATTGGTTTTTCCACATGAGGCAATCAGAGTCAGAAATATGTGTGCACAACAAATCAAAAGAAAGCATTCCCCAATTCTACAGCCTCAACTTCCACAGCTTAGTCAACTAAGCTTATACCATGCATTTATAAATTTTTTTTTGATGGACAGCTTTTTCTTTTAATTGTCCCTGTCTTTTACCATTTTTGTGCAGAGCTTTTCATACTTACTTTCTATATGACCCTTGTAGCGGGCTTTCGGATCGGCAGCTCCCAAACCAGTTGGCTTTAGGGTACCAAGTTCAAAGAACCCCTAAGACGTACTTTCCCGAGTCATAAAGGCTTAAACAGAAAAGTTAAAGATGTTTTAATGTCTTATGTGTAAGTCCACTCTCCGTACTTGCTTTCTAATTGATCCCTGTAGCAAGCTTTAGGTCAATGACTCCCAAGCCAGTTGGCTTTAGAGCACCTGGTTTGAAAGACCCCTCAGACTTACTTACTCGAGTCTAAAAGACATTTGAAGAGCAGAATAAGACCTTCAGCATTTTTCTATTTTTATGTTGGAAATGGTTAATAACAGTTGACCAAAGTGCAATGACTAAAGTGCAAAACCAAGAACCACAGACCTCCAACCCGTCTATACATACAAATTCCAACGATTTTACCCCAAAACTTGCCTTTTAGCATGATTGGTTCTAATTTAGGGATGGGATGTCTAACGATCTAAGTTCAGGAATTTTCAAGTCATTTCTAAGTTCAAGTTGCATAAACTTTGCCCCACATGTATTAAACAAAATCCCTTTCACAAGCAATTATCCAACGCTGGCTATGTGCGCAATGAATATGAATCTAGCAAAACATAACTAGTTCAAAATAAGTTCATACTTTCATGTTGTCCAATTTTCAAGCCTAAGCACAAATTGATTCATACTATATCCTAGGCAATAAATAAGTCAACACAAATTTTCAATTTTTTTTTGTCCCAATAGAAATAGAATGAGAACATTCAATGAGTATGGAAGCAATTGATATGAATGAAATTCTCTACCCCCAAACTAGAAAGAAACATTGTCCTCAATGTTTGTCAAAAAGATTTAAAAATGTAAAAAGTAGACAAATGAGAGAGAACGAGAACTTCCCAGGTGAAATGGAGATGTTTTGTTGCCTTGATGCTTCAATTTGAAATGATGTTGGATGAATTTGACCCTACTCTTGCTTTGCCCAACTTGATTGGATGTGTCCTGATTGATGTTTACCTTGCAAATAAGATATAAGTAACATTAGAAGTAATAAACATCAATAAGAAATAATGGAAGTTCAGTACCAAACCCCAAACTAAAGTTAAAGCAAAATTTTGAATTTTCTAAATTGGTCGACCACACACATTCAAGCCTTGACATCGCCTAGAAAAACATAAATTTTCCCGAGTCATCTTTTGATACGTTACAGTTCACAGCATGATCGAAAATATATTAAAAATTCAACTCATTTGAAAATCAATAGGGTCATGAAAAGCTATGGAGAAGTAGGTGACGTGAGTGAATTTTCAGGTGCAATGGCCTGCAGTGGCCTTGCAATGAGGCTGCCATGGTGCAAACATGGTTTTAATAGATTTCATGCCAAGATGTGAACTAACTCATGCACTATACACACATAAACATTGATAAACATGTTATGAAGATAAATGCTCGGATGAATTTACAAAATTAACACAAAACTCTCTTTGTGGCATTTCATCAAACACATGGTATGCATTGCAAAAATTAGAGAGTGTGCATAGGATTGAAGAGATAAATTTTCCCAAAAATTTTCAACTAGTTAAGCACAATCACATATACCATTCACTCCTCTAAACCCATACTCCATGTCTCAATAATTTGCATTTCATGTATCAAAAGAAAACTTCACCATTTAATGAAACCATGGATTAAGTCAAAAATTCATACCTTATGCTTGATTTTGAAGTGATCTAAGCAATGATATTTTATGCAACAAAGTGTTGATGCCATGCACACAAGATGTAAGATCACATATGAGGTGATTTTCGGAGAGAAAACGAGTTTATAATGTTTGAAATTGAAAACATGAGGAACAACACTTAAACTACCGATTTCGGTCCCAGTATAGCCATGCGATCGTGTGGCTGGAGTGCCAGCGATCGCGTTGTTCAAGGTTCTAAAACCTGCTGAACTTTAATGCAAACTCGCGATAACTAGAGCCTATTGGCACGCGATGGCGTAGTTCACGGCAGTAATGAAAATTTTTCCTATTTTTGATTTTCAAAATCGTTTTCAGTCCCTTAATCACTTTATGATCTATGCAATGATTTTCCAAACATTAACTTTATGACCCAAACTAGTGTGTGTGTGAGTTGGGATGACGATAAAAATTTTTCTTAATGAAAACATGCAAAATAAAAAACACACCTAAATATGCAATAATAGACTAATATGCAAAAGTGTCCTTAACATGAAACATGCAGAACACTCAAACAGATTTCCTACCATGCATATATCTAAAATTTTAATACTAAAATAAATAATGAAAGAGTAATAAGTAAAAGGGAAGAAAGGTTGGGTTGCCTCCCAACAAGCGCTCCGTTTTAAGTCTAAAGCTCGACTTTTTGCACTTCTTTATCATGGAGGCATAAATGATCCTCTTGAAGCTTTGCATTGCTTGCAATTCCCTGCCTTGCATATTTCCACTCGTTTTCTCACTTTCTTGAATTCCAAAGCCTCTTTTTTTACTGTTTGTTGAGGGATGTTCGGCTTTTCTTCCTTTTTGTCTTTTCTTTCATCTTTTACCTTCACAAACTCATATTTTGTGATTGGAAACTCCTCCAACTTAATTCCTTGCTTCATCTTCACTTCTGGTTTTTGGACCACTTCCTCCACTTTAAAACAACTTTCATTTTGAACTTGATGATCCTGTCTTGGCTTGATGCTGAAAGTTACTTGTTCCTTCTCCACCATTGATTTCTCCCTTTCCAATGTCTATTAGGGCTCTTCCAGTAGGTAAGAATGGCCTTCCAAAGATGAGAGGCATTTGAGTGTCCTCTTCCATATCCAGAACACAAAGTCGTCTGGGAAGAAGAATTTTTCAACATTAACTATCACATTCTCCACTATCCCATATGGGTATTAGATTGATCTGTTCGCCAGCTTTAAAGTTATATTTGTTGACTTAGGCTCCCCCAAACCTAATTTCCTGTACATAGAAAGAGGCATTAAATTAACACTAGCCCCTAAGTCACATAGAACATTATCAAAGATGAAATTACCAATAGTGCAAGGGATAGAGAAACTCCCTGGATAGGTCAATTTTTGTGGTAATTTCTTTTGAAGTATGGCGCTGCACTTCTCACTCAGTGCTACTGTGTCAAAATCAACCAACTTTCTTTTGTTTGACAGCATCTCCTTCATAAACATCAAGTAGAGGGGCATTTGGGCTAAAGTTTCGGCAAAAGGGATGTTTATATGTAATTTCTTGAAAATCTCCAAAAATTTCCCAAATTACTGCTCCAGATTTTGCTTTCTTAGTCTTTGTGGATATGGAACTGGAGGTACATATGCCTTGACTAAAGGTCAAACTCGAACTTCTTCTTCCACTTTTTCTTGAGTTTCTGAAGTTGACCCCTGTTCCTTTTCACTTTTCTGCTCTTCCACCACATTTTTCTTCTGGTTCTTCTGCTTTTCATATTCCTCTACAGTCACTTCAGATAGCTGAACCTCGCTCCTTGTTGTTATTGCGTTAACATGCTCACAAGGATTTATTTCAGTGTTGCTTGGTAACTGTCCAGGCTGTCTTGTTGCATTGCTCGCTGCCAACTCTCCCACCTGTTTCTTTAAATTTTTATTTTAGCAGCTTGATTCATTAATTCTCCATTCCGACTCTTGACCATCTGGATTAACACTTCTATGTTCTCGGCTATGGTTTTCTTAGATTGTTGTTGTTGCTGTTGTTATTGCTGTTGCTGAAATCCAGGTGGGCGCTGAACATTCTGATTATTAGACCATGAAAAATTGGGGTGATTCTTCCATTCGGGGTTGTATGTTTGTGAATATGGACCACTTGCTGTCTATTTCCCACGAAGTTGACTTGCTCTGGATTTGATTGATTTTGCTGTAATGGGCAGAAATTTACAGCGTGATTCTCAAAGCAAAAATCACACAAAACCGTTTATACTGAATTCATTGGCTGCACACACATACTGTCGATTTTCTTTGTTAAAGCATCCAACTTGGCACTCAAAGTTGTAATCTGACTAATTGCAACAATTTCCCCATACTTTGGTGTCACTCTATCTGAGTACCACTGGTAACTGTTCGCAGCCATCTTCTCAAAAATCTCAGATGCTTCTTCATATGTCATATCCATTACTGATCCTCCAGCTGCTGAGTCTGCATACTTTTTGTTTTCGTTGGTCAAACCATTGTAGAATGTTTGAACTAGTATCCAATCAGCGATTCCATGTGTAGGACACTGTCTGATGAGCTCGTTGAACCTTTCCCAAGCCTCAAAAATTGATTCCCCAGGCTGTTGACTGAATGATAAAATCTCACGCCTTAGCTTTGACATGCGGCCAGGTGGGAAAAATTTATCTACAAATTTCTGGCTCATAACTTCAAATGTAGTGATTGTGTGTAGGGGCAAAGTGTAGAACCAAGCTTTAGCTTTGTCTACCAAAGAGAATGAAAATAACTTCAATTTCACAGCATCATCTGAAACTCCATTCATGCGCTGCATTTCACACAATTCCAAAAAGGATCGAAGATGTGCATGAGGATCTTCAGACGGAAATCCATGGAAAACACATGAGTTTTGGGTCAGTGAGATCAAAGAGGTTTTGATCTCAAAATTGTTGGCTTGGATTGCAGGAGGTACTATGCAGGTTCCAATGTTCCCCACGGGAGGAACCATGTAATCTCTTAATATGCGCCTTCCATGATTTTGTTGCTGTCCGTTCACAGCTACTGGCAGATTTTGTTGATTTTCCTGATTATCCTGAATTCTATCATCTGTCATGGCTAAGTCTGTTTGTTGATTCGCTTCCAGCTGTTGTCTACGCCTCTGTCGAAAGGTGAGTTCAATTTCTGTATCAAAAGGAAGTAAATCAAATGACCTAGTCCTTCTTAATATAAATTAAATAAAACAAAAATTAAAAACAAAAACTGAAAATTAATATAAAAATAAAAATAAGCAAAATAAAGTTCAAAGTAAAATAAGAACTAATGGGTATCGATATTAATTAACAGTTCCCGGCAACGGGGCCAAAAAACTTGTTCACTGATATCTCGAGACGCGAAATATCCCCGCAAGTGTACGGGGTCGTGAGAAGTAGTATAGTTGACCTAGGAGTCCGGATTATCGTTCCCAAGGAGACTGGTATTAAGTATTGAAATATTTTAGCTCTAAACTCTATTTTAACAAACAAATTTTGTATGAGAATTTAAACTAAAACTAGAGAATAAAAGTAAAGAATTAAATTTCAAGATTGCTTTTGTTTTAAAAACGATTGTAAGGTAGTTGGGATTCACGAATTCACCGAGACAATTAAATCAATTCCAATTCCAGATTTTTATTTTCTAAATATGTGTTCGATCGAATTCACTAATTCAAATTTAGATTCCTCTCTCGAGTTTAAATCAATCCTACCTAAATAAGTCAATCTTGTATATCTACAACGGGTCTGAATATTTCTTATCTAGATACATTACATGCAAGAATTCACACACGACCGCAATAATAACAAGAGTATATCTTTATCTCTCGTTCAATTACCGAATTTATTAGCTAGATCTATGTTATTAACTCACCTCTCGGATTATGGAAATAACACATTAAATCATGAAAGAATGGCCAGTTCATTCACGCATTACACCCAATAATAAATCAACACATGCATTGAAGCGTTAAAACAAGGAATATGGAATTAAAATAACTAATTAGGCTACATCGTTCATCCCAATGTAGAATTTAGCTACACATCATATTTAAATAGAAAAAACAAAATATAATGAAGTTCATTGAAAATAACAAAGAAGAATGGAATGATTGCACGAATTATCAATTCTTCTATTATCTTCAATTCTCGCCCCTCTGCAATGCTCCGATCTCCCAAGAATTTGACGTGAGAAGCTTGATTATAGCTCGTTCTATGGAGAAGCAAAGGTCCATATTTCGTGCCTCATGTGTTGTATATATAGGTTTGGAGAAACCTAGGTCAAGAAAGAGAGAATTCCGTTGAAAATCGCGAGATAAAGCCCACAGTCAGCCCAACCGGATAAGCACGCGATCGCGTGGGTAAAACCCTAGCGATCGCGTGGAATACATTAAAACTCTCGGGTTAAGATTTCTAGGCATTGCGCGATCGCTCAGTATACATATGGCGATCGCGTGATGTGAAATTTCTATCTTTTCGCGATCGTGTAAGTTGGTCCCTGCCTTTTTATTGCCGCCTTGATCCTTAACTTCTGATTGTTGCGATTTAGTCCTTGAACTTTATATTCTTCTCGATTTTCCCTTTAAGCACTCAATTCCTTCACTTGGGTCCTCCAACCTCTGATTCGTTCACTTTGGCACCATGTAGGTTTCCCGGTTGACTTCACAAACTACAAATTTCTCATTTTAGCTCCAATTTAGCATCCAATTGTGTTTTTTCCCATTAATTACTTCATTCTTTATCTTTCGGGGTATTTTGTAAAAAGTAAACAAATGAACTCAAATTTAATAGCAATTATTTCAAATGTCAACAATATATTCTACTTTATACATACAAATAAGTGTATAAAATACACTTATCAAGATCTCCTCATGAGTAAGGAAATGGATATTAGTTTTTATAAAGAGGACAAGAGGGGTGATGAAGTGCATATGATGAGAGGTAAGAGTCATTTTAAGCAGAAGGGTCATGTTAAAAATAGTAGTGATTCGAGTGGTGACTTAAGTGATGAGGGTGGTAAGTATAAGGGTAAGAGTTGGGACAAGTACAAGTCCAGTGTGGTTGGTAGATGATGTTTTAGCTATGGTAAGGTTGGACATCTTATTAGGGACTGCCTTGAGAAGAATGGTAACCAGAAGGAAAATGTGAGAGCTAAGGTGAATGTGATTGGGTCTAGTTATGACCCAAGTGAGACTGATGGCGACCCTTATTGATAAGGAACCTAATTAATGCATGTGCATAGGTGTGAAATCCATTTGCATGTTTGATTGTTTAATTCTATGCATTGTTTCGTTTTACATTTCAAATTGCACAATAAGTGTTTTTTGCATGAATTTGTGTGTGACCTATTTTACTATGTGTAATGTGTGTGCATTCATGGAGGTCAGGGTACGTTCATAGTGTGTACATATTTTGGTAAGATGTATGAAGGATGATTGTGACAATTGAATGATGAGTTGAGGTTTTATTAAATGTGTTTGAAGTCTTGTATCTATGAGAATCCTGATCGAGTGAAGTGTAAGAGTGAAACTTTGATAATTTCTATTAGGTGGAGACTCATTATCCACTTAGGTTTAGAGAAGTGAGGTATTTATAGAAGAGTATTCCATGGACTTAGGATCTATTGTGCTTTACCAGTTAGACATGAGCAGTGATCAATCTGTGAGCATAGGTGGCGGTGTGTATGATATGTGTTATCGAGGTACGAACTACGGGGAATGAGATTGGATAATTGTGATGAGATCTTTTTATGGGGTCATTTATGCATTATGTTGGATGTTGTGTTTGATCAACTTGAGGTTAGTCTTATGTTGATTGGTGAACGTGTTTGAAAATATTGCTTATTATCCTATGGTTATATCTTCATCATATGTGTTATATATTCTTGATTGATTATTTTGATTATCTATCTTCCTCTTGGTGTTTTTGATCTTAGTCCTGGTGAGTAAATGAAGTATGTATGATGTGTGTTTTGAGTTCGAGACACGAGGTAAGATATGTGATTCTAATCTTTATTGGTTACTTTGATTGGGCAAGTATAAACATCGTGTTGTTTGCTTGTAGGTTGATTAGGTATCAAGGTGGAGATTTGTTGGATTTTTTGGTACTCAATAAATCAGGGCGATGAAGTTAAAATGTTGTGGGAAAATATATTGACACCTAAACGAATAGCTCGACTCAATAACGACTTAGGGCCGTTGAAAACAACTTAATTGGATAGTTTCTTGTGGCTCACTTGGGGAGGCACAATTGTGTTAGTCTTGTGTGACTTAGGATAGTTAGTTGGACCATTTAGGTTTACTATGCATTTTAGGCTTGGATAGTTAAGTGGCCCAAATGTTTTGCTTTAGCTCAATCCAACCTATATAACTTACCTTATCTCATTTGTTGGATTGAGTTTGAAAGAGAAATAGAGAGAGGGAAAAGTGCAGAACTCACTTGGAACGTTTGTAGTCTTCCATTGCTTATCTTCTTCATCCCTTATTCTCCCTGTTAAGGTTTTCAACCCAGAATCACCACAAAGAAATCACTAAGTACTCGAAGTTAAACACAAAGAACTTCAAAATCTTTATTAATCAAGAATAAAGCATAAAATCAAAAGTTTATAAAAGATCAAACGAAAATAGAAAGTTCTCAAAATACTATAAACTCGCACAAAATAGCACCACTAAGAAATTAAAAATGAATCACTGTAAAACCACTAAGAATATTCTCTGATTTACACAAAGTATCAGAGATCAAACTCAGATGAAAGTGGTGTGAGAAAGAGAGAACACGAAGCGCGCGCACAGAGAGAGAGAGAGAGAGAGAGAGAGAGAGAGAGAGAGAGTAGGAATCGTCTAGAAGAAGTGAGGTCACCCAAATGAAGAATCAATCCTTATCACAAAATGGATGGTCCAGATCAAGTTAGTAGATCCAATGGCTTAGATAAAATGATTTGTTACACCGATTGGGCCAAAGATCCGGTTCCTTGAGTTGGGTTGGATCAAACTGAAGTGGGCTACCTTAAATTAGATGGACTAAAGCATTTTTTATCTCAAGCTTTTGACTTTATCTGGATGGGCTTCATTCAACTTCTGGACTGAATTTCAACATATTTGGACTGGTCTACTATAGGTCCAATTGCATTTACAATCTCCATCTCAATTGGATCAGCAGAGCCTGCAAAACACACACACAATTAGAGGTGTCAAGACGGACGGGCCGGCCAGACCCGCGAAAACCGGCCCGGAACGACCCGGGACCGCGGGCCGACCCGTGACCCGAGCGGGTGGTTCACGGGCCAAAAAAGTGTAACCTGCGGGTTTCGCGGGTTACACCTTCACGGGCCGCGGTTAACCCGCTGGCCCGTGAAAAAAAAAAAAAAAAATTAATTTTAATTTTTTTTAAAAAAACTGGACTCTCTCCACTTGCTGCAAGGAAAAGAAAAAAAAAATATAAAAAATTTAAAAAAATTTTGAAAAAACTGGAGCCCTCTCTTGCTGCAGGCAAAAGCCTGCAGCAAAGTTACTTTGCTGCAGGCTTTTGCCTGCAGCAAAGCATGCAGGCTACGCCTGCATGCATGCAGGCGTAGCCTGCATGGCAAGACAAGAGCCGTTGGCTCTTGTCTTGTCTTTTTTTTTTATTTTTTTTTCCATATGTTAACGGTAATTTTTAAAATTTCATCTATAAATTGGAATGAATTGATAAATTTTATCTCATTTTCAGTTCACTATCTATCTTAAATTTTACAATTTTATTAGCCACTTAGCTGAGTTCTTTGCAGTCTGCCTTATTTTATTATTCTTGTCTCTTATCTGTAATTACATATTTTCAACAGCACAACTTCACTTCACAACTCACAAGTATCATCATCTCTATTCTCAGTTCTCTACACTATTATATTTTTTTCTTCTCACTAAACAGTTTAATACTATTGTATTATTATGTCTTCTCACGATTTTTCTTCTCAAAATAATATTTTCAATGATAGTTGCTCCCCAATAAATTTAGAAGATGATTATGTTGTAGAAGTTGGATCATCTCAAAATTCAAGGAAAAAAAAACAAACATCAGAGGTGTGGCAAATTTTTACAGTAAATGAAAAAGATGGTACAGCAGTATGTAATATCTGCAAAAAGGCTTATGTTTGGAGATATGGTCAAGGCACCGGCACGCTACGAAGACACAAAGAAAAACATCTAAATGAAACAGGACATTTGGATCCTAAACAAGCTCAAATTACTGGTTTTACTAATGCTAGTGGATCAGTTACTTTTACTAACTTTGTTTATTCGCAGGAACGAATGCGAGTTGGAATGTCGGAATTTTTAGCAGCTCGTGAGATGCCGTTCACATTTGCAGAAGATCAGTATTTTGAAGAGTTTCTACAAAAATACATTCAACCTTCTTACAGGAGCGTAAGTAGAAATACTGCTCGTTCTGATTCTATGAAATTATTTCATACAATGGCTGAAAATTTAAAAAATGAACTTAAAAAAATTGATGGAATTATTTGTTTCACATCTGATTGTTGGTCTGGACGAAATCATAATGGTTATGCTTGTGTTACAGCACATTATATTGATAATAATTGGTTATTGCATAAAAGAATTATTGCTTTTCGTTTACTTGAATATCCACATAATGGTGTAAATTTGTGTGAAAATTTATTACAAGTTTTTAATGAGTTTGGTGTGTTAAATAAACTATTTAGTGTTACCTTTGATAATGCAAGTGCTAATAATTCATGCATTGAGCTTTTAATTAGAACGATTACACCCCTATATGATTCTAAATTATTTCACATGCGTTGTGTTTGTCATATATATAATTTAGTTGTGCAAGACGGTTTAAAATTAATAACACCACAAATAAGTATAATTAGACAATCTATTAATTATATTTCTTGTTCGGATTCTAGACAACAAGAATTTGCAAAAATTTGTAAAACTCTTGGATTGAAAAGAAGAAAATTTGTTGATGATGTTCCCAATAGATGGAATTCAACTTTTTTAATGTTAAAATCGTGTGTTGGCTATACTGATGCCATTAATGCATTTGTTAATTCAAAACAAAATCAATTTCAGGTAACTGATTTAGACTGGGAAAAAGCATTTAATGTTATGAAATTTTTGAAACCTTTCTATAAGGCAACAAAAGCTAGTTCTGGAGTTTATTATCCAACTAGTAATCTTGTACTTTTACAATTAGTAGAAATTGCTGGACAATTTTCATCATTTAGAGCCGATCCATTTTTCTTTCAAATTATTTACTCAATGGAGGAAAAGTTTAAGAAATATTATGAAAACATGCCACTAATTTTTCCAGTGGCAGCTGTAATGGATCCTCGCATTAAGTTGTTTGGAGTTCAATGTGCTTTAGAATCACTTTCTGAAACATTAGCTTTTAACATAAATATTACAAATCGAGAATTGGAAATTTTTATTAATGAAATGTATAATAACTATTTTATTAAATATGGTAACAATGAAAATATTCCTTCATCTACAAACTCTAGTACAACTTCTAAAGGCAAATCTTCTTTTTTCTCCCTAATAGCTAAGAAACGTAATGTTCTTGGTTCTTCATCTACAACTTCAACTGTAAATCCAAATACCACACCTGCTGAATTGGATAGATATTATCAATTTGATCATTATAGTTTAATACCTGAAAATGAAGTGGATAATTTAGATATCTTACGATGGTGGAATTTAAATGAGCGCTCATACCCTGTATTATCTAAAATGGCACGAGATCTACTAACAGTTCCAGTCTCAACAGTGGCATCCGAGTCTGCTTTTAGTGCAGGTAACAGGGTATTGGATGAAAGAAGATCTAGACTTAAAGAAGATATTTTGGAAGCTCTCATTTGCGTGAAAGATTGGATTTTCGCGGATCGAAGGATGCAAGATAAAATCATTGATGATATTGCTGAAGACTTCAAAAATCTTGCAGTTCCTGAAGAGTGAAGATTGATTAGGAAACAAATATATAATTTTTGAATAGCTAAATTATAGTTAAGTAGGTGTCAACCTAGTTGAGATGTACTTAAACTATAAATTATAGTAAAAGTAAAAGTAAAAGTAGGTGCCAACCTAGTTGGGATGTACTTAAACTATAAATTTGAATTCTATGTAAACATTTCTTGGTATAAATATGAATTTATCATTTTGTTCATTTCTTGGTATAAATAATTTATGTAACATTAAATTTGAGTTCTATGTAAACATTTCTTGGTATAAATATGAATTTATCATTTTGTTCATTTCTTATTTTACATTTTTTATTTTACAATATAATATATATATTTTGCTATAAATATGAAAAATTCTATAATTTTATAATTTTATTCATACAATGAACAATCATACGGATACGGGATACGGGCCAAACCGGAACGAACCGCGACCCACGACCCGTATGGGCTCAACCCGGATGGGCCAGCGGGCGGGCCTGGGTTGTAGTTCAAAATTGTGGGCCAACCCGTAACCGGCCCGTAACCCGCAGCGGGCGGGCTTTTTTCTACGTGGGCTGTTACCGGGCTCATACGTTGGCGGGCCGACCCGGCCCGGACCACCCAGATTGACACCTCTACACACAATAGTATCGACATTCAACTAAGTTTAAAAATGATAAAGCATCATTAAACTTAAAAACCGGTATTACACTTTGTTCCAGCATCTGCTGCATTTAGTTGAGTAGATATTTTAACCAGTTTGACTATACCCTTTTCAGTTATATCCCTAATGAAACGAAATTCTACATCTATATGTTTAGATCTATTGTGAAACACAGGATTTTTGCACAGATGTAAGGTACTAAGACTATCAATAAAAATATATTTCAGAGTTATTAATGCAGCCAATTTCACTAAGCAGGCCTTTGAGCCACATACATTCCTTAACAACATTTGTGGCAGCAATATATTCTACCTCAGTTGAAGATAAGGAAACAAGTTTTTATAATTGAGATTTCCAGCTAATGCAGGAACCATTTAACGTAAAAAAATAGGTAGAAGTAGACTTTCTGTTATCAATATTTTCAGCAAAATCAGAATCTACAAAACCTTTAAGTTTAAAATTAGTTTTTGTTTTAGAAAACAAAAGACTAAGACTTGCAGAACCTTTAAGGTATTTTAACAAAGATTTCATAGCTTCCCAATGCAATTCACCAGGATTATTCATAAATCTGCTAAGCAGACTAATAGAAAATGCAATGTCATGTCTAGTACAAACCATAAGATACATGATAGACCCTACTGCATTTGAATAAGGCACATTTTGCATCCTAAATTCTTCTACAATAGATTTAGGAGATTGGTCAATAGATAGTTTAAAATATGTAGGCAGAGGCCAGGAGATAGATTTAGAATCAGATAGGTTAAATATAATCAATTTCACCATTTTTGTAATAAAAACAAGAATCATATTGGCTCTTTTGAAAGTTAAAGCTTTGTATATAACAGTCAAATCTCTTATACAATTGCCTTGGAGTCTGTTTGAGTATATACATGGACTTTTTAAGTAAACATACCAAATCAATTTTACCTTTTCTTTCAAAACCTT
This sequence comes from Ligustrum vulgare, assembly GCA_963555705.1. Taxonomy (NCBI): domain Eukaryota; kingdom Viridiplantae; phylum Streptophyta; class Magnoliopsida; order Lamiales; family Oleaceae; genus Ligustrum; species Ligustrum vulgare. The sequence goes on along the minus strand of OY743176.1, from coordinate 49,496,898 downwards.
GAGGCTGATGCATATAAATTGTTTCATCTAAATAATCATATAGAAAAGCAGTTTTAACATCTATTTGCTCAAATTCTAAATCAAATTGTGCAACTAAAGCAAATTAAATTCTGATAGAAGTATACTTAACAATAGGTGAAAAAATTTCATTATAATCAATCCCTTCTTTTTGTGAAAAACCTTTTGCAACAAGTGTAGCCTTGTACCTAGGTTTTACATCCTTAGACTCACCTTATTTTATTTTAAAAATCCACTTGCAGTCAATTATCTTCTTATTTTCAGGCTTATTCACTAAGGTCCAAGTGTCATTGTAACACCCTAAGTTCAAAATCTTAAACCCAGGTGTGTTAAATTTTCTTTACTTAAATGCGGTAAAGAAATCATTGAAAACCTCAACATTTTCATTTTTTATCATAAAATTTTACAGAAATCTCGCCAGAGTCTCCTCTATAAATTGAACATAGCCAACCTGTAGAGTGACATCATAATTATTTTAAAACACACATCTCAACTCATTCAATCCCAAACATCATCACAACCATTTCAATAAATCCCAAACTCCTCAATAATATAATTCCAAATAATAAACTTTAACAAATGAAATAAGAGGTAATTTAACCTCCAATACGATACCCATACTTATTCGAAGCTAACTCCAACCAAACAATTGTCAATAATAAATGAATTAAAGAATAATTACTGAGAAATTTAAATAAATTCTAGTTTAACTTTATTTAAAAAATTTGAAAGCGGGTATAGCCTGAGTCTGCCACCGAATGCTCTCCTCGTCTCATCTAGCTTTCATCACCTTAAATATTAGGGAGGGATTGGGGTGAGTCAAAGCTCAGTAAACAAATTTCATGCAAGTGATGCATGCTTATGACATGAAATGCTTTAAAACAATTTAAAATATGTATCCCCATTCACTTTAACCTTTCACAACTTTCAAACTTTCACTTAACATTTCAAAAACTTTTACTTCATTTCCATCGTGAGATCACTTGATGTATCTTCTAGTCAATCAAATAACAGTGGGCAATTCTTATTTGGAACCAGATCACATTTACAAGTAAAACTTTTAACCAACCGCAAAGCGGCTCATTCACTTTATCCCATCGCACAGCGACTCATTATTTTCGGGTACGCCGGTCCCCCGCGCCCCATTTCTCACTCTCATCTTTCATGAGATAGAAGTACATTCGTTCTTTCTTAAAAATTTGGGATACATAACTTTTGACAAAATTACACCTTGACACATTCCTTTTATTTAAAAACATTTGACTTCCCAATTTTGATGTCAATGCATGCTTGATGATGCAATGATATGATAACGTGCATGCTTGAACATTTCCTTAAATACACATACTTGCATATAGTAAACTAAAATCATTAAAACTAGATACTTAACACGAATGTCAATCAAGCACATTAATTCCACATTAAACATTCAACTTTGATGAAAGTAGGAGAAGTTTACTTACTTGCAGTCCTTAGTATTAACGTCAAACTTTCAACCGTTTAACGATTATTGCCACCATCATTCATCGCTCGCCACCGTCTCCGAAATCTACAAAACTGTTAAAAAGTAGGGTGAGTATTTCATGGGGGAAATACTCAGTAGACTCATCGCAAATTAATTTAATTTATAAGATGATTAAACACATAAATCCCGGCTCTTTATAAAACGGGCATTGATAGAGCTTCTTTATAAAACGGCTCTTGATAAAACTCATATTGTGCATTACAGCACGGGACATATTTTGCAAATCATAGGCTCTTTGAAAATAGCTCTTTGAAAACAGCTCTTTGAAAACCATATACTTATAAAAACATTTTAATTATGCCAAGCATAATTTCTTTTGAAAGCATAACATAAGATATGATTGAAATCCTCATAAATATAAGGAGACACAAGAACTTTACCGAACTTAGGTGGCAAGAATTCTTATGCAGTAAAATCATAATAACAGTAAGTATACCAAAACATAATTCTTGAGATTCATAGGGATCATTTCCATCATAACATAAGATAGGATCGAAATCCTCATAAACATATGAGACAGGAATTTTACCGAACTTAGGTGGTAAATCTTCATAAACATATGGAAACATAGGAATTTTACCGAACTTCGTGGCAAATCCTCATAAACTTATGGAGACACAAGAATTTTACCGAACTTAGGTGGTAAGAATTCTTATGTGCATAGCAATGATCCAAAACATATAAAAACTTATCGTTAAAACATAGGGTATACTTACTTTTCATAAAAACATAAGGTATATTTACCTTTCATAAAACATACTTAATTTTCTTGAAAATTGACTTTCACAAGTCACATGACATTTATATGAAATCATAATTTAAATCAATTAATAAGTGCGAGTCTACCTCAAATTCGACGAGTGCAAAGTTGAGCGGGAATGACTTCAATTTCTTTGAATTCTCCGTACGCTTCGTCTTAGCCAATAAGTCACTTTAGTATATCGAATATATAGTTCAAAATGATAAATTATAATTTGAGGACTAAAATTGATGTTTTGAAAGTTGATGGACTAAAATGAATACTTTTGAAAGTCCAGGGACTAAAATAGATATTTTGAAAGTTGAATCGGAAACTCAAAACAATAGGGTTGAAATAATATATTTTAAAACAATAGGGGCTGATTAAAACTCATTTAAAACTTTGGGACTGAAATGGATAATTTTAAAAGCTGAAAGGACTGATTTGAAAACCTTTTAAAATGTCAGGGACTGATTTTGAAACATTTAAAAAAACGTAGGGACCAAAGTGCAAATTTTTGAAAACTTAAAAATCAGATTATCTCTTCTCTCTCTACCATTTCTCTCACTCTCGACCTAACCCTCTCTCACTCGCGATCGGAAAGGAAGAAAAAGAGGTGCACTGTCTTCGCCAAAATCCGACCTTTCAGTCGGCGAGTTGCCGGTGAAATACCGGCGCAGAGCAGCGGTTAGTAGCTGCAAGGAAGGGTTAAGATTTTGAGAGGATTCGAGTGCGAAACCGAGGTAAAAACGAAGCTGGGTTCGCGATTTGGGCTGCAACGAATCTTGGGTTTCGATTCTTTTCAATTTTGGGTTTTTATTTGGGATTCGATTGGATATCAAACGAAATGAGCAGGAGGTGGTGATTAGTGGTTCGGTGTGGGCTGGTGGAGGTTACAGATTCAGCAGTGATAGTGGGTTGGTGTGGTTTGAGTTGATGGTGGAACTTCTCCAGGTTGGGCAGCAGTAGTGATTTGGTTATTGCAGTGGCGTGCTGCAGCCTGCAGGGGGTCGCAGTGAGGTTGATGATGATGATGCTGGTGATGATGTTGGGTGGTGACTGTGGTTAGGTTAATTTCCGGTGATGAAATGATGAATACTGTGGTTGATTGCAACTTGATTGATGGTTATGGTTGAACCGATGAGGTGATGGATCTGCTGGCAAAATGGAAAATTGTTTTGGATGAAGCTGAATTGGAAGTGAATTGTTGGTTGTATATGTATAGATTTTATCAGCCTAATTCCTATCTCACGATCTCCCAAACTTTCCAGTCTGTTCTCTCCATGTGGTGATAATGTGTAAAGAGAGGAAGCATATGAAAAAGAAAGAAAAAGAAAGAAAAGAAAATGGTTAATGGGGTGGGGAATCATGATGAAGAATATTTGGTGTATTATAGTAGGGAAAGTGGGATTGAGTGGGAGGTGTGATGAAAAACGTGGGTGTGATTTTAGGTTTAATTAGATAGGGTCAATTAAAAAATTAGACTAACTTCGATTTGAAATATATTTAAAACTGATATATTTTGGACTGAAAAATGATTTTGAAAATAATACTTTGAATAAATAATTAAAATAACATAATTTTAGAAATTCGGATTTTAATTTAAAATCGAACAAATTCGATATTTCTTGACTTGGCTAGACGAATCCGTCGCGGCGTTAACTTCAAAATAATAGGTGAAATAGTAGCGACACAATTTTCTAAATATTAAAATAATTATTAATTGCGTAAAAATTCTGAGTCGCTACAATCTTACCTCCTTAAAATAATTTCGTCCTCGAAATTAAACTTACTTAATCTTATGATTTCTGAATACTTAATCAGAACTTCTTCTTCTTATGTAGCATCATCGCTACCATATTTAACCCAACCATATTTAACCCACTGGACTTTGACTAAATGCATCACTTTGTTTTCTCAAGAACATGGACTTTTCTATAGACATATGTGTCTACTCAAAAATTCTTCTGAATCAAAATGAAAATTCCCAATCGTATGTGATATTTCATCATATCTTGTAGTATTCATGTAACTTGTCACTTATCATCGTATCATGTGACCTCAAATATTCGTATATATCTCTAAAATTTCAACAAATCTTTACTGACATATCATATCATAATAATTTTTCCTTTCTTCTTATCATTGAATATTCCCAAAATAATCAAAGAATTACCTGAATATCCTCTCTACGTAATATACCCAATAACATATCAACATAATATCATCAACTTATCTTTCCAATATTTGTAACCCAAAAAATTCAGTAAACAAATATCTTCCAAATAACTAAAATTCTTTACTTAAATGTCATCACATTTCCTGCAAAGTATTTCTTTCACTTGTATATACGTATGAACTCTAATTCGATACGGTACTCATTTTACTTTCCACGTATCATCACACTATACCATGATTATCATTGTTATAACAAAATATCAGTACCCATAATCCAAGAAAATATTCCAAATCTCCAATCAAATCTCCTTTATCAATATAATTAACACCGCATTACTTCTTGTCTCCTCTTTTCCATTAAAATATTTCCTGCTTTCTTGCTGAAAATCAAATCACGCGGATTCACTCAGATCCTTTGCGCTTTTAAATAGTTCATGCTGGGAAGAGGTTGAATCATCAAACAATGGATATCATCCTTTCTAACATTCGCAAGTATTATTCCAGTCTTCCTATGAATGATCTGAGAAAGATCTATAGAATAAGACTCGAAAGGTTGAGGTTGCTGATGGCTCATGATATTCCCGAAGATGTTCGCTGGTTGATAGAAGCAAAGGTTCGACTATCTGGTGAATTACCTATGACCTTTCCAAAACATATGCCTGGTTTAGGCAAAAGTACATTCGCAAAGAAACGAAGAGCAAAAAGGCTGGGTGGTTGCTACAAATGTGCTCGTTGGAATTGTGATACTCGTTGCAAATCAGTAGGATATTCTTCTACTAATCGGGATGATAAAATCGAATTCATAAAGGGTGGACTGAGTAAGGAGTCTTTGGATGATATTCAACTGACTCTTGAGACGCACCCAAGTGGTTATGTGCAACGTGAACTTCTCTCCTTATACGCTCAGTTTAACGAGGACAAAAATCGTTATAGTCTCCAAAATATAATATCGAAAGATCCTGTTTGCCAGTCTGTTTTACAAAATGAGGCTTCTGGCAGTTCAGCAATGATATAAGGTAAATCTTTTAAAATATTTTGCTGCTTTCTTTCACGCGTTTTGGAAATAAAATATATTTTCCTTTCTCGAGTTTTGAAAAAAGCTGGAAATAAATATATTTTCCTTTCTCGAGGTTTGATAAAGCTGGAAATAAATCACCGAAAGGTGATATCTTTGATAAAACAGTCAAAAGTTGGCCGATTTTGTCAAAAATAAATCTTTACTTTTTCAGAATCAATCAAAAACAGTAAATTTTTCCGGCTTTAAATAGCCAAACATATTTCATAGTTCAGGCATCCCAAAATCACATCTTCTTCGTAAGTTTTCCCTTCTTTACTATCAAAGATGGAAGCACCAAAACTTCGACAGATCAAAACTATTTGTGTATTTTGTGGATCAAAAGTGGGGAAAGGCTTCGGTTATCTAGAAGCGGCCGTAGATCTTGGAAAGAAACTGGGGGAAAAAGGTATCACTCTTGTGTATGGGGGTGGTAGCAGTGGTCTAATGGGTTGTGTTTCCCAATCTGCTCTTGCAGAGAAATCAAAAGTAATCGGTGTCATACCTGTCCCTTTGGTAGATGTTGCAGGCAAAACACGAGGGCATGAAGTTCAAACCTTATCCATCCATGAACGCATAACTTGTATGCTATATGGTTCTGATGCCTTTATAGCCCTGCCCGGAGGTTTTGGTACCTTAGAAGAAATCTTTAACATTACCTCGTGGGCTCAACTAGATCTCCATACTAAGCCTATTGGGCTTCTGAATGTTAACAATTTCTTTGATGGTTTGTTAACCTTTCTTGATTATGCTGTGGAACAGGGACTCATCTCTCCATTTTCCAGAAGGCTTCTTATTTCTGCTCCTACTATTGATGAACTACTGGATAAGCTGCAGTCATATATCTCAATACAAGATCCAGCAGGAGTTAAGATAGATTGGTCGCAAGGAAGGGGAATCAAGCGAAAATGGAGTCCGGTTAATGTAAATTTAACTCTGTGAATCTTAGAATAGGTGGGGGTAGAGTACGGAGTATTCTCACTCTCGAGACACCCCTCCATTTACTAGGATTTCCTTAATGTTTAAATCTTGTGTGTACCTCAAAGGTTCCAGGTGGTAGATTACGGAGTATTCTTACTCTCGAAACACACCTCTTTGAAGGTTTCTTTATTTCCTCAAAAGATCAGAGGTGGTAGGATACGGCTACTCCGGAAACACATCTCTCATTCTGAGGATCTTTCCATGTTTTTCTCTTATGCTTTCGTGTGTTTCATGTATTTCCTTTCCAGTGTGACTCTTGTGTGTTCTCCTTATGAGAAAATAATAAAATCTCTGCTATCATCTACTAAATCTCGTTTGTGATTGCATACCATACTATGCTCTTATTTCCAAACGATAAAAATTCTGGACAGAGTCTCCCTTGTAATTTGGACTTATCCCAAACCATAAGTATACTTCATAACCAACAATAACTAATAACTCCACATTTATCCACAACGATCTAAAATATTGAAAACGATTCCAACACTTCAATATCATCAAAAATATCCCATAATTCAATTCATAATTCCTCAACATAACAATTTCAAATCATATTTTTCAATATCACAATATCACTTCCTTCCATACCTTAATGGCTCAAAAGATTACTCATACTTATAAATATATGCCATAAATCATATTCCCAAAATATTCACAAGGCCAAACTTCATAATAAATTTCTCTTCAAAATAGAGGAAATAATTCACTTACTCAACATAATATCTATTACTTAATTCTCAATAACTGAGAATCAAATCTTTAAATCTTTAAATTCATAATGCTTCTCATAAAAGTCTCAATAAAATCATATCACTTATAATATTAACATCTTATCACAACTTCATAACTGGCTTGCTATTTCTCGTTTAATCTAAACATATAATCAAATCCTTTCCGTTGACTTCTCATACTTAGTGCCATGTCTAAAATCAATTATGCAAAGTCCATCTAGGGTTCATCATTTCTAACTCGAGGACAAAAATTATTTAAAAATCATTCTTAAATCATATTATTCCCATTATGCTCAACACTCGTTTTCTTTCTTAAAAAATTTTTCTCATAATCATACATTAAAGCATATAAGTTATGACAAAGCATAACAACATCATTATTTTCGAAGAAATACATTCTTATTTCTCATAAATCATAAGTATCCGAAATACTCTTCATTCTTTCTCATAAATCAATAAAATGAGTATTCGAAATACTGAAATAACTTTAAACATTATAAACTTCTTTACCTCGGAGTTGGTGGAGCGAAATGATGGCAGTGGCAATCTTTATCAATAAAAATCTTATAATGAAAAATATTTCTTGAAAATTCTTTTTGAAAATTTTACCAGTCTACAGAAACGCAGACTAGCACTGATACCAACTTGTAGTGCCCCGAGTTCCGTATACCCGATTCACTACGTCATTTTCTGTCTAAATTTTTCGAATAATATTTTTGCGGAAGAAATAATTGAAATTCATTTTTTTCAACATTAAATAAACTGTAATGGCCGATAAAATTGAAAACATTTATGAAACCATTTGAAATAGTAAATTGAACCATTAATTTTGTAAAGAAATTGACAATGTCATAATTTCTCAAATAAATGAACTTCTCTAAATTATTCGATGTTTGGAAAATACGAAAATCATTAACGTCAAACTTTCAACCGTTTAACGATTATTGCCACCATCATTCATCGCTCGCCACCGTCTCCGAAATCTGCAAAACTGTTAAAAAGTAGGGTGAGTATTTCATGGGGGAAATACTCAGTAGACTCATCGCAAATTAATTTAATTTATAAGATGATTAAACACATAAATCCCGGCTCTTTATAAAACGGGCATTGATAGAGCTTCTTTATAAAACGGCTCTTGATAAAACTCATATTGTGCATTACAGCACGTGACATATTTTGCAAATCATAGGCTCTTTGAAAATAGCTCTTTGAAAACAGCTCTTTGAAAACCATATACTTATAAAAACATTTTAATTATGCCAAGCATAATTTCTTTTGAAAGCATAACATAAGATATGATTGAAATCCTCATAAACATAAGGAGACACAAGAACTTTACCGAACTTAGGTGGCAAGAATTCTTATGCAGTAAAATCATAATAACAGTAAGTATACCAAAACATAATTCTTGAAATTCATAGGGATCATTTCCATCATAACATAAGATAGGATCGAAATCCTCATAAACATATGAGACAGGAATTTTATCGAACTTAGGTGGTAAATCCTCATAAACATATGGAAACATAGGAATTTTACCGAACTTCGTGGCAAATCCTCATAAACTTATGGAGACACAAGAATTTTACCGAACTTAGGTGGTAACAATTCTTAAGTGCATAGCAATGATCCAAAACATATAAAACATTATCGTAAAAACATAGGGTATACTTACTTTTCATAAAAATATAAGGTATATTTACCTTTCATAAAACATACTTAATTTTCTTGAAAATTGACTTTCACAAGTCACATGACATTTATATGAAATCATAATTTAAATCAATTAATAAGTGCGAGTCTACCTCAAATTCGACGAGTGCAAAGTTGAGCGGGAATGACTTCAATTTCTTTGAATTCTCCGTACGCTTCGTCTTAGCCAATAAGTCACTTTAGTATATCGAATATATAGTTCAAAATGATAAATTATAATTTGAGGACTAAAATTGATGTTTTGAAAGTTGATGGACTAAAATGAATACTTTTGAAAGTCCAGGGACTAAAATAGATATTTTGAAAGTTGAATCGGAAACTCAAAACAATAGGGTTGAAATAATATATTTTAAAACAATAGGGGCTGATTAAAACTCATTTAAAACTTTGGGACTGAAATGGATAATTTTAAAAGCTGAAAGGACTGATTTGAAAACCTTTTAAAATGTCAGGGACTGATTTTGAAACATTTAAAAAAACGTAGGGACCAAAGTGCAAATTTCTGAAAACTTAAAAATCAGATTATCTCTTCTCTCTCTACCATTTCTCTCACTCTCGACCTAACCCTCTCTCACTCGCGATCGGAAAGGAAGAAAAAGAGGTGCACTGTCTTCGCCAAAATTCGACCTTTCAGTCGGCGAGTTTCCGGTGAAATACCGGCGCAGAGCAGCGGTTAGTAGCTGCAAGGAAGGGTTAAGATTTTGAGAGGATTCGAGTGCGAAACCGAGGTAAAAACGAAGCTGGGTTCGCGATTTGGGCTGCAACGAATCTTGGGTTTCGATTCTTTTCAATTTTGGGTTTTTATTTGGGATTCGATTGGATATCAAACGAAATGAGCAGGAGGTGGTGATTAGTGGTTCGGTGTGGGCTGGTGGAGGTTACAGATTCAGCAGTGATAGTGGGTTGGTGTGGTTTGAGTTGATGGTGGAACTTCTCCAGGTTGGGCAGCAGTAGTGATTTGGTTATTGCAGTGGCGTGCTGCAGCCTGCAGGGGGTCGCAGTGAGGTTGATGATGATGATGCTGGTGATGATGTTGGGTGGTGACTGTGGTTGGGTTAATTTCCGGTGATGAAATGATGAATACTGTGGTTGATTGCAACTTGATTGATGGTTATGGTTGAACCGATGAGGTGATGGATCTGCTGGCAAAATGGAAAATTGTTTTGGATGAAGCTGAATTGGAAGTGAATTGTTGGTTGTATATGTATAGATTTTATCAGCCTAATTCCTATCTCACGATCTCCCAAACTTTCCAGTCTGTTCTCTCCATGTGGTGATAATGTGTAAAGAGAGGAAGCATATGAAAAAGAAAGAAAAAGAAAGAAAAGAAAATGGTTAATGGGGTGGGGAATCATGATGAAGAATATTTGGTGTATTATAGTAGGGAAAGTGGGATTGAGTGGGAGGTGTGATGAAAAACGTGGGTGTGATTTTAGGTTTAATTAGATAGGGTCAATTAAAAAATTAGACTAACTTCGATTTGAAATATATTTAAAACTGATATATTTTGGACTGAAAAATGATTTTGAAAATAATACTTTGAATAAATAATTAAAATAACATAATTTTAGAAATTCGGATTTTAATTTAAAATCGAACAAATTCGATATTTCTTGACTTGGCTAGACGAATCCGTCGCGGCGTTAACTTCAAAATAATAGGTGAAATAGTAGCGACACAATTTTCTAAATATTAAAATAATTATTAATTGCGTAAAAATTCTGAGTCGCTACAATTATTCTCTTCAATCGTAGACAAAACTTAATTGAAGATAAAAATCATATTAACCCAATGTGACCTTACACTATGACCAACACGTATAATACCACATTCGCAATAAGGAATCAATTTCAATGCATACTTAGGGAATTCTTTACTTCTCTATTTACCGAAAGCCAAAACTAGTAAAAAAAATCTAACCCAACTTACAATTCACCGAATTATTAAATTTTAAATCCTTAAATTTCATAAACAATTTGAAATCACAATTTAAACCTCAATTTACTAAAATCAACCAGAACAACATACCTCCCTGACTTCCGAATTTTAGAAAATAAATAATTATAAATCAAAATTTAAACTAATTAAACCTATAATATTAGAAATCTGAAAATACACTGGATCAATCCCAACTTCCAAAAGTCTCAAAAACTGAAATCATATGTGTATGTGTGTGTGTGTGTGTCTATATATATATATATACACATTATTAAATCTTATGTTGACAATTTAAAATTAAAATTCAAAAACATAAACATAAACATCACCCAAAAATGAAATTAACGTATAATACACACACACACACACACACACACACAAGATTCTATGTGTATGAGTCTGTGTCTGTGTTTGTGTGTGTGCGATCGTGTGTGTGCAGGTGAGTGCGTGTGTGTGTGTGCAGTGTGTGTGCAGCATGTATGGGAAGGAGGGAGGGAAGGGCTTACGGTTGGGGGGTGACCATCGGTGAGCAGACTCCGGCAAGAGACCGAGAGAGAGGCGGCGGCTTCGGTGAGGGGAGAAAGAGTCAGGGTGCGAGAGATGGAGAGGAGCTGAATGATGGAGAGGTAAGAGAGCAAGGATGAGAGTCGGGTTGTGATAGTTTAGGTTAGGTTTAAGAATTTATTCTTTTGAAATTTGCAAATCAATCCCTCAACTCTCATAAATTGGTAATTAAAGTCCACTACTTCTATTACAACTTCTATTAAAATCCACCAACAGTCTCTACTTACCCCCAACATCAAATTAAATGCAAATTTGTCACTTATGATGTGATAAAAGTAGAATTTAGTAAATTTAACAAGTAAAATATACAATCACATACAATTGCACATAAAAAAAATTATAAACATTTTAATTTGCACATTGATTGAGACGGCTTCCAAGTCCTTCCACTACAAAATAATTCAAATATGAACAATAAAAATAATAAATTACATAATTTAAAATGGTACCAATATAAAATTATGTTAAATTCAAGAAAACACGTAAAACGAAAAAGTGGTATTACAACCATTTGTAATAAGAGAGTCCATTTCTTCTTGCATTGCTATGAGCCAAAGTTTAGAATCAGTTGAAGAAATGGTTTCTTCAAAAGATTTAGGTTCATATTGCATAGGTTCAGAGTAAGTATATTCAAAAACAAAATCAAAATCTTCATAACTAGATGGAGGTCTAATCTCTCTTCTAGTTCTATACCTAGTAAGCAGGTAATCACTAAGATTGAAATCAATTCCAGTTTCCGCTTCATTTTCAGAAACAGGCTTATGAATAGGAATAGAAATAGAAGACTCAGGTTCATATATATATCATTTGGAGAATGTGGGGGTTGTTCCACCTGAAACTGAGTATTGTGTTGATCATTTTCTGCACAAGATGATCAGCACTCAACTCAGAAATGAGGAAATCCTTTTCACTAAGGATTTTCTAAAACTTCATCTTTACAGGGAAATTTTTTTCATTAAAATCCATAGACCTACTAATAATGACCCTGTACCCTCTCTATTCTTTCACCCACAATCTATAACCCTTGACACCTTCACCATACCTAAGAAATACACATTTTTGAGATCTGGCATTAAGTTTTGTTTAAGTTTGATGTGAATAAGCTACACATCCAAAAAAATTTAGTTTTGAAAAGTTAGGAAGTGTATTGTTCCAAATCTGATTAGGTATTTTAAAATCAATAGCACTGTAGGGAGATAAATTGATCAAATGACCCCAGAAATTTTTTAGTAAGTTTGAATCAAGTAGCAGCCACATAGTTCTTTCTAACAGTGTCCTATTCATCCTTTCAGCAACCCCATTTTGCTGTGGACTATATGTAACAGTCCTATGTCTAAGGATACCTAAATTGCTACAGAAAGTATCAAAGTCTATATTACAAAACTCTAGACCATTATCAGTTCTAATCACTTTAACTTTCCTATCTTTCAAATTTTGAATCAAAGTAATCCAGTTTTTAAACACACACACAGTATCATCCTTAAACTTTAACAGATGAACCCAAGTTTTCCTAGAATAGTCATCAACTATAAGCAGGAAATTTTTAAAGGCAAAAACAGAATTAACTGGGGCAGGACCCCATAGATCAGCATGCAACTATTCAAGAATATTATTTGACTTATAAATGCCTTTACCAAAAGAACTTCTTTTATGTTTTTTCCCAAAACACACTTTTCACAGAAATTTAGTTTTTGTAAAACATCTCACCAAAAACACCATTCTTTTCAAGTAATTTCAAACCCCTTTCACCTAAATGTCCAAATATTTTATGCTACAAAATAGATTTATCAATTTTAGGAATTGTATTAAAAGACTTAGCACAAATAGGATAAGATTTTAAAACATATATACCATTTGTTTTGGAAGTACAAAAAAGTAAAGAGTTACCTCTAAAAATACATAGGTAACCTTTATGCAATATGATATCATATAATTATATCAAATTTCTTTTTTAAATCAGGCACATATCTTGTTTGATTTAAAACAAGTGTTCTATTGTCTTCAAGTTTCAAGAGAACCTTCCCAATACCTTTTATATCACAAGTAAAATTATTTCCAAGCTTAATAGATCTAAAGAATCATCACACAAATTAGAAAATAAATCCCTTTCAGGGCGCATATGGAATGTACAACCAGAATCAAGAATCCACTCATTCTTAGTATCAAATTCAGTTGTAACATAAACAACTTCATTGTTATTCTGTGTTGCAGCCTCAATTTGATTACTAGTGGCATTTTCATGCTACTTCTTAAAGCAGTCCTTAATATGATGTCCAGGTTTACCACAATAATAACATGTTCTAGTTTTAAAAGAATTATCTTGACCTTTGAAATTGTAGTCTTTAGTCTTATTGAAATTTCCTTTCTTTTGATAGTTTACCTTAGCAGGTTTACTATTCAAATTATGCCAGTTCCTGTTGTTGTTGGGAGTGTTCCAACTTTTGTTGGAATTGTTCACAGACTTATTATCCCTAAAGCAGTTGTTTTTTTTAGAAGTTCCTATCACATTATAGGCTTCCTTATGATCATTTTTCATTTCTAACTCCTTATTCTTAAGGGAAGTATGAACAATTTCAGAAGTCAGTTTTTGTCCCCCATACTCCAAATCATTTCTAAGGTCTTTATACCTTCCCCCATGGCATTTACAAGGCAGACTACTTTTTGGTCATTAGATAATTTCTCATCACAATTCACTAAGCTTTGAGTAATTTTATTAAACCTACTCATGTTTTCATCAACATCTTTGGAAGAATCAAATTTAAAGCTAAAATATTGCTTCCAGAAAAAGCATTTATTACGTAATGACACAATGTGGTAAACTTCCTCTAATTTATCCCAGAGTTCTTGTACATTTTTAGTTTCACCTACTTGTCTAATGACAGTATCAAATAAGTGAAGAACTAAAGTACTCCAAGCAGTTTCATCCATTTCAGTTTGCCAATCTAGTGTTCAAGTATCAAGTCAAGAAGCATAGCACATTTCATTTGAAGTAAGAAAGCTTTCATTTTTTTTTTCTCTAGAGACTGAAGTCTGCTTTACAATTCCAAATCTCAACATCTACTCTAATATAAACCATTGAAGAAATGACTAAAATATTTTAAAGAAAATTTTAAAAAATTAGAAGCCTTATTTCCTCAAAGATTCAGATAGACAGAACAATAATACAACAAAGCAGAGTTATATAATCACAAAGTATTATAGGCACATGAGTCACACTAATTCAAGAAAGTTATGATATAACACAGGTTCAGCAAATGCAGACACTCAGTAATTCAATAATCAGGATGATCACAATACACAAAGAAACATTTACACTAAGGAATAGTCACTAAGTATCTGAACACTAAGTAGCAATGTTCTTCCAGTATATCCTCAATCTAATTTTGGTTAGCCCTATACTCCCTCAAATTCCTGGATTCTCAAGAAATCCTGGACAAAGGAAAGTAAAGGGGTACTTTTACAACTTATTCAATAAATAATTATCAATTATATCTTTCGTGCATCGTATGGGTGCGATTACTAGTTTATTTATATAAATTCATACTCTTATTTAGGAAGTTAACAACAAAATATTTTTTAGAATTTCAAGACTAATAAGGTACATAATTTTTCTGGAGTACGGTATTTCTCTAGAATATTATTTAAATAGAGTCATGTTTCACAAGAATATCGACATGAAATTCATCTAGAATATAAACACTCACATATTATACTTTTTTTAAAGTAAATAATACAATATTATTTTCAAATATTGTTATGTATGGATTTGTGTTTCTTCTGGATTAAAAAAATAATTCGAATATAATATCCATTTTCAAACAATGCTACAAAATTCTTCTAAAATATTGGATAAACTATTTCTTTTTCAATTAATTTAATAAAATATTCTTCTAAAATATTGATTTTGATTGTTTCATTTTCAATAATTATGATACAATATTCTTCTGAAATATTGATTTAGATTACCACTTTTCGAAGAATTATAATACAATATGATCAGCAATTTGATCTCACACATTGATGCCTCAAAGAACTTCAAGTTAGTAATCGAAGTCCATTATTCGATTATGATTAAGGTTTCACGTAAGATAGTCAAGTGAAATTAAATTTGTATGGTCAATTTCACAAATTAATTTCACATGATCCCGTCCAATACGTTCCAAATGTACTCTCAATTTTATTACCAAAGTCAAATACCGGCTTTAATAAAACCAAGACAATCTTATTAAAATAAATTGTCCATATTTATTACTGACCGTGAACATTAATTTTAGATCGAATTATAAATTGAATCTTTCTGTGTTTAACAACTTAAACACTCAATCTGTAATATCAAATCGACCATGGACAAACGTAACTTTATATTAATACAATCATTTAATATTTTATTTTAAATTTCATCAATTATACTATTATATGGGCATATATAATTCTAACAGATATCTCATTGTGTTTCCCAACAATGGTATCAGAGTCAGGTTTTTGATACTGTTTTGTATATTTAGGATTAAATAATTTTTTTATGCTTGTGTTAGTGGAACGGTGTAGGTTTTATGTGGTTTGATTTGTTATTGACTGAATGATATTTTATTGAACTGATTTATGGCCGTACATTTTTGTTGTAAATCAGTATTTGTTTTATCGAGTCTTATAACAAAGGGGGTGGATTACGACTCCATGTTTCCCCTTTGATTTTAATTTATTGCACAATAGAATTAGATATTAGTTTTCAATTATATTATTGTTGTATTAAAAAATCTGGAAGACTAAATTCATCACTGCTAAATAATGGAGGACTTTTGCAGCAATTTCGAAAAGGGACTTAACTTCATTTTCCACAACATTTGAGGGACTTGACTTGCAATTTCTGGAGATGAGCCATGACCGACATGTAGGAAGTCGACGATACTCATGGGTGTTGCCATTGTGCAATGGTGGCGCTTTTGGCGTTGCTATCCCTCCTTGATCGTGGCGGAAGCGGCTCTAGGAATTGCCTCTGCACACGGTTGGCAGCACCTGTGGGTCCTTCCGCCGCGATCGGTGGTTGATCATAATGCCTTTGGTGTCATGATCTCACCTGGATCGCGTTGGTAGCGACACCAGCACTGAGGGTGGAAGGCAGCACCACCGTGGTGCTATCGCTGCTACAATCCAAGGTGGTTCATACCACCTTGATGGTGGCGGCGGCGACTGTACATGGAGACTGGTGTTGTGGTGACATGATCCCAAGCATTTTTCGACGATGGCACTTCGACAGTTGGCAGCTGAAATTTTTTTATTCTTGGTTAGGTTACACAGTGACCATGCAAGAAAAGAGAGGAAGCAGATGGGCCATTTTCACTTGGGCTGCTAGTTTCAGTTGGGCCGAAAGAAATTGTTGTTAATTCCAGTTGAGTCAGACTTCACATTGGGCTCAAAAATATTATTTAGGCTATAAATCATGTTCTAGCTTATTTTATTATTGCATTTATTTATTACTTTAATTGAATTGTGAATGAATGTCATTTAATAACATGTTATGTAGATCGTATAAACAACGCTCTAGGTACTACACTATCATGCATTGTTTTATATTTTATTTTCTTTTTTAAATGTTAGATTAGAAAATAAATTTGATAATTAATAATTAAATCAATTTTAAAAGTTAAATTTGATTATGCAATTATTAAATGAAAACCTAAGAGTTTAAAAATATTAAGTGAGTGAGGGTGCAAACTCTTGAACCCACGGCCTCTCTTATTAACCCATTAGTAAAAATTTGTGTATGCTCGTGCTAATTTATTTAGTCTCCCTATAGGAGGGCTGCACTGTTTTGGTTACTGATTTGAGCCCAATCAGTTGGTGATTCTTTAAGTGTGAATTAATCATGATTACTCTATAGGTAACGTAATTAATTTTGTACTTGAAAAATCATCAGTATAAGGGTTGAGCACTTAAATCAAAGACATCGTGGGGACTTCCTATAAAATATCCAAATTATGTCAATGATGGAAAAGTTTTAAAGACAACAAAATTAATATTGCATGAGATGCTAGATAATTGATTTTAGTAGGAGGGTCACAGCCTAGCCATAAATCACATTTATTTCTCATATAGAGAAATGTGTTTTTAGATTTTGGGGTTTAGGTTTTCGTTATATTACAGTATTTTTGGGTTTACTTGTGCATAATTTTTCATTCATGCATCATATATGAAATTATCAAATGCATAGCTCACTTTCTTTATTTTATTTTATTTCAGAAAAATGTATGGAAATTCACTGTCTATTATCTTAACTAAAAATCAACTGGTTGGAGAAAATTACGTTGATTAGAAATGTAATTTAATGATTGTTCTCACTGCTGAGACACATAAATTTGTGCTAACTAAACCCCGTCCCAATGCACCTACTCGGACTTCCACACTCGGACAGAAGGCTGCATGTGAGAAATGGATCTATTCTGATGAGATGGTCCACTGCTACATTTTGGGTTCTATCTCAAATGTGTTACAGCAGAAACATCAGAATATGGAAACTGGTACTCAGGTTATGGAGAGCCTTCAGCAAATGTTCGAACATCAAGGAAGTCAGGTATGTCAGGTTTCCTTAGAGATCAAATGCTTGCATTGATTGGTCAGTTTAACGTGGCTGAGGTTTTATGGGCTGAAATCAATTCTAAGATTCAGGTTGACATCTCTTTAGAGACTCTCCCAGAGATTTTCTCTCAGTTAAAGGTTAGTTATAACATGAACAAGCTTTATATGTCACTGACCGAGCTGATGCAGGAGCTTCAAAATGCTGAGATTGTTTTTAAGACCAGGGTCAATGATGTGCTAGCTGTTACTTCTACTGGACCATCCTCTTCCAAGTCAAAAGGCAAAGAAGGTAACAAGAGGAAGAAGTTCAACAAGAAGGGACCACAGCAGCAGGTTAAGAAAGCAAAGACAGATGACAAGCCAAAGGGGAAATGCTTTCATTGCAGACAGAAAGGTCATTGGAAGAGGAACTGCCAGGGATACCTAGCTTCCAAAAAGAAAGGTAATTGTGAGTTATCTTACATTGAGTCTTGTTTAGTGGTTGATTCTACATGTACTTGGATAGTAGAATTGGGAGTCACTAATCATGTTTGCAATTTATTGCAGGGGTCCAAGTAACTAGACAACTCAGTGGAAGGAGCATACTTTAAGAGTTGGCACGGGAGTAGTGGTATCTGTGAGAGCTTTCGGAGAAGTTTATCTTTATTTCAATAATAAACATGTGGTTTTGAATAGTTGTTATTATGTCTCGGATATTTCTCGAAATTTGATTTCGGTTGCATTACTTTTTAAACAATGTTATAATGTGTATTTCACCTATTTGATGGTGAAAATTGTTATGAATGAAGTTTTAATTTGTAAGTGACATATGTTTAACAATATGTATACTTTAAAACCTACTGATAGCTCTCTATATCACATTGCATCTAACAAATTCATTATGTCTTACTAATGAGACTTATTTATGGCACTTGAGACTTGGTCATGTTAACCTAAATAGGATTCAAAGACATGTAAGGGATGGTCCTTTGAGTAACTTAAAGGTGGAATCCCTACCAATCTGCGAATCTTGTTTGGAAGGAAAAATGACCAAGAGACCTTTACTTCAAAGGAGTATTAGGCCAAAGAAGTCTTGGAATTAGTACACTCTGATGTATGTGGGCCAATTAATGTCCAAATTAGAGGTGGCTATGAGTACTTCATCACTTTTACAGATGATTACTCTAGATATGGTTATGTTTTCCTAATGGCAAGCAAGTCTAAAGCTTTTTAAAAGTTCAAAGAATTCAGGACTGAAGCGGAGAAGCAATTAGGTAAGAACATTAAAACACTTCGATCAGATCGAGGTGCGAAGTATCTATCTTATGACTTTAGGTCATATCTATCAGAGAATGGGATAGTATCCCAATAAACTATGGCGACCCAAAATATTTAATTTCTTATGAAGAAATTTTCATGTCGTATTCGAAAAATGATTTGATCTATATTAATGTATCGCTACAAACCTCCCTAAGATTTACAAATTAAAGTTTTGGTCACGATATTATGTTACATGCACTTGCCTAAAAAAAATTATTTTAATTATCGATCTAATTATTTTAGCGTAGCCTCATCATTTTGAGAACCCATTTTATATTAATTTGATGGTTAATTTATTCTTTTAAAACCATGACTTAGTATATTTATTTCAAACATGTATATATGTTTTCTTTCCAGCAATTATTTTGAAAGCCACATTTATTCCCCACCTATTGTAACTTCCAGCCACTTCCCCTAATCCCCTTAACATTGTCCCCCACAACTTTTAACTTCTAACTATTTTCCCCATAACTCTCTCTCTCTCTCTCTCTCTCTCTCGGCATTGATGGTGAGGGTTATGGAAATATGAAAATAGATTCTTGGATCATACTCCACATCAAAGCATTGCTCTTTTTTAAAATTATTGGTTCGTCATTTTGTAATAAGAAAGCAGAATTTTTAGTTTTATATTCATACACACCCAAAAATATCACTACATGATCCTATCAAAAAGCTAAGGCAAGGCACATTGCATATTGTTGGAAATCAGCCTCACATTCTCAAAAATTCCAGATTTAAGGTAGGGGGTTTACTGCTATTTTTCTAAGTACAGATTGAGTTTTATTCTCATGAAATTGCTGCCATGTTACTTATGAGAACCTTCAGACACCCTTTGGTGTTTTACAAAAGAAGAAAGAAGAGAAAGATGGCTCCAAGTGAGTCACCAAGAATCACGGAATTAAGAACTTGTGAATCGCCCGAACAACAATTTATTTGTAAGAATGACGGTGACATGTGTAACGATATGTGCTCTTGAATCTTTCATTTGACTTATTAAAATGTAGTATGCTGATTATCTTTATATGATACTCACCCCTACTAAACATTTTTCCAGATTGAGCAACAAAGGCGTGGTGGCTTGGCTGTCATGGCATCATCTCAGGAGTAGAATTGATTAATGTTTTAATTGCTTTCATTGTTACAAAAATTATCTTAAGTACTTGGTTACGCTATGTTGTATATAGGATCCCTCGTTTATGTTAGACATTCAAACTTATGGTCATTTTTAATTTTGTTTCTATCGTCTGTGTGAATTTAGTACTGCTGAGTTTTTCTCAGAATTTCATATTCTGCCTATTTTTGAAATATCATAAATTTTTATATACTATGAATTTTAAAGTGTCAGTGGTGTTTTAAAGCTTTATGAGTCTACTGCCTCTGAGATTTTGAATCAAGTTAAAATGATGTTGGATGAGTGAGATATGACTATTTTTCCAAACTGCACTGTTTTCCATGAGGGCAGAAGTTCTGGCTACTTTGCACTATGATTTCACCTAATTAGAGGACTGATAAAATTCTAAAGTTTTAGTATGTCATTTTCAAATGTGTTATGTAGTCTATTCAAAAATCATGATTTTATGAGTTTTCTAGATTGGTCAAAAACATCTTGGCGACTTCCTTTGTACAGTGTTCCTTCTAGTTTTCACTTAAAACTTTTGACACTTGTGTAGCTATCCTTGAAGGTCTTCCGATGGATTAATATTTATCTCCTCTCAAAGAAAAAAAAAACTATAGGTTTTTAAACATTGTCTCAATTTAATAAAATGAGCTTTTGGTAATTCTCGGGTTTTAGAAAAATCCCGGGCATTACAACTTGGTATCAAAGCATGGTTTACTAGTCTGCAGACTTGCTTTAAAAAATTTCTTATTTTATAAATGTGTCAAGTGATGTCTTAATATGGCTACAAATTTAAGAGGGTCCAGAGCACTATGACTGCCACTGACACACTACGCCAACGTTGAGGTAAACAAGTTTGAGAAATTTAAGTTTTCAAATACAGTAACATAATATTTTTTGAGGATTGTATCTATTTAGAAAAGTTATGTCTTGATACATTGTTAGAAGCTTATTATGGTTACTTGTTGCTATTTAAGTTTCAAAGATTTCATGTTTAGAAAAATGATGATCTTAAGTTGAGTTGATTACATGAAGTTAAAACTTTAAAGAACGTGGCCAAATTATGATTTATTTTATTCCTCTGAATTTAACTAAAAGATATTAGAAACCTACTTAACTTGCTTTGCATAATTAGTATGAAGGAAATTGCACCAACATCACAAACGAAAGCTATCCAAGAACTGCAGTAGACAATGGAGGAAATGAGACAAGCCTTTGCAGCACAAATCGTGGCACTAGCTCATCAACCGTCATCTGCTCAATAGGAGCCAATAGCACCTCAAGAACCACAAGCCTCGCAAGTGCCAGAAGCACCTCGAAATAATGCGATAACACCAATTCCCCAAGGATAATAGAATGCACCGACCATTCTGGTGATTGAACAGTTTCATAGGTATTTCCCTCCTACTTTTGATGGTGGACGGGATCCCCTAGTATCCAAAGAGTGGCTTAGTTCATTAGAGAAGATATTTTGATACATTCCTTCCCCGAATGAGCTGAAGGTATTATGTGCAGAATTTATGCTGACCGGGGGAGCCAGCCACTGGTGGGAGTTTGCTTCATGTACTCATATGGAGGAGGAACAAAATAATTTGACATGGGCTCAATTTAAGGTAGAGCTAATGGAGAAAGACTTTCCTCAGGCCCTTCGAGACCATAAGGAGGTGGAGTTCTTACGGCTCACACAAGGAGAGATGAAAACTACAAATTATAAGAGGAAGTTTGATGAATTGTCCCACTATGCCCCACACCTAGTAAGCACTGAGATCATGAAAGGTAGACGTTTTAAGAGGGGCTTGCGTTCAAAAATCTGGCATATTGTAAGCTCCCATGAGCTCACTACAAATCGGGCAATGGTGAAAAAGCCTTAAACAATGTCATTCTTTGGTATAAAACCTTAGAGTCAGGGACAACAGAATGATGGTGGAAAGAGGAAGTGGCTTGATGGAGATAAGAATTCAAGTCAGTTCAAGTAGCAGAACAATGAATCAAACGGTGGGTAGACAAGTAACTCATTTCCTCTATGCTGTAAGTGTAAGAAGGTTTATAAAGTTGA
Source organism: Ligustrum vulgare (assembly GCA_963555705.1). Lineage (NCBI taxonomy): Eukaryota > Viridiplantae > Streptophyta > Magnoliopsida > Lamiales > Oleaceae > Ligustrum > Ligustrum vulgare. The sequence goes on along the minus strand of OY743176.1, from coordinate 49,474,409 downwards.
ATGTTTGGCTGGGAAGAACGCCTATTACAACTATCGAGAGTCGGGCCACTATGCCTCTAATTGTCTGGCAACATCAACCAAGAATGTTGAGTAGGCGAAGAAAGGAAAGGCAAGGGTTTTCGCTATGACTCATGTTGAGGCATCCTAAGATCCAGATGTTATTGTAGGTATCTTATCTATATCTAGCATCCCTATTTATGTTCTTATCGATTCTGGTCCAACGTATTCGTTTATATCAGTCGCATGTCTAGCTAGAATTAAATTTGAATGTAAAGAAACATATAGTATACTTGAGGTTAGCTTACCATCAGAAGGAACTATAAACACTTATAAGGTAGCCAAGGATGTACAAATAGATTTTGATGGGTTGACATTGGAGGCAGATTTACATGTGGTAGAAATGAAAGATTTTGATATAATTTTGGGTATGGATTAGCTGAGTAACAACCATGCAACTATTGCATGTTTTGAGAAGGAGGTTTTGTTTCGGAGACCTAGAGGTGAAGAGTTTAGATTCTATGGGTCGAAGGTTAAGGCATTTCCTCACCTTATCTTGTCTATGCAAGAACAGAATTTGTTGAAGAAAGAATCCTGTCAAGGATATCTTGTTGGTCTCAACGACACATCATTTGATGAGAAAATATTAGATAATGTGCCAGTGGTACGAGATTATATCGATGTTTTTCCGGATGATCTACTAGGCATTCCACCCAATAGACAAGTGGAGTTCACTATAGATTTAGTACCAGGAGCAGTGCTGTATCCAAAGCCCCATATAGGATGGCACCTAAGGAGCTATAGGAGTTGAAAATGCAGTTAGAGGAGCTTCTAGGCAAAAGGTTCATTAGACCGAGTGTGTCCCCCCATGGGGAGCACCGGTCCTCTTTGTAAAGAAGAAGGATGGGACTACGAGGATGTGTATCGATTATTGAGAACTAAATAAGTTGACGATTAAGAATAAGTATCCCTTTCCTAGGATCAAGGATCTATTTGATCAGTTGAAGGGTTCAAAAGTATTTTCGAAGATTGATTTGAGATCAGGTTACTACCAACTGAAAATTTGGTCTACCGATATACCAAAGACGACATTTAGGACACGCTATGGACACTAAGAGTTCACAGTGATGCCCTTTCGTTTGACGAATGCCCCTACAGTGTTTATGGATTTGATGAACCAAGTATTTCATCAGTACTTGGACAAGTTTGTCATCGTGTTCATCGATGACATATTGATATACTCGAGAGATCCTAAACAACATGAAGAACACTTGAGGATAGTTTTGGAGACATTGTGAAAGGAAAATTTGTATCCCAAGTTCAAGAAGTGTGAATTTTGGCTGGATCGAGTAGGATTTTTGGGTCATGTTATGATTGCCAAAGGAATTGAGGTTGATCCATTTAAGGTTGAGGCTATAATCAATTGGCTGTGACCTTTGAATGTTGGAGAAGTGAGAAGCTTTCTAGGTTTGGCAAGATACTATCAATGATTTATACAAGGATTCTCTAAAACAGTAGTCCCTATGACACAATTGACATGGAAGGGCATCAGATTTGTGTGGTCGGAGAATTGTGAGAAGAGTTTTCAGGAGCTAAAGGATAGACTGGTATCGACACCGGTGTTGACTATACCTGAAGGTTTAGAGGGTTTTATAATTTACAATGATGCATCGAAGCAGGGATCAGGTTGTCTTATAATGCATAAAGGAAAGGTGATAGCCTATGCATCAAGACAATTGAAGTAGTATGAGCAAAATTACCCAACACACGTTCTCGAGCTTGTTACAGTAGTCGAAGCTCTAAAGAATTGGAGTCTCTACCTATACGGGAGCAAGGGTGAAATATACACCGATCATAAAAGTCTCAAGTACTTCTTCACCCAAAAGGAGTTAAATATGAGACAACGTAGATGGTTGGAGTTAGTAAAAGATTATGATTGTACTATCCTTTATCAGTCGGGTAAAGCTAATGTAGTTACGGATGCCTTGAATAGGAATAACATAGGTTGATAAGTGCTTTATTAGAACATATTCAATTCACTTATTATCTTATTTTGTTATTGGTTTGATCCTATTGAAGTATCGTTTAATGTACTTTCATTTATTGTGCTATGTAAGGTCAAAAAGAAGAAATGAAAGGAAACAATACCAAAGAAATACAAAAAAATCAAGAAGTGAGGTTCAAGGGCATATTCAAAGAGCTCCAAATCAATAATGACATGTGGGAAGAAGATTAGAGGCAAAAATTATGGTCAAAGAAGGTTTGGGGTGAAATTAGAAATCAAAAACCCGCAAAGATTGTGATCATAAATTTTAGTCAGAGATTGAAGCTCAATTTTATCATAGAAAAATTTCTAATTTTGGAACATCTATTTCACAAATAATTTTAGATATTTGAGTTTTATTTCCAATGCAACTTGAATCACCACAATCAGACATCAGGAGAGAAAGTTATGACCAAAACATCGAGCATAGGCGCTTCTCAGCAAAGATGCACTTACGGCCGTAAATGACAAAGTTACGGCCATAACTTCCAAATTCCGAAAATTTTCAGTAGCTCACTTACGGCCGTAAATGAAAAATTTACGGTCGTAACTTTCTGGCGAAGTAATTTCCTAATCTGTTTCAAGGTCTATCTTTGGCATATCTTGTGGGTAAAACTAGGACACGATTTTGGGAGTATTAAAAGAGCAAAATCACCACAAAAAGGAGGCTGGACATTGATGAAAATTGAGAGCAAAATATAGAGCATTCTTGGGAGATTTTCAAGCGCAAGAATATCAACAACAATGGAATTCATGAAGCAACTTGAAGAATCTACCACAATCATGTTAGGCTAAATTCCATATCTTGTTCAAAGGGGAAGTTGTGTTAACTCAATTATGTTATTTTCTTTTTCTACAAATTAGTAGCGTGAATTTATTCCTTTATTTCAATTGTTGGATTATTGTGTTTTGAATGTTCATTGAGTTTATTTGATTAATAGTTTAATTTGACCAATTGAATTATTGATCTTTGGATTCATGAATATGCTATGTTTGGATTCTTGATCCGTAATTGTCATTGAATCTTTACTTTAGTAGCAAATAAATCTCGTGCAGATTTAGTAATAATTCGACTTGGATTGATTAATTCGAGCTCGTATAATTAACGATCCAATTTAATCTATTCTTCTAAATTTTCATACTAGTCGTGCATTAAATCCTAAGAGTTTGTTTAGGATTGTCCGTGGCTAGAATTGGTTCGAAGAACTTGTTTTGAATCATACACATAAGGAAGAATTTAGATAATCAGAGCTTGTTGATTATTTATGATTGATAATTGAATAGGGATATAAACACGTTACAAGGAAAAGTATAACATTAATTAAGGGCACAACCGAACCCGAGAACAAGATTTCTTCTTATATTATTTCTCTAGTCATATTTAATTGTTTATTTTAATGCATATTTTTTATTTAAGCAATTTTAAACAACAAACCCCCCATTCCATTCTTCGAACAACTAAAATTAGTTTCCGTTCCTCGTGGGATCGACCCTTACTCTCGCTACTACATTATTAATTAATATTTAGCGAGTAAGGAATTATTTATTATTTTGGTGCATTGTGACACGCATCATAGGTCAATTATCAGCTTTGGGTACCTTGCAAGATCAGATTCTTAGAGACTTTGAGAATCTAAGGATAGAGGTATTAACACCACTAGCTCAAACCTTGGTAAATTTAGCAAGTGTGTTTGTGAGACTGACTCTTTGGGATAAGATTATAACAGCTCAGAAAAATGACCCTTTATAGGAGAAGATTAGAATTGATGTTAGAACTGAGAAGAGGAAAGGATTCGAGATAGCAAATGATAAAGCACTTCTGTTTAAAGGTCGATTGTTTGTTCCTAAAGATGATGGACTAAGAAATGAGATCATGTGTGAAGCCCATTTAGCTCCTTATGCCGCTCACCCAGGAGGAACCAAGATGTACAGAGATTTGTGTAATACCTTTTGGGGGAGAAACATGAAAGGGGTAATAGCACAATTTGTATCAAGGTGTACGGTTTGTCAACAAGTGAAATCCGAACATCAAAGGCCATTGGGACTTTTAAATCCTAAGGATATACCGGAATGGAAATAGGAGAAGATTGCAATGGATTTTGTCGTTGGTTTTCCTAGATCGACGAGAGGTCATGATGCAATATGGGTGATTGTAGTCAGATTGACAAAATTCGCTCACTTTTTGCCAGTATGGATGAATTTTAATTTAGAACAGTTTGCACATATATATGTTAGAGAGATCGTTTGACTACATGGAGTACCTGTTTCCATTGTGTCAGACAGAGAAGCAAGATTTACTTCAAAATTTTGGAAGAGCCTTCAAACAGCCATAGGGACTAAGTTGACTTTCCGTACAACATATAATCCCCATACCGATGGACAATCAGAACGAACTATTCAAGTATTGGAGGACATGCTAAGAGCATGTGTACTGGATTTGGGTGGTAATTGGGAAGCTCATTTGTCGTTGGTTGAGTTCGCCCATAATAATAGTTTTCAGGCTACAATCAGTATGGCACCGTATGAAGCTTTATATGGACGTCGATGTCATTTGCCATTATATTGGGATAAGGTCGGTGAAAGAAGAATTTCAGGTTCTAAATTGGTAAAGAGAACTGTTGAAACTATAGATAAGATAAGGATGAGGATTAAGACTGCCCATGATCGTAAGAAGAGTTATGCCGACCAAAGAAGAAAAGAGTTGGAATTTGAAGTTGGGGAGAAAGTGTTTCTCAAGGTCGCTCTAATGAAGGGAATGCTTCAATTTTGGAAGAAAGGAAAATTGAGGCCCAAATTCATCGGCTCTTTTGAAATCCTCGAAAAGGTTGGAAAGGTGGTGTATCGTTTTGCAGTGCCACCCGAGCTATCGGCAGTGCACAATGTGTTTCACGTCTCAATGTTAAGAAAGCATGTGCATGATCCAAGTCATGTAGTAAGTGTTCAATCTTTGCGAGTACATAGTGATATGTCATATGAAGAGATACCTGCAGTTGTTCTTGATAGAAAAGTCCATGTTCGAAGAAATAGAAAAGTCCCATTACTCACAGTTCAATGGGGTAGACACGGTGAGGACGAGGCAACCTGGGAAAGAGAAGAAGACGTTTTAGCCAAGTTTCCTGACCTCATTAATCAAGTAAGTTAAATTTAGAGGACGAAATTATTTTAAGTGGGAAGGGTTGTAGCAACCCGAAATATTTAATTTCTTATGAAGAAATTTTCATGTCATATTCGAAAAATGATTTGATCTATATTAATGTATCGCTACGAACTTCCCTAAGATTTAAAAATAAAAGTTTTGGTCACGATATTATGTTACATGCACTTGCCAAAAAAAAAAAAACAAATTATTTTAATTATCGATCTAATTGTTTTAGCGTAGCCTCATTATTTTGAAATGGCCATTTTATATTAACTTGATTGGTTAATTTTTATTCTTTTAAAATCATGACTTAGTATATTTATTTCAAACATTTGTATATGTTTTCTTTCCAGCAATTATTTTGAAAGCCAAGTCTATTCCACACCTATTGTAACTTCCAGCCACTTCCCCTAATCCCCTTAACATTGTCCCCCACAACTTTTAACTTCCAGCTATTTTCCCCATAACACTCCCAGTCCCTCTCTCGGCATTGATGGTGAGGGTTATGGAAATATGTATATAGATTTTTGGATCATACTCCACATCAAAGCGTTACTCTTTTTTTAAAATTATTGGTTCGTCCTTTTGTAATAAGAAAGCAGAATTTTTGGTTTTATATTCATACACACCCACAAATTTTTATATTCATACACACCCACAAATATCACGACACGATCCTATCAAAAAGCTAAGGCAAGGGGCATTGCACATTGTTGGAAATCAGCCTCAACATTCTCAAAAATTCCAAATTTAAGGTAGGGGGTTTACTGCTATTTTTCTAAGTGCAAATTTAGTTTTATTCACATGAAATTGTTGCCATGTTACTTATGAGAACCTTGAGACATCCTTTGGTGTTTCACAAAAGAAGAAAGAAGAGAAAGATGGCTCCAAGTGAGTCATCAAGAATCAGTGAATTAAGAACTTGTGAATCGCCTGATCAACGATTTACTTGCAAGAATGACTGTGACATGTGTAACGATATTGACGTAGAACGAAAGTTCTATGGATTACCAATGTAAGCCCTAAGCAAAGAGAATTATAAAAAAACTCACAAAATTATACTCAAAATAGAATTGTCTTATTCATGAAAACAAAGAGCTCTTAAATAGGCTCGAAAAACCTCTAATTAATGCAAAAAGACGAAATTAGACATCTAATTAATCAAATAATTAAAAACACTAAAAATGGAAAAACTTCAATTCCTCGGTAAACTGCCTTATACTGGGATTTTGAAGATGGAATTGGCCTCAATAGGGTAAACCCATTTGAAGTGTCATAGAGCGCTGCGAAATGTTTTTGAAAACATATTATAATAAAGATTCTGACATTGGTGCAAAAAGTTATGCCCGTTTCTTCGAAACTGCTCCTTTCACTAATTTTTGATTCAATTCTTCCTCAAACTCTAACGCCAACTGTCCTACATCAGTCCTTCCCACATGTGAAGAACTTGACCCCGAGTTATAGCCTGGATAAAGTGGAACATCATCACAAAATTCATAAAGATCAGCTACATTGAACGTGCGAGATATGTTCATATCAGTAGGCAAATCAATCACATAGGCGTTATCATTAATCTTTTTCACCACCTTGTACGGGTCTTACTTCCTTGGTTTCAATTTGTTATAGGAATCAACCGGGAACCTCTCCTTACGCAGAAAAACCATGACCTGATCACCTTCAGCAAACAATTTCTGATGCCTCTTGACATCTTCAGCTGCCTTATATTTTGAATTCTTCTCCTCCGTGACTTCAGTTCTGCTTCAACATCCCGAACTTGTTCAGCCATATTATCGGCTGACAAACTCGCTTATGCAACCTTGGGGATTTTTTCCAGATCTAAAGCATGTTTAGGCGGTTTCAAATATACCAAAGCGAAAGGGGATTTACCCGTAGCGATATGAACTGCATTATTGTAAGCGAACTCAGCTTGAGCCTGTACCACATCCCACTTTTTTGGTCTGTCTCCACAAATACTCCTAATCAGATTTCCTAGCGTGTGGTTCAAGTTCTCAGTCTGACATTAGTTTGTGGATGTACATTGCTACTGAACTTGAGGGTAGTATCCATTCATTGCCACAATGTAATCCAAAAATGGCTAAGGAAGTTTGAGTCTCTGACGGGAGTGATGGAATGCAGTACCCCATGTAAACGAACAATCTCGTGAAAAAATAGCTACGCCACATGAGATGCATCCCAAGTCTTCCGGCACGGAATAAAATCCCCAGCTTGGAGAACCTATCAACCACCAAAAAAAAGAATCGACCCCACGTTGAGTTCGTGGAACCCTCAAAACAAAGTCCATTGAAAAATCCTCTCATATCCCATTTGGTACAGGTAAAGGCATGTAGAGGCCCGTATTCTGTGCTTGTCCCATAGAAGTTTGACACACAAAACACTTCCGAACAAAATTTCCCACATCATGCTTCAACCGAGGCTAGTAATAGCTCTCAGTTACTCCACTAATAATCTTGTCACACCCCAGGTGACCGCTCAAACCACCACCATGTAATTCCCTAATTAGTTGTTCCCTCAATGAACTCCTCGGAATGCATAACTAATGCTCAGGGCATCGGTTACTTTATTCAGAGCTCCAGATTTGTGCTTTAAAACAAATGGAAACTTCTGCAGATAGGTTGACCACTGAGCATCCATGTTGCTTAAACTCCGCTGGCTATTCAGATACTTCAACGCTTGATGATTAGTGTAGAGGACGAACTCCTTCTGAATTAGGTAGTGCTCCCAATGTTTTAAAGCACGAACAATGGCATTTTCTACAGGCATCACTTAATTTTTCATTGAAAATGCCACTGGTTTCTTCTCTTGAGACAAAATTGCTCCAACTCCAATTCCACTAGCATCGCACTCCACTTCGAATAATTTGTCGAAGTTGGGTGAAGCAAGAATTGGGTAGTGCACAATTTTTCTTTGATCATTGTAAAGGTTGTGTCCGCTACCTCGTCCCAATGAAATTTACCCTTCTTCAAACACTCTGTTATGGGTGCCAATATGCTGCTGAAATCTCTCCTAAATCGACGGTAAAACGTCGCCAACCCATGGAAACTCCTTACCTCTCCCACTGTTTTTGTCGTAGGCCACTCACAAATGGCTCTCACTTTCTCTTCATCCACCAATATTCCTCCTGAGCTAACCACGTATCCCAAAAATAATAACCGTTCTATTAATCAGCTGCACTTCTTGAAGTTAATAAACAATTTGTTCTCCGACAACACCTCCAACACAGCCCAAAGATGCTGTAAATGACACTTTCACTCCGATTGTAAATCAATATATCGTCAAAGTAAACAACTACATACTTGCCAATGAAAGGTCGCAATACCAGGTTCATAAGTCTCATAAAGGTACTCGGGGTGTTAGACAGCCCAAAGGGGATGACCAACCACTCATATAGTCCATCCTTCGTGTTGAAATCCATTTTCTATTCATCACCCGGCTTCACCCAAATTTGATGGTAGCCACTGCGCAGATCAATTTTGGAGAATATCCTCAAACCCTCCAACATGTCCAACATGTCATCCAACCGTGGAATTGGAAAACTGTATCCAACTGTTATCTTATTTATTGCACGGCTATCAACATAGATCCTCCAGCTCCCATATTTCTTTGGCATAGTAACGCGAGGATAGCGCATGGGCTCATGCTCTCTCGAATAAACCATTTCACCATTAATTCCTCTACCTTTTCCTGTAAAATCTGGTTTTCTATGGGGCTCATCCAATAGTGTGGAAGATATGTAAAGCTTACCCCTGAAACCAAATCAATATGGTGTTGGATGCCTCTCAAAGGTTGGAGGTCATTCGGAAATTCATCTGACACCAACTCATGAATTCTGCTAAGAAATTCGGAACCTTTTCTGGCACCACCACTTCCTGCCCTTCCTTCTCTTCTATCACCAGTGCTCAAACTACAACGACATGTACTTCCTGCACTTCTTTAACCCCAGCTTCTAACTCAGGTACTGAAGTAACCAGTGAGAGCAAAGGCTGATTACCCGCTGTAGTTTTGTTTGAATCACCAATTGAACTTTTCCTTGGAACCATTTCTATTTTCCTATCTGCCCAATTGAAGACATAAACATTATCGCATCCCCTGTAGGTCACATCCACGTCAAACTGCCAAGGGCGCCCTAGTAACACATGGCTAGCAGCTATGTCGACCACATCACAGATCACTTCATCATGGTAGTGTTGACCAATCAAAATAGGAACCTTGCACACCTCAGTCGCACTTACTTTAGGGCCCTTCAAATTCCACCCAATGACATACGACTTTAGATGTTTTTCCACCCGCAACTTTAAATACTCTACTAGCCTCTTGGACACGAAGTTACTTCCACTGTCAACAATCAAATCACATACTTTTCCCTAAACACTATAGCAAGCCTTGAAGATGTTATTCCTTTGTGAGGGATCTTCCAATTTCTTCGAGCACATAACTCGCTGAATTACGTAACTTACATGTTCCCCTTATTCCTCTCCAATTTATGCCCCATCCAACACATATGTGGCTCCTTCCTCCTCCTCATACTGATATTCTTCATCTTCCCCTCCAGTCTCCACAAAGTTCACTGGCCTCCTGTCTCCACAAAGTTCATTGGCGTCCTGGATGGATAGTCATTCGAATGGTGGCCAGTCTGACCGCACCTGAATCATTTTAACCCGCCTGTTTTAGCATATGGATTCGGTGCTCGTGATGTTTCCTTTGCAGTAGTAGGTGGCGGACGTGTTCTTGCTTGGCTATTACTAGCAACTGTATTCCGCTGGTTCTGATCTGCGATATTCTTGGGTTGATTCTGTCCCTCTATTGGTGAAAACCTCCCCCTGTTTGTATTAGTATAGGATGACTCTCCCACGTCTCTTATAATTGGAAAAATGAGGGAGCGTTTTCTCTATCCATTTCGCCTTCAACGCCATGTTATGGGCTTCATCTACCATCACCTATAAGCCAATTTTGTCCCGAATGGAAGGCTTCAATCCCCCCAAATACCTGGAAACTTGTTGACCCTCAGTCTCGTTCAAGTTATTAAGAATAGACAACCTCAACCACTTCTCCGTTTAACTTGCCACGGACTCATTGCCCTATACACAATTCTGAAAACTCTAGAAAATAAACTTCTCATAATCCGGTGGTAAGAAACTGTTCATCAGAGCTGCTTCGTCTGCCTCCATGATCACACAGGAGTTTTGCCTTGGAGCCTCCTATCCATCTACAGTTTTTTCCACCAAACAGCAGCGTCGCTCCTCAATTTATACGACACCAGTTTCACTTGCCTCTCTTCTGCGACTTCTGTAAATTCGAAAAATCTTTCAACTTCTGAAATTCAGTCCAAGAATTCATCAATCTGCAATTTCCCATGGAACAATAGGATGTATTCTCGGATTTTGTAATCATGTTGATTACGGAAGTGCTGATGGTTCCCTGGATATTCTGAAAAGTCCTCCTAGGAATCTTCACCGTTGAAAGCCTCTAACTGCACAAGTCTTGATACCCTAGGTGGGCATCCAACCCCATGACGGCTAAGGGCAACTCTCACGATACCATCTCAGTTGGTTGCGGCAAGAGCATTGATAGCAAGTGCGTTGGGATTTGGTTGTTGTCTCAATAGTTGCTGTAACATGCCCTCTAACCTCTTCATCGTTTGACGTTGCTCGTCTATGGCAACCCAGAGATCTGCATCACCATCCCTACGACCAGCATAGCGAGGACTTCTTTCGACTTCGTTGTTGGCCATTGGACAAGGCGAATCCTTGCTCTGATACCACTTAACGTAGAATGAAAGTTCTAAGGATTAACGACGTAACCCTCAAGCAAAGAGAATTATAAAAAAATCACAAAATTATACCCAAAAAGGAATTGTATTATTCATGAAAACAAAGAGCTCTTAAATATAGGCCTGTGCATTTTAATCAGAACCTAGCCTCCCGAATCTAAACCGATCCGAAACCAAAGGTTTTGGTCCAATTCCAAAAAAAATATATTAGGAACCGGAACTGAAAACCCAAATTCAATTGGTTCCAGGCAGGTTCTTGGTTCTTGAAACAGAACCATGGGTACCCAAATGGAACCGATTTTTATATAATTTTTTATTTTTCACAATTTATACACTGAACAAAAAAATACATAACTTAAAAATCTAATTTAGGAAGTAATTTTTCTAAAACTCTAGACTGAACACTCAAAAATCAAGACTTGCTCATACTCTTTTACCTCTCGTCTTACATTAGAATGTTGTATTTCGTGGGTTAGTTTAATAATATTTCCAATTTGAGCTTCCTATGAATCAAAAGTTCGAGATTGAATTATAATTTAAGTTGATGAATTAAAGTTTTCATTTTTTATAATTTAGACTTTTATTTTTTTGCATTGCTTACAAACTTAAGTATTTTTTTTAAATTTTTTTCTAATGTGTTACACTTAAATTTGATATATTCATAGTTTGGAATGTAGTGTGCCTTTTTTGTTATCTCGAGTTCATTGTTCTCTATTTAAAATATAATCAGTCTCTACTATTGAGTCAAGTAATTGAATTTCTCGGCTTAATTTTCTCCATTACACAAATATTGTCGAATAGTAACGTGTTCGATATACGTATCGAAAAGACTTATAGGAAAATATTTATTTAGTGTCGAATCGAAACTGAAGGTTCGGGTTTGGGTTTGGTTCCAATAATTACAAGAACCCGAATGGTTCCATTTTTGAAATACACGAAGTATAATGAGTGGTTCCGGGTATTGAAATACCCGGACCGACCTACCCGACGCCCAGGCCTACTTAAATAGGCTCTACAAAATCCTAATTAATGCAAAAAGATGAAATTAGACATCTAATTAATCAAATAATTAAAAAAGCTAAAAATAGAAAAATTTAAAATCCCCGATAGACTGTCTTATACTACGATTATGAAGATGGAATTGGTCTCAACTAAGTAAACTTGGGTTGGGAAGTCATAGAGCGCTGCGACAAGTTTTCAACAAACATATTATAATAAAGATTCTGACACTGGTGCAGAAAGTTGTTCCCATTTCTTCAAAACTACTCCTTTCGCTAATTTTCGATCTAATTCTTCCTCAAACTCTAACACCAACAGTCCTACATCAGAAATGTGCTCTTGAATGTTTCATTGAATTATTAAAATGTAGTATGTTTATTATCTTTATATGATACTCACCCCTACTGAACATTTTTACAGATTGAGCAACGAAGGCGTGGTGGCTTGGCTGGCATGGCATCGTCCCAAGAGTATAATCGATTAATGTTTTAATAGCTTTCGTTGTTGCAAAATTATCCTAAGTACTTGGTCACGTTACGTTGTATATAGGATCCCTCATTTATGTTAGACATTCAAACTTATGGTCGTTTGTAATTTTAATTTTATCGTTTGTGTGAATTCAGTAGTGCTGAGTTTTTCTTAGAATTTCAGATTCTGCCTCTATTTTTGAAATATCATAACATTTTATATACTATGAATTTTAAAGTGATATAAGTGGCGTTTAAAATATTTATGAGTCTACTGCGTTTGAGATTTTGAATCAAGTTAAAATGAGATTGGATGAGTGAGATATGACTATTTTCGGAACTGCACTGTTTTCCATTCGGGCAGAAGTTCTGACTACTTTGCACTTCTATTTCAACTAGTTAGAAGACTAATAAAATTCTAAAATTTTATTATGTTATTTTCAGATGTGTTATGTAGTCTCAGTTCAAAAATCATGATTTTATGAGTTTTCTAGATTGGTCGAAAACATCTTGGCGACTTCCTTTGTGCAGTGTTCCTTCTAGTTTTCACTGAAAACGTTTGACACTTGTGTAGCTTTCCTTTAAGGTCTTCTGCTGGATTAATATTTATCTCCTTTCTTGGTAAGAATAACTTTAGGTTTTTAAACATCGTCTTAATTTAATAAAATGAGTTTTTGGTAATTCTCGGGTTTTAGAAAAATCCCTGGCATTACATTAACTGCACCAGGTACTCTCCAACAGAATAGTGTATCTGAAAGGGGAAACAGGACCTTGTTGGATACGCTCTACAAACTGCAATTTACTTGCTTAGCATGGTTCCATCTAAATTTGTCCCTTAGATACCCCTAGAATTGTGGAATGGGAGAAAGACTAATCTAGCACATATACGGATATGAAGATGTCCTATACACGTGCTTAAGGGAAAGATGGAAAATATGGAATCAAGATCACAAGTATGCATCTTTATAGAATATCCTAAGGGAACAATAGAATATTACTTCTATAGTCCTCAAGATAAGAAGTTTTTGTTAGTACAAATACAACTTTCTTAGAGGACAAGTACATAGAAAAACGTGAATCGAAGAGCAAGTTTCTTTCTGAAGAGATGAAGGGAAATGTTCCCAGTTCATCAACTCCAAAAATTTGCATTGAACCTACTCAGGATGAATTCATGTCCCCACCAGTTACGGCACCTAAATTCGGTGGGAGACAAGTGGAGGTTAAACCTACCACATCTGCTGGATCACTGGCACGTAACTTGGAGGAGTATCAAGTACTCGTTGCATCACCACTTGGTATTGAGGTTGGAGACGAGCAACTTGATACCAGAGAGGCAGTGGTAGACCAATTACGAATTCCAATCAACTAGGAGACTCCTCAGCATAGACGTAGTGAGAGAGTCATTAGACCACACTCTAGATACTTGCTCTATGGAGAGTCTTTCGAGGAAATCTCCATTTGTAACACCCCAAGTTCAAGAACCCTAAACCTAGGTGTTAACTTTCCTTTTTCTTTTAATGCGGAAATAAATCGTTTAAACATTAAAATACGGAATTTAAATCGTTTGCACAATTAAAATATTCATTTATCTATTATAAAATTTTACAGAAATTTCGACAGAGTCTCCTCTATAAATTGGACATAGCCAACCTGTAGAGGAACATCAAAAACCATTTTAAAATTTAAAACATCCATCACATCTCAATCATTCATCATCTCCAAACCAATTCATTTAATCCCCAAACTCCTCAAGCACAAGATTTCTCAAAATATCAAACGACATTGACAAAAGGATTTAAGAGGATATTTAATCTCAAATGCGTCACCCATACGTAATCAAGACTAACTTCAATCAAAACATTATCAATAACAATAAATGAAGGAATAAATTTAAACGACAACTTGAATCAATTTAACTTTATTAATTAAGGCGATGGTGGGTACTGTCGAAGTCAGCCGCCAAGTGTTCTCCTCTGATCATCTAACTTTCATCACCTGAAATATTGGGGAGGGATTGGGGTGAGCTAAAGCTCAGTAAGTAAACTGTATGCATGAATGCATGCTTATGACATGAATGCTTTAAAAATTTCATATATGTATCCCTTTCTCTTTACCTTCCAGGAAATTTAACTTTTCAAACTTTCGTTTAACATTTCAAAACTTTCACTTCATTTCCATCGTGAGCTCACTTGGTGTATCTTCTAGTCAATCAGATAACAGCGGGCAATTCTTATTTGGAACCAGATTAACATGCGCATTTCCACCGCAAAGCGGTTTAACATTCACTTCATTCCACCGCAAAGCGGCTCATTACATTCATTCCACCGCAAAGCGGCTCATTACATTCATTCCACCGAAAAGCGGCTCATTACCTTAGGGTACGCCGGTCCCCCGCGCCCCATTTCCCACTCGCATCTTTCATGACATAGAAGTACACCCAATTCTTTCAAAAACTTGGGATACATAATTTTTGACAAAAGATTGCACTTCGACACGTTCCTTTCATTAAAACATTTGACTTTCCCATTTCGATGCCAGTGCATGCCTAATGATGCAATGACATAATAACGTGCATGCTTTAACATTCTTCTCAATAACATATGCTTTCATAAAGTAAATACAATTCATCAAAGTAAGTAAGTTGCACGACAGTCATTTACACATAACTTTCACATTTACATTCAACTTTGATGAAAATAAGGGGGAGTTTACTTACCTGCAATCCTTAGTAATTTACCGTTTCTGAATTTGCAAGTGGAAGAGTCTCGGATGCCCGTGACGTCAATGTACCAAAATCCTAGTTGTACCCATTCATTTAATAAAATATACTTTTAGTTAAAAAATCACGTTTCACTATTCATTTCAATACTAAACAAAAAAAACTGAAATTACAAATTAAAATTCAAGATCCAAGTAAAAACCCAAATCTGAAAATATGCAAAATATACATACAAATATACATCAACATATACATACAATCCCATATATATATATATATATATATATATATATATATATATATATATATATATATATATATACATACACTAATTACATGTGTGTTTTGTGTGTGCGAAATCCGTGTGTGAGGCAGTGGCTGTGGGGTGTGTGCGCGTTAGCGGTGCAAGCTCGCAGTGGGAAGGAGAAGAGGGGCTTACACCAAGGTATGGTGGTGGTGTCGCGGTGGTGACTCGACGGCAGTGAGGTGGCCGGCGGTGCGCCCGACGAGAGACATGGTCGTGAGGGAGAGAGAGACCGGATAGAGCGAGAGAGCGTGAGGGAGTTGAGACAGAGAGTGAGAGATCACGAGAGAGAGTGGGCGTGAGGATGAGGGTTTAGGTTTAAATCTTTGAAAATTTGCAAATTAGTCCCTCCTTTCTCTCCATGTGCATAGTTAAGTCCATAAGTTCAAATTTATTTTCCAATTGCCACTAAACTTTCCCCCAACTTTCCATTTAACACAATAAAATAAAAATAGCATGTTTAGGAAATGAAACAATTAATCACATAAAATTGCACGTAAACTATTAAAATAACAATTTATAAACTTTTAATTGGTACATTGATCGAGACGGCATCCAAGTCCTTCCACTGCAAAATAATTCAAATTATCGACATTACAAAAATCATTAAATTTAAAATTTAATAATAACATTAACGTAATTATTACGTGAAATTTAAGGATGCACGTAAAAATGAAAAGCGGTATTACACCATTGAACAAGAGGAGGATCCTACCTCATATAAAGAAGTTGTGGAGGATGTAGACGCTGACCATTGGAGGAGTGCCATTGACTCAAAAATGAAATCCATGTACACTAACTTTGTCTGGGATCTTGTAAATGCACCTAATGGGGGTAAATTCGATAGGATACAAATGGGTCTACAAGAGAAAAAGAGGGGTAGATGGAAAGGTAGAGACCTTTAAAGCTAGACTAGTCGCTAAGGGTTTCACCCAAAGAGAAGGTATCGATTATGGGGAAACCTTCT
This sequence comes from Ligustrum vulgare, assembly GCA_963555705.1. Classification (NCBI taxonomy): domain Eukaryota; kingdom Viridiplantae; phylum Streptophyta; class Magnoliopsida; order Lamiales; family Oleaceae; genus Ligustrum; species Ligustrum vulgare. The sequence goes on along the minus strand of OY743176.1, from coordinate 49,457,985 downwards.
CGCCTGTGGCCATGCTTAAGTTTATTTGGATCCTCTAATCCATTGCAGCTCATTTTGATTATGAGGTGTGGCAAATGGATGTCAAGACAACATTCCTTAATGGAAATATTGACAAAAGCATCTATATGATGCAACCAGACGGTTTTATCCAAAAGGGTCAAGAGCACAAAGTATGCAAACTGCATAGGTCTATTTATGGACTTAAGGAGGCCTCTAGGTCCTAGAATATCATATTTGATCAAGCTATTAAAACTTCTGGTTTTGATCAGAACCTTGATGAGACTTGTGTTTATAAGAAAATTAAAGACAACAAGGTAATTTTTCTCATACTATATGTAGATGACATTCTACTTAATGGGAATGATGTAGGAGCATTAACATCAGTTAAAAACTGGTTTGCACAATAGTTTGATATAAAGGACTTAGGAGAAGCAAATTATGTTCTAGGAATCCAAATACTTCAGGATAGGAAGAAAAGGAGAATTGTACTATCCAAAGCTTCATATATAGACAAGATTATGGTAAGGTTTTCTATGAAACTTTACAAGAAAAGTCAAATGCCTTTCAGACGTGGAATTCACTTATCACAAGAGCATTGTCCTAAGACTCCTAGTGAAGTGGAAGACATGAAACGGCTTCTTTATGCCTCAGCTGTAGGAAATCCCATGTATGCTATGTTGCGTACTTGCCCAGATATTTGTTATGCTGTTGGGATTGTCAGTAGATATCAGTCAAATCCTGGACCAAAGCATTGGACATTTGTAAAGCATATACTCAAGTATCTTTGCATAAATCGATATTATATGCTAGTTTATTCAGCTCCTGGTTTAATGCCAATGGGTTACACTGATTCTGATTCTCAAGCTGATAGGGACTTCCAAAAATCCACATATGGATCAGTGTTAACACTGGGTGGCAGTGTCCTTGTTTGGAGGAGTATAAGCAATCATGCATTGCTGATTTCACCATGGAGGCGAAATATGTGGTAGCTTGTGAAGCAGCCAAAGAGGCAGTATGGCTGAAGAAATTTTTACTGGACCTTGAGGTGGTTCCATCTGCATCTCAAGCCATTACTCCATATTTTGATACTAGTGAAGCAATGGCAAATGCAAAAGATCCCCGCAGTCATCAACATGGAAAACACATTGAACGTAAATACCGCTTGGTTAGAGATATCGTTCAATGGGGAGATGTGACAGTGTGCTAGATAGTGTCAGCAGAAAATCTTACAGGCCCCTTTACCAAAAGCTTAACAGCTAAAAGTTTTGAAGGTCATATTTAAAATATGGGTATACTTAACATGTCTCACTTACTCTAGGGAAAGTGGGAGAATTGTTGGAAATTATATGCCCGTCGAGTTAATTTATCTGTACTCGTGACATTTTGAAATAAAATATTATTGACATATTAATTGAATAATTAATTGTGTTGTTTTTTAGGCTTCCATTAGTCCATAGATCGATTTGATATTACAAATTGAGTGTTTAAGTTGTTAAACATAGAAAGATTCAATTTATAATTCAATCTAAAATTATTGTTCACGATCAATAAACAAATATGGACAATTTATTTTGATCGTTTCGATTTTATTAAAATCTATTTTTGATTTTGGTAATAAATTTGAGAATACATTTGAAATGTGTTGGACAGGACCACGTGAAATTAATCTGTGAAATTGACCATACAAATTTAATTTCACTTGACTATCGTATGTGATACCTTAATCCTGAAAGGATAATGAACTTCAATTACTAGCTTGAAGTTCTTTGAGGTATCAATGGGTGAGATCAAATTGCTGATCAATATCTCGGTACTTTGGGGATTAAAGTAAACTAACAAGGTACATATATTCGTATTATGGAATCCATCACCTTTAGGTATGATCATGATCTCATTGGTTCTTCAGCTGGACAGTTAAATCTGAGCTCAATAATTCGACAGTGTTTGTTGAATTCTATATGTCACATAGAACTGTCAGATATAAGACGAGAGTTGAAAATTTAGGCTTCGTTTGATTGGGCCAATTTTCCAAGGAAAATGAATTTATTTACCTACTTTTGGTATTTTTGTGGTGTTTGATGCACAATATTTTCCAATCCAAATCTTTTCCATCTTTCAATCACGTGACCACATTTGCCGTGATTTCATGGAAAATATTTTCTCTGGGTTTTGAAGGGAAAAGATTTTCTAGGAAAACCATTTCTCCCCAAAATTCTTCTCAAGTCCACTCCCTCATTTCCTCACGAGAGTCGCCGACAACCGTAAGTGCACTACCTACACACTCGCTGACAATCGATTTCAATTTCGTAGCTTCAATTTCAAATCTGTTCAAAACACTATAATTGGAGTTGGAATTGCACCTATAACTGTTGGCAGAGGGTTGAATGTGATTGGTAGGAAGGTGAATGGTATTTCAGGTGAAAAAATGGAGAGTAGTGGCGGTGATGTAGGGAGTGAAGATGACGGCGGAGGTGGTGGAGATGTTGGGGGAGGAGAGGCTGATACAGGAGAAGACTGTTGATCTAGGTTGGAGAAGAGGAATTGTCCAATTGTGAGGTGTAGGGGGTGGAGAAGATGGCATATTTTGGGGAAAGAGAGACTGGTGGGGACAGGCTGGCAAAGGAGCTGGTTGGTGGGAGAGGCAAGCGGAGGAGCTGGTGGAGGTGAAGAATCTAGATCTGTGTTGGAGAAAGAGGAATATTTTCTAGGAAAAATAACTCCAATCAAACAGCAAAAAGTTGAAAATGTTTAAAATTTTTACCTTGAAATTTAAATCTATCGAATACATAAAATTACATTTAACTAGGAAAATAATTTTAGGCAATTCAATTCCATGAAAAATATTTACTTTCCACCCATTTTCCATCTTTTCAATCAAACACACCCTTATGAATATTCAGATAAGGGTATTTGGTCATTTTACCTTCGAATATTCGAGTTGATCGACGGGGGTAACATGTAACATGTAAGAGAAGTAAGTTAGAGGATATAATTATTGACTATTGTTTCAGTAATGACAATTTTACTAAGAGTGCAGTCTCGTTGTTTTAGTGGAATAGAACATGATTAATAAATAATTTTGACTGGTCAAGAGTTGACTAGATCAAAATTAATTTAGGAGCTTAGTTTAACTGGGTTCGATCAGGTTCTCTTGGTGACTTTACTATAAGAGGCATATACGGGCTTATAACTTTTATTGGGTCATTTAGAAATGAGACTGTGTTATAGTATTAGGGTTGGTAGGGTTTTAGAGGATAAAGAGGTTATAAATAGTCTTCTAAGACTATTTTTCTTAACCTAGTACACTTGTGGGCTGGACACACACTAAAGTGTGTAGTGTATGTTAAAAACTCTAACCCTAGTGTAACCTAAACCTAGATAAAAGTGATCATACACTTACATAGTCTCTATTGGAGTACATCAAGGAAAACTTGAAAGTTTGGAGCTTGGTGAAATCAAGAGTAAAACAGATAATTGTCAAAGCACGCTACAAGGTTAATGATTACTAGACTTTTATGTGTACAAAATTATATACTATAGTCAAATACATAAAATAGTGAATTTCTGTTGCAGGATGATCCAAATTATAAGAAATTAATTTTTGTGATTAGATATCCCGTTGTGTTTCTGAACAATAATTTATTCCAACTACTATATATGTGTATTCACATACAAGTAAAACAGTTACAAAAATGCAAGAAAAGGAGATGTAAAACAATAATTTGGTCGTAGCAAAAGTGGACTCCTCTTTCTGAAGACTATAGCATGCTTAAGTGTTAAAAATTTCTTCAGTCGTCTTCCAAAATGTAATTATCACGTACCATAATAGCACTTTAAAATATGAAATTATGAAGAAAAACTCAATTTCTCAAAAATACTTTGACAAACAAGCTTAGACTTATCCTTGTGTCTTGACCGATTGGACTTTGATTGTGATCCGAAGTATTAAAAATAGTGAAAATTCAGCTCTGCACAGTACCAGCTAAAATGATTTGAAAAAAATTATTTAAAAAAAAGTGAAAACATATTGAATCTAATTATTTAAAAAATGACTTATTGATCTAAATATTTTTGCAAATGACATATTTGATCTAAATTTTATATATTATCTAAATATCCCCTAAAATAATAGCACTAGTGTAGGGGTGTCCCCAACATGGAATTTGATAGATTTTAGAATTTCATAACATTCCACGTATCCTCAATTTGAAATTTTATAGAATCCATCAAAATCCAAGTCCTCAACATGGATTTCAATTAATTTCATAAAATTCTGATCCTCAAAATATTGTGGATTTTGATGGATTTCTAATTTTAATTGAATTGAATGGATTGTGATGGATTTTAAATCAAAAATATGAAGATAAAATTTTTCAACAAATCTGATCATGACCCCTCGAAATTCGAATTACACGCCTTCCATTCAATACTGTATTATCCTACATTCATCCATTTATTATTCTTTATGTATAGTTTCTCCCAAACCAAGCCCTAAATATATCTGCAAGCCACTACCTCTCCAAGCCAAAATTTTGTGTGTTATCAAAAGTTTTTTGGTTTATACTTTTAAATCTACAAGATGATATTTGGTGTCGTACCAAGATGAAGAAGATTTTCAAAATTGCTTGATAGTAGAAGGTTAGCACCAGTTTGACACCAATGTTTGAAAACTCATTTGTGTGACTCACAATTTTTATCAACTTTTTATTTACATATTTCATCATCTTTTAACAAATATATATATATATAGCAAGACCAAACAGGGACTTATACTAAATTAATGGCTATTATAAATCATTACAACTAATGTCCATTCCAAGAACATATATCTAACTTTATGTATGAAATTGTTCATGATAAATTGGATATTGAAAAAGGAAATACCTTTATTATTATTTATTTATCTTCTACTGGATCTGAAAGGGGAGCAGGAGAAGTACAAGTCTTCTCTAATGTTTCTTATGCAAATTACCTCTTTATTTCGATTGTGGTAGGTAGGATTGGATAGCATTTTCTTTTTAATTAATGACATAGTTCGAATATTTTTGCTTCTTTTTATTTTTTATGACCACTTAAAGAAATTATGCTAATTTATTTTTATTTTGTCTCAAGTTCACGTTCAAATTGCAAAAACTAATAATAATTAAATTACTCGACAAGATGTAAAATTAGATGAAAAAAATCCATAAATCCAATGATAATCCATCATTGTAAATTTTTTTATTAATTTCAGGGACACCCACTTTGTTATTTTTCACCACTACTTTTTGCAAGTCACATGTGTCGGGAAAAAAAAAAAAAAAAAAGAGCGTAATGTTAACTTCATTTTTATTGGAAATATTTTATCTATTCTCGTATCTTCTTATCAAGATTCTTATTATAATTTTTAATAAAAATCATATTTTTTTTTATATTCAATCCTTGATCTTCATCTCGATCTCGGTCTCAACTGAGATATTTAATTTTACCAATATCATCAAACCACACTAATTTAACAACTTCTAATGCGCATCATGAATTTATGTCCTTCAAAACTAGTTTTTTTTCTCCAAAAAAATCTAGCTATATATCCCATCTTTTAAAAACATTTTTAGAAAATATCTTTCATTCTAAACTATAGAACTTAAAAGGATATAATGAAAGAGATGTGAACAATTATGTTTGCCACTGGCAAGCATTAGGGGAAAAAATGGGACCAAAATGTGAGGTTTTAAAAGAAAGTGGTGGGCTTCTAGAAAGAAAAACAAGAGGGATTTTGTCAATTTTGTGGAGTAATTCAATGGAACAAATGATGGACGTTTTTCACTTTTTATTTATTTATTTTATTTTATTGGAAATTGGGAATCATTTGACGTTTGGGCACAAACTCACAACCACGCTTTTGTTTTCTTGCCCACCAATTATTATAAGTTTAACTATTTATAATTATAGAAACAAAACTACCCATATCCCTTCTCACTTTATCACTTGTTGAGCATTAATAGGCTAATAATGATACAAATATATGTGTTGATCGAGCTTGATCATCTTGGAATATTTTAAACCTTTTCCGGTAAGCACTAAGAAATTAATACAACTTCTAAAAAATACATTAATGTGTAGAAATATGGACTTTGACAAGCTTGCATTCAACTTTTTTGGAGTTTTAACATTTCAATCCTTACTTCTTGAATCAATAACCTTAGACAATTTTCTCAAAGAAAAATGAGTAAAACTATAATTTTTTTTTTAAGAATTTCTAACAACCAAAAGATCTCAAATTAAGTACAATGAGAAGATAGAAAGATCGTGCATGGGAAGATCACGGGTTAGACAATTTTCTCAAAGAAAAATGAGTAAAACTATATTTTTTTTTTTAAGAATTTCTAACAACCAAAAGATCTCAAATTAAGTACAATGAGAAGATAGAAAGATCGTGCATGGGAAGCTCACGGGTTAATATGTCCATTTACTTCCTTTGATGGGTTGAATTCAAAGTGAAAGATTGTGTCTTACCTTAAAAAGAACCGAATTGGGAGTTGAAAAGTCATTTTCACCCTCTACCCTACCCCATATATATATGTATATATATTATTTAATGACAAAGCCATGATTTTAATGTAGAGGGCCGGGATGAAAAAATGTTTTTGAGGGGCGATCCTTTGTCGGTTAGCCCCTGCATATATATTTTAGAAGGAGATAGGGTTGGTGCAATATGTTAACCAGCTTTCTACTTCTTCTTCTTCTTCTTTGTTACTTTACATGAAATGACCAATAAGCCCTTTTTCTAGAATGGATTCCACCGTTCTTGTATGTGGTGAAATGTCATTTTCCAGCAATCTTAAGGTGAGAAAGTACTTTTAAGAGAGCTCTTATTGGTGAACAATACCTTCCCAACTGAAATTAAGTTGAGGAAGAGGCAGACAGAATGGAGCCAGGCAATACTTTTCACTTTTTTTTCCCTCCAGATTTTTGCTTATAATTATCAAAATAAGTTTATGCCCTTGGAGATTTTGGTGTATAGTCGTTTATTTATTTAGATTTTGAATCATGTTCCTTCGTTGATGTTCTTGGGTGAAACTATTAAACTGTATATAAATTGTCAAGATCCTGATTTTTCTACATTTTTACTCTTTTTTGTTTTCATTATTAAGATTGAATCTGAGTTTTAACCCATGTAAATCTGTCCGTGTTAGTTTTTTTCTTTTTTCCTTCATTGTACTGTATGGTGTCTAATGATTGTGTATTTAACTTTAGTTTTATGCTATGAAAATTTATCCTTGTTAATCTATCCATGTTTGTTCAAATAGGTTCTTGAAGAAAATTGCTCGATTGTGTATTGTTTTAGTGATTTTTCGATATTCTATGCGTTGGTATAAGCCTTTAAACCCTACGAATGAATGCTTGAGGATATACTTTTGTGTTGAATTGATTGATAATCGTTGCATTAACATTTGTATGTAAGTCGTCGTAAAGAAACTTGCACCGAGTCGAACTTCATTGATTCTTAGGTGGGATTATCGTGTAAGAACGATACTCGTGAATTTTGTCTAGCTAGGGAAATATGATTGGTGGCCCTCTTTGCTTTTGTTCATGACCATCATTTGCAAAACTAAGTCGACATACTCTCTGTCCCATAAAGAGATATGTTTGAGTTCCTTTTTCGTACGTCTCAAATTATATGTCATTTTTCTTAATAAATGTAGATATTTTTTTTTATTTTTCTAATATGTCTTTATTTAATGTATTTTGTTATCAATAAATATATTATAATTTTATTTAAATCATTATTTAATGTAGCGATATACATTAGTAACACTTTTATAATAAAAATTATATTTTCAATTATATTAATTACATTTTTTTAATTTGTGTGGAAAAAGAAACAAATCTATCTTTTGAGACGGATGGTATATAAAATATACCTTTCCGAAGGTTTACTCTTTATTTGAAAATCAAGAATGTTAAGTCTTTCTCATTTTATGTCATTCTTACTCTAGGATTCTGGAAATTAAACTCGTTATGGTGAATAGAGAATCTTGTGAACTTTGTTTACCACTATGTCCTCTTTCTCTACATAATTATAGCATGTGTTTGGTAAAAGTTTCTTTGTTTATAAATAAAAAATGTAATGTTTTCGAAGTAATATATGTGAGGTTGAAAAGTGATTTGAGAAAATTTATTTGATTAAAAAGTAATTTTTGGGAAATGTATTGTTCATAATCTTGTAGTCACTCGTGTTTATTATTATTATATATTTATTCTTGAGAAAAATGTAATGTTTTCGAAGTAATATATGTGAGGTTGAAAAGTGATTTGAGAAAATTTATTTGATTAAAAAGTAATTTTTGGGAAATGTATTGTTCATAATCTTGTAGTCACTCGTGTTTATTATTATTATATATTTATTCTTGAATTTTGCAAGGCGTAACTTGATTTTTTTTTTTTTTTTTTTGGGGGGGGGTCTTTACTTTTGTCTCATATATATAGTATATAAAAACTAATACTGAATATGAAAATAAAATAAAAAAATCCAGCTTGCCTAAAGTTGATTATTTAGTGATCACCATTTTGTTTTTTCATCAACACGTTAATTTATATCAAAATATATTAACACTCAAATGTAAAGATGTCAACCTGCTGGACCACGGGACCATCGGCTGGCAAATTTAGGTCTTGCCATCTCTTGTGGGTGGACCGATCTGGTCTATTTTGACGTCTCTATGTTCAGAAAGTGTTCTCTTGTCTTACCCTCGCCCACCTACTGCAAATGTATAAGCAGGAAAATATTCTTCTCTCCAAGGAGGGTACATGTTATGTTGCCGATCTGTTGATGTGGCAGGTGGACATTGATCCAACACTGATAAAATGTATTGGACCAATGTGTACCAACGTGTGAACAACATTGTGTATAAGTATATGTTGCTATTAGTTTATAAATTTGCCTTCAAATTAAATAGACCTACAAGACGATATACTTCTTAGGAAAACTTACCTTGTTGAGATTTCGACGCAAAAATTAATGAAATATAAAAAATACTAAACCTAAATAAATTAAAATTATTTTTAGTTTTATTTTCAATAACCAGTTTTGTATTCTGACTAATTCGTGCAGGTTAAATTTGAGTTTCTGACTGCAGTTAAATGATTTAGAATTTTAAATAAATATGCAACAAGCTAGAACATAAATTGTCGGATCTCATGCCACGGGTCAAGCAATCACTAGTTAAATTTCTAAGATTTACAACAGTATCCATTTTTGTAATTTCGCAAAATTAACAAACAACAATAAGAATGTCTAAGAACAATTCCTTGGTTTCTTCTACTTTTAACACATTGATGAAGTAGAATCAAACACATCGGTCTTAACCTTATAACCATGTCTCTATTATATTCGGTCACAATCACTCATTGGATTAAGAATCCTCACTCTTAATTTCACACCAAGCTCGATCAATTTATTGGATTGTACACTTAATGCTCAATTGTTTTGTAATCTTCAAAGTATTGAAGAAAACATTCACTTTGAAACTTTTCAATCAAGCTCCAGATTCTGCCTCGCAGTAATAATTGATCGAAAATAATGATTGTGAATAATTGGTCGATGGTAAGCTATGAACTTCTGCAGCTAGAGCATGAGAAAAATATATTTCAAAGCGTCAATTCTTTTCGTGCTTCATTAATCTAACTTACACATCAAGTTATATGTGAGGAATTATTTTCTTACCTAAATTTCCACATAAACATGATAAGAAGAGTTATGGTAATAAATGAAATAGTTTCTAGATTTATTAATTAAAGTTAAAACAAAGAAAGACAATATGTCAATAATAATTAATATAACTTTATTATTACCTATTTAACTAATCTGGAAATATCTGAGATTGTAAGAAATCAATTACACACCCGTTGTAATAAATATTACAAGAAAGCATATAAGCATATCGTTTCATATATGGAATGGTGAGCGGGCCCCACCTCCCATATGAGTGGGGTCATTATTAGTGTCAGGGGCGGATCCTGCCCTTGGCTAGGGTGGTCAGCCGCTCGGACTGGATCCGCCAAAAACTCTTTTTATTTTACAATTTTTGGTATCAAAATTTTTTTTCCCATTACCAGGTAGTGTCCGCTCGTCATAGAATAAATTTGCTCATGCTGGATTCGCCCATTTAGAGTGCAAATAGGCTAATCTATAAGAAAAGACAATATTAATTAATCTATCTTTGTATTCACTTATTTAACATATTAAAAAGTATCCAGGATTGTAATAATCTATTCTAATTCGAGATTTAATAAACTTAACAGGACATTATACCTTTTAAGTATGAAAAACAATAAAACTCTTAGCTTAAAGATATTGGTCGCACTTACCATCCAGTCAATCAGTACGTGTTACTGATTGAACCTATACCATTTTCTTATCACTTTTACAATTTGCCTTCTAGGGTTTACAATTAAAAATCAACAAATATATTAAGTAAGAAATTAATATGTAAACTGTTGTAAATATTGTATTGTATTAGTGAATGACAATTGTACCCCTCTAACCCTAGTTATAATTACTTTGTATATCCCTTTCTTCCCCTATATATATGGGACTCTGGTTCATAATAGAATACACAAGTTTATTGGTGTCTCTACTTTTCTCTCTAGTTTATAACACGTTATCAGCACGAGTCTCTACCAAATTGAGTTAGAATTTTCTTTTTCAAAATCCCATATATCAAAATATTAGTTAGATGATAAAATCATATGCACCGAAATTAATTTGGTGACATATGAAATATTTTATTACTATTCAATTGCAATTCACATCTATTCATTACAATGTTGTTCATTAGCAATTGCGGCTCATAAATCTGAATCTGATTTTCTCTAACCAATTCGACAGATTTTGATCTTTATATTGATAATTCATTATGTTGTTGCTCCTGAAGTAGCACAACAGTATATATATTAATATTTCAGAAGAATATTAATTATAGATTTGTCTATTACAAATTTATTGATGCTATTAATTCATTCGTTGTTGCTCCTGAAGTAGCACAACATTATATTAATATTTCAGAAGAATATTAATCATAGATCTGTGTCTGTCTATTACAAATATTTGTTGTTGCTCCTGAAGTAGCACAACATATAATTCAGATGAATAGTATTTGCTCCTGAAGAGCATACATTGTAATTTTCAATATTCTAGAAGAATATTGACATTTTATTCTTGAATAATAGCAATTTTAGATTTATAATTATTCCAGAAGAATAATTCGTTATTGCTTTTGAAGTAACGCAATAAATAATTAATATTCTAGAAAAATATTAATTGTAAATTTGTCTATTATACATAATTTGTTGTTACTCCTGAAGTAATACAACATTATAATTAATATCCTAGAAGGATGTTATTTGCTCCTGAAGAGCATGAATTATGATTTTCAATATTCTAGAAGAATATTGATTTATTATTTCTTTTGGAAGAATCGAAATAAATTCGTTAAAGTATACATTGTTCCAGCAAATTATTATTGTTATCATTTTTTGCTCTTTCAATTTTGTCATTGGAAATCACTACGTTATTTTGAATTCTCAAATACATTATTAGATTTGATTCTACTATATATTAGTTATATATCTAATTTTTATATATGGAATTCACGTGCATGTTTAGTATCTTTTGCATATTGGTAAAAGATTTAGCCAATAAAAGATTTAGTCAATTTTGTTAACTTCTATATATGGAGATTCTTTTTCCTGATATATGTTTGGTAATTCATTTTTATATATAAATTCATACTATGTTTATATGGAAATTAATATTCTTTAAGATAATTAAATATTTGTAGATGTTCATTCATAAATTCTGATTTAATAATGTATCGTATTGTTGCTCACGAAGTAGGACAACAATAGTAGTATTCTAGAAGAATATTACTTGCTTGTGACGAGCAGTATATTACAATTTCAATATTCCAGAAGAATATTGATCCAATGCTCCTGAAGAAGCATAATTTAAAATATGTTTTAAACGAATATGGTGTTGGTGTTCTCGAATAAACACAACCCACGTTAGATAAATATTCCAGAAGAATATTTTAACGTCACTCGTGTAGAGCACAAATATTGTTGGCTTGAAAGGAAGAATGAATAATTAATATCAATATTCCAGAAGAATATTGACTTATTATTCTTGAAGAATTGCAATTTTAGCAATATAATTATTCCAGAAGAATAATTCGTTATTTTGCTCTTAAATTTCACAATAGATATCGATTATTGTTATAATTGAATGAGATTCGAATCAATATTCCAGAAGAATATTGCGTTATTGCTACATTTCAATATTCTAGAAGAATATTGTGAGCAATACTGCATTCTTTTTCGCAAAGAAATTCGAATTTATTAATAATCTAGAAGATTATTATGATGTAGTCTAATATATAGTTGTGATGATTCCTGAAGAATCATAATTTTATCTCATATGAAATATAATATTGGAATATAATTTGCTCTCGAAGAGCCCAATATTATGAGATATGTTATTAATTTGATATTACAATATTTCGGAAGAATATTGACATATTGATTTTTGAATGAGTAATAAAACGTGCTTTTCGAAGTAGCATTGTTTCGAAAAATATCTCATTTGAGTTCATATTTATCCCTAAAGGAAAACATATAACTTATGTCATAAGGCCATTGATTAGTTTGACTACTTGAATAATATATGATTATATCTTATATTGAACCAGAAGTTCAATTTAATTTTATTATTTGGCATGACCAGTTGGACCATCACTGGATCAATAATAATGCGAAATTAAAATTGATACTAGATGAAGAATCAGAAGATTCTTCAATTCAATCATATATGATGTTTGTTCTCTTTCAAGAAATTTTTCATTATCACTAGCTAAAATAGGGATTAAATTCCCTATATTTCTGAAAATTAATTGGGGTGATAAATGGGGACCCATCATCCTCCACGTTGATCATCTAAATATTATTTGTATCTAATAGATTTGATACATGTACTAGATGATTGAATGGTGTTCGCAACCTGAAGTTTGCGAAATTATTGCTCAAATTATGAATTATGAGCATAATTTTCAGATTATATAATCAAGAATGTGTCTTCATAATGCTAGTGGACACGAATCTCAACATTTTAAGAAGTGTTAGTTGGGATGTCGATAAATAGTTTAACATTTTTGTTTGTTAAACGCCTCCAATTAATTTAATTGAGAACAAAATACTTCCCTTTTTGTTTAGGGAATTCTATTACGCATCAAGCCAATACCATAGTTCTCCCTATTATAATTGACTTATGGTTAGAGCCTAATTTTTCCATATAATTTTTTAATAGTGCAATTGATCCACCACAATGCACTGATATGGGAAATAAAGAATGTTGAGAAAAATGTGTTGTTTGAACATATATCCCAAATGGGTGATATTTTACAACGTCGAAAAAAAAAAGTTATTGTCAATTTGATTGGACAATTTTTTCAACATTAGGGGGGAATAGCTTAAAATCAAACAAATGCATCATATTATGTTATATATATCCTCGCGATTAATAATACGAACCAGAAGTTCGATTGAAAATATGAACGAAACGTTCAAAGATAACATAATTACAAGATGAATAAGAGATTAATAAAATCTCATGCTCTATCTTATATTGATATGTAGCACGCCTGAAGCGTAGCGATATTTGATTCAAATGAAGATCCCCAAACAAATAAAAATAGAGCAAATGATTATAATGGTCTTATTGAGGAGGCATATACTCGTGAGAGAGTATTTATTGACATAATTAATTGTAAATCTCCAGAAGAGGTTCAAGTACTCGAAATATTGAAAATTGAGATCTCTATAGTTATGTCTTGTGGGGAAAGAAATCAAATTGAGATGATAATTGTATCGACACACTTTTTAAAGCACTTATAAAGCAAATTGCGAAGCTAGCCGCATCATAATTTGAATGATAGCGAGGATAATAAAAGAAAATATGTCGAAGAAAATCAACATAAAAATAGTTGGCAAAAGTATGTATTCAGGCTAAATTAAACTTATTACAAAACCTGAAGTTTTGGGACCTGGAGTCCAAACGCATAGAAGTGTAAAGCCAGTAAGATACAATATTTTATTTGCCTGAAAATGCATAAAAAGTGCCTATAAATATATGATTATTAGAAATGTATATAATGAAAAATGATTTACTCTGATTACTAGCTTGCGCTCTTTGATGTACCAATGAGTGATATCAAAATGTATGATCATCAACTCGGTACGTTGGGAGTATTCTTTGAAGTACCAATGAGTGAGATTAAAAAGGGTAATCAATACCTCGGTACTTTGGGATTGCGGTGAAATAATTAGAGAAAATCCATTTGAAATATAGGAATTGTTATCTATCTAAAGTTTCACGACTTAAATTTGGTGGTAACAATTTGATAATTGCAATGTGAAACATATACGATGCTTGAAGCATACAGTATAATCCTTGAAGGATTAAATATATTTGAAATATATAATTCAAGTTTTTAAGAAACTTGTTTAATCAAAGTATACATATACTTTGCGATCTGAATATTTAATATGCCTTGAATTGATTCAATTTCCAATGGAATGTGATTGATAATATGAAATTAGATTACATGAAGAATGGTACAAATGACTCTATATGACAAAGTATTGAAATTGAGATGTACCATTACTATGAATAAAAATCGTGGCAATTGATTTTCAAATTCAAATTCTTGGTTAATTATTCACCTGAAGTGAATAAGTTAATTGTTCAGTGAAGTGAATAAGTTAATTGTTCAGTGAAGTGAATAAGTCACTTCCAAATTTTAGAACTGCATTAAATTCATTGATAATATTGATTATAGAATATGGCTCGATACAACATGTTCAAATGATTGGAAATATTGAATATATTCAAAGAACAAATAATATCAGATATCAGATATGTGTTATTTATAAATGCCTTGGTAAACACATTCGTTATTGTACCGATTTACAGTTGAAATAATTATGTGCAGTATCAATATAACTGTAATGTTCCCATGAGGGAGAGCTAATATACGCTACACTCTTTTTTCCTTAACCGAGGTTTTGTCCTACGGGGTTTTCCTGGCAAGATTTTTAATGAGGTAGCTGTCATCAATATCTATTGATATACTCTCTTATACGAAACTCCTGAAGAGATCAAGATATAAATGATTCAATAGAGATTGAATCGGGGGAAGTAACTATATGGATGATTCAACACATATTGAATCAAGGGGAGTAGCTGTACTATTTTTCCTTCGTTTAGGTTTTTTCCCACTGGGTTTTTCTGACAAGGTTTTAACGAGGCAGCATCAAAACACTCCAGAATTTCAACAAATCTACTCAAGTGATAATGAAGCTGATTTATCTACAAAAGCACCATCAACATCTACATTCAAGAAACCAGTTCACAAGATTGGGATACATCAACTCGATGATTTACAACGATCAACACTAGGGGGAGTAGCTGTACTCTTTTTCCTTAGCCAATGTTTTGTCCCGTTGGATTTTCCTGGCGAGGTTTTAACGAGGCAGCATTCATCTTAATACTCCAAGAAAAACGGTACTCTTTTTCCTCCGTTTGATATTTTTGTCCCATTGGGTTTTTATCAAACAAGGTTTTAATGAGGCAGATATTTTGTAATATGTCATTCAAGGGGGAGTGTTGTAAATATTGTATTGTATTAGTGAATGACAATTGTACCCCTCTAACTCTAGTTATAATTACTTTGTATATCCCTTTCTTCCCTTATATATATGGGGCTCTGGTTTATAATAGAATATACAAGTTTATTGGTGTCTCTACTTTTCTCTCTAGTTTATAACATAAACATATTTCTTCCACAAAATATATATATACATATAAAAAAAAGGTAAAAATGTTAAGCGTAGGAATACAAGTAATGTTAAAGACAATCCACTTGTCCTTACTCAACATAAGTTTATTATCATTTTCAAATTATATTAGAGATAATGTTAAGTTAGAAATACTTGTATACTTGTATCATTAAATTTTCTTTGCAGTTCATCGAAGAACAATGTTGCTTCCAAAATATACTAAGTCTCTATTCTTTAACGTAATTATTACAATTTATAAATCAATTTATAAACAATACAATTTCTCAAACTACTCTTTCACCACACACATTTTCTCTCTCTACTTTTCAACCACATATTTTACCTCGAACACATAAATAAATCAATTTGTAATTGTTACAGTATTATCGAACGGGGCCTAAGTGTTATAGATTATCATGATATCAGAGTAGTACGACTCCGAAAAGGAAAAAAAAAAAGTTTTGAGTTAAATAATATTTCATCTGCCCCACAAAGATATGTTCATTTCTATTTTTACACAGATTAAGAAAACATAATTAATATATGTTGGAATTATAAATTTACTTACATTTTACCTAATATATCCTTACATTTAATAATGAATAGTTCATATTTTTTAATAACAATGTATATTAAATATGGGTATATTAAAAAATTAAGACATTATTATACTCTCAACAAGGAAAGTGGTCTATAATTTGGGACAAATAAAAAAAGAAACAAACATATCTTTGTGAAACGGAAGAAGTATAGTAAAATAAGTCTCCTTCAATAATATTTTGGTAAATGATCTCCTTTATTAAATATAAAAGATATTATAAAATGCCCAAAATACCCATATATATCAAATGACATTCATACCCCAAGTGATACAACCAAACATGCCCTAATTTTCACCCAACAAGATTCTTGTTTGTCCTCCATTTTTTATTGAAGCTTCAAGTGGTTTGTAAGTTTGTGAAATCGTCTACATTTTAGATTTTTATTCGGAAAAGAAAAATCTACACACTAATATCAGTTTCTACACTTTTTTGCTCAATTTTTGTTCAAGTGTATTGCACTATCAGCATATACATAAATTTGGGGGTTTACAACATTGTTGTTGATATATGTAGGGGTGTAAGCTGTCCGGTTTTACCGATTTTTGACAGATTTTGAAACTAAAACGTTTAAATCGGCTTGAGAAAAACTCAAACATAAACTAAATCATTTAAACGGTTTGAGAACAGTTTGAGAAAAAATCAAACATAAACCCAACGGTTTGATTCGGTTTTAAACCGCTTATCTCATTAAATATTTTTTGCGTATCTACTTTTATGCCACTAGTTTATTGATTTCGAAATATTTGTATACTTTATTGATAATAAATCTAAACAAACTAAATAAATATACTATAAATTAAAATACTAACTAATTCAAAACGAAATCACGGTAAAATTACAATATAGTTATTTTGTCGATCATTTTGACTAAGAAGTTACAAATAAAAGTTACGACAACGTTACAACACAAGTCTATAAGGCCAAAAAAATAACATTATGCCTAATAAGACCTCCGTGATCATCATATCTAGAAAATAGAGGTTCATTGATTAGATAAAGAGTATAACCTGCCACAATAAAAAATGTTTATTGACTAGATAAAGAGTACATAATCAATATAAAAATTACATAAGCTTATTGTTGTCTGTTGTTACGAACTCAAACCATTCATCAAATATTTAGATAGAGATTATTGGATTTATTTAAATTTTGAAGTATGGTAATTGTCTAGTTGGGAAATAAATGTAATAGAAATTAACAAAATACCCCTATAACTATTGAATTTGACATATTGGTGAGTAAGAAATGTAATAGAAATCAACAAAATACTCATATAACTATTGAATTTGACATATTGGATGAATTTTTGAAAGTTTTCCTTTTTTTATTTTTTATTTTTATATATTTTTTTGTCGGTCCGATTTGGTTTCAAACCGTAATTAAAAAATTCAAACATAAACCAAATCATTCTTGACCAGTTTGCTTCGGTTCAAAACCATTTCGTTGACGGGTCCACGTGACACCAATCTTTAGGTTCGATTTTTCGGTTTGATGATTTTTGCTTACAGCCCTAGATATATGCATTTGCTTATGAATTTTCCATAACTTCGTATATGCCGTTATATGTGATCTATAACGGCACCTAGGGGTGAACAAATAAGCGGTCAACCCGCTAAACCAAATCAAACCTCAATAAATGGTTTAGCTTGGTTTGATCTACTATATAAAGATTCACTCTATCAATTGGCAATGGGTTCATCTCGAGAAATGAAAGAAGGAGATCTTTTCAAATGTAAAATGGTTTGATTTGGTTTGGAAAAATTCAAAACTACTTTAAACGGTTTAGTTTAGGTTTCAATTGTCAAAACCGCGATTTCAAACCGTAACCCACCAAGTTTTAAACAAATTATAAAAAATGAGTGCAGAAATAACTTATCAAATTTTGATTTTTATTGAAACATTTAAGTCATTTCGAGTGATGATTTGATTTATTTTTCAGTAGAAATAAGTTATAGAATAACTTTTATAGAAATTTGGACGTGTTCTTTAAAAATTTCTAGCCTTTGTCAATTGTAGAAAAAAAATGTGGGGTCTTTTCAAGAATAAAGTTGTGTTCTAATCTATGTCTATTTGATCCCTCCAATAAGAAGTCAAACCACATTCCCAGCTAGAACTATTGAATGTTGCAGAAAAGTTAAAATGGGGCATGTAGTTTCCATCGAAGAACATTATAAACAAATTAGAAGAGAATTCATTAGGATACAGATTTATAGCATACCGAATAGAAGAAATACTCTTGCAATAACACAATGTGTTATCTGTTATTTATATGAATGGTTCTGAACAATTAAATCTCATTTGTAGTTGCAACCTGGTGCCCAATGTAAGTTGCATCTTTAAAAAATCCAAGAACACATTTTTATGTAATATATGTAATGGTTGGTGAATATTTTTTAGTTATCAACCACAAAGTTGAGGTTCACTTAATGCTATGTTCGATTGCAAATCTGTGATCTTTGAAATTGGTAGATTAATCATTCATTCGTTCTTGTATTATCGTACAAGAATGTGCCTTGATTTGGAATCTATTAATTTATTTGATTACAAACCGTGGTTTTAAACCATACCAAACCACAAAAAATGGTTTGTTTTGATTTGGTTTAGGAAATGAAATGGTTTGAATTGGAAAAATTTCAAACAATTTTAAATGGTTTGGTTTGAAATTTTGCTACAAACAACCCAAACCAAACCATGTTCACCCCTAACGTCACCAGGCCATTATATTATTTTTCGACTTTCAACGTGCACATATTATTTTTCCACATTAAAGGATTCTTATATGTAGTCTCAAAAGCACAATCTTCCTCTCACCCCTTATTCTCTTTCGGGACATTGCCACCATGACGAGGTGAATAGGTGTCAAATACCCTAATTTTTTTTAAATGAAAGCCACACTTGTTTGACTGAAACTCACATCATTGTGGTTGAAATACATAACATTCAACCAATTACAACAACATATCAAGTTTGGTCTCAATGTGATCACATTGACCATTTATCACACTCAGCATCTTGTTCTCAAGTTCTCTCATTTCTTGTCTGACTACCTTCATTACATCATTATTATGAGGAGATGATGGTCTATTGCATGGCCGCTGGTGCATGGAAATAGGTTGTTCTTCATTCTCAGACTTTTTATTCTATCATAATTCAAGTTATTATCCACTCTCTCGTCTTTTACATCAACAAATGGTGTCATTCCCTGACAAGATTCTACCTCAGATTCTTCTAATGAAGGAACTAATGTGCGTTTTGCCCTGAACTTCATTGTTTTAATTTCAGTTTAAAAGAACTTGCTCAGTCTTTCTCCATCCAGCTTTAGATGTTGAATATCCCACCACAAAATTCTTGGGATTTTGTCACCTTCCAGTAGGCAATCTCTCGCCCAAGACCGAGAATCGCTTCAAATGCCCAAGTCTGTAGAAAGGAAAATATTGCTGGTTAGATTATTAATTAAAACATTATAAAAAGAATTAAATTAATTTAATTGTTATCATGATTGCAAGAGGAAATCCATGAAGGTTGTAGCAATATCGTTCATCTTTTTTGTATTTCTCTACCATTTCTCCCAGATTGCATTTGAATATTCCAATTGTACCCTAATAGGATCTTTTTCCCTAAGCATAGTTGATGAATCAATCCATATCATCAAAAAAAAAATCACAATAAATTAAGATTCATATTCTATTCTGTAGTCAACAAAACATATGCCAAAATTAAGATAATGTCCATCTTGAACTTGTCCGACTGATGAGTACACCTTTTGAATGTACTAATCAATTGCTTTCTTGTCACTTTCCCTTTGCTCTTTTTGAAGTGATTTTGCATAAGATCATTTTTTAGGCCTAAGTTCTCATCCTTAAATTTCAAATCTTCAGCTTTAAGGCCTGTAACTAATACAAATTCTTATATCCCAAATTTAGCAAGCATGTTCCCAAATTTGAACCATACTTCATTCTATTTTAACGTCCTCACCACCCTAAAAATGAATTGGTGAACCATTTGAAGAGACTTTTTGATCTTCGCAACATTCAGAAGGTGGCCTAAGCACGATTCTGTAAACAAATCTTTATGCTTGGCATCTAAAGTATAATACACCTCATTAATCAATTGAAGTCTACATTTATTACTGATTTTCGCTTGAGCCCTATCTTTAAAATCAGCACAATACTCTGTTGAAAAGTCCATCTACAAGGAGAAAGCACAAGTTGGATTATATCATACTAATATACTATATCATACTAATTTTATGTGATCACATATGTTTTATATAGTCCCTATTTATCAAAATATACAAAAAAATAAATAAATAAATAAAATAAGATACATTAGTAGTACACAAGATTAAGCTAAACAAAATATTACATTTTAATGACTTCGAAGAGTGCCTCAAAAATATTGTGGCTACAATCAGTGATGATTTAGCAGCACACCATATCACAGAAATAAATAGAAACTCTTTTAAATTTTATTTCTCCTATATTTAAGGGATAGTAAAACATTCAAAATATATAATAGGAGAAACCATAATATTTACATGCACGAAAACCTCCAACTCTTTTAATGGACTCGAAATTCTCAGAACTCCACCTCCCCACTATTTTCAACAATCAACAAGTCACCAAGAAATGCTCCAAGCATCACAAGAATTTCTCTTGTTGCCACAAGAATATTCAAAATCATATCACGTTAGTCAAATACTTCATCCATGTAGAAAAGAAGGTTGAAATCCAATTGGAACTGAATTTACCAACACCGGTATCAAATCTAAACCCCCCCAACAAATTATTTATATAAAGATTTTGTTTTATTAACTAAAACCTATAACTACCCAAAACCCAAAGTATGAACTCAAAGTATAAATACACGAAATAAACTCAATGTATCAGGAAAAGAGGTGAAAAGACGACGATTAATTTGGGTTTTATTAATAATATTCAACAACAAAAGTAACCAAACTATCAAAATGGGACTCACTCCAGATTATATACAAAGCTATGTAAATATAAACCAACTCAAAAGAAAGAAGAAATGGGATATTGAAAATGAGCACTTACGGTCGCTGGTTCAGAGAAGATGGTAGCGGTGACTTTTTTCACTAAGATGGTGGCGGTGAATCCTTGATTATTGCGCACAATTGTCGCGGGTTTGGAGAATGGAGTTGAAGAGAGACTTTAATTTTTTAAAATTTCATTGAGGACTTGAGGAAGAGATGCTGTGAAGAAAGATGAAAATGGCAGAGGAAATTAGGGTATTATTGATTTGTGGGCATTTATGTCATTTAGCTATTACTTCAATTTTTTGAATTAGTTTTATCTACCTTTTTTTCTAGTCAAAGGTCATTTCCTAAAATGTCTTCACAGTATGGGCTGTTTGCCACTCTTTTCCCAGAAAAAATCTTATCTTACCCAAGAAACTAGGGTCGATAGCTCCCACTAGCAACACTAGACTGCTGTTGTTGCTACACTTCCATGACAACTATATCTCTATCACCCACTAATATATCTGTCATTCCTCCTTCACACTTCATCTCTCAACATTTCCGCCCAACTTCCTCTAAAACTAACCAATACAAACTCTCTCTAGTGGTATATATAATTCCATACCTTACTTGTGGCTATGATCTCATGGGCTGAATTGATGGTTCTAATCCATATTCCTCAACCACTATTCAAATCAACTACGCTACCACACCGAACCCCATATTTACTACATGTTGGTTGTGAGTATAGCAAGTGTACGATATCGTTAACAATTAATAGAGTATATCTCTACATATTGTCAAAATTCTTCATTAGCTAAATGCATTAAATCACCTAGTGATGCAAACCACGTAGCAATTGTAGCTACGCAACCCACAAATTATCGGAATCGGCCCAAGAACGCCAAGAACCTCGATTTATGGATCCAATTAAAATTAACTGAACCAAGCAACCAATACAATCACTGGGATATATTGACCTCTTGATCACAAACAATAATAATTCTCACCGAGATTTGAACAAACAAGATTAACTCGCAAGTTCGGATTTTATTCAATAAAGAATAAAGTGTGAAAGCAAATTGCCTCTCAATAATAATATCAAAGTTGTCTGTGAATAATGAAAATTACATCCCTATATATAGGGTCAAAACTAGGTTAAAGAGTTCTAATTAAATAAGGAAACAACTACCTAAAATTAAGGAAATAAAAATAACCTAAAATCACGCGTATGTAATGTTACGGCCGTGACTAAATCCTTACGGCCGTAACCTTGTTTCTGTTGCATATTTACGGCCGTGATATATTTTATTACGGCCGTAAGCCAAAAAAATTCAAATTCTGATTTTGTGCAGTGACTCCTTTACGGCCGTGACCCTTAAATCTTACGGCCGTGAGCCGTAATTTCTTCAAAATCAATTTTAAACAGAAGGTTGATTACGGCCGTGAGAATTATCAATTACGGCCGTAATTCTTGAATGTTGTCAATCTTCTTCGACAGCTTGGATGAGGTTGATCCACTCGTCGTTTTGGCTCGGCCCCAACATGAAACTTGCTTCTTTTGATGACACGAACATTGTTTTGGCCATTGTTTCTTGAACTAACTTGTCCATTGCTTCCTTGGCCCTCTTTGCTTGCAATCGAGTCATCAGTCCTCCTTTGATCTTCAACGGATCTTTGTGCGGGCTTGTATCCGTGGTCTGGATCACATCATCCCCTCCCTCTTCGAAAGGATTCGACCTCGAATCTGTACCTGCATCAAACGGAGATAGATCAGAAACATTAAATGAAGCCGAAACATTATACTCACCAGGAAGGTCTAATTTATAGGCATTGTTGTTGATCCTTTCAATCACTTGGAACGGACCATCCCCTCGCGGTTGTAACTTTGACTTGCGTTGTTCTGGAAACCGCTCCTTCCTCAAATGTAACCAAACCCAATCACCAGGTTCAAAAATGATGCCCTTTCTTCCTTTGTTAGCCTGCGATGCATAATGTTCATTTTTCTTTTCAATCGCCAACCTCACCTTGTCGTGGAGTGCTTTAACCATCTCAGTTTTTTTCTTGCCATCTAAACTACTACGTTCATTCACAGGTAAAGGAATTAAATCCAATGGTGTTAGCGGATTAAAACCATAAACAATTTCAAATGGTGAACACGAAGTAGTAGAATGTATAGCCATATTATATGCAAATTCAATAAATGGCAAACACTCTTCCCAATTTTTCAAATTTTTATTGATTATGGTGCGCAATAATTGAATCATTGTCCTATTTACTACCTCGGTCTGTCCATCGGTCTGTGGGTGACAAGTTGTAGAAAAAAGCAATTTTGTTCCTAATTTATTCCACAAGACTCTCCAAAAATGACTAAGGAATTTAACATCCCTATCCGAGACAATACTTTTAGGCACTCCATGTAAGCGCACGACTTCCCTAAAGAAAATTTCAGCTATGTTTGTAGCATCGTCAGTTTTGTGGCATGGTATGAAATGTGCCATTTTACTAAAGCGATCTACTACCACAAAAATCGAATCTCGACCCTTCTTAGTCCTAGGCAATCCCAAAACAAAATCCATAGAGATATCGACCCAAGGTTCACTAGGGACGGGTAAAGGCATATATAATCCATGGGGTTTAATCCTAGATTTAGCCTTTTTACAAGTAATGCATCTATTACAAACCCGAACCACATCAATTTTCATTTTAGGCCAATAGAAATGTTCACTTAGGATTTCAATGGTCTTTTTAACCCCAAAATGACCCATTAAACCTCCACTATGGGCCTCTCTCACAAGTAACTCCCTCATTGAACACCTAGGGACACACAATTTATTTTCTCGAAATAAATAATCATCATGTTTAAAGAACCTATCCACAGCCCCTTTACCACAAGACTCATAAATATTAGAAAAGTCCAGGTCATTAGCATACATGTCCTTAATGTATTCAAATCCAAGCAATTTCGAATGTAAAGAATTTAAAAGAACATACCTTCGAGACAATGCGTCAGCCACCACATTTTCCTTACCTTGTTTGTACCGGATGACATAGGGAAATGTTTCGATGAACTCTACCCACCTTGCATGTCTCTTACTCAGTTTAGCTTGACCCCTCAAATGCTTCAAGGACTCATGATCGGTGTGTATCACGAACTCCCGTGGCCACAAGTAATGTTGCCATGTTTCCAAAGCGCGCACAAGTGAGTATAACTCCTTGTCATATGTGGGATAATTAAGTGCAGCCCCTTTTAGTTTTTCACTAAAATAGGCGATTGGCCTTTGATCCTGCATTAAAACAGCTCCAATGCCTAGCCCTGAGGCATCACATTCAATCTCAAAAGCCTTGTCAAAGTTAGGAAGTGATAAAACCGGTGCTTTACACAACATATTTTTGATTGTTTCAAATGCATGCTCCTGTTCTACTCCCCATTTAAATCCTACACTTTTTTTGACAATTTCTCTGAGTGGTGTGGCAATCGTGCTAAAATTTTTAACAAAGCGCCTATAAAAACTAGCCAAGCCATGAAAACTCCTAACCTCAGTTATGCTTTTAGGTGTTGGCCACTCTTTAATAGCTTTGATTTTCTCTTCATCTACTTCTATCCCTCTAGCACTAACCACATAACCAAGAAATACAACTTTTTCCATGCAAAAATCACACTTTTTAAAGTTAGCAAAAAGTTGCTCTTGTCTTAAAACCACAAGCACACACCTAACATGCTCCACATGCTCATTCAAAGTTTTACTATATATCAAGATATCATCGAAGTAAACTACAACGAATTTACCTATAAATGCACGTAAAACATGATTCATTAAACGCATAAATGTGCTAGGTGCATTAGTAAGTCCAAAAGGCATTACTAACCATTCATACAAGCCATACTTAGTTTTAAAAGCAGTTTTCCACTCATCTCCTTCTTTCATTCGAATTTGATGATAACCACTCTTAAGGTCAATTTTACTAAATATGCTAGAGCCATGCAATTCATCCAACATATCATCTAACCTAGGAATAGGATGACGATACTTTACCGTTATGTTGTTGATGGCCCTACAATCAACACACATCCTCCACGTTCCGTCCTTCTTCGGCACAAGTAACACGGGTACGGCACATGGGCTCATGCTCTCCCTTATGTACCCCTTACTCATTAATTCCTCAACTTGCTTTTGAAGCTCCTTCGTCTCCTCGGGATTGCTCCTATAAGCGGGACGGTTTGGAATGACTGCTCCAGGTATAAAATCAATTTGATGCTCAATACCACGAATGGGTGGCAACCCACTAGGTATATCCTCCGGAAATACATCGTCAAATTCTTGCAATAAAGAAATAGCCAAACTAGGGAGGGATTTGTTAGTTTCATCAAAGGCAAGGAATGAATCCTTGTACAATAAAAGGACCATTGGTCGTTTTTCCATAAATGCTTTTTTGATTTCACTCATTTTTGCATAGAAACTCATTTTTCTTTCTTTTCTGGCACTCTTCGCTCCCTCTCCTTTTTCTGAGGTATGTACTCCAACACTCTTTTTTTCTCTCGCCTCTCCTTTTTCTGGAGTCGTGGCTCCAACTCTCTTTTCCTCTCCTTTTTCTGAGGTCGTGGCCTCAACTCTCTTTCTCTCATTTTCCTTTACTCTTTTTTCTTCATCATTTTTCAGTTTTATTTGATCTTCATACACTTGTGACGGTGTCAATGGTGCAAGTGTAATGGTTTTTCCCCCTTTGGTAAAGCTATACCTATTTTTATACCCATCATGCGTGACCTTCCTATCATACTGCCAAGGTCTACCCAACAAAATGTGCCCGGCATGCATAGGTACCACATCACACATAACTTCATCCACATAGCTACCAATAGAAAAATTCACCAACACCCTCCTATTCACCTTAATTTCTCCACTATCATTTAACCATTGAAGCCTATAAGGTTTAGGATGTTTTAACAAAGGTAATCCTAATTTTTCAACAAGTATAGTACTAGCGACGTTAGTGCAACTACCGCCATCAATAATCATACTACATACCTTGTTATTAATGCGACATCGAGTATGAAATATGTTCTCCCGTTGTTGTTCCAAATCATCCGTGTGGATTTGGGCACTAAGGGCTCGCCTTGCCACTAATAACTCGCCATGCTCCCCGGATAACACATCTTCATCCTCACATATTTCCTCCAACGCTGGCATATCGCTATAATCCTCTTCCTCACTATCACTCTCCATAGTTCCATCCTTTCGCAAAAGTACCACTCGCCTATTAGGACATTGAGACGCCACATGTCCTCTCCCCAAACATTTGAAGCATTGAATGTCTCTACTCCTAGACGGTTGAGGTTCCCCTTTAGGTATGAATTTATTAGCTTGTTCCTCCTTCCCTTTTGGTGCCTCAAACTTCCCTTTTGGTGCTTCAAACTTTCCTTTAGAAACAGCCCCTTCTCCTTTACCTTCCCACTTCGGCTTCCAAGAAGAATTAGTACCCGATTGATACCTTGCTGTCCCCTTCTTCTTCAATTGCTTCTCAACCTTTATAGCCATGTGCAACATATCCTCCATCTCCAAGTAATGTTGTAGTTCAACCACATTAGCTATATCCCTATTCAACCCATTCAAAAATCGAGCCATCGTAGCCTCCCTATCCTCATCTACATTAGCTCTAATCATCAATATCTCCATCTCCTTGTGATAATCCTCCACACTCTTTGATAATTGGTATAGACCTTGCAACTTTTGATGAAGCTCCCGATGGTAATGACTAGGAACGAACCTCTTTCTCATGATAGCTTTTAATTCATCCCAAGTACTAACGGACCTCTCGCGATTCCTTCTCCTAGAAGTCACCAATTGATCCCACCAAGTAATAGCATACTCGGAGAATTCAAGTACCGCTACTTTAACCTTTTTCTCTTCTGAATAAGTGTAGCAATTAAAAATTAATTCCATCTTCTTCTCCCATTCTAGGTATGCTTCCGGATCACTCCTACCCTTGAATGATGGAATTGTCATTTTGATGTTGCTCATACTACCATCCATTCTATCGCCACCAAGATCCCTATCCCTTCTTCCATGCCTAACTCCTCTATTCACAATCACCCCATCGTCAAAATCACTATCTTCTTCATTCTCATCGACCCCCTCTACTCTACGACCTTGCCCACCTTGCCTACGAACATTAGGCACTTCCCGAGGTTGTTCAAGCCTTTCTAACCTACCTAACACATCCCCAAACAACCGCTCAAAACGTTGTACCATCTCTTCCGTCATGTTGGCTCGATCGTTGTTTTTTGCAGTAGAAGATTGTTCAGACATCCTAACACTAATGATTATATGCCTCACGTGTATTTCGCTCGTGTATCACTCAAATTAGGCTTTTACCCTCTATTGATCTCTCCTCTCTGCCTTTTTCCACTCAATAGCTTTCACCCCGATTGCTTCAAAGAACGAATCCGAACTCAAACAAGTTTAAACTCGATTGCTTCAAATCAAATATAAGTGAGAAGTAATGAATTTGTTGGAAAACTCAAAGAAGACCTTTAGAGAATTAAATTTGACTTTATATAGAACTTGACACTTTTTATGGAAACTAGGATTGTTTCAAGAAAATAATTCTTGAAATCAAATATCAAATATTTTAATTGAACTGAGAATTTTCGTTTTTTTTTTTTTTTTTTTTTTTTTTTAATTTCTCGAAAATTCAACTACGAGAAAGACGCAACAAATGAAATTTAATTTGGATAACAAACGAAGGAAATAACGACTATTGAATTTTTTTGTGACACTTTTCTGGATTAAAGACTCAAAGCTGGAAGAACACGAAGAAAAAGAATAAGAAACTCAAGAAAACAAAAACAAGATATAACCTTGATTTTTGGAGCCTAAGCTCTGATACCAGATGATGCAAACCACGTAGCAATTGTAGCTACGCAACCCACAAATTATCGGAATCGGCCCAAGAACGCCAAGAACCTCGATTTATGGATCCAATTAAAATTAACTGAACCAAGCAACCAATACAATCACTGGGATATATTGACCTCTTGATCACAAACAATAATAATTCTCACCGAGATTTGAACAAACAAGATTAACTCGCAAGTTCGGATTTTATTCAAAAAAGAATAAAGTGTGAAAGCAAATTGCCTCTCAATAATAATATCAAAGTTGTCTGTGAATAATGAAAATTACATCCCTATATATAGGGTCAAAACTAGGTTAAAGAGTTCTAATTAAATAAGGAAACAACTACCTAAAATTAAGGAAATAAAAATAACCTAAAATCACGCGTATGTAATGTTACGGTCGTGACTAAATCCTTACGGCCGTAACCTTGTTTCTGTTGCATATTTACGGCCGTGATATATTTTATTACGGCCGTAAGCCAAAAAAATTCAAATTCTGATTTTGTGCAGTGACTCCTTTACGGCCGTGACCCTTAAATCTTACGGCCGTGAGCCGTAATTTCTTCAAAATCAATTTTAAACAGAAGGTTGATTACGGCCGTGAGAATTATCAATTACGGCCGTAATTCTTGAATGTTGTCAATCTTCTTCGACAGCTTGGATGAGGTTGATCCACTCGTCGTTTTGGCTCGGCCCCAACATGAAACTTGCTTCTTTTGATGACACGAACATTGTTTTGGCCATTGTTTCTTGAACTAACTTGTCCATTGCTTCCTTGGCCCTCTTTGCTTGCAATCGAGTCATCGGTCCTCCTTTGATCTTCAACGGATCTTTGTGCGGGCTTGTATCCGTGGTCTGGATCACATCACCTAGGAATTAAAAATTGATCACATGCAACCAAAAATTTATATCTCTATCTTTAGAAGATAGTAGCAAATTAATTCATGCATGAAAAGCAATAATAAAATCAATACATTCACAATATAAGCCCAAGTTGAGAATTGAAATTACTAGAAAAATTAAATCTACATCATTAATCCCAATATTAAATCTAGCTACTCGTGTTCTTGGAATTAAAAAACAACATAAGACAATGAAAATAAACCTGAAATTTGAAAAAATGAAGACCAAGCATCATCTTGCACCAAGAATCCACCAAAGCCTTGTGTGTTCTTCCAAATCCTTGTTTTTCCCCCTTTGAATTTGATGTTTTTAGAGAGTATTTTTGGGGGAAAAGAGGCTGATTTAGAGCTAGGGTTCGTGCCTCTTTAGTTGGGTGTCGAGATTAGAAAGAAAACAAGGTTAAATAAAGAGAATTTTGGGTAAAAAGTCAAGTTTTCAGGTCCAGTTCAACCCTGTCTGAAAGACGTGCGATCACATGCCCCTGTTGGCCGTGATCACGTGGACATTGGCTTTAGCCTTGGGTTGTAAAATCACATCAATGTGGGATTGCACAGGCTTATGTCTCATGATCGCATGGTTTTTGCGTTTGCTTGTAATTTCCATCTTTGTTTCCGTACAAGTTAGTCCTCTTCCTAGCTAACAATTTTTCCTTAGATTATTGCGGTTGAAAGTCCTTTTCATGTTCTTAACTTGATGCTATTCCCTTTACATAGCACCTCTTGGAGGGGTATTCATCTCCATTTACACCTTTCATCCCTCTATTTGGGAACTCCATCACTAGGTGATAGGTTGAGGCAATATCTCTGGCATCATTAATAAGTGGTCAACCCTATATTTTCTTATATGCAATGGGGACTTTGACTAGTAGAAAGTTTGTAAATGACTAGCACACTCGTTGGCTAGTTTCTAAGATTACGTTCACAATTTCAAACCCCTATAAGGGGTAGTTATCGGTTTTAACATGTCTAGAGAAACTTTAAACCCTAAAAAAGAATCTTAAGTAAGGACATTTTTTGCATTGCAATATCAATCAACACCATCTTGACATCATAATCATCTATATAACCACTTTTTCCATAATTACAACGAAGACAAGTCACGCTACTAGGTTCTCTTCACTAAAGGTGATGTCTCAACATTCCGCTATCCTTCCTACAATAATATTTATCACTATCGCCTGAGAATTGGGTGCTCATCAACTTTTCTATTCACACTCACTTTTCACATACTTAGCCCAAAAACCAGTTTTCAATAGGCGTTCAACTTCTTCTTTTAATTCAATGCAACCATCAATAGCTTGTCCATGGTCTCTATGGAAGTGAAAATATTTTCTTTGTGTCTAATTTCTCGATGAAAAAAGTCATGGGTCTCGACCTTTTGAGTTATTGCATTGTATAACATTGTTCAATGAAACAAACATAGTTTAGTTTATAATTGTATTTGTGTATTTGTTTTAATGATAACATAAATAAATTATAACGAGAACTATAAAAAAATTAAAATATATTGTCAAACATTATAAAGACGTGACTCTCTCCCTCTCAATATATAAAAAATGAGTTCTTCGTACCTTTTCCACTCATCGTTTTTGCTACCAACTCTATACCTAAAGCTTTTCAACTTTGTAGCTTATGTTTGGCTTAACAAAGTTTATGTCTGATTACAGAATTACAATTGTTCCATCACCCTGCTTGTTTCTACAACTAGCATATGTGAACCAAATATGTGACTTATCATAGTTTTCTGCAAAACCTTTTTCCTATACTCTAATGAGATGTGTTTGTGCGTGGTTCGTACAAAATAATATATTAAAATTAGACGATTGTGTGCAGGAACAAACCTCTTGACTCTATATCCCAAAAAAATGTGCAATTGAGAATTGAATTTAGCCTCCAAGGGGCTACAAGCCCACAATTACATGAACTAAATTGTTTTGAAAAGAAAATAACATAAAAGAAAGAAAATTACATTCTGTGTTTGAGAGTTTGAATTTTTTTTTGGGTTTGCAAATGTATTGAATTCTTACTTTTATATGCCTTTGTAACTGCATATTTGAAGCTGCTCTTGATCTTGTAACCATCATATTCTAAATTATTGGTCTCATTACTCACATCTCCTCAGTAACCACCACCTCCTCCTATCAAACATATAACTTTTCTTGCTAATAACTACAAGATAATGGGCAATTATGAAAAAATTGTGTGATAACTACTCAAATATGTGTCATATTAATTGATTAGACATCATAACTATGCTCCACGCCCTCATTTTCTTCTGGGACACGTTCGAATGAATTCTCGCCCAAGATGCTTTTCCCCTTTTCCTTTCCTCACTCTAATTGGACGAATTTACTCCTTATACCATGTGAAATATCCCCCAGACTATTGGTTATCAAGATATCCAGATATCTCCATTACAATCGTCTTTGTTTTTGGGCGATTTTGTGCATCAACAGTTGCCCCTCAATACTAGTTAATTAATGTTAATCATTAATTTAGCCATATTTATTAGCAATAAAGGCAAACATTCCTTTATTTAATTTTTTTAACACCAAAGTTGTCTTTTAATAGTTTTTGAGTTACATTCTACATTAAATGCTTTAGTACCTACGGTACACCACCATTATTTCTTATGCATTGTTTTGTGTTTCAATCATGTGTATTAACTCTTAATTTTAGCCAAATTACAATGTTTGAATTCAACAGTCAAATGGCGCCTTTTGGCTTTCCGTTGATCTGTGACCTTTCATACCCTTATAAAATGGTCTTCTTCTCATTTAGAGATTATCAGGATTTGTTTAAATAATCCTTTCTCAATGTTGATTATCTTTTTCCATCTGAAATTCAACACCAGCCAATTTTGTTTGGGTCCCGCTTTCGGCGATGAAATACTGTTGGTAAGGTTTCTCAAGCCCATATTTTTTCATCCTCACGGGCTCTTCCTCTTTCTTCTCCATTGGCCTTGGGTCTGATTGACTCTAAGAATCTAGTAAGGATGTGGCCAAAATCAAATACATTCTTCCTTAAATGGCTTAGACGCATGGTTGTTCATACGCTCTATAGGGAAAAGTCCGTAAAGGCAGGTATTTTAAACTTCCTTGAACTTTCAGCCAAAGTTCCTCCTCTTGACACTTCTCTCTTCCCAATCGTTCTAAGCTTTTGATCCTGTGAATATAACATATTTACTCTCCCTCTAAGTCCCATGACCATTACTCTAATATTAGCACTATGGCTAATCTTTTCCCTACTAGAAGAATCATCCCGCCCAATCTTACTTTTGCATCAAGACTTCCAATTATTGATTAGCCTTTTCTAGTTCTATAATAAGTCTATTTCAAGGCTCCATTAAAATGACAATTATAACACTTTTTATACAAAACGAGTAGCATTCATTCGCTATTGGCCAAACAAGTTCGTTATTTGTGTCCCTAGGTGTAAGCCTGCCACAAGCTATTTCTCTCTATCTTGTGAAATAGCAAATGGACGATCATTAGACCTGTGTTTTATTTTGGCCTTTCTCTAGGACCAACTTCCTTCCTAAATGTCCCTCTTTTGTACAACTTCTAATGATCATTCTTATGTTTTTGATAAGTGTATTCTATACACTTATTTATATGTCAAAATTAAATATTGTACTGTTGTTTTAGAATAAATTCTACCTAATTGCTACTAATTTGTTTACTATTCAAAAAATATCTCAAAATCATGTGAAGCAATTGATAGAAATAATGTACAATTGGATGAAAATTGGAGCTTAATTTGGACAGTTTGGAAGTTGTTGAAGTTAATTGGGAAACATGAGTGGTGCTAAAGTGAAGAAATCAAGACTTGATGGACCTAATTGAAGAAGTTGAGAGTTGAAATGAGCTAATTAAGAAGAAATCAAAAGTATGGGGACCAAATTGCCCTAATTGGAAGTTGAGGACTTGATGTGCAAATAAAAGAGGTTGACTAACTTAAATGGGCAAGAAAAGATGATAATTGCGCTAAATCATACAACTGTGTGATTGCTAGTTGTAAAGCTGAGCGATCGCACCTTCATGTCATTTAGCAACTCAATGCAAAAACAAGTTGTCCACGCGATCGCTGCTACATCAAGCATGCGATCGCGCAATCGTCCGACTGACCCGAATATGGGCTTTTTGCTCATGTATTCAACAGGTCATCTCCATCTTTTACCAAGGTTTATCCACAACATATAAATAGAACTTGTGAGGCACGAATGTGAGACCTTTACCTCACCTAAGATCAACATAAAATCGAGATTTCAATGTCATTTTCTTGGGAGATTAGAGCAAAGCAAAGGGTGAGACTTGAAGATTACATGAATGATTGATTCTTGGTACAAGCTTTCCTTTCTTTATGTTATTTTCAATGAATGCAATTTTATTATTTTTTTTATTTAATTATGATGCGTAACTAAATTCTCATATTGAGACGAATGACGTAGCCTAGTTAATTATTTTAATTCCAAACTCCGATGTTTTAATTAACCGTTGCATGAATTGATTTTTTTTTTTTTTTTTGAGTTTAATGCATGAGTTAATTGGCCACTAATTCATGATTTCTTGGTTTGTTTTCATAATCCGAGAGGTGATTTAACAAACCAGACTTGGGAATAAAATACGGGAATTGGACAAGAGATAGAGATATACTTTTGTTATTATCGCGGTCGTGTTTGAATTCTTGTGCTCGATGCATATAGATAAGGAATAATTCGAACCCTCTGTAGAGATACACAGTTGAGTTATTTAGGTAGAATTGATTTAAATCCGAGAGAGGAATCTCAATATACGTGAGTGATTTCGACTGAATGCATTATTAGGAAATAAAATTGGAGTATGAGTTAATTTAATTAGCTAGGTGAAATCATGAATCTCAACTATTTTACAATTATTTTTATTTACTTAGTTTAGTTTAAATTGCAAAATCATTTGTTTGTTCAAATAGAGTAAGGATCTAAAACATTTTAGTACTTAATAGCAATCCTCATGGGAATGATAATCCGGACTCTTAGGTCCACTTTATTACTTTTCACGATCCATACACTTGTGAATATATTTTGCGTAGCAAAATAATGTGAACAGTTGTTCAGTGCAGGTCATATTCTTGGTTGTACATGAGCATTTTCAAGACTTTCTGACCGGCAATAATGCCAAAGCTTCGAATATTCTTCTAACTTTTCAGCTCGTTAATTAGGCATAGCACGAACTTGGCCAGTTTCCTTTTTTATGATATTAATCTTCATTTTGATAACTGTTTCCATTCAGAATGCTTAGACTTATACTATGAAAAAAAACATTTCATTTACTTCTTTTATTCATTTCCCATCCGCCCATCCAGCCTTTGACAAATTTTCCGTTTGTTAGCGAGAGAATCTTCTCTTCTTCTGTATATCATGTATTACATTCCCTAAATTTTACTCCTTCAAAGTCTTCCAAAACCATTCTTACCTTGGGAACTAAGATTATCTTTGTACCCAAGGCTCTTCTTAAGTTTGCAACCTCGAGAAAAGTAAGTGTCCAAGAGTCCAACATCTTCCTCTGTCCAACTACTAGAACATTCTCAACTGCTGCCTAAGGAAAATCTTCAAGTGCTCAAGATACCCACTTCAATCAATTAGCCAAGATTTTGATTGGATATGAAATTACTAGTGCTCAATATAGTGGTACGAGCAATCCTAAAATAAGTAGAGATTTCTAACTATGAGGATGACCAACTTTTGATTAAGAGGCATAGGGTATGGACATAATGTATCTTTACACTCTCCCTTATTTTTCTTTTAACATTCTTCTATCCTAACTTCTTTTTATATCTTTTTAAAGCAATAGAAAGTGCAATCATCCAACACTATTCCTAATGTTTCAGGCCTTGACATTTCCCAAACTCAGGCCATCTTGGGAAAGGAAGCAAAACAGGACAAAGGCCTCATTTCTCCAATTGTTGAGAAGATTGAGTCTGATTATGAGAAGTAGCGGGAAGAATGCTTGGCTATATATGTTCGACTTCAGGTACCAACAATTCTTTAGACATAAAACTTAGAAGACTTCCCCATGCCAAATTCGCCTAAGCATAGAAGAGATCCCTTCTTCTAGCTTATATTTTGATTATATCTCCTTTTTAAGTCCAACTATCTCCACTATAGTCGAACCAACTAGCACAGCTCACTTAGCTCAATCTTTGTCTGAACCTTTTATTTTAGTAAGAGCCATTATAATTTAAATCCAGATTCTTCATCTTCTGATTCTACTCTTGGAGCTCTTTCCAAAGCTAATCTTTCATTAAAAAAAATTAAAAAAAAAAACTCCATTGACTGAAGTTGCAAGTGTTGGTGAACCATTGGAGAAATCTTCAGATGTTGCCGCTTAGCCTGATTATGCTGAGGTTGAGACAAGTGAGGTCATTCCTACTATGCTTCCTTGCCCTGAGCACATGCCTCACCAATATTCAGCTAAAAATGGCACTTCTAATTATCATCCATCTCAATTTATTTTTAGATTGATGTGCTCCACATATACCCTCATACACTTTGGCCATGATGACTTTGTCTTCTGAAAAACTAATACATGTAAAATATAGAGTCAGACATAGATCATCCTTACAATGGATTGTTCTTCAGCTAATATATGCAACTTTATTTGCTGTCTTGGTGCAGGAGAGAAAAAATAGTGGTCCTAACAAGTAGGCTTTCAAGTTAACAAAAGTCTCTTGATGTTCCATATTCCAGACAAACTTGTCCCAATTCTTCAGTCTTCGAAGTGGTGAAAAAGCTTTTTTTCACCCTACACAATTGGAAATAAATCTTCTTAGAAAATTAATTTGTTCTAAAACATTTGTTGTTTCTTTTTATTCTAGGTTGTTTGGCCTCTAAAATAGCATAGACTTATTTTTGTTGATTTCAATTCTTCTTTGATGCATTGAAAATTCTAACAAATTTCCAGCATTTAACCAAAAAGCGTATTTTAGTGATGGTGATGGTAACTCCATCTTTATATGTTCTTCTCCAAGTAGGTCCTTTTGCAGATTATACTGGGGTCCACCCAAGCAACCACCATGTAGGTGATGGAAATGTGGTGACTTTGCACCGAGGGTTCTCTTCAACATGTAGATGATGGAATTGCACTAGGAGATTTTTCAAATATTTTGGCAATGGAATCATTCTAGAATTTTCCCCCAGCCTATACCAATAGGTGGTGGAATTGCACTAAAAGGTTCTTCCCAACCTGTATGTGGCAGTAATAACGTGGGTGGTGTCACGTACTTCACTGCTCGTGGCATTCTCTTTTTAGCTTTAGGTTCCCCATAAAACATGTCCTCATGGCGTGTGCAATAAGGTAACAGCTAGATTACCTGCTTTATAAACCCTTTAAGAGTCTATTTACACTATTCTTCTTTTTTTGGCTTCTGCCTTCAAGTCAAGTTCTTCATTTATATCAGTAATATCATCTTCTACAATATTTTCATCTTCACCAGCATGAGCGATAGTGAGACTGCTCCTTCATCAGCATAGAAATATTCTTCTTCATTTGTATAAACTTTTTTCTTGCTTTCAAAATCTCCTTCCAGAAGCTAATTATTAGATATAATTAGGGACAATGTGTTAAACTGAATAGAAGTTGGAATGTAAGTATCTTCATCGAGTCAGTTGTGAATTTTAGAACCAAACACTATACATGAAATGGTAATTGTGACCTCAATGCAACAATGACATGGAGATTGCATAAGCGTAACCTAGTAAAATAGTGTCGTGAAGGTGAAGTAATGCGAAGTTGTGAAGTTTAGAACTTATTACTAATTAAGTAATGGTCAGATGTGAATTTTAGAACCAAACACTTCATACTTAATGTTCAGTTGTGGAATATACAGTGATGTGAAATCTGTTTGTGAATGTGATCTGCTTGAGTGTACCCTGCTGAGTTAATCTGAAGCTTGGAATTCACAAGTACATTAAAAAAATGCCAACATATGGTACGTGCCAATACTAACCTTGGAACAAATTAAGAAAATACATAATGACGACTCATTTGGTATGTGACATTAATAATCATTATCAAAAAATTGTTTACATCCGAAAGATGACTGAAATGACAATTTCATCTAGTTATCTACATATAGAATAATCCATTCAAACATGGGAGCTTCTAATTTGACAAAAAAAATGTATCTACGATGCCTTCTAAGAAACGACTGCACATGAATTCCCATGTCGTCGGTTACAATACTATCTATCCTACGTGATGTATGAGTCGTACTTTTCTTGACTCGACGATGCTTGAAAAGGGTTGTAGCAATGTCCATTAGTGCAGTAGTGTCTGATAAGTATATTTTATACACTTATTCATATGTCTAAATTAGATTATATTATTGTCATTCTATTTTAGAAATTTTCCCAAATTCATTGGAATGAAGCCACTTTAAAAATGAGCATTTCGAAGCTAATTGAAACTTAAATGAGCAAAATAGATGATGGTGTCGTCAACCTGGATTTCCAAGGAGAGTTAAGTGGAATAAATCAAGGTTCGAGAGCTTAATTGAAGATGTATTGAAGTTTGGAAGAAGATTTGGAGTGTTTGGAAAGCCCAGGGACTTAATAGTCGCAATCAAAAGATGAAGGACTCACGTGTAAATAAAGTTCAAGGGCCAACTTAAATGTACCGAAAAGATGGAAATTGCAGTTGGAGATTTGAACTACGCAGCCAAAGGTTATCCACATGGTTGTCGTGCTAGATTTCTGAATTAAACAGAACCAGTTTTTAGTCTACTGCGTGGCCACCGGAAGTTTTCCTGCGCGACCATGCAGTTGTCCGAGGCCCAGCTGGGAAAAGTCTATGCATGGATTTCAGCATGTTTTAGCCTAGGTTTCTTGGAAAATCAATAAAAGGGACTTATGATGCACGAATTCAAAATGTTTGAACACATACTCTAGAGGCATAATTCATCATCAAAGCTTAGAGGTTTAGAGCAAAAACTTGGAGACAAAGGCAAGGAGATTTGGAGATAACTTCGTAGAAGACAATTCTTGGTGCAAGAGTTTTTCTATTTTCTTTTCTTCAAATTATTCTTCATATTTAGTTTAGATTATTACTGCGTTTTGATTTTTTATACTATGAGTAACTAAACTTGTTGTTGGGATCAAATGATGTAGCATAGGTTTACGCCTTTAATTTCATTAATCAAGTTTTACGGTTTGATTGCATATGTATGGTTTTATTTTGTGTTCAAAGCGTGAATTAACTGGCCACTAATTCATTGATTAATTGGATCGTTTTCATAATTCGAGAGGTGGGCTAATGATCTAGAATTAGGAAT
Source organism: Ligustrum vulgare (assembly GCA_963555705.1). Taxonomy (NCBI): domain Eukaryota; kingdom Viridiplantae; phylum Streptophyta; class Magnoliopsida; order Lamiales; family Oleaceae; genus Ligustrum; species Ligustrum vulgare. Next base: position 49,419,420 of record OY743176.1, on the reverse strand, counting down.
AAAACCCGGTAATTGAATGAGCGATAGAGATATACGTTCATTATTATTGCGGTCTTGATTGAGCTCTTGTATTCCATGCACCTAATCATTACAACCATCTATTCGTTAACACGGTTAACTTATTAGGTAGAGTTGATTTAAACCCAAGAGGGGAATTCCATATGCATAAGTGAACTCGACCGATCACATTCAGAGGTTAAGACTTGAGTAGTAAGATTAAAAGTATGGACTATGTGAAATCATGAAATCTCAACTCTACATAAATTGGTGTACAAAACACACTTTTATTTCTTGTTTATTGTTTTTAGTTTAATCTTTAGATTCATCATAACCTCAATTACTTGTCATTCAAAAAAAGTTAAAATTAGAATAACTTTGGTACTTAATCCAATTCTTCGTGGGAACGATAACTCAGACTCAAAAAGTTCACTTTATTACTTGTCATGACTCGTACACTTGCGGTGTTATAATAGGTGAACAGTGGCATCAAAATATATCGGCGTTGACTTCATGTTGTTATGTAACAGATAGAGGGCTATTCACTTGTGGATTTGACCTGTGAGTAAGCAGCTGATATTTTTTAGAAAATGGCAGCCAATTTCTATCAATGGTATTTTGATCGGGCAACACCAAAGGTTGGACGGGTTCATGATGTAGATGGAATTACAACACTTATTGCAAAGGTTGATGCTTTAGTAAAGAAATTGGATGGTTCAAGAAAACAGCCTATATGTGTAGTTCAGGCAAATCAAATATGTGATATTTGTTTTGATAATCATACATAACATAATTTTCCTTTTACACTTCGAAGTCAACCAGGTGTGGAGCAAGCAAACTATGTAGGAAATAATCAAATGCAGAAAGGGCCATATTCTCAAATGCACAATCCACATTTGAGAAAGAATCATGACTTCTCTTGCTCAAATAATCAAAATCTCCAAAACCCGTCTGGATTCCAACAACAGGATAAACTGGAACAGAGTTTGACCACTTTGAATGAAAACGTGACAATAATTATGCAGATGATAAAAATTCATCAGGGTGAAATCACTTAATTGAAAAATCAAATGGGGTAGTTGGCAGCAAGCAAAACTGAGAGGGCCAGAGCAATTTCCAAGCAACACTGAAACAAATTCAAGGGAGTATGTTTGTGCCATCACTACAAGAAGCGGGGTTCAATTTCCAAAAGTTCAGGTGAAGAAATCAGACAAATCAAAAGAAGATGTTGATGGAGGAAAAGAAAAGAACGAGTAGCCAAAGGTAGTGAACCAGCCTGATGACCTACAAAAACCAGATAATGAGAGGACAGCAAGACCACCTATGAAAGCTTATGTTCCACCACTTCCATATCCAGGAAGAGTGGCACGACATCTTATGAATCAATAGTTCAATAAGTTTCTGGAAATGCTAAAGAAATTGCACATAAACATCCCCTTTATAGAAGACATCAAGAAGATACCAAGCTACGCTAAATTCTAGAAGAAGGTGATGTCTAAAAAGAATTAGCTAGAAGATTGTGCTTTGGTATCCTTAAATGAGGAATGAAGTACAATCCTGTAGAAGAAGCTGCCACCGAAGCTAGAAGATCTAGGGAGATTCTCTATTCCCTACATTATTAGTGATTTAAAATTCAACAAAGTTATATGTGATTTAGGTGCAAGCATTAATCTAATGCCTTTGTCTGTGTACAAGAAATTGAATTTAAGTGATCCAACGCCAAAGACAATTAGGTTGCAGCTTGCTGATCGATCTATTCGATACTCATATGGAGTTGTAGAGGACGTGTTAGAAAAATGGAGAAGTTCATATTTCCTGCTAATTTTGTGATTTTGGACATGGAGGAGGATGACAAGCTACCTTTGATCTTAGGGAGACCATTCCTTGCTAATGGACGAACTTTATTTGATGTTGAAAACAGGAAGATAACCTTTAGGATTGAAAATGAACACGCGACATTTAACCTAACTCAGATGGAGAACTATGAATATGGAAAATTGTTTAAGAATTGAGGTGGAACCATCATCAAGTAAGGAGGGGAAGCTTAAAGCCAAATCATAGCATGAGGAATTTTGGAGTATTGAGAGAAAATAAAAAACTGGGGACAATTCTTCAACACCATGTCTTGAGCCACCTTGAGGAACTCTTCCAAAAGTTGAGCTTTAGACTATAAACGAAGCGCTTGTTGATAGGCGACCCAACCTTATATCCTTTTTGTTTTTATTTTGCTTTATTTATTTTTCATTAGTACTTTAGGATTTAATTGTTTTGTTTATTTTTGTTGACATCATTGAGTTTTGCTCTTGTCTTGCATCTTTGTTTCACAGTAGGAAGTTATTATGAGCATGTTCACTATTGATAAAGTTTGTGCATAAAATTCATCATAGATGTTTGGCCTACAAGTTGTTAAAAAGCTTGATCATTCCATAAAAATAGTTGGTTGCAATGCATTCTAGAATTGTATGGATAAGTCATACAAGTATGCATGGAACCTTAGTTCATAGTAGGAAGCAAGTTTAGGTGAGTGAGTACATAAAGAATAAGGTGGTTGAAATTCAAATGTGGCATAAAAATTTGTTTCAGTCGGAGAACCACGCAGCCATGCCAATGCGCGTTGGTGGCCACGCGTTATCATTCACATTAGCAGAACCTTATAGCATGTAACCACACGACCACCAGATGTCCTCCTGCACTCCGCGTAGTTACGTGTAAGGCAATTTCGGCAAACTTTTATGCACTTTGGAAAATCATTCATATTCATAACTTTCAACTCCCTGTTCTCTCCCAAAAATCATCCCAACATAACATATCAGCTAAATTGCATTTTTACACATGGGGTTGAATGTTACACATACACACATCACATCCCAATCTTTAAAAAGGTAAGAATTCCACCTTTACTTCACAATTTTGCAAATTTTGTGGGTTTTCTTATTTTTCTTGTGATTTGAAATTTATGGATTGTTATGTTATAGATTAGGCTAGAATTGTGTGCTGAATTGAGTGTCAAACTTGGGTTAAAATTTTGGGATAACTTCATGCTTCAAACTCCATGATGTCTACTTGTCTTGTTTAGTGCACACTAGGTATTTGATAAAATGTCTAAGTAAGACTTTCATCACATTCTTGGAAACTCTTTTGAACAACATTCATAAATTCATATTGAACATTGATTATGTACCACTCATTCATTGTTTGCATCACTTCAAGAGAAAAAATCTTGGTTTGGAATCATAGGCACACTTGGAAACAACATTAAGGCAAGTGCAAGCATTGTGCTAACATTTCAGATTTAAGTGACCACTTCACCACATCATGTCACACCCCTTTGTACTTCAAATGATTTCAATTTTTAATATGTTTGAGATCACATTGCATACTTTCATGTGCCCAAATATGGCTCGGGAAAATTATGATTTCTCTTAGCCATATCAAATGCCGAATGGGGGGTAGTTGACCACTTTCACGTCACATTCATACTTATGCTTTGCTCTTAGTTTGGGGGTTGTGGACATGGTTGCCTATATTTTCTTGTAAATTAGATGCTTCTAATGTGCTTGTTTCACTCATGCAATGTGCACATCAAGTGGAAAACAAGGAATAAGTGACATCGTCCAAGTCTACATTCAAAAGGGGAGCTCCAAATTGAAAAATGTGCACCCTCAAACCCGGAAAGTACTTGAACCCTCCTTGTTATGTTATTTTGTTTTATGTATTATATCTTCATGACATACATTGAGGGCAATGTATAGTTTTGGTTTGGGTGTGGAAATTACTATTTCATGTTTAATGCTTCATGTGTTTCATTTGTTAAGATGATTCATTTGCTTTCAATTGCTTCACTTCTACTATTTGGGAATTTTTATTCTAAAAACAAAAGTTTGAAAATTTTGAAATTTGTGTTAACATGTTTATTACCCAGGATATAGTATGTATCAAATTATACTTTGGCTTGAATAATTGGACAACACAAAAACATGAATTTCATTAACTACTCATGACATGCTTGATTTCATATTTTTGTGCACGTGGCCATTGTTGGATTATTGCTTGTGCAGGAGTATGTTTGATATTTGTGGGGTACATTCATACAACTTGAACTTAGGAATGACTTGAAAATCCCTAAATTTAGAACATTAGACACCTCGTCCCTTAAATAAAACCAAATGACTTAAAAAGGTAGTTTGGGGGTAGAATGGCTAGAATGTGCATGCTTGATAGGTTGGAGGTATGTAGTTCTTGGTTTTGCACTTTGGTCAAAACAGTTTAGTCAACAGGTATAAACCATTACCAGCATAATGATAGAAAAATGCTAAAGGTCTTATTCTACTCTTCACCTTTTTTACTCGAGCAAGTAAGCTTTAAGGTTCTTTCAAACCTGGTAACCTAAATTCAACTGAGTTGGGAGCTATCAACCCAAAGCTCATTACACGGGTCAATTAGAAAACAAGTACGGAGAGTGGACTTACACATAAGACTCTAAAACGTCTTTAACTTTTCTATTACATCTTTATGGCTCGAGTAATTAAGTTCGAGAGGGTTCTCTGAACCTAGTGCCCTAAAGTCGTCTGGCTTGGGAGTCACCGACCTAAAGCTCGCTACAGAAGTTATATAGAAATCAAGTATAAAAAGTTCTGCACAAAGATGTTAAAAGATAGGGACATTTAAAAGAAAAAGTCATCCATGAGATTGCCTATTTCTGACTTGTTGTACATGCATACTCCTAACTTTGACTATCTTGTGTGGAAAAATGCAATATTCATATGTTTAGGAGACCACAATAGAGGGAAATATGAGATTTGAGAGAAAAGCAGACAGTTGTAATCATTCATGAGCGTCGAAAAGAAAATCATTAAAAATCATAGGATGACTTCATGGGATTTGGGGCTTGGTTTTGCATAATAAGCCACACAATGTTAAGTACATTTTTCCATAAGTATGCGTTTGACTTTGGCTATTCACACACACTTGAAAATTGAGCATGACTTGACTAAAACAAATTGGTACTTCATTGTTCAAGAACTCTTTGCCAGAATGTGATTTGTACTATCGAGGCCTATGGTAAAAATGTCGACACTACAAAAATATTTCCTATTTTCTAGCTTTATTTATTAGTATATTTTCAAATTATTCGAGGACGAACAATAATTCTAGTTTGAGAGTAATTGATAAGTGCAATTTATTCACTTATTCATATGTATAAATTAGATTATGTTATTGTCATTCTTGAATAATTGCTACTTAATTACTTTATATTTTTTTATAGTTTAGGAATTTTCCCAAATTCATTGGAATGAAGCACTAAAGCGGAAAAATGAGCATTTCGAAGTTAATTGAAGCTTAAACAAGCAAAATAGATGATGGTATCGTCAACCGGGATTTCCAAGGAGAGTTAAGTGGATGAAATCAAGGTTCGAGAGCTTAATTGAATATGGATTGAAGTTTGAAAGAAGATTTGGAGTGTTTGAAAAGCTCAGGGACTTAATAGTCGCAATCAAAAGATGAAGGACTCACATGTAAATAAAGTTTTGGGGCCAACTTAAATGTACCAGAAAGATGGAAATTTCAGTTGAAGATTTGAACTATGTGGCCACGGGTTATCCATGAGGTGGCAGAGCTAAATTTCTGAATTAAACAGAACCAGTTTTCAATCCATTGCGCGGCCACCAGAAGTTTACCTGCGCGACTGCGCAGTTGTCCGAGGCCTAGCGGGGAAAAGCCCATGTGCAGATTTCAGCGTGGTTTAGCCTAGGTTTCTTGAAAAATCTATAAAAGGGACTTATGATGCACGAATTCAGAACCTTTGCACCCATACTCTAGAGGCATAATTCATCATTAAAGCTTGGAGGTTTAGAGTAAAAACTTGGAGGCAAAGGCGAGGAGATTTGGAGATAACTTCATAGAAGACAATTCTTAGGTGCAAGAGTTCTTCTATTTTCTTTTCTTCAAATTATTCATCATATTTAGTTTAGATTATTACTGTGTTTCGATTTTTTATATTATAAGGAATTAAACTTCTTGTTGGGATCAAACGATGTAGCATAGTTTTACGCATTTAATTTCATTACTCAAATTTACGGTTTGATTGCATGTGTATGGTTTTATTTTGTGTTCAATGCGTGAATTAGCTGGTCACTAATTCGTTGATTAATTGGATCATTTTCATAATCCGAGAGGTGAGCTAAAGATCTAGAATTAGGAATAAAACCTGATAATTGAATGAGCGATAGAGATTTACGTTCGTTATTATTGCAGTCTCGATTGAGTTCTTGTATTACATGCACCTAATCATTACAACTAGATGTTCGTTAACACGGTTGACTAATTACGTAGAGTTGATTTAAACCCGAGGGGGGAATTTCATGTGCATAAGTGAACTTGACCAATCATATTAGGAGATTAAGACTTGAGTAGTAAGATTAAAGGTATGGACTACGTGAAATCGTGAAATCCCAACTTTACATAAATTAGTTTACAAAACACACTTTTATTTCATGATTATTGTTTTTAGTTTAATCTTTATATTCATCATAACTTCAATTACATGTCATTCAAATAAAGTAAGAATTAGAATAACTTTGGTACCTAATCCAATTCTTCGTGGGAACGATAACTCGGACTCAAAAAGTCCACTTTATTACTTGTCACAACTCATACACTTGTGGTGTTATAATAAGTGAACAGTGGAATCAAAATCTATCGGCATTGACTTCATGCTATTATGTAACAGGTAGAGCACATATTCAATCACATAGATACCACAGTCATGCCTGAAGAACATGAAGATGTGCATATGTTGTGGAAAATTTTTAATTAATTAGATTTACTATGATGAAATAAGGTCAAATACATACCCATTATGCTATTGGAGAATGCCCTCTGCCATGTCCAACCAGAGAGACAACTGATCGTTGTTAGGTAGGTCGGATGTGCTGCTCCAAATCTCAATGTCTTTCATCAATTCATGGATAAGCATAGAGAATGTTTTAATCTCTTCAAACACCATATTGCTCCTTTAGGTCCTGTAGTAGGAGTTGAATATGATCGTCTTGTGTCTTCTGACCTAGAGCAATGCAAGCATCCAATGTGCCCTATTAGTTGGCAAGATTGGGATTAGGACGTAATCAATGTTAGCCCATGGGGAGTTCAATTCCAATCTTCCACCTGTCATGACCTCTTTAAAGTGCGACATGGAAGACAGCACGGACTTGTCTTTAATGAAATGAGGGTACAAGTTTTTGAGCAGTGCTTGGAATGAGGAGTCCGTCGTCATGAATCTTCTCCTAATATTTAGACCATGATTGGCTAAGTGCCATATGTAATAGAAGCACGCGTCAATGTGCTGCAATAATGAAAAAATCCAATGTTATGTACTGGTACTATGTTTGTGCCCTCACATATCTAAACATACTATGTGCATTGAAAGTGTAATGTGATTGAACAAGAAATTGTGTGTGTGGAAATAAAAATCAAACTGTGCTAGATAGGGAAGAGTCGGGGTTGATAAGCTCATGCCACCAGGTTTTCGTACCAACTAGGTTAGGTCCAATTAGAAATGCGAGTTTTATCACGTCATCAACCTCGTTGAATTTTTTTCTACAAAAAAAAAAAAAAAAAGAATATGTTGGTAACAATACATATTAAAAAGGTTTAAGCATTCAAAACCGTAAAATGCAAAATATTTTCTCCCGATTGAACTAATTCTTGAAAGACATGACATTTTATCATCCGCGTGATGGTCATATTTCTGAAACGCCAAAATATTTTAGGGTGGTTTCATTTGTAGACTGCAATGGTTACAAATTTAAAGGCTAAAAAATTTGATGCTAATGTGAATATGCTGGAGACATATTCAAATCATCTTAGGAAAAAAATTGTAACTACATAAATGCATTTGATATAAGAACAGCAGGTCTGGTGACAATCACTGTGAATGTGTGCATGTAACCTGGATACATGCATTTGACCTAAATATACTGGCATGAGACGTGAACTTAGTAGCATGTGACCTGATTATACTAATTGTTTAGTTGGTCATAGTAACATGTAACCTAAACGTTTTAGCAGGTTAGCTGAATATAATAACATGTGACCTCAACATAGTATCATGTTACCTGATTATAGGAACATGTGACCTGAACATATTGACATAGAACCTAAACATACTAGCATGTGACCTGAGCTGATATTTTCTAGTCATCAGATTAATATGAAAGTGTGTAACAGAAAATTATTTGGTGTTGTGAACACAAGTTCAACATTAGTTTTGAAACATGACCTGGTGTTTGGCATCTTCACATTCCTGCACAGCAGCAGCTATTATTTTGTCTAAATTTCCATGTCCTTCACCGTGAGTACCCAATTCCATAGGTGTAGTAGGAGATGCAGCAGTCTGGATGAACCCCATTCCTAGATAAAACGAGGGAGTCTGACAAGATTCTGGTATGGCGACGTCATAAACATGGCACTTCCCTTACGCTTAGCATCGGGCTAGTCATATGACTTTGGAGCCTAATTACGATCGAATGTAATATGTCAATTTTTTATATTATTTTCTACAAATAGAATAGAGTAATACATAATATGTTACTGTGTCTACCTCCTCGGTAATACGACCATCATGATACTTAGTCTTATCCATATATCTCTAGTGGAAATCTTCTAGTAAACTTGATATCATCGCAGATATAGAATTGGATATGAAGGACAAATCAGACCTTAATTCCATAAGCTGGTTTTTGATGTCCATCTATGCCTTGGTAATTGCATTGAGTTCACATGTCCTGTGAGATCTCATGGAGTGCACCTGTGACTTCAATTCATTGACCTCCTCAAACAATTGCTTGTTTTGAGTTTGGACCTCGGAAATTTGCTCCTTAACCTCATTCTTCCACCACATAAACTCCTGCATAAAACAAATAATGTAAATCTATATATCATGTTCAATTATTGAATTGAAGCACTGAGTAATAGACAAATTAAGTTGGACGAAGGAGCCTCTTCAGAACGTTTCCCATCGGGATCCATTGTTGGTATATAGTAAGGATCTGTTGATTGCATGAAGTCTAACTCATCTAGTTCCAAACTCTCCTAGTATGACCTATCGTCAAAATCATTACCAGACTTGTAGTTTGATATCACTCATATGGCTAATACTCCTGTCAGTAATCATTAATAGTCTTGGCTTAGATTTAGAGACTATCTTGGAAGCATCAGCTACATCATCAACTGGTTGTCTAGGTTATGTGTATGCGACCCTTGTCATGTAGGTTGTAACTTCTCCATTTTGCTTGGATCGAGGTCTCGAACATCAATCTACATTTGAAAACGGTGAATTTAATTTGTGAGTACTCCAGCAGGTCACAACCAATTTCTGATGCATATATGTATGACATGCATTGTATATGTGACCTGAGTGAATGAAATGTGATAGAAGTGATGTATTATTTAACTTTAGTAGTAATGTGTTATAGGTTTAGCTACGAATCATACATGACCTGAATGAATTCACCTATGATCAAGTAACATCATGTGAATGCATTGTCATGTTTTTAAGGTCTGAAATTACGTAAACATTCGACTTCTTCTGCATGCATCCACAGGCATATTAACATGTGACATGGTTTATTAAAGTGTATTAGTAATGCGCATTGTTCTGTGTGAGTATAAGTGGATTGCTAAGATTATTTATATGTAACACTTACATTTGGTTAAGAGAAGATCTTGTCCTCTAGTGTAGAATGCACGTGTATCTTCTCAGCATGCCAGTTCAGTATTCGAGGGTATGTGGTCTGAATACTTGTAGCAATTCTACCATTTAGAATTGATAGGGACTCGAAAAGAAATTAGAAATCCACCAAGTTTGTAATGAGAATTACGCTTCTTGAGTGCATCCTTGAGCAAAGTAATTGATATGTCAAATAGTTCCTTACCCCAAGGAAACATTGCCATTACGTCAAAGTCCTCGACAAGTGGAAATAGGAATTCATCAATCGCTTTCTTGTATGACGTGAAAAATAAGTATGATGTGATCAAGTATAGTATGCCGAGTCTTGCTATGTCGTGATCAGGTGCATCTGAGATCCCCAAAAACACATCTCTAATATATTTATTTGTTACTGTGTGCAAGTGACCAAAGTATGTGTCTTTTATCCGTGAGGGTAACATCTTGAGGTTTCTTTGATCGTCCACTCCAACCTACCTCAATCATGTCACTAATGTGAACTCTGGTAGTGCATATCGGACATATCGACCAGCGATAAGAAACCACAATTCTTCAGCGTTTGGTTGTTCAACCATTCTCAGAAGAAAATAATGAATTAAATGCAGCTGGAGAATTATCTCATTGCACTCAACATAGTGTGAAAAACAGGTCTATATGAGTATCTCCTTCTGTGCATCATTGAATTTGGATTTGAAATGAGTTAGAGCATTCTTCACAGCATTTGAAGTTATTTTTCCCGGGTACCATTCTTCTTTGGGGGATAGCGTATGGCCAAACTTGCTGAAAGATAATCAGTGAAATAACTATCAGGTCATAGAATTCTTGAACTTATATCATAAGCAATAAGTTTTTCATGAAAGATGTGCTTAATGCCCAACTTGTGATCTAATGTGATATCATAAAATAACAGATGTGGTTAATCCCGAAAATGTGGCCTAAGGTTTCACTTGTTTTGTAGATAGGAACTTTAATAATTCGTGGTCTCATTCTAAATATCCATAAGTATATAGACATGCTGAAGTCACATTTATATTATAATATGAGGTCGCAACATCAGTTTTCCAAAATGCAAGTATCATGAATAAAAGTTTCTATGTTAGAATATCACAACAAATTTGTTCTGGGAAATTTGTCTTGATGGCCCTATATTTTGTCTATGCCACATATTACTATACGCAAGGTCACAGTCACAATTTCGTCCACTAATCAACCACCAAAAACAGGATGAATCTATTTTGTGCATTCGAGTTGTGCACAAAAACAAAATTCAAATCACAAGGTGCAAAATAATTAATAATCTAATGTTATACAAGTATACCCATGATCATAAATGCGTTTTCAGGACACATTGTTACCAAAGCATTACATATTCGAGCATACCTCTCGTTTCTAGGTTTTCCAACTACTTCCAATTGCTTGAATTGCTTTTGAGTCAACGATTCTCTTCCTTTTCCTGTGGGGAGTTTTCTTCTCAAACATTTCAACACGTTTCTTCATTAGGCTTCAAGCTTGGTGTTGCGGCGTCAATGGTGTTTTCGATGTCCACAGATGGGCAGGTTTTGTGTGCGTTACGTTTGAAGTAGTGGATGAAGTCGATTAGTATCAATGCCGAATATTTAGGGATATTGATTCATTTTTTATTATTTTGAATAATTTATTTCTACGGTTATAAAAGAAAATTGGCGCTAGTTACCGTATTCATTTTTATATTTTAAAAAATATTATAATACCTGCATTCAGTATTAAAAACGTATTTTAGAACCTGAATTTTGAATAAAACTTATTTTGCTCTTAATTTTGAATACGAAACTTCAATTACAGGGTTCCCTGTAATTTTCGCTGAGCAATATGTCAATCAATTAGAAGTTCAAAATTAATCCAACCCAAATAGTCAAACACATTGTATCATCAATTTTGGGTTTTTCACAATATTTTGGCTTTTTAACAATTTTTTTGTTGTCGATGATACATTTTTTTTTTTTTTTGCGAGTTGGGGATTTTAAACGGGTTTGAAAAATCAAAACATAGACTAAACCATTTCAAAGTGGTTTGATCTGGATCAAAACCAAAACGTTGAAGGTCCACGTGAACCCAAATCAACGGTTTTGAAATTGCAGTTTCGATTGGGTTTGGCGGTTCCTTTAATTTTTGTTAGTTTGATATTCAAAAGAAATTATAAAATGAATATCATGTTAAGTTCTGATTAAAATATTATATTTATTTCAAATTAAAGTCAACAATTAATTTTAATTACATATTTTATGGGTTCCATAACTCTTTAACAATACATTTCATCATCTTTTAATCTGAAATTAAAGTCAACAATTAATTTTAACTACATATTTTATGGGTTCCATAACTTTTCAACAATAAATCTCATCAACTTTTATCAACACTAGGATTTACCCCCTTCGATACACGGTAGTTGATTTCCGCAATATCTATTTTGATACGTTTTCGTAAAATTTTAACGTTTTCACATAATCAAAATCTTACAATTCCATTCATATTATAAATCCACTAAAATTCATAGATTTTTTAGGACATCGAAATCTTGTGGAATTAATAAAAATTCATATTGAGGACCTTGGATTTTAACATATTTTTATAAAATTCTGAATTGAGGATATGGGAAATATTATGAAATTCTAAAATCCTTCAAATTCCATGTTGGGGGGGACACCCCCTAAAAGCTTATTTGGATAATAAATGTCTATTTATATATTTAAATAATAAATTATCATAAATTTAAATAATTTTTATGAGTTATTGTTAACTTTATTGGAAATACAAATTTACATAAATTCTGATTTTGTCTATAAATTTATTTACAAATAACACATTTTTCCTCACTTTTTAACTATACATATTTTTCGAAATTACTTTGTAACTATAATTTATAACAAATATTTACAAATAACCCAAAAACTACTATTATTTTTTTAAAAAATGGACTTTTATTTACTTCCTTTTCTTCTAGAAGGCTATTGTATTATTTTGAAAAACAAAAGGTCATTTCCAATAATTCCTCAATCAAAATAGCATAAGACATTGAAATACCTATTGTTAAATTAATGAATATTTATGAGCTAAAAAGGCATTAATCAATACATATTTCAAAGTACCATTTAATTATTTTATAAACGAGTTAATTGATTTGGTATTAATTCAATGAAATTTTTTCAAAAAGTATTATCTTATCAATTTATGAAAATATGAAAATTATTAATTTATCTCATTTGCTCGAGTCAGAATCGATGAATTTGTTTTAGTAAAGGTTACTAAGGATTTGTTCGGTAACATTGTAGCAATTATAAATTGATTTATTTATATTTTGAGGTAAAAATGTGTGACTAAAAAAAAGGAAAGAGAAAATGTGTTATTTATAAATTAGTTTATAAATTGTAATAATTGCGTTAAATAATAGATACTAATTTATCAAGTATTACTTTAATCATTCCAAGTTGGGTGATTAACCCTTGTTTGAACCCCATTATTTCTTATTATTTTTACAAATATTTTCTATAGTAATCAATTTCAATCATCCAAAAAAGTCAAGCCCACAATTTTTTACTTTTCAAACCACTTTTTAATCATTAAATTTTCAAAATCCAAATTTTAAATTGAAATAATGGAGCTCAAACAAGGGCTAAGTAGAATTACATTGTAAATTGGGTGACCATTGAGATATCTTTTAAAGTTGAGTGATTAACTAAAAATTTTGTTGAAGTCGAACGACTTGAAATACTTTTTAAAATTGGGTAGTTAAGTACTAACATTTGACAAGTTGGGTGGTCATTAATTAATTTTATCCCAATCAAAATCCTCGTTCCAGGGAGGAGAGAAAAAGCGACTCGAAATGGCGTCGGCGATTATGAGATCTGGCATCCGATCCACCATCCGCGGAAGCGCATCTGCTCCACTCGCCTCCCCTGCTTCAAAACGGTCCTTCGCTTCTCATGGCCATCACGATGAAGCTGGTACCTAATAAAACTAAAATAACATTTAATTTAGAATAATAATTTGTCTTCGATCAATTTTAAGCTTATAATTGTTTTTACCTGCTTTCGTATGTGAATAATCGATACTTTATTATACGTCACATATCAGATTTTAATTCTGTATTTGCGGTCCAGGTTTAAATTTACATTGTAAAGGATTGACTTTATAAATGTATGTTTCATTTTTCTAGATTTTAGTATGTTAATTCTTTTTTAATTTTTTTGGTATTCCCTGGACGGTTATCATTACATTTCTGAGTCTGTATACAGTTTCAATGGATTGATTTTGTGAATGGTTAGTTAGACGATTCAACTGCTGGGATGTAATTGATTAACAGGTTTTAGTTATATATTAATTTTTATTTATTTATTTATTTATATATTTTTGGTGCGTGTGTAATGTAGCTGAGGCTGCAAAGTGGGAGAAGATAACTTATCTAGGTATAGCAACTTGCACTATTCTTGCTGTCGTTAACCTTTCTAAAGGTCATCCTCACCATGAAGAACCTCCTGTAAGTATTCCTTATCCCTTGCTTTGTTTTACTGGTTTGAAACTCATTGTCTTTTATTGTTTAGTATTCAATACTGAGTTTCCAATGTTTTTTTTTTTTTTCATCATTAATGAGTTGATCATTTTCATTTTGTGTGCAGCCGTACCCGTACTTGCACATCCGTAACAAGGAGTTCCCCTGGGGTAAGTTTTTTAATATACTTATGTTTCTTTGTCGTACAAGCTTTATTTAAATACAGAGAATGCTTCTCTGTGTGTGTATTTTCTGGATATTGAAAGGTGTATGTTTTTCTATTACAGTTATTCCTGGCTAAATATGGTCAGAAAAAATTTCTCGTCATTTTTTTAAAACTATATTCGTATAGTGTTAATTCACCATATAATAGTTATTGATGGCCATATTGCACGCATTGTACACTACTTTTCTGGGCTGTTTACTTCTAAAGTTATTGATTGAAAACTAGATTTATTTGATATGTTACTATTAGGACTGTTTATTTTTCCGTTATTGATTTAAGAACCTACAATACCATAAACCTACCATCGGGGTTTGGAAGGATCAATTTTTAGCCGTCTGATCCTTCAAAATAGATTGTTGTGCATTGACCTAATGATGACCTGTTAACATAGGAAAACCTCGCTGCCTTCACTGTACTTTTTCAGATCAGATGAAGAACTAGAAAACAAGAAATTTAGGTCATCCAGAACTATATTTCTTTGATAGGTTATTACTTGTAAGGCTGCTTAATTTTGCTTTGTCTAATTACTTATGAATGTTACTGCCAGTTAGCTTCAACTCATAAGTTCTTGCACGAGTGCTTTTTTGGATACGAAAGACCAAATCATCAGTTCTTGCGTGAATCTTTTATTTTATTATGGGAACGGAAACAGTTAAAACTAAAGAGAATTGTTTTGCTTGTCTGCCTATAACTCTTCTCCAGGACTCTACGTCAACACGTGTGACATATATTCATCTATTCATTTGACATGTTGATGTTGTAAATTGCATAGACTTCTTTTACCTTGTTTGTCCATCATTGATAAAAAAATGCAATGATGTAGTACATATGTTTGTCCATCATTTTTCTCTCAGGTGCCTTCTGTATCGAGTCTGTTGAGCAAATTCTGTGAATGCAGGTTCAGATGGTCTTTTTGAGGTGAAGGAACATCATTGATCCTTCTTACTTGGTGGAGTTGAAGATTGAAATGAATAATAGTGATTTTTTTACATTTTGGCAGTGATTTGTGCTATCAAGACTTTCTCCCAAGTTCAGATAAGTTTATTGTACTTGTTTGGGATTCAGTTTGAATAATTTTCATCTTTCTCTTTATTGTGTAGGTTCTTTGTGCTACTACAAAATAAAAATCGATCAACGGAATGAATTGGCTTTTTTCTCCAGCTGTTGTTGTGCCATATAATAATACTATACTTCAGAATGCAAGAAAATGTCTTTCTAGGGTTTAAAGCTAGGGGTGTCAAACGGGATGGCCGGCTCAGCCCATTACCTACGTGTTGGTCTTGAGCCAGATCAGCGCAGGCTCGTGTGGAACACGAGCCGGCTCACAGTTGGCCCTTGTTGAGCCCACGAGCCAAATGGGCCGGTTCGTGCTCGTTCTTTTTTATTTTTCTCCATAACTTTATAACATTAAAACAATTTAAAATATTAAAATTTAAATCCTCCTTTAATTCAAGCTTAGGACTGGTTACATTTACTTTCTTGTAGGCGGAATTAAAATTATATACGAATAGAATGTTATATGTACAATTTTTTTATTTGAAAGAAAGAATTGAAAGTAAAGAAAAAGAAAAATACATATATTATGGAGTAACTGTAAGGATAATACTAAATGACTACTCACCAATACAATTGTTCTTTGAATTTCTCGTCCAAAATTTTATTTACCTTATCTTGTAACATTGTCTCCATAAATTACTAATCTTTCAAACATATTAAGCTCTCAAGTATGTCTTCATTAAGCATTGACCTATATTTAAATAAGACTACCATCTGCACTAAAAGTAGCCTCCGATGCTATAGTTTATCTGATGTGCTAGTAGATCTCGTGCAATCATAGAATAAATTGGGTATTGACGCTAGTTTAGTATCGACCACTTAAGGATATCAAAATTATTTCTCTGATCATCATCTAACATGCTAAGAAGGTCGTAGTGGTGGTGGTGGTCGCCACTATGGTGTTGGAGGTGGTAGTGAATGAGTGTGTCTAAAAGTCATCGTCGGTGCCTTCGGCATCGTTGGTTGTGGGATTGGGGAAGGGTGATTAAGGATATAATTCAATTATTGTGACCTAATAATGATAATTGTGACCATAATTTATGACCTGTAAAATTTATGGTGTGCGACTAAAATTAGATTGTGAACAATTAAATCGACAATTTTCAACCAACAAATGAGTCGTGACCTAATAATTTGATAAGTTGTGACTGTGTACTAAATTGTGACCTGTAACTTGATTTGTGACTAAGAAAATTTATGATTTGTGAAAGTTGTAAACTAAAAAATTCGTAATTTGTGTTTGAGTGAAAAATTGTAACCTATAAAATTGTGACTTGTGGCCAATAAAGAAATTGTGACTAATAATATGTTAAGTAGTGATCAATTAAATCGAGTTTTGTGATTGAGAAAAAATTGCGACCTACGAAATTTGAAATTTGTAATCGAAAAATAAGTTGTGACCTAAGAAATTTGTTATTGCGACTATAAATTTATATTATTGTGACATTAATCGATAATTTGTGACCAAAAAATGAATTATTTTTTCAATTATGATCAATTAATTTGAAAGTTGTGACCTATAAATTTTTTAATTTTTGACAAAAAATTAAGTTGTGATCTATAAAATTTAGAGATTTGTTACTCACAATTTTTTCAATTGTGACTAATTAAACCGATAGTTTGTGACAAAAAAATGAGTCATGATCAAGAATGAAGTTGTGATCAATTATAATTGTAATTTGTGGTTAAGAAATAAGTAAACATTTGTACACTCAGTCCCACCAACTAATTTGAAGTAACGGTAACGTCACGGATTTAGAGTACGAAGGGGGGTGGCGGAAGGAGGATGAGATTTTTGAGGGAGTAAAAGAGGAGAAGGGTGTATATATTATATTTGATTGAGATGGGGGAAGGGTGGTAGTTGTGATATTGGTTTTTGATGTGATGATGGTCGTGGTGGTGGATAAAAGTTCTGAGGGAATTCCACCAAGTTTTATGTGGACGTGGTTGTTTTGGTTCAGTGGTAGGGAGAACAACAATTAAATGACATTGATGGCCATGTGAATCGAGCAATTCTTTTGTTGAAGGTAGGACTCATCAACTGGTGGTGCCAAGGAAGCACCGGAATGATACCAGAAAATGGACTTGCTTTGGGATCATCCTCGGTCACATGTTCAAAGTTTCAGGTTACACATGTGGTCTCAAGTCACATTCATCACAATTCTTAGATCATCCCAAGTCACACGTTCATCTATCAGGTCACAGGTTCATCATTAAACACAGGTATCACGGTCTATTCTCGGGTCACATGTTCATCTCTCATGTCACACCTTCAGTTCCTCAAGTTACATATTCACTTTCTCAGATCACATGTAATAGTTCATCGGTAGTAATGGCTTTGGGTGTTCATCGGAGATGATGATTAGTATAATGGTGGTGGTTGGAGATTGTGGTGTCCGTAGTTTATTGGAGAACATGGTTATGATGTGGTGGCGATTCTTCGGAGACTATGGTGGTGGTGGCCGCGGTGTTGGTGGCGGTGGCGGTGGTGGTAGCGGTAGCAACGGTGGTGGTGCTTATAGAAAGAGTAACTATTAATGTAATATTTAGAAAGAGAATTTTGCCTAAAAGGGGAAGGTCTCAGAAATAACTTGCTCTCCCAAAATAAGAAATTCTTCGAATAATTTCGAGCATATTCTTTTTCAAAAAGCACGTATAGAACTTTTGGATTAAACTAGTCATAAGCATTGCATCATACGTTTTATACATATAATGAATGAGATGCGTAATGTTTTTGGAGCATTAATGTTATTTTTGAAAGTAGTTAAGGTAATAGATATTATTAAAAGAAAAAAATTAAATGGAAAAAATTCATAAATCAGGCCATCATAGATTCACATTTCATGATGAGATGCATAATTAGCACCTGATTAGTGAAGAAATAAAAGTCGTTTTCTAATAAAGGTTGTATAGTTACTTCAAAATATTGACATAACTAGTTAATGATTCTAGATTTTAAATGCTTATATTTGGATCAAAAAATCCATAAGAATTAAACCAAGATATATTCCGAAATTGATTATCTATACATCACTATATCAAAGTTACTATTAAGAAACTCTTTACTGAAAAGGTGGTCTTATGGAGATACATAACATAGCTTAAAGGTAAACATGAAAATACCTACATATGAAGCCCAATTAAGAAAAGCTCAAGTCAATGAAGGAACAACCGTTCGATTGTAATATATGGGAAATAAAGCTCAATATGCAAAAAATCTCCTAACATTTATACACATTGCAACATCATCATCCAAATCTCTTCTAGCATCAAACTATAGGTCTTAACCAACTAGAATCCACCTGTATAAGATCACTGCAAAAGAAAAAGGAAAGGATACAAATTTAAAACATGATTTAAATCTCACAGTGATGAGTAATTTTTCCATAAGCATGCATAAAACGTATTTAAAATAAGAAACTTCAGAGAAAGTAATTGCACTAAAAATGGTGTAGCTCGAAGAACATTAACACTGCTTTTCTTTTCCCATGGTATGAGTTCTTCCATATCAACCCACAATTGTTCATCCTTTCCCCACATCAGCACCATGTCCAAATAAAATCCTGATTTGGCGCAATTTTGGAGGTGTTGAAGATATCTTTGTCATTAAAAGTTGATTATACAACAAAAGATACCAGGAATCCAAAAACTTGTTGTGAAAATTATTGTAAGTGCACAATAGTCAAACAAGTAGTAAAGTTGACACAAGAGTTTGAGTTATTGATACCATAAGGACTATTTTACCTAGTATTACTTTTGATTAACTGAAATCTAATATAAGAAAAACACAAGGACTTGATGTTTAATCTATTAACGTGTTGAAAAGTACTAATTGTAAAAGTTTATTTAAAAAATTACGAAAATCAAGATTTTTTTTTGAGCTGAAGGTGTTGGTGTTGGGACTCACGATTGTACCCTAGTTATCCAATTCAATTTCTCATCCCAAGCTTTCTTTCTAATGTAGTATTTGATCGAATTTACAATTCTATCTAATTTTTTCCTCTTGAGTTTAAATTAGTTTTATCTAATTAAGTCAACCACATATCTCTATGTGAGGTCAGAATAAACCATAATTACATGAATTCAATAACAGGAATTCGTATAAGATCACAACAACTCACATCTTGACTCAATACAAACCACAAATCAATGAATTGGTGATCACGCAATTCATGTATTAAAATCAGAAATAAATTCAATAAGTAAAATTTAAAGCATAAAACTTGATATTTAAAATTGAATAATCAAACCAAGTCACATCGTTCGTCCCAACTAGAAAATTAGTTACATATTCTAAGAAGGAAAACAATGAATATTGAAAATAAATGCATAATCAAGTTTTAACAAATACTTAAGAAGAAGATGAAGATCTTGTACCAATAATTTAATCCCTTGCTTGAAAATCTGGAAAAAGGCCTTGAATTGCCCTTGAAATCTTGAATTGCCTCTGTCCTTTGTCATGAATTATGTAGCATATTCAACAACTTTAAATTTTTATTAGAAGATGTATTTATAGGTCCCTAAAAGCTCTAATTTCTTGCCAAAGTTGGTGTCCAAAATAGGTACAAGAGAATCCTAGTTACCATAAAAGAATCAGATCTTCGCTACCCGGGATGCCCTTGCAATCACATGGTTTTAGCCATTACGATCGCAACGGCTTAAGCATCTTGGTTCTGCTTTTCTTTCGGGCCACCTTGCGATTGCAAGGGGTAGACGTATGCGATCGCATAAGATATCTTCTTGTGATTATTTCATTTTAACTTGTGTACTTGCACTTTCAATCCTCCTTTTTGGCTTCTTTGATTGAGTCCCTATATTTTAATTTTCATTTCAATTTGATCCTTTTGTAATTGCATCATTAGTCCTTAAACTTTTGAGAGTTTACAAATTGGTCTTCAATTTTCCATTTTTGCACGATCTTGATTCGTTATCCTTGTTAAGCCTCTAAATGCATCCAAATTCAAGTTTTTCCTAAGACAAATGAAATAAACACAAAAATTAGCAATATCAAATTCTAAAATACTCATAATTGTCAAAAATTAAAGTCGAGATAACTACAAAAAAAAAAAAAAAAAACTTATCAGGCATGTGCTTTAAAAATATTGATTCAAGTTTGTTAAAGCAACCTGACAAGCATAGACCAATATTTCGATTTGCAAACATGATAATGCGTTGGAACTTTCGAGGTCATCCTTAATCCTGAGATCATAAGTAGTATCAAGAAGCTTCACTACAGATAAGAAGATGTCTATACAATAGAATTTGTATGGGAATGACGATTGGACATTTCGAAAGCTAGTAGCGCACGTCAAAAAATAGTTTGGATGAGAAATCAAATTATGTACTACTTGCACAGACCTATCATTTTCATGTAAAATATCAAGGATTCAAACCAAAGCGAACTTCTATTTTCTTCAGTGTTGCTGTCGGCATTTCTTCTAGATCAGTAAATTTCCTGTAGAAGGGAAACTCTTGTTCAAGTTAGCAAGATATAATAGAATAAGCATATAAATGACAAGTTATAGAAGAACACTTATATTACCCAAATGAAATTCAAGATGCATGAAAGAATTCACAATTACAAAGAAGTAGCGTTGCCTTCACATCAAAAGATCGATACCACATATCTAAAAAAATATGTCGTTTCTTCGCTAAAACTGACTCTAGTTGGAAAGATCGTGATACTAAAACGTCTAGTAAGTCAAAGCGTTACCAATGTGACATTCTTTTGCATGTTCTCAAAAAATGATTTTGCTATGAAGAAACAATTTATTTGGAAGATCTTAAGTAAGGAAAATAACATGGTGATCATGCTAAATTGATTGCATCTAAAATATCCTTGTATACATGTATATTCTTTGTAGATTGATGATATATTTTTCTTATTTTTCAGTTGGTTTCACAAGCACTCGAATATATTTACTTGTTTTTCCCAAGAGAGCGCAACTAAAGTTGTCTTTATGAAAATACAAGCTCAGGCAAATATAGTACAACAAAATCAAAGGTTTTTCCTTGAGCTTTATCTATACTCATAGAAAAGCACAGGTGCATTGGAAATTAAGTTTGATGTGATCCGGACCGGCATCGAAGGGTGAAGTCGAGCCATCGGCAATATGACAATGATCTACGTGCAAAACGGAGCAAGTTCCATATTGGGATCGAGCCGAGAAGAGGGACGGATCAAGCCGAGCCGAGAAAACGAAGTTATTTAGGCAAAAAATCCATTACGGCCGTAATGGATGACCTTCACGGCCGTAACCCATGTATTCAAGGCCGTAAGTCTTACAATCACGGCCGTAATCAATTATCGAAGGAAAAAGGAAAATTGCCGCAGAACGAGGCTTACGGCCGTAACATTCAAAAAGGGAAACTTCACGGCCGTAAGAAATTCGTCACGGCCGTAACTAATAACACAGTTTTGGATCAGAAAGGCCTTTACGGCCGTAAGAGGGTCCGTCACGGCCGTAAATAAGCAGCGCCAGATTTTCCGGGAATTTTTCAATTATTTTGTTTCCTTTTTTTTATTTTAGTTATTTGCATAATTTGGAATTTTAGCTTAATTAGAATTCTATTTTGAGTAAATTAGAGGCTAAGTTATTTTGGTTATTTATATTCCTTTTCATTCATTGTAAAAAACAAGTTTGAGTTTATGAATTAAATTGAGAGAGGATTCTCTTGTTAAAGGTTGAGTTTTTCCCTTTTGTTTCGAACTTATCAAAGATCCATTCTTTGTGGCGTTCACCCAACGAACTTATCAAGGAATTGACAACTCTTGTAGCGTTCACCAATCTTGGTTCTTCAATCCGCATCGTCATTAATTGCGTCGTGATTGTCGGGTCAAGGTTTTATCGTCAAATCTATCTTTTAATTTCCGTTTATTTATTCGTGTTCTTGTTATTTTCGAGTCAAATCTGATTTAGATCTTTCCTAGGTTTTAATCGTCGTTATTCCGCGTTGTCCGACGAGATTCCCCGACTGTGATCTCATCATCTGGTATCAGAGCTTGGATCTATTTCAGATTCTTGCGTTTCTTGAATTTTCTTGATTTTTTTTGTGTTCTTCGCGTTCTTTGTGTCAGTCATAAATTTTTTTCAGTTTGATCCATAAGAGTCAGTCCCAAAAATTCAAAAGTGTTTTTCTTCTTCGTTTTTCGTCCAAATCAAGTTCCGTTTTTTCTGTCATACTCGTAGTCCAATTCTCTGGTAAATTAAAAAAAAATCTGAAAATTCCCAAATATTCTCCGAATTTCCTTGTTCGTGTCTTAAAAATGTCTGATAGAGAGGTTTCCACATCTTCATCTTCTATTGGAGACAGAAAGCAGTTCAGGGGTGTGAATAGAAGGAATGAACAGGGTAATGATGATATTGCAGCAATGAGGGCACAATTTGAGAGGTTTATGGCTCAGATGGGGAATCGAGGTGCAGAGCGTGAACAGAGACCTCGGGATCAATCTCATGATGGGTCTCGGGTTAGGAGAGGTAATAGGCGTGAGGTTGGTGTGGATGATGAAGACATGGGCAGTGCAAGTGGAAGTATATTTTTGGGTAGTATGCGAAGTAGGGATAGAGGAGATAGGTATGAGAGGAGGCATGATAGGGAGCGTCGTGATGCTAGGAGGCATCGTGGGGGTAGAGATTTTGTTGATGATGACCTTGGAAAAATTAAAGTGAAAATACCATCATTTCAGGGTAGGAGTGATCCGGAGGCGTACTTGGATTGGGAGACAAAGGTCGAACGGCTTTTTGATTGTAATAATTATTCGAAAAAGAAGAAGGTGAAACTAGCCGTGATTGAATTCACCGACTACGCAAATATTTGATGGGATCAACTAGTGACGGGTAGGAGGAGGAACCTTAAGGAGCCGGTGGAGACTTGGGGTGAATTAAAAACCATAATGAGGAAGCGGTTTGTGCCGACTCATTATTATAGGGATATTTATCAGAGGCTGCAGGGTATGACTCAAGGGTGGAGGAGTGTAGAAGATTATCATAAGGATATGGAGGTGGCGATGATTCGGGCTAACGTGGTGGAGGATCGAGAAGCTACGATGGCTAGGTTTCTGAGTAGGCTGAATAGAGACATTGCCAATGTCATTGAGCTGCAACACTATGTAGAGCTAGAGGATATGGTGCATATGGCCATGAAGGTGGAAAGACAGCTAAGGCGAAAGGGGGCAGCAAGACACTCACCATCTTATCCTACATCACAACCGAAGCAAGAATCCAACGTTGAACATAACCCGAAAGGGAAGGAGGAGCCTACAACGAAAGGTAAAAATATTTTCGATTCTCAAACTACTCGGGATAGAAATATTAAGTGTTTTAACTGCTTGGGTACGGGTCATATAGCATTACAGTGTCCAAATAGGAGGCTAATGATCTTGCGTGAAAATGGAGAAATTAGTTTCGATGATGAATTTAAGGGAATGCCTAAGTTAGTGGATGTTGGGGCTAGTAGTAGTGATGAGGAAGGGCTGACCTATGCTGTTAAAGATTCACTTGTTAATCGGCGTGTCCTTAATGCTAGGGTCAGGGTGGATGAAATTGGTGAGCAAAGGGACAATCTTTTCCATACTAGGTGTTTAGTGAGTAAAAAGGTTTGTAGTATGGTGATTGATGGGGGGAATTGTACTAATGTGGTTAGTACCATGTTGGTTGAGAAATTGGGTTTGAGCTTGATAAAACATCCGAACCCTTATAAATTGAAATGGCTGACCGAGTCGAGAGAAATTAAGGTAAATAAACAGGCTAGGGTCAATTTTACCATCGGGGGTTATAAGGATGAGGTGGTTTGTGACGTGGTACCTATGCATGTTGGCCATATTTTGTTGGGGAAACCCTGGCAACATGATAGGAGGGTAGTGCACGACGGGTTTAAAAATCGATATTCTTTCGTGAAGGGTGAAAAAATGATCAATCTTGCTCCGCTATCACCTAAAGAGGTCCAAGAGGACCAATTGAAAATAAAGAGCGAGTTTGAGGGGAAAAATAAGAGCGTTGAGGCCACGACCTCAGAAAAAGGAGAGGGTGTGAAAATTGAAAACAAGAGAAATGAGGCCACGACCTCAGAAAAAGGTGAGCTTGAGAGTGAAAAGAAAAAGAAAAGAGAGTCCACCACAAAAATGAGTTTATTTGCATTTGCTAATACATCCCTCCCCAATTCTATTAAATCTGTTTTGCAGGGACATAAATCAAGCCATGAACTTAAAGCGGGACAGAAATTCATTGGCCAAAATGAGCAGGCCAAAAGTCTAAAGGGTCTTACAAAGCTTAAACAAGATCATCGAGCTCAGAAAAACAGGAGGAGTCTGAAAAGCCAACCAAAAATGGATTCGAGGTAGAATCATTTTCAAGAGAGGGAGTATGATGTGATCCGGACCAGGAATCAAAGGGTGAAGTCGAGCCATCGGCAATATGACAATGATTTACGTGCAAAACGGAGCAAGTTTCATGTTGGGATCGAGCCGAGAAGAGGGACGGATCAAGCCGAGCCGAGAAAACGAAGTTATTTGGGCAGAAAATCCATTACGACCGTAATGGATGACCTTCACGGCCGTAACCCATGTATTCACGACCGTAAATCTTATAATCACGGCCGTAATCAATTATCGAAGGAAAAAGGAAAATTGCCGCAGAACGAGGCTTACGGCCGTAAGCCTGGAAGTTACGGCCGTAACATTCAAAAAGGGAAACTTCACGACCGTAAGAAATTCGTCACGACCGTAACTAATAACACAGTTTTGGATCAGAAAGGCCTTTACGGCCGTAAGAGGGTCCGTCACGGCCGTAAATAAGCAGCGCCAGATTTTCCGGGAATTTTCCAATTATTTTGTTTCCTTTTTTTTTTTTAGTTATTTGCATAATTTGAAATTTTAGCTTAATTAGAATTCTATTTTGAGTAAATTAGAGGCTAAGTTATTTTGGTTATTTATATTCCTTTTCATTCATTGTAAAAAAACAAGTTTGAGTTTATGAATTAAATTGAGAGAGGATTCTCTTGTTAAAGGTTGAGTTTTTCCCTTTTGTTTCGAACTTATCAAAGAACCATTCTTTGTGGCATTCACCCAACGAACTTATCAAAGAATTGACAACTCTTGTAGCGTTCACCAATCTTGGTTCTTCAATCCGCATCGTCATTAATTGCGTCGTGATTGTCGGGTCAAGGTTTTATCGTCAAATCTATCTTTTAATTTCCGTTTATTTATTCGTGTTCTTGTTATTTTCGAGTTAAATCCGATTTAGATCTTTCCTAGGTTTTAATCGTCGTTATTCCGCGTTGTCCGACGAGATTACCTGACTGGAATCTCATCAAAGTTCTTTTGAATCGAAATGGAGTCATATCATTTTCAAGAGGTAGCAATGGTATATAGTGTAAAAAAAAAGTAATCACTTTCATTTGTACTCTCCAACAGCTATTTCGACATGAATTGTGTTTCAATCAAATCTTTCACAAACAAGCCTAGTTCCGTAGCACAAACCTTCCGGTGAGTTTATGTTTCGCAGGAAGATGATAGGACACTTAGTTCATGTGATTGAATACCATTTGTAGTTAAAATAAGAAATCATCATCAAAATCTAGTTTATTAATAAATATCGTTTCATTAAAACTATAATATTTAAAGGAGTTTTGTTGGGTGCATTTTACATGCACATTTCATACAATTTTGATAGTAACTCTGGAGTATTTTGGACAAATATCTACTGATTTGTGCATATTTTGTGGTTATATAGGTTTAACACTCAACGTCAATGGAAAAAGCACCAGAAAATACAAAATGAATGCTTAATTGAAGATTTTGTAGGAAAGTGAGCTAAAACACGCAAAGTTATGAAGTTCAGGGATTAAGCTGTCACTTTTTGAAAGTTCAAAACTAGCCACGCAATTAAAATAGGAACCAAAAATGCACAATTCCAGAAGTTAAAGGACCCTAATTGCAATTTTGGATTGACTTATTTGAAAGAAAACCAAAAGTTTGAGGACCAAATTGAAAATGATTGGAAGACGGAGGACCTAGCTGCAAATAATTTTAGCAAGGCCAGCCATGGTTAGCAGCGCGGCCACGAGGCTCAAACTATGCGTGGTCGCGAACCACCGGTGCATTTCAGCAGAACCTTTGGACGTGGCTCAAAATTGAACCACGCGCAGCAAAAAATATATATATATTGGGCTCACTCAGGTCAACTCGGTTCGGCCCAATAATTTAAACTCATGGGTTTTGACCGATTTTGGGTTATTTGTGCATATTTTGTGGTTGTATAGGTTTAACACTCGACTGTAATGGAAAAGCACCAGAAAACACAAAATTAATGCTTAATTGAAGATTTTGGAGGAAAATGAGTTAAAACATGCAAAGTTATGAAGTTCAGGGATCAAGTTGTCACTTTTTGAAAGTTTAAAACCAGCCATGCAATTAAAAGAGGGGCCAAAATGCACAATTCAAGAAGTCGAAGGACCTTAATTGCAATTTTGGAAGGACTTATTTGAAAGAAAACCAAAAGTTTGAGGACCAAATTGAAAATGATTAGAAGACGGAGGACCTAGCTACAAATAATTTTAGCAAGGCCAGCCATGGTTAGCAGCACGGCCACGAGGCTCAAACCATGCGTAGTCGCGAACCAACTGTGCATTTTAGCAGAACCTTTGGATGTGGCTCAAAATTGAATCGCGCGGCCGCGCGAAGTAATGTTGTGAGGATGCGCGGCATTATTTCCATAAAAATATATTGGGCTCACCCGGGTCCACCCAGTTCGGCCCAATAACTTAAACTCGTGGGTTTAGACCGATTTTGGGGGGTTTTGAGTGAATTTTGGGTGCTATAAAATATAAAAAAAAAAAAACACTCATTTTGCTAGGGTTGGAAGGTAGCTCTTGCCTCGTTTCATATTTTTCTCTTCTCTCCTCATTTTCTTGTTAGTTTCTCTTGTAATTTTATATTTTGGTGATGAATGTTGATTGAAGAGAGAAATACCTACAACATTGTGGAAGAACATTGATGTTTTAAAGCTAAAGTCATTGTTGAATGGAAGTTTCTATTATTTAATCTTCATATTTCTTTATATATTTTAATTCATTGTTAAAATAATGTACTTAACTCTTGAGTTTTGTTATTTTTTTATCATGGGCTAATTTACTTTGTGTTGAAATTATTAATGAAGATTGATCTAATTTAACCGATTTCAATGCTTTTCTTGAGAATTTAAGTTATTTATTATCTTATGCATTTTTTTTATATTTATTGTCTTACATTTATTTTAGCCAAATTAATACTTGAAATTTGTGGAATGTGCAATTGTTGAGAAATTGTTACATATTCTAGATCAATACAATACATGCTCTAGATTTTGTTAAGGATATAGATATACCTTAAACTCTAGATGATTCATTGAGTTATTTTCACAAGGTTTAATGCAATTGGTTAGATTTAAATCGACATAGAGATATAGTAGGTTAATTTAACTAATTAGGATTAATTTCACTCGAGAGAGGTAATTAATTGAACTTGGAAAATCGGATCTAACAGGATTAATGAATATTCTATCGATTTGTTTGTTGAGGAATCAATTAGGTGAATATCAAGTAGAATCAAGAATCACAACTCTCTTTTATCATCAATTCATTAACTATTTCCTATTAAACCATTTTATCTATTGTAGATTTATCTTTAAGTTATATAACATTTCCAAACTCAAACTTTATTGTGTGTGTTTATTGTTGGAATTAATCATACTCAGTGTAATTAGAGAATAGACAATCATTGTGGCATCGATAAATTGCACTCATTAGTCCACTATCACTTATATGCGACACGTGCACTTGCGATATATTTATAGCGAACGAGTTTCCTGAAAGCTATTCCATTAGCATATCATTTATATGATGAAGGTTCTCATTCTTTGGACTTAATATAACTCTGTTAATCATAGCTTCAATATTTTTAGTATATTTGTTTAACTCGAAAAACACAACATTTGTCAAACTATTTACAAAATTTGTTTCATTATCTTAAGAATGTACAATTTCATTTGAAAGTTAAACCATATTGCACAAATGTAAAGGTTGAGATGCATTTCCAATTCGTAATGGATACTCACAAAACTATAAATTCAATTTAGCTCTAGTATTTTGAACTAAAACAACTTTTCCTCCAAATGTTAATTTGTTATCAGTAATGTCTTAAAACATTATTTCTAAAGATTCAATAATTGATCTATTTAATATTGGATCTTCATCCCATATTATCAATTGTGTCATTCGATATAATTCGGTTAAAGAATATTGTTTGCTAATGGAACAAGTTGATTCGACACTATCTTGAAGAGGGATTTTGATTCTTGAGCGAGCAGTTCTACCAATAGGAAGCAGCTATGTTGCCAATCCAAGAGATGTCATAGCTGAAGCGATCACTCATTTTTGCTCTTATACCTTCGAGTAAAAATAGATATAAAAACATTTTCCGAGTATGTTTCGGACCATCAATAAATACACTAGATTATTTTTATTGATGACATGAAGAAAGGTCATATTATTTGCTTCTTGTTTTCTGAATTTAACTTGCTCTCATATAACATTTCTTCATCAAAAGCAACAATTCCTAATTCATCGGTTATAGTTTTTAAAAGATAATTATTTTCTTCTAAATTTAACATATATATGTTGGACTAACAAATAATCATTCAATGTTTTACCCGAAATTTGTATTATTTCATTTAAATCAAGCAACAATTTCATTTCACCAATTTTCGCACTTATACTTTCTTGTACATAATCTTCAATCATACATTGTTTATAATTGTTCCACACTTTCTTTTTTTCGGATCATGCATATTACACAATTTCAGAATTGTAGAAAAGAGCTGATGTCATGTATTTGGACTTTGATATTAAAAAGCTTCTTCTAAACACAATTAACAATTTGTAGCACCATTAAGAAAACCATTTAATAATACAAATTCACAAAATGTGACACATGAAATCCATTAACAATTTTCAAGTCTTGATACGACGTTGCTCTATTAATATGATTCAACCACTTTATTAAATAATATCTTTCTGATAGAGCACGAGAGGACATGATACAGGACAAAGTGACAGCCTTTCTGGGCAATTGGGAGCGTTAGACATGGAACATTGGAGGTAATAAATTCAAATGCGCATAGAATTTGTATACGATGTCAGAATCGTCATTATGACCACTTTTTGGAAAGCTCTGAAAGAGTCGGATAAAACTTACAGCTTTGTTGTGATGTATGATGGATTTTGTCCATTTGAGGTCGTTTACTATGGTAAAACTGCGTTTTTTCTATCTTTAGGAGTTGTTTTTATGTATTTGTTTATTTGTTTGGTCAGCCCAAGCCATTACGGGCTAGTTGACCCAGTAGGGTTCATTATTTAATTTTTTAATATTCAGTTGTAAGATTTTTGGGTTTCATTTTGAATAAAAGATTTTGTTTCTTTCAAATTACAATCCATTTCTATATTGTTGTGTGGTTTTTGTAGACGATTGTCTACATCATTTTCTCATTCCATAATATTTACTAAAATAATCCGTCCTATTGAAAATGTGTTCTTTTTTTCCTTCCAAACCACATTATACAATCTTTTCGCACAATTTTTTTTAATCACTAAATTCTATGTATGTAACTGACTGGTAGTTTTCTAAATGTAATTACAGAGCAATGACAGGTGGACACATATCATGAAAGTAAATTAAAAAATTCTCCACATAGCTTCAGGTTGAGACACCCATCTAGCCGAATGGTAAATCTTAATTTCATCATAAACAAAATCAAAATCATTATCATTATCATTCACGATGAAATCAATTTTTTCGTGTCCTTTGTAAACATATTTTTATAAATACTTAATAGCCTGGATTGAAGAACATATTTCCATATTGATATGACAATTGTACTTTACTAATAAATATAGATTATATGAGACAACCCACCTACTGTCCAAGAAATAATTTCTAACCTTTACCTTTTCCCATTATTTGGTCTTTTGTTTTATCCAAAATTTTGCTTTCACTAAAAAAATTTGGAAAATCAAATCCACGTTTATTGTTACTATGCATACAAACATTTTTAGAATTCAATGAACTACATGGATCATGCATCATATGTTTATTAGCAAGTGAATGAAGATACGAATATTTACTTTCCCAAGAAATCTTAGCACAAACTAATTTATCTTCCAAATCAAGAGAGGTAATCTTAGCACATTTTCTTAACATTAACTAAAAAATGTTCATGTGGAGGTCTCTTTTTTAAAAATAAATAAATAAAAACCTACAATGTATATATATGTAGCAATGGGTTCAAAAACGTTTTTTTTTTTTTTTTTTTTTTTTTTTAAATATCTTACTTTACTTCCTAAAGATTTGCTTTAAAAGTACAATTTATTAAGCTCCAATTTGACCCCATTATAAACAAAAAAATATTTTTCTCTCTTGATTTCAACCACATTTATTAATAAAATAATGTTACACTTAAATCTATAAAAGACTCCCTAATTTTTAACCACACGTTCTCCTAAAAGGCTAAAAATCACTATTCAAAAAATAATTTCTTCAAATAAACTATTTAAAGTTAACATCAAACATAGGCCAAATCAGGTCTATTTTGAGCTTCATCATTACACTTTAATTGTTCTTTTTTCTTGGCCAATTTTGATTATAGGTCATTGTTAAAAATATGATAGGTTTACCAAATATTTGGATTGAAATCTTTATAACTGTATAGTGTTTCCTTAAATCTCTAAGACCTCCAATAAATGATCAATGCTGAAGAATCAAATGACCAATATTATTACATCTTTTTCCTTTTTTACCAATTTGTAGACTCAACAATATCTTGATACAATTCAACTCTAAGTACACTCTGGTTGTGTCTAAAATAATTTAATCTAGATGTTTCAACTTTTACATATATATCAACAAACTTATTATTGTAAAAGCTTTCCAGAATGTTACAATACTGCAGTTTTTTAACTAAAATTATCTGTATTTTATGTCAATAATATTCCCTACATAAAGCTTGCATCTGACTCTTCTTCATTTCCATACTTTAATAACACTTAAGTAAATATTTAGTTCATTCAACTTCCTGGGAAGCGTTACGTTTCTTAGAGCTCCTTCAGCTCAACTTCTAAACTCATCATCATCATCAACGAGTCTTCAACCATAACGTCAAAAAAAATCTCATCTAAGCTACTCTTGGCCTTCTCAATCTCATGATGCAGACTATTTTTCGTTCATAAGGCGTGCATATTAAGTCTTCTTGGCCTTTAAATCCATGTTTTTGGCCAGTAGAGAACTTATCTCAGAATGGATGCTCTTCAAAGTCAGCTTAATATCAGCTAGGAGTTTGAGTGAAGGAAGATCAAGTGCTTGAGCCTTTTTTACACTTAAACATTCAAGTTTATCCCGCTGGCTGGCAACACTAGCACTGGCTATATCCATGTCCATGAAGGAAGTATATTCAAGCACTGATGCACAGTATATTCAAGCACTGATTGCTTGAGAATGTTCATATTTTCCATGAAAGGCACAGATGCAACAAAAGGATGACTGGTTGAAAAAGAGCGATAGGCATTGTTTGCCTTTACTTGTTCCCAAGAAGTGAACGGGTCCTGAATGGAGCATAAAATGACATCAGCATCCTATAAAGGAAAAATGCAATTACTTAGCATTTTCATTACATCGAGCGAAGTTAATATGAGTGATCAAACAAAGATTACCTCACTAGTAGCTTTGGAAGAAGAAGAAGAAGAATGGGGTATATCATTGGATGACTTAACCACCTGTGAAGACTTCCCTTTTTCAGGACTAGCAGACTCTTTCACAATAGGCAAATCTATTGGCGTCTCTGCAAAGAACAAGTAATTGTGAGAAAAAGATCAATAATACAACAGGAGAAAAATCATGAATATATGCATTACCTTCCGGTTCCACACGTGGAGGATCAACGCCTTGAAAAGGTGAAGGCTCTTCAATTGACTAGACGATTAAAGATTCTTGGCATTTAGGTTCCTCTTTAGATAAATTCCCTTGTTAGATGGCATGGATGAAGGAGAACCTGAGGGAAGTTGTGGAGCAAGAGCCTACAAAGGAGGAGTCTTTGGAGGAGATATAGAACTTTTCTGAAGAAAAACAAATGGAGCATTAATTTATTAGAATCTTTCATATAAATAATATCAGGTAAGTAAATAAAAGATTATGTGCTCAAATACCTTCCTTCTAACAATGAGGGGGGCATCATCATCATCAGATTGCTCTGATGGATTCAGAGCTAGCCATTTTCAGCTAGTGGCATCTTTGATAGCTCTAGATTGAACAAGTGGAGAGCTGGATGGAGGAGAAGCCATTGTAGGAACATTAGCACAAGTAGGTGAGGAGGGATTTCGACCATTGATGGTATGTGCTTCTACCTTAGTAATGGTATGAAAGCGTTCTTTGAGACTTTTGAAATAACTAGGAGGGAGGTCAGGTTTGGCCAAAGCTGAGTTGATGAGCAAAAAATTTGGGAGCATAAATTTCATGGAACAATTCTCATCCAACTAAATACCTAGCCTAAGCGAGTAGAACAACACTTACATCATTTAGGGTGGGAGGTGGCTGGACATATATTGGGATTTGATGAGCTGAGAAAGGAAAAAAAAAGGGTGGGATTTGAGTTTTCATTATATGAAAGAAAGTAAAAACATCCCTATACATATCAACAGGGTTCAGCTGATTGACAATCAGCCCATAACAACTAACTGAAAGAGTAGAAACTAAAGGAAAACCAAATTAAGGAAAATATGCTCTCAACCATATTTGAGCGAGCTAGAGAAGCACACTACCAGTAGGAGATGCATTGTTTCTCAATTGGAATTAAAGATAGGCCATACCTCGATAAAAGGTAGTAAAAAACAAATAGCAAATATTTGGAGACCTACCTTGTGCGAGTTCATTCGCAATGGGTAAATAGGTCATAGAAGGTTTGAGGCTAGGCACACATAGGACATATTTACAGAGCCAAATCTGAAGGAAGGCCACATGCTCTGAGTGGGTAGGATCAGCACCAAAATTATTGTAAAGTTCCTGCATCTCGGAATAGGAATATGTGAACTTCTTGTCTTACTTGGGGGGAATAGAAGAAAGCAACATGGCGGGAAAAATTGTATTGCCCAAAGGAGAAAGGTTAACTAAAGATCCAACATCCCTCAAAGTAATGGACATTGGACCAAGTGAAAAAATGAAAGTATTATACTCAGAGGACCAGAAGCTAAGAGTGATGGGAAAAAGCACAGAATCATAAATAGGGGGACGTGTAGCAATTCATAACAGGTCAAAAATTTTAGCATGATCAAAAATCGCTTTAGTAGGGCCATACTTCATCATATGTGCATGCCAAAGACAAAAATTTGTTTCAACTTTAGGTCAATTACGAATGCCTTTGTCATGAAATGACTTTAATGGGAAAAGATTCAGAAAAGGGGGTTCTTGAGTACAAGGAAACAATTGAGCCACAACTGCATGCCCAATAGAGTTCGCATCATTGAACCCTGGACTAGATAAAATTCATGAAGTTCAAGTTTGGTTGGTAAAAGACAAGCTAGGTCTGCGTATGGTTTAGACAGAAGAAGCTGAAGATCTTCAAAGCTAATAGAGTTGTCAAGGGGTTCTTTGAAATCGCCATTTCTCACAAGCAGTAAGTTTTTCAGAGATTTTGGACGTATGAATATTTGAGTAAAGAAACAAGAATATGAATAGTGGATTTTAAAGAGGAAGTAAGATGTGGGCGACGTGACAGAGGCCGAACGTGGATTTCGATGTAATGGTGCGACGTGGTGGTATACCTTTTGGAATATGGATGGTTGCGCCAAAAAATAAAAAAATGAATGATTGGAATTTTTTTACCTTTTTGGACTCCAAAAATCTCTGAACAAGTATAAAATAATGAATATAGGTTAATGACTGATATTAATTTGGCCATATTCTGGGTAATTGTTGACATGTAAAAATGATACACAATGTAGGAGGGGATCTTCACATAAATACCCTACAATTTGGCATCAATTTGAAATTCACTTACAATTTATAAAACTTGAAAAATACTTACAATAAAATTTGAAAAACCTAAAAACACTTCTTTCTAAACCTGTTAACCATTTTTCCTTTACAACCAAAAGCCCACATAGAGAGAACTTTCAAGCCCAGAGAGAGAGGTACGATCTAAACGGAAAAATTGATATATCCATCTCCTTCGAATCTCAACATCTTGATCTCCTTCGGAATTCAACGCCAGAAAAAGAGTAGATTCACGTATATTCATCAATTCAACAATTCAATTATCTACAGAAATAAAGGTATTTTCAGATAACATTAATTCTCGCTATTTTCAATTCTTAATCTCTGATTTTTTGTTACCCTAATTACGAAAATTTGAATTACATTAATAATGTTGGATTATGTTCAATGATAATGTTTCATCTTTTATGTTTTTTGTGTTTTTAATTGTTTATGGTACTTAGATATCAAAATTGACATAATGTTGATGTGCAAATCATGTTTGTGGATAAGGTGTTTGATAACATGTTTGAAAGATGATCCAATGTTGGTGTGTGCTAAAGTATCAAAGTCTGTTTTGAAGTATCAAACTCTGATACTTTGTCATTAAAAGTTGATTTGCACATAAATTTTCAAACAAGTTTTGCTACAAGACAATGATATGGAGAATTATTTGTTATGGCACTGTTAGAGTGTTGTGAAGTATCATGTTTGTAGATAGGGTGTTTGATGATGTATTTGAGAGATGATCCAATGTTGATGTGTGCTGAATATCATAGTCTATTCTGAAGTATCACACTTTGATACTTTGACATTAAAAGTTGATTTGCACATAAATTTTCAAACGAGTTTTTGCCACAATACAATAACATGGAGAATTATTTGTTTTGGCACTGTTAGTTTTGTGAAGTATCATGTTTGTAGATAAGGTGTTTAATGATATGTTTGATAGATGATCCAATGTTGGAGTGTGCTGAAGTATCATAGTCTATTTCGATGTATCAAACTCTGATACTTTGTCATTAAAAGTTGATTTGCACATAAACTTTCAATTGAGTTTTTGCCACAAGACAATGACATAGAGAATTATTTATTATAGCACTATTAGAGTGTTGTGAAGTATCATATTTGTAGATAGGGTGTTTGATGATGTGTTTGAGAGATAATCCAATGTTGACGTGTGCTAAAGTACATTAGTTTGTTCTGAAGTATCACATTCTGATACTTTGTCATTAAAAGTTGATTTGCACATAAACTTTCAAACGAGTTTTTGCCACTATACAATAACATGGGAGAATTATTTGTTTTGGCACTGTTAGTTTTGTGAAGTATCATGTTTGTAGATAAGGTGTTTAATGATATGTTTGATAGATGATCCAACAATGGTGTGTGCTGAAGTAACATAATCTCTTCCGAAGTATCAAAATTTGATACTTTGTCATTAAAAGTTGACTTGCACATAAGCATAAACTTTCAA
The DNA here is from genome assembly GCA_963555705.1 of Ligustrum vulgare. Classification (NCBI taxonomy): domain Eukaryota; kingdom Viridiplantae; phylum Streptophyta; class Magnoliopsida; order Lamiales; family Oleaceae; genus Ligustrum; species Ligustrum vulgare. Next base: position 49,383,364 of record OY743176.1, on the reverse strand, counting down.
TCGAGTTTTTGCCACAAGACAATGACATGGACAATTATTTGTTATGCCACTGTTAGAGTGTTGTAAGGTATCATGTTTGTGGATAGGGTGTTTGATGATGTGTTTGAGAGATTATCCAATATTGATGTGTGATGAAGTATCATAGTCTATTCCGAGTATCGCACTCTGATACTTTGTCATTAAAAGTTGATTTGCACATAAACTTTCAAACGAGTTTTTGCCACAATACACTAACATGGAGAATTTTTTTTTTTTTTGCACTGTTAGGGTGTTGTGAAGTATCATGTTTGTAGATAAAGTGTTTGATGATATGTGTAACGACTCGGGTCCCACTTAACAGGCTGTCCCGGTCGTTAGATGACGACGTACTGTCCCTACTGTACCAACACGAGTCTTTTCAGCATGCTTTGTCCTCACTCGCAGGCTCTCCAAGAAAACTTCTCAGGAGGTCACCCATCCCAAAATTGCTCTAAGCCAAGCACGCTTTACTGTGAAGTTTCTAACGATGGACTTCCGGAAAAGAAGGTGCACCTTGTTGTTATGAGTAGTACCTATCATTTCTTTTAAGCTTTCTTAGTCGGGGTATTACAATCACCCTTGTTAGACACGCGATGTCCTTGTCGCGCTTAACCCATCTGAGAATCGATTTCTAGGCATTGGAATTCTAGAGGTGGCTCCCGCCCTATGACGTAGCACTTAGTTCCCGATTTTCAGGTAGCGGCCGGCTTTGATACCACACTGTAACGCCCCGATTTATAATAACCCAGTACGTCACTTCATCCTTTAAATTTAACTTTATTACGGAAGATAAATTTAATTTTAATCATCACATTCATTATTTGAAAAACTTCGGCGGAAACTTAATCAAATGAACAATAAAATAATTCATAAAACTTGACTAAAATTTTTGCATCATTGTTAAATTTGCCAACGGTGCCCTTTTATTCGCCGCCATCCCCGAGATTTGCAAAAACTGTTAAAAATGGAATGAGCGTTTCGAAAGAAATACTCATAGACTCATCGTCAATAATTAATTTAAATTATAATTTACATGTCTTATGTGCAATTACGTGATTTATATGCTTTGATGCATGACACGAGACGAGAATATCTCTTATGAGATAAGATGAGAAATGATGTTATGCATAACTCACATGCTTTAATGCATGAGACGAGACTACCCACACCCTATGATTTTTAAAGAGCCTATGATGATGACGATGATGAGCTTGTTTTTCGGAAGTCCATCGTTAGAAACTGTACAGTTAAGCGTGCTTGGCTTGTAACAATTCTGGGATGGGTGACCTCCTGGAAAGTTTTCTCGGAGAGCGTGCGAGTGAGGACAAAGCATGCTGAAAAGACTTGTGTTGGTACAGTGGTGACAGTACGTCATCATTTAATGACCGGGACAGCCCGTTAAGTGGGACCCAAGTCGTTACAAATGGTATCAGAGCCAGCCGCCAGCCGAAAATCGGGAACTAAGTGCTAAGTCATAGGGCGGGAGCACCTCTAGAATCCCAACACCTAGTAATAGATCCTCAGATGGGTTAAGCGCGACGAGGACATCGCGAGTCTAACAGGGGGTGATTGTAATACCCAGACTAAGAAAGCTTAAAAGAAATGATGGGTACTACTCATAACAACAAGGTGCACCTTCTTTTTTGGAAGTTCATCGTTAGAAACTTCACAGTTAAGCGTGTTTGGCTTAGAGCAATTCTGGGATGGGTGACCTCCTGGGACTTTTTCTCGGAGAGCATGCGAGTGAGAAAAAAGCATGCTGAAAAGACTCGTGTTGGTACAGTGGGGACAGTACGTCGTCATTTAACGATCGGGACAGGCCGTTAAGTGGGACCCGAGTCCTTACAATATGTTTGAGAGATGATCCAATGTTGGTGTGTGCTGAAGTATCATAGTCGGTTTCGATGTATCAAACTCTGATACTTTGTCATTAAAAGTTGATTTGCACATAAACTTTCGATCGAGTTTTTTCCGCAAGACAGTGGCATGGAGAATTATTTGTTGTAGCACTATTAGTGTGTTCTCAAGTATAATGTTTGTAGATAGGATGTTCGATTATTTGTTTGAGAGATGATCCAATGTTGATGCGTGCTGAAGTATCATAATCTGTTCCGAAGTATCAAACTCTGATACTTTGTCATTAAAAGTTGATTTGCATATAAACTTTGAGTTTTTGCCACAAGAAAAATAACAAGTATCATACTCTGTTCCAAAGTATCAAACTATGATACTTTATCATTAAATCTTAGATATTATATGCTTTTTGCTTATATTTTCTAACATGTACTATTTTATGAAGGAATGGACACAACTCTTGTCATCTTACATCATGGAGGTAAATAGGTGCAAGACAAAGAGTACATTGATTACGAAGTAGTTGGAATATCAGTTCCACATGGATGCACATACAGTGGACTTCAAAATATTATATCCTCTGCATTGGACTTCGACTTGAACTTGAACACAGCAAAGGTAGCTCTTACAATGCAATATGAACTCAAGAAAGGAATGTCATTGGTGAAATTTTTGAATAATAACTCAGTTTCATTCTATTTGGAGCTGAAGAAAATCAACCAGGACATTGTAAGCTTTCCCTTGTTAATTGATACCACCCCAGTTTCAGAAAGTATCACATATGATACTTCTCAAAATGTCCAACTTGAGCACTTTGATAATGTTCAACATGATGACAGGATACAATTACAACTAGTTGAAAGTGAGAACTCGATCACAGAAGCTATAAAATCGATCGAAGAAATTGCTTCTGAAGTGTATGAGTGCATAGAACAAGTTAGACAAGTGGATGATAAAGTACAATCTATTATAGTATTAGAAACAAATGTTGCCACATTTACAATCTTAACAGCATCTTCATTATTTACATTTGTAGGCAGATGCTTGAAGACATGTTCAACTTCTTTTGATGTCACTCTTTTGTAATTCGAGAAATATTCCTCTTTCAGCCTACACTCAGTTGTGTTGAAGTTGGACCAATCATCATCACCAATTACTTTAAGACCAGTCACTAAACAAAATTCCTCATCTGAAAATCGAACAAACTTTTCTCCAACTTTGAACCACATCTGATTCTTTTTTGTCTCTTTAACAAAAACCTCTCTCGAGCATACAATGGATCAATTGGAGTTGTAGGCACGTTTCATTAAGTTCAAGATATGCACCAAAGCAAGTCCTTTTGAACATTTGCAACTGAGAAGATAAGAGCTTGCCCTTGATGTTCTCCACAGCAGAAACTTCAAATTTGACAATAGGTTTCCCATTCAGCCACTTATCAACAGGCAACAAATATTCTCTATCCTAAAAAATAATAAAATAATCAACATTAATATTATAGAATTCATAAGAAAATGAATGAGAAAATGTACAAACTACCTATACATAAAGTAGCATATTATGATACTTTATTATGTAATTTGATACTTTTCAACAAACATTCAATATCTTCTAATCTAAAAATAATAAAAGAATCAATTATGATACTTTATTATATAACATGATACTTTTCATATAATGGCAAGTACAAAACACACTAAGCCATGCAAACATAAAATGCAAGTGATTTTTGTATCTAACGCTTTCTAGAAGGCAACAAATTTTACATATCATTGACTTACATTTCACAAAAAACATGTAAGAGAAAGAGTATAAACTTTCTTTATAAAAAGTAACATACTAGGATACTTTATTATATATAACATGATTTTTTAGAAAATAATGTCTAAACACAAAAACACATTAAACAGGCAGACTCATGATATATATACTATATGGACAACAAAAGACACACCAAGATAGGAAACACATAGATATATAGGAAAGTAGATCACGGGAAACAAAAATAACAAACATTAAAAGGTGACATAATATGATACTTTTTAAACTCGTGAGATTGGAGAGAATAAGGATTGATAATGAGGAATATGTCATTTGGCAAAAATATCTACTATGAAAAGATACCATCTTATTGTACATTTTGCAAACATCTAGGCTACAGGATAAAAGATTGTTTATGAAAAAATAAAACAAGATCTAAGGCAGTAAACAACAAAGAGAATAATACTATTGTGAATCACCAAAACAACGGATAGTAACATTGAACCTAAGATTGGCTAGATTCAGCTATGGAAAACATATTGTTTTTATTGGACATCATGAAACATGTTTTGGGGTTGCATTGGGGATTATGGTGTGTGAAAATCTGAATTGAAATGACAGAATAAAAAATCAACCCCTGTTTAGTTAACTAAGACTAGAACACCATGTAAGTTTCTTTTGGGAGATGCAATTGGCTCCCATGGAATTAAAACACATTAAATAGGCATACAAAAGACTCATGATATATATAATATATGGACAACAAAAGACACACCAAGATATGAATACATACATAAACAGGCAGATCCTTGTCCACCACATCATTTATAGGCTGCTTTCGTTTTTTGCTTAATACTGCTACTTTCTGCTTCTTCCTCTTCTAATTTGATGAATGAGATGGATTTTGTAATTTTGTAATAGAATTCTGTCATTGGTATATATCAAAAAATAATTAATCATCAACTCCAAACATGGACATGATTAGTCCGAATTGTCTTCCCTTAATAATATAATAATACATCTAGTCTATGTAAAAGCATAATGGAGACAAGTCGAAAAATACCATCTCACAACAGGGACATTTTTTGACACCAATATACGCACATATTTATATAAATAGTTTAATTAAAAAAAACCTATTTTAAGAAGGTTCCATTGCAAACAAGGAGTAAAAGCTGGAAAAAAAGTGAATAAAAGAAGCATGACCATACAATATCCAATCCATGTTGCATCTGTCCTCAAGAAAAGAAGCACACGAGACATAAAATGTGAACATGAACTTCTAATAGCTGAAGCAGTACGATTTTTAGTACGATTTTTTGGAAAATCAATTTAAAACTTAAATCACCTTAAGAAAGATTAATACTCATAACCTCAAGTTCCCAAACCTTGTTCTATGTAGGCGTAGCAATATGTTAATGCCTAAAATTCTGCACACAAAGACTATTTAAATAAGTTTATTTGTTACCCAATAATTTTTCTTCATTAAAACCTTAGGAAAATAGTCGTAATTAGCTGTACTTCAAGTAAAAAAAACATTTCTATTTCTAAAAAAATATATTAAAAAAAAAAAAAAACTTGCCTCTATAGCGTTCTTCTCCCTTTTCTTCTTCTTCTTCACACCTTCAACACCTACTTTCGACTTTCGACTTCGCTTTAACACTACGAGTTACTACCATTTTTAGGTTTTCGTAGATAAAAAAGGAGAATGGGGTTTGCATAAAGAGGATTGAAGAATTAACGGTATGAGGATTTAACAGTGAAAGGGAATAAGGATTAAACTCTACCTTAAAATCGTTGAGGCTAAGTCTGAAATGAGGCTGTGAGAGAGTTATTTGTTCAAAGAAATCATTCCTAAAATAAAAGAATGGGCCCTTTGCGTTTTCCACCAGAGGCCCAGTTGTCTAGGTCAGTATATTTCATCTTTTTTTTTCGTAGTAAATATCAGTTTTGCTACCTTACAATAGGATTTTGTGCAATTAAGCCATGTAGGAGTCCAAGTGATGGGTCCAAAAGGGCTCATGTAAAGGCCCAAAATAGAATTATTAAGCGAAAGTCATGCTTCACTCAAATCTTCAAGACGCACAATGCTTGGGAAAATGAACCAGCTCATCATCATTTAAAGCGACGGTTATTAGATATTTAATGGACAGTCACATCGCACGATCCAAAAATACCAATTGCGGGCAATTGGATAATGGAGGTAATGGCAGCAGTTATATCAACGGTTTATGAAAATCATCCATCATGACGAAAGTGGAGTGTTATTAGGCGAATAAACAATTTTTTGAGCGAGAACAAAGGAAACTGTCAATGGAGCATAAAAGGGGAAAAAGAGTATAGAGACAAGGACCAGAACAATAACTCTCAAAACAGAGAATTATGTAATTTCATTCCTTTTTTATTTTCTTGTAAGATTTGTTTACTTTGCATTTTCGTGTGCTTGTGCCCCTTTGAGGTATTTTGTTTGAAGTTGTAATCCTTCTAAATAAAATTCTCTTTGTTGAGACTTTATCTTAAAAGGTTGTTGTTCTTTACACATCGTCTGAATCCTTTTAATTGTTAGCAAGTTCAATTATGCACGAAACACAAATGTACTCAACTCTTTTAAAATGGTGAAAGGGTGGAAAATAATCCTTTAATTTTTGTTAGTGCTATATTCAAAAGGAATTATAAAACTATATATTTATAACAATATTTACAAATAACCCCATAACTGTTATAAAATAGAGAGAGAGAGAGAAGAAAATAAAGAGGTAAATAAACTTGTGTTTTATTAAGAATTAGAGCCTCATATATATAGGGAAAGAAATGGATATACAAAGTAATTATCCCTAGGGTTACAGGGGTATGAATGTCATTCACTAAATAGTATAATATTTATAATACTCCCCCTTAAATGATATATTACAAAATATCTGCTTCATTAAAACATTGTTTGATAAAACCCCAATGGGAAAAAAATCAAACGAAGGAAAAAGAGTACAGTTATTTTGAAGTATTACAATAAATGCTGCTTCGTCAAAACCTTGCCAAGAAAATCCAGTGGGACAAAACTTGGGTGAAGGAAAAAGAGTACAGCTACTCCCCCTGATACTGATCACTGTAAATCTTTGAGTCGACGCATTCCAATCTCATGAACCAATTTCTTGAATGTGGATGTTGGCAATGCCTTTGTAAATAAATCAGCTACATTGTCACTCGAGCGAATTTGTTGAACATCAATATCCCCAATTTTCTGAAGCTCATGCGTGTAGAAGAATTTTGGAGAGATATGCTTTGTTCTGTCTCCTTTAATGAAGCCTCCTTTGAGTTGTGCAATACAAGCTGCATTGTCTTCATACAAAATTATTGGGCTGTCTCTAGTTGAAGTTAATATGCATGATGCTTGGATATGATGGGTCATGTTCCTCAACCATACACATTCTCGACTTGCCTCGTGGATTGCAATAATTTCTGAATGATGTTGCTGTCAGTTTGCTTCACGGATCTCCATGATATAGTTGTTCCTCCACGTGTAAACACATACTCTGTTTGCGATTTAGCTTTATGTGGATCAGAGAGATAACCTGCATCTGCATATCCCACTAAAGAAGATCCCAATTTTTGAGAATAAAATAACCCCATATCAATAGTACCCTTTAGTTATCAAAAAATGTGTTTAACACCATTTCAATGTCTTTGAGTTGGTGTAGAGCTATATCTTGCAAGGAGATTTATAGAAAAAGCTATGTAAGGTCGAGTACAATTTGCAAGATATGTTAGCGCTCCAATTGCACTAAGATATGGTACTTCAGGAGCAAGAATTCTTTCTCCATCTTCAGGTGGACGAAATGGATCTATTTTCACATCAAGTGATCGAACAACCTTAGGGGATGCCAATGGATGTGCTTTTTCCATATAAAAACGATTTAAAACTTTTTCTGTATAAGAAGATTGATGAACAAATAATCCTTCTGGGAAATGTTCAATTTGCAACCCAAGACAAAACTTAGTTTTTCCAAAATCATTCATCTCAAATTCATTCTTTAAATAATCTGCAGTTTTATTGAGCTCTTCAGGAGTCCCAATCAGATTTAAATCATCCACATATACTGCAATAATTGCAAATCCACTATTTATTTTCTTTATGAAAACACATGGGAAAATATCATCATTTTTATAACCCTCCTTCAACAAATATTCGCTAAGGCGATTATACCACATGCGTCCGGATTGTTTCAATCCATATAATGATCTTTGCAATTTAATAGAGAACACAGTTCTCGGGCATGTATTAATTGCTTATGGAATTTTGAGTCCTTCAGGGACTTTCATGTATATGTCACTATCAAGTGAACCATATAGATAGGCAGTTACTACATCCATAAGGCGCATATCAAGCCTTTGTGACACAGTCAAACTAATTAAGAATCTAAAAGTGATAGTATCCATTACGGGAGAATACATTTCCTCATAAGCAATTCCTGGTCTTTGAGAGAAACCTTGAGCTACAAGTCGAGCTTTGTATCTTGTAATCTCATTATTTTCATTCATTTTCCTTACAAAAACTCATTTGTATCCCACAGGGATTACATTTTCAGGTGTTCGAACTACAGCTCCGAATACTTTTCGTTTCTCTAAGGAATTCAACTGCGCCTATATGGCTTCTTTCCATTTTGGCCAATCATTTCTATGTTGACAGTCTTTCACAGACAGTGGTTCAGGATCCTCATCTTTCATTATTTCAAGAGCCACATTAAAGGCGAAAATGTCATCTATGACAATAGTATTTCTTTCCCATAATTTATGAGATACTAAATAGTTTATTGAAATCTCATTATTTTCGGATACTTGTGGTTCTGCAGGAACCATATTCTCAATATCCGATTGATCAATCTTTTCAAATACTACTTCTTCTAAAGTTTTTGGTCGATTTTTCTCTTGTACTTTTCTTTTTCGAGGTACAGAGTCTTTAGCACCAACTGGTCGACCACGCTTCTGGCGTATTTGAGATTCATTTGCTACAGCAGATTGTCCTTTAGGGACATCAATTTGTGCAGGAATATTTTCTGCTGGTATATGTGACTTTGCCACTTTTCTTGTGTCAACAAATACATCCGGTAATTGATTTGCAACTCTTTGCAAATGAATGATTTTTCCAACCTCTTGCTCACATTGATTGCTCTCTTGCTCACATTGATTGCTGCGGGGATCAAAGTGAGACAAAGTTGTTTCATTCCACGAAATTTTACCATGTTTTTCAAGATGTAGTTTTGTTCCTCCCAAGGTTGGGAAAGTCATTTCGTCAAAATGACAATCTGCAAAACGTGCAGTGAATAGATCACCCGTTAAAGGTTCAAGATACATTATTATTGATGGTGAATCAAAACCAACATAAATTCCAAGTCTTCGTTGGGGACCCATTTTGGTACGTTGAGGGGGTGAAATTGGGACTTGGATGGCACAACCAAAAACTCGTAAGTGAGAAATATTAGGATAATGACCAATTGCAAGTTGCAAAGGAGAATATTGATAATACACAGTTAGTCTTAAACGAACCAATGATGCATCATGTAATATGGAATGACCCCAAACAGAAGTTGGAAGTTTTGTTTTCATGAGTAATGGTCTAGCAATTAATTGTAGACGTTTGATAAAAGACTCAGCTAATCCATTTTGTGTATGGACATGAGCAACTGAATGTTCAACCTCAATTCCAATTGACATACAATAATCATTGAATATCTGTGATCTAAACTCACCAGCATTATCAAAACGAATTTTCTTGATTGAGTAATCAGAGAATTGAGCTCGTAATTTTATAATTTGAACAAATAGTCTAGCAAATGCTACATTCCTAGTGGAAAGTAGGCAAACATGGGACCATCTAGTAGATGAATCAATTAAAACCATAAAATATCGAAATGGTCCACATGGTGGGTGTATTGGCCTACATATATCTCCATGAATTCTTTCCAAGAAAGTTGGAGATTCAATGTTGACTTTTGTAGTTGAAGGTCTAATGACCACCTTGCCTTGCGAACAAGCAGCACATGGATAATTATTAGGTACAAGAATCTTCTGGTTCTTTAGAGGATGTCCATGTGAGTTGTTAATTATTCGGCGCATCATTATTGTTCCTGGATGTCCAAGTATATCATGCCAAAGTATAAAACTTTTTGGATCAACGAACTTCGTGTTCGTGATAATATTTGATTCAATCATCTTTATAGATGTACAATACATGCCACAATGGAGTGCCGGAAGTTTTTCTTTTATCTGCTTCTGGCCAGATATAAAAGAAGTTATGCAAAGATATTCTGCATTATTTTCATGCATCGTCTCAATGTGATATCCATTGCAGCAAATATATCTTTAAAACTAAGCAAATTTCTTCTAGATTTGCTAGAATAAAGTGCATCGTCAATATATAATTTTGTATTATTTGATAAAATAATACAAGCTCTTCCTGAACCTTCAACGATTTTTTATGCACCTAATATTGTATTAACATTATTCTCTGATAATGTTAAGTTCAAGAAATACTTTTTGTCTTGAAGAATAGTATGTGTAGTTGCACTATCGACTAAACAGATATTTTGGTAATTCATCCTGAATTTATAAACAAAACAAAATAAATATTCTAAAACTTTGATTTCATAAAAAGAAATTTAGCGACATTTTTAATCAACTAAAAATGCTTAATAATGTAAATGTCTCTGACTTTAAAAAAATAAGTAAAAACATAATTCATGCTAACTTTTACAGAAAAAGAACAATTCAGATACTGAAAATTAAACTAATCAATATTCTCAAATACACCGCCTCCAATTAAATGATCGATATTGCCATTTGGGTTAGTAAAGAAGTCAGAGACGTCAAAATGAGTCACATCAATTGGACCATCATAATCAGCGAAATTTGTCTTTACTTTTTCTTTCCCCTTCACTGATTTTTGATAAAGATCCACAAGATGTTTTTCCGTACGACAGGTACGTACCCAATGCCCTTTCATTCCACATCTAAAGCAAATTTCTTCATGCTCCTTTCTTGATATGCTATTTTTGTTTGCTTTATCCCTTTTAAAATTGTTCCCTTGTTGCTGATTGTTTTGCTGAAAATTTCGTGCATGGTTTCTTCCACGTCCATGTCCGCGTCCGCGTCTTGATATTGCATTTAGTTCAGAAAATGCGGTACCATTTGCTTCAGGCAATGGTACAGAACCAGTTGGACGTAACCCATGATTTTTCAGCAGCAATTCATTATTTTGTTCAGCTACAAGCAGACATGATATAAGTTCTGAGTACCTTTTAAAACCACGCTCACGATATTGCTGCTGCAGGAGCATATTCGAGGCATGGAAAGTGGACAAAGTTTTTTCCTAACATATCTTGATCAGTGATTTTTTCTCCACAAAAGTTTAACTTAGAACTTATTCTGAACAATTCAGAATTGTACTCACTGACCGTTTTGAAATTATGCAAACAGAGATGCATCCACTCATAGCGGGCTTTAGGGAGAACTACAGTTATCTGATGGTCAAACCTTTCAGTCAAGTTTTTCCAGAGAATTTGCGGATCTTTCACGGTAAGATATTCAACTTTCAATCCATGATGAAGATGGCGACGAAGGAATATGAGTGCTTTTGCACGATCCTGCAGGGATTCTTTGTTTCCTTCTTTTATTGTCTCTCCCAGACCTTTCGAGACAATGTGAATATCGGCATCTAAGACCCATGATAAATAATTTTTGTCAGATATGTCGAGTGCAACAAACTCGAGTTTAGTGATGTTGGCCATTTGTATAACTACACAATGAATAAAAAAAATACAATTAATTTCGAAGAATGTGATTAAACCACATAATAATAAATCAAATCATCAACATCACATAAGTTGTAAGTTTTCCTTCAGGGATAAACATTATGACATATTCTTCGATATATATGCTACTTCGGGAGCATGTTGTATTTTTCTATTATTTCTTCAATAATAGGTCAAATATTCTTTTGGAATATTGACAATTATAATTTATGCTCTTCTAGAGCAAATAATAATCTTTCTTGAATATTATAAAGTTGTACTACTTCAGGAGTAACAACAAACTATTCATGATAGTCATATTAATATTCTTCTGGAATATTAATTATATACAGTTGCGCTACTTCAGGAGCAACAACAAATTATTTATAATAGTCATATTAATATTCTTCTGAAATATTAATTATACAGTTGCGCTACTTCAGGAGTAACAACGTAATGAAAAAAAAATCAACAATAATATATAAATTAAACACACATATTAATATTCTTCTGGAATATGAATTATACAGTTGCGATACTTCAGGAGCAACAACGCAATTCATTAAACACGCATAATATGTAAAATACATATGTGAATAACGCATCAACTAAACATAAAAATATGGCACAAAATTTATGTAATTCGGAAACATTAATTGAATTTGGAACAAAGAGAAGAATCAATTGGAAAATATGGACCCAATTCAACAATTAACAAAACAATCAAGCAACCCAATGAATGATTGTGATTTGGAATGAATTGAATTCAGATTTTTAATTGAATTGGATTCGGATTATGCAGGAACTGATTTGGAATTGTAATGATTTGGACTAAAAAAAATCAAGCTCCACGAATCAGATTCCAAATTGAACAAGCTTGACCTCGTCATGATGCAGTTAAAAAAAATTCACGTGTTATCAAATTAATTTTGATACACGTGACAGATGATTATAGCTAGGGGTGGGCGTGGGTTGGGTTGGGTCGATTTTTTGCCCAACTCGAACCCAACCCACTATGGTCAGATTGATAAAAAATTAACTCAACTCAACCCAAACATGAGTTCAAACCCAACCCAACCCAATCCAATCCAATCAAGTTTCGGTTGGGTTGGGTGGTTTGGGCATTGGTCCAATTAATTAAAAATTTTAGAAAATTAAAAAATTATGTCTATAAATCAACTATTAACTCAAATAAATTATATATAATACAATAAGCTCAAATATAATAAATTGAATACATACTAATAAAACTAAAATATGTTCAAATCATATTTGAGTTTCATCCAAATTAAAAATGGGCTTAAGATTCTTAAAATTTAAATGGTCTTATATTTTTAAAATTCTGATTGGGTTGGGTTGGATCGGGTTGATCACTCAACCCACATCCCAACCCAAACAATTTTTTTTTTTTAGAACTCAACCCAATTTTTATCAGAACTCAATCCAAACCGATCGGGTTGGGTTCGGTTGGGCGGGTTAATGCCCACCCCTAATTATAGCTAAAAAAAAATTACCTTCTAATAATTTTAGAGAATCGTGCTGATAACGTGTTATAAAATAGAGAGAAAAAGAGAAGAAAATAAAGAGGCAAATGAACTTGTATTTTATTAAAAATTAGAGTCTCATATCTATAAGGGAAAAAATGGATATACAAAGTAATTATCCCTAAAATTACAGAGATATGAATGTCATTCACTAAATAATATAATATTTATAACAATAACGACTATCATAGCTACCATATCTATATATATATAAAAATAAGGAAGTGGTTTGGTGTGAACACATGTTGTGAATAAGTAGTTTAGTGTGAACACATTTTGTAAATTAATAGCATTTATTATTTTTATTGTAATCAATGGTGATTTTGAAAAACTATGCATTAGTTTATTGTTGTTTAAAATATGAAATTCTTAAAATTAATTTTTTATTATCTTCTTATTTATTTTTCTCATGCGAATTTTTTATCCATTTACTGTTTTTTTTTAATGAGCATTTTTTATCCATTTACTGTTTTTTTTAATGATTCATGTTTGACGTGACAATATTATTAATCAATAGCATAAGGTATAATCCTCGAATAAATTTTTTTTTTTTTTGAGTAATTTGGTAGTAATTGTTATAAACTATTATTCATTTGATACTTAAGTAGTTTAGTGTGAACACATTTTGTAAATTAATAGCATTTATTATTTTTATTGTAATCAATGGTGATTTTGAAAAACTATGCATTAGTTTATTGTTGTTTAAAATATGAAATTCTTAAAATTAATTTTTTATTATCTTCTTATTTATTTTTCTCATGCGAATTTTTTATCCATTTACTGTTTTTTTTTAATGAGCATTTTTTATCAATTTACTGTTTTTTTTAATGATTCATGTTTGACGTGACAATATTATTAATCAATAGCATAAGGTATAATCCTCGAATAATTTTTTTTTTTGTTGAGTAATTTGGTAGTAATTGTTATAAACTATTATTCATTTGATACTTTATTTGTCATTTTCTTTTTTTTTTTTTTTTTAGTAAGTGGTTTAATGTAAACACATGTTGTAAATTAATGACATTTATTATTTTTATGATAATCAATGGTGGTTTTGAAAAACTATGCATTAATTTATTGTTGATATATAAAAGTAAGGAAGTGGTTTGGTGTGAACACATGTTGTGAATAAGTAGTTTAGTGTGAACACATTTTGTAAATTAATAGTATTTATTATTTTTATTGTAATCAATGGTGATTTTGAAAAACTATGCATTAGTTTATTGTTGTTTAAAATATGAAATTCTTAAAATTAATTTTTTATTATCTTCTTATTTATTTTTCTCATGCGAATTTTTTATCCATTTACTGTTTTTTTTAATGAGCATTTTTTATCCATTTACTGTTTTTTTTAATGATTCATGTTTGACGTGACAATATTATTAATCAATAGCATAAGGTATAATCCTCGAATAATTTTTTTTTTTTTTTTGAGTAATTTGGTAGTAATTGTTATAGACTATTATTCATTTGATACTTTATTTGTCATTTTCTGTTTTTTTTTTTTTTTTTTTTAGTAAGTGGTTTAATGTAAACACATGTTGTAAATTAATGACATTTATTATTTTTATGATAATCAATGGTGGTTTTGAAAAACTATGCATTAATTTATTATTGTTTAAAATATGAAATTCTTAAAATTAATTTTTTATTATCTTCTTATTTATTTTTCTCATGCGAATATTTTTTTTATCCATTTACAGTTTTTTTTTTTTTTATTATTCATGCTTGACGTGACACTATTATTTAATCAACAGCATATCTATATATATATATAAAAGTAAGGACGTGGTTTGGTGTGAACACATGTTGTGAATAAGTGGTTTAGTGTGAACACATTTTGTAAATTAATAGCATTTATTATTTTTATTGTAATCAATGGTGATTTTGAAAAACTATGCATTAGTTTATTGTTGTTTAAAATATGAAATTCTTAAAATTAATTTTTTATTATCTTCTTATTTATTTTTCTCATGCGAATTTTTTATCTATTTACTGTTTTTTTTTAATGAGCATTTTTTATCCATTTACTGTTTTTTTTAATGATTTATGTTTGACGTGACAATATTATTAATCAACAGCATAAGGTTTAATCCTCGAATAAATTTTTTTTTTTTTTTGAGTAATTTGGTAGTAATTGTTATAGACTATTATTCATTTGATACTTTATTTGTCATTTTCTGTTTTTTTTTTTTTTTTTTTAGTAAGTGGTTTAATGTAAACACATGTTGTAAATTAATGACATTTATTATTTTTATGATAATCAATGGTGGTTTTGAAAAACTATGCATTAATTTATTGTTGTTTAAAATATGAAATTCTTAAAATTAATTTTTTATTATCTTCTTATTTATTTTTCTCATGCGAATATTTTTTTTATCCATTTACAGTTTTTTTTTTTTTTATTCATGCTTGACGTGACACTATTATTTAATCAACAGCATAAGGTATAATCCTCGAATAAATTTTTTTGAGTAATTGGGTAGTAATTGTTATAGACTATTATTCATTTGATACTTTATTTGTCATTTTTTTTTACTATTCAAATATTACAATACAATAATTTTTAATTTTTATAGTTTACAAATTTCTTTTTTAATTATATGGAATTTCATATATAAATGATTTTCTTATATATGACTTATTATTTTTCATCTAAAAACTACGCATTCATTTATCATTATTTACACTATGATCTTCTTCAAATTATTTCTATCATGCGACAGTATTTTTTATCCATTTAAAATATAATGATGTACTTTTCTTATCTAATTCTTATACGAACATTGTAGAGTACTTGTATATTGGTAATCCAACATCATAAGGTATAATTCTCGAATAAATTCTTTTGGAGTAATTGGGTAATAATTGTTATAGACTATTATTCATTTGATACTTTATTTGTCATTTTTTGTTTTTTTTTTTGTTTTTACTATTCAAATATTACAATACAATAATTTTTAATTTTTATAGTTTACAATTTTTTTTTTAATTATATGGGTTAAATTCCATAAATAAATGATTTTCCTATATATGACTTATTATTTTTCATCTAAAAATTATGCATTCATTTATTATTATTTAAACTATGAGCTTCTTCAAATTATTTCTCTCATGCGACAGTATTTTTTATTCATTTACAATATAATGATGTATTTTTCTTATCTAATTCTTATACAAATGTTGTAGAGTACTTGGATTTTGGTGATCCTACATTTAATTATGAAAATTGTAGGGCTTTTTTTTGGTATGCGGAGTGTATAGACAAACAATATAATACAAATAAGAAGAATTATTCACTATGTTGTATTCACTCTATTTATATCATTATACATATATATGTTTGTTCTTATAAAAAATAGAAAAATATTGTATTCGTAATTATATGAGAAGACATAATGATCGTGCAACGCACGGGTGAAAATACTAGTATGATTTTAAAAAACAACAGGTCAGGCCATTTTTTCAATAATTCCTCAATCAAATCAAATAAATTAATAACACAAGTCAATCAAAACCCTCGTTACCGAGAGAGGAGAGAAAAATCTACTCGAAATGGCATCGGCGATTATCAGATCTGGCGTCCGCTCAGCCATCCGCAGCAGAGCATCTGCTCCATTCGCCTCCCCTGCTTCTAAACGGACCTACGCTTCCCATGGCCATCACGATGAAGCTGGTACGTAATAAACTAAAATAACATTTATTTAGGATAATGATAATGATTTGTCTTTGTTCAATTTTAAGCTTATAATTGTTTTTATCTCCGTTTGTATGTGAGCAATCTATACTTTATTGTAAATCACATAATCAGAATTTCATTCTGTATTTGCGGTCCAGGTTTTCATTTAGATTTTAAAGGATTGATTTTAGGATTGTATGTTTCATTTTTCTAGATTTTAGTATGTTAATTTATTTTTTATTTTTTCTTGGTATTCCTTGTCTGGTTATCATTACATTTCAGATATACGTAGTCTGTATACAGTTTCAAAGGATTGATTTTATTAATATATGGATGATTCAACTGCTAGGATGTAATTGGTTTTTTAGATTTTAGTTATATGTTAATTACTACTACCACTACCACTACCACTCCTCCTCCTGCTGCTGCTGCTTTTATTATTATTATTATTATTATTATTATTATTATTATTATTATTATTATTATTATTATTATTATTATTATTATTATTATTATTATTATTATTATTTTACTTTTTTTTTTTTTTGGGGTGCGTGTGTAATGCAGCTGAGGCTGCAAAGTGGGAGAAGATAACATATCTAGGTATAGCAACTTGCACTATTCTTGCAGTCGTTAACCTTTCTAAAGGTCATCCCCACCATGAAGAGCCTCCTGTGAGTACTACTTATCCCTTTCTTTGTTTTACTGGATTGAAACTCGTTTGATATTGTTTAGTATTTTAATACACGGAATCTAATTTTATTTTAATACTGAGTTTCCAATGTTTTTTATCATTAATGGGTTGATCATTTTCATTTTGTGTTCAGCTGTACCCATACTTGCATATCCGTAACAAGGAGTTCCCTTGGGGTAAGTTTTTCAGTATAGTTATGTTTCTGTGAGTTGTACAAGCTTTATTTAATTACAGAGTATGCTTCTGTGTAGGGTGTATTTTCTGGATATTGAAATGTGTATATTTTGCTGTGACTGTTATTCCTGACAAATATGATCAGAAATAATTTTCTAGTCATTTTTTTAAAAACTATTCTTGTTATTCATTTCTTTGGCAACCTTAAAACCTGAAAAACAATTCCTTTCAAAATGATTTTCCTTTATGTGAAATCATTGCAGGATGCTTGGTCCAAGATGCTCAAATTTTTATTTTTATTGCATTTTTATTTTTAAAATGGTGACCCTTGTTAAATATTTTGGACAACAACATTTTGTAATGATGCAAACATACAAGTTTGATTTTCTCTAGAACTTAACAAAGATCAAGCAACATTCAAAAATTTTACTACTAGTATTCCGAGATGGTCTTGGATTAATTTGTTATCAACTTGCCAGTAACATAAAATTGTTGTGTGAAATTATGAAATCGAGGGTTTATTATAAACATTAAAGCTGCTAAAAGTTTTCCATCAATTTTGTGATATACATACGTGCAATCCAGCTATTATTTAAGAGTTTGTTCTTTATGTCCTCCACTACATCTGCAGATTTTGTCGTCTCAGATATTGTTTGCCAGCTTTCAAAATTTTCCATTTTCTTTTATCATATGGCAGCAAGGTTGCAAATGTGCAGTGTATCCCTTGTATGAACAATGGAACATAACTCGAACTCGAGAAAGTCTTTGTATAGTGTTAATTCACCATAACATAGTTATTGATGGCCATATTGCACGCATTTTACACCGTCTGGGCTGTTGCCTTTTGAAGTTATTGATTGAAAACTAGTTGTATTTGATATGTTACTATTAGTTCTGCTTATTTTTTCGGTTATTGATTTAGAACCTACAATACAATATACCTACCATAGTGGTTTGGAAGAATCAATTTTTAGCCTGGTAACATAGGAAAATCTTGAAGCCTTCACCTTACTTTTTCAGATCAGATGAACTAGAAAACAAGAAATTTAGGTCATCCAGAACTATATTTCTTTGATAGGTTACCTGTAAGGCTGCTTATTTTTGCATTGTCTAATTGCTTATGAATGTTATTGTCAGTTAGCTTCAGCCCGTAAGTTCTTGCACAAGTGCTTTTCTGGGATATACGAACAGCCGAATCAGTAGTTCTTGCATGAATCTTTATTTTATTGGGCGAAGGAAACAGTTAAAACTAAAGAGAAAATAGTATTGCAGCTTTTGCTTGTCTGCATATTACTCTTCTCCAGGACTCCACGTCAACAAGTTAACATATACTTATCTATAAATATGACGTTTTGATGTTGTAAATTGCATGGACTTCTTTTACGTTGGTGCTGCTTCAGGAATAAAAAATGCAATAATGTAGTACACATGTTTGTCCATCATTTTTTTCTCAGATGCCTTTCTGCATCAAGTCTGTTGAGCAAATTCTGTGAATGCAGGTCCAGATGGTCTTTTTGAGGTGAAGGAACATCACTGATCCTTCTTAGTAGGTGGAGTTGAAGATTAGGATGAATAATAGTGATTTTGTTCATTTTGGCAGTGACTTGTGCTGCAAGTCTTTCTGCCAAATTCAATTCAGCTTATTGTACTTGTTCGGGATTCGGTTCGAATACTTTTCATCTTTCATTTTATTGTGTAGGTTCTTTGTGCTACTAAATAATAAAAAATCGACCAATGGAATGAATTGGGTTTTATCTCCAGCTGTTGTGCCTTAATTTACTACTTTAGAATGCAAGAAAATGTCTTTCTAGGGTTTAATGCTTTGAAGAGGCGTACACTGACCGTCAAGACGAGTAATTTTAATGAACAATCACTGAACTTTATTACGGTTACTAGCTCTTCTTTAAAGGGTTACCAAATGCTCACTGAACTTTCAATTTCATTACTCATCCATCATCTATCTAACTACTGTCTATAAAATTGGATGGAAAGCAGACGTGGATTATAAAAATGAAAAGGCTGTTACTTGTGGACCGAAAAGGCAAGACATTCAAATACCCGAAGGCTACAGCAATCAACAAAACACGTCCTCTCTCAAAACCCAAGTTCCCCCTTCGTCCAGTTTACTCATAGTTGAATGCTCCAACACAAATGGAAAAAAACTTGAAGTCTGGTTGGCATTTTACAGTCTCACCAGCTATTCTTCAAGCATGGAGCCATCAAGTTATCTTGCAAATTCTCTGTGCAGAGATTGGGAAAGAAAGGAAGTACACGGGCTTAACAAAGTTAAAGATAATCAATCACCTTTTGAAAGTCGTGTCTGAAATAAATCCCTGGAGCGAAGAACTGCAAATCTCCCTAAAACTTCTTTCTGAATTCCGCATTGATAAGGCCATTGCACTTGATGAACAACACACAGCTAACGGAAACTTAATTTGTCTGCAAGACGAATTTCACAAGGTGTATATCTAGTTAGAGAAATAACCACTCTTTGTAGCCTTGCATGAACTCACGGAACATGCTATTTCTATCGAATATAGAAGCTGAAGAGACAATGGAAAAGATTAGGAAGAATAAGTTACACTTAGCTCACAACTTTCCTTCAGGACTGCCAGAACACTTTCGTGTCATTGCTGTACAATGTGGCGTCTTGAATCTCTAGGTTAGCCACATGCCAAAGGATCAGCCCGGAAGGTAGCATCCACCAACCACTTTCATCCCTGAACCAATGCTCCAAAACCATATAAATACATGACATGAGATTCCGAAAGCTCTACCAAATTTAGCTAGTGTTCGGTAAAACGAATTTTTTTTGTTTGCGCCCAAACCGAGGCTCGATGCAGACAGATGAGGGTGACAAATTCACTTGTAAGTCTATAACATAGAGAAATTCACATTGCGGCTGACATTGTTGGCAGCCCACAAAGACCGGAATACCCCGGTACACTACAAAGTTGACTAAAAAGGTAAGGGTATTATGGAGAACCTAACACGTGGCACTCACTATATTCATGGCCAAAAATCCCAAATTCAAAAATTTCTGACACAAACAGAACTGCACATTTGTACTTCTTGACTTTCTGCATTGGTTTGAACAAAAATCGAATATTTTTCCTACCAAACAAAGGCTAAATCATTACGAAGCACAATAATTCAACTCCATAGACTGACATGCACCCAGAAAATGTATCTTACATGCTAAAATTCCAGGACTGAAAGTTGGGATGTTTTTTGTTTGATGAGGATTGAGTCTTGAAATGACCTATCTTATTATTATTATTATAAAGGAGGATAGTAACTACGTTTTCCTCCAAAGTCTTCCCTCCAAAATGTCCCTTCTTTTGATATTGTAAAATATACTTGTGCAGCAATCTTTTAAATTTAAATCAGAAAATCCCACCCCAACAAATATGACAAATATCAGAAGTAATGTTGGACCCATGATAATGGACTCCACACATTGAAATCATGATTTTCCCCTTATTTTTTTTAATTCAAATCATTTTAAAAAGATTCACCAAAGCCTGTTGTTGAATCTAAAAAACACTACCGCTCTCCGCCTCTCATCCCTCTTTAACTCTAACCACTACAGCTACGACAGCGATGGTGTGTGTGGTAAATGAGATGAAAGATGAAAGCCAAAAACCTCTTGCCTAACTTACTGACTTACTCAACATTAATCAGTGTTTATTGTAAAGGGGGTTTATATCAAGATGCCATGGAGGCCTATAGAGAGTTCAAGAGACGAGACATGAAGGCAGATGTTGTTTTCTACAGCAAACTTATAGACGCGTTATGTAAAATGGGGCTGGTGGAATAATCTGCAATTCTTCTTGATGAGATGACGAAGGAAGGTACTCAACCTAACGTTATAACTTATAATTTAATAATTAACTCCTTTGGTTTGTCTGTTTCCCTCAGAATCTTCTTATGGATGTACGAGATAAACATTTTTTTGAACCTGAGTATGCTGGAAATGTAAAGGAAAATCAGCCCCCCTAAATGTTCTCTTTGTATACCATGGGCTTTGTTGCCTAGTACTCTTTGCCTCCTACAGGAGGTACCATTCTGTTTCACTATTTTTCTGTTGGAAAATTTCTTGCTTTACATGCAGTGAATATTGCAAAAGTTGGTTTCTTGAAGTGTGCAATTGCAAAAGTTGGTTTCATAAAGAAAATAACAATGGAGATTCATCTGTGGGTATTCTCAAGCCTTTTACAGCTCATTTGGCTATCATTTCTATCATAGATGACATTCGTACTAAAATTAATAGATGTATTCTTATTATTAGTAATAAAATACTATTGATTTTGAAGTGTCTTCACAATGCTTTAATTCTTTTGTTCTATTGTATATGGCTGTAAATAAACAAGCTTTTAGTTTGTGGATGCATTTAGTATGCAGTGACTAAAAGGATGTCATAGATGTTCGTTGGATGCATGCATTGGTCAGCATGATTTGAAGGTAACCATCATATAGCAATTCACATTGATCCGGGTTTAGTTAGTCTTCAGATATGCAACAGTATACTTCTCATTGCAGGCCTGAACTTCTACTTCAATCAATATTATAAAAGCAATTATCTAATTTCTAAAGACTCCATCTCTAGCCTCAATCTTTTCCATCACAGTTTGATCTCCATGTCGCTGAATTCTTCTCCATAAAAATGCAATTTTTTATTCAATGGATAAGATCAATTTCCCTCTAGATTCTCTCATTTTTATTAATTAATGCTACTGCACATGTTAACTCAAAAGAAGTTTATTGGTAGGTTTATTTACTGCTAACAATAGTTTGCAGACTGGTTTTGGTAATTAGCAAGCTACATATGAATCAATCAATCACATTTTAAAAGAATGATCTCTTCTTGCTCTTGGTTCTTCTCCTACTCAACTTCATTAAAAATTGAAATCTTCCTTCATAATTATTTCTATGGAACTTGATTCAAATGCTTCAAAGTCAAGAGCCTTTCATACTTTGTTTTAAATGAAGGTTATGTCTTTGCAATTTGACTTTATTTTCAATAAATTATGTTGTGCTTGGTGTAATTTAATTTGTAAATTTTTCAAGAGCCTTTCAACATTAATTACTTTAAAATGGGTTCAAGTGGTAGTTATGTCTTCATCTGCAAATTATGTCTTCCATAGATTCAATCTTGTAAGTACAGTTTCTCTTTATACCTCTTTTTTTATTTATTTTCACGACTTAATGTTGTTTATATTGAAATCTTAGACTATCAAAAATGTGATAATTGAACTTAAATGCTAATTTTTTTTTTTTATGGAATTGATTATTTTTTTAATGCCCCGGTCACTTAAGTTAATTATTGGGCTAGAAATATTAACGTTCTTGCTTTTATTTTATTTTATTTTTATTTTGTTGTGTTGTTTGAGATGATCAAATTGGGGAAATCAAGATTTCATTTTTACATTTCATAGTTTATATCTTTGTGTTAGATTTGGAAGCTTTTCCAAACACTTTGCAAAGGAAGTACTCCTTGTTACGAGATTTTTAGATAGAAGTTTACGAGGTATGTGTTTAAGAGTTCAGGAGCATGTGTGGTAAGTGTTTTATACAGTTTAAAATATTAATATACAGAAATGACTTGTGAATAAGTGGTAGTAAATGTATTTCCTTCGAAATTTGTGGATAAAAAGTGGTTTGAGTGTTTAGAAGCAATTTAGAAACACTTCCCAAGCATTGGCTTAGTAATTGAAATACCATAGAGATTATGTTGCTGTTAGTGTTTCTAGATGTGTTTTCAAAACTTCCTATTTGGTATTTTTATGAGTTTTCCACTTGCTAAAAAAGGGAAGAACTTAAGAATATTCCTTATATTGGGTATTTTTATAAGTTTTCCACTTAAATTATTAAAAAAACAATTAAGTGACTAATCCAAAAAAGTATTTCAGAATGAATAATTTCATACTTGATTGATATTAATGTGTTACGTTAGAAATGAAAAAAAATGGATTAATATATTATGAAAATAAATAAATAATTGTTGAAGTTTTATTTCCTAATATGTGAATTAAATAAATGAAGATATTTTTTTTAAAAGAGAAAAATAATTTTAAAAAGAAAAAGAAAAAATCCTATAACGATCAGGATTTGCTAATTTTGATTAGTTTTATATATTTTGCATTTCCTATTTTGATTATTTTTATCTTTTTAAAAGTTTTAAATTCAATAATATTTTGTATTAAAATATTATTGTAAAATGATTTTATTTAATATAATTGTATAATTAACATATTTTCATAATTGTTTTTATTGAAATCATTATTACAAACATATTTTCGTGCATCACACAGGTGAAAAACCTAGTTCAACATACAAAGGCAACCACCTGCACCATATACCTGTTCCTCAGGACAAGCTTCAAGACAAGAGTACATAAAAGGGAAGTGTGACAGTTCCTATTAAAGAAAATCATACTTTTGTTGTATTCCTTGAAGAAATGATCATTGAAATATAGATAATATTTTGTAATAAAATATTATTTGTACTATATTTTTTTTATTTGATATGATTGTATAATCAATATATTTTCATGAATTCTAAATCTTTATCATAGACAGAAATCGCGTGCATCACACGCGAGAAATGCTAGTAATAACTAAATGCAAAAGACAAGGAAACATATGAAGCATATGCAATAACAATTTACAGCATTTCTCACCCAAGCTTCCGGCAATATTCGCAACTTAGGATGGTGACGCATTGCTCATATTGCTACTAGTATCCTGTGTTAGAATTAATGTACAAGTCAAATTGATAGATCGGACTTTACAATTAGATTAATTAATATGATTAATTAATCAAGGCCCGTTAATGGCCCTATTGTGAATAGGGTTAGGGTTTTGAGGTGCACATATTAATATGTGCACTATTGTAGAGAAATTAGGCGAGTCGTTTTCTAGTATTAGGTTTCTCTCTTGCTAGCACAAAGAGAAAAACAATATTCTCTTGAATCCATTCCAACTGTTGGAGATTGATGGAGTTCCAGATTCAACTCCCTGTGTGAATTTCTGTTAGAGGCTGGACAATTGGACTGCTGGTGGCGACAAGATTTCTACATCATGTACCAGATTTCAGATCCGTGAGATTCATCAAATGTACATTCTAATCACAAATTCTATCTAAGTACAAGATTGATCCGAACTATAGTTTCGTGTCTGTTTAATTTCCACTGTTCATGTATGAACCGAAACCTTACAGTGGTATCAGAGTCTACCTTGTTACTTATTAGAATTTGTTAAATACTTTGATGAATTCAATGTGATTAAAATCAATTTCTTGTTTCTAGTTCTGAGAAAATTAGTTTTCTTGTTCAAATATGATTTAAGAGAAGAAATTAGATTTGGATCGAAAAATGGGACGTTGAGACGCCAGGCTATGAGCAGCAACAAACTCCGCTGCGGGTTGCTGCAGCTGCCGTCGCTACAATAGCGCACACCACCGCTGATTTTCAGTGACAGTGTCGCCGCCGCTACAGCGATGCAGCAGCGTGGCTGCTCGATTGCAGCGCGAGGGCGCTGTAGCAGGACCACCGCACTGTTGAAGTGGCGGGGGGTGGTTATGCAGCAGAGTAGACGAGGCGCCAGAACCAGCGAAGCAGGGTTTCAGATTTTTGGGGACGGGGGCCTCTGCTGCAATTTACAAAATTATAGGCCCTTGTTTGCAAATTTTTTTAGGGTTTCAATTAGGGCAGGGCATGTTTTCAATTTTTGAAATTGTAAGCCCCTGACAGCAATTTATGAAATTGAAAGGGTTTAATTATAATTTTGAATTTAGGGGTCAAAATGCAAATTTTCAAAAGGTGTTTTGAATTTAATTTTGAAAGTTTTAAATATGAGTTTTGACATATGTTTCAATTTTGACTCATTAAAAATTTTATTTTAAAATTCACGACTTTTAAATTATTGTTAAAATCGGATTTTAACAAAATATATAACTTTGACCCTAAATTAAATTTTATTTTATTTAGGTGTTTTATCCTAAATTAGAATGTTAATTCAATTTGCCCTAATTTTAGAATTAGAGTTTGGACTCTAATTTGGTGTTTAATTAAAATTTGATGTTAATTAAATTAAATTTAATAATTAGTTAATTCGATTAATTAATTATTAATTGAATCTTATTTAGGATTTGATCCTAAATTCAATTAGCCCTACAATCTTGAAATTTGGTATTGGACTCTAATTTAGTATTTAATTAAAATTTGATTTTAATTAAATAAATTCGTCAATTAAAGTAATTGATTAATTTGATTAATTAGTTACTAAATTGAATTTTATTTTATTTTAGCAGTTTTATCCTAAATTAAGATGTCAAATTTTCCCCTTTTGGAATTAGAGTTGGACTCTAATTTGGTATTTGATTAAAATACGATTTTAAGTAAATAGACCCGCTAACTAAAGTTAGTTAATTAATTTGATTAATTAATTATTGTTCCAATCCGTTTGATCTAAATTAGTTTATACGACCTAGATTGCTAGAAACTTGAAAGTTATAAATATAATATTAGATATTATATTTTTATACATTTATATGATGAATGTGTAATTAGTGGATGGTTATAGACTCGACCCATGTGATTGGTTGGATGGTTAATTTATTCTACTTTTATTGGGTGGGCCTGCGAGCCTTTATTATTTAATTGGGTCTGCGTGGCTATTACTTAATTTATTTGGGTCTCCGTGCTTTAGTTTGTAGATATGGGCCTGCATGTCCATTTGATACAGGCATGCGTGCCAACTAGTATAGAATACAGGTTGCATCTGATCACAAGAAGACAATTAGTATAGGATACAGGTTGCATCAGCAGATGGAGATTATTGCATTTAGCATTCGATGGTCGAATGCAATGTCCCCTAGGAATGACCACCTAGTCTTCTTCATGGCTCGAGAAGAAGACTAGATAGATATTGTCCATAATCATCCACAGTAATATTGTATGTATGATTAGTTGCATGGTTGATGTTAGTTAATATACATAGGAATGATGAGACCAAAACCCTCACTTAAATATTTTATTAAGTCATATGCTTTCCATTGTTATAAAGAAAAATCAGAGTTTGCTATCAATGTCAACTTGTTGAGTCACTCAAGGCTACTCATTGGTAGATATGTTTCTCATTATGAAGTATCAAATACTTCTGACAATGGGTTGGACTTAAGCGAAACTATATCCTTTATTGAGTCAATCAAAAGGGATAATAATTTTGGAAGCAATTTATTAAATTCGTATTAATTGGTTCATACAAACTACAAAGTGTCTTACATTGTTATAGTGAAAAACCAGAATCCGCCATCGATGCTGTTTGTTGAGTCACTCAAGGCTGCGAGTGGGAAGGTGTGTTTATCACTGTGAAATATAAGATGTTTTTGAACCATGGGTAGAATTTAACCGAAATCTATATTTTGTTGAGTCACTCAAGGAGATGAGATTTTGGAGGCACAATCAAGTAAATACATAAGATGTGTACGACAAAGAGTTGTCTACTTGATGATCTAGGAGCCACATGGAGATGTGATTGATAGGAGTATCTACTTGGATGTTTTATTAGAGCTTGTTGAGTCATTCAAGGTTCTAATGGAATAAACGAGATCCTAGCCTACTGTGAATCTAACAGGATTCTACGAGATTAATGTCGAGGGTCATTAATTCAAGTAAAATAGTGGGAGCTATCGATTTAGTAAAAGACCTTATTAAATTGATCTATGCATGATAATACGTGATTCTATTTTTGATTTATTATTATTGTTGTATGAGTTTTAAAACTTGAGTTGTTACTTGAACTTATGGAGTGTAATTGACACTCTGTAAGTTCATTAGACTGAAATCCTTGAATTGGCGTCGTCTTTTGAGAAATGATCTCGAAACACGATATGATCGAGAATACTCTTCTCGCATGCCAATAATAGGACACTACATTTATAATTCCGAGGTTTCCTTAACTGAACTGAAGAAGTGAGAAGCTTGGTGAACCTCTACTTCAGTTTTCTATTTGATAGAGGTTAAATAATATACTTATCCAATCGAGTATTAGATACTGATAATATACAATGGCCAAAAGTAGAATAATTGCGAAAAATTGTGATATACCTATTTGGAGGTAATAAAGAAAACGTTGCTTGAAAAGCTTAAGAAGTTATCACCTATCTTTGTCTTCTCATTCAGTTTAAAATTATACAATTGTTAATTACAGTTCTTATGAAGAACGACACTTCTACTTCATATTTGGACATGAAATGATTATCATCTATAATTAAGAATAATAGTTATTCGTTAACTTAGATGGGATACTATGGAAGTGAGGTAAGTAACAAACATTCTATATTCTGAATATTAATAAGGCAAAGAAGAAGTCACAATTAAATCTGACACTTGACTGATTCAATTAACAGAGATATATGTTTATCTCACCTTGAAGGTAAATTGACAAGTCAATTTTTGTTTGAAAAAAGTTGTTTGAAAAAAGGAAAAGTGGGATGGTTGATCCACTGAGCCTGTTACATTCGGATGTAAGCTAACATATCTCAAAGTGGTCTTCAATCATTAGATAATCATGATTGTCATTGTTATCAATAATAAAGTTTAATATGAAAGTTTGAAAAGTTCAAATAATACAAATATAAATTAGAAGGGCAAAATGAGAAAAATATTTGAAGCACGTAGATTTGATCAAGGTGATACTTCAAGATTGTGTTATAAGAACATAATTTTCGCATAAATAACCATTTCGCATACACCTCGACACAATGGCGTATCTTAAAGGAGAATGATTACATTTGATGCAATCATTGATGAAGCCACGCAAAATCTCCAAAACAGTTTTTGGAGCTATGCACTGAAAAATTTATATTACATACTTAGTCGTGTTCCATGATAATCAGTTGATGAAGGTCCATATAAGATATGGATTTCAAATGTCTAATCTTCCTCGATTTAAGATTTAAGACCTCAATGCTTATTAGAAGTATACCAAATTTGGATAAGCAATAGCTTTAGTCTAATATGTATATTTGTGGGATATCCAAAAGATGGTTGGATATTATTTTTACATTCCTATCGAGAAAGAAAGTCTATCTCGGATTTTGTCAATTTCTTAAAGAAATAATTCATCTAAGAGAAGACAATGGGAGTAAAAGTAGAACATGAAAGAGTTCATGATTACACATATATACTTAACCGATTAAATAAGCTAGAATTTGCGCTTGCATTGGATGAGGCACAAATCAATGCTTGGAACACGCGCGCTACTCGGGACGTAGTGACGACTGAGAACGTACTAGCTCCCTGTAAATATATTAGGATCATGTATACTCCATTGAGTTACACATCCCTAATTCCTGATATTGTATTAGTCATCAATGATAATGAGCCCATATTTACGTAGAAGATAAGTCAAATGTTGACTAAACGAGATGGGAGGAAGTCATAGAATCCGAGATAAAAACAAAGTTTTGGAACTTGTTTGATTCACCTAAAATGGGTAAGACCCATAGGATGTAAATGTAGCAACATGCTGTGATTATAGATTTTTGAATCCTTATATATACTTAAACATAGTATACTAGTTACAGATATCTATTATAGATTAAAGCAAGCCTCACGGAGCTAGAATCTTAATTTTGATGAGATAATCAAAATGTTTGATTTTATCAAAAATTGAAGATAAAGAATGTGTGTATATAAAAGGTTAGTGGAAGTATTCAATATTTATGATACTAAATGTAGATGACATATTATTTATCAGAAGTTGAGTCTCTAACCTTTAAAGAGAAATGCAGTCATTTTAAAATTTCTCCATGATGGATTTGAGAAATAAAACCTTCACTTTGGGAACCAGAATCTATAGAGATAGATTTGGAAGGTTGTTTTGATTTCTCAATCCACGAACATAGATGTAATGCTAATGGGGTTAGCATGACTGAATCCAATGTAGGACTCTATCCCAAAAGTTTTGGGGTTAATCTATTCAAAATGGTGTTTAGAACACACATTGAGAAAAAATGATATAGAGAAGATACTTGATTGTTTGACAATAAGATCTTAAACATGACACTATGTACGATACCTTTTATATTATTGAGTACTTGAGAAGTATTAAGAATACATTTGACATATGGAGAAATGTAGACTTACAGTCTTTAGGTATAGAGATACCATCCTGCAGTCCGGGAAAAGATGAAGGAAATATTCAATCTAATTGTTAATTAACTCATAGTAGTGGTGTGGTCAGTTTAAAATGGCTCAAACAAGAGAGACCGCTAATTATATAACCGAGACCAAATACATAAGTGCTTGTGAAGCAATCTCTATCGTTAAGTTCTTTAGAGAACTATGATTGTTCCTTACATTGTAGCTCTAGTAATGTGTACTGTGACGACAATGGAGTCATCGCGCAAGCGAGGGAACTGGGTCTCATCGATGATCTGAGTATGTATTTAGGGGCTACTATCTTATTCGAAGATTGTAGAAAAATAGAATTCATGCCTATTAACTTTGAGAAAGTTGAATATGTGAAGATTCACATATCGAAGATCCACCTGTAAATCCACTATTCGAATAGGAATATGATTGTCATATAAACTCATCATGTATAGGATACATGAGTTATTGGATCTAGTGGGAGAATATCAATTTTATGCTCTAAATCCAATCGTTGGATAGCATAACACATATATTATCATTGTCTTAATAAAGGCAGATTTATTATTACATTGAGTTTAAAGTAAGTTTAATTAACTTGTAAGTCACAAGGTGTTGTGACTGTGAGATACAAGTCATTAATAACTTATTCTAAAATTGTCCCTAGTCGAAGTAACAACAAGATACGGATATTGTTGTTGCAGTTAGACTAGCATGTGTTACATTTCTTTCTGATGAAGAAAGTAGCTTATCTCACAAGCTAGAATGCAGAGGGATATTCGAATGAACGTGTGGATGCATTGTTAGATTAACAAAGCATTAGATGACCCGCCTAGAGATTCCACATGGATAACTATCCAAGCGTCAGTGGTGAATCTCTAATGCGCGGTTGTGGATTTGGTCCTTTGACTTGAGGATTTCATAGAATCTTATATGAGGATTACTATACTTTGGTGAGCGTTGATGTTGACTCTTGAGAGGGAGTCATCAGGATGACGTCGTACGGGTATAGTGAGAGTCATATGAAGGTTGTGTATGTCCAATATGAGGATTTGTCACTCCTGGGTAGTAGGAGATTATAACCTGTATTTCGCTCACTTAAGTTGATGTAAATTCCTCGGTAGGGGTGAAGTTATGAGTTGAAAAGGTAATTTCAGTCATAACAAGATCAACTAAGATAAGAAGTGAATAACATAATTGGTTGAAATGAGATCGACGCTATCCATGTTTCTTAACCAATTGGGTTATATTGATGAAGGGATTATATTTCCACGGTAACCGTACATAAACAGGTCTTGTCATGCCGCATGACTTTTCCTTTCACATGGATTGCCTTGACACGTTGCTAGATGTCAATCTAGGACGGCGACGTGAATTAATCGATCTTGGTGAGTCAATGATGAATTAGAAATAGAAATAGTGTTTTAAATTCATTTTATTCCAATGAGATTGGAATAATAATAATAATAATAATAATAATAATAATAATAATAATAATAATAATAATAATAATAATAATAATAATAATACGGCGTTTGTCATCGTGAATGGAACCTAATGGGTCACACACAAAAGGCAAGAATTGAGTATTTGGAATTGGATCTTGTCCAAATGGGAGATTGTTAGAATTAATGTACAAGCCCAATTGTTGGGCCAGACTTTACAATTAGATTAATTAATATGATTAATTAATCACGGCCCGTTAATGGTCCTATTGTGAATAGGGTTAGGGTTTTGAGGTGCACATATTAATATGTGCACTATTGTAGAGAAATTAGGCGAGTCGTTTTCAAGCATTAGATTTTTCTCTTGCTAGCACAAAGAGAAAAACAATATTCTCTCGAATCCATTCCAACTATTGGAGATTGATGGAGTTCCAGATTCAACTCGCTGTGTGGATTTCTATTAGAGCCTAGACAATTGGACAGCTGGTGGTGACAAGATTTCTACATCATGTACCAGATTTCAGATCCACGAGATTCATCAAAGGTACATTCTAATCACAAATTCTATCTAAGTACAAGGTTTATCCAAGCTATAGTTTCGTGTCCGTTTAATTTTCGCTGGGCATGTATGACTCGAAACCTTACATCCTGCATCACCACGGTGTTAATGGGCAAGCTTCCATCTGTCAGTCAACAACTGGTCCTTCATCAGTTTTAGTGTGGTTCTAGTTGTGTTTAGGTGACTCGATTGGAGGCATAAACTCTACATTCAGATCAGGCACTGGGGAAACATTCAAGTTAATGTTACTTGGAATTGATGGCAACCTGTTTTCAAGTACAGTGTCTGGCTTAAGAAAATTACGATCCTAGAACATTTTTTAGTATCTGCACCATCGCCTTTTTCTTGAACCCATGCTAGCCTCGAGATCTTCCCTGGGTCTTGAACTTTGAATGTCTTGCTTTTTCAGTCCACATGTAACAGAGCAGCCTTTTCATTATTATAATCCACGTCGGCTTTGTTGGATAAAATTCAATACTGTGGGGTCAAACATGTATAAAATAAAATGCGTGGTGCTATCTTAAGGATTTAGTCAATAAAGTGATCCACTAAATATTTTTCAGGACTAATGGGTATTAAGTGTCGTGAGATTAAAGTGTAGAGACGGATTCAATGTTTTAAATTAATGAGGGGTCAATTTAATAATATTGAAATACGATAGCTGCCCTACAACTATTTATACAGGTCATGGTCCCCAATTGAGCCTGGCTTTTCATAATTCTCTGCATCCCCATCAACAGAGGAGATAAAAAGGAGAAAACCACGAATCAGTTGGAAGACCATAACCCCGTTCGATCAAACGCAATAATGGATTCAGGTACGCTTCCGCTTCAATTTCAATCCGATAATTACGGCATGATGTTTATAGATTTTAGATGAATAATCATCTATATTAAATTTATTTTTAACAAGTGGTATCAGAGCCAACATCGTGTTGAATTATCAGATCAATTTTGTACGCATATATGTAAAACCTTATTGTGTGCGTATGTATATGCGCATAAAGGCTTCTGATTTCGCAACATTCATACATTCAGTTTATTCAATAAAATTGGGAATATGGAACCAGTAGTTCGTTATCTCTATGTATGTATATGTGCGAAAATTTTGGCTTAATAAAATTGGATTTTCAGTTTTGTTTTTTGCATATTTCGAATTGGATTTTTGTTGTGTACGGTGTATTGTGGTGATTGATGATGAAATCGTTCTGGTCGGACTTGGGGACACCTCGCACAGCGCGTTGCGGCGTCGGATTTCAATGGGTTGCGTGCGGCTTGCTGCGTCGCCGCGCACAATGGGAATGAGGAGGCTCACAGTGTTGCGCGCCGCGACGTTGTGTACTTGGTTGCAGTGCCATCGATGGCGCTGCAGGCGACGGACGGCGCCAGGAATGGCGCCGCGTCCTTGGGTCTGGCGCGCGGCGAGGGTTTCGCTACAAACCCTAGCATTTTCAAATTTTTGGCCCAGGGACCTCACTTGGAAATTAGAAGTATGTAAGGGCTCATTTGCAATTTTGGATATTTTGTGTAAATTGCAACTTTGGTCCTCCCTCATTGTTTTAAAATAAAGTTTAAACCATAAGTTTATAAAATCTTTTAAGTTGGCCCTTCAAACTTCTGAATTTACAAAAATAAGTCCCTAAAGTTAAGAAATCATTTAAGTTGGGTTTTAAAAATTCTGAATTTTACGATTCAGTCCCTAAAGTTTCTGATTTTAATTAATTGGCCGCTAAAGTTTGGAAAAATTGCAATTTAGTCCTTCAAGTTTAAAAATATTTCATAATTGGCCAATCAAGTTTAATTAAATTGCAATTTAACCATCCAACTTAATGATTACTTAATCCTAAAGTATTGAATTTCATAATTCAAATCCTAAAGCCTTAAATATATGCAAAACAGTTAATTCAAGTTCAAATTTTGGTATGAAAGATTCTTTTGAGAAATATAATATTTCGAAGTAAATTAATTAAAGCAACATGTTGCCAAAGCAACCTCTCTTGTGGAAATTAATTAACTTAGAATATTAGAAGGTTTTGTGTGTGTGTTGTTCATGCGGATATTGATCGGCCCAAAGGAAGGTCAATATTTGGCTGGAATTTCACATGCACCTGTGGTGATAAACACGTGACGATTATTTGGTTTAACGTGTGATCAATAATCGGTCCAAATAAAGGTTTATTTGTTGACATGTCTTATTGTCAGTGTTTGATTACTACATCGAGAATACCACTTACAAGTTAAGGCCTCGTTCTCTTTGCTGTTTTGAGCTCATTTTGAGTTTTCGATTTTTTAAAATATCGAAAACGCGTTCACTTTACCCATTTTCAGAAACGAGTTTTCCAAAACACCAAAAAAATTACAAAGGAAACTAAAAACGAGTTTATTGCGTTTTGGATATTTTGTGTTAAAAAATCCAAAACGCGCATTTTGAATTTTTTTTTTTTTTTTTTTTTTGGTAAATGTGAGACACTTCCTTCACTTGAAGTTCTTATATTATTTTGCCATTATATATAGATCCATGTTAAGATTTTTTTTTTTTGTAATTTTTTATTTTTTATGTTAAGATCTTATGTTATTTTGTCATTATATATAGATCATGTTAAGATTTTTTTTTTTTTTTTTTTTAAAGTGTGACACTTCATTCACTTGAAATTCTTATATTATTTTGTCATTATATATAGATCCATTTTAAGATTTTTTTTTTTTTTTTTAAAGTGAGACACTTCATTCACTTGAAATTCTTATATTATTTGCCACTATATAGATCCATGTTAAAAAAAAATTCTTTTTTTTTTTTTTTGTAATTTATTATTATTTGTAAATGTGAGACACTTCCTTCATTTGAAGTTCTTATGTTATTTTTCCATTATATATAGATCTATGTTAAGATTTTGTTGGTATGGGGATTTTTGTTTAGCTGAAACAATATTAATGATGAATTTATTGACATAGAGAACTAACTGATTTATTAACATTAAAATTAATGATAGTCAACAAATCAATCATTCTTTACATATAAAATATTACAAAATAAATATATCAAAAAATTACAAAGTAAACACATTTTTCAATTTTCTATTTTTGAAAACAGTTTTCCAAAATCACAAAGAGAACATGTTTTCAGTAATCCCAAAACAAACAACCAAAATTCAAAATTCAAAACAAAATCCTAAACTCAAAATCAAAAATCGAAACACAAAGAGAACGACCCCTAATATTTCTGTCCAAAGACTAAATATTGATGTTGTGCTGGGTATCTTGTGATGGGTCTTACCATTATTTGAAATTATTATTTGCATAATAAAGTACTAATGTAAGCTATTTCCATCTTCTTCTCTATACAGTTAATTCATCTTCTACTACAATATCTGCAAATCTTAATTCAATTCCCATGCTTGATGGGTCAAACTTCAAGGATTGGAAAGAGAACGTACTAATTGTTCTCGACTGCATGGATCTCGACCTTGCTCTCGGGGTTGAGCAACCGGCTTCTCTTACGGATGCAAGTTCACCTGATGACAGGAGGAACTTTGAGAAGTGGGAACGCTCAAATCGCATGAGTCTAATGATCATTAAGCGCGGCATTCCGGAAGCCTTTAGGGGCACAGTAACTGAAGAGGTAACTAATGCCAAACAATTCCTTGCCGAACTTGAAAATTGTTTTGCTAAAAACAATAAGGCTGAAACAAGCACGCTTCTGCAAAGCTTGATTTCAATGAAGTATAGAGGCAAGGGGAACATAAGGGAGTACATCATGAAGATGTCTCATACTGCTTCAAAACTTAAGGCACTAAAGCTCGACTTGTCTGATGACTTGCTCGTGCATTTAGTATTGATATCGCTTCCTGCACATTTTAGTCAGTTTAAGGTCAGTTACAACTGTCAAAGGGATAAATGGACTCTAAATGAGCTCATTTCGTATTGTGTGCAAGAGGAAGAAAGGTTGAAGCAGGATAGAACTGAATTGCTAACTTGGCAAGTACCTCTGAGGATAAGGGCAAGAAAAGAAAAACAGAATATGAAGCTGCTAAGGGTCCAGATCAAAAGAAGCCACATAAGGACAAATAGGGTTGTTTCTTTTGCCTGAAACCTGGACATTTAAAGAAGGATTGTACTAAATATAAAGCTTGGCGTGCAAAGAAAGGTACATTTCTTAATTTGGTCTGTTCTGAGGTTAATTTAGCTTCAGTACCTAGAAACACTTGGTGGTTAGATTCTGGTGCTACTACTCACATAAGTGTTTCTATACAGGGTTGCCTGTTCTGCAAAAAGCCAAATGATGCTGAAAGATTCATCTTTGTGGACGATGGAAAATCGGTAGAAGTTGAAGCAATAGGAACTTTTAGGTTATTATTGGGAACTGGTTTTTATTTGGATTTGAAAGACACTTTTATTGTTCCGTCATTTAGACGGAATTTGGTTTCTATTTCCTTATTGGACAAATCTGGATATTATTGTTGTTTTGGAAATTGTCAGTTTAGTCTTTCTTTAAATTCAAATATTGTTGGTACTGGTTCATTATGTTCATACGATAACCTATATTTGCTTGATACTATTGTTTCTTATAATGAAACCTTGCATGTGGAATCACGTGGTACTTAGCGAAAATTAAATAAAGAAAATTCGGCAAAACTATGGCACAAGCGCTTAGGTCACATCTCAAAAACTATAGTTGAACGACTTGTGTCAGATGGCATTTTGGATTCCCTCGACTTTACGGACTTTGATGTTTGTATTGATTGTATCAAGGGAAAACAGACCAAAAACAAAAGGTTAGGTGCTAATAGAACTTCGGACGTCTTAGAATTGATACACAAAAATATTTGTGGACAATTCCCTACGACTTCCTGGAATGGTCAAAAATACTTTATATCATTCATAGACGATTACTCACGTTATGGGCATCTATATCTTATTCATGAAAAGTCCGAGTCACTGGACATGTTCAAAGCTTTCAAAGCTGAAGTTGAGAATCAACTCAACAAGAAAATTAAAAACGGTAGGTCTGATCGTGGTAGTGAGTACTACGGCAGATATGACGGTTCAGGTGAACAACGTCCAGGACCATTTGCTAAATTCCTAGAGGAATGTGGAATCGTCCCACAGCACACCATGCCAGGTTCTCCTAGCATGAATGGTGTAGCTGAAAGACGAAACAGGACTCTTAAGGATATGGTAAGGAGTATGATTAGTCATTCTACTTTACCAAAATCACTCTGGGGAGAAGCATTAAAGACTGCAGCTTATATTCTGAATAGAGTACCAACTAAAGCTGCTGCTAAAACACCTTATGAGCTTTGAACAGGCAGAAAGCCCAGTCTAAAGCATTTCCACATTTGGGGATGTCCAACTGTGGCAAGGCCTTATAGGCCGCATGAAGATAAATTGGACTCCAAAACAGTTAGCAGCTACTTTATTGATTATTCTGAGCGATCAAGGGGCTACAAATTTTATAATCCCACGCTTAAGTCAATTTTTGAAACGGGAACTGCAATATTTTTTGAGGATGTTGAGTTTGGGGGGAGAAATAAGGTTAGAGACATTATCTTTGAGGAAAAAGCTGAGGAATGATCGATTTCGATTCCTACTGTTACTTTTACAATGTGCAGGTTTCTATACCTGTCATTGATCAAGAAGTATATCCAGAAACTCAGCATGATAATGTTGAAGAAACAACCATCCAAAATCTAGAAGTACAAACTCAACAACCTCAACAAACAATACCGTTAAGGAGATCCACTCGAGAAAGGAAAAATGCTATTTCGGATGACTATATAGTATTTCTCCAAGAACATGAGGAAAATAATGGAATGATGGAAGATGATCCAATCAATTTTCATCAGGCCATGAAGGGTTCTAACTCTCAAGAGTGGATTGATGCCATGAATGAGGAGTATAAGTCTATGCAAGACAATAAAGTTTGGGATCTTGTCCCATTACCAGAAGGTGCGAAACCCATTGGTTGTAAATGGATTTTTAAAACCAAAAGGGATTCGAAAGGTAATGTGGAAAGATATAAGGCTCGTCTTGTAGCTAAAGGCTTTACACAAAAGAAAGGTATTGACTTCGAAGAGACTTTCTCTCCGGTTTCAACGAAAGACTCTTTCAGGACAGTCATGGCACTTGTTGCACATTTTGACCTTGAGTTACATCAGATGGATGTAAAGACGGCGTTTCTCAATGGAGACATGGATGAGACGATCTATATGGTGCAACCAGAAAACTTCGTGTCAAGAGACTCGAAGAATATGGTTTGCAAATTAAAGAAATCTATCTATGGACTCAAGCAAGCTTCCCGTCAGTGGTACTACAAATTTCATCAAGTGATCATCTCATTTGGTTTTGTGATAAATGTTGTTGATGATTGTGTGTATCACAAGTTCAGTGGGAGTAAGCATATTTTCCTGGTTTTGTATGTCGATGACATACTGCTTGTCACTAATGATATAGGCATGTTGCACAAAACCAAGAGCTTTCTGTCAAAGAATTTTGAGATGAAAGATCTTGGGGACGCCTCTTTCGTATTAGGAATTCAGATACACCGGGACCGCTCTCGGGGTATTCTTGGATTATCACAAAAGAACTATATCGATAAAGTTCTTATAAGGTTTGGCATGCAGGATAGTAAACCAGGGGACACCCCTGTTGTTAAGGGAGAGAAAAATAGTCTCAATCAGTGCCCGAAAAATAATCTTGAAGTTAAGGAAATGCAAAAGATTCCCTATGCATCAGCTGTTGGGAGTCTGATGTATGCTCAAGTTTGTACACGTCCAGACATATCGTTCATTGTTGGAATGCTAGGCAGATATTTAAGTAACCCTGGGATGGATCATTGGAAAGCAGCAAAGAGGGTTATGAGGTACTTGAAGAGAACAAGAGATTGCATGCTTACATACAGCAGACCGGATCAGTTAGAGATCGTAGGATACTCCGATTCTGATTTTGCGGGATGCCAAGATAGTAGAATATCCACATCAGGCTACATATACCTGCTAGCTGGAGGAGCCATTTCCTGGAGGAGTGCTAAGCAGACACTCGTAGCTTCTTCCACTATGGCAGCAAAATTTGTAGCTTGTTATGAGGCATCTAATCATGGGATATGGTTGCGAAATTTTGTCGTCGGGCTGCGCATTCTGAATGGAATTGAAAGACCATTAAAGTTATATTGTGACAATAACTCTGCAGTGCTATATTCCAATAACAACAGGAGTTCAACCAAGTCAAAACACATTGACATTAAGTTCCTGGTTGTGAAGGAAAGGGTACAGAGTAGACATATCTCCATACAGCATATTGGGACAAACTCCATGATTACGGATCCGCTTACTAAGGGATTAGCACCCAAGGTCTTTCACGAGCACACTGCTCATATGAGTGTAATATTTCTTGAAGATATCATGATTTAGTGGGAGTTTGTATTTTGGTTGCTATTTGTTTTGGTTTTGGACACATTTGTGTATTTGGATAATTTTCTGTACAGAAATAAAGTATTCAGTTCATTCTACTCTGTTACATTATGTTTGGTGTTGATCTCACCTAAGGAATAAAGTCGGACCAATTTAAAATAGGCATGTTTGGATCACATAACATGTAATTTTCATACTACACTCTCATGATTGATCTATGTCATTTGGTTGTATTGGTATACGTGACCATTGATGGATTTAGTTACGATTAATGTAACGAAAGTCGCTTTGATCCTATATTAATATGATTGATGGACGAGATTGTTTGGAAATACCCTTAATAATGATAGCAAATTTTTGACCTCATAAGGTTGTACACATTTGTAAGGATACATGTATGGCCCAGTGAGAGATTGTTGGATAAAATTCAATAATGTGGGGCCAAACATGTATAAAATAAAATGTGTGGTGCTATCTTAAGGATTTAGTCAATAAAGTGATCCACTAAAGATTGTTCAGGATTAATGGGTATTAAGTGTCGTGAGATTAAAGTGTAGAGACGGATTCAATGTTTTAAATTGATGAGGGGCCAATTTAATAACATTGAAATACGATAGCTGCCCTACAACTATTTATACAGGTCATGGTCCCCAATTGAGCGTGGCTTTTCATAATTCTTTGCATCCCCATCAACAGAGGAGAAAATAAAGAGAAAACCACGAATCAGTTGGAAGGCCATAACCCCGTTCGATCAAACGCAATAATGGATTCAGGGACGCTTCCGCTTCAGTTTCGATCCGATAATTACAGCATGATATTTATGGATTTTAGATAAATAATCATCTATATTAAATTTATTTTTAACAGGCTTTTCATCCAATTTTATAGACGGTAGTTAAATGAATGATGGATGGGTAATAAAATTGAAAGTTCAGTGAGCATTTGGTAACCCTTTAAAGAAGAGTGAGTAAGTAGTAATCATAATAAAGTTCAGTAATTGTTCATTAAATTCTATGTTTAGTAAAAGTCAAATTTTGGTTTATAAAAATGTTTTTAAACCACACAATTTTTCAATTACTTTTTAATCACACACATTTTCTCTCTCCAATTTTTAACCACGCTTTTTATCTCAAAATTATAAATAAATCAGTTTATAAACCAAACAGTATTACCAAACAAAGGCGATAGAGTTTTGAAAAAGATTGCCTGTGTTGTT
Source organism: Ligustrum vulgare (assembly GCA_963555705.1). Lineage (NCBI taxonomy): Eukaryota > Viridiplantae > Streptophyta > Magnoliopsida > Lamiales > Oleaceae > Ligustrum > Ligustrum vulgare. The sequence goes on along the minus strand of OY743176.1, from coordinate 49,343,074 downwards.
CCCATATTAACCTCTGTTTGGTATAAATATTATATTTTTTTAAATTACACACATTTTCTATCATATAGCCTCTATTCGGTAACATTGTTTGATTTATAAACTCGTTTGTTTATGATTTTAAGGTAAAAAGTAATAGTTGAAAATTTAATAGAAAAAATGTATAGTTAAAAAATAATTTGAAAATTATGTAGTTTATAAACTGATTTATCTACAGTCTATTACAAGTGAGGATTAGGGAGAAACTTTTAATTTTCTATTTTACCCTCACATATTTAGTTATAAACTCAATATACCCTTACCCCCTTAATTAATAACATTAAATATTAATTTATTATTTATAATATTATAATATAATTTCTGTAATAAACTAGAGAGAAAAGCTAGAATAATAGAGACGTTAATAAACTTTTATATTTTATTATGAATCAGAGCCTCATATATATAAGGGAAAATAAAATATACAAAGTAATAATATCTAGGGTTACAGGGGTACAATTTTCATTCACTAATACAAGATGATATTTACAATACTCCCCATTAAATGACATATTACAAAATAGCTGCCTCGCTAAAACCTTATTTGATAAAAACTCAATGGTACAAAAATATAAAACGAAGGAAAAAAAAGTACAGTTATTCTTGGAGTATTAAGATGAATGCTTCATCGTTAAAACCTTACAGAAAAATCCAATGGGACAAAACATTGGCTAATGAAAAAGAGTACGGCTACTCCCCCTAGTGTTGATCATTGTAAATCATCGAGTCGGTGTATCCCAATCTTGTGAACTGATTTCTTGAATGTAGATGTTGGCAGTGCTTTTGTAGATAAATTAGCTACATTGTCACTTGAGTGAATTTGTTGAAAACTCTGGAGTATTTTGATACTGCTTTCTTAAAACCTTGTCAGAAAAATCCAGTAAGACAAAACATAAACGAAGGAAAAAGAGTACAGCTACTTCCACTGATTCAATCTGTATTGAATCATCTATGTAATTACTCCCCCTGATTCAATCTCTATTGAATCATCCATGTATTGAATCATCCATGTAATTACTCCCCCTGATTCAATCTCTATTGAATCATCCATATATTGATCTTTTCAGGAGTCTCGTATAGGATAGTATATCAATAGACATTGATAACAGCTACCTCACTAAAAATCTTTCCAGGAAAACCTCGTGGGACAAAACCTCGGCTAAGGGAAAAAAAAAGAATGTAGCGCATATTAGCCCCCCCTCATGGGAACATTACAATATAATTATTTCAACTATTATTCGGTGCAATATCGAATATCTTCATCAAGGATATATAAATGGTACATATCTCATATTATTTGTTCTTCGAATATAAATTCAATTATTCCCTTGAACTTGAAGAACTTAAAATATTTTCAATCATTTGAACATGCTACATCGAGCCATGTTCTATAATCAATATTCATCAATGCATTTAATACAGTTCTCAAATCTGGAAGTGGCTTATTCACTTTAATGAACAATTAACTTATTCACTCTTGATGAATAATTAACCATGAAATTGAGTTTTGAAAATCAACTGCCTGAATTTTCAAATATACTTTTATGTGATAATCAAATTCCATTACAAAGTGATTCTATTCAAGGTATATTAAATATTCAGATCGCAAAGTATCTGTAGATTTTGATCAAACAGGCTTCTTAAAAACTTGAACTATTTATTTCAGATATATTTAATCTTTCAAGGATTATACTGTGTGCTTCAGGTATCGTATATGTTTCACATTGCAATTGTCAAATTGCTACCACCAAATTTAAGTCGTGAAACTTTAGATAAGTAATGATTCCTATATTTCAAATAGATTTTCTCTAATCATTTCACCACAATCCTAAAGTGCCGAGGTATTGATTACCCTTTTTAATCTCACTCATTGGTACTTCAAAGAATATTCCCAACGTACCAAGTTGATGATCATACATTTTGATATCACTCATTGGTACATCAAAGGGTGCAAGTTAATAATTAGAGTCAATCATCTTTCAATATTTACATTTCCAATAATTATATACTTATTGGCACTTATTATGCATTTGTCAGGCAAATAAAATATTGCATCTATGCTTGTCTGCCAGATCTTTGAAACATTCGTTGCGCAATAAGTCGTGTATTACGATTATACCTATAAATACCTATAAATATTTTACTGACTTTACACTTTTAAGTATTTGAACTTTAAGTCCCAAAACTTCATGTTTTATAGTAAGTTTAATTTATCCTTGATGCATACTTTTGTCAACTATTTTTATGTCGATTTTCTTCGACATACTTTCTTTTATTATCATCGCTATCATTCGTATTATGATTCAGCTAGCTTCGCAATTTGCTTTTGCATAAATGTTTTATAAAGTGTGTCGACACAATTATCTTCTCAATTCGATTTCTTTCCCCACAAGACATAACTATAGATATCCCAATTTTTCAATATTTCAAGTACTTGAACCTCTTCTGGAAGATTAAAAATTAGTTATATGAATATATACTCTCTCACGAGTATATGCCTCATCAATAAGACCATCATAATCATTTGCTCTATTTTTATTTATTTGAGGATCATTATTTGAATCAGAAATCGCTACGCTTCAAGCGTATCATATATCAATATGAGATACAACATCTATAGCTAATATATGAGATTTTATCGATCTCTTATAGATATTGCACTTGTAGTTATGTTATTTTTTTTGAATGTTTCGTTCATATTTTCAATCGAACTACAGGTTCGTATTACCAGTTGCAAGGTTATATATATATATATATATATATATATATATATATATATATATATATATAAAACATAATATGATGCATTTGTATGATTTTAAGCTATTAATTCTTCCCCTAATGCTGAGAAAATTGTCAAATCAAATTGACATCATTTTTCCGATGTTATAAAATATCACCCATTTGGGATATATGTTCAAACCACACATTTATTCTCAGCATTCTTTATTTTCCATTTCAGTGCATTGTGGTGGATCAATTGCACTATAAAAAATTAAATAGAAAAATTAGGCTATAACCATAAGCCAATTATAGCAGAAAGAAATATGATGTTGTTCAGTGCATTGTGGTGGATCAATTGCACTATAAAAAATTAAATGGAAAAATTAGGCTCTAACCATAAGCCAATTATAGCAGGAAGAACTATGATGTTGGCATGATACGTAATACAATTCCTTAAACATAAAGGGGAGTATTTTGTTCTCAATTAAATTAATTGGAAACGTTTAACAAGCAAAAATGTTAAATCATTATTGACATCCCAACTAACACTTATTAAAATGTTGAGATTTGTGTTCACTAGCATTATGAAGACACATTCTTGATTATATAATCTTAAAATTATGCTCATAATTTAAAATTTGAGCAATAATTTCGAAAATTTCAAGTTGCGAACATCATGCAATCATCTAGTATATGTATCAAATTTATTAAATACAAATAATATTTAGATGATTAACGTGGAGGATGATAGGGCCCCATTTATTACCCTAATTATTTTCAAAAATATAGGGAATTTAATCCCTATTTTAGCTAGCGATAGTCAAAAAATTTCATGTTAGAGAGCAAATATCATATATGATTGAATTGAAGAATCTTTTGATTCTTCATTGAGTATCAATTTTAATTTCGCATCATTATTGATCCAATGATGATCCAACTAGTCATGTCAAATAATAAAATCAAATTGAAGTTCTGGTTCAATATAAGATATAATTCTATGATTAAACAATATATAATCATTTATCATTCAAGTAGTCAAACAAAATCAATGCCCTTATGATATTAATTATATGTTTTCCTTCAAGTAGTTAATATTATTTTATAATTGTTATGCTTTTTCGAGAGCAACAACATATTAAACAAATTAAATTTGATTCAATGTGAAATGAGATTTTGCTTCTTCAACAGCAAAAACGAAATACTCTTCTAGAATATTTTATTAAATAACTCAAATGAGATATTTCTAATGTACAATATTCTGCTGGAATATCGATTTAGATCAATATTCTTCTAGAACATTGATTTAGATAGTTTCTTTTTCTAGAATAGTGATACAATATTCTTCTGGAATATTGTACTATATTATTGAATGTAAAGCATACATTCAAACAAATGTTTATTGTAAGTTGGTATAATCAAAACGATATGATAAGATCGAATAACTATACCACTTTCTATGGAAATTCAAAGTTAATATAATACAAACATTTACTTTGAGTAGAAAAATAAACTATATTATTCATGAACAAGTAACATAATAAATTGAACATTTATCATAAAATAAAGTTGTTATTCTTCAGGAGTAACAACAAAATATTGTCCCAAAATATCAAATTAATAACATATCTCATAATATTGGGCTCTTCGAGAGCAAATTATATTCCGTTATAATATTTTATATGAGATGAAATTATGATTCTTCAAGAATCATCATAACAATATATTATTCTACATCATAGCGATTACTAATAAATTCCAATTTCTTTGAGGCGAGAATATAATATTTATCATATGAGTAATAAAATAAAATTTTTCTAGAATATTGAAACGTAGCAATAACGCAATATTCTTCTGAATATTGATTCAAAGTTCATTCAATTATAACAATAATTAATATCTATTATGCTAGTTAGGAGCAAAAATAACGAATTATTCTTCTAAAATAATTATATTTCTAAAATTGCAATTCTTCAAGAATAATAAGTAAATATTCCTCAGGAATATTGACAAATTATGCTCTCCAAGAGCAAATAATATTTTTCAGGAATATCGACATTAATGATTCGTTCTACCTTTTGAACTAACAATATTTATGTTCTACATGAGTGATGGTAAAATATTCTTCTGAAATATTTATCTAACGTGGGTTGTTTTTTTTCGAGAAAATTAACACCATATTCGTTTAAAACATATTTTAAATTATACTTCTTCATGAGCATTGAGTCAATATTCTTCTGGAATATTGAAATTGTAATATACTGCTTTTCACGAGCAAGTAATATTATATATACAGGATATTACTTGGGTTATAAGACAAAAATAAAATCTAAAGATTACAAGAATATTGGATTAACATAAACAAAGAGATATACTAAAAATAAATCGTGCACATAATTATCCAATCTTTGTTGATTTTGATTCCAAGATTTTAAGCTGATCTTGAACGTCACAAATGGTACAGACAAACATAATTGATATAGGCAAAAATAAACAATGACAAATTTTCAGTATCTTTTAAAATGAAAATTAATGTGCTAGAACAAGATATGTCTTCTTCCGCTAACGAGCTTATTTCGATTTTTAAAAAATAATAAATCAATATTCTTCTGATATATTGAAAATTATAATTTATGCCCTTCATGAGAAAATAATATATTCTTCTAGAATATTAATTATAATATTGTACTACTTCAGGACCAACAACAAATTATTTATAATAGAAAACTATATATGATTAATATTCTTCTGGAATATTAATTATATGTTATGCTATTTTAGGAGTAACAACATAATAAATTGTCAATTTAAATCAATAATAACAATAATACTTGTAATTGACAGATTTATAATTAATATTCTTCGAGAATATTAATATATATAATGTTGTACTACTTCAGGAGTAATAACACAATAACATTAATAAATTTGTAATGGACAAATTTATGATTAATATTCTTCTGAAATATTAATATATTGTTATGCTACTTCAGGAGCAACAACATAATAAATTAAAAATTAAAAATTAAAAAAAAATCAACAACAAGTATAATATATATTGAACAAACATATAAAACAATTAATGTGTACATATCCATGAGAAGGGTGTCTTTGAACAATGTTCCTTGAAATCAAGCCGTAACGCCACCGAGAATTTCAATCCCGAATCAACATGCAGGTTCTAATTTGTATATGTGTACAGACGACAGATTAGGTTAAAATTCATAATTGATTTAGGAACTTTGGAATAACGATGAACTGAAAAAGAATTCGGAAAATTTATTTCGGCCCATATCATAATACATTCTAACTAATATGATATATGAGATTTTGAGATTTTTTTTTCTAACTCAATTTGGTAGATGCTCGTGCTGATAACATGTTATAAACTAGAGAGAAAAATATAGAAGAATAGAGACACTAAAAAACTTATATATTTTATTATGCACTAGAGCACCATATATATAGGAGAGAATATGAATATACAAAGTAATAATATCTAGGGTTATAGTCATTCACTAATATAAGATAATATTTACAACAATTTCATGTTATTTATTTAGTGTTATATAGAGATGGGCAAAAAAAATCGGAACCGAACCGAAAAAATCGGAACCGTATAGCTTAAAAAAAAAAAATTTGGAAATCGATTTTGGAACCAAGAACTGCATTTAGAACCGAAAAATCGAAGTTAGAACCAGGTTTTTGATCTTTTTTTTTATTTTTATTTTTTTGATGTTTTAATTGGCTGTCCTAAAACTAAAAATCAAAAAAAATTGTAATATTTTTTGGTAAAGTGAAAATAATTAAGTTATTTTTATGAAATTTGTTACTTCTCTACCTCATTATAACTTTTAACTTCATACTTGGATTGAAATTTTTACTAAATGAAAATAGAATGAGACTAACTTATTAATAAGTCAAGATGTAAATGACTACGATGGAGTTAATTAAATATTTAAATACAAATATAAAACAATTAATAATAATGCATTTAAAACTCATGATTCTTCCCACAAGTTTACCATACAAATTTATGACTTTTTTCCATGCTTGAAAAACCTTACAGACCATTTATTTCTTATTTTGGTTTATGAATATATTTTATTTCATGGAAAATTCTATGCTTTCTCCGGTGTGAAAGGATTTCGAAATCATTGGCCTTGGTATATTCAGTAAAAGTTTATTTCGAGTTATTTACTCGCTTCCAGAGGCCTTGATACTCCTTGGTAAGGCCTTAAAAAATAATTATTATTGTATAACCGAATTAGAACCGAAACCGAATTGTTTGGTTCTTTCGTTACAATGGAACCGAATGGTTAAATTTTACAATAATCGAAAAATATAGTTCTGTTCAGGTTACCCTAACCGAACCACCCGACGCCCACCCCTAGTGTTATAAGTTAATTTATTATCTTACAATTTATTATATTACAATCTAACAATTTATAATTTTTCACATCTACATCTACATCTACAATCTTGTACATCTACAATCATACTATATATAAAAGTAAGGTACTTACCAAAAATAATTCTTGACCGTTTTCCTGGCCATTTTTTGTTTACATAAATAGTAAGTTTCCATAAGTGACTGCAAAGTGGATTAGTGTGAATGCAAAATAGATAGATGCCTAATGTGAATGCAAAATAGATAGATGCCTAATGTGAATGCAAAATCAGGATAAATGTGAACGCATTTATTGCCTTAATTATATATACACTAGTATTTCACCCGTGCGATGCACGAAAGTTATATCCGCAATATCGATTTCAATAAGTATTCGTAAAATTTTAGAGCTTATACATAATCAACACATATATAACTGCATAAAAAAGAATTCCCTATTACAATTATTATTAGAATTTAAAAATAACATAAGTAATTCAAATTATTAAAAAAATCTTTGAATAGTAAACGTCAATTTATATATTCAAATAATAAATTATTATTGATTACAATAATTTTTATGAATTATTAATAATTTCATTGAAAATGTAAATTTAGTAGTTTTTTAATGGTATATCATATTTGATATAATATCATGTACACGAATTGTAACGCCCCGAATTCCGCAAAGCCCGGGACGTCACGTCATCCTTTAAATTTGATTTTATTGCGAAAATAATTAAAAATTTCAGACATCATATTTATTATTTGAAACATTTGAAGCAACATTTTTTTTTTTTTTTTTTTTTTTTTTTTGCGGAAGAAATGAATTTATAAAACATCACGTCCATTGTTTAAAAGCTAAAGCCGAAACTAAATTTTAATCAATTTAATTAAAACAATTCATAAAAATTAAATCTTAAGTTTTAAAATAAAGTAACGATAAATAATTAAATTGACGACATTTATGAAACTTGACTTAAAAGAAAATTAACATTATTTTTTTGATTTGCCACCGCTGTCATTTCATTCGCCGTCACCTCCGTCATCTGCAAAATTTTGTTTTGGAAAACGTGTGTATTTTATAGAAATACTCTGTAGACTCGCGCACAATAATCATTTAACATTATAAATTTAAAACACATAATCATGATATTCAAGTCTCAGGTGTCTAACGATTACCAGTATTCTCATGAACATACAAGTTCAATTCTCATGCATTTAAGCAAGTAAATTCTCGTAACATAGTCTCATACTTAGAAAGCAAGTAATTCTCATGAACACAATCATACATGCTAAACTTATTATCCAAATAATAATTGATGCGCACTTTTGAAAAACGTAAATTTGTAGATTAGAGTCTACCTCAAATCATGAGTTTGAAAGTTGAGCAAGAAAGTTCACGTTATTCTTCTAACTGTCCAAGCGCCTCGTCTAACCAATAATAAATAAACCTTAAAGTGGTATTTGGAAATCAAATATTTTTGAAACAAAAGAGTTTTAAAATAAGAAAATAAAAGCTTTAGAGATTAATTTAAAAATCAAACATAGTTGGGATTTGAAAAGAGTTGAGATCAAAATAAATGATTTGTAAAAACTTATGAGTTGAATAAAATATTTTAAAACCAAAAGATCAAAATAATACTTTTAAAAACTAAAGGGGTTGACTTAAAATATTTTAAAACTTGGGACTGAATTAAAATGGCTTCAAAACATGAGGGCTGATTAATAAAACTCTTTTAAAATAGGGGATGAAACAAATACTTTGAAACTAAAGGTCTTACTTAAAATAATTTAAAACCTTATGGCTTGAAATAAAACATTTTAAACTAACAGGGACTGAAACTTATTACTATTCAAACGTTGGGGCTTAAACATTAATTTGAAAACAAGGGGGGACTGAAATAGACGGTTCATAAATCTTGGGACTAAAATAATAACTTTTGAAACTTAAATTAAGATTTAAAATATTTAAAACTATAGGGACTGATCTTTAAAACATAATAAGACTAGGGACTGAATTAAATGGTTTTAAAAGTGAAAGGACTGAAATGAAATCTTATTAAAATCAGACTTTCATATAACCAATATATCACTCTCTCTATCTCTAACACTCGGCCAAACAGAGAGCGAAGAGAGCGAGAGTGCGACGACGACGAGGGCAAGCCGCTGGTGCCTTCACCGGCGTTCGCAGGCGGTGACGCCGCCTTCGAGGGGCGGCGATGGCGGCGGGTGTATGGCTGAAGAAGAAGGAGAGTTGGGTGATTCTGGGGTGCGAATTCACGGCCAAACCGCGGCTGCAAAGTCGCGATTTGGGAGCTTCGCCGGTTAAAATCCGGCACTGAAGGTAGGTGATGGTCTACTGGTTTAATCTCCTTGGTTTATTTCTGTTCTTGGTTGTGGATTGATTTGGGATTGGAGTTGGAGATCGATTTGGAAGTGGGCAGCAATGGTGATTTGCACGAATTTTTGGTGGCGGCTTGAGTGGAGCAGCGGTGGTGTGGGGGTGGCCGTGAAGGTATATCTTTGGATTCTAGTTTGATTCTTTGTTTTGGGTTTGAATTTTGGTTTTGTGCAGTAGGTGGTCGAAGGTGTTGGGTCTGTGCGGTTGGACGTTGGCTAAGGAGGTTTGATTGAAGTTTCGTCTGTGGTGTTGGCTGTGTTGGTTGCTCGATGTTGGTGACGGGTGGTCTCGAGGTTGAAGGTGATTGGCGTCGATTCTGGTTCGGTGATGGCTGCAAGGTTAATGCTTGACAGTGGGTTGTCTTATGGTGAATCATTGGAGCCGTGGCTTGATCGTGGGAACGGGTTGGCAGTGGTGAGTGGTTGAACTCCTGTGTGTGAAATTGGTGATGAAGAGGGAAGGGGAAGATATACATTGTCTTGGATTCAAAATTGGCAATTGCTTGATTTGTGATTGAGGGGGCTGAAGGAAAGATTGAATTTGGTGCAGATGGCGTGTGAGTTGGGAGGAATTTGGCTGATGAATTGCTAGTCATTGACTTAACTTTGGTAAGTTATGGCAGATTGTGGGAATTAGCTATGGAGGTGGATTATGGTTGATTGATGACTGAAATTTTGGGATTTTGGAAAGAAGGGAATAAAACGTGTGAGAAGGAAATGGGAAGAGGCTGAAATTTCCGTAAGTGTGAGTGAAAATTTCTTTGGGATATATATTTGGCTAAATCATAGAATTTTGATGAAATTGGGAAATGAATTTAAATTGGAGATAAAATATTTTGGACTTAAATAATTAAAATTTTGATTAAAATACATAAATAAATAAATAATGAAAATAAGATACTTTCATAAAAATTGAAATTGAACTACGATAAATTTAAATAATTTAAATTTTAACTTAAATGGTTAGACGAAATTGTGTTTAAAATAAAGGGGTCAAAGTCGTAGCGACTCATCTTTTAAATAATATTTATTCAAAATTAGTCACGAAAATTCTTGGTCGCTACACGAATATTGATGTATGTAAAAGGGATTAGCATATTTTTCATAACTTCTACATTTGTCTCGTGTATTTAACATACTTTTTAATTTTCTTTCAAAAACATCAATCACAATAATTAAAAAAGAAATAGTCAAAATATTTGAATTTAACCAATAAAACTTTATTTACAAAAATAAGTAGCCAAAACAATAATTATGAAAATCTAGCGATTATTATGATACGATAATCGAGTAAGTTGGAGATTACGAAATTATTCCGAAATAATACCCTATAATTTTAAAAATTTTATTAAAATTAAGAATTGTTAAAAAATATTAATCATTCTATTAATATTGTTAACTAAAAAAAATCAAAGTTTTAACTCTTCAATATTAACATTCGTTCAATAACTTTTTCTATAAATTATTTACAAACAGTACATTTTTTTCAACCCACTTTTTAACCATATATTTTTTCAAAACTATTTTTCAACCACACATTTACCTCAAAACAGAAATATAGTTACTGAATAGAGGCTTAATTTATTAAAATATTTAATAATATATATATATTAGAAAATATGATTTGCAATATTAAAGATAACAAATGATTTGAACATTAATAATTAAAACACAATTTAATTATTGATAACTACACATAGGATTTATAATATTAAGAACAACAAATAAATAATAAATCAATCAATAAATAATAAATTTAATACTAATAACTAAAAATATTGATTGAACTCATTCAATATTAACGTTAATAATAATTATAACCAGAATTTACAAATAACAATAACATCATATTAATTATTTACCATAATTCTAAAATATAAAAAATTTAAGAATTAAATTTTACCAAACTATCCTACTTTTATATATATTATAGATTTTTACTAGTGCGATGAACTGAAATTGTTATCCGCAATATAGATAAGCATTTATAAAATTTAATGATTATACATAATCAACACAAATGCAAAAGATACAAAAATAAATTTTTATTAGAACAATTATTAAAATTTAAAAACAATATAAATAATCAAAATTATCGAAAACTTCATTGAATGATAAATGCAAATCTTGTAGTTTTTTAATTGTATATCATATTGATGTAATATTATGAGTACAAATATTGATGCTTGTTTAAGATATAAATATATTTATTATAATTTCTGCATTTGCCTCACATATTTAACTTTTTCTCAATTTTCGTTTTAAAATCACTATAAACTATAAATATCTGTTTAATATTAATTCATCAAATATACGACAATTGAATAACATTAAAGATCAATAAATTATTATATTATATAATCTTTGCACAATTATTAAAATTAAAAATTATTAAAAAAATATTAATCGTTGTTTAATATTTACCATAAAATAATATTAGTACTTATATATATATATATATATTATTACTTATATATAAAATAATATTAGTACTTATATAAAATAATATTAGTACTTATATATGTGGTAATAAATGCATTTACATCTATCCAGATTACACTAATCCACTATTCACTCTATATATATAATATATAGATATAGATATTATGGTAAATACTAAATAATGGTTGATATTTTTTATTCAATTTTTATTTTATTATTAAAGCTAATAGTGAATGAGTTCAATTAATATTTTTAGCTATTAGTATTAAAATTATCATTTAATTATTTTTTATTTGTTATTCTTAATATTATAAATTCTATATGTAGCCATTAATATAAAAATTGTGTTTTAAGTATTAATGGTCCAATCATTTGTCGTCTTTAAAACTAAAAATCATATTTTCTGAAATATATATATGTGGTTGAAAAAATGCGATGCTTATAAATAATTTATAGAAAAAGTTATTGAATTAATACTAATATTGAGTAATTAATGCTTTTATTTCTTTTTAGTTAATAATATCAATAGAATGATTAATATTTTTTAATCATTCTTAATTTTAATAATTTTTTAAATATTATTGAGTATAATATTTTTGGTATAATTTCGTGATCTCCAACTTTACTTACTCGATTGTCGTATCATGATTATTGCGAGATTTTCACATTATTATGTTGACTACTTATTTTAGTAAATAAATTTTTATTGGTTAAATTCAAGTATTTTATTTACTTATTTTATAATTATTGTAATTGATGTTTTTGAATGAAATTGAAAAGTATGTTAAATACGAGAGTCAATTGTAGAAGTTATGGGAAATATATTAATACATTTCACATGCATCAATATTTGTACACACAATATTACATCAAACATAATAAACCATTAAAAACTACTAAATTTGCATTTTTAATGAAGTTAATAATAATTCATAAAAAGAGTTCAATAAATATTTTTAGTTATCAGTATTAAAATTATCATTTAATTATTGTTTTTTTATTTATTTGTTGTTCTTAATATTATAAATTCTACGTGTAGCCACTAATATAAAAATTGCGTTTTAATTATTAATAGTCCAATCATTTGTCGTCTTTAATATTAAAAATCATATTTTCTGAAATATATATGTGGTTGAAAAAATGCGATGCTTGTAAATAATTTATAGAAAAAGTTATTGAATAAATACTAATATTGAATAATTAATGCTTCGATTTTTTCTTAGTTAATAATATCAATAGAATGATTAATATTTTTTAATCATTCTTAATTTTAATAATTTTTTAAATATTATTGAGTATAAGATTTTTAGTATAATTTCGTGATCTCCAATTTTACTTACTCGATTGTCGTATCATGATAATTGCGAGATTTTCAAATTATTATTTTGACTACTTATTTTGGTAAATAAATTTGTATTGGTTAAATTCATGTATTTAATTTACTTATTTTATAATTATTGTGATTGATGTTTTTGAATGAAATTGAAAAATATTTTAAATTCGAGAGTCAATTGTAGAAGTTATGGGAAATATATTAATACATTTCACATGCATCAATATTTGTACACGTAATATTACATCAAACGTAATAAACCATTAAAAACTACTAAATTTGCATTTTTAATGAAGTTAATAATAATTCATAAAAAGAGTTCAATTAATATTTTTAATTATCAGTATTAAAATTATCATTTAATTATTTTTTTAAATTTGTTGTTCTTAATATTATAAATTCTACGTGCAACCACTAATATAAAAATTATTTTTTAATTATTAATGGTCAAATCATTTGTTATCTTTAATATTAAAAATCATATTTACTGAAATATATATATAGTTGAAAAAAATCGACGCTTATAAATAATTTATAGAAAAAGTTATTGAACGAATACTAATATTGAATAATTAATGCTTTGATTTCTTTTTAGTTAATAATATCAATAGAATGATTAATATTTCTTAATCGTTCTTAATTTTAATAAATTTTTAAAGATTATAGGGTATAAGATTTTCGATATAATTTCGTGATATCCAACTTTACTCAGTTGTCGTATCACGATAATTGCGAGATTTTTACATTATTATTTTGACTACTTGTTTTAGTAAATAAAGTTTTATTGGTTAAATTCAAATATTTTGTTTACTTATTTTCTAATTATTGTGATTGATTTTTTTAATGAAATTGGAAAGTATGTTAAATTCGAGAGTCAAATGTAAAAGCTATGGAAAATATATTAACACGTTTCACATGCATCAATATTTGTACACATAATATTACATCAAACATGATATACCAATAAAAAAATACTAAATTTGCATTTTTAATGAAGTTAATAGTACTTCATAAAAATTATTGAAATCAATAATCATTTATTTAAATATATAAATTCACATTTATTATTCAAAGAAGTTTATAATAATTTGAATTAGTTATGTTATTTTTAAAATTCTAATAATTATTGTAATAGAAAATTATTTTTTTATACATTTATACATATGTTGATTATGTATAAGCATTAAAATTTTATAAATACTTATTGAAATCGATATTGTAGATACCAACTTTCGTGCATCGCACAGATGAAATACTAGCTATATATAAAAAAAGAGTACTTCCCAAAAATAGGTCTTTGAATATTTTGATAGTTCGTATCTATATTTTTTTAATTTTTTAAAATTCTATCATTGATGGTAGTTTTACGCCGTAGACCAATTTATATGGAATCTAACTATTTCATTTTGATTTTTTGAGAATTGTTTTTGTGAAAAAGTGAATTTTTAGAATTTGTAATTAAAAAGTAGTATGAAAAATTGTAAAAAATAATTTTTTAAAGAATGTATGATTGAGAATGAATGTTCAGAAAAAATTATTATTGAAAATCAATTCCATATGGATAAGTGATAAAGTATTATGTCTTGTGGGTTACACAACCGAGCCGCTTTTATGAATCGAGATGCATAGATGATTTCTAAGCATATAAAATTAAATGTATTTGTGATATATATTCTTAAAAATTAATTAAAAGTAACATTTCATGTTGCTTAATTTGCTACATTCATTTAAATATATGACCAAATGTAATTAATTTGTAATTTTAAAGTAAATATGAAATGAAATATTTGTTTAATATATTTAAATATCAAATATTGTAATAAAATAGTTAGTACCAATTCTAAACTAATATTCTATTAATTATAAAATAATCTACATATAAATTAAAAAAAAAATCATATTTTTTAACAGCTCATTGTACTAAAATTTACTATTACGAATTACATTATTTGAAATAATGAGTCTCAAATGGCGCTTAAGTATAAATTCTCCACAAAATCAATATTATAAAACTCATTTTGTGGATAATGTGGGCTCAAACAAGGACTAAAAATGCTCACAAAAGAAAAATGTAATACATAAAGAGAGAAAACTTCCCAAAAATAAGTATTGGTCCATTTTCCTGTTTAAAACACAATTCCTAAAATGGTATATAGTAGAATTAATTCACTATTTATTATTCATTTTGGACAAAAATCAGATTTAAAATCGTCCAATTGAATGCCGATTTTTAAACAGCTATATTTTTCAGGTCCTTAAATTTCTTGGTCCGTCTTTCCTTTTTTTTTTTTCTTTTTTTGAAAATTATCCTAACTCGAAAATTCAAGCCGAAGATAAAATTTTATCGATATGCAAAATCAATTACAAGAGGGGGACATCAACTTTATAGGTCCGTCTTCCCTTTTGAAAATTAATTACAATTTTTTTAAATTCGTAAAAATAAAAAAAATAAAAAACTTTATCAATATCACATAAATATTTTTATTTAAAAAATAGAAAATGAAAGATGATGAAATAAGAACATTCATCAATCTATTTTATTTTTCATTTTATTTTCGTTTTAATAAAATTCAAAACGTATATCACAGATATATCTATTTTTTTTACTTATTACAAATTTTATTTAAATATAATTTTTTTTTCGTTTTAAGTTTTAAATCAATTCAAATTACAATACTTAAAGAAGTCCCTGGAACAATAAACATTTGAACCGTAAATAAAAAAAATTAAGGTACTTGTGATTGGAATAAACTATGAAAATAGCTCGTCACCACGTTTCCAATGCCTTCAATATCTGTTAAAAAAAAATAAGTTATGTGTAATGTACCTTTTTTTGGTAATTAATTGTCTTTCTTCATTTCTCATTTTTAATCAATTATTCATTTCACATGTTAATATGTAAATTCAATGTATGTGAGTAACAAACGATTGTACATCGCACGGGTGTAAAACTAGTATATTAAAGTGTAGATAGTGGAGGAACTTTTGATTTTCTAATATACCCTCACATATTTAACAATATACATAATATACTATCATTTAATGTTAATATAATATAATAATCTACATATACATCTAAATTTACATCTACATCTACGTCTAGTCTACATTTATTAAAGTCGATGACTCGGACACTTTTGATTTCCCATTTTACTCTTAAATTGTTATATTTTTTGATCAATATTATCCTTAACATTTAAATTATTTTTAAAGTGAAATACTTTGCTAATTAAGAATGTAAAAGAAATAATTTCAAAACTCTTTTGGAAAAACAAAATTATAAAGATGAAAAAAAATAAATTTATTTTAATTATATTCTAATTAAGAATACAAAATAAACAATATAAAAACTCTTTTGAAAAAAAAAAAAAAAAACTGCAATTTTTTTTTCGACTTATATAAATATTAAGCTTTTTTCATTATAAAAATAATCTTCTAAATTAATTTGATTTTCATGTGCACATTTTTTTTCGTATTTGTTCTATGATTAATCATAAATATATATTTTATAAATTAATTTTCAATTTGTTTAATATTTTATAACGTCTGATTACTTTTTTATATATATGACACGTGACTTCTTTATTAAACTAATATTTTAGATAATTATCTAATATATATTTTGAAGAATTCTTAGAAATTTCAATAAAATTTCAATTTGTTAAGAACTGCAGTCAATTTACAATTTTAACTTTATGTTTAACCTTTACTTTAATAATATCAATTACATCAATTACTTTCAAAAATAATTTTAATACTTCAAAAATATTAGGAATATCATTCATTATATACGTAATACGTGCAAAATACGTACTTGCTACTGGTAAACCAAAAAAGAACGATTATCATAGGCTTACTTTGAAAATAAATTCTTTATTTACGTACTATAGTCACTATTATTGACATACTTAAAGGGATTCAAAATTTGAAAAGCTTGTCTTGGGTGGACGAATGCTTCGTGGATTTGGTATGTTTGGTTCACTTGAAAAGTCTAGATATTTCCTGCCATCAATTCTGACGTACTGGACTTTGTGTAAAGGAAAAAAATCATATGTAATCCAATTAAAAATAATATTATTATATATTACAATCCCCATTTAGTATATTTTAAAATCAGATTTTAGTAGATTTTAATAAAAATTAATGAAATATGTGATTAAAAAATTATGAAACTTACGAAATGTATGGTTAAAAATATTTGTTAATTTTAACTTAAATTTTAATCAAATTTTTTATAGAGTTATCAAACTGGGCAATAGTAAATATCGAATGGTGTTCAAGATTTTTAATGTGCATCGGACCACTTTCCACTCAACCAAAGAATTCGGTGGTCAAGAAAATTATTCTACACAATGCTCAAAAAAACAAAAAAAAATATGCAATAATTAGCGCCCAATGAGCGTAATTTGCCTGAAAAAGATGTCAATGAAAATTGTATAAAAGTACATTGGCCTGAAATGAAAGAGTTTCTTACAATGTGTTTATCGTGAAAGACTTTCATTCGACACTTGTATATTTTTGAGGGAAAATAATTATGCGAGTTTGAATTAAAATCTATATTTAATTGTCTACTCGATTGTAATGGACATTCGATGAATATAGTTCAGCAGCAATTGTTCAGCACTTCACCCAGTTTGAGAATTTTGCATTTACAGTTTTGATGAGGGATGGATATTTGAGTATAATTTAACTAATTTGTTAGGATGTATAATTGTCTACTTAGGTATCGAATTTAATTGGATTATGTCTAAAATAGACGTATCTTTCTAATTCTGATGTGTTAGTTGTAATTGAGTTGGACTAAATTTAATTTTTTTTCATTTTTTTTTTTTACATAAATGATTTGACGATTTGAAACGGTTTGCAAAGATTGAAACCTAAATCAAACCGTTTCAAAGGATTTTAATTCTTTCAAAATCAAAACGTTGATGAATTGAAATGGACCTAAGTTAACGATTTCAGTTCAATTTTGTGATTTGACGATTTTATTGTTCAACTTTACCAAAAAGCGAAAGAAAAAAGGACTTAAAGAAAAAAGTAATTCTAAAAGCTCTTTCCTATAATATTTTTGGTAAAAAGGATATTCTTTTGTGTAATTGCTAAAGCCATATCCACGTTAGTGAGTCACTAGCCATGCCTCATTCAAATCAAGCTATAAAACCTTGTTTATAAATAAATTTATAAATAATATATTTTTTAAATTATTTTTTAATGCAAGTTGGCCCCTCGTATTTAATTTACTCTTCAGTCCTTTAATTTTTAATTTATTCACTTTCGTACCATGAATGATTCTCGATTATTATCATAAACTTCTCAATTGTTCAATTAAGTTTCAATTAGCATTCAATTGTGCATTTTTCTCATCAATTGCTTCTTTCTTCATCTTTTGTGATATTTTCTGAAAATTAAACAAATAGACATAAATTAAATAGTAAATATTCTAAAACGACAACGTTATATTCTAATTTAGACATACAAATAAGTGTATACAATACATATCAAATACACCAAATTAGAATTATTGTTCGTCCTCGAACAATATAAAATAAAACTAATGAATCAAAATAGTAAAGTAACAAATCTTTTTGCCATGTCAACATGTTTACCATGTGCCTCAATAATTCAAATCAATTCGTACCATAGCATAGAGTTTTGAACAACAAAGTAAAATAATTCTAGTTATCTCATGCCAGATTTTCAAGTGTATGTGTGAATAACCAAAGTTAAACACATACGCATGCAAAAGATATACTTAACACTATGTAGCTCATTATGCATAATCAAGCTCAAATTTCATGTGGTCAACCTAATGATTCTAGTGATTTTCTTTTCATAGCTCATTGATGATCACAACTTATTACTTTTCTCTCACATTTCAGGTTTCTATCTATGGTGGTTTCACAAATATTCTTTATTTTTTCCACATAAGATAGTCAGAATTAGAAATATGCATGCACAACAGGTCAAAAGTAAGCAATCCCCAATTCTACACCCTTCATCTCTACAGTTCTAGTCAACAAAGCTTACACCAAACAAAATTTTCTTTTCATGCACGACTTTTTCTGTTCTTTTTCTTTCATGTCCTTATCTTTTATCATCTTTGTGCAATACTTTTCTTATTTACTTTCTATGTGACCCCTGTAGCGAGTTTTAGGTCGGTGACTTCCAAGCGAAATGACGTTAGAGCACCAGGTTTGAAAGACCCCTCAAACTTAATTACTCGAGTTAAAAAGGCATTTGAAGAGTAGAATAAACATTCAACATTTTTCTATTTTTATGCTGGTTATGGTTTATACCCGTTGACCAAACTGTTTTAACTAAAGTGCAAAACTAAGAACCACAAACCTCCGTACCATTAAACATGCACATTCTAACAATTCTACCCTCAAACTTGTCTTTTGAGCACATTTGGTTCTATTTTAGGGACATGATATCTAATAATCCAACAATGGTTATGTGCGCATGAAGATGAAATCTAGCAAGTAATAACTAGTTCATAAAATTCATGTTTTAATGTTGTCCAATATTCAAGCCAAAACACAATTTGATCTATATTATATCCTAGGCAATAAAAATGTCAATAATTTAAATTTTTTTTTTATCCCAAAGAATCGAATGAGTGTAAAAGAATGAGATTCTCACATCCCAAACTAGAAATATACATTGTCCTCAATATTTGTCAAATAGATGTAAACATGTAAAAAAAAAAAAAAAAGGCACTAGTACTTTCCAGGTGTAGAGGATGCGTTGCTTTGCTTTGAAGCTTCCATTTGATTGCACTTTTGATGAATTTGACTCTTTCCTTGTATTTCCCAACTTGGGTCAAGATGTATTGATTGGTGTGCTCCTTGCAAACAAAAGATGAATGATTTTAGAGGACATGAACACCAATAAGAAAATATCCAAGTTCTAATCTTGTGTGCGTGTGTGCTTGGGATGACGATGAATACCTAAACTACTAAAAATTGCATAAAAATCAAAACACTCCTAAACATGCAAAATAATGTAACAAGCAAAATTGTCTTAACATGCAAACATGCAAAACACTTAAAACATGTCACCTATCATGCATGTATCTAAAAACAAGTAAATAAAATAAATATTTAAAGCATAATAAATAAAATGGAAGAAAAGTTGGGTTGCTTCCCAAGAAGTGCTCCGTTTGTAGTCTAAAATTCAACTTTTTGCACTTTTCTTCAAGGAACTCTAAATAAAGCTTTAGATGACCTTCTTTGATTGTGTCGTTTGAACTTGCTCCAATTTACATTTATGCTCCAAAGTTTTACCTTACCGGTGTCATGTATGTGACTTCTTCACTCGATTTGAACTTCAATATATATACTGTAGCGACCAAGAATTTTCCATGACTTATTTGATTAAATATTATTTAAAACGTGTCGCTACGACTTTACCAATTTATTTTAAACAAGTGTTCGTCTAACCAACGAAGTAAAATTTTATTTTAAATTTATCTTAGTCAAATTTCAGTTCCATTAAAATGGATCATTTTCATTTTTTTTTTAATTCTCAAGTCCAGATTTCAACTTTCAATAGATTACCAAATTATTTGATTTTATGTCCAAGACCATTATTTATTTTAAAGTCAAATTTTTAATTATTTAGATTCAAATTACTTTAAGCAAAATTTTATTTATTTTGAATCCAATTCATTTTTTTCAAATTCTCAACTTCGTTACCTTGTTCCATTTTAATTTTCATTCAATTCAGTTAGCATCATTTCCCCAATTCTTTTCTCACACGTCTCCTCAGTTTCTTTTGCAGATTCCCATTTGCCACCTTCCTCATTCATCTCCTCTCAATCATTCAAGAAAAATTTCTATTTACTTTGGATCCAATTTATTATCTTCTAGTTCAAAGTTTCCAACTTTATTATCTTGCCCCATTTTAATTCCCCATACAGCCCAATTTCTTCCCAATTACCACAGTCATGCACATGTCACTTTGGTAAAAATTCTGCTTACCATAATTCTCTGCCACATTTAGTTTCAATTTTCATAAATTAATATTGATCTTCCATACTTTTCTCTAATTTACCAAAACAGGATGCACACCTAACATAATATTAACCCCTATTCCCCTCACGTTCACCAGACACACACAAACCTGCAACTCAGGGTATGCACTTCCCTATCTTCATTCTCACAACCACCACAGACACAAATTTTACCAGCCCCATAGACGACTCTCAACCACCAAGCCTCCTTTGTGAGTCCTCTGCCGACTTTAACCACCACACCATCACCCTCATTCGTTTCAAATCCAATTAATGGAACTTGGGGCAATTGAAGGTAGTTCTCTTCAATCCAAACAATGGATTCGAAGAAGGCAAGAAATTCATACTTCACATTGCCCAATTACAATCACCTACATCGGCAACCACCATACCCGCGACCACCTACTGCCACTTCAACACCCCGTCACGCAGACTCCAAACCAACCCAAACCATCGGAATCATCATCATCAGCCGAGTCACCACACCCACTGCCCCAACTCCGTTTTTCCATAAACGAAATTCACAACCCACGATCTACATACGGGAATCGCGCAAATCACCGCATTCAAATCAAAAACCAAAAATCAATTTCACGACCGGAAACACCATCACCACCATGACCAATCCGCCACTGCTCAATTTCCAATTTACATACGAACCCAAACCACAGCCCCACACAAACGGCCGCGCACCACCTTCATCCGCCACTGCCCACTTCTCAATCACCCTCAAATTTACCCCAAATCAAAACACAAAACCAAGAATAAACTTAACCCATAAACTTACCTCCACTGTCGACCCATATTCACCGGTTTTTCGCCGGAGATCGCCCCACCCTTCACCTCGGTTTCGCACCTCTTTCCTTGCACCTAAACCGCACCAAAAACCACCTCCGCCGCCGCCAGATGATGGAAGCAGCACCGCGCGAACTCGCCGGCGCAAGAGCGCCGGCATCCTGACCGACGAATTTGCGCAGTACACCACCTGATTTCGTTTGGTCCTTCGCACTCCATCTCTCTTTCTCTCTGAATCTCGAAATGAATGGGAAAGAGAGTAAAGTTAATTTAATTATATTTTGATTTCGAAAATTTGCATTTTGGTCCCTGATTTTTCCAAAGTTATCTATTTCAGCCCCCAAGTTTGAAAAGTTATTCAATTCAGTCCCTTTTGGTTTCAAATCAATTATTTCAGCCCTATAGTTTAATATTCATTTTGAGTTCCGACCCAACTTTTGAAAGATTTACATTTTAGTCCCCAAATGTTTAAAAGCAATCATTTAAGCTCCCATATTTTAAAGTCTTTTGATTTTGTTCATATTGATTTAAAATGATATATATATATATATATCAACTTTCAAAAAGTATTCATTTTAGTCCATCAACTTTCAAAGTATTCATTTTAGTCCCTCAACTTTCAAAACATCAATTTTAGTCCTCAAATTGTAAATTATCATTTTTAAACTATAAATTTCTAAAGACTAATTTAACTTATTGGATAGACGAGGCGTATGGAGATTTAAAGGATTTAAGTCATTTCCCGCTCAACTTTGCACTCGTCGGATTTAAGGTAGACTCGCCCCCACTAATTGATTTATATTATAATTGTATGTGTTATGTGGATTTGTGTGATTTTATGCTTAATTGCATGAGAAAAGAATATCTCTTTTGAGATAAATAATTTATGTTATGCTGGGCATAACTTATCTGCTAGCCAAGAAAAGAAAAGAATGTGTTCATTTGCGTTCACTATGTGATGACTATGAATAAGAAAAGAATGTCACTACATTATTTGCATGATTACGTGTTCAATTATCTTGTAGATTAATTACTGGCGATGAGTCTACTGAGTATTTCATTTTGAAATGCTCACCCCGTGGTTTTAACAATTTTACAGATTTCGGAGACGGTGGCGAGTGATGGGCAATGACGAAGGATATAATTTGATTTTATTTTGAAAGTCGTGAATTTTCGAAACAATCATTTTAATTTATCAAGAATTCTCATTTTTATTAAGTTTGTAAGAATTATGTTATTATCGCTAAACTTATATCCAATAAATGCGATATTTAATATTTAATTTATTTTCCGTAACAAAGTTTATTTAAGAATTTAGAAAAGTGACGTTCCCGTGCTCCTCGGAATTCGGGGCGTTACATATACTTCAATCATCTCTCAGTGCCAATGATGAAATCAATTTTTCCCCAGTGATTGAAATTAGAGGATTGCATTGTAAAGTCATCACTCTTAAGTGTCTCCTTGTTTATTTGTTCTTCTGTGATCAACCCTCGTTTTTTATTGAAGTTTCTTTATACTTGATGTTAGGAATTTGAATTGTTGACATTTGGACAAAGATATCTTCAAGGCAACTATTTTCTTCTAGTTGATCCACTGTTTCAAGTTCTTTTTCTTCAGCTGTTTCAATCAATTTGTCTGACTCATCTAATCTTTTCACTTGAATTTCTGGTAATTGTAATGGTTGACTCTCTAACATGCTTACTGTCAACTGCTCCATCAACTTCTTGATTTCATAAATTTCAGCTCGTTGATTTAGAAATTCCTAAATTATCAAATCTTGATTGTCAAAATTTTTA
Organism: Ligustrum vulgare; assembly: GCA_963555705.1. Taxonomy (NCBI): domain Eukaryota; kingdom Viridiplantae; phylum Streptophyta; class Magnoliopsida; order Lamiales; family Oleaceae; genus Ligustrum; species Ligustrum vulgare. The sequence goes on along the minus strand of OY743176.1, from coordinate 49,319,144 downwards.
GTATCAGCGTGAACTGCATGTATTGGTGGACACCCCTGCTCTACCATATAATAATTCTCACAACAATCAGCCTTCCATATAGCATCTTTAGGTGCAATAGGAAAATCAAATATAACATGATTTTCCCAACAGAAATCACACATCAGATACATTTGAACTGCAGTTCGATCAAAGAGCCATTGATTATTGTTCCCTGCCATCTGCTGTGTTACCTCAAACTATCAGAAAATTCATTCAATACCTGAATGAGAAACAACTCACAGCTTTTAAAAATATTTCTCAAACAAAAACTAAGAAATAAAAACAAAAACAAAAACAAAAACAAAAATAAAGTTCAAACTAAGGTAAGAACTAATTGGTATCGAAATTAATTAACATTCCCCGGCAACTGAAATAGGATTTTCCAAATTCGAATGTTTACGACCCAAAAATTAGGTTTCAAAGTCCAACTAGAAATCTGTTTAGAATCTTGTGAGATTGAAATCAATTTTATCGTAATATTCGTATCATATTCCATTCCTTTTTTTACTTCTACTTGCATCCAATTGACTTCTAAAAATTCTCAAAGTATCTTCTTATGATCCAAATCAATCATTGGATATTTGCATGTTGGCCCTTCATGTTTAATTTGTTCTTCAGTCATTCAACTTCTAATTTATTCACTTTCACATCATGGATGATTCTCGATTATTGTCATAAACTCCTCAATTGCTCAATTAAGCTTCAATTAGCATCCAATTGTACATTTTTCTCATCAGTTACTTCTTTCTTCATCTTTTGAGATATTTTCTAAAAATTAAACAAATAAACACAAACTAAATAGTAAATATTCTAAAATGACAACAATATATTTTAATTTAGATATACAAATAAGTGTATAAAATACACTTCTCATTTAACTAAACATATTTTTTCAAACTACTTTTTAATTTCGTGTTTTATCTTGAAATCATCACATTCTTTGCTTATACTTAAAAAGAATAAAAAATAAAAAATAATAATGCCAAAAAGAGGCTTAAGTTATATCAATTTTTATATTTTTATTCTGCAGAATTTTTCATCTCCATTAGGTAAACTATTTATATATAAAAAATACATTTTCCCAAACTTTTTAACCACAAAAATTTTCTCAAACCATTTATCAACCACATATTTCACCTCCAAAATCATTACAATCTTTGTTTATAAAAATACAAGACGGAGGCTTAATGATTTATCATTACTCATTAGTATAAACAAAACAATAAAAATTCCTAAAGGGATAATTATGTCAACGATTGATGAAGTATTTAGTTGTTTATTTATATTTATTTATTTTAATTACAAAAGGAATCATAGGGGACTAAGGGGAGAGAGGAAGGGAGCGAATATAGATGGGGGATATAAGATTCGAACTTGAAATTGAGTAGGGGACATTAGAGCAATATAATCCAAGCACTGCGGCACGCCTCCAAATCCTAAAGTATTGAGTAGCTACAACTAGTGGTATTTGAAGTTACTCAATTTTTTTTTATTTTTTATATTTATAAATGTTACAGTAATAGCTATTTAATTTTTTATTCTAAATATTATACTAATTGTTACTCGGCTAAAAAAAACATCTGTTGTTGCATTCCAACAAACGGGGTTATCTATTATACCAAGTTAGCAAAATTGAGGAATTAAATCTTATTTTCTTTTAACACAATTTGTTGGATATTTTGGTCTCATTCAAACTTCGGGAGCAATGAGGATAAATCACGTCGAATTAATTATGCTTCATGGGTCTTTTGAGTCATGTTCGAAGAGATAATATTGTCCAATCTTTACAAGTGTATAACCCATTTACAAGACGGGTTAAGAGATATACTGCCCATTTCGAGGTTTTCATAAGGTCTCGGTCATGTTGCTCGATAGGTAGGCTTCAAAGACGATCAGACTTAATTAGGGTTCCCTACTTAACCTAATTAAGTGTTAAACCTATAAATCCCTTACCTCTCACTCTCGGCTAAAGACAGAACACTCGACATCACCTCCTTTTCTTTGTGAAAAACGGCTACCCTCCACCCCTCTATTCCTCGCTTTACATGACTGGAAACCTATCCTCCTTGGTGGCTTTGTGAATAGCCAACCTTGCTGCTTCTTCGGATTTGGGCCGGTCTCTTTTGTGGTTTGGACTTTTTGTTGGGTGTTATTTTTCGGTCCTGTTGGTTTCATTTTGTGAAGCCTATGTTTCGGTTGTACCTTTCTCTCGTGGGGTTGGACCTTTGAGCCTTCTTGTGGCTCCGCTTGATTGTGTCTTCCCTGTTCGAATAGTGGTTGTGCAGCCCTTGTGGAGTCTCCTTTGAGTGGTTAAAGGCAGTGTTGGTTTGGGTGAGGTTTAGGTCAGGTTGTCTAGGAGTGTTCTCTAGCCTGGACTATGGTGTTACCCTTGTGGAATATTGGGCAAAAATTTGAGCCCTTGTTTTACACCTTTCTCAACCCGTTACATAGTGCAATAAGGGAGTTTTAAATTACTTCATTATATTGCTATTTATTGATTCACTTACTTTGTCAATCTATATTGTCTATTCGTTTTTTAACTTGTGTTTCCTTTGTGTTTTACGAGGTTAATTTATCACATAATCATTACAATTTATAAACAGTATAAATTCTCAAATCACTTTTTAATCACACGCATTTTCTCTCTCCTTTTAACTAAACATTTTACCTAAAAATATAAAAAAAATTAATTTATAATTGCTATATTATTAGAGCCAAAATTGGCGATTAAACACGTACGTTCATATGAGAAACATAATGTGACTTTACTTTTTATCAAATTTTAGGAGCTTAAAAATCATATTGTAAAGCCACATTTTTTACAATGGTTTTGGTTGATTTAGAGTCTGTTTAGTAGTGGAAGACAAAAGTTTTGAGAGAATAAATGATTGAAAAGTATGAAAAATGATGTGTTCCATATAAAATTGTTAAGTTAAAATTGAATTTGAAGAAAAATTGAAAATTTCTTAAACATGTCTCTTTTTTTGTCCCCCCCAAATCCTTTAATGTAATATATAACGATATTTGATTACACGTTAATATTGCCATATAAGATTCATTATTAATATTTTAATATCGACTGATTATATTAGTGTAATTAACCTCTCACATGTTGTGACACTTAATAATAAAATACTATAATTCTTTATCCTTGAAAGGATAATGCACAATTCACAAAGTATTAGAAAAGAACATAATTCATAATCATACCAGTACCACGTAGCAAGTTCTCATTTGTACAATAGAGAAGCATCCATATTTGCCGACAATTCAACCAGCATTTGACATGTGTACTTCAAGTTGTTTCTTTTTTATCTAATTTTTAATAGAGTTACGTGTGCATACCAATGATGACGCCCCGTAAGCACCCTAGAGATTGGACATTGTTGGAGGAAATTTGTGAATAGTGACGTCAAATAAGTAGAATGAAAATTTGTAAATCCAAGCCAAAAATTGGACAAAGTAACAACAAGGAAAGTTCAAACAAGAAGAAGAAAAAAGTAGGGACAAAGTCAAGGCAAGAGTTGGACTCTTTACCCTTAAGTCGAATTTGCCCCGCAACGGTGCCTATGGATTTCGGCAATCGACTCCCAAGATACAACGGCTTCACTTGTGTTTGTAGTACTTCAAAACACAGGTACACCGAACCAAATTTAGGTTTATGTACTCCAAGGATGAAATGAAGAAAATCAAAATAACAAATACAATGATTTGATTTTGGAGAGAAGAGAGGATGAGAGATGTTTTGCATATCAAACTTGCGAGGAATAGGACACCCAAAGGGTCCTATTTATAGATCATGAAAGGGTGTGGACGAAATGGTTGAGGTCAAACCATGCACCATTTCCAAACAATGCACCTTTATGAAAATGTGCCTTGTGGCCGGACAACCGTGCGGTCGCACGGTTTTACTCAAAAAATCGGACTTTAATTTGACGTGTGATCGCGCAGTTTACTAACCATGCGGTCGCACAGTCAAATATTTTGACCTGATTTTCGTCATTTTTCGTAATTTCTCATTCATCCGATATTGGTTTTCGAAATGTCAAATATACCCTTCAATACATGCAGAGAAATCAAAATTCTCTTTTGGGGGGCGCTGCCCCCTTGTGTTGGGTATTTGACCCAAAATTCAACAATGAAGACTAATTAATTAGGTAAGAATGGTTGGTGAAGAACTTGTTAGGTATTGAACCAACAATTCAACATGAAGACTAATTAATTAGGTAAGAATGGTTGGTGAAGAGTTAGGTGAGATAAGTTGGTAAGATTGGTTGGTGAAAGAATTTGTTATTCCCAATCCGTCCCTAATCTTTGCCTATAAATAGAGATCAAATTGTTGAAGAGAAATGCACCACAAGCACAATTGGAGAGTGCCAAATATTGTGAGTCAGTGATCAAAGAGAGAAAATTGTGAGCCTAGCATATTGTGAAGTTTCTTGTAACTCTTTGTAGTGTAAGTCAAAGGGTAAAAATTATATGTGGTAAAGCTCGTTTGTTGTATTTTCTCTGTGGTCTGTAGGATTGGGTTGGTGAGTGAAAGTCTATATATTTGTAACAATTTAATATATAGTGAAAAGCTTTGGCGAGGGTCCGTGGACGTAGGCATTTTGCTGAACCACGTAAATTTCTGTGTTCGTATTTATTTTCTTGTTTGCTTATTTTATTTTGAACATCAAAAGATCCTGTGGGAAAAATAAAGTGGGAATCGACGTGTTAAAATTCCCAACAAGTGGTATCAGAGATACAGGTGGTTCAAATAATTTGAAGCAAAAGAAAATATGTCTGTCAAGTACGATGTGGAGAAATTTGACGGGAGAATCAATTTTGGCTTGTGGCAAGTACAAGTCAAGGATGTCTTGATTCAGGCGGGTCTGCACAAAGCTTTGAAGGGAAAACCAACTGAGAGTTCTGACAAAGAAATTGAATCCAGCAAGACTGATGAAGATTGGGAAGATTTGGATTTGAAAGCTGCTAGTACAATACGACTTTGTTTGGCCAAGAATGTTCTTGCAAATATTCATGGGATATCTGCTGCTAAGGAACTTTGGGAGAAACTGGAAGAGTTGTATCAAACGAAGAACTTGTCAAATCGCTTGTATCTGAAGGAACAGTTTCATTCGTTGAGAATGAACGCAGGTACAAAAATCTCTGACCATCTTAGTGTTCTTAACGGGATTGTTTCTGAACTGGAATCTATTGGAGTCAAAGTTGAAGATGAGGATAAAGCGTTGCGGCTCATCTGGTCTCTTCCATCCACGTTTGAGCACATCAAACCGATTTTGATGTACGGGAAGGAAACGGTGGATTTTGCTGAAGTTACAAGTAAATTGATCTCTGAAGAGCGGCGATTAGGTGGAGACGATAATTCATCTAATAATAATTTGCTTGTTACTGAAAAGTGGAAGAGGGGGAACTCCATGAAGAAGAAGGTGACATGTTGGAACTGTGGTCAATCCGGGCACGTGAGAAGAAATTGTCCAAAAGGTGGAGCGGATACGGCGAACTGCTCGAAGGATAATGCGACTCTCCTGGTGGAGGGTGGTGATGATGTACTCTGAGTAAGATGGGACATCCTCATGGCATGATGCCAGTTGCCATGATAGAGGATGTGTTCTTACTGGCATGGGTACTGTGTTCGCATACAGCATTGGTTTGGTTTAGATGCAAGGTATGTGGTTTTTTTTATTTATGTCGATGGCTGATGAACTTCCAAGGAGAACCAAACATGGGAGTTGCACCATAAATTTCAGCAAATTTTGTTTCGACATGTGCCGATGAAAAGCTCGGAGTTCGTTGATAATTCTGAGTGGTTATACTCATATGGTGGAGTATGAGATCTGTTAAAGTGGAAAAATGCTTGCCTGTTACCCAATGGTTGAATTTGAATGTTTTGGCTTGGAGGAATTTTGTGTCAAGGTGGAGATTGTTGGGTATTTGACCCAAAATTCAACAATGAAGACTAATTAATTAGGTAAGAATGGTTGGTGAAGAACTTGTTAGGTATTGAACCAACAATTCAACATGAAGACTAATTAATTAGGTAAGAATGGTTGGTGAAGAGTTAGGTGAGATAAGTTGGTAAGATTGGTTGGTGAAAGAATTTGTTATTCCCAATCCGTCCCTAATCTTTGCCTATAAATAGAGATCAAATTGTTGAAGAGAAATGCACCACAAGCACAATTGGAGAGTGCCAAATATTGTGAGTCAGTGATCAAAGAGAGAAAATTGTGAGCCTAGCATATTGTGAAGTTTCTTGTAACTCTTTGTAGTGTAAGTCAAAGGGTAGAAATTATATGTGGTAAAGCTCGTTTGTTGTATTTTCTCTGTGGTCTGTAGGATTGGGTTGGTGAGTGAAAGTCTATATATTTGTAACAATTTAATATATAGTGAAAAGCTTTGGCGAGGGTCCGTGGACGTAGGCATTTTGCTGAACCACGTAAATTTCTGTGTTCGTATTTATTTTCTTGTTTGCTTATTTTATTTTGAACATCAAAAGATCCTGTGGGAAAAATAAAGTGGGAATCGACGTGTTAAAATTCCCAACACCTTGACCCCCGCGACCTGACCGGACAGGTCGATCCCCATTTGTGCTCTCCAAAGCGGCGAAGTGGCAAACAATTTTGTCTAAACGGATTGAGTCGAGCTTTTGAGTATTTAGTCGAAGTCGACACGAAATCACTTTAATCGATTTTCAATTCTCGATTTATTTAACCAATATTCAACAGACATGACGTAAACACCCAAGATTTCGAATCTGCTGATCTGTCCTCAAAAGCAATATAGAATTGTAATACGAAATATGAACCATTCAAAAAATAATTTTAAATATTCCTTTTTTAATTAAAAAAAAAATGTAATCACACTGACCGTTGCTGTCCCCCGTTAGACATTTTTGCCTTTTCTAAACTTATACTTATCATAAAAGTTTCTTACGTCCTTACCTTTTGAAATACTAGGATAGATAGCAATCTTTGTTGTTAAGGTTTCTATTATTATTCTATTATTTATCTACGATGATTATTCGCTTAACATCCTACGGTAGACTGGAATCGTGTCCTAGTTATTAATCAAGAAAATTGAAAATGATAATTTTGATCGATCTATTTGTTGGATCGAAAATGAATAATAACGAAAAAATAAAATGAAAGTAACGCAAGAATACAAAGAATTTTCGGTCCGAAGACCCCGGAGGTTCAGTAATTCAAAGAATTTCCTACTCCCCCGTTTAGCAATCCACTAAATTTGGATTCACACTCAAATTCACTAGGCACAAAGCAATGTTCAAAGCAATTTACAATCATTCACCAAGAAACCTCAAAATAACCCCAAAACCGAGACTATACACATTGTTGAACACAATCCAAAATCACCAAGAATAAACTCTCCTTTACTACAAGATTACACCTATTGTAATCAATCTAATCACCAAGTGAAGATTAAAGGAAGAGGAAATGATTGATCTCACCAAGAGAAATTGTTCGATCCGTAGCCCTACTTTTTCGCCTCTCAAAACTGGAAGAATGGCATCTGAGCCAACTTTGATCTCACTAAGAAATCAATCACACACCTCACGAGCCCAAGAAAATCGCCCGATCAAAAGAGAGAGAGAGGAATAAGCTGCGTGCGTTTTGTGTATATCTATTCTTCTGCCTGTGTTCTGTCTGTGCTTCTATCTTTCTGCTGAGTTGTGTCTTTCGAATGAATCCTGGGAAGTGCTATATTATGACCAGCAATCCATGATTTGGGCTTTACCCATTTTAGCCCAATAAAGAAATAAAACGTGTTATGGCTAATAAGTGAAGTAGCAACTCTTCATTCTCCACCTTGCTACGAACTTGAGTTCACCATTAGTGGATTTGAGCAACCAATTCAATATCATCTTGCTCATAAATACCTGGAAAAAAAACAGAGTCTTAGTTTTTCAAAAAATTAAACAAGGACCGAATATTGATTCTTAAGAATCAATGTTCAGCATTTTCATGCAATCCTTAAATCTATTAATGGGTAACACCTTTGTTCCAATATCCGAAGGATTTAAAAGTGTTGGTATCTTTTCAATTTTAACCATTCCATTTTCAACCATGTCCCTTATGAAATGATATTTAATATCTACATGCTTAGTCATATCATGAAATATGGGATTCTTACGAAGATGAATGACACTTTGATTATCAGAAAATAGAAGTACATTATTATCAACAAAGTTCAATTCATGCAATAAACCTCTCACCCAAAGCCCCTTCTTTAATGCTTCACATGCAGCAATATATTTAGCCTCAATGGATGATAGTGCAACTACCCTTTGGAACTGGGATTTCCAACTAATGCATGAATTACATAAAGTAAAAACATATGATGACGTACTTCTTCTTTTATCTAAATCACCCGCAAAATCAGAGTCACAATACCCTTTTAAGATTATACCTTCTTTGCATTTGGAATAATGCAAACCAACAGTTTCAGTACCTTTTAGGTATCTAAGCATACATTTTAATGCTTCCCAATGAAGTTTACCGGGATTTGACATAAACCTGTTAAGAGTACTTACAAAATATGCTAAATCGGGTCTAGTGCATACCATCAAAAACATAACATAACCAATCACATTAGCATAAGGTACTCTATTCATCCTAATGATTTCTTCATCTGTTTTAGGAGATTGATCCGATGAAAGTTTCAAATGATTTGACAAAGGTAATGAACAAGATTTAGCATGCATCATAGAAAATTTTCCAAGCACTTTAGAAATGTAGATAGATTGATTTAAAATCAAAGTACTATTAGTCATATCCCTTTTTATGTTCATACCCAAAATTCTCTTGGCAGGGCCAAGATCCTTCATTTCAAATTCAGAATTTAATTTATGTTTAACTGAGTTTATTTTATTCATATCATGACAAGCTAAAAGCATATCATCCACATATAATAGCAGATAAACAGAATCAGGTCCTCCATTTCCATCATAAAACAAGCATGAATCATAATTACTTTTCTTGAAGCCTAATACCTTCATGTAAGATTCAAATATCCTATACCATTGCCTAGGAGCTTGTTTTAAACCATAAACAGACCTCTTTAAAAGACAAACAGTTTCAGTCTTACCATTTTGCTCAAATCCTTTAGGTTGTTGCATATATATAGTTTCATCTAATTCACCATAAAGGAAAGCAATTTTGACATCAAGCTGTTCTAATTCCCAGTCAAAATGAGCAACTAAGGCCAAAAGGATCCTAATAGATGTGTAATTGACGACAGGTGAGAAAATTTCATTATAGTCTATACCTTCCTTTTGGGAAAAGCCCTTAGCTACTAGTCTGGCTTTGTACTTAATGCCATGTTTGCAGGAGTCACCTTCCTTAATCTTAAAAGTCCACTTACAATCTATGACTTTATGATCTTTAGGCCTTTTAACCAATATCCAAGTTTTATTCTTATGTAAAGAATTCATTTCATCATTCATAGCTGCAAACTAATTTTTAGATTCAGGACAAGATATAGCTTCTTCATCAGAAGCTGGTTCAGGACACAGATTATCACAATCAATAAAGAGAGACATAAAATCATCATTGTTATACCTAGTGGAAGGTCTTACTTCCCTTCTCACCCTATCTCTAGTTAACTGATAGTTGGATAGATCATGTGTTTGACTAAGTTCACCTTCAGTATTAGAATCAGTATCCTCTTGATCCATGTTTTCATTTTTGGTCGTTCAGATTCAAATGCTCCACCTCAAGAGGAGCTTGTGTAGTTGTGTTATCAAGACTGAGATCATTCAAGTCCCATATGACAGTTTTCATCCTTTTAAGATTATTAGCTTTAGATTCAATTTTGATAAGGCAAGGCATTAAATCTTCCTTAAACACAACATTCCTTCTTATTATTATTTTAAAATCCTGATCTTCTTTTACCCACAACCTGTAACCTTTTACACCTTCTCCATAACCTAAGAAAACACATCTTTTAGACTTGGGGTCGAGTTTTCCTTGATTTTGGTGTGCATATGCAGCACATCCAAAAACCTTTAAGGAGGAATAGTTGGGGTGTTTACCAGACCAAAGAAATTCAGGAGTTTTAAAACTTGTAGCCCTTGAAGGGCTCGAGTTAACCAAATAAGTGGCAGTCTTCACTGCCTCTCCCCAGAAACATTTTGGGAGACCAGAGCTCAACAACATACACTTCACTTTATTTAATAAGGTCATATTCATTCTCTCAGCTGTCCTATTTTGTTGTGGTTTGTAGGTGGCAGTCCTATGTCTTAAAATTCCATTTTGTTTACAAAACTCATCAAATATGGTATTACAAAACTCCAATCCATTATTAGTTTTCAAAACCTTTATCTTCTTGTTGGTTTGGTTTTTAATTAAGATTTTCCAGTCCTTAAAATTTTGAAAAGTCTCATCTTTTGATTTTAGTAAAAATGTCCAAACCTTTCTTGAAAACTCACCAATAATCAACAAGTAATATTTGAAATCAGAAACAGTTTGAGTGGATGCTGGACCCCATAGGTCAGCATGAAGATATTCAAGAGTGGAGGTTGTGTAGCGCCCCGAGTTCCGTATACCCGATTCACTACGTCATTTTCTGTCTAAATTTTTCGAATAATATTTTTGCGGAAGAAATAATTGAAATTCATTTTTGGCAACATTAAATAAACTGTAATGGCCGCTAAAATTGAAAACATTTATGAAACCATTTGAAATAGTAAATCGAACCATTAATATTGTAAAGAAATTTCCAATATCATAATTTCTTAAATAAATGAACTTCTCTAAATTATTCGATTGTTTGGAAAATACGGAAATCATTAACGTCAAACTTTCAACCGTTCAACGATTATTGCCACCATCATTCATCGCTCGCCACCGTCTCCGAAATCTGCAAAACTGTTAAAAAGTAGGGTGAGTATTTCATGGGGGAAATACTCAGTAGACTCATCGCATATTAATTTAATTTATAAGATGATTAAACACATAAATCCCGGCTCTTTATAAAACGGGCATTGATAGAGCTTCTTTATAAAACTGCTCTTGATAAAACTCATATTGTGCATTACAGCACGGGACATATTTTGCAAATCATAGGCTCTTTGAAAACAGCTCTTTGAAAACCATATACTTATAAAAATATTTTAATTATGCCAAGCATAATTTCTTTTGAAAGCATAACATAAGATATGATTGAAATCCTCATAAACATAATAGACACAAGAACTTTACCGAACTTAGGTGGCAAGAATTCTTATGCAGTAAAATCATAATAACAGTAAGTTTTCATCATAACATAGGATAAGATCGAAATCCTCATAAACATAAGAATTTTACCGAACTTAGGTGGTAAGAATTCTTATGTAGTAAGATCATAATAACAGTAAGATCATAATAACAGTAAGTATACCAAAACATAATTCATGAAATTCATAGGGATCATTTCCATCATAACATAAGATAGGATCGAAATCCTCATAAACATACGCGACAGGAATTTTACCGAACTTAGGTGGTAAATCCTCATAAACATATGGAAAGACAGGAATTTTACCGAACTTAGGTGGTAAATCCTCATAAACTTATGGAGACACAGAATTCTACCGAACTTAGGTGGTAAGAATTCTTATGTGCATAGCAATGATCCAAAACATATAAAACATTATCGTAAAAACATAGGGTATACTTACTTTTCATAAAAACATAAGGTATATTTACCTTTCATAAAAACATACTTGTTTTTCTTAAAAATTGACTTTCACAAGTCACATGACATTTATATGAAATCATAATTTAAATCAATTAATAAGTGCGAGTCTACCTCAAATCCGACGAGTGCAAAGTTGAGCGGGAATGACTTCAATTTCTTTAAATTCTCCGTACGCTTCGTCTTAGCCAATAAGTCATTTTAGTCTATCGAATATATAGTTCAAAATGATAAATTATAATTTGAGGACTAAAATTGATGTTTTGAAAGTTGGGGGACTAAAATGAATACTTTTGAAAGTTCAGGGACTAAAATAGATATTTTGAAAGTTGATGGATTAAAATGAATACTTTGAAACTTGAGCTTAAAATCAAATCAGCAGGTACTGAAATAAAAGAGTTTAAAGTTAAAGGGCTGATTAAAATTATTTAAAACTTAAGGGCTGAAATTGATGATTTTAAAACTATAAGGACTGATTTGAAATCTTTTAAAACTATAGGGACTAAACTGCAAATTCTGGAATTTAAAACATATATTCAGATTTTACTTTACATCTCTCTATTTTCGTTATTCATCAGAGATGAGAGAGAGGCGAGTGAAAGAAACGAGAGACAGGAGAGAGAGAAAGGCGATCGGTGGAAATTCTTTGGAATCAACGGTGCTATAGCCGGCGGTTCGCCGGCGCAGGAGGTGGCCAAGGAGGGTTTCTGATTTGAGGAAGTTTTGATGCGAGATAGGTTTGAATCAGAGATTTATCGAGGCTCAAAGTCGCGGTTTAAGGTCGCGATTGAAGGTAGCGATTGCCGGTCAAAACAGTCGGCGGTCGAGGTAGGTTATGAGCTTTATCTTAGTTCTTTGGTTTTGGGTTGATTTTGGGTTTGATTTGTTGGGGATTGAAGTTTGGGTAGTGGCGGTGGTGTCTGGTGGTGGAGGCAGCGATGGTGCTTGATGGGTTCGATCGATGTTGGTGTTCATGGGTTGGTTTGATGGAAATCTGATAATGGTGAATTGGCCATGGCTGGAAATTGAGTAATGACAGTGATGGAATTTCGGTGTTTGCTGTGTGATTTAGATGTTGCAGTGGACTTGGTTCGATCATGTATAATGGAGTATATATATATACATATATAGGAGGTGTGATTGAAGCTCGCAGGCAGTAGAGATGGTTGGTTCAACAATGGTTGCAGCTGATTGGTGAGGATGAATTATGAAATTGGAAATGAGATGGAAAGTGATTAATATGGAGGACATAATAATGTGAGGAGGAATCATTGAATGGAATAATCAGAATTGGAGGTGTGGCTTTCGGCTGAGAATGATGAAATTTGATTATATGTAAGAAGAATTGGACAAATTCTTTAATGGAGTTGGTGTAATGATATGATGAAGATGCTTTGATTATGGTATATTGAGGTGGAAAGAGTAATAAAGAAGGAAGAAAAAGAATGTAGGGGACGTGAGTTGGAATAAGGAAAATTAAGATATTTTAATAAATTTGAAATTCAAAATGATTTTGAAAATAATACTTTGAATAAATAATTAAAATAACATAATTTTAGAAATTCGAATTTTAATTTAAAATCGAACAAATTCGATATTTCTTGACTTGGCTAGACGAATCCGTCGCGGCATTAATTTCAAAACAATAGCGACTCAATTTTCTAAATATTAAAATAATTATTTATTGCATAAAAATTCTGGGTCGCTATAATCTTACCTCCTTAAAATAATTTCGTCCTCGAAATTAAACTTACTTAATCTTAAAATTTCTGAATACTTAATCAGAATCTCTTCTTCTTATCATCGAATATTCTCAAAATAATCAAAACAATTCCCAATCGTATGTAAAAATTTCATCATATCTTGTAGTATTCATGTAACTTGTCACTTATCATCGTATCATGTGACCTCAAATATTCGTATATATCTCTAAAATTTCAACAAATCTTTACTGACATATCGTATCATAATAATTTTTCCTTTCTTATCATCGAAAATTCCCAAAATAATCAAAGAATTACCTGAATATTTTCTCTACGTAATATACCCAAACATATCAACATAATATCATCAACTTATCTTTCCAATATTTGTAACCCAAAAATTTAGTAAACAAATATCTCCCAAAACTAAGATTCTTTACTTAAATGTCACCACATTTCCTGCAAAGTATTTCTTTCACTTGTATATATGTATGAATTCTGATTCAATACGGTACTCATTTAACTTTCCACGTATCATCACACTATACCAAGATTATCATTATTAAACAAAATATCAGTACCCATAATCCAAGAAAATATTCCAAATCTCCAATCAAATCTCCTTTATCGATAAAATTTAATAGCGCATTACTTTGTCTCCTCTTTTCCATTAAAATAATCCTGCTCTTTCTTGCTGGACACAACATCACGCGGATTCACTCAGATCCTTAACGCTTTTAAATAGTTCATGCTGGGAAGAGGTTGAATCATCAAACAATGGATATCATCCTTACAAACATTCGCAAGTATTATTCCAATCTTCCTATGAATGATCTGAAAAAGATCTATAGAATAAGGCTCGAAAGATTGAGGTTGCTGATGGCTCATGATCTTCCAGAAGATGTTCGTTGGTTGATAGAAGCAAAGGTTCGACTATCTGGTGAATTACCATCAACATTTCCAAAGCACATGCCTGGTTTAGGCAAAAGCACGTTTGCAAAGAAACGAAGAGCAAAAAGACTGGGTGGTTGCTACAAATGTGCTCGTTGGAACTGTAATACTCGTTGCAAATCAGTAGGATATTCTTCTACTAATCGGGATGATAAAATCGAATTCATAAAGGGTGGACTGAGTAAGGAGTCTTTGGATGATATTCGACTGACTCTTGAGACGCACCCAAGTGGTTATGTACAACGTGAACTTCTCTCCTTATACACTCAGTTTAACGAGGACAAAAATCGTTATAGTCTCCAAAATATAATATCGAAAGATCCTGTTTGCCAGTCTGTTTTACAAAATGAGGCTTCTGGCAGTTCAACAATGATATAAGGTAAATCTTTTTAAAATATTTTGCTGCTTTCTTTCACGCGTTTTGGAAAAAAAATATATTTTTCTTTCTCGAGGTTTGATAAAGCTGGAAATAAATATATTTAATCGCCGAAAGATGACAGCCTCGATACGATAAAAATATTCAAAAGTGGGCTGATTTTGTCAAAAGTAAATCTTTACTTTTTCAGAATCAATCAAAAACAGTAAATTTTTCCGGCTTTAAATAGTCAAACATATTTCATAGTTCAGGCATCCCAAAATCACATCTTCTTCGTAAGTTTTCCCTTCTTTACTATCAAAGATGGAAGCACCAAAACTTCGACAGATCAAAACTATTTGTGTATTTTGTGGATCAAAAGTAGGGAAAGGCTTCGGTTATCTAGAAGCGGCTGTAGATCTTGGAAAGAAACTGGGGGAAAAAGGTATCACTCTTGTGTATGGGGGTGGTAGCAGTGGTCTAATGGGTTGTGTTTCCCAATCTGCTCTTGCAGAGAAATCAAAAGTAATCGGTGTCATACCTGTCCCTTTGGTAGATGTTGCAGGCAAAACACGAGGGCATGAAGTTCAAACCCTATCCATCCATGAACGCATAACTTGTATGCTATATGGTTCTGATGCCTTTATAGCCCTGCCCGGAGGTTTTGGTACCTTAGAAGAAATCTTTAACATTACCTCGTGGGCTCAACTAGATCTCCATACTAAGCCTATTGGGCTTCTGAATGTTAACAATTTCTTTGATGGTTTGTTAACCTTTCTTGATTATGCTGTGGAACAGGGATTCATCTCTCCATTTTCCAGAAGGCTTCTTATTTCTGCTCCTACTATTGATGAACTACTGGATAAGCTGCAGTCATATATCTCAATACAAGATCCAGCAGGAGTTAAAATAGATTGGTCGCAAGGAAGGGGAATCAAGCGAAAATGGAGTCCGGTTAATGTAAACTTAACTCTGTGAATCTTAGAATAGGTGGGGGTAGAGTACGGAGTATTCTCACTCTCGAGACACCCCTCCATTTACTAGGATTTCCTTAATGTTTAAATCTTGTGTGTACTTCAAAGATTCCAGGTGGTAGATTACGGAGTATTCTTACTCTCGAAACACACCTCTTTGAAGGTTTCTTTATTTCCTCAAAAGATCAGAGGTGGTAGGATACGGCTACTCCGGAAACACATCTCTCATTTTGAGGATTATCCCATGCTTCTCTCGTTTGCTTTTGTGTGTTTCATGTATTTCCTTTCCAGTGTGACTCTTGTGTGTTCTCCTTATCAGAAAATAATAAAATCTCTGTTATCATCTACTAAATCTCGTTTGTGATGTAAATGAACTTGCATGTCTAAACTTAATTCCTTTAGTAGATGCTTATCATATTATGCTCTTAATTCCAAATGATAAAATTCTGGACAGAGTCTCCCTTGTAATTTGGACTTATTCCAAACCATAAGCATACTTCATAACTCACAATAATAAATAACTCCACATTTGATCACAACGATCTAAAAATATTGAAAATGATTCCAACACTTCAATATCATCAAAATATCTCATAATTCAATTCATAATTCCTCAACATAACAATTTCAAATCATATTTTTCAATATCACAATATCACTTCCTTCCATACCTTAATTGGCTCAAAAGTTACTCATACTTATAAATATATGCCATAAATCATATTCCCAAAATTTATTCACAAAGCCAAACTTCATAATAAATTTCTCTTCAACATAGAGGCATAATAAATTAACTCAACATAATATCCATTACTTAATTCTCAATAAAATCATATTATTCCCATTATGCTCAACACTCGTTTTCTTTAAAAAAATTTCTCATACTCATACATTAAAGCATATAAGTTATGACAAAGCATAACAACATCATTATTTTCGAAGAAATACATTCTTATTTCTCATAAATCATAAGTATCCGAAATACTCTTCATTCTTTCTCATAAATTAGTAAAATGAGTATTCGAAATACTGAAATAACTTTAAACATCATAAACTTCTTTACCTCGGAGTTGGTGGAACGAATGATGGCAGTGGAAATCTTCATCAATAAAATTTTATAATGGAAAATATTTCTTGAAAATTCTTTTTGAAAATTTTTCCAGTCTACAGAAACGCAGACTAGCTCTGATACCAACTTGTAGCGCCCCGAGTTCCGTATACCCGATTCACTACGTCATTTTCTGTCTAAATTTTTCGAATAATATTTTTGCGGAAGAAATAATTGAAATTCATTTTTGGCAACATTAAATAAACTGTAATGGCCGCTAAAATTGAAAACATTTATGAAACCATTTGAAATAGTAAATCGAACCATTAATATTGTAAAGAAATTGCCAATATCATAATTTCTTAAATAAATGAACTTCTCTAAATTATTCGATTGTTTGGAAAATACGGAAATCATTAACGTCAAACTTTCAACCGTTCAACGATTATTGCCACCATCATTCATCGCTCGCCACCGTCTCCGAAATCTGCAAAACTGTTAAAAAGTAGGGTGAGTATTTCATGGGGGAAATACTCAGTAGACTCATCGCATATTAATTTAATTTATAAGATGATTAAACACATAAATCCCGGCTCTTTATAAAACGGGCATTGATAGAGCTTCTTTATAAAACTGCTCTTGATAAAACTCATATTGTGCATTACAGCACGGGACATATTTTGCAAATCATAGGCTCTTTGAAAACAGCTCTTTGAAAACCATATACTTATAAAAATATTTTAATTATGCCAAGCATAATTTCTTTTGAAAGCATAACATAAGATATGATTGAAATCCTCATAAACATAATAGACACAAGAACTTTACCGAACTTAGGTGGCAAGAATTCTTATGCAGTAAAATCATAATAACAGTAAGTTTTCATCATAACATAGGATAAGATCGAAATCCTCATAAACATAAGAATTTTACCGAACTTAGGTGGTAAGAATTCTTATGTAGTAAGATCATAATAACAGTAAGATCATAATAACAGTAAATATACCAAAACATAATTCATGAAATTCATAGGGATCATTTCCATCATAACATAAGATAGGATCGAAATCCTCATAAACATACGCGACAGGAATTTTACCGAACTTAGGTGGTAAATCCTCATAAACATATGGAAAGACAGGAATTTTACCGAACTTAGGTGGTAAATCCTCATAAACTTATGGAGACACAGAATTCTACCGAACTTAGGTGGTAAGAATTCTTATGTGCATAGCAATGATCCAAAACATATAAAACATTATCGTAAAAACATAGGGTATACTTACTTTTCATAAAAACATAAGGTATATTTACCTTTCATAAAAACATACTTGTTTTTCTTAAAAATTGACTTTCACAAGTCACATGACATTTATATGAAATCATAATTTAAATCAATTAATAAGTGCGAGTCTACCTCAAATCCGACGAGTGCAAAGTTGAGCGGGAATGACTTCAATTTCTTTAAATTCTCCGTACGCTTCGTCTTAGCCAATAAGTCATTTTAGTCTATCGAATATATAGTTCAAAATGATAAATTATAATTTGAGGACTAAAATTGATGTTTTGAAAGTTGGGGGACTAAAATGAATACTTTTGAAAGTTCAGGGACTAAAATAGATATTTTGAAAGTTGATGGATTAAAATGAATACTTTGAAACTTGAGCTTAAAATCAAATCAGCAGGTACTGAAATAAAAGAGTTTAAAGTTAAAGGGCTGATTAAAATCATTTAAAACTTAAGGGCTGAAATTGATGATTTTAAAACTATAAGGACTGATTTGAAATCTTTTAAAACTATAGGGACTAAACTGCAAATTCTGGAATTTAAAACATATATTCAGATTTTACTTTACATCTCTCTATTTTCGTTATTCATCAGAGATGAGAGAGAGGCGAGTGAAAGAAACGAGAGACAGGAGAGAGAGAAAGGCGATCGGTGGAAATTCTTTGGAATCAACGGTGCTATAGCCGGCGGTTCGCTGGCGCAGGAGGTGGCCAAGGAGGGTTTCTGATTTGAGGAAGTTTTGATGCGAGATAGGTTTGAATCAGAGATTTATCGAGGCTCAAAGTCGCGGTTTAAGGTCGCGATTGAAGGTAGCGATTGCCGGTCAAAACAGTCGGCGGTCGAGGTAGGTTATGAGCTTTATCTTAGTTCTTTGGTTTTGGGTTGATTTTGGGTTTGATTTGTTGGGGATTGAAGTTTGGGTAGTGGCGGTGGTGTCTGGTGGTGGAGGCAGCGATGGTGCTTGATGGGTTCGATCGATGTTGGTGTTCATGGGTTGGTTTGATGGAAATCTGATAATGGTGAATTGGCCATGGCTGGAAATTGAGTAATGACAGTGATGGAATTTCGGTGTTTGCTGTGTGATTTAGATGTTGCAGTGGACTTGGTTCGATCATGTATAATGGAGTATATATATATACATATATAGGAGGTGTGATTGAAGCTCGCAGGCAGTAGAGATGGTTGGTTCAACAATGGTTGCAGCTGATTGGTGAGGATGAATTATGAAATTGGAAATGAGATGGAAAGTGATTAATATGGAGGACATAATAATGTGAGGAGGAATCATTGAATGGAATAATCAGAATTGGAGGTGTGGCTTTCGGCTGAGAATGATGAAATTTGATTATATGTAAGAAGAATTGGACAAATTCTTTAATGGAGTTGGTGTAATGATATGATGAAGATGCTTTGATTATGGTATATTGAGGTGGAAAGAGTAATAAAGAAGGAAGAAAAAGAATGTAGGGGACGTGAGTTGGAATAAGGAAAATTGAGATATTTTAATAAATTTGAAATTCAAAATGATTTTGAAAATAATACTTTGAATAAATAATTAAAATAACATAATTTTAGAAATTCGAATTTTAATTTAAAATCGAACAAATTCGATATTTCTTGACTTGGCTAGACGAATCCGTCGCGGCATTAATTTCAAAACAATAGCGACTCAATTTTCTAAATATTAAAATAATTATTTGTTGCATAAAAATTCTGGGTCGCTATAGGTTGATTTATGAATACCAGATTTAAAAGGTAGTTTTGTTTGTTTTTCCAAAATACATTCTTCACAAAAATCTTCCTTGTCTAAATTGACATTTCCTATAACCCCATTATTGCTTAGTGACTTAAGAGATTTATCTCCTATATAGCCAAGTCTTCGATGCCATAAGGAAGAGTTTCTGTTTTGAGAATGTAAGACGGATATGCATTCTTCTTTCTGAGGAGTAGCTTGAATTTTGTAAAGACCTTTCGTTTTTGAAACATTTATGATTTCAGAAGAATCCTTTTGAATTTTGCAAAACTCATTCTTAAAGCAAATCTCGAAATTATTAGAATCCAAGATTCCTAAAAAAATGAGGTTCTTGTCAACCTCGGGAACATACCTAGTTTGTTCCAATTTGAGAGATTTATCATTTTCAAGTTTTAAGACAATGTCACCAACATCACGTATCTTACAAGGAAAATTGTTTCCCATGTAAACACTCCCTTTATCTGTAGGTGTGAAATTATTGAACCATTCTCTTTCGGGACACACATGATATGTGCACCCAGAATCCAATACCCAAGAATGATGAGTGTCTTGAGTATTCACCGTGTAAACGTCATCATCATTATCATTACACTCATTATTGTGTCTTGGTTTGTTCTTAAGATCATTTAATCTCTTGGGACAATCTTTAATGTAATGTCCAGGTTTTTTACAATAATAGCATTTCTTGATTGATCTATCCCGGGATTTGGAGAAATCTGGTTTCTTATTTGTAGGAGATTTTCCTTTTCTTTGGGTATTATTGTTATAGGTATTTTGATGTGGCTTGAATGGTCTTTTAGATTTAGCAATTAAAACTTTTCCTTGATGACTTCTTTTAATTTCAGATTTTAATTCCAAATCTCTATTTCTTAAGGCAGAGGTAATAATATCAAGGCTAAGTGTATCTCTACCATATTCAAGAGCATATTTCACATCTTTATACCTATCACCTACCGCATTTAATAAAGTAATACACGATTGATCTTCAGATATCTTTTCATCACAATTAGACAAGTCTTGTGTAAGCTTATTAAATCTATCAAGATTAGACTCGAGATCCTGAGATGGTTCAAACCTAAAGGCAAAAAATTGTTTCAATAGAAAACACTTATCGGGAATGGATTTAGATAGATATAAATCTTCTAACTTTTGCCATAATTCAACAGTCGTTTCTATTTCACCTACTTTTCTAAGGACAACATCAGAGAGATGAAGAAAAATAGTGCTCCATGCTTGTTCATCTAGTTCTTGCCTTCTAAAAGGACTAAATTCAGTAGGTCAATTTCCAGTAATAGCATATGCACATTTTTGTTGAAGTAAAAGAGCTCTAACCTTTTGTCTCCATAGACTAAAATCACATTTTCCAGTCCACACCTCTATTTCAAATTTAGTAGGAGACATTTTGAGAGAAAGAAACGCCAAGTTTCACAAAACAAGTCACAAAAAATTGAAAACACAAAATCTAACCTATATATCAAGAAATAAAGCAACAAAGTCCAAGTATATAAAAATTTTAAAAATAATGCAGATTATTAAAACACGCAATATTTCAACAAAATTATATAAATGAAACAATTATGCAAGAATTCAAGAATATATCAAATTATTGTAATTTCCCTAAAATTAACTTCAATTATTCACTTATTAAAAAAAAAAAAATTTGGATAACAAATCAAATACCAAATATTATTAACTCCAAAATGCCGAATCAAGATAAGGATAGAAGTTACCACGGATTCGAAATTGTTCACTCACAGGGAATTAAGACTTGCATCCACCAAATTAAGAACCTGCAGTGTCAATAAATTGGATTTCAGCCAGTACACAAGCTCTGGTACCACTTGTTGGATCGAAAATGAACAATAACGAAAAAATAAAATGAAAGTAAAGCAAGAACACAAAGAATTTTCGGTCCGAAGACCCCGGAGGTTCGGTAATTCAAAGAATTTCCTACTCCCCCGTCGAGCAATCCACTAAATTTGGATTCACGCTGAAATCCACTGGCACAAAGCAATGTTCAAAGTAATTTACAATCATTCACCAAGAAACCTCAAAATAACCCCAAAACCGAGACTATACACATTGTTGAACACAATCCAAAATTACCAAGAATAAACTGTCATTTACTACAAGATTACACCTATTGTAATCAATCTAATCACCAAGTGAAGATTAAAGGAAGAGTAAAGGATTGATCTCACCAAAAGAAATTGTTCGATCCGTAGCCCTAATTTTTCGCTCTCAAAACTGGAAGAATGGCATCTGGGCCAACTTTGATCTCACCAAGAAATCAATCACACACCTCACGAGCCCAAGAAAATCGCCCGATCAAAAGAGAGAGAGAGAGAGAGAGAGAGAGAGAGAGAGAGAGAAGCTGCGTGCGTTTTGTGTATATCTATTCTTCTGCCTGTGTTCTGTATGTGCTTCTAAGAGAGAGAGGAAGAAGCTGCGTGCGTTTTGTGTATATCTATTCTTCTGCCTGTGTTCTGTATGTGCTTCTATCTTTCTGCTGAGCTGTGTCTTTCGAATAAAGCCTGGGAAGTGTTATATTATGAACAACAATCCATGATTTGTGCTTTACCCATTTTAGCCCAATAAAGAAATAAAATGTGTTATGGCTAATAAGTGAAGTAGCAACTCTTCACTATTAAATTTTTGTCTTGTTTGATTTTCTTTAAAAACTTTTCTTTTTTCTAGAATATATTCTATCTTAATTATTCATTAAAAGTCAAGTCCAGAATATTTGACTTTTCAACCAAATATCAATCATCCATTCTCCTAGAAATCAATATTCATTAAAAAATATATATATATATATATATATATATTTAAACAATATCAAACACACTCTATTTTTTCAATTGAGTAACTGACTGTTCTTTTAAACAATCATTATAATTTATAAACCAATTTATAAACAACATAATTTTTCAAATCATTTTTTAACCCCATATATTTTCTTTTTTCAATTTTTAACAATAAATCTTGTCTCGAAATTTGAAATAAATTGCGGTTGAAATTTATAAATAGCAGTCGATCACATTGAAGACTAGTATAATTGTTCATGTGGTGTTAGTTACAAGATAGCAATGCATGATTCGACCTCAACAATGACTACACGTGAATGTAACTTTTCATTTGTTGACAAGACATAATTTCACATTGAATGAAAAATACTAACGATGTTGTACTAACTAATTGAAATCGAAAAAAAGAAAGAGTAATGATAACTTCAAAAATTTTATGAATCTTGTTCAAATATGCCTGTGTTTGGAATTTTTTGTGTTTTCTACGTAAAAATTTGTGATTAAAAAGTAATTTTAAAAAATATATAATTAAAAATTGATATTGAAAATTGTAATATATAATTATAACAATTTATTATAATATAAATGGCTAACACATGCTAAGTCTTATAAAAATTAAATTTTATGGATCAATTGAAAAAATCAATATGAGTGTGTGACCAAAATAATGTATGAAAAATAAGTTGAGATTAAGTATGACAAAACTAAATCCTGATCCCACCAGCGTTCTCCCAACTTGAATGGGTGGAGATCCCCCATTCCGAATAGTAAACGGGGTCTCCTTCATTATTATTTTATATTTCTTTTTCTAATTCTAAATCATATTTAAAAAATAATAATAACAATAAAATAAAAGGCAGCTCCACCCCTGAGATATTTCGAAACAACCTCGTTCCGATATGCACCATTATCATCTCTAGTTGTAGAGGTTGAATAAAATTGATAATTCATCGTTAGAAAATATCAAAAAAGGATGAAGATAATATGAAAATAATGAGATTTAAATTCAAACAGAAGATATCGCAACAAGATGAGAAAAAAGAGTTCAAGATAATGTAGATTTGATAGTTTCGAAACAACCTCGTTCCGATCTGCACCATTATCATCTCTAGTTGTAGAGGTCGAATAAAATTGATAATTCATTGTTAGAAAATATCAAAAAAGGATGAAGATAAAATGAAAATAATGAGATTCAAATTCAAACAGAAGATAGCGTAACAAGATGAGAAAAAAGAGTTCAAGATAATGTAGATTTGATAGTTATTAATATTTGATGTTAACTTGAGAAGGGTTGTTATTTCCATTTCACTATAAATATGAGTCAATTTATGTTAAAATATTCATTGCCCATGATCATCATTCAATAAAGTTAGTTTAGTATTTTATTCATTTCTGCATTCATCTTTCAATTTTTTTCTTCTTGGTATCAAAGCCAGAGTGAACACAAGTCTGTGTTAACGTTAAATTCAATAAACACAACTCTTCTCTTTCATCATGATTTCATTATCTTTTACATCAAAAAATTAATTCTTCCTATCTCATGCTATCTTCCACCAAATCTATCACATCAGATCCAGAAATATGCAAATCAAAATCCTACCCGAACAAAATTCAAAAGAATACAGCAATAAAAATATTCATACAAAAAATCAACGTGTAAATTCATTGCTAATCAAAAGTCCAAAACATAGGCACATTCTTTGGGAAAAAAAAATCAGAGACACAACCTATGTAATGTGGAATACATAAGATTCAAACAAAAAAAAGTGAATCCACAACAGGTGACATATCTTTAAAATGATGAAGATAAAAGAAAAAAATGCTAATTTTTCCCAAAATTAGTACCCAAAGCAATTTTCAAATTTTCAAGAACAAATTGTGGAGTCAATTTATGTTAAAATATTCATGGCCCATGATCATCATTCAATAAAGTTAGTTTAGTATTTTTTTTTTTCATTTCTACATTCATTTCTCAATTTTTTCTTCTTTCATGACATTAATTTCAAGGTAATAATATTCGTAACGTACTGTTCAGCAAAGTCTCTGCCAATTTTTTTTTTTTTTGGCTTTTTCGAGAAAAAATATGTTATTAATAATTGAAAAAAAAAATATATGTGATTAAAATATAATTTAAAATAATATATAATTTATAAATTATGATCATCATATAAAAAGAACGCACTAAAGTGTAGAAAAAATTAATAAAAAAGATTATCTAAAACTCGGCGTTGAAAGAGTAGATGATAGTGATGAGTTGAAGTGGATAAAGATGACTAATCGTGATGATTAGACAATCACCAATATTGTTCTATTTTCTTTGATTGTCACTTCATCGTTTGTCGGTCAACAACTACTTCCTGGAGTATAATTTTGTTCACCCACCATTTGGAAGGGGGAGGGGGGAGGGGGGAACATAACTCCCAATAAAAAACAAGGAAAAAAAAGTGGGATTCATCATTTTTAAACTCAATATTTTCTAAAATTCAATTTTTTTCTCTCTCCATTTTTCCTATCCTACGCTCCCATCCCTATCCACGCCTAATAGACTTTTTCATTTACTTTATTTTTTTCTTTCTTCTTAAATTTTTCAACATAAATAAAAATAAATAAAATTTTTATTGATTTCATATTATACGATTTAATGAGATCTTCAATATGAGTACAATATTAATATATAATTTTTTGTTATTTTAGAAATAAATTTTTATTACATGTAAATTATCTTTCTTTTAACATTTTGATGATTCATTAAACTGTAGAAAAAAAAAACTTAAATTTATGCTTTTTTTTGTGACATTTTATACTTAAATTGAACTGATTAAAATTGATGTTTAAATTATCACCAATTGCCATTTTGGGAACAAATAAATTATCATTACATTTCATCCCCAAAAAAATTGAACACAATAAAAACAATTTTTTTGGTGAAGTGACACATTTACATATTAAAGTTAACTACTAAGAAAGAGTTAATTCAAGCCTAACACTCCACCCCAAGGCCCTTCACATCCCCCACCTACCTTTATTACAATTTTATTTACCTTTTTTTTTATTCTATCATCTTAAGTTTTTCAACATCGATAAAAAAAAAACTATTTCGTTGGTTTCATATTCTATTATTGGTTAAGAGCTTTAATACGAATACAATATTAATATATAAATTTTTGTTATTTTGAAAATAATATTTATTGCCTATAAATTATCTTTCTTTTAATATTTTTTTTTACATGTAAATGCGTCACTTAAAATAAAATCTTTTTATTGTGTTTAATTTTTTTAGGGATGAAATGTAATGATAATATATTTGTTCCTCAAATGACAATTGGTGAGTGTTCAGTTAGCTCATTAATGAGCTCATTAAAATACAATTTATATTGCACAATTTCTTAAATTACTTTTTAATCACACATTTTCTCTCTCCAATCTTTAACCACATAATTTACCTCTAAACACCAAAAAATATTCTCCCCATTAAGTAATCGTTGAACACTTAAACATCAATTTTAATCAGTTTAATTTAAGCATAAATTGTCACAAAAAAATTTAAGCATAAATTTAAGCTTTTTTTCTGCAATTTAATGAATCATCAAAATGTTAAAAGAAAGATAATTTACATGTAATAAAAATTTATTTCTAAAATAACAAAAAATTATGTATTAATATTGTACCCATATTGAAGATCTCATTAAATCGTATGATATGAAATTAACAAAAATTTTATTTATTTTTATCTATGTTGAAAAATTTAAGAAGAAAGAAAAAAATAAAGTAAATGAAAAAGCGTATTAGAGGTGGGTGGGGATGGGGGCATGAGGTAGGAAAAATAGAGAGAGAAAGTAATTGGATTTTAGAAAATATTGAGTTTAAAAATGATAGGCCCCACTTTTTTCCCTTGTCTTTTATTGGGGGTTATGTTCACCCCCAAAATGGAGGGTGAACAAAATTATACTCAACTTTCTACACTGTCATCATCAACTTTAAGCTTGCCTTTAACAACGTTTGTTAAAGGCATCTTCGATTTTTTAGGAAACAAACCTTCATCCAATAACTGTAAGTAAAGTTAGATTTTTTTACCCTCAGCTTTTATCACTTGAGGCACATCCTGTAATTTATATCATTCACCAAATTTTAAGACAGAGTGAGTGAGGAACGTTGAGATTACGGTTCAACTTTTATTTTTTTAAAATAAATAAATAAAAAGATTCCCATCCATCCAACGGCAAAGTTCTGTTAGGTAAACATTAATTTTTCAAATTATAATGGACACAGTTTCCCAAATCACTTTTTAACCACTAACAATTTCTTTCTTCAATTTTTAAAAACACAACTTACCTAAAAAATTCAAATAAATCAAAATTATAATTCCAATTCCTTTTTTGAAAGCCGTCAAACAGTGCGTAAGGCTCCGTTTGACGGCTAAAATAATGGAATTTGATTTATAATGTGTATTACTTGGATTTTCTAGATAAGATGCTTGATTAAAAATTGGAAAGAGAAAAATGTGTGTGATTAAAAAAAATGATTTGGGTAATTGTGTCAATTATAATTTGAATTTATAAGTTTTACTGAACTGAGCCTAAATCAATTTTCTTACCATTTTTAGCTACAATTTTACCTTAAAAATATCACATTATTTATTTATAAATAATTTTTTTTACTAAATAGAGACTAGATTTAAAAAAATAATCTTGATAAAATGTGTACTATTAAAAATGATTTGGTAATCGTACTTTTTTTTGTTTAAAAACCAATTTATAAACTATACAATTTCTTAAAGTTCTTTTTAACCACACAGATTTTCTCTCTCCAATTTTAATCACTATTTTTTACCTGAAAATCATGAATAAATCAGTTTATAAACCAAAGAGTATTACCAAACAAAGGCGTTTAACAAGGTGTATATAGAGACATATCAGGAAACCAAAAAAAAAAAAAAATTATATTTCAAATGTAGCTATAATTTGGGAATGAAAAATGAAAATCAAGTTTATTTTCATGGAACAAAGAGAATATTAATTTGATTCAATCCCTTAAAGAAGGTATTTATTCATGATAAATTACAAAGAAATATGATGAAAAACATCAAAACATTTGCATTTTTTTTTCAAAAGCATTTGAACCAATTCAAATTGAGCAATTCGTTTAGCCTCTGTTTGATGTACATTTTATGTAAAAAAAAAAAAAATGTTTTGAATACTGATTGATGTGATAGTGTGTGATTAAAAATGAAAGAAAAGTTTTGAATTTATGTGTAAAATATTTTTTATATATGAATAAAATTGAGTACTGTAAAAAAAAAAAAAAAAAAAATTAATAAGGATCAAACAGAGGCTTAGTTATTCTTATATTTTTAGTAGATTTTAACGAAAATAATTAAATGTATGATAGAGATATTATGAATCTCATTAAATATGTGATTATAAATTAATTATTATTTTAAAATCTAGACTTTTTGTTCGTAGTTAAATAATAGTTTAATATAGTATCAGTTTGGTAAATTGTCAATAAATAAATTTGTAAATTGTACATTTTTCTAAACTATTTTGAGCTACACAAATTTCTCTAAAAAAATTTTAACCACATATTTTATCTCGAAAATATAGCTTTTTGTTCAAAAAAAAAAAAAAAATTACCAAATAAAGACTTAAATAATAATCATTAGGACTATGATCGGCTCATGACCAATCATAGTGACGTATCTCTCTAAACAAATCATTGCTAGATATTTCTTACATGACCATAAATCTGGGCCGTAAATTTTTTCGAGCTCTAGAGTCTACATAGTCATTTTCAACTTTTTTTTTACCAATCATGCTATATGAACAACTAAGTTGAACAACTTAGTGGACAACTCAATCACATGGGTGGTGGAGCCCGCACTTGATTATTTTTTTTTTTTTTTTACAGTACTCAATGTCAGCAATCCATTAAAAATCAAGCATACAATATTTTACTTTTCACCCAAATTTTAATCATCAATTCTCCTAAAAATCACTATTCATTTAAAAAAAAAAACTATTTTTAAACAATATCAAACACACTATAGTGTGTAAGAAAATTTTTATCTAGTGAATGTAAGATTGAATCCCACATTGATTGAGAGTCAAGATTGGGAGAAGAACTTTAAAAGGGAAAACTATCTCACATTGTTTAGAAATAAGAAAATGGGAGTAAGTGGAGGTTATAAATAATAGTTTCATCCCACATTGAAAAATAGATAAAATATGGAAATGTGATGAAATCTTAAATAGCTAACCCAAATAGGATAGAGATGAGGTTGTGAACCAACTTAAACATGGTTAACAATTTGTAAGGTGTAATCATTGGTTGTATAGAGACTTCTTCGTGGTCTAGGCGCTCGCAGGGGATGGAAATCTTGGACTGAGTTGGCCTCAAGCCTTGAACTTGTGTGCAAGTGCGACCTACGCACACGAATGTCGGACCGAATGAACCGAAAATTGGCCACAATAACTCCAAAACTGTTTCTCATTTAATTTGTAACTCCAAAACGTCTAGAGAGTAAAGGCGGTGAGTTATTGTAATTCAAAGATTGCACTAAGTTCAGGCTCCTCCACTGCATGAAATCTCTCCTGACTCTGAAATCCTATCGTCTTCCAGTACTTTGGTGATCTAGTTCCAACACATCTTGATGAGATCCCAGTCGGGAAATCTCGTCGAACAACGCGGAATAACGAAATTAAAATCTAGGAAAGATCTAGATCAGATTTAAACACGAAAATAAACAAGAATTAAAATACTGGAAAGATAAAATTGACGATATGACCTTGACCCAAGATTCACGACGCAAGAAATTAATGATGCGGAATCGAGATCCAAGGTTTTCGAAACACCACAAGGACTTGTCAATTTCCTTGATAAGATTCTAATTGGAAACGCCACAAATATTCTCGCGAATATTTGATAAGTTCAACGCCACAAATATTTCACAATATTTGATAAGTTAGATTTGTTCTCGAAGAACACAAAAGGGACTCCTCAACCTTTCAATTGGAGAAAACTTTCTCAAATAATATTAATCTCAAACTCAAACTTAACTGTTTTTTTACAATGAATGGAAAGGAATATAAATAAGCAAAATAACCTAGCCGCTAATTTACTCAAAATAGAATTCTAATTAAACTAGAATAACAAATTAGGAAAATAACCTAAAAACTGAAAAAGGAATAAAATAATTTAAAATCCGGAAAATCTGGCCGCTACTCATTTACGGCCGTGAATAATTCTTTTACGGCCGTAAAGGCCTCTCTGATCAAAACTGATTTATTATTTACGGCCGTGACGAATTTCTTACGGCCGTGAAATTCCCCTTTTTGAATGTTACGGCCGTAACTTCCAGGCTTACGGCCGTAAACCTCGTTCTGCTGAAATTCTTCATTTTTCTTCGATAAAAAGATTACGGCCGTGATAAGATGATTTACGGCCGTGAATATATGGGTTACGGTCGTGAATGATCTCCATTACGGCCATAATGACCTTTCTGCACAAATAATTTTGATCCCTTGATTTGGTCTGATCCGTCCCTCTTCTCGGCTCGATCCCAACATGGAACTTACTCCGTTTTGCACGTAGATCATTGTCATATTGCCGATGGCTCGACTTTGCTTTTCGATGCCTGGTCCGGACCATATCATACTCCCTCTCTTGAAAAGGATTCGACCTTGAATCCAATTTTGGTCGGCTTTTCAAACTCCTTCTACTTTTCTGGGCTCGATGATCATGCTTATGCCTCGTGCTTGTTTTCAACCCTTTGGGCTGCCCATTTTTCTCCTTTAACTTTCTCGGCTTTTTGGGCTGCTCATTTGTGCCAATGAATTTCTTTCCCGTCTTAAGTTCATGATTTGACTTCGGTACTTGTAATACAGATTTTAAAGAACTGGGGAGGGGTGTGTTAGCGTGAGTAAGTGCAAATAGACTCATTTTTGTGGTAGACTCTCTTTTCTTTTGCTTTTTGCACTCCGTGTCTCCTTTTTCTGAGGTTTGAACCTCAACCCACTTTTCTTTATTTTTCACTCCCTCTCCTTTGGCCTGAACTCTCTTTTCTTTAATTTCCACTCCCTCTCTTTTTTCTGAGGTCGTGGCTCAACTCTCTTATTTTTCCCCTCAAACTCACTTTTCACTTTCAATTGATCTTTCAGGGCTTCAGTTGGAGATAGTGACATTAGAGTAAAAAAATTTCCCCCTTTTACCAGACTGTATCTATTTGTATACCCATCATGTAGTACAGCCCTTTCATGTTGACAAGGTCTCCCCAATAGTATGTGACTAATTTGCATTGGCACCACATCACAAATTACCTCATTCGAATACCCACCAAAAGAAAATGCCACTAAAGCATGTCTCTTCACCTTAACTTCCCCTGATTCAGTCAACCATTGTAATTTATAAGGTGTTGGATGTTTCATTAAAGGTAAGCCTAATTTTTCCACCACCATTATACTAACTACATTAGCACAACTTCCCCCGTCAATCACCAAGCTACAAACTTTTTCATCCACTAAGCATCTAGTGCGAAAAATATTATCTTTCTGCCCATCCACATTTTCCAAAACATTCGCCTTACGCTTAACGCTAAGAGCATGCCTATCAATAATTGACTTATCCACCACAACACTTTTCGCCCCTTCACTATCACACCTAACCTTTTTACGTGGACAATCAAGTGCAATGTGACCCCATTCCAAGCATTTAAAACACTTAACATTTTTATCCTTAAGAGGCTTGGAATCAAAATTATTTTTACCTTTGGTTGTCGGTTCCTCCCTCTTTTTGTGAACATGATCACTTCTCTCCCGTTTTGATGTCTCTTTTCGCTTCAATGACCTTTCATCTATCCCATCCCCGTACTTAGCATGACATTCACGCCTACTACCTCTCCTAACCCCGAGAACCATCATGAGATTGATCTCGAGGTCTTTGTTTACGTTCTGCTCCTCGATTCTCCATCCGTGCCATAAACATTTCAAATTGTGCCCTCATTGCTGCAATATCATAATTACCATGTTCATCCTTTCTATTCATACCCCTGAGCTGTTTTCTGTCTCCAATAGAAGATGAAGATGTGGAAACCTCTCTATCAGACATTTTTAAGACATGAACAAGGAAATTTGGAAATTGAGAAAATTCGGAATATTTGGGAATTTTCAGAATTTTTTTTAATCTTCCAGAGAATTGGACTACGAGTATGGCAGAAAAAAACGGAACTGGATTTGAACGAAAAACGAACAAGAAAAACACTTTTGAATTTTTGGGACTGACTCTTATAGATTAAACTGAAGAAAATTATTACTAACACGAAGAACGCGAAGAACACAAAAAAATCAAGAAAATTCAAGAAATGCAAGAATCTGAAATAGATCCAAGCTCTGATACCAGATGATGAGATCCCAGTCGGGGAATTTTGTCGAACAACGCAGAATAACGAAATTAAAATATAGGAAAGATCTATATCAGATTTAAACACGAAAATAAACAAGAATTAAAATACTGGAAAGATAAAATTGACGATAGGACCTTGACCCAAGATTCACGACGCAAGAAATTGACGATGCGGAATCGAGATCCAAGGTTTTCGAAACACCACAAGGACTTGTCAATTTCCTTAATAAGATTCTAATTGGAAACGCCACAAATATTCTCGCGAATATTTGATAAGTTCAACGCCACAAATATTTCACAATATTTGATAAGTTAGATTTGTTCTCGAAGAATGCAAAAGAGACTCCCCAACCTTTCAATTGGAGAAAACTTTCTCAAATAATATTAATCTCAAACTCAAACTTAACTGTTTTTTTACAATGAATGGAAAGGAATATAAATAAGCAAAATAACCTAACCGCTAATTTACTCAAAATATAATTCTGATTAAACTAGAATAATAAATTAGGAAAATAACCTAAAAACTAAAAAAGAATAAAATAATTTAAAATCCGGAAAATCTGGCCGCTACTCATTTACGGTCGTGAATAATTCTTTTACGGCCGTTACGGCCTCTCTGATCAAAACTGATTTATTATTTACGGCCGTGACGAATTTCTTACGGCCGTGAAATTCCCCTTTTTGAATGTTACGGTCGTAACTTCCAGGCTTACGGCCGTAAGCCTCGTTCTGTTGAAATTCTTCATTTTTCTTCGAGAAAAGATTACGGCCGTGATAACATGATTTACGGTCGTGAATATATGGTTTACGGCCGTGAAGGATCTCCATTACAGCTGTAATGGCCTTTCTGGACAAATAATTTTGATCCCTTGATTTGGCCTGATCCGTCCTCTTCTCGGCTCGACCCCAACATGGAACTTACTCCGTTTTACACGTAGATCATTGTCATATTGTCGATGGCTCGACTTTGCTCTTCGATGCCTGGTCCGGATCATATCACATCTCCAGTTCTACTGCTACGCTGCAGGTCACGTCACTGTATCCTGGAAAGCAAACGCTCGAGTTCATTATGAGAGAGTGCTAATATCGCTTTCAAAACACTGTATTGATCACAGACCCCGACTTCATGATCTTCAATTGATTTTTCTGTCCACTTTTTGCTGAGTCTATTTATGCTTACTGTTAATTGTTCATTTCGTTACTTTAATTTGATTTGTTCGCCGTTTAACAAGTTTTCCTATTTTTAAAATAAAAATAATGAGTTTAGAGCATCAAACTAAGTCCAAAATTGTTTCCTATCTTCACTCTTGAGCAGGGTGGAGCCAGCTTTTCAAATGAGATGGGTCGACTTCTTCGAGACATGATTGACCATCATAATTTTTTATTTTAATTTTTTTGCAAAGAATTTTTCTAAATAGGGGTATATTATGGCCCACCTCCAACTACGCCACTTGCTAGTTGCTTATGAGCATACAACAATTCAGGCTTCACTCGTGCTTCACTATAACACTTGAATGAAAAGTTACAATGTGTTCTGTAACGAAATCATTACAGTTTATAAACCATACAAATTTTCAAATCACTTTTTAACCACACATATTTTCTCTCTCCACTTTTCAACCACACATCTTACCTCAAAACAGTAAATAAAACGAAATGTTGTTCAAATATATATATATATATATAAAGTTGAAAAAGTGCAAGAACGAGTCTAAATATAGAGAACCGGTCCAAGAAGTGTGAAAATCGGACCAAATACAAACTGGACGGACCAATTGGTCCGGACCGAACCTGGAAGTCCGGCCAAAATGAGAAACATGCGATCGCGTGATTGATGGTCCAGCGATCGCGTGGTTGGACAAATTTGTCTTTGTTTTAAATGAAGGGCATCACGCGATCGCGTGTGCCTTGTACCGCGCGATTGAGTAGTTATAAAATTTGACCATTGGAGAAAATTTTCAGATTTTCTCATGCACCTTTTCAACAATAACTTACACTCTTTCATGAAGAGTTGTGTAAATCACGAATTTGGGTGATGGAATTCTATAAATAGGTATAGAATTCATGGTTTTGATAATCTTTTTTCAATATACATCACTTGCGATTATCATCCCAAAATTTTGATCTTTTTGTACTTAGGATCTTCCAAATTTGCTCTTTGTTCCTATTCTACAAGTTTATCAATTGTGATATTTGATACTTGATTTGAGATTTGAAATCCGCTAAAGCAATTTGCTTAGAGGCCCTTTAGCATTCTCTTTACGAGAGGGCGCAAATTTCGCTTTTAGGATAGCATTCTATGCGATTCAAGTATGATATTGTTCTTCCAAATTATTTCTTCACAATCTTGATTATTTGATTTCTTATTGTGTCAACTTCATTACAAGCAGATATTTCACTTTGAGAAAGGAATTTCTCAACAATCTAAAAGTGAAATTTTGATATGACAATAGAAGGAGAGACAACCATGGCTACAATCAAGTTGATGAATCAAGACTTGATTCGCTTGGATTGCTTTGATGGTACCAACTTTACAGGTGGCAAGATAAAATCAAGTTCCTACTAACGGCGCTGAAAATATTCTACATTCTTGACCAAAATTTGGAGGACTTGCCTGAACCTTCCGACAAAGATACGGAACAAGCAAGGATTAATTGAAAGAAGCATGAAGAAGACAAACTCATTTGTCGTGGTCATATATTGAATGCACTATCGGATCGTCTCTACGACTTGTACACCAACAAAAAATCTACAAAAAGAGATTTGGAATGCACTTGAAAATAAGTACAAGCCCGAAGCGGAAGGTACTACAAAATTCCTTATAACAAGGTACTTTGATTTTAAATTTTTGGAAAATGTTCCCCTATTACCACAAGTGCATGAATTGCAAGTGATTGTCAATAAACTAAAAGCGGTGAAGACAGAACTTCTGGAATCATTTCAAGTAGAAGCAATTATTGCTAAATTTCCTTCTACTTGGAGAGGATATACGAAGAAAATTCTTCATAACTCCGAAGACTTTTCAATGGAGCAAATTCTAAAACATCTTTGAATTGAGGAAGAGTCGAGGGCAAGAGATAGGATTGAGAATTCACATGTTGGTACTTCTAAAGCCAATGCAAGGAGAACAACAAAGTGACCAAAGTAAATAAGAGAAAGTTTACTAGCAACAACAACAAATTCAAAAAGAAGCCCAAGGGAGAATGCTTTTTTTGTGAAAAATTCGGCCACTTTGCAAAAGATTTCCGACATAAAAAACAAAGCAATTTTGGAGGCAAGGTCAATTCCATTGACAAGAATGAAATTATTACTACTATAAGCGAAGTAAATTCTGTCAAAGGAAAAATTATGGGATGGTAGTATGATACTGAGCCACCGTTCATGTTTGTTATGACAAGTCCCTATACAAGACCTATCAAGAGATTGATGATGGTCAAAAAATTCAAATGAAAAATGAACATTGTTCAAAAGTCATAGGTAAAGGGAATGTAGATCTTCAATTCATATCCGGAAAAGTTGTAACCCTTAAAAATGTCTTACATGTGCCGGATATGAATATAAACCTTGTAAGTGGTGATTTGTTGGGAAAACCGGGCGTAAAATATATTTTTGAGTCAGGAAAACTTATATTGTCCCGAAATGGTTTCTTTGTTGGGAAAGGCTATTCCACTAATGGAATGGTCAAATTGTGTACTATTGACAATGCAATCAATAAAATAAATTCTTCTTACTTTGTGTGTTCTTTAAATTTATGACATGATAGATTAGGACATATTGGATATTTTACTTTGCATAAAATGATTAAAAAAACCTTTTCAAAGTGTAGAAAGATCATCCAATATTCTTAACTTAGTTTATACCGACATTTGTGAACTTAATGGCATGTTAACTAGGGGTGGTAATAACTACTTTATCACTTTCATTGATGATAATTCTAGATTTTGTTATGTTTATCTAATGAAACATAAAAGTGAGGCTTTCCATATGTTTAAAGCATATAAAAGTGAAATAGAAAATCAAAATGATAAAAAGATTAAAATTCTTAGAAGTGATAGAGGTAGTGAATATTTTTCTAAAGAATTTGATATCTTTTGTGAAGAACATGGTATTTTACCAATGTAGTGCACCTAGAACATGAGAACAAAATGGCTTGGCGGAAAGGAAAAATAGAACCTTAGTTGAGATGATAAATGCTATGCTAACAAGGTCTAAATTGCCTGATAACTTATGGGGAGAGGCATTACTTACCGCATGTCATATACATAATAGAATTCCTTCTAAGAAACTTAAAGTTTTACCTTATGAATTGTGGAAATGTTGGAAGTCTAACATTGGATATTTTAAAGTGTGGGGATGTTTGGCTTATTATAAAAATACCAATCCTAGTAGAACAAAACTAGGACCTAGAAGGATCAAAAGTGCCTTTGTTGGATATGTTATAAATATTAAAGCATATATGCTACTTGATCTAATATCCAATGTGAATATAAAATCACGAGATGTGGAATTTTTTGAGAATTCATTAAGCGTTGATAATATTTCTCAAAATTCAAATGAAATTCAAAATGAATTTCCGGCTTCTAAATCACTAGAAACATCTTCCCAAGATGTAATTGAGACTAGTGAACAGCGAAGAAGCAAAAGATCTCGTAAAGAGAAGGTATTAGGACACGATGAAATTGATTCTCAAAGAATTTCCTTTTACTTGGTTGAAGCAAGTAAGGAAGATATAGTAAGAATAATTCCATATGTTCTTCAAATTGATAGTGATCCTAAAACATATAAAGAAGCAATGACTTCTAGAGATAACACATTTTGGAAGGATGCTATCAATGATAAAATGGATTCTATAATGTCCAACAATACTTGAAAGATTGTTGATTTACCGGCTGGATCAAAAGTCATTGGTTGCAAATGGGTATTTCGAAGGAAATACAATATCGATGGTTCGATCCAAACCTATAAAGCAAGATTAGTTGCTACAGGTTTTCGACAAAATGAAGGAATTGATTATTTTGACACTTATGCACCCGTGGCTAAGATCACTACTATTAGAATTCTATTTGCATTATCTTCTATATTTGATTTACATGTGCATCAAATGGATGTGAAAACTGCATTTTTAAATGGAGAATTAGATGAAGAAGTTTACATAGAACAACCGGAAGGTTTTGTTCTTCCGGGTAATGAAAATAAAGTTTGTAAACTTATTAAACCACTATATGGTTTAAAACAAGCTCCTAAAAAATGACATGAGAAATTTGATAATACAATTATGTCTTTTGGTTTTTCTCACAATGTGGTAGATAAATGTTCATGTATCAAAAGTTGTGATAAACATGTAATATTTGTGTGCTTATATGTGGATGACATGTTGATTATAAGTAATCACATGTATGAAATAAAAGAAACGAAGATGTTTCTATCATCGACATTCAAAATGAAAGATATTGGTCAAGTGGATACCATATTGGGTACAAAAGTGATCAAGAATGAGTTGGGGTTTGCTTTAACCCAATCACATTATATTGAGAATGTGATTGAAAAGTTCAAATATTTGAACATTAAAGAGGAAAATACTCCATTTGATTCAAGAATTAAACTTGTGAAGAATGTTGGCTATTGGACAACTCGAATATGCAAGTGCAATTGGGAGTCTAATGTATGCGGTTCAATGCACAAGACCAGATATTGCATTTGTCGTGAGTAAACTTAGTAGGTTTACTAGCAATCCAAGTGTTGGGCATTGGAAAGTAATTGGAAGAGTTCTTGGTTATTTAAAGAGAACTAAAAACCTTGGACTTAAATATTCCAAGTTTCCAGCTATACTAGAAGGATATACCGATGCGAGTACGATATCAAATGCTGAAGAAAATAAATCAACCTCGGGATGCTTGTTTACACTTGGAGGTGGTGCTGTTTCTTGGAGATCAAAGAAACAAACAATAATTACACATTTCACCATGGAATCCGAGTTTGTTGTACTAGCCGAAAATGGAAAGGAAGCAGAGTGGCTTAAAGATCTTCTTTATGAAGTTCTACTAGATACGAAGAATGAGTCTTCAATATCTATACTATTCGATAGTCAAGCTACTCTAGCAAGGGCTTATAACGAAGTCTACAATAGAAAGTCAAGACATATGAGTCTTAGACATGATTAGATAAGAACATTAATAAAGGATGTAATAATATCACTTACCTATGTGAGATAAAGTGAAAATTTGGCTGATCCATTCACAAAACCACTTACCAAAGAGTTGGTAAGACAAACATCGAGTAGGATGGAGCTAAAACTCCTATTATAAATTCACCAATGACGGCAACCCTACCTGTCATTACGAAATGAGAAATTCAAGGGTTCAAAGGGTAATAACAAGTCATTCGATATGTGAATTGCTGCAGCACTTAGAAAATAATTTAAAGGCCCTATCCTAATGATGTAAGTGCTGGGATAACTGTTTGGAGGGTTGAATAAATCTTAAAGAAATTCAGTACTTAGTACAAGTGTCTTTAAAAGTTACCAAGACACTGTAAGAATTTCTCCGATATGAACTTAGAAGTGGTGCCGCTTCAAGGAAAGTTTAGGAGTTACTTTCTTAAAAGCTCGTGAACTCGGATGTGCGCAAGACCATTAACGCCCCAAAGTAAATTGTGTAGAACACATCGAGCAAGAATGTTCACGTGTGCGATATCGTCGGTAATGTCATAAGGGATAACTGGTTCAAAGCCAAGGCTACCTGGGTTCTCGATATTACTTTGCAATGTTAGCACTAATATAAGGTTAAAGTCGAAAGATACCTTATTTTATGTGTGACATCGTTTATGATTCTAAGTTGAGTTTATATATTTGAACAAGTGGGGGATTGTTATGAAATATTGTTCAAATATATATATATATATATATATATATATATATAAAGTTGAAAAAGTGCAAGAACCGGTCTAAAATGTAGAGAACTGGTCAAAGAAGTGTGAAATCAGACCAAATACAAACAGGAAGGACCAATTGGTCCGGACCGGACCTGGAAGTCCGTCCAAAATGAGAACCACGCGATCGCGTGGTCATAAAATTTGACTGTTGGAGAAAATTTTCAGATTTTCTTATTCACCTTTTCAACAATAACTTACACTCTTTCATGAAGAGTTGTGTAGATCACGAATTTGGGTGATGTAATTCTATAAATAGGTGTAGAATTCATGGTTTTGATAATCTTTTTTCAATATACCTCACTTGCGATTATCATCTCAAAATTTTGATCTTTTTATACTTATGATCTTCCAAATTTGCTCTTTATTCCTATTCTCCAAGTTTATCAATTTTGCTATTTGATACTTGATTTGAGGCTTGAAATCCGCTAAAAATTTTGCTTGGAGGCCATTTAGCATTCTCTTTACGAGAGGGCGCAAATTTCGCTTTTAGGATATCATTCTATGCGATTCAAGTCTGATATTGTTCTTCCAAATTATTTCTTCATAATCTTGATTATTTGATTTCTTATTGTGTCAACTTCATTACAAGCGAATATTTCACTTTGAGAAAGGAATTTCTCAACAAAAATCAATTTATAAACCGCTACAGTGTTACCAAAAGGTCCTGGCCTTCAAAATTTCTACATGAAATAGGAGCAATAGAATTTAGCCAAAAAAAAAGGTATTAGATGATAAGGGCCTGTTTGGCGGCTGATTCAATGTTTATAAATAGAATTTTATCATTTTTTCAAAATAAAATATGTAGTTAAAAAATAATTTAAAAAATATTTGTGATTTAAAAGTTTACTTGGCAAATTGTGTTTTTATAAATTTTTATCAAAGGCAAGGCAGTGTAAAAAATTAATAATAATAATAATAATAATAATAATAAGAAGAAAAAAAATAGAAAAGAGAGGGGAGGGGGGGGGGTCCAGGGGAGATAAAATATGAGCTTGGACCCACAAAACAGAAGATCATGCATGATTGAACATTGAAGTCATGTTGTTCACTTGTTCATAATGGGTATCTTAAGGGGGGGCAAACGCGAACTTCACGTGGAATATGGCCCACCAGTTCCCTAAAGGTGAGGCCATGCATCTCACACGCGAACTATTTTCTTGTCTATTTTTTTCAAATTTGAAATCTTTCAAGATTTTCTATTTCCTCCTTAACACACACGTATGTACCCGCGGACTGTGTTGATAAAAGTTGTTTATTTATAAATGAAGAATATGATATTTTCAAAATAAAATATACGATTGAAAAGTGATTTTGAAAATATTTAGTTTATTAAACGATTTTAGAAAATGTATTGTTTATATATATATTTTTATAACTAAGGCTGTGTTTGATACAGCCTTATTTTCCAGGAAAATGTCAAATTATGAAAAATATTTTCCACATTTTGCATTTGTTGGGTGTTTGGTTGGAAAAATTTGCATTGAAAAATATTTTCTTAGGTACAACCATTTAAAGCACAACTACATCATTTGCCTTGAAAATATTTTCTTACCTATTTGTTGAGAAAATATTTTTCAGCTAAAGTGGAAAATTCTTTTGCGTCACGTTTGATCATTTTTATTATTGTTAATTGACTTATTTTTTTTTCCAGAAATTAACATTATTATTATTATCAAATAGTGAAAAATAAAAAATAAATTTTTTTTAATTAAATTTGTTAAATTTTGATTATTTGCCATGAAAAATAATATCAATCAAATAACAAAATTTGGAAAATCTCCCACTTTTTCACATGAAAAATTAATCTAATCAAACACTTCCAATTAACATTTTTCAGGAAAATAATTTTCAGTCAAATCAATTCCTAGAAAATATTTTTCCATAATCTATTTTTCATTTTTTCTATCAAACACAGCCTAATAAGTTTACTAACGAACACTAGATAATTAGACAGTTACGCGTGAGCCAAACCCCTCTCTTGATGTATATCACATCGTGCATGCCCACACCATGAAATTACGTGTCTATGTAGATATTGATATCGATATTGATTAAAGAAGAAGTATTAGAAAAATTGTCATCCAATCAGACGAAATATCTCCCTCTAGAATGGTAAATGAAGGACGAAGAACATGTGGATGGTGAATGGTAATTTCAACATCGCTCCAACTCTACCTTCTAGAATTTCCAATCGAGGGGAGATGAGGATGATTGTCTCGAACTAGAACCGTCAGATTGCAATCCCTATTAAACAAGATGAAATTTACACTTCTACCCTTAAATGGTAAATCATAGTTAAATCTACATTAAGCCAACAATAGCATATTGATTGAAGTTAATGTTGGATGAATTTGTGAATAGTGACGTCAAAATATATTATAAATCCGTGCCAAAATTTGGACAGAATAACGGCAAGACAAATGTAAATAAACAAGAGAAAAGAAAAGGAGAAAAGTGATAAGTCGAGGCAAGAGTTGGACTCTTTGTCCTTAAGTCGAAATTGCCCCGCAACGGTGCTGACGGAATTCGACAATCGACTCCCAAGATACAACGGCTTCCCTTGTGTTAGTAGCACTCCAAAACACAAGTTCGACGAACCGAATATTGGTTATTGTACTCCAAATATGAAATGAATGAAAAATAATCCAAAAAACAATGTTTATGAATTTGATTGAGAGAGAAATGAGTATAGTATATGTATTGCATATCAATTGTTTTTTAAATAGGACACCCAAAGGGTCCTATTTATAGAGTATGAAGGGTTGTGGACGGAATGGTTCAAGCCAAACCATGCAACCCTTCCAAAAGATGCACCAATTCCAAAAGGTACCTTTTCTCGGACAACCGTGCGACCGCACGGCTTTAGCGAAAACCGGAAAATAAAAATGACGTGTGGTCGCACGGTTCTTAACACCGTGCGACCGCACGGGCAAAAATCCGAATTATATTTTGTCCGTTTCCGCAATTTCTCATTCATCCGATATTGGTTTTCGAGATGTCAAATATACCCTTCAATACATGTAGAGAAATCAAAATTCTCTTTCGGGGGCGTTGCCCCCTCGACCCCGCGACCTGACCGGGCAGGTCGAACCCCGTTTGTGCGCCCCGAAGCGGCGAAGCGGCAAACATAATTTTGCCTAAACGGATTGGGTCGGATTTTGAGTATTTAGCCGAAGTCGACACGAAGTCACTTTAATCGATTTTAAACTCTCGAAACTTTAATCGATTTTATTAACCAATATTCAACAGTTAATATTTAGTTTATTGACGCATTCTTATTCAACTTTAACCAAAAAAGTAAAAGGATGATTTTGTAAAGTAACTGTTACCACTGTCTTTCTTTCCCTAATAAGAAAGTTTAGAAAAATAGTTTTTCCTTACCAAGGGACTGTTTTGTAATGGTAAAAATTTTATCTTTACTTTTCAAATTCAATTTCAACCATCCATTTTTAGTCAAGTCCATAATTTTTGATTTTTCAAACTTTTTTAAACCACACTTCCATCAAAAAATCAAAAAAACTCACAAAAACAAAAATTCTCATTACCAAACAGACTCTAAAATAGTAATACTTATCTTTGTCATAAGCAGCGATAGGGAAAAGCGAGGTGGGGTGAAAAATAAAATATCATCAAATTTATCTTGTTGGTCTTCAAACTCAACAGTTTGGTGCAAAGTAAAATCAAAATTTAAGTAGATTTTAATAAAAATTAGTGAAATATGTGGTTAAAAAACTTTGGAACCCACGAGAATGTATGCTTGAAATTAATTGTTGATTTTGACTTAAATTAAAATTATAATTTTAATCAAATTTTCAGTAAATTTTAATAAAAATTAGTGAAATATGTGGTTAAAAAGCTTTGAAATTCACAAAATAATTGTTAATTTTGACTTAGATTAAAATTATAATTTTAATTACAAACAATCAGGGGAAATTTGAAAGCTGCCATGAATTAATTTGGACTAGAGGTCACGATTATCCGAAAACACCATCGTGAGCAAATTGAGAAGGAGTACCCAGTGTAGTAGAATTTTGTGACAACGAATCAAAAAAATACAAGTGTCACCTATGACGTCGGCACCATACCATCGATCTACCAATTAGAAGAATGTCATGATTGTCTAAGTAGTACGTAATAATAACAAGGTCTTAGACTATGTCCACGGTTAGAAATGATGATCGGCTCGCTTAACTCAGCATCTAATCAAATATCTCCAAACATGACAATTACACACAAGTCGAGGTAGAATATCTAGTTAAAGACATCCACAACGTATATATTACGATTTTGTTTTCCTACCAGACGTCTGGCACCATAAGGTGCCAGACATAGACACAAGGGTGTGGACCCCTGTGTTGTGGGCCCCACCCTCATGTGTCTAAGTCTGGCACCTTATGGTGCCAGACATCTGGTAGGAGAACATTTCTAGTACATATTAAACTACATGTTAGTGAAGTAAAGTAGTTAGAGGTTGAAAAATGGTGTACAATGAATGAATAAGTTAAATCACATGTTAAGAAAATCTTTTTTAACACATATTAACTTATTTATTAAATTTGACTAACAATTTAGTGGATGACATGACAATTTTGAGTTGAAAAATTCCTCAAAAATCTTATTTTTTTTCTCTTTTGTTCTTTGTTCTTTAAATTTTTTAATATTCATAAATAAAATATTTTTTTTGTTAATTTCATATTATATAATTTAATGAGATCTTCAAAATGAT
Organism: Ligustrum vulgare; assembly: GCA_963555705.1. Lineage (NCBI taxonomy): Eukaryota > Viridiplantae > Streptophyta > Magnoliopsida > Lamiales > Oleaceae > Ligustrum > Ligustrum vulgare. The sequence goes on along the minus strand of OY743176.1, from coordinate 49,275,499 downwards.
TACCATATTAATATATAAATTTTGCTATTTTAAAAATAAATATTTATTCTATTCTTAAACTTCAGTTAAAACTTAACATATTCATCGCAGCAAAAATTACATGTTAACTTTAACATGTACATGTGTCACTTAATTTTTGATTTCTCGCTTATATGACTAGCTAACTTTAGTATCTCCATTGTGGATGTTCTAATAAAATACAGAAATCATTACCTATTATAATAGTTGCCGAACGGAGGCTATAAAAAACCCAAAATACATGAAATCACGAAAGCAAATATGAAAATGAGAAATGTAAACTCTTAAATTGGAGGGTTAATCACTTGATTAGTCACTAAACCTGGTGAAAAGTTTTCAACGGTAATTGAACTTCAAAAAAAAATTTGTTTGTTGTTGAATTTTACATAATATAATTCCGCTAATCATTGAGTGATGAATGTGATTATATTTTGTAAAGTTCAGTGATTAAAGGGGAAGCTTTTAAAATTCAATAATCCCCTACAAATCTTTCAGAAAGTTCAGTTATAAATCAAGTACAGTTCAGTGACTAAAGAGAAAACATTTAAGTTTAGCGACCACCTGGAAACCTTATGAAAAGTTTTGTGATCCTTCAAAATTTTACTCAAAGTACAATGACAAATTAGATAATTAACCATAGTTTTATCAATCATTATGTGTTTTTAGTCTTTTTTTTATTTTTTTATTTTTATTTTTTATTTTTTGTACTTCTAATAGATAATCTAATTCTCTCTAGTATCGTCATACTTAGAAAAAAGAATATATATATATATATTTTTTATCTCGAAGTAACTGACATGGTTGTTTGTTGACCTCTTTAACATCAAAGACGATCGAATATAAAGCAGCCTACGAAAATGTCACATGCATAGTATTGTTAAACAAAAAAGAGGTCATAAAAAATTATTGCACTCAAAACCAAATTTAGTTACATACCAGTGTGCCTTTCGAATTCAAGAAATTTTTTAAATGATGTTATTGTCAGTTACCAAGAATAAAAGATTAATCTTTTTTATAAGTTTGGCGATGCTAGAGAATGAAATTTTGGGATTGAGTGAAGAGAGAAGAAAAAACCTAAAACATGAAAATTGATAAAAATGAGAGTTGATTACTAAATTAGTTAGTAAACTTTGCGTGAAGTTTCCAAGGGTTATCGAACTTCAAAATTTTATCCATTAGTCACCAAACTTTTCAAAAGTTTCCCCATTAATCACTAAGTGATGGATAAGGTTACAATTTATAAATTTCTGTACAAATGAAAAAATTTTGAAGTTCAGTGACTCGTGAAAACTTTTCGTAAAGTTCAGTAACCAATCAGGTAATTAGCCCGATAGACCTAGTTTAGAGTTCAAATCTATGTCTTTAAAACAAATTTGTCATGTCCACATGATGATGTTGTATTGGAAATCGTATCCCAAGGTACAACGGTCTTCTTCCTCCAATAAAAGCACTTTAAATGACAAGAACAACCAACTCGAACTTGTTTTGAACTCTCTACAAAATGAACTTATGCAAATTTTTCGAAATATGTATGTATGTTTATGAATGAATAAATCCACCATAGGAGGTCCAATTTATTGATACTGAAGGATTGTGGAAGGAAAGACAAGCCCAAAATTTGGTCTCGTCATGAATAGCCATGAGTGTTCATTTCCTAGGTGCCTCTTGAATTGCACTCGACGCCCGGTCGAGCAATTTTTGTGCACCGTCAAGTTTCGTTCGATGGTTGCACGAGTGGGTTTTCCAGTGAGTCACTTCCCGAGTTTAGCTCGAGCGGTCGACTCAAATTGGAATTCCAAATTAAAATAAAATGAACTTAATTTATTTATTTTAACTTTTTCCAAAAAATAAAAATAAAAAACTTGACTCATGACCCACAACACGTGCTCGAGCTCATGTCGTGCTGAGCCAAGTGGATCGGGCAAATGACGATGACACGTGTGTGTGGGCTTTTGACTAAACCCAATAGTATCTAAGTCCTCCCTCCTTCAAAGACTAGTACCCCTTGTGTTCTAAAGCCAAGTGTTAATGTTGAAGATGATAAACTAGCCAAACTTTTCTTCTTTTCCACTATGGGACAAACTTAACTTTTTTTTCACTTATTCTAAGTAAGATCATTTCAACATCTTATTTTTATCCATCAATTTCTCATTCATCTGAAAAATGTTTTTTTGAATCTAAACATACTACAATTATCTACTTTGGAGTAGAATAATGTGGCCTCATCACATGCATGAAATGGATGTCAAGACCCACCCAAATACTTTGTCAAATTTGACAAATTTCAACTATTTTCAACAATCCCTTACAAGGATGGAAATTTCAAAAAAAAAAATGTAAATGATAATGCTGACACTCCTAGAGAATATAGGCGAAATATGTGATATCAAAAGAGGTAACTTTTGACTTTGAATCTATCTTAGTGAAATACTATCGAATTTACTTAGGCTCTGGTTGTTAAATATTTATGTTTAAAAAAATATATATATTTTTTTATATTTTTGAGGTAAAATATGTGGTTGAAAAGTGGAGAGAGAAAATATGTGTGGTTAAAAAATTGTTTGAAAAATTGTGTTGTTTAAAAACTTGATTGAATTGTTCAACAATTGATATAAACCAAGAAGCACTCACACACTATTTTCCTATGAAAATCTTAGTTCTCATGACTGTGTTTATTTTGGTCCGGAACAACTTTTGGATTTCATAAATGATTTAAAGAATTCAAGCATTAAAACATTCTCATAGAAGCGACCCCAGTTCACAGTTAAATATGAGATCTCCATTAAAAGTATTTTGCCCCTACTATAGTTGATTTATTCAACATATATGAATCATTAAAAGTGTTATTTAACCTTGTTCATTTTGTGGAAAGCACTTTTCTTCAATTTTGAAATGGGTAGGAGATTTCTCCTAGATGCTCAACTAAATCTTCATAACTTAATTTTCCTATTGAATCAAGATCATGAGATCTACAATCAATAAGGTTGGGTTACCATTACAATTATTCACGGGTAATAAAAAATCACATTCTTTCAATAATTATTATATTTGATCTCTTGGTAAACCTTTTGTAAGCCGATCCGAGAGACTCTTTTGATTTCACGTAATCGAAATAAATAATGTCATTTGAGATCAATTGCTTAATGGTGTTGTGTCTATGACATATGTGTCTAGACTTACCATTATATACTTTTTTCTGTCCTTCCAATATCCGATTGGCTATCACAGTGTATAGCGGACACTGGCTTAGGCAAACATGGAATATCCTCTAAGAATTTACAAAGTAGTTTTGTTTCTTCTTCAACTTTATATAAAGCTATAAACTCTGATTCAATTGTTGATCGAGTTATACAATTTTATATTGAAAACTTTCAAGACACGGCTGAACCATCAATAGCTAAAATATAACCATAGACATCTAAGAACTATATTCAATATCTTCTAATGGTCATTGCTTGTGTTACTCGTGAATCTACTCATTTTATTCACAGTATATTCAATATCAAAGCAGGTGTAGTTTATAACATACACTAGATTGTCTGTAACCATTGAATACTTTAACTAAGATATTGGTCCACCTTCATTCTTGACTAAGTGTATACTTAAGTCAAATGGGGATTTCGCTGTACTTTCATCATACTATTAAACCTTAAATATAGCGTCAACACATTGAGACTAAGATAAGATAAGTTCAACTAATATCTTAGAGATTTTAATCCTTAGTATGATATCTGATACATCAATATGTTTCATGTCAAAATATTTTGTTAACATTTTCTTAGTATTCATGATAACATCGTAATTGCTACTCATAGTTAACATGTCGTCGATATATAGACACACAGTTACATAGGCTTTAGGCGTATTTTCTATATAGACATATAATTACATGTCGTCGATATGTAGACATAAAATTACATAGTTATTGAATTTGCAATCAGTGGCCTTTGGCCCTATTTTAAGTTGTTTAGGCTTTGGTACATCAAGCTTAATAAAAAACCCTACACCTTTAAGTGTTTATAGGCAGGTTTGTAACAATTCAAGAATTTATATGGAGTTTCATCTCATTTCTTTTGTGGTATCTTGCTGAAAGAATAGGTTCCTCCGACAAGTTTTGAAATAAGCCTTAACTTATTATTATTATAGCATTCATCATCTCCTTAAGATTTCAATTTTTTTTCCTTCGACAATACAATTTGATCGAGGAGAATAATGCGTTTTTTTTTATAATAATTCCAAATTTGGAATAAAATTATTTAAAAGGTGATCAATATCGTTTACCTTAGCCCTTCTACGCTTGCTCTCCTACCCAGGATCGTTGCGCTTGAAGGGAGAAAGACGCTCTCTTTGGGGCCGCTTTCCTTCTCAACCTATATCACTACGAATATTTTTTATTCGTTTTCTAAGTTGATTTTTGACTTTATTCTTATAATGTTAGAAAATCATTTCGGGCACGGGCAATATTGGTACTCCGTTTAGATTTTTCCCACTTGGGTCGTCCTATCTCGCCCCAAATTCATACCACAGGTAGGCGGGTTGAGTTTTTTTCGCGCCATTAGAGCTGAGGGCCTGTTGAGTTCGAAAATCGTCAGATTCTTTTGCCATCTCTAGCTAGCATCCTCCTTTTTGTACTTTTTCTCCAAGGATTCCCAACGTACATTTGCAGACCTCATAACACTATAAATATTGTATAGTACATTTTCTTCTCCATTTAGAATATAGTTTTTGCACAAGAAGTCTGTGTGTTTCAATGCATCTAACGTAATGATTGATTCTAGGTTATTCTCTCATTCTTGTACTATAGGAGGATTTCTGAAATTATCTTTGTTATGTTCAAGGTGGTGACATAAAATTATATTTTTTGTTGCAAACTTTTGAAATCGACACCACTGAATTTCTCTGATTTATCTTCATGTTATACCGAAGTAGATTGAAGTAGTGAAATTACATTAGTTGTATCATTTGTGGGGTTACCAAGATTAGTACCGTTGTTATCTATTTCTGTTACAAAAAACGAAGTTTAATAAATCAGAAGAATAGCAAATTATTTTCTATTAAAAAAACTTAAGAGAAAGAAAATCAAAATATAACAAACAATAAAATAACACAGCAAAATTCAGCTTAATGGTGTATGATGTGAATATTAAAATTATATTCTAGAAAATAATACACAAAAATTCTTATCAGGAATCATGAAAGGAAATTTGGAAATGAGAAATATAAACTCTCTTAAAATGGTAGATTGTGTTAGAGTTCAACTCTATATCTTTAAGATGGATTTATCCCACCTAAGTACTCACATTGTATTGACAATTATCTCCCAAGATAGAACGATCTTCTTATTGCAATATAAGCACTTCAAATGATAGGAACAACGAATTCAAACTTTTTGTACTCTTTACAAAATGAACTTATGCAAAGTTTTTTTTTTTTTTTTTTTTTGAAAAAATGTAAAGTATGATAATGGAATAGATATATGTTTATGAATGAATAAATCTACCACAGGGGGTCCAATTGACTGGAAAGACACGCATCAGAATTTGGCCTCGTCATGAATATCAATTACTGTTTGTTTCCCAAACTCTCCTAGAATTGCACTTGACATTCGCTCGAGTGATTTACATGCATTGCTCTAGCAATTTTCATAAATCGCTCTAGTTTTGCTTGAATCGATTTTCCTAAACTCGAGTGGTCAGTCAAATTGGGATTTCGAATTAAAAATAAAGACGACTAAATTTATTTATTTTAACTTTCTCCAAAAAAAGAATATACATAAACTTGGCTTATGACCCGTCCCTGTGCACCTGCCAATTTGCTCAGTCGGTTAGACGATGACGATAGCTCGCGTGGACTTTTGACTAAATCCAATATAATCTAGGTTCTCTCTCCTTCAAAGACTATTAATACCCCCTTAGAGTTCTAAATCAAGTATCAAAGTTGAAGGTAATAAGCTAGCCTAACTTTCTTTCTTTTTCCTATATGGGACAAACTTAACATTTTGTCTATTTACTAGTATTCGCCTCCGTGCGATGCACGGGACATGTAAATGATTATTTTTTAAATATGAAATATAAAAAAATGGGAAAATGTGATAATAGAAAATTATAATAATTGCACAAACAAATTGTTAATATTTCGTTTAAATAAACTAATTGTTAGTTTTTAAATGAAATTGCACGTTTCTATAAATAATTTCATTCACTCAGCAGAACGTTTGATGTATGCTGTGAATTTATTAACTCATGTTGGGTATGTCAAGGAAATTGAGCATTGAAGAATGCTATGAAGTGGAAGAAAAGAAAGAAAAACATGTAAGAAGAAAAAGATAAATTTACATTTGAAAGAGTTTTTTAATAGATAAATATAAGTTAAGCAAAACACATGATTCTTTGTTAGTCTAAAAATTATTTGGCATTATGTTTGTTATCACTATGAAGTACTACCTTCATTTAAACAGTACATCACACGAACAATATTTCTTATTTATTTACATATTTTTGTAGGTGAAGATCATTAGTGTGGTATCAAACAATCAAAGAAGTGAGGATGGGACTATATAGGTTCAAAATTACAAATCTAACTGCTTTCTCCAGGACTTGGAGACTAATATTAGTATAAAAAAAATTACTTTTTTATTTTTATTTTTATGAATCTCTCTTCAATGGAACTGTATTTACTATTTAAGTTGAAGAAAATAATTCTTTCAAAGTATAAATTAATCTGTTGCTATTTTTTTAATTTCAAGATATATAAATAATATGAGTGTATTAAATATAGAACAGTAAAAAAAAAAAGCTCCAATACAAAAATTTTTGAGGATACGAATAGGCATTTGAAGGTGCAGACGCTTCAAAGTAGTTTTTTGAAAGGAAAAAAAAACCTAAAATATGTTATATATATTTTCAAAACTGTTTTATTATTTGGTGAAGCAATATACATTTGTAATTATATTATATATGCTTTTTAATACTGTTTTATTTTACTAATAACTTCTCTAATAATCATGTTATCTTCGATACTTATTAATTACTACAGCTTAGGTAAAACAATACACATTTTTAATTACATTATTTTCAATACTATTTTATTATTACCATAGCACGTAATTAATTAAAACAATATATACACATATTTAGTTATATTCTTTTTTAATGACATAATTAAATTACGTTCTTTTAAATATTGTTTAATTATTACAGCGTTATTATTATTAATTAAAACAATACTTTTTTAATTATGTTACTTTTTAATACTGTTTTAATTATTATAACTTTCGTAAAGCAATACATTTTCAATTACGTTATTATTATTAATCCATCATTTAAAGATGTTAAGAATGAAGAGCTTCTTGTTGCATCCCACAAGTATGTTTTGCTATTGCTCCATTTTACTTGGCCATTATATTTAATTTTAAGGCTAGAATACTCAAATATTATGTTTGTTTGTTAATGGTTGTGCACGTGGATGCATTCTTTTATGCATACTATAATTTTATATTCAAACTCTACATCATAATTCCAAATTATAAACATATTGAAAATACCAATTAATTAATAGCTAAATATATAACAAAACTAATAATGAGGTAAAAGCATTTTCAAAGTGACCATTTATATTCTCTAGATAAAAACAATTTTGAAATATATATATAATCACTTTTTTTTATTATTTTAATCTTTATAAAATATGAATTTTCGTTTTAGGCAAGTGTAAAAGATATATATATATATAATCACTTTTTTATTATTTTAATCTCTATAAACTATGAATTTCCGTTTTAGGCAAGTGTAAAAAAAAACGGAAAACTGTGTGGTGTTATATTTGACAACTTCATTGTTATAATATATATATATATATATATATATATATATATATATATATATATATATATATATATAAAGATTCCACGTAAACATATTTCAACATCTCACTATTATCTATCAATTTCTAATTTATCTGGAAATGATTTTAGAACTCAAATATACAACGATCATCCACTTGCGGAGTAGAATAACATGGACTCATCATACGTGCGAAAAGCATATCGAGACTCACTTGAATAATTGGTCAAAGTTGACCTTCGGCCATTTCGAGCAACGAGCTCTTGTTGAAAGACTTGGCCTTTGTTTCGTAAACAACTTATAAATGATTGTTTATAAATATTATTTATAAATAGCGACCTGACAAAATTTCGTTGGTTTGTTTTGTTGCAAAGTAAAAAAATAGTGAGCGAAAATCTTTGATCAGTCAAATTTGTAAGTTTTATTTAAAAAAAAAAATTGTTCATTTAAATATTATCGTTTGGCCACTATAAACAAATTTTACCAAACAGACGCTTATAAGTCCCTGTTTGGCTCCCATTTTTTAAAAATAAAATCTATTCAATATTCAATCTCAACCATCCATCCTAGTCAAGCCTATCATTTTTTACTCTTCAAAGGCCCCCATTTTCTAAAAAAATAAATTTATTAAACACTCAACCTCAACAATTCATCTTAGCCTCTGGCGGCCCATTATAATGAGCCGTCGTCATTTATTTCGAATTTCGAGGTAAATCTTGTGGTTGAAAATTGGAGATAGAAAATATGTATGGTTAAAAAGTGATTTGAAAAATTGTGTAAATTATAATGAGTATTTATAATGAGTTGCCAAACAAAGGCTTAATCAAGCCTATCATTTTTTATCTATACATTCTCCTAAAAATACTATTCACAAATATTGTAAATATTATCTTATATCGGTGAATGACAATTATACATCTGTAACCCTAAACGTTATTATTTTGTATATCTCACACACACACACACATATATGGCTCTGATTCATAATAAAATACACAAATTTATTGATTTTTCTAGTCTTCTCTATTTTTCTCTCTAGTTTGTAACACAATATCAACACGATTCTCTCAAAATATTAGTTAAAAAAGTAATATTTTTTAAGCATCCTCATTTGTTATGTGTACCAAAATTAATTTGGTGAAACGTAAATTATTCAAAATATTCTGAACCAGTTTCGAAGTTTTCGAGATTGTTCTAATTTTTTTTTTTCGAAATTGCTTCCTGAATTGTTCTGAATCAGTTCTGAATTTCTTAAAGATTTTTTTTCTTTTTCTTATTTTTTATTTTATTTTATTTGTTTTTGAATTTTCAATTCTAAATTGTTCAAGAAACATTCAAATTTGGTAGTTTAATTTGGATTTTTTTAAAAGAATCTTCTGATCTCTTTGCAATCATGTTTCTGTAGATTTTTTTTTTTTTGGATAATTGGCGCAAAACGTCTCTATCTTTGGACTCTCTTGTTAAATTCATCCCTACATTTGATTTTTTGGTAATTTCATCCTCACATTCACACTTTCTTGCTAAATTGGTCACTGCCGTCCAAAAATCTGTTAGTTGACTGCTAAATCATCTATTGACCATTTTTTATGAAGGGCAAAAAAGTCTTTGTATATTCTTTAATTGGGTAATTGACACAATTGGTCCCTACCTTTCACACTTCTCGTGGAATTCGTCCCAACGTTTGTATTTTTTGGCAAATTCACCCTTACCTTTACATTTTCTTGCTAAAAACGTCCTTACCGTCTAATTTCATTCAAAAATCCGTTAGTTGACCTAAAAATCACCTATTGACTATTTTTTTTATAATCTTATTGACTATTTTAATGAAGGGCAAACAAGTCATTTCCTATTATTTAATTTAAAATGATGTAAAAAAAGAATAAAATAGAAACAAACAAAAATTATTTTTTTTCACTGTTCATCTTCTTCATAAGTCAATTCCCACTCGTTCAGTTCAATTAAATCCTCTTTATTTTTTTTTCAATTGTTGTAATTGCCCTTAGGGCATCTTTTTGGTGTTAAGACAGGAAATGATTCAAATTGATATGGTAGAAAACAACAATTTTTGTGCATTTAATTTATTGGTGGAGATGGTGGAAATTTAGGGTTTCACGTGTTTATGTCTGAAATTGACGCAAAAAAATGACAGGCTCGAAGGAGACGATTAGGATTCCATCTATGATCTACATCGGGATGCCTCGAGCTCAGTTACAGCAATTGGAAAAAAATAAAGAGAGTAATTGAACTAAACGAGTGGGAATGAGGTGGGAAGGAGATGAACAGTAACAAATATTTTTTTGTTTTATTTGTTTTTATTTTATTATTTCTTTTACATCATTTTAAATTAAATAATAGGAAATGACTTCTTTTCCCTTCATTAAAATAGTCAATAAGATTTAAAAAAAAAAAAAATAGTCAATAGGTGATTTTTGGGTCAACTAACGAATTTTTGGATGAAATTAGACGGTAATGACGTTTTTAGCAAGAAAAGGTGAAGGTAAGGGTGAATTTGACAAAAAAAAAAAAAAAAAAAAAAACGTTGGGACGAATTTCACAAGAAGTGTGAAAGGTAGACCAATTGGGCCAATTACCCAATTAAAGAATATATAAAGACTTTTTTGCCCTTCATAAAAAATGGTCAATAGATGATTTAACAGTCAACTGACAGATTTTTGGATAGCAGAGACTAATTCTACAAGAAAGTGTGAGGATGAAATTGCCAAAAAATCAAAGGTAGAGATAAATTTAGCAAGAGAGTCCAAAGATAGGACGTTTTGCGCCAATTACCTTTTTTTTTTTTTTTTTTTTTTTAAGAAATTCATGCAATTTTTAATTTCAAGTAGAGATCCATGTGATTATGCTAACGATTTACGTTCATATATTAATTTACGCTCCCAATTTACGAATGTTATTTTAATTATAGATCAGTTCATTACAATATTACAATTTGGAAGCGCATGAGAACAAAAATGAGCTTTGCCTAGCAAAGCTCATTTTTAATTATAAAAATTGAAAGTGTCAGCCACTTTTTCAGGGCAAACAACTTTCTTTCTTTATTTATTTATTTTAATTTTTTAATTTATTTTTATCTTATTTTTCTTTTAGATAATTCTACTTTTTTTAGTAAGTATTTGATAAATAAAATAAAAAATGATTTATAAGTCAGTTTATAAATTATACAATTTCTCAAATCTTTTTTAATCACACACATTTTTTCTCCAATTTTTAATCATTATTTTTCCCCTCAAAATCATAAAATAAACCAATTTGTTATTTTATTTTATAATTTGGTCTTTTTGTAAAATATTTTTTTTCTATTTTATTTTGTCGCAATGAATTCTAATATACGTATATGTACTAAATTTGTTTTAATATTCATAATAATCAATCTCGCTCTTTTTGTTTGATATTCATAGCCCCTGTTTGATATCACTAAAAATTTAGATTTTAGTCAAATTTAAAGTAAATATTTAATTTTAACCATATATTTTATGGGGCATACAACTTTTCAACTACGCATCTCATCAATTTTTATCAAAATCTGCTAAAAATCTGAATTTTATCAATACCAAACAGGGATATAATAACATTACAATATATCAATATAGAATGAAATAGACATTGCGTAAATTAGATAAAATTACTTAAAAAATATAATTTAAACTAGGTCGAATAAGTACAACCATAAGTAGTTTAATTGTATTTATTATCGTCGAAGTGATGGAATGCACCATCATTTGTCTGCGGATTATATGGCTTCAATGATGAGGAGTACGATAAAATCACTTATGGTTGTACTTGTTTGACTGGGTTTGAATTATATTTTAAACAATTTTATTTAGTTTATGCAATGTCTATATCATTCTGTATTGATCTATTGTGATGTTTATATGAATATCAAACAAAAAAAACGAGATTGATTGTTATGAATATCAAACTAAATTTAATATATATATACGTATATTAGAATTTATTACGACAAATTAAAGAAAAAATAATATTTTGCGAAATGACTAAATTATAAAATAATAAACTAATTTATTTATGATTTTAAGGTAAAAAATAATGGTTAAAAATTGGGAAAAAAATGAGTGTGATTAAAAAGTGATTTGAATTTATTACCACAAAATAAAAGTAAAAGTAATATTGTATAAAAGACCAAATTACAAGACGAAATAAATAGAATAAAAATAAACGTAGACAAAACAAGAAAACAATTAAACAAAATAATAATAAAAATAATAATAATAAGAAAGAAAGAAAGGTGTCAGCCTTTCAATTAATATATGAGCTTTACCATATGGTTCTCCAGCGCTTCAAGAGCAGGAGAATCGAACTGTACAATATTATTATTGTTGTTAATTTTTTTATTTTTAAATTGATAATTCATTACGTTATTGCTCCTGAAGTTGCACAATAGTAAAGTAATATTCCAAAAAAATATTACTTGCTCTTGAAGAGCATAAATTATAATTTTCAATATTTCAGAAAAATATTAATTTATTATTTTTGAAGAATTGCTTTGAAAATATAATTATTCCAGAAGAATAATTTGTGGTTACACTTGAAGTAGTACAATTTTTATTACAATAATATTCTTAAAGAATATTAATTCCTTCCGATTATCATAATTTTAAAAAAAATTATTATTTTATTGCTTTGGAAGAGCAAATCATTTTATAGGTTCAATATTTTAATATTTATTGTTCTTGTAAAAGCAAGGGTTCTAAAATGCGTAATGCGTAATGCGATGCATCGATGTCGAGAATCAAGAATCACAAGTTTATGTGTGTGAATGCGAAGAATAGTCGTCATAATGTGTTTCATACTTTTAATAATATTTTAATTAATTTTAAGACATTAAATAAATTTTTATATGAAAAATAGATTTTATTACATAAAAACTAAATATACAAATAACATAAAATATATAAATAATTTTCTTTAATTTTAGAATTACTAACTCAAAAAAATAGAAATTTATGGTTGATGATTTTATTAATATTATACTGTTTGTTTCAGAATGTCAAAATATTTTAATCCTTATGAAATAAGAAAAATAATATTTAAATTATAGTTTTGAAAAAAAGTCAAACAAATAATGATAAGTAAAAAAAAAAAAAAAAAAGCAAAGCAATTTAAAAAGAAAATAAGAAATAAAAAGCCTATTAGTTCTCATCCCACATCGGGGATGGAAACACCTATTACCCTTATAAAGGGGTTGTTCAGTGGTAAGCTGAATTAAGTTTGCAAAAGGATTGCATATGTTTACATGTAGCCCATGAGTATGATTTTTATTTATATTTATTTAAATAACACTAGTTCAATTGATTTCTAACTGATTGGATTAGAAAAGTAACGGTTTATTATTGGCTCTTGACCATTAATCACCGATTTTTTCGATTTATATTCAGTAAAAAGCATTATTCCGCGCATATGGGTAATGCAAGGCGTTTTCCTCATGCATTGCGCTAATGCGCGTCTAAGCAGCGTTTATTCCTGCATTTTAGAACACTATAAAAGCACAACATACATAAATATTATAAGAATTATTATTTGTTCCAGAAGAACAAATCTATAAGGTTCAATATTTTTAAATTAATTTGTTGTTACTCCTGAAGTATCACAACATTATTGATATTTCAAAAGAATATTATTTGCTCATCAATAGCAGAATTTTACAATTTCAATATCCCAGAAGAATATTGACATATTGATTTTGATTGAGCAATAAAAATGTGCATTCGAAGTAGCACATGTTTTGAAGAATATATCATTTGAGTTCATGTTTATCCTGAAGAAAAAACATATAACTAATATCATAAGGACATTGATTAGTTTGACTACTTGAATGATATATATATATATATAATGTTTAATCATTAAATTATATTATATATTAAACTAGAAGTTCAATTTGATTTTATTATTTGGCATGACCAGTTGGACCATCATTGGATCAATAATGATACGAAATTAAAATGGATACTCAATGAAGAATTAGAACAATCTTCAATTCAATCTTATACGATGTTTGTTATCTTTCATAATTTTTTTCATTAACCATCACTAGTTAAAATAGGGATTAAATTTCTTATATTTCTGAAAATTAATTAGGGTGATAAATGGGATCCCATCATCCTTCACGTTGATCATCTAAATATTATTTGTATCTAATTTGATACATATACTAGATGATTGCATGGTATTTGCCACCTGAAGTTTGCGAAATTATTGCTCAATTTTAAATTATGAACACAATCTTCAGATTATATAATCAAGAATGTGTCTTGATAATGCTAGTGGGCATGACTCTCAACATTTTAATAAGTATTAGTTGGGATATCGATAAATGATTTAACATATTTGTTTGTTAAACGCCTCCAATTAATTTAATTGAGAACAAAATACTACCCTTTTTATTTAAGGAATTCTATGTCGTATCATGTTAGCATCATAATTCTCCATGTTATAATTGACTTATGATTAGAGCCTAATTTTTCCATCTAATTTTCTTTATTGTGTAATTGATCTACCACAATGCACTGAAATGGAAAATAAGGAATGTTAAGAAAAATGCGTAGTTTGAACCTGTATCCCAAATGAGTGATATTTTACAACGTTGAAAAAATGATTGTCAATTTGATTGGACAATCTTCTCAGCATTAGGGAGAAGATTAGTAGCTTAAAATCATACAAATAGATCATATTATGTTATATATATATATATATCTTCGCAATTGAAAATACGAACAAGAAGTTCGATTGAAAATACGAACGAAAAGTTCAAAAGATAACATAATTAAAAGATGCAATATCTATTAATAAAATTCTCATATACTAGTTACAAATGCTCTATTTCATGTTGATGTATGGCACGCCTGAAGTATAGCGATATTTGAATCAAATAAAGAACCCCAAATAAATAAAAATAGAGTAAATGATTATGATTGTCTTATTGAGGAGGAATATACTCATGAGAGAGTATATATTGACATAACTAATTGTAAATCTCCATTAATGGTTCAAGTGCTTAAAATATTGAAATTGAGATATTTGAAGTTATGTCACAGACTCATAGTGGGAAAAGAAATCAAATTGAAATGTTAATTGTGTCGATACATTTTATAAAGCACTTGTGCAAAAGCAAACTGCGAAACTGGCCGCATCAAAATTTGAATGATGGCGAGGATAATAAAAGAAAATATGTCGGAGAAAATCGAAATAAAAATAGTTGGCAAAAGTATTTATTCGTTCAGGCTAAACTGGACTTACTACAAAACCTAAAGTTTTAGGACCTGAAATCCGAATATTTAAAAGTGTAAAATCAGTAAAATACCTACAGGTATTTGCAAAATTATATAGTTATAATACATGACTTGTTGCGCAACGAATGTTTCAAAGATTTGGCACTGCATATGAAAAGATATGAAGTATACGTAATATTTTATTTACCTGAAAATGCATAATAAGTGCATATAAATATATGATTATTAGAAATTTATATACCGAAAGATAATTAACTCTAATTACTAGCTTGCGCTCTTTGATGTACCAATGAGTGATATCAAAATGTATGATTATCAACTCGGTATGTTGGGAATAATCTTGGAAATATCAATGAGTAAGATTAAAAAGGATAATCAATACCTCGATACTTTGAGATTGTGGTGAAATGATAAGAAAAGATTTATTTGAAATATAGGAATCGTTACCTTCTAAAGTTTCACAGATTAAATTTGGTGGTAGCAAAATGACAACTGCAATGTGAAACTTATACGATGCCTGAAGCATACAGTATAATCCTTGAATGATTAAATATATCTGAAATATATAGTTCAAGTTTTTAAGAAACTTGTTTGATCAAAGTATACAGATTCTTTGCGATCTGAATATTTAATATGCCTTGAAAAGATTCAATTTGTAATTGAATGTGATTGGTAGTATAAAATTAGATTATATGAAGAATGGTACAAATTACTCTATATGACAAAGTGTTGAAATTGAGATATATCATTATTGTGAATAATATTTTGAAAATTGTGGCAATTGATTTTCAAAATTCAAATTCGTTGTTAATTATTTATCTGAAGTGAATAAGTTAATTGTTCATTGAAGTGAACAAGTCACTTCCAGATTTGAGAACTACATTAAATGCATTGATGAATATTGATTATAGAACATGACTCGATGCAGTATATTCAAATGATTATAAACATTTTATAATTTTTCAAGTTCAAATGAATAATTGAATTTATATTCGAAAAACAAATAATATGATATATCAGATATGTGCTATTTATATATGCTTGGTGAACATATTCGATATTGCACCAATTAACAGTTGAAATAATTATATGAAATATCAATATAATTGTAATGTTTCTATGAGGGGGAGTTAATATGCGCTACACTCTTTTTCCTTAGTCGAGGTTTTGCCCCATAGGATTTTCCTGACAAGGGTTTTTATGAGTTAATTGTTATCAATGTCTATTAATATACTCTCCTATACGATATTCCTGAAAAGATCAAGATATAGATGACTCGATAGAGATTGAATCAGGGGGAGTTGCTATATGGATGATTCAATACATATTAAATCAGATGGGGGTAGCTGTACTCTTTTTCTTTTGTTCAGGTTTGCCTTACTGAGTTTTTCTGACAAAATTTTAACGAAGCAGTATCAAAATACTCCAAAATTTTCAAAAAATTCACTCAAGTGACAGTGTAGTTGTTTTCTCTAGAAAAGCACTGCTAACATCTACATTCAAAAAATCAATTCACAAAATTGTGATGTATCGACTCGATAATTTATATTGATCAACACAACGGGAGTAGCTGTATTCTTTTTCCTTAACCAATGTTTTGTCCCATTGAGTTTTCTTGACGGGATTTTAACGAGGCATCATTTATCTTAATAGTCTCAGATAATTGTACTATTTTTCCTTTGTTTGATATTTTTGTCTTATTGGATTTTTATCAAACAAAGTTTTAACGGACAGATATTTTGTAATATGTCATTTAAGGGGGAGAGTTGTAAATATTATTTTGTATTGGTGAATGATAATTGTACCCCTGTAACCATAGACACTATTCCTTTGTATATCCATATTCTTCCGGTCTTCCCTATATGTATGAAACTCTGATTTATAATAAAATACACAAATTTATTGATTTCTCTATTCTTCTCTCTAATTTATAACATCAACCACAATTTTTTTTCAAAAAAAATGGAAGCCAAAACACAAGCTAAATATGGTCAATAATCCCCCATAAAAGGTCGAGAGTAACTCTGTAATATATGTTCACTTCTGAGTTAGAATCTCTTTTCTTGTATGTAATTAGATACATTGAAGATAAGTTATAAGATTTAGCATTGTTTGATTGAGATTAAATCATTAAAATCAAAATTTTAGCGAAATTTTGATAAAAGTTAATGAAATATTTGTTTAAAAAGTTGTGTAATCCATGAGTGATTATAATTAATTGTTAACTTTGATTTTTATAAAAAAATATTCCCTGTTTAGTAATAATTTCAATTCAAAATTTAATTTAAATCAAAGTCAATAATTAATTTTATCACATATTTTATGGGTCCACAACATTTATCAAAATTTAAAAAAATTCTGATTTTGAAATCTACCAACAGGCCTTAAATTAAAATCTCCCTCAACTGGGACATAGTTTTTTAATCACATTGGACTTCAATAAAAGTACAAAGAAAAATTATTTATAAGGAAATTGATTACCTATACATGAAAATAGTCTCAAATGTTTAAGTTTTTGTTTTTTTTTTTTTTAGTAATGAATTTTCACTATAATAGATTTTTTTTTTTTTTTTTCCTTTTTTCTTTTCCTAGTAAGAGAATTTGAAAAATATCACTTCACCGCAATAATCATAAATACACCATTACTTGAAAGGGGAAAAAATATCTATAGTCTGTTTGGCAACATGTAAAAATTTATAAATTTGTTTATTTATGTTTTTAAAGTAAAATATATGATTAAAAAGTGAAAAGATAAAATATATGGTTAAAAAGTGATTTGAAAAAATTATGTCATTTATAAATTTGTTTATAAATTATAATAATTGCGTTAAATAATGGGATGTAAAAAAGAAAAATAAACAGTAATCACTTAATTCATATATATTTCAATAATATTTATAAACTTTTGCTATATACATACATATAAAAGACTAAAATTATCCAAAATTCTTTAATTTTTCTACCAAATAGCTGCAAAAATACAATATAAGCCCATAACCAATTTAAAAAAAAAAAAAAAAAAAAGAAGGGTGGGGTGGATTTTTCTATAATTATATATTTTTCCTAATTAATTAACAAGTTGCTGGGTGGTTGGGAAAGGGGTTATAGAAGTGCGACTTAGGAGCCATAGAAAAGGGGCTCTTGGCCGGAATTTCACCGGAGCTTCCGCCGCCGATCCTTTCACAAGATGGGCACATGGAGAGGGTGGCCGCCATGTAAAAGGGTTGTGCTAGTTTTTGTGCTTTCAGTTCTTGTATTTCCTTCTGCAATCTACTGTTTTCTTCTGTTAGTGATTCATAGCATTTCTTCAAGAACTCACAATCCACTTCTGTTTGCTTCAGCTTTGTTCTGTATATATGAAAATAGATGGTTCAGATGCCATTGAAATTGATCAAACCGTACTATAAAGTAATCCTCGTTTTAATATTTTAAGCTTTTAGATAAAGACGAGACCTTGCTCTTCTGTTCTGGAACCACACTTCCACTTGTCGAGGCCTCAGATTCAACTCCTGCGCCAATTCTTGCTTTTGTTTCTGATCAATAAAAATATCATCGGCCGGTTAGAGTAAATCCCATGTAGAATAAATAAAGATGATATAAACGTGTCCAATAAACTCAACCGAGCATCTTTAGGGTGAAACTATATATATATATATATATATATATAGAGAGAGAGAGAGAGAGAGAGAGAGAGAGAGAGAGAGAGAGAGAGAGAGAGAGAGAGAGAGAGAGAGAGAGAGAGAGAGAGAGAGAGAGAGATACAGGATTAAGAGTGCTGTGTTGCTTGAAGCTTTCTTCCAAAAGAGCAGATTGAACTTTAGTGAGTCTAAGTTTCTTCCTTCCATTAGAGCCCTCATCATCATCATCATCAATGATTATTGAACAAATTCTCTCTATATCAACCTCTTCACTGCCAAACTCTCTGTCTCTCTTCACACTAAGATTGGAGAGAGACGTAATAGTACTATCTTGACGATACAACTGAACCGTCTGATCAGAAACGTACACTACTTTTTTCACCGTCTGATCATAGCCCAGATCACCAGATAGGCTGAGAGCAAGTGATGGCTCTGTTAATTTCAAGACTGGGTTTTCAGACTTGTGTTCTATTGTTGATGGTAATCCCAAACCTAAAACCAAACCCGTGTTGCAGATTTCATTAAAACCCATTGATATTTGAAGAAGAGTGTGAACAAAAAGATTGGAGTTAATTTTTTTTTGGTTTGGAAAAGAGAGGGTGGTGGGGTGTGTATTTATATATCATATATGTATTGAGAGTCTTCTTTATTTTTGGGAAAAATGAAGAATAAGAGGAATGGAAAAGTGGGTGAATGGGTGCTATATATGGAATAAATTCCTTGTATTCATTGATTTACAGATTTCTTTATACATCTCACAGCATCTTTAATGACTACTAGTTAATCACCCGTGCGATGCACGGAAAGAAACGTTTGGATAAAGATAATTCAATATGAAATTAGATAAATCATTTTCATAAAATAAATAAATTTCGCAAATAAGAGATAATATCATCATTTATTGATTTCATATGACTACAAATTCTGGAATACTTCTTTGTACACAACGTTATTATTTGATTTTGTTGTTCTTCCTTTCTTATCACAAATCAATATCTTTAATTTGGAACGATTTGTCACCCTAGAAATCGCAACATAAAGTTATCCATGTATAAGCACCAACCGTTTAAGAAGAAGTTCCACATGCAAGAATGATTGTCCCTGACTCTTATTGATAGTCATGGTATATGACACTATCAATAGAAATTGTCTTCTTTGAAATCTAATAAGTATCCTAGAATCAAAAGGGTTCAACGATAACATTGGAATAAAGAACTTATGTCTTGCATTGATGCTAGAAAAAATTTGACCTTCTAGAACATGGTCGTCAAGTTTTGTAACTATCAACATTGTTTCATTACTCAATCCCTGTGTATGATTAATATTTCTCAGATAGAACTTGTGTCCTCACTTATCTGTTGCAAAGGTCCACCACGTGGCGCAATAGTGATATTCATGTGTCCAGGTAGTGTGTCAAAATCCATCGACAATCAATTCGGCAATTTCATCGACAATAGAGAATTCATATTGGCCATCATTGGTCGCCCACCAACCAATAAGTATAAGTCTTAAATTTGAAGTGTTTCCTCAATCATCTTTTCTCAAACCGACCTAAATTGTCTTAACAATTTGTTGTATTTGTCTAGCATATCTTTCGAATCAGAAACTATTAAATCATGCAACATAGAATCGCATGATTCACTCCTACCCGGGGACAATAAAAGACATAAATTAAATTTTAGAATATCAGAACAAAATTATCCATAAACAATATAAATGTAAAAGCAATAAATACATACTACGTACCTCACGACCCTTTTTCTGCTTTCAACCTCATTCACATTGTCAACAATGTAAAGCGAGCAAATTGCAGAGCTGAACCGTCATCAGACAATAGACTCTCAATCTTATGGCAATTTTGATCGTGTAATCTGAAGAGGGGAGGCCCTCTACCATCATTTAGCTCATTATCTATTCCCCCATAGAAGTGAATGAAAACATCATATTATATGTCTGAATATTCTCAATGAAATTTTTAATTCTGTCTGCCTGTCATATAACAAATCCTTTAAAATTAGAGGTTGATCTTCCATAAGAGAAATATTCACTTTCTCTTGTATACAAAAAAGTAGGGGTGAACAAATAAAACGCAAAATCGAATTAAACTGCAACAAATGATTTGGTTTATAAAAATTCCAAACCACCTTAAACAATTTGGTTTAGGTTTCAATTGTCAAAATCAAGATTTCAAATAGCCAACCCGCCAAATCTTAAAAAATAAAAATAAAGACAAATGTTCAATTTAAAAAAAAAAAAAAGCAATATACTTTTTATTGTCAATAAATCAAAATTGAGTAGACAAAGATTAATTTGTTCAAATCCACAATCATTTGGAAATAATTTTTCCTCCTACAATTCATTATCATCATCCAAGATATTTTCTTAAAATAAAATTTTTAATATAAGAGCTAATGATAGTTTACTTGTATATAATTAGTTTGTTTGTCAACATGAATTGATTCACAACAAAGCACTCAATTAGAAACTTAATACTGTTTTTGAGCTAGTTTCAACTCGAAATTTTAGATAAATATGTGTCTTTGAGCTCGCTTTGAAATATACTAATTTATTCATCTGCAATCCGTAGTTTCAAACCGCACCAAATCGCAAAAAATAGTTTGATTTTATTTTGTTTAAAAGATGAAATGGTTTAGTTTGGCTTGAAAAAATTCCAAACCGTTTTAAATGGTTTGGTTTGAAATATTATTAAAAATCGTGTTCATCCCACAACAAAATGAGAACTTCGAATTAGACATGTTTTATAATGCTTATTCACTCTCTCCTCGCACCAAAAATTTGCTTTGCAAAATAAATATTTAAAAGTAGGATCTCCAATGTCCATGTACTCTAAACAATCAAACAATAGATGAAAAAGTTAATAATATAGATCATGCTATAAAAGATAAGATTTATTGTTTTTACCATTGACAATGAAAAACAACACGTATAAGAAACGAATTTGATAATCATAAAAAAGAAAAAAACTAAAATTGTGATTGACAAAGATGCATCAAATTCATGTTATTATAAGTTTTTGTAATTTTTATACAACGTAATTGTTTTTTGATGAAAATTATAATATAATATTGATCATCTCAATTATCAGTTAAGTAAATTGGGAGACAATTTACTTATTGTTGTAAAAATTTAAGAATCATAAATATTGAATTAAAAGTATGATTATTTAAAATAAAATTTAATACAAATTGTTTAAATATTCGATATAAATATAAATGAAAATTCAATATTAGATTTGTATGACAGAACGAAATTATTCATCCATAAGATTGATACCAATAAAATATCACAATTATTGAAAAAATTATTTACGTATTAAATGTAACTTTATATAAAAATACTAATTAAGTTAATAGAACGCAATACAAAGGAGCTCAAATTTTTAGATGTACTAAATAACTAAAAAAATAAGATTATTTATAAAAAGCTTTATACAATAAAATTTATTTAGTATTAGATGCATGATACAACTTCGATATAATTTTGAACTGAAAATTTTGCATTGAATTTGTATGAATGCACACAAATACTTATTTGCAAAATTCAAAATATTAAAAGATAAAAAAAATTATGAAAAGAGAGGTTTAAATACAAATAATCAAATATAAATAAGTAAAAAAAAAATCTCCATAAAAATATTTAAGTGGAAGTAGCAGTGTGAATACAATAAAAGTTGAGTTTTGGTTTTTGAAGTGTGAAATCAATAAAGATTTAGTGTGAAAATAAATGAAATATATAATATCTAATATTGTATAAAAAAAATCACAAAAAGTTGTGTCAAATTGACGGGAGGAGTCGATATTAGATTTGTATGACAGAACGAAATTATTCATCCATAAGATCAATACCAATAAAATATCACAATTATTGAAAAAAATTATTTACGTATTAAATGTAACTTTCTAAAAAAATACTAATTAAGTTAATAGAACGCAATACAAAGGAGCTCAAATTTTTAGATGTACTAAATAACTAAAAAATAAGATTATTTATAAAAAAAATTTATACAATAAGATTTATTTAGTATTAGATGCATGATACAACTTCGATATAATTTTGAACTGAAAATTTTGCATTGAATTTGTATGACTACATACAAATACTTATTTGCAAAATTCAAAACATTAAAAGATAAAAAAAAATTATGAAAAGAGATGTTTAAACACAAATAATCAAATATAAATAAGTAAAAAAAAAAATCTCCATAAAAATATTTAAGTGGAAGTAGTAGTGTGAACACAATAAAAGTTGAGTTTTGATCTTTGAAGTATGAAATCAATAAAAATTGAGTGTGAAAATAAATAAAATATATAATATATAATATTGTATAAAAAAATCACAAAAAGTTGTTTCAAATTGGCGGGAGGAGTTGATATTAGATTTGTATGACAGAACGAAATTATTCATCCATAAGATTAATACCAATAAAATATCACAATTATTTAAAAAAATTATTTACGTATTAAATGTAACTTTCTATAAAAATACTAATTAAGTTAATAGAACGCAATACAAAGGAGGTCAGATTTCTAGATGTACTAAATAACTAAAAAAATAAGATTATTTATAAAAAGTTTTATACAATAAGGTTTATTTAATATTAGACGCGTGATACAACTTTGATATAATTTTGAACTGAAAATTTTGCATTGAATTTGTATGACTGCACACAAATACTTATTTGCAAAATTCAAAACTTTAAAAGATAAAAAAAAAATTTATGAAAAGAGAGGTTTAAACACAAATAATCAAATATAAATAAGTAAAAAAAAATCTCCATAAAAGTATTTAAGTGAAAATAGCAGTGTGAACACAATAAAAATTGAGTTTTGGTATTTTGAGTGTGAAAGTAATAAAAGTTGAGTATGAAAATAAATGAAATATATAATACATAATATTGTATAAAAAAATCACAAAAAGTTGTTTCAAATTGGCGGGAAATTCTCCTCCTTTAATATTAAGTAAGATAAGATGTGAAAGTCAAGTTCCATTGAATGTGAGAAAAAGAGAGATATATATTATTTTAAGATTAAATTGTGGAGATGTGGTAGATATTGAAAGGAGAAAAATAGAGGGAAAAATAAAAAAGAAAAAGAGATTGATACAAATTCAAATATATTAATAAAAAAAAATAAAGAAAGAAGTCAAATACACGATCCAATTTGTAAAGGAATAAAATGGAGAAAATGGAAGAGAAAGAAGAAAAAAGAGATATTAGAATGAGACCCACGAATTTTTTGTGTATCTCTCTCATACGCACTAAACACTGTGATCAACCCGACCATTAAATATGCTCTTACATGTGATGAGATCCACGAAATATTAAAATATTTGTGGATCCCACCTCATATTAGTGGTGTGTAGGGAAGTGCGTAAAAATGTGTGTGTACATTAGCTTAATCCGTATGTACAATCCGTATGCATACATACATAGATACATGATTAATAATAATCAAACGAACAAATAAGTATCTCTCTATACAAGTGTCTATATATGTGTAGTATCCGTCTCTATATGTTATCTTGAATTTATTTTCTTTAGCAATTTTAGAACATTTTTCATATTTTTCTTTCTAAACGAATGGAAAGACGTCAAGATAGACTGTACATATTTGACAAGAAAAGCGTATTGATATTTGATATCTTTGTATTTGCGAAGATTGAAGTGTCAACATGTAAAAATACAAGTCCTATCATAATGACTAACAAGGAAACCAATCTGACCCCACCGACCCCAAACCACCCCTACAAATTTACTTCTCAAATGAAAAGAATAGTTATAGAGGGACATTTATTTTAAACATTTTAAAGTAATATTGTGATGTGTCACTTTTTCATTGGGTGATGATTCATTTGATGATGACTTCATTATTTAATGCACATTTTCATCATTCAATGAAAAACTGACACATTACAATATCACTTAAAAATGTTCAAAATGAACCATCTAGAATTATTGTGAAAAGAATCAATGTAAAGGAATGGTGGATCCACATGGAAATGTGACATGAGAATGATTTATTTGTCCTTTCGCCACCCATTACCATACATAATTTTACGGTTAGTCGTTCAATTTTACTCTTCCTCATGATTCTTTGTCCATTTAATTTCTAGGAATAATATAGTTTAATTTTTTCAACTATTTCTTTTGTACATTAGAGTTTAGTACCTTGTATAAATCATGGGCAGAGTGAGGAATTTCTTTCAACGAATGAGGAAATTAATCGAGGTGGAAGAGGGGGCTAAAGGGGGTTTGGATCAACGTCTCCAACAATATTTCATGAAAAATTAAAAATAAGGAAAAAATTTAATTTGATAAATGATAAGTAAACAAATTTTTACTCACAAGTAACATATAAAAACTCAATTTCTCAAAACTACTAAGTATCAAGACAAAAAAAAAAAAAAAAAAAACATAAATTATTTATTTAATAATAAAATACTACAAAAAACTAAAATACCTTAAAGTTGTTCCTTGTGAGTTTTTATGCTTTGAAATCGTTGTACAATATCATGATTACCAATCTTCACAAATATATTTTTGTTTATATAAACAATGAGACTACCATTCATCCACTCATTATCCATTTGATTGCGTAATCTATCATTCATAATGCTCGTTGCAGAAAATACTCTTTCAATAGCAGCAGAGCAACTGGTAGAATTAACGCCAAAGTCAAAAGCTTATAAATTAATGGATACCATACTTTTCTTTGTCATTACCAATTTCTCTTAAATATGACCAAGACCTTTCAACCCTTAAAATGCGTTGTTAGAGCGCATATCAAAAATATAAGTTTCAAATTGATCATCAAGTGTGATAAGA
Source organism: Ligustrum vulgare (assembly GCA_963555705.1). NCBI lineage: Eukaryota > Viridiplantae > Streptophyta > Magnoliopsida > Lamiales > Oleaceae > Ligustrum > Ligustrum vulgare. The sequence continues at coordinate 49,249,890 of OY743176.1, read as the reverse complement.
TCAAATCTTGAAAATCTTCTAGATAAAACTCAATAAGTTGAATCAATCTTTTCTTATCAAAACCAGAGAATAAATTTTGTGGATATAAACAAGCTACACAAATGAGTAAATATGTATTTACCTATAATAAATTACCATTCAACTCTTTAAAGTTGCAAATCAATGACTACATAGAATAAATCCACATGGTAGTAATGTAAATATGTCACTTCTGGTGGTGGATTACAATGGACGACTAGGACGTGCACTACGTACAAACATATCATCCATATTGGGAACATCAATGTAATGCTGTTGACATAAAGAATGGACTTTTTCCAAAATAAAAAAAAATCACACCATTGTCTCTCATCATTTGAAGTCTTTGTTTACATATTTTCACAAATTTCATTGCATTCATAATATCTTGATCTTTCAATTGTAGTCCCTTTCACAACACATTGGAAATTCCTAAGACATTTTTCATCAAGTGTAGATACATTTATTTTCACCAAAACAATGTATGTAAAATGCATATGGGTTCTCTTTCAAAATGATTGCTTTTAGATCATTGAACTTTCCTTGCATATTTCTTGCCCCATCATGACCCTGTCCTTTCAACCTAGACATGCTCAAGTTATGTCTAGAAAATAGCTTATCAATTGCATCCTTAAGTAGAGAGTTGTGGTAATGCTAATATGCTCTAACCCCTATCAAATGTTCATTCACGTGTCTACTAATATCCACATAATGTAAAACTACTGACATTTCCTACTTTATTGGTACATCACGAAATTCATCAACTAGAATAGAAAACAATGAATCGCCAACATCTTTGATAATATTATTAATTGTTTATTATGTTTGTTGTCATGCTTTCCCATATGAAGTCAAAATCTTTCTTTATTTTTTTAATATGTGAATCCTTCACTAACAAACGATTCATCTCCTCCTTGATTCCCATGACTTGATTTGAAAAGATAACAATACAAACAATAAGCACATCTTTTGCTATACTATACTGCAATCAACTATCAAATTCATTAAACCAAGAATGTTGGAATCGTCTAAGTTGGGCTACTCTGTACTGTCGTCTTGGGAATACATGATCTGAAGGTTTACGAGCATCCTTTTGCAAATGTGCGCTTCGAACTTGATCACAGACATTAAAATTGTAATTTAAAATTGGAGCTATTAATCTAGGATCAATGGAAAGCTGTGCAACATCAAAATTCACTCTATTTGAAGTCTCCTCATCAACTTTTACTTCAACTAGAGATTTTCTTATAAAGAATTTGTCTAAGGTCGACATGATTTTTTTCTCGCTAAAATAAACAAATGATAATTGAAAACTCATAATTTAAATTCACAGTCACAAACCACAAATCTCAAATTAAAACAACTCTACAAACGACAAATATTTAACAACAAACCACAAAATGTCAAGCAAAACTAATCAAATCAGTTGAACCAAAAATCCCCCAAATTTAATTTATAACATAATTAATAATTTAATTAGAGAACCAAACAATAATCATTAATCACTATTAAATTTATAATTTATACGTTATGATATAATTTATTAAGTCTAACTTTATAAGTTCCAACTTCAGGTTGAATTTCTTACCTATTAAGGGTACTATGGTAGTCTAGTAGACAGGCACGGAGCTACCTAAGGACTAGTGGGGGTCCAAGCCCCCAATGAAATGTTTGGATTTTTTTTTTTTTTTTTTTTTGAGGAAGAAAGAATTGCTTCAGAATTTCAACGGATTAATATTCTTATGTGAGTTTGAATATAATTACGAATTCTATATGCTAGAAATTACATCTACCCCTACTTTTAAATATCTAAATTCAAAAATGAGGTGAAACCTAAATAAATTCAAATTTCAGGTTTTATTATGATTTTAATAATTATTTAATAAATATGAATAATTTAAAATTAAACTAATTATTCAACTCAAAGTCACACAACACCATTTGAAACCCTAATTATTTTCTCACTTTATTTCACCATCCGCCACCGCCCATTTCACCATCTTTCACCCAATCATCATCATCATCATCAACCTATCTACTCCAAACCCTATTTCACACCCACACCCAGAGATAGATCTCTCTTCCTACTGGAACCAATATCCATCGGCAGCGAGCGGCACCACGTTCAGAAACTGCACAGTAGCCCCCGCTCCCAAATCACTCAAGCTCGACTGTAAACCTCAATCTCTTCTCTCCATCTTTGGCTTGGCGGCGTCAAAATTACCAGGCGATACGTCTCCTCTCTGCGATGGGAACCGCCTCTATGTAGTAGAGGTCTGTGAAGCGCTGTGCTGCGTCGTGGCTTTCCTGCTACGCCTGTTGTGCGATTGCGATGAAGAGGAGCAATGTAGCTTCTCTCGGATAGTGATGTGCCCTAAGCAGCTTTGAGGGTTGTGGGGTTGAAGCAGGTGCTGTGATGGTTTTGGCGGCGGTGATGGGGGCGAAAATGGCAGCAGTGGTGACAAAAAAAAAGATTGTGTTCATGGAGTTGCGCACGACGCTCGTTGCTGCCTTCTCTAGGTTTTTGATTTCTTGGCCTTTTGTGATTTTTATTAGTGGTGGTCGTGGCGGAGGGCTATAAGTGGTGATTTTGGCGGCTATGACGAGGCTGGTGGTGATAGGATGTGAGGGCACTGGCGGCGACAGTGGTTTTGGTTGGAGACTAGGGTGATTGACGGTGGTGGTGGGGATGAGGGTGGTGAATGGCGGTTGTGACCTTAAAGTGATGTTCGTGACCTTAACAATTGTAGTTGATATGTTGTGATAAAAAAAATGGTGGTTCATTGTCACTTAAAAGATTTTTGACCTGCTTTAAAAAAAAAAAAAGATTTGTGTTCTAAGAATTTGATTGTTGTGATTTCAAAATACCCCAAGTTCTATTGACTTGATATTTGTGACCATTTGATTTTATAATATGTGACCTAAATTGATTTTTTATTGTGACCTAAAAATCAGTCTAATTATGATCTAATATTTTGATAATTTATGACCTTAAAATTATTTGTGATCTAAACGATTTGTTTTTGTGACTTGAAATATAATGCTTGTTTTGTGACTTGAAATACATTGTTGTGACCTTAATATATATAATTAATAAAATATTTTAATTATTTAATTTAATTAATTAATATTAATTACAACCTGATTTTTGAAAATATACATGTTTTGTCTCATTTTTGAAATATATATTTTCAAACGCCTTATTTATGTATTATTCCCTTTTATATATATTGTAAGCCTCTGTTTCCGTTTCTTTTTCTCATTCCTTAGGTGATGAAGAAGACAATCTTTAGGTGGGTGGGTGTGTGTGTGTGTGTGTGTGTAATTATATTTGTTACCTAGATCCTTTTCTTAATAATTGCACGTTGGGTCGATCTCTATTAGATGTGAGTAATTTCTCTTGATCTTTAAATTTGACAAGGGAAGCAGAAATGTACAAAATCGTTATTTACGAATTATGGAGTTAAATTTGAACAACAAATTTTTCAACGTATCATTATTTATGACTATCCTTATATAAGATTTGGTACACAAAATCCTCGTTTCAATCATTTTGATTCAAAAAAATTCGGGGACTCCACCTCCGAACCCCCGGGAGCGGGCCTCCACCATTTGAAAAATTTGGCCCCTACTCGCTCAAAATCCTAGTTCCGTCTCCAATCAACTATCAAATTCATTAAACCAGGAATGTTGGAATCATCTAAGTTGGGCTACTCTGTACTGTCGTCTTGGGAATACATGATCTGAAGGTTTACAAGCACCCTTTTGCAAAGGTGAGCTTTGAACTTGATCATGGACGTTAAAATTGTAATTTAAAATTGGAGTTCTTAATTTAGGATCAATGGAAAGCTGTGCAATATCAAAATCCACTTTATTTGAAGTCTCCTCTTCAACATTTTCTTCAACTAGAGATTTTCTTTTAAAGAATTTGTCTAAGGTTGATATGATTTTTTTTTCTCGCTAAAATAAACAAATGATAATAGAAAACTCACAAATTAACTTCACAGTCACAAACCATAAATCTCAAATTAAAACAACTCCACAAACGAAAAATACTTAATAACAAACCACAAAATGTCGAGCAAAACTAATCAAATCAATTGTACCAACCCCCTCCCCCAAATTTAATTTATAACATAATTAATAATTTAATTAGAGAGCCAAACAATAATCATTAATCACTATTCAATTTATCATTTATAAGTTATGATATAATTTATTAAGTCTAACTTTATAAGTTCCAACTTCAGGTTGAATTACTTACCTATTAGGGGTACCATGGTAGAGGCTGGCAGTGCCATAGTGGACTAATCTGAACTGTAGCTTTTGTGGCTGCACCTTGCAGGTAGGGGTGTCAAACGGACTGGACCGTTCGGACGTTCTTGAGTTCGGCTCGGCTCGGTTCGACCCATAAAAAAAAGGGATTTGGGCTTGGACGGGACAAAAAAATTGGGTGTTGGACAGTTCAGGTTCGACTCGTGAAGTTCGCAGACTAGTCCAACGGACACCCCAAATGGGCCGAAAACGAGCAGGCCCGTGGCCGACTCATTTGAGCCCGTGAGAAGCTCAAACAGTCTTATGAACGTTTGAGGGCTCAAACGGTCTTGTGACCGTTTTTAACTTTTTTTTATTTTTTTTTCTTCTATAAATACTAGTTTTTTACTTCATTTTTTTTCACAATCTCAACTCAACTTTCCGAACTCCCAAGTCTCAACTCTCAAGTCTCAAATTCTAGTGGTTAGTGCTATAATATTTCACATACAAATATACAATATTGTCTCAAATTTCATTCCATATTTCATTTTCATCTCCAGTTTTTCAATTCTATTATTTCTAATGGCACACTCACAATCTCATGGTTATTCTTCTAACCAATTTTTTGATGAATTTGCACTTCATAATGATATTCCAATTCCTGACAATTTGACGAAATTTGAAAATGAGATCGGAGATATAGATACAAGAACTCCTATTTATTTGAATGACATAATTGATGAAGATATCGCTGCTACATATGGATCTGGCTCCGCTAGCACGACGGCAGGCTCCAGCAGAAATCTAAAGAGGACGAAAAAATCCAACTGCTGGAATTTTTCCGATTTGATTGAAACATCGGAAAAAGATGTTGAAAACAAACCAATATACAAAGCAAAATGTAGAAGTTGCAAGGAACTTTTCTCTTGGAAGAAGAGTGGGGGCACATCATACCTCAATAGACATTGCAAATGATGTCGAAAACCTGGCACATTTGAAGCAAACCAATCAACTCTACAGTTTGGTCAATCGAGCCTAACCAATTGGGTCTTCAACTAAGATCTAGCGCGTCGAGAAGGGATGGTCAGGTTCGTATCGAGTGGTGAGTTCCCGCTTTCAATTGTAGAAAGTTTACAATTCACGGAATTCATTTAGAAGTATCTCCAACCCAGGTACAAACCCGTTTCTAGAAATACTTTACGAGCTGATTGCATAGCTAAATATTTCGAGAGAAAACAAAGTTTTATAGATGCTTTAAATAAATGGAATGGTAACTTGTCATTTACTTCGGACCTGTAAACTGACAATAATCATAGATGTTACGTAGATGTTACTTGTCATTACATTGATGATTCTTGGGTAATACGCAAAAGAATTATGACATTTAAAGTTATTGTTTACCCACATAACGCAACAAATATTTTCAATATACTACTTGCAATTCTTAGAGAATTTAACTGTGATAGTAGAGTTCGTGGTTTTACATTAGATAATGCTTCTGTTAATAAAGCGGTGATTGATAGATTAGCAGCCCACATAAATCCTGAGTTTGTTTTAGTCTTATTTCATATTCGTTGTGTCTGTCACATTTTTAATTTAATAGTTCAAGATGGTCTTAAATTTATAGAAAATCAATTGAAAAAATTAGGTGTGCTTGCAATTTAATTATGATAGCACCTTTTAGAAAACATGTTTTTGATGCACTGTGTGTAGAAAATGGTATGAACCCACGATCATTTATTACTGATGTAGGACATAGATGGAACTCAACTTATTTAATGATTGAACATTGTGAAAGTTACGAGAATATAATATGTGCATCTTACAACGGTCGGCACTCAAACGGCTCAACTTTTGATTTGGGGACTAATGATTGGGAACTTGCAATTCATGTTAAAAAAATTTTGAAACCATTTTACAATGCTACAAACGAATTGTCCGGTGTTTATTATCCCACTAGTCCTTTAGTGTTGAAACATTTTTATTGCATTGCCAATAACTTTAACAAGTACAAGACATTTCCTATTTTTTCTGATATCATTAAAGCAATGGAGACTGAGTTTAGAAAGAATTGGGAAGATTTACCAGCTTTGTTTCCATTAGCAACGGTTATGGACCCTAGAATAAATTTAGAGGGAACTAAACACACCATAAAGGCAATATCAAATAAATTAACTTTTAAAACCCCTTTAACATGCACAAATTTAGAAAAATGTTTATGTGAAATGTACAAGATCAATTCCCAAAGGTCAGGTAAAAATGTTAGAAGAACTGCTCCTACCCTAATGTGATACAAAATCAAGACAGTGATTTACTTTCCTACCTTATGATTATGAAGGGAACTTCTAGTTCTAGTACACTTCCTAGTGGTTCTAGTTCTTTTAGTACATATAATAGTTCAGATGAAATTCCAGCCGAGTTAACTAGGTATTTCTCACATGACCTTCTTAATATGTTAGATGAGGACGAGAGAAATAATTTTGACATTCTTAAGTGGTCGAGACAAAACGAGCATCAATACCCGGTTGTTTCTATGATTGCACGAGATCTACTAGCACCTCCGGTATCAACTATAGGATCAGAGGCTGCTTTTAGCGTAGGTGGTAGAGTGTTATCTGAATATAGGTCAAGGCTTAAAGAAGACATACTGGAGGCCTTAATGTGTTTGAAGGATTGATAGTTTGTGGAGAAAAGGAAACAAGATAGGATATGTGAAATTCTTGCCGAGGAATTCGGAGAACAATCGTATTGGTGAGTAATTATTTTCTTTTTCTTTTTCTGTATTTTGAATTATTTGATTTGTTTCTTTCAAATAAAAAAATTGTGCACGTAACATTTTGTTCGTGTATAATTTTAACTCCGCCTATAATAATTTAAATGTAGTCGGTCCCAAGCTCGGATTAAAGGAGGAGGGTTTTTTAATGTTCAATTATTTAAAGGGCCAACGAGCTGGCCCTTCCGGCCCATGGTCACCCAAGGGCCGGCCCATTTCCAGCCCGTGGACCCGTAATGGACCACGGTCAAACGGCCCGAGCCGGCCAATTTGACACCCCTACTTGGATGCAGAGATTTGAGGAGTGAGGTTTCCAGATAGCGGTTTCCGCGGTTAAGTTGAAGTCGATATAGGAGTCACGATGGACTCCGGTGCCAGCATGCAGCAGCGGAAATGGCAGCAGTACTTTCTGTGTAGTCTACAATGTCGGTCGGAAAGAGGACGATGCACTGGCGGTAGCGAGGGTTGTCGTTGTTGATGCGAACCCGGGAGGGGGGTCCGTGTTGTAGCTCGCGGAATAACGCTTGAAAAGTTCCGAATTCAGGTTGGAACGGACAAGAACACTACAACCCGAGCCTCACGACGTAAGAACCATGGGTATATTAAACCTAAGACCCGTTACGATGGGGAAACAAGAACCGTAATGGTTTGAACTCCACAAAGGATGCCCACGCCTTTGATAAGTTCGATTTGTTGAACGCTAAAAATATCCCACAATATTTGATAAGTTCGAAGTTTATTCAATTCCAGAACAATGTTGAGAAAACACTCAATATATTTTTCGTTCATCAAAATCTACCTTTTTATTACATTGAATGGAAAAACATATAAATAAGCAAAATAAAACCTAGTCGCTAATTAACTCTGAATAGAATTCTAATTAAGCTAAAATAACTAAAATAACCAAAATTACCAAAATTGGAAAAAGAATAAAAAAACCAATAAAGGAAATAAAAATCAACTGAAATACTAAAATCCCGAAAATCTGATTCGCCCCGCTTACGGCCGTAAAGGTTGGACTTACGGCCGTAAGTCCTTCTCGGATCAAAATGTCTTAATATTAGTTATGGCCGTGAAGATTTATGTTACGGCCGTAAATCTCCTTTTGAACGAAAATACTAATATTCATTTACGGCAGTGAGAAATGTGATGCGGCCGTGAAATTCATAAGTAAGTTACGGCCGTGAGAAACAATGTTACGGTCGTAATTCATCTTCTGCCCAATTTTTTGATCCGTTGACGTGATTTGAATCTCGATTCGAGCCCAACATGAAACTTGTTCATTTTCTTATGTAGAATATTGTTGAATTGCCCGTATCATGATTTCTCATTTTTCTTGACTCTTTTTTCGGATCACATCATCCCCTCCTCCTTTAAGATGATTCGTCCCGAATCATAATATTGTTCTTAGCTTCTTTTCTGGATCACATCATCCCCTCTTCCTTTTAAGATGATTCGTCCCGAATCATAAAGTTGTTCTTGGCTTGCTCACCTGGCTTAGCCTTGAACCTTCTTCGTACAAGCAATGTTTGATCTTTGATGTTCTTCGAACCTGCTTGACTTCATGTTTTGGCTTGAATTATAAATTTTCTGTCAAGCCCACCCAGATTCATACCATTCCCTCCTTCTTTAGGATGATTCGTCCCGAATCATGGTGTTCTTGAAAAATCAAACTGTACCTTCTGGATCAAACGGAAAATTGTCGGTTCCCTGACATGCATTCAATAAATGATGCTCCTCCAATTAGTAGACAAGAAGGTATTGAAACACGAGGAGAACTGACCAAGGTTGATGTAAATCAAACTTTCATGCACAATAAACATGCAAGAAAGATTTAAAAAAAATGGGGAGGAAAATGTTAGCTTCTCCATGCACAAGGTATGGATCCTTGTACTCATGATACAAAACCTCCACAACTTTTATTCCCACCACGAGGCCCATCTCGTCGCCTCCAAAAGTCAATATACTTTCTTGCTCATTCTCTTCTTTTTTCTCAACCACTTCTTCTAATTTTTCACATTCAACCACCTCTTCAATATTTTTATTGACAATTTCAGCATTCAAATGTTGAACTTCTACCCCAACTCCCAATTCATTCCTATCATTGTCAACAATGTTTTTTCAATCTCCTATTCTACAATTTTATTCTCTACTTCAAGACTCGGAGTTCGATCAACTACTTCAATTTCTTTTTTCGCACAATCAACCTCCACTTCTAAATTTCTGGGCTCAATCACCTCTCCTAACTTCTCATGCTTTTGCTCATGCACCTCCTCATAAATAATTTTATCGACATGGTTAGGCACCTCCTCAACACTACACAAATTTTTATCTTCTAACTCGTTCCTCAAGTCTCCCTCCTTCTTCTTAAAAATCATATCCAAAGACTTTTCTTGTAATTTAACTACCTCCTCTCTTCCCCTTTCTCTCTCTTGCAACTCAGCTAACTTTTTTCTAGCCTCTTATGCCTTCATCTCTTCATCTAACTATATTAATTTCTTGGCCATATCCATGAATTCATTCTTCATACACCATTCATCATCTCCGAATTTTCTTTGCTCATCCCTCTTTTCTCACAATACTTTCTCTTCAAGTATTTGTTCCAGGGTTAACGGCATAAGCTTAATACTTTTCCCATCCTTAACAAATTTATATATATTCCTACGTTTATCGTAGACTGCTTTCCTCTCACACTTCCACGATCTACTCAACAAGATGTCACAAGATTCTGGAGGCACCAAATCACACCAAAGTTCATCGCTATATCTTCCAAGTGTCAATTTCACCATAACCCCATGGATTACATTTACCTGTCCACACTCCTTTAACCACGTCAGCCTATAAGGATTGAGATGTGGTAGTAAAGGTAAGCCCAACTCCTCAACCATGGTGGTACTGGCCAGATTGCAATAATACTCCTTATCAATAATAATATTGTACACTTTACTGCCCACATGACACCTAGTCTGGAAGGTAGGATCAAACTCATAATTCATCCCTTTATGTAGCTCTCAAAAATTTGAGAGACTCAAAATAAGAGGGTCCAGATATTGACAAATATCAAGAAGAAATTTAATATTGACTCGAAAAGGAAAACAATATCAAGAATTTTAAAGAAATTCAAGAAAGTGGTTCTTGAATTTAACTCGAAAGGAAAGAATATCAAGAATATTTTAGAAGTTCAAGAAAGTGGTTCTTGAATTTTGACTAGAAATGAAAGAATATTAAGAATTTTAATTTGACTTGGAAGGTAAGGAATTATCAAGAATTTAAGAAAATTCAAGAAAGTCGTTCTTGAATTTAGGAGTGACTTTTTTTTTTTGAATTATGATAAATCTTCGGAATTAATAAAAATAAAAATTATCAAGAATTAATAAAAATTCAACACGAACGCAACGGAACTGGATTTGGATGAAAAAGAACAAGAAAAACACTTTTGATTTTTTTGGGACTGACTCTTATGGATCAATCTGGAAAAAGATTTACTGAAAAAAAGAACAAGAAAAATTGAAAACAAAGACTCAAATAACAAAAATAGGATATGGATGATTTTTATGGGACTTGATGATAAACATAAAAATCAAACTAGATAGAAAAACACAAGAACCTGAATTGTAAGACCACTTATCATTTTACGTGCAATTTTAAATTTCACGTAATACTTATGTTAATGTTGTTATGAATTTTAAATTGGATGATTTTTATGTTTATGATTTGAATTATTTTGCAGTGGAAGGACTTGAATGCCGTCCTGATCAATGTACCAATTAGAAAGTTCATAAACTATTATGTGCAATTTTATGTGATTAATTGTCTTATTGCCTAAGCATACTATTTTTCTAATTTTATTGTGTTACATAGAAAGTTGGAGGTAGTTTGGTGGTGAGTGGAGAGTAAATAGAATTTAGGGACTTAATTATGCACATAGAGGTAAACGAGGGACCAATTTGTAAGTTACCAACAATTTATACCTAAACCTAACCTAAATCAAGCCTGACACTCAGTCTCTCTCTCTCTTGGAACCCCGTCTCGCCCTCTCTGTGCCTCTCGTCTCTCTCGCCTCTCGCACATATACCACTACTCCAGCCTCTCCTTCACGCCAGAGCTTCAACTCCAGTCACCGGCCACCACCAGTAAGACACCTTCACCTTCATTTTCTGCGCACACATTGACTCGAGCGCACCACACACGCAATCACACACACCCACAGCACACGACACACGCACGAACACACACTTGAACATAGATATGTTATTGCTTATATGCATGTATATATTCATATTAAATATGTGAAATTTCCAGATTTCAGTGTTAGATTTAAACTGCGATTTTTATTTATATATATGTGTGTGTCGAGATTGAGAATTTCGATGATGATGCTAGTATCTATGTCCAGATATTGAATGTATGTATTGTTCAGATTTTAAATGATGAGGGTATTTAATTGACTTTCTATTGGCTCATTGTTGTTTTAAATAGAAATTTTCAAATTTGGGATTTCAAATAATAAGGTTTAAATTGAATTTCTAGTGTACATTTTTAATTATTGTTGTTATTTTCAGATTTATTAATTTATATGGATTAATTTCACATTTCCAAAATTATGAATTTGTTAATTCAATTGAAAGGATGCCTGTCATTTTTGAGAATTTATAGATTTCGAATAGTTAGCATGCTAATTGGAATTGTCTTTATGAAATTCAAGTTGTGATGAAGATTCCATAGCTTTAAATGTGATTTTTGGAACTAAAAGCATATTTTATGAACGAATTGAAATAATTAGGAGAATTGGTACATTGACGTTACAAGCATCTGAGACTTTTCCACTTGCAAATTCAGAAACGGTAAATACTAAGAACTTCAGGTAAGTAAACTTCCACTATTTGCATTGAAGTTAAATGTTTAATGTGTAATTAATGTGCTTAAATTTTATTCTTGAAATTTATTTGCTCGTGATGCTTTCCATGAACTTTATATGTGTATGTGTTATTAAGGGAATGTTTAAACATACATGTTATCATGTCATTGCATCGTCAAGCATGCATTGTCATTGAGTTGGGGAAGTCAAATGATTTTAAATGAAGAATGTGGTAAGTTCAAGTTTTCTCAAATGCATGTATCCCAAGTTTTAAGAAAGAATGGGTATACTTCTATGCCATGAAAGGTGCGAGTGGGAAATGAGGCGCGGGGGGACTCGCGTACCCGAATTAAACCGCTGTTGTGGTGGTGAATATTAAACTATTTCACGGTGACGATTTCCAAACTGCTTGACGGTGGTAAATATTAAACAGCTTTGCGGTGACGATTACTAAACCGCTTGGCGGTGGCAAATATTAAACCGCTTTGCGCTGACGATTGCTAAACCGTTTGATGGTGGCAAATATTAAATCCCTTTGCGGTGACGATTGCTAAACCGGTTGACGGTGGTAAATTTTAAACCGCTATGCGGTGGAAAAGTGATAACCTGGTTCTAAATAAGGAATATTGTCCACTGCACTATGATTGGCTAGAAGATACACTAATTGAGTCCACGCTAGAAATGAAGTTAAAGTTTTGGAACTGGTTAACTGATAGTTTGGAAAGTATGAAGTCTTGAAAAGTAAAGTAAATGAGGATAATTACTTTGAATGGTCTAAAGCATTTCATGTCATGAGCATGCATCACGTGCATAAAGTTTACTTACTGAGCTTTAGCTAACTCCAATCCCTCCCCAATATTTCTGGTGATGAAAGCTAGATGAGACGAGGAGAGCATTTGGTGGCAGGCTCAGGCTATACCCGCTTCGATTTTCTTTAAGATAAAGTTAAAATTAGAATTTAATTAAGTTCATCATTAATTATTTCTTGATTCATTTATTCTTGATAACTGTTCGGTTGAAGTTAGTTTAAATAAGTATTGGCATTGCATAAGAGGTTAAATTTCCTCTTATTTTAGTTGTTAAGGTTTATTTATTTTGAATTATATTATTGAGGAGTTTGGGACTTTTGAAATGGTTTTAATGATGTTTGAGATTGAATGAGTTGAGATGTATGTTTTAAAATGATTTTTGATGTCCCTCTACAGGTTGACTATGTCCAATTTATAGAGGAGACTCTGTCAAAATTTTTGTAGAATTTATAATAGAAAAAAATGAAAATGTTGAGATTTTACATGATTTGTTCTCGCATTTAAGTAAAGGAAAGTTAGTGTTTGAAATGTTTTATTTCCGCATTTTAAGAAAAAGGAATTTAACATACCTAAGTTTAAGATTCTTAACTTGGGGTGTTATATGAATTCAGAGTCCAGCTCTGATACCATATGATGCGAACCTGGGAGGGGGGTCGCGTCGTAGCTTGCGGAATAACGCTTGAGAAGTTCCGAATTCAGGTTGGAACGGACGAGAACACTACAACCCGAGCCTCACGACGTAAGAACCATGGGTATATTAAACCCAAGACCCGTTACGATGCGGAAACAAGAACCGTAATGGTTTGAACGCCAAAAAGGATGCCCACGCCTTTGATAAGTTTGATTTGTTGAACGCTAAAAATATCCCACAATATTTGATAAGTCCGAAGTTTATTCAATTCCAGAACAATGTTGAGAAAACACTCAATATATTTTTCGTTCATCAAAATCTACCTTTTTATTACATTGAATGGAAAAGCATATAAATAAGCAAAATAAAACCTAATCGCTAATTGACTCTGAATAGAATTCTAATTAAGTTAAAATAGCTAAAATAACAAAAATTACCAAAATTGGAAAAGGAATAAAAAAACCAATAAAGGAAATAAAAATCAACTGAAATACTAAAATCCCAAAAATCTGATTCGCGCCCTTACGGCCGTAAAATTCGGACTTACAGCCGTAAGTCCTCCTCGGATCAAAATGTCTTAATATTAGTTACGGCCATGAAGATTTATGTTACGGCCGTAAATCTCCTTCTGAACGGAAATACCAATATTCATTTACGGCCGTGAGAAATGTGATGCGGCCGTGAAATCCATAAGTAATTACGGCCGTGAGAAACAATGTTACGGCCGTAATTCATCTTCTGCCCAATTTTCTGATCCATTGACGTGATTTGAACCTCGACTCGAGCCCAACATGAAACTTGTTCATTTTTCTATGTAGAATATTGTTGAATTTCCTGTATCTTGATTTCTCATTTTTTTGATGCTTTTTTTGGATCACATCAATTGTGCTTGGAAGATTGAAGACAATTTAGGCATTAGAGATTCATAGGAAGAAAGGGGACTGATGTCTGATGAGGGTTGTGATTGACAGATTGTGCTTCAACCTTCAGCTTCTAGCTTTGCTGAACGGGTCACGTTTTGAATTTTTTTATTTTTTCTATTTGGTCGGGACCAGAGCCTGGCAGCCCAAAGTCCAGGTCCATCGCCCGCATTGGGGTTTAACGGGCTCCGCCCCTGGTGTCAGCAATATCTTTATAATTGGTTGTGAATGATAGAATGTATTTGGCTATTTTCCACCCAAAAATGCGAGAATGTGAAAAAGAAGCTTTGTTCGTTACCTTCGATTCTGGAGGATAGAATGCATTACCCACTAGAAATGTAATAGTGAGAGATAGAAATTTTGTTCTTTATACTCTAACGAACACGTTTTTATTGGACGTTAGAGGATAGGATGTGTTCACTATCAGGTAGTGGATTGCTTCATGTTTTCCTGTTTGTTGTTTGGGCAAGTAAAAGAAAGTGAGAAAAGTAGGTGTAAAGACAACATGGGCAGTGGCGGACGCAGACATTTCATCATAGTGGGGCTTTTTAAAGATGGATTTGTGTTCTTCGCGGTGGAGTTTACGGGGATACGGGGGCAGTGCCCCCGAAATTTCTTTTTTTAAGGAAGTGCCTTAAAAAACTCAAATTTACGTTTCAAATATGTATCCATAACTAATGCAAGAAATCAAATAAACAATTGTAAATAAATATTCAACAAATACCAATCACCACAATCAAAGTTGTATAAATGTTCCAAAAAATGAAGATATACTTGAAATTTTATTACAATTGTTTTCTACGCGTTTTCATACGCTGATAACGTTCCATGATCACATTGTTTTCGATATTGTCAAATACATTTTTCTCTATATATGCAATTAAACTATCATTCAACAATTGATCTCCAATGCGATTGCGTAGACGATTCTTGACATAAGTCATTGCAGAAAATGATCTCTCCACTGTAGCAGTAGCCACCGGAAGAATTAAAGCCAATGTCACAAGCTTGTAGACTAATGGATGCACTTGATGTTTATTTTTGGCAACCAACTTCTTTGCAAGATCACCAAGGCCATGTAATCCTTCAAAATCTTCATTAGTGTGCATGTCAAGAATATATGTATCAAGTTGATCATCTAGTTCCAAAATAGCTGATGCATCAAAATCCATCGGATAATACTCACATAGTTTAAGCAATTTGTTCTTCTCAAAAGAAGCAAATGCATTACTTGGAGACAAACAAGCAACACAAAGGAGTAAATCACTATTTACTTCAGAAAAAACGATCATTCAACTCTTGAAGTTGCATATCAATGATGGCGTAAAACATTTCCTCACGGTAGTGATGCAAATTTGTCACGGTGTCACGCCTTGAACGTCCCAGAGCTATGAACATATCATCCATATTAGGAACATTGATCTCATGAGCTTCACAAAATGAACAAACAATCCCAAAAAATGAATTCCAACCATCATCCCTCACCATTTGAAGCTGTACTTTACACAATTTTACCAATCTCATAGCGTTGACAATATCTTGATCTTTTCTTTGTAATGATTTTGACAGCTCATTTGAAATGCCCAAAATCTTTTTCAATAGATGTAAACTAAATGCAAAATCAAATTTTAACATCGACTCAAATAACATACATGCCTCACCTCTTGTTTCTGTACTTGTAGAATCTGTAGCAATCATCTCAATAACCTCAACTGTAGATGAAAACATGACAATCAAGTTAATTAAACAGCTATAGTGGGAACCCCAACGTATATCACCTGGACGCTTAAGAGTAGTTTCTTGATGAAGACCTTGTCCACTTGATATATCACCAACGTTTAGTGCTTCAAGAATTGTGAGTCTTTGTCTCGCTCTAAGAAGATCACTCCGTTTAGCTAATCCTCCAACAACATTCACCAATTATGTACTACATGAAAGAAGGTTTCAATCTTCGCATATTTCTGTGCCACAGCCAAGTTGAAGTTGATGAGCAAAGCAATGAATGTAATAAGCATATGGCTTTTCCTTCAAAATAAGTGCTTTGAGACCGTTATACTCACCTCTCATATTACTAGCTCCATCATATCCTTGGCCTCTTAAGTTAGACATGCTTAACCTGTACTTGGAGAAAAGCTGATCAATTCTAGCCTTAAGTGAGGCAGCTTTAGTACTCGAAACATATGTTACACCTATAAAATGTTCCAATACACATCCATCCTTAACATAACGAAAAACGACTGACATTTGTTCCTTCATTGAAATATCACGAGATTCATCAATTAGGATAGAGAAAAGGCTATCACAAATATCTTTGATAATCACATTTATAACTTCAAAAGCAATAGCACTCACGATATCTCTTTGAACGTGTGGTGATGTTAACTTGAGATTTTTAGGAGCATTCATCAAAGCAACATCCTTAATCTCAGCATTATGGTCACACAACCAATGCACTAGTTCAAGAAAATTACCCTTATTATTGGAGTCTACAGATTCATCATGACCACGAGAGGCCAGCCCTTGTCGTAGAAGAAATCGAATATAGTCAAGTGTCGCATTCAAATGAATTCGGTACTCTTATCGAGCTTGATGTGATTGCTTATTAAGACAGGACCGAATGCCTCTTTGTTGATTCTTGAATGATTCATATTTGACCCGAGCCTGATTGTGTGCACTACTTGATTTTGCAATGTGTATTCTAAGCAAATCTTTCTTTTTCCAATTCCTAAACCCACCATTTACAAATGAACCACCAATTGAGCCGAAGAGATAACAATAGAAGCAAAATATAGCATCTTTTGCTATATTGTATTCCAACCAACTAAAATGCTCATTATATCATGAAACACAAAATCGCCTATCTTGTTTACTAAATTTTGTTAGGGGAAATTCATGATTGTGAGGCTAACAAGGACCTCTTTGCACATATGTTCTTCGAACCAAATCCCGAACATTAAAATCATAATCATTTATTGGAATTCTCAACCCAGGATCCGAAGGAAGATTTGCTATATCAAATTCGATAGTATCTCTCCTAACATCCTCGACATTAATTTCAAGAGGAACATCTTCAAGTTCAACATCTGATTCTTCACCAATTATGTCAACCCTTTCATCCTCAACTTCATTTTCATTCTTTTCTTCATTAATTGTGTTGACCCTTTCATCCCCAACTTCATTTTCATTAATTTGCTCGTCACAAGAAAACGTGGATTTCTGTTTAAACTATCTATCCATAACTGATACAAACAATAAAATAAACAATTGTAAACAAATAATTAAACAGTTACCAATCCACTACTTTACTGGCTACTGCCTAACATTGCATATTTCAAATTCAAAATCATAAATTCAGATATATAATATCTTTTTCATCAAAGTTCCAACAGCCACAATTTTCTTAAATGGATGACAGCAAGTCTTGAAGTCATAATAATGTTGAAGCAGTCGCAAATAACTTTCAGAGAGTCAATAAACATATTATATCTTCAACACGTATCATTCTAAAACGACCTCAAAGGGTTTCAAGATTCCTTACAACCACAAACGATAAACATTGCTCAGCAAATATAAATTATGTATATTCACGCTATTTTAAGAAAACATGTGCATTTAATTAGAAAGAATGAAAGGGTACCTTTCAAGAAATTGGATTGTGCAGCATAAATGATGGACAGAATCTGAAGTTTGCGATTCTTGAATTGCTTAATTTGAATACCTGAAATTAAAGTTTGATTCTTTAATTTGAAAAGGGATTTTGATGATATAAACTGAGAAGGGCTCAAATTTCTGCAACATTTTGGTGAGTGAGGAGATAGAGAAAGGGTATTTGGGAATACTCCTAAAATACCAGTGGAAGGCGATGGAAGTGTGAGTGTGAAGCGCTGAATCACTGATCGACAGCTGAAATGAAATAGGCAGGCCAGGCGCCGGCGGAACTGGAAGACCAAAGCAGCTTGCACTTCCAGTTCCAGCTTCCAGGCTGCGCCGTTGCTGCACTACAGGCTAAAGCTACGTTGCTGACTGCTCTGACGGTGGGCGGCTCCAGTGGGTACAGACGTACAGTGCAGACGCAGTCAGTGGTGGTGGTGGTCGATCGATGGACGCTCAGACGAAGTGCAGGTTCAGCAACTGGGGGGGTTTGGATTTTGGGACTTTCAGCCTTTGGTTCTCTCTGCTGCGACTGGAGCTGGGACCTGGGTAAGTGGTAACTGGGTTTTAAATTTAAAAAAAAAAAACCAATTGGGTCAGATTTCACTGGGTCTAAAGACCTAGTAAGGCCCATAGTAGGTCCGCCGCTGAACATGGGTAGGGTAGCTACACCAACTTAAGATAAAAAAATAAATAAATAAATAATATGATACATTAAACGGATCAAAATCTTTGATTAACTATAAAGTTGATATTTTGGGACCCACTAATTTGAATACTTACAAAATATATACAATAAGGTATTGTCGGGTATGCTGAAGAAAAGTTAGGTTATGAAGTGTACACTTTATCGAATTTTCAAATTTGCACCTAACTTTTTTGTCTTCTGTCAATTCCATCCTCTTCCAAACTCTTAAGTTTGTTTTATGAATTTGTTAAATTTTTCCTCTTCCAATAACTTTTATGAGTTTTTTTTTTTTAGTTTCAAGAAAAACTCGTAGTGTGATTAAAAAATAATAATTGTAGTTATTAGCAGTTTAATAATTAAGCCTCTGTTCGGTAAAGAGTTTCTTTTGGTTTTTTTTTTTTGGTTTTTAAACTATATAATTCCCCAAATCAATCTCCAACCCTACATATTTTCTTTCTCTACTTTTTAACCATTCATCTACCAAAAAAAAAAAACCATTTTTTTTTCTCTCTCTCTCTAGCCGTCAAACAGGCGCTAAAAGGATCTCACACGATTTTTTTTAGTGTAAACTAGTATCACTCCCATTAATTGAACGGAAGAAAAATATAAATGATTTTACTGTAAATATCATTTCAAAATGGAAAGAAAAAAGTTTGAACACACAATTTACTTTGATGATAAAATTGTCAACAAATGCTCAAAATAAAAATAAATTTAAATTCTCATAAATTTTGAAAATCCTCTTTAAATGCTATGCCCATGTTTGAGACCCATTACTTCAAAATAACGTAGTTTTTAATAGTAAATTTTGGAAAATGAGTAGTTAAAAAATAAGGAATTTTTTTGGATTTATGTATAAATTATTTTATTAATACAATGTGTGGTTGAAAATAAATTTTGAAAAAATGAGGTTTGAAATGATGGGTATCAAACAGGAGTTAAATAATTTGTACAATTTATGATTGTTCACACCTTTGTGATACACAAAAGTTATTTAGACAAAATATATTTTAAATAACTGCTCAAACTTAAATTAAATAATGCAACAAATTAAATATAAATGGCCATATATTTAAATGAATGTAACAAATTAAACAATATTGACGATGCACAAAATTGAAAATCAACCTTAAAATTTGCGATGCAAGAAAGTAAAATTCAACCAAGAGATCACTTGAATAATTAATTTTTCTTATATTTGATGTTTTAAAAAGAGCTTATTTGAAATAAATAGTGATTTTTAAGAGAATGTGTAGTTAAAATGCATTGAATCTTTTTTGAGTTTATGTCTAATATTATTTTATTGATAAATGTGTGATTGTAAAAGAAGAAAGAGAAAATATGTTAAAAACTTAAAACATGGGCTGTATATGTTGATAAAATAAAATAAAAAATATTACCATTTTTAAGACATATAATTATTATTTTAATAAAATCGCGGACTAATGAATTGTTTTACCATTTTTACGAGCAAACGGTCAATGAATTAAGTATTTTAGCATGTGTACCACATACATATCAACTCGATTTTGGATTTAAAGTTCAATAAATAAAAATTTCTTTTTAAAATGTTTTTAAACTAAAAAATTAGGTTCATACAATACATGTGAAAAAATCAACTTACATATTCTCTCTCTTTAGGATCAACACTTTTATTTTTATATATTATTCTTCATCATATTATTCTAAAAAAGAGATGTAAGATAAATTTAAATGATATAATTTATAATGAATTGGATATTGAAGAAAAGTAATATAATATAAAATAAAACTTTTACCCTTGATCTTTGAGACAATTTTAAGGACAATTTCTTTACTATTTGCTCTCACTTGTTAGATTGAATTAATTTTCTCATTGAAATTTTCGATTTGACGTTCATATTACATATTTTTCGATTTCAAAAAAATAATAATTATTATGAATATAGTTTATACATTAAAAAAATAACATATTGATGTCATTAATAACATAGTGCATATGTCAATGTTAATGCCATTAATGGCACATGTACCATTATATTTGCTAAAATATTTAATACAAATTTATTTTTTTGCCAAAATTTCCTGATTTAAAAAGTTATTTTGAAGGGAAAATATGTGCGAATTTTGGTGACAGCTATTCTACTTTAATATATATTACGAATTAAGATAAGATTAGAGTTATTACAAATGCATACGAGCTTGGTATATAGCTGTAAGCAAAAATCGAAAAATCAAACCAAAATCACATTTTAGAAACCGTCGGATTGGTGTCATGTAGACCCGTCAACGAAATGGTTTTGAACCGAATCAAACCGGTCAAGAAAGGTTTGGTTTATGTTTGAAATTTTTAATTATGGTTTGAAACCAATCCGGACCATTGAAAAAATATATAAAATTAAAAAATAGAAAAAAGGAAAATTTTCAAAAATTCGGCCAATATATAAATTCAATAGTTAAGTTAGTATTTTGTTAATTTCTATTACATTTCTTACCAAGCTAGACAATTACCATACTTCAAATTTTAAATAAATCCAATAATCTCCATTTAAATATTTGATGAATGGTTTGAGTTATATTGATTATGTACTCTCTTTCTAATCGATAAACATTTTTTTTATTGTGGCAAATTATACTTTCTATCTAATCAATAAACCTCTTTTTTTCTAGATATGATGATCAGGGATGTCTTATTAGGTATCATGTTATTTTTGGCCTTATAGACTTGTATTATAACACTTTCTAACTTTTATTTGTAACGTCTTAGTTAAAAATATCGACAAAATAACTATATTGTAATTTTATCGTGATTTCGTTTTGATTTAGTTAGTATTTTAATTTATAGTAGATTTATATAGTTTGTTTAGATTTATTGTCAATAAAATATACTAATATATCGAAAGCAATAAACTAGTGGCATAAATGTAGATACGCAAAAAATATATGATGAAATAGGCTGTTAAAACCGGACCAAACCGTTAGGTTTTTGTTTCAGTTTTTCTCAAACTGTTCTCAAATCGTTTTAAATGGTTTTGTTTATGTTTAAGTTTTTCTCAAACCGATTTAAAGGATTTGATTTCAAAATATGTCAAAAATCGATAAAATTGGAACGCTTACACCCCTCGCTTAGTATACTAAATTCAACATTATTAATTTGGCATAATAGCGTCATCTATTCTTACAATAAATTAAAAGAAAACCTAAAAAAAATTACATTTACGATAAAAAAAAAAAAATTAAAAGAAAACCTAAAATATGAAAGAAAATGTGGAAAGTGAGGAAAAACTGAAAAGAGATGTTGAATTTGAAAAGACTTCCAAAATGATGATGATTGAAAATTATCATCACAAGTCAAACCCTCACTTCATTAATACTATCTGATTGTACAATAACATTCGGCTCAACCTAAAGGGTGCTCTGGTACAAGGAGGCTCCGTGTGCGTATCATGTCTCTGTGATTTCTATTTGCTTTGCAAGATCTTATGAGTGTTTTAAGTGATATGCCCTAACTCCAATCGACTTCAAGATGCGTACATTTTAATTGATCAAATCATTTTATTTATGACAAATTTATTATTTTATTTGAATTATTATTTTGACAAATTAATTTAATAAAGCCCGTGGATTCGAATCTTGATAGTTTAATAATTACAAAGAGTTGTGATCGTGAGATAAAAATTATACATATGATATCAATCATAAGTAATAGCAAGATACATGTATCTTTATTTCAGTTAGACCAATACATTTAACATTTCTCACTTATAAAATGAGTAGTTGAAATCAAAATACTTGATCAATGTGAATTCATAAGTCAAAAAGAATTTTGACGATATGAACTAAAAGCGGGACGAAAGATATGATTGATTAAATCAAGATTCACAATTCCTTATATCTCGTGATTGATTGGGTTATATTTACAAATGAATTATAGTTCCACGATAATCGAATAAGTTTGATTTTATCACCCTACGTGATTTTTTTTTTTTTTGTCACACATTAACCTGATACGTTGTTAGGTGTCAATTAAAAATGAAAAATATGAATTGATTAATCTATGTGAATTAATGATAAATGAAAATAAGAGTTTTAATTTATCTTATTTTGATTAGATTAGAATAATAGTTCACGTCATAAAAATGTGAGAGCTAGAAAAACAAAATTAAGAATTAATCAATTGGTGAATGTGGGACATTTGTGCAATTAATCAATTTAGATCGTTTCCAAATGAGTCAGGTTAATTAATTGGATTGATTAATAAATGGACCAACTTTATGGACTTGTGTTTAGGCGGAAAAAAAATATATCCGTCATTTACAAATTAACAATTCATAAGTAAGAAATAAGTTTAATTAATTCATTAGTCAGGTGGTAATATATATATATATATATATAGAGAGAGAGAGAGAGAGAGAGAGGAATATCAAAAATATAATCCTATAATCACGCTAAGCGTTATATCAACCTGGACTCTCCAATTAACCTTTAGGTGATGATCTATCAAAAATATAAATGACAGAATCTGATCACAGAGCATAAGCACAATCTTGGCCATTGGAACATCGTCAATCCCATATCAAAGATAGCAGAGGTCACATAAGGATTGCGAAGTATGATTTCAAAGAAGCAAATGTCACTTTCTTGTTTGAAATTCCCATCGAACCAAAAATACACATTCACCTATGAGTTATTGTGCCATTGAAATGAGATTTTAACCTTGCATAATGTTTATCATTCATCTGATCATCAGATTACAATGTAAATTACAGGGAATTTTTGAACGTTGAAATGATTTTTATATTATTTTCAATACATGTGACCTTAATTTATAATGCTTGTCCTCTCACTGATATGAGATGTTGTATGTGCAGTACACAAACGAAAGGTTTGAATGCATGCAGGAACATGTGACACAACAACATGTGACCTAATTTGTGACATTGCATAATGTTTATCATTGACCTGATCATCATGACACAATGTAAATTACAGTTTTTTGAATTTTTGAACGTTGAAATGATTTTTATGTTATTGATAATTACACGTGAACTTAATTTTTAATGTGTTCTCTCACTGACATGAGATACTATATGTGAAAAACACATATGAAAGGTTTGAATGCTAGCAGGAACATGTGACATGAGTCACAATATGTGACCTGAGTAAACAGTAACATTAAAAACTATCTCTTCTGTTCAATCACCGTTTACAACATGTGACCTAGACCTGTGGTAAAATATGACAACATTCTGACCTGGAATATTAAACATGTGACTTGGACCGAACATCGGTAAATTTAGCGTGACATTGATAAAAATGTTGTCCAGTTACGATGTATTGTGACCTAAACCAGAGTATATATGAGATCATGAATCATTTAATGATGTTACATCCATTGACCTATGACCTGGATGATTGAACATGTTACCTGAACAAAAAAATTCAAAAATCTTACATTACTCTGATAGTTTATTGTCTTGTTGTTATAACACATGACTTGAACCGAGGATATCAATTTGAGATGATAAATCATTGAACTATGTTAGATCTATCAAAATGTGACCTGAATGATTGTACATTTGACATGAACTAAACATCAGCAAAACTTGCATTACTATGATAAACATGCTGACTAGTTACAATAAAAATGACCTGGACCAATTATATGTATTTGAGTTTTTAAAAAAAAAATGTTATAATTAATTTTATGAGATTGAAGTTAGAAATCTTCTTTTTGAAATGATTTCCCTACTTTCATTGTCACTTTTCACTATTAAAAAAACTAGCAACAACTACTATATACTCATTTTAAATAAATAAATCAATAATGGATAGCTAAATTCCTCATTGTTTCCAAAACTAGTTAGAAATCTTCTTTTTCAACTGATTTTCCCACTTCTACTTCCAATTCCAATTCCAATTTTCACTACTAAAAAAAACCCAACAACAACTATTATATACTTATTTTAAATAAATAAATCAGTGATGGATAGCTAAATTATACAATGTTTCCAAAACATTAGTCCTAATATTGATAATCTGAAAACCTCTTCCAACAAAATACTAATCATTTTACCTTATTACGTTTAAATCCCTCCCCCTAAACTGGTTAGTAGTTGATTTAGCAATATCCTGTCATGTGACCTAAATTGTTTATATGTGACCTGAATTGTTTACCTTGAATGAAGCGATAAGTTTTAGTTTAATTTGAATAAATTCTCACTCTCCTTAACAAGCGGTAATTATCCACAATTACTGAAGAATATGAATCATGGATGAAAAGAAGTTTTAGTTTATTTTGAATAAATTCTCTCTTCCTTAGCAAGCGGTAACTATCCATAATTAGAAGCCATATTATTATATTAAATTATACTATTAAAAATTGAATGACGGCCTGATTTATGAATAAATAAGTTTTATCCCTGATTAATGAAGTTGGAATTTAAAAAACCTATTTGAGTGTAATTTCCCCGTGTTTGCTAGATGGATCGGGTCTATTTGAACATTACTAAATAAATGACAATTTACAAAAATACCTTTAATATTAAGGGCATTTTGAAAAGAGGAAATTACATCACCTTACATTTCAATTGCCTAATTCAAAAATCAGATTCCAAGATTTTATATTCAAAATGCAGGTGCTAATTCATTTTTAATATTAATAATAAATTTATTAAATTAAAATAAATTCATTTAACCTACCCAACACCTCTCTCTCTCTCTCTCTCTCTCTCTCTCTCTCTCTCTCTCTCTCTCTCTCTCTCTCTCTCTCTCTCTCTCTCTCTCTCTCTCTCTCTCTCTCTCTCTGAGAGCAATAGCACCATCTGTCACTCAACATCATAACCTTATTGCAAACACAAAGGAGCACAGCAAAAATATCAGGATTTTTGTGGTTGTTGAATGTGTTTATGGATCAACCTCTCTTCTACATATCGAGTTACCGTTGGGGTGGCTAAATGTGTTTTCAGATCTAATTTGATCTGATCAAGATTTATGCTAAGTTTGAAACAGTAGGATCTATCTGGTAAATAGTAGGATCTATGTACAAGAGTTGTACAAAGAATTGGAAAGAGATTAAATTTTAGTACAGCTTTCCATCCCCAAACTAACGGGCAATCTGAACAAACGATCTAAACCTTGACATGCTGAGAGCATGTGTGCTTGATTTTGAATACCTTTGATTGAATTCTCCTACAATAATAGTTATCTCACCTCAATAGGAATGTCACCGTATGAAGCGTTATATGGGAGAAAATGTCGATTTCAGTTGAATTGGCATGAAATCGGAGAATGCTTAATGGTCAACTCAGAAATGCTACAGAACATCTTAAACGCTATCGAGAAAATCAGAGTCTGCATGAAAATAGCGCCAAGAACGACATAGGAGCTATGCTGACAAAAGAAGAAGATCACTTGAGTTTGCAATAGGTGATCAAGTTACATGAAGATTTATTCGATCAATGGATTAATACGATTTAGAAAGAAAGGGAAATCGATGCCCAGATATATTGGTCATTTCCTCATTATAGAAAGAATTGGGGAAATAGCTTATAAATTGGAGTTACAAACCAACTTCACAGAATGCACAATGTCTTTCTTATCTCGACACTCCGCAAGTATATTCATGACCAGTCTCATGTTTTGAGTGAAATTTTAGATGAGATACGAACCAACTTGCCTTTCGAAGAAAAACCCATCCAGATTTTGACGAGAGGGACTAAGAAATTCCATTATTACGAGTCTTATGGCGAAGTACCGCTATTGAAGAAGAAGAAGAAGAAGAAGAAGAAGAAGAAGAAGAAGAAGAAATGAAGATCAATTACCCTGAACTTCTCACTTAAGAAGTTTCAAAGATTAAATTATTTAAGGGGTAGGATTGTAACAGCCTACATTTTTCCCATTTTTAAAGAAATCAGTTTTTGAAGAAAAATCAAAGTCAAGTATCGATACATGTTCTTCATGTATCGATACCTGGAGATGGTTGGTTATGGTTACAACACGTTTTTGATAAATTGTGGCCTCTAATTGGCCACCTTATCATCGAACCACAGCTTGACAAATGTTTCGCCTGGAATGGGCGTCCACATGCATGCAGCCAATCACCTCTTACTTAAGCCCAAGTGACTTCTCCAAGCTAGTTAGCTAATGAATACCCTAAAAAATATTTTAAATAGTAAGGCATGATTACATGCTTACAATTCTGTAATATAATATAAATTGGTACTAAAACACACCGATCCATAGCAAGAAAATGATTAGAACTATTTTCAAACACATTTTTCAATTTTCTATCTTTAAAGGTATTCTGCCGTTTTTTCTTTTGATTTTGAATCAGGGTATGTTAATGCAATATCATGATCCTAATAAGTTCTAAGAAAATGTTATAATTCAGCCTTGATTAGAATCTGATTACAGGTGCAGAACCACGTGTATCAGTAAATGTAGTCCTGCAAGAAGATGTATCGATTCTCAGGAAAACACAATTCTGATTCTTTATTCCTTTATCATTTCCAGGTCTCGATAATAGTAAATAACACTCGTTCTTATTATGTGCTCTTAAATGCTATTTCGTGCTATTTACTTGTTATTTTGATATTCGTATAAAAAAATTCAGTGTAATATTACTGTCATACTCTATCCCACTTATTACTTCGCCTATGGGCTTGTCTTGATATTCATTCCATAATGTGGTTATGCTTGTTAATAAATTTCGAGGGTTTTGCTTGAACTCATGGAATGCCATGCTTGAATATGAGTTTTTCTCTACTTATTATATGTGTGCTCGGGATAGTAGTTAATTGTAATATGAGTTCCATTCAAAATCATATCTTGAAAAGAAAAATATTGTAACTTCCTAAATACGTTGTATTCATGTTTTTTAAGTTTTCAACTTGTAGATGTTGGAACGACAAATATTTGAAGCCACTTCGGTAGGATGGCAAGCATCTTCTGACGGGTCAAAATATATGTTCGAGACTGGAATCTTGAGCTACCTGCCTAAATTTTCAACTCTTTACCGATATGAATTTACTTGTATTCAGATCGAATATTATCTTGCCGACACTTCTGAGTTTTCGTATTCCGACAACTATGACTTTAGAAATTGTTAGTATGTTTGGTGTTTGCAAAATATGACGGCCCCGAGATCATTTGTTTAGTTTGTAATATTCCAACTTGACTTTTGATTTTTGTAACATAGCCCAGTGCAAAAAATATAAATATTTTGAAGATCATTCCTTTTAATACCATGTTTACTACCATGTATCGATACTTTGATTTGAAATAGCAGTACTTGTGACTCATAATTTGTTAAGTCTTGACCAATTAACTTGAGATTTACAAAATTCAAGATTTTTGATAGAGAAATAAGTTGTTACCTCGGAAAATTGTAATCTATGACTGAAAAATAAGTGGTGACCATGATTTTTAGAATTTGTGACAGAAAAAGAGGTCGCGACTTATAAATTTTGTAAACTGTGATCCAAAAATAAGTCATGATTTACTATTTTCATAATTTGTGACCAAGAAAGAAGTTGTGACCTATAATGTTAGTAATTGGCCCAGTTAAAATCCAGCCCAAACTGAAGAATTCTAGTGGCCTAGTCAAAACATCAACCGCTGAACCCAAAAGCCGAGTCCATAACCCGAGTCCAGCTCGCATTTTGGAAACACGTTTTATCAGTTACAACTAAATCTGTTGAAGACTGTTAGATCAACCAAGTGGAGCGCTGCTGGCCGTTGGATCTCTCTGCACTTATATGTCCAGATGAAGAGTCCAGAAGTAGGTTATTCGGTTCATTCTGATCTTGATATTTTTTCTCTCTCTTCGTCTCTCCTACGCCTCTTTGGTTCAGGCGATTCATCCCTCTAAAAATCTCTCTGATTCTGAAGAAACGTTGTAATATCTTCTTCAATTTGTTGTAATTCGTGAGATGTTGTTGAGTGCTCTTAGTAAGCACAATTTGTTCGAAGTTTGAGAGAGTTGTGTACATTTTCGTAGTTCGAATCTTTCTGAAAATTAGTATTTTTGTGTGATCTTTGTAAAAATTAAGTTTACAGTTGTAATCTGCAAATACTTTGAGTTTTCAACAAATTTTATGTTGATTTTGTATAATTTTCTGGGTTAAATTTCTTTACAGTGGTATCAGAACCTTAGGATTTTCTGATATGCGAAGAATTTTTTTGGGTTTTTGGGGGATCTCGATATTTTTCTCTTGAAATCGTAATTTTTTTTTGTATAAACCCCAGATCTGAAAAACTAAAGGTTGATTCTTGTGATACCTTTGATTTTTTCGTAAGATCTGCTAAGATCTACAAATTTGAGTTACGGATCTGTTGGTTATCTGGCATATTGGAGTTTGGATCTGAAAGATCTGCAACCAGATCTACTTTTTGTTGAAAAAATCCTAAAAGGAATTGAAGCGCTGAAAAATCTCGCATCAATCAGGTGATATCTTGCAATCTTTAGGGTTTCTTGAACCCTTCTTTGTAATCTTTCTATTTTCTTCCGTTAAAGCCTTTTCTTGGACCCCTCTACTTACCTTTGTCCAGGATTCCTTTAGAGAATCTGGGAATCTGAGGGAGTTTAGGACCGACCCGAGAAAGGTTAAAGAAAAGAAAGATATTCTTTCTCATAACTTTCTTTAGTTGACCTATTTCTGTATACTTTGTGATTTACAGATTGTGACTTGTGTCTTGTGTTGTGAATTCTCTGTATAACTTGATCTTTTGTAATCTTTAATCTTGTTCACTATTATATTTTTCTTTTTGTCCATATTATTTGATATTTGTTGATCTCTGTATCTTATAATTATTTTTCTCCGTAATCTTTTAAAAAATGGCTACTGCAAAGGTTGAGGTTGAAATTTGGAATGGGAAAGGGGACTTCAGTTTATGGCATCAGAAAATAAAAGCTCTTTTACTCCAACTGAAATGTGCTAAGGCTATTGATGAAACCTGGCCTGAAACCTTAACTGAAGAAAGAAGAACTGAATTAGATGGATTAGCTTGGAGTACTTTGTTTCTTCATCTTTTTGATACTGTGATTAGGAAAAGTAGGAGAAGCTAAGACTGCTGTTGACCTTTGGGATAAACTAGAAGAACTTTTTCTTACAGACTCTCTTCCAAATAAATGTTTTTTGTGGAAACAATTCTTTAGCTATAAATTTGATCCTTCCCTAAGAAAACATAGACAGATTTAATAGGATAATACAAGACCTTTTAAATGCTGGTGAAAAAACTACTGAAGATCAAAAAGTTGTCTGTTTATTAAATGATATGGGATCAAAAAAATTTCTGTTTATTAAATGGAATGGGATATAAGTATAAAGATATTAGAAATGCTTTGGAGTATGGTGGCAAAAAATTAACTGTTGAAATAATTCATACATCCATTAAGAATAAAGAACTTGAGACCAAATCTGAACTTAAGGAAGTTTATAATGTAGAGTCCTCATTCACTAGATGCAAGACTTCATTTAAAGGCAACTATAATAAAGCATGGAACTATAATAAAAACAATCCTAGGCAAACCAGAGATTACCAAAATAAGAAATACACACCTAACAAACCTAGAGATAAGAGATTTGATAATCATAATAGGTTTGATAATAAGAAGCCTAATGATAATAGATTTGAGGTTAAAGGATATGATAAGTTTGATAAGAAGTTTGATGATACTAGGAAATATTTTTATTGTGGAAAAATGGGTCATCTAGTTAATGAATGTTTTAAGAAAATAAGGGATATTAAGCATACTCAACAGGAACCTATGGATATAAAAAATAATAGTGGAGTTGTGTATGTTACAACTGCTTCAAAAATGAAAGATGAATGGATTCTAGACTCTGACTGTACTTTTGATATGTGCCCTTACAGGGATTTATTTGATACTTTTTCTGTGCATGCCTCTGGTTCTGTGAAACTTGGTAATGATGTATCCTGTGATATTAAAGGAGTTGGGAAAGTGATATTAAAACTTTGTGAAAATAATACCTTGACCTTAAATCAAACTAGGTATGTCCCTGATTTAAGGAGAAATCTCATCTCTTTAGGAATTTTAGATGATGAGGGTTATGACCTTAAGGTCAGTAATGGATACATAAAAATCTCGAGAAATAATTTGTTGATTGCTAGTACAGCCAAAACCAATGGTATCTACATTCTTTCTGTGCAACCTTTTTCTCATACCTCCCTTACTGTTGAAAACTTGAATAATGACTTGTCTAAACTTTGGCATAAAAGGCTAGGTCATGTAGGAGAAAAGGGACTTAAAACTCTAGAGAAAAATGGTGTGTTTGGTAAAGACAGTTTTCAAAAACTTCCATTTTGTGAAGAATGTACCTTTGGTAAACAAAAAGTTTCATCTTTTGGTAAAGGATTACATAAATCAAAAGATATTCTTGAATATTTGCATGCAGATTTGTTGGGTCCTGTCATGTTTGTATTGTTTCTGGATATAAATATTTTCTGCTTATTGTTGATGACTATTCCAAAAATCTTTCATTTGTTGAAATCCAAAGATCAAACTGTTTCTATTTTCAAAGACTGGATTACCTTGGTTGAAATTTTGAAAAATAAAAGAGTTAAAACAATCAAAACTGATAATGGTTTAGAGTTCTGTAATTTTGAATTTGAAAATTTTTGTAAACAACAAGGTATTCTTAGACATAGGGCCGTTTCATATAGTTTACAGCAAAAGGGGGTTGCTGAAAAGATGAACATAACCTTGCTTGAAAGAACAAGGTGTATATTAATCCAATCCAATTTACCAAATTTTTTATGGGGGGAAGCAGTTAAAACTGCATCATTTTTAATAAATAAATGTCCTTCAAGTGCTGTGAACTATAACATTCTTGATCAGATTTGGAATGATACAGTTCCAGACTACTCTTTTCTGAAAAATTTTGGTTGTGTAGCTTATGCACACCAGTCTCAGTCCAAACTTGATCTCAGATCCCTGAAATGTGTTTTTATTGGATATGGGGAAGGGGTAAAGGGTTACAGGCTGTGGGTTAGAGAACAGAAAGGTTTTAAAGTCATTTTAAGCAGATCAGTTGTTTTCAATGAAAATATTTTTCCTTGTAAATCTGAAAAACATGAAAATCCACTTTGTCAAAAGGAATTTTTAAGCACTGAAGTGAGCTTTGATGATACTCACATTCAATTTGAGCAACCCCAACATATACTTGCTGACACTACTGCACCCACTCCACCTGTTGTGCCTGTTGATATAGATGATGATGAAACTGATCTAAATGATTACTAATTAGCTAGGGACAGACTTAGGAGAAATATTAGACCTCCAGTTAGATTAGATGATTTTGAATATTATTCTGCCTCTACCCTGTACTCTACTTTAGATTCCGAACCTTGCTCATTTGAAGAAGCAATGGAATCTAAAGATAGAAATCTTTGGCTTGCAGCCATGAATGATGAAATGAGTTCCTTATTAAAAAACCAAACCTGGACTTTAGTTGAAAAACCTCCTGACAAGAAATTGATTGACTGGAAGTGGATTTATAAAATGAAAGATGGGGATTCAGAAGGGGGTAAACCAAGATATAAGGCTAGATTAGTTGCTAAAGGCTTTTCTAAAAAAGAAGGCATAGATTACACTGAAATCTTTTCACCTGTTATGAAATATACATCAATTAGAATATTATTTGCTTTAGTTGCTGAAAATGATCTAGAACTTGAACAAATGGATGTCTAAACTGCCTTTTTGTATGGTTTACTTGATGAAACTATTTACATGACTAAACCAAAAGGTTTTGAAAAGAAAAGGCAAAACTGATCTAATATGCCTGCTTCAGAAATCCCTTTATGGACTGAAGCAAGCACCTAGACAGTGGTACAAAAGATTTGACACCTACATTCAAAGTTTAAATTTTCAGAAAAGTCGGTATGATCCCTGTTTTTACTTTAAAATTGATAAATCTGACTCTATATACTTGCTTATGTATGTTGATGATATGTTGATTGCTGGTAAGAGTCTGCATGACATTTCCTGTCTTAAAGAAAATCTGGAAAATGAATTTGAAATGAAAGACCTAGGACCAGCTAGGAAAATTCTTGGAATTGACATTTTCAGAAATAGATCTATTGGAAAGCTTTTTCTGTATCAAAAAGGTTATATTGAAAAAATTTTGAAAAAGTTTTATCTGTTTGACTCAAAACCTATTTCACTCCCACTAACCAATCACTTCAAACTTTCAAGTGACCAGTGTCCTAAATCTGCTGAAGAGGTTCATAGGATGCACAATGTACCTTGCTCCAATACAGTAGGCTCTGTGATGTACCTCATGGTCTCAACCAGACCTGATATTACCTTCTCTGTCCGTGTTTTAAGCAAATTTATGAGCAACCCAGGTGAACCACATTGGGAAGCTCTGAAATCATTACTAAAATACTTGAAAGGAACTTTAAATTTGAGTCTACTATATTCTAAGTCTGCAAATGTTTTTAAACTTAAAGGCTTTGCAGATTCTGATTTTGCTGGGAATGTTGACAACAGAAAATCTACTTCAGGTTACTTTTTTTACTTTAAATGATTCTTGCATCAGTTGGAAAGCACAACTACAGAAACTAGTTGCCATTTCTTCAACTGAGGCAGAATATATTGCTGCAACGGATGTAGTAAAAGAATGTATGTGGTTAAAAGGATTACTTAGTGAAATTGGCTGTCTAAATGAATCTGAAGTTGAAATTTGCACTGATAGCCAAAGTGCCTTATATCTCAGTAAAAATCCTGTTTTTTATAACATATCAAAACATATTGATGTAAAGTTTCATTTTATAAGAGATATTATTGAAAAAGGCTTTGTAAAACTTGTAAAAATCCCTACTTAGCTCAATCCAGTAGATGCTGGAACTAAAGTGATTCCTATAACAAATTTTGATGATGCACTTAGATTACTTAATATCCTTGAATTTGATACATAATCCTTAAATCTTTGCAGGAAATCAACTAAGGAAGCTGAATGCTCATGGAAACTAGACACAGCTGCTGACTACACCAACTAAGGGGAAGATCTGTTAGTAATTGGCCCAGTCAAAATACAGCCCAAACTGAAGAATTCTAGTGGCCCAACACGCATCAGCCGTTGAACTTGAAAACTGAGTCCATAACCCGAGTCCAGCTCGCATTTTGGAAACATGTTTTATCTGTTACATCTCAATCTGTTGAAGGCCGTTAGATCAACCAAATGGAGCGCTGCTGGCCGTTGGATCTCTCTGCACTTATATGTCCAGATGAAGAGTCCAGAAGTTGGTCATTCGGTTCATTCTGATCTTGATATTTTTCTCTCTCTTTATCTCTCCTACGCCTCTTTGGTTCAGGCGATTCATCCCTCTAAAAATCTCTCTGATTCTGAAGAAACGTTGTAATATCTTCTTCAATTTGTTGTAATCTGTGAGATGTTGAGTGCTCTTAGTAAGCACAATTTGTTCGAAGTTTGAGAGAGTTGTGTACATTTTCGTAGTTAGAATCTTTTTGAAAATTAGTATTTTTGTGTGATCTTTGTAAAAATTAAGTTTACAGTTGTAATATGTAAATACTTTGAGTTTTCAACAAATTTTATGTTGATTTTGTATAATTTTTCTGGGTTAAATTTCGTTACATAAAAAATTTGTGTTTGGTAGTCGAGAAATCTTTTGTGATCTATATTATTTGTGATCGAAAAATTAGTTGTCATCTATAAATTTGTAATTTGTGACCAAAAAATAAGTCGTGATAATTTTTTTTATGATATGTGCGATTGAGAAATAAGTCGTGATTAATTAATTTGATAATTTGTGACTTAAATTTTTTTTTGTAGCTGTGAGTCTGTGATCATAAAATAAATATTATTGTGACATTGACCTATTTAAATAATAAAATATATTTAATTATTTAAATAATTAATTAATAATTAGTTATAATCTGATTTTGGATTAAAACTTAAAGTTTCTTAACTTTGAAAATGGGTATTTTGAAACCCTTAGCAATGTATTCTTCCCTTTGAAAAATCATTTGTAAAGTTTTAGGAAGTATAAAATACTATGTAAATTTTATTGCCACTTTTTAATATTTTTTCATTTTTTTTAAATAGTCGTGTCACTTTCTAAAAAAATCGCACGTGCCAATTAAAAACTAAGAATAAGTCCATAACATTGTTACTTTTAATCTACATGTCATCTCTTTGTGATTATGTTTCTCTTCCATTACCTAATTAGCATAAAAATTAACTTTATTTTATGAACATAACATCGTATAAGTTGAAAGTTACAAAATTCAAAAAATTGATTCATGCGTTATCAAACTATTAGAATATATCCATTTGATGTATAATTTTATTCTGCACCTTGTATCTTTCTGATTTTGTTTTACTTCTATTAACTGGTATAAAAACTTGAATTTAAAAGTGTGATAAATATTTAAAAAGTGACGAAAAAACAAAAAGTGGCAAAAATAAAAAAACTAATAAAATTGAAGAAAGAAAAGTGACAAATACAAAATAAAAAGGTAACAAAAAATAACATTAAAAAGAGTGTCAAATAATAATTAACACCAATCAAAATCTTATAACAGAGTTACATTTTGCTATTTTAAAAAGTGACCTAATAAAAAAAAAATTGACAATCTTAATATTGAACAAATTTCTGACTGTGTTGCCCAAGAACAAATGACATGAATACAAATCTATATATACAAAAGTCACAATTCCACATAACATCCTATTACAATATCATCTATTTTTTTTTATTCAAAACATCCTCGGATGAAGTACACAAATAGACTAACATCAAATTATATCTGTAACTTCTATTCCTTTACACAAAAGATGAAGGATACTTTGGCACGTCGCTCTACAAGCTCCATCTCTTTGTCTCAAATCATATAATAAAGAATCAGTTTGATGCTTCTTTTATATAGCTTTGAAGGCTTACCTTGGTTGAGGCATGCTATAAGAAGGAAAAACGCATATTTAAAATCTTTGTATGCAAGTTATTTTTTATATTCTTTGTTTTATAAACCCCATATACACGCACACGGATTAAAGATTTGTTTGAAATCTCAAAATTTCATCATTCATTCGTGAAATTTTCTCATATGAAAAGCATAAACTGCAAAGTTGTATTCCCTAGAAAAATTCGTCTTATCATTATATTAAATTATTTACATTTAATGGGACATTTTTTAGAGTCAAATAAAAATTTAAATTTAGTTGACCGTAAATGGGGGACCTAATATTCCACATTAAACATGAATTTTATATGCCAATGCACAATGTTTTTGAAAGTTTTAGCGACTTATCATTAATATTTTACAAGTCATTTTTTGAGTTGTCTGATATATTTTATAATGTTAAATTACTTCTTAATATATGACATGTAATTTCTCTATTAGATTTTCATTTTAAACAATTGTGTAACCTATATTTTGAAGAATTCAATGAGAATTTTTAATAAAATTAATTTATTAAAACTACGATTAATTTACAAATTAATTTTTCCTTTAATAGTATCAATTATCTAAACTACTATAAAAAATCGTGACTTCTTCGGTGTATGGCATAAGACTCAAACTGAAATGGGTTGGTGTTTGTTTGGTATTAACTGCTTCAGTTTAAATGATATTTTTCGTCAATGGTTGGTGTCTTGCTGAAAGTAATTCTAGACTGAAAATTCTGATAAATCAATGGATTTGGACTCACTATATTCTTATTGTAGCTGTCTGGGTAATGTATTTGATGCAAATAAATTGTTTAATCGGTAGGAAAGAATAAAAGAATGTCACAAATGTAGAATGTCGGGGCATCAACTGCAGGAATAACCAAAAGAACGACGATGTCTATATTGCGGCTCTAGATATGTGAAATGGATGGAGGTTGAAAAGAAGACCGCAAAATAGGGTCTTAGCTTATGGAGGTTTATACTCGGTAATTACATGATTTGATGTTGTTGGATCTTGACTTTGATGGCTTTGACAGCGATAGAAAATGTTATAATTTTTTCCTATTGTGATACATTTCACTATAGTGGGGAAAATGTGACATTTGATTTTTATGTTTAGTGTCGACGTTGTAGAATAGCTTGTTTGTTTAATTCATAACTAGTTGTAATAGTTGTAACTTGGCGTTTTGAACTTTATATTATTTTGAATACATTGATCTGGAACATAACCGTTAACTCAAAAAACCATATCATTAATAAATTGCTGAAATATTGTCATTCGTCCAAAAATCATTCATTCTTAAAACATTTTTTTCAGAACTACATCCATTTTGAACATGAGTTTCTAATCAAAAAGCAATTATCTTGAGCTGCAGCACTCTTCCTTGTCCTTGGATGTGCAAATGGTACCGATCCTTTGACCATTCTGTTGAGAAATTTCCTTTCTCAAATAAAATATGTGTTATAACGAAGTTAACACAAAATTGGAAACAAAGAATCAAGAAGAAATCAAAAATTGCAAAATGACTTGAATCGCAAAGAATGCTGTCCTAAAAGCGAAATTTGCGCCCTCTCGGAATGAGAATACTAAAGGGCCTCCAAGCAAATTGCTTTAGCGGATTTCAAGCCTCAAACCAAGTATCAAATAGCACAATTGATAAACTTGGAGAATAGGAACAAGAAGAGCAATTTTTTTTTTTTTTTTTTTTTTTGAAGATTCTAAGTATAAATTTTTGGATGATAATCACTATTGAAAGTATGTTGATCAAAAGTTGTTAAAACCATGAATTCTATACCTATTTATAGAATTCTATCATCCCTATTCGTTGTTCATGCAACTCTTCACGAAAGAGTGCCAAAATTGGTTGAAAAGGTGCATGAGAATTTCTGAAAAAATTCTCCAACGGTCGAATTTTCATGCCACGCGATCGCGAGATAGGAGGCACTCACGATCGCGCTATGCCTCGAAAAAATGTCCAGTGACCAATATCACTCAACCACGCGATCGCCGGACCATCAACCACGCGATCGCGTGGTTCTTCATTCTGGCCGGACCTTTAGGTCCGGTCCGGACCATTTGGTCCGTCCAGTTGTATTTTGTCCGGTTTTTGCACTTTTTGGACCAGTTCCTTATATTTTGGACCGGTTCTTGCACCTTTTCACCTTTATTCATATATTTGAACAACATTTAACATAACAATCCCCACTTGTTCAAATATATGAACACAACTTAGAATCATAAACGATGTCACGCATAAAATAAGGTATCTTTCGATTTTAACCTTATATTAGTGCTAATATTGCAAAGTAATATCGAGATCCCAGGTAGCCTTGGCTTTGAACCAATTATCCCTTATGACATTACCGGCGATATCGCACACATGAACATTCTTGCTCAATACGTTCCACACAATTTACTTTGACGCGTTAATGGCCTTGCGTCCATCCGAGTTCATGAACTTTTCAGAAAGTAACTCCAAAACTTTCCTTGAAGCGGCACCACTTATAAGTTCATATAGGAGAAATTCTTACAGTGTCTTGGTAACTTTTAAAGACACTTGTACTAAGTACTGAATTTCTTTAAGATTTGTTCAACCCTCCAAACAGTTACCCCAGCACTTGTATCCTTAGGATAGGGCCTTAAAATAATTTTTAAGTGCTGCAACAATTCACTTATCGAATGACTTGTTGTTACCCTTTGAACCCGTGAATTACTCATTTCGTAATGACAGGTAGGGTTGCCGTCATTGGTGAATTTATAATAGGAGTTTTAGCCCCATCCTACTCGATGTTTGTCTTACCAACTCTTTGGTAAGTGGTTTTGTGAATGGATCAGCCAAATTTTCACTTGACCTCACATAGGTAAGTGATATTACTCCATTCTTTATTAATTTTCTTATATAATCATGTCTAAGACTCATATGTCTTGACTTTCCGTTGTAGACTTCATTATAAGCCTTTGCTAGAGTGGCTTGACTATCACATAGTATAGATATTGAAGATTCATTCTTCGTATCTAGTGGAATTTCAAAAAAAAGATCCTTAAGCCATTCTGCTTCCTTCCCAGTTTCGGCTAATGCAACAAACTCGGATTCCATAGTGGAATGTGTTATAATTATTTGTTTCTTTGATCTCCAAGAAACAGCACCACCTCCAAGTGTAAACAACCATCCCGAGGTTGATTTATTTTCTCCAGCGTTTGATATCCAACTTGCATCGGTATATCCTTCTAGTATTGCTGGAAACTTGGAATATTGAAGTCCAAGGTTTTTGGTTCTCTTTAGATAACCAAGAACTCTTCCAATTGCTTTCCAATGCTCAACACTTGGATTGCTAGTAAACCTACTAAGTTTACTCACGGAAAATGCAATATCCGGTCTTGTGCATTGAGTTGCATACATTAGACTCCCAATTACACTCGCATATTCGAGTTGTCCAATAGCCCTTTCAACATTCTTTACAAGTTTAATACTTGAATCAAATGGAGTATTTGCCTCTTTAATGTTCAAATGTTTGAACTTTTCAATCACATTCTCTACATAATGTGATTGGGTTAATGCATACCCCAACTCATTCTTGATCACTTTTATACCCAATATGGTATCCACTTGACCAAGATCTTTCATATTGAATGTTGATGATAGAAACCTCTTCGTTTCTTTTATGCCATTCATGTGATTACTTATAATCAGCATGTCATCCACATACAAACACACAAATATAACAAGTTTATCACAACTTTTGATATATAAACATTTATCTACCACATTATGTGAAAAACCAAAAGACATAATTGCATTATCAAATTTCTCATGCCATTTTTTAGGAGCTTGTTTTAAACCATATAGCGGTTTAATAAGTTTACAAACTTTATTATCATTACCCGGAAGAACAAAACCTTCCGGTTGTTCCATGTAAACTTCTTCATCTAATTCTCCATTTAAAAATGCAATCTTCACATCCATTTGATGCACATGTAAACCAAATATAGAAGATAGTGCAAATAGTATTCTAATAGTAGTGATCCTAGCCACCGGTGCATAAGTGTCAAAATAATCAATTCCTTCCTTTTGTCGAAAACCTTTAGCAACTAATCTTGCTTTATAAGTTTGGGTCGAACCATCGGTATTGTATTTCCTTCGAAATACCCACTTGCAACCAATGGCTTTTGATCCAGCCGGTAAATCAACAATCTTCCAAGTATTGTTGGATGTTATAGAATCCATTTCATCATTGATAGCATCTTTCCAAAATGTGCTATCTCTAGAAGTCATTGCTTCTTTATAGGTTTTAGGATCACTATCAATTTGAAGAACATATGGAATTGTTCTTACTATATCTTCCTTACTTGCTTCAACCAAGTAAAAGGAAATTCTTTGAGAATCAATCTCATCGTGTCCTAATACCTTCTCTTTACGAGATCGCTTGCTTCTTCGAGGTTCACTAGTCTCAATTACATCTTGAGTAGATGTTTCTAGTGATTTAGAAGCCGGAAATTCATTTTGAATTTTTATTGAATTTTGAGAAATATCATCAACGCTTAATGAATTCTCAAAAAATTCCACATCTCGTGATTCTATAATTACATTGGATATTAGATCAAGTAGCCTATATGCTTTACTATTTATAGCATATCCAACAAAAGCACTCTTGATCCCTCTTGGTCCTAGTTTTGTCCTACTAGGATTGGTGTTTTTATAATAAGCCAAACACCCCCACACTTTAAAATATCCAATGTTAGGCTTCCGACCTTTCCACAATTCATAAGGTGAAACTTTAAGTTTCTTAGAAGGAATTCTATTATGTATATGACACGCGGTAAGTAATGCCTCACCCCATAAGTTATTAGGCAATTTAGACCTTGTTAGCATAGCATTTATCATCTCAACTAAGGTTCTATTTTTCCTTTCCGCCAAGCCATTTTGTTCCGGTGTTCTAGGTGCACTACATTGGTGTAAAATACCATGTTCTTCACAAAAGATATCAAATTCATTAGAAAAATATTCATCGCCTCTATCACTTCTAAGAATTTTAATCCTTTTATCCTTTTGATTTTCTACTTCATTTTTATATGCTTTAAACATATGAAAAGCCTCATTTTTATGTTTCATTAGATAAACATAACAAAATCTAGAATAATCATCAATGAAAGTAATAAAATATTTATTACCACCCCTTGTTAACATGCCATTAAGTTCACAAATATCGGTATGAACTAAGTCAAGAATATTAGATGATCTTTCTACACTTTGAAAAGGTTTTCTAATCATTTTGGACTTAGTGCAAATTTCACATTTTTCATTCTTTGTAAAATCACAAGATAGCATGCCATTTCTAATCATTCTATGCAAAGTAGAATATCCAACATGTCCTAATCTATCATGCCATAAATTTAAAGAACACACAAAGTAAGAAGAATTTATTTTATTGATTGCATTGTCAATAGTACATAATTTGACCATTCCATTATTGGAATAGCCTTTACCAACAAAGAAATCATTTCGGGACAATACAAGTTTTCCCGACTCAAAAATACATTTCACGCCCGGTTTTCCCAACAAATCACCACTTACAAGGTTTCTATTCATATCCGGCACATGCAAGACATTTGTAAGAGTTACAACCTTTCCGGATGTGAATTGAAGATCAACATTCCCTTTGCCTATGACTTTTGAACAATGTTCATTTCCCATTTGAATTTGTTGACCATCATCAATCTCTTGATAGGTCTTGTATAGGGACTTGTCATAGCAAACATGAACAGTGGCGCATGTATCATACCACCATCCCGGAATTTTTCCTTTGACAGAATTCACTTCGCTTATAGTAGCAATAATTTCATTTTTGTCAATGAAATTAACCTTGCCTCCAAAATTGCTTTGTTTTTTATGTAGGCAATCTTTCGCAAAGTGGCCGAATTTTCCACATACAAAGCATTCTCCCTTGGGCTTCTTTTTGAATTTGTTGTTGTTGTTGCTAGTAAACTTTCTTTTGTTTACTTTGGTCACTTTGTTGTTCTCCAAGACATTGGCTTTAGAAGTACCAACATGGGAATGTTCAATCCCATCTCTTGCCCTCGACTCTTCCTCAATTCGGAGATGTTTTTGAATTTGCTCCATTGAAAAGTCTTCGGAGTTGTGAAGGATTTTCTTCCTATATCCTCTCCAAGTAGAAGGCAATTTTGCAATAATTGCTCCTACTTGAAATGATTCCGGAAGTTCTATCTTCACCGCTTTTAATTTATTGACAATCACTTGCAATTCATGAACTTGGTGTAATAGGGAAACATTTTCCAAAAATTTAAAATCGAAGTACCTTGTTATAAGGAATTTTGTAGTTCCTTCCTCTTCGGCTTTGTACTTGTTTTCAAGTGCATTCCAAATCTCTTTTGCAGATTTAGTGTTGGTGTACAAGTCGTAGAGACGATCCGAAAGTGCATTCAATATATGGCCACGACAAATAAGTTCGTCTTCTTCTCGCTTCTTTCGATCAATCCTTGCTTGTTCGGTATCTTTATCGGACTGTTCGGGCAAGTCTTCCAAATTGGGATCAAGGATGTAGAAGATTTTCAGCGCCGTTAATAGGAACTTAATTTTGTCTTGCCACCTTGTGAAGTTGGTACCATCAAAACGATCCAAGCGAACTAAATCTTGATTCATCAACTTGATTGTAGCCATGGTTGTGTCTCCTTCGGTTGCCATCGCAGAATTTCGCTTTTAGATTGTTGAGAAATTTCCTTTCTCAAATAAAATATGTGTTATAACGAAGTTAACACAAAATTGGAAACAAAGAATCAAGAAGAAATCACAAATTGCAAAATGACTTGAATCGCAAAGAATGCTGTCCTAAAAGCGAAATTTGCGCCCTCTCGGAATGAGAATGCTAAAGGGCCTCCAAGCAAATTGCTTTAACGGATTTCAAGCCTCAAACCAAGTATCAAATAGCACAATTGATAAACTTGGAGAATAGGAACAAGAAGAGCAATTTTTTTTTTTTTTTTTTTGAAGATTCTAAGTATAAATTTTTGGATGATAATCACTATTGAAAGTATGTTGATCAAAAGTTGTTAAAACCATGAATTCTATACCTATTTATAGAATTCTATCATCCCTATTCGTTGTTCATGCAACTCTTCACGAAAGAGTGCCAAAATTGGTTGAAAAGGTGCATGAGAATTTCTGAAAAAATTCTCCAACGGTCGAATTTTCATGCCACGCGATCGCGAGATAGGAGGCACTCACGATCGCGCTATGCCTCGAAAAAATGTCCAGTGACCAATATCACTCAACCACGCGATCGCCGGACCATCAACCACGCGATCGCGTGGTTCTTCATTCTGGCCGGACCTTTAGGTCCGGTCCGGACCATTTGGTCCGTCCAGTTGTATTTTGTCCAGTTTTTGCACTTTTTGGACCAGTTCCTTATATTTTGGACCGGTTCTCGCACCTTTTCACCTTTATTCATATATTTGAACAACATTTAACATAACACATTCTTGTGTGCTTTGCTCTATCAGTCCTCTTTCTTGTATTTTCTTGGAGGATTTTCTTGTACTTCATTGGTTGAATTCTCATTTGATCTTTGAGGTACCAGTTTCGGCTATGTTAGAAAAAAAAAGATTAAAACTCTTTAGGAGGTAGACAATATATATAAATAAAAAAACCTGAGGAAGTCATATATTCACAAAACCAAGAAAAATTACCCTTGAGTTTTGTCTTTCAATTTGGCCAGATATATGATAATTAATATGGATAAGATCATTGCAATCCAATCCTGAAATTAGGAAATATAGTTAAAAATTTAAATTAAGTACCATAATTTTAGAACATGCTAATTTCACATTAAAACTAGACTTAAGTCTCAGTTGTGGACTTTTTTTGGAAATGAAAGATCTCAACTGAAGCAGTAAAGTAAACACCAATAGATGTGATCACCTGGGCGTCCCGCTCAAATAGGAAATTAGCGCATGATTTTTTATTACAACTTTTTTATCATGTGGGCCCCCTTACTGATAGTTTCTGCCCTCTCATTTTTGCCCCCCAAATCTTATTTATTTCTTCATTAAAGCTCAGTTTTATTAAAAGGTTAGTGATTGTTAATACACTTAAGATTTAGATTAATATACTTCTTTGGGTTGATTTAGTTGTAATATTTCTTATGTTAAGATTTAGATTAGTTATAGAGATTTAGAATTTGATATTTTATGTTAAGATTTAGCATTAGCTTAATACCTTTTTGGATTGATTTAGCTTTAGTGATCTGAAGACACTAATTAAGGGAACATTAAACATTTCATTGTATATTTTTTTGACATATAGAATAAATATTATCTACACAGAATTTAGACATCATTAATTTGGATTAATTATTTAATTCTTGTTGTTATTTTTAGTGATGAAAGCAATGATACTGAGTTCGTTCC
This sequence comes from Ligustrum vulgare, assembly GCA_963555705.1. NCBI lineage: Eukaryota > Viridiplantae > Streptophyta > Magnoliopsida > Lamiales > Oleaceae > Ligustrum > Ligustrum vulgare. The sequence goes on along the minus strand of OY743176.1, from coordinate 49,205,952 downwards.
TCAAGTGACTATCAGCGCAATTCATGCTATATTAATGGTTGTGAAACATCAAAATGAAAATTTGTAGGCTGTGAGCCATTTTGTAGAGGGGCATAATCACGCACTATCTATTCCTGCAAAAACACACTTACTGCGATCATACTGAAATGTGTCAGCAACAAAAAAGCACTTATGAGGTAGTTTTCACAAGATAATATACCCATGTGTCAACAAATTTGAAATATGGAAATAGATTCAGGTGGTCCATTGTCAATTGGTTGCATTGAATGAGATATCAAAAATCATCAAAGGATCTTCGACAAAAACCCATTGGGCACGATGTAGAGTCATTCATTCAGCATTTGGCATTAGATAAATAGTGGAATTCAAACTTCTATTACGCTTACGAGACTAACAAAGATGGTGTGTTTACTCGTTGTTTTTAGACAAATTTTGAATCTAGAGCCCCTGTGTGCACTTTGGTGATGCAGTAGTTTTCGACACGATGTACAACAAAAATAAGTATTCTTTGATTTTTGCACCATTTTTCGGAGTTAACCATCATTGACATACTATTGTATTCAGATGTAGATTGCTGAGTGACAAGAAGACTAATTCGTTTATTTGGCTATTTTCAAGATTCCTTGATGCAATGCCCACTAAAGAGGCACCTCGAGTGCTTATAACTGATCAAGATACCACAATTTCAAAAGCTATGGACGAGGAATTTCCAAACACATTACAATGATTTTGTTTATGGCACACATTGAACAAGTTCTCTGAAAAATGAGTCAAATGCTATACAAGGAACAATACAAATTGGATAACATAATTAAACAATTCGAATCATTGGATGAGTTTGAACAACATTGGTCCGATGTGATGGGGAGTACTAATTTAGAGTGCAATGAATGGCTACATAATATGGATTCGTTTGGTTCCAACATACTTTAGAAATGTCTTTGCGACATGGATGTATAGCAACCAAAGATCAGAAAGCAATCACGAATTTTAAAAGAAATATGTTGACAAAAAAATCATTAGTTGAATTTGTTACCCGATTCAGTAGCACATTAGCCCACCAATGTCATGAGGAATTAATTGCTAACCACACTGATCTCAATGAGCAGCCTCGGGTGACAACGATATTCGTGATGGAAAATCAGACGACGAAGATATACACGAAGGAAAATTTTCTACTTTCCAAGAAGAATTAGAGCAAAGAACGTATCATCCTCCAAGTCAAAAAAACTTTATGTTGTCGAGTGATTCGAACCCGAAAAAACTTATGATCAACATCGTATGTTGACTAATGCATGTCATGTACTTTCCAACTTTTTGAGTTTGTTGGGTATCCATGTTGACATATACTATCATTCATGAAAATTAAATAAGTAATGTTGTTACCTAAGATCTATATTCTTCGCCGCTAGACGAAGAACGCGAAATCCAACCCCGTGTACAACCCAATAGGCGATTTCACACGTGGTAAGTCTTTAGTATCGCGGCATGGAATGCTATCACACACCTCGGAGTTGGTGGACAAAGCTTCATTAACCGATGCTCATACCAACTTTCTGATGGATGAGTTTTGTACCCTCTTAAGGCCATTGACGATGTAGGTGGTGTTGGGGTCAGCCGAAATAGAAGTAAGAAGAGTGAGGAGACATGACCTGTTTGTGATCCTATTCCAGTTAGGACGAAAGGGTGTGGATGCAATTGAAATCATCGAAATAGATATCTATGTTGCAATCCAGGTGAAGTTGTCATGAGTGTTGATGTGTGGGACACGATAGAAGAACATGTCCCACCAAACAACCGAGGTTAGTTGACCACTTTTGACCGATGTCGTTTTGTTTTTTGCATCGTGTTTATGTATTTACACTAATTTCCTCTATGTATGTCCAATCTTGTAGATGAACCATACCAACCTAAACTGTCATAGGATCATGTGGAAGATGATAGTCACACAAGTGTTGCTAGCAGTGGCTACGGTGCATTCCATAGTTTACACGATGACGATTTCTATTAGGACACCTACTTTGTGTACTCGTTTGAACTATTTCGTGTAGTTTTCTTATTTGTACTTTGCATTACAAGAAATATGTTGATAGTAAAATTTCGTTCATGAATTTTCTATTACAGATATTTAAGCATTTCCATTTAAGTATCAATAGTCGAATATAAATCTTCCCCTTTTTTTTTTTGTTGAATTACGATTCTATTGATGATAACCGTTTCAATTATTTTCCATTTCTTCCAAAGGCATTTTATGACACTAGTTGTGGACAGTGGAACACCTTGTGGCAAAAAGCAATAATCTAGACATATTTTTTCAAAGGCATTATATTTACTTGCTTAATCTCTTTAAATCTTTTAGCATGAGGTAAATAATTGGTTAAGGACTATTCATTTAGGGGAGACAGTCGTATGACAAAAGTTCTATTCCAACCAAATAATCACAGAATCAGAAAACAATACTTCATAATCCTAATACATGATTGAACCATGTTCAAACCATAATCAAAGGGAGTCCATTCTACCTAAACCAAGAGGAAGAAATGAAGATCAAAGAGAAAATCATATTCAAACCATGTGGAACATATCTTCACATCCATCGCTCCCTGAACTTTTTTGAAATCTCTTCATGCTTTGGTTCACCTCTGATAATCGTCCTTCGAGTATTTGTAAACTATCACGTTGACGTCCCACGGTTTCTTGAAGCTCATCAAGCCAAAAGATTCCCTTGCATTTGACACTATCCCACAAAGATGAAAAATGTAGGAATACTCGAATATATAAACAAAAATAACAAATTTAGTCCACATGAGGTAGCACATTTGAGTAGTGGCATTTCCAAAACTTATAATTTGGATTCTTTTCCATATGGGAAATGTACATTAACATGTTTGATCCACATGTACAAAGTAAACCAGGTTGTTCATTTTCTGAACTGGATGAAGACATTATGAATAGCCTAAATAGGGAATCTAGATTAGCTAAAATTCAGTTGAAGACTAATATGCAAAGGTTGCTATTATGATAGACTTTAATCTGCTGATTGTTTTTTAAAATACAAGTTAGCATTTTCAAGGATATTACTCTTCAACAAGTTTAAACTCTGTAGATACATTCATATCGAACAAATTAGCATTTCAACAATAGCTTTTTGATTACATTGGTACTTCTACATGCATTTTAAACTTTCGAATGTGAAAGCAAGCATGAAGATAAAGACACAATACAACGCCCTTGTGAGTTGAAATATGATGTACCAATTTGACTGCCTCACCAATAAAAACTCATCCTAACCTAACAACAGCTGATGTGCCGAACCAAGGTGTTAATAGTTTAATACTACTCTAAAATCACTTAAATGGGAACATAGACAGGGAAAAATGATGTTTTTTAAATCATTAAAATTGTAAAAAAGAGATGAATCTTTCAATGGGAAGAAAATACTGAAGCATATAAAGTAATATCCAGTAATCTTACGGTCCTTAAAAATTCAGCAAACATGCTTCAAATCTAAGTTCTTAAAAAATCAAATTATAGATACACGAAATCGGGAGATTCGATAAAGATAATTTTGAAATAGATTTCATTGGCGCACCTTTGTTATAATCGGTGAAGCTTCGAGATCTGCACTTATTGAGAGTGAATGGAGCATTGACAGATAGTAGACTGACATTTGGAAAAGGTGTAGCCCACACCCTGAGGGACCGAACCGACCACGCCCAAGGCCCTTGGTTCGGGAAGGTAAATCCAGGTTATGTCTCTAAGTAGCCAGGGTGGAAGGACTTATGGTAAGCATGAGCAAATCTCAATAACTCCCGCTTGCCACAAGGCCAATTCCACCTTGCGGGGACATTTGGTGTTAGAGAGAGGGGGGGGGGAATGATTGTGGGTTAGGGCCTTCGTCGGTTTAGGGAAAGTAGTTTTGACCAAGAATTTTTTTTATTAAAACCATGAGTAAGGGGGCCCACTTGGTAATAAAGTTGTAATAAAAATTCAAGCGCTCATTTCTTGTTTAAGCGAGATCTACAGATAATCAAGTCTGTAAACACCAACCCATTTTAATCGAATTCTTATGCCGCACAACGAAGTAGTCAAGATAAATTAAGTTTACGAAGAGAATCGATGCACGGGAAAATCATTATTCTTCGATGAATGCTCAAGCCAAAAAGACTCCAATTTCGGACTTCAACTAAACAACGATTGACGAAAAACTCAAGATAAATGTTTTCGAATTACCTCCATATAGTCTCTCCATGTGAACGGCTACAGGGGTGAAGCTTTAATATCCTTCAAATGTATTGCAATTTTGAATTGGGGGTTGGGGTTCATATAAAGTTTGGCAATCGATTTTCGATCTACATTTTTTGTTTTTGGGGGCGTTTTAGGGATTTTTGAGATGGTGTTTTAGTTGTATTAAAACAAAGTAGGGTTTGTTTGGGTGATTGTATTAAATGACATGGAATGGCACATTTTTGTTCAAATGATTTAAGATGCATCTCTTTCATCCACGTGTGCAATTGTTAAAAACAAAAGTGACAAATTGTGTAATAGAATGAATGTTTATAAAGTTCGATGAGTAATGTGGTGTAAAGTGAAGTTCAATGAGTGAGACGTGTCTTTACCCAAAGTTAAGTGTACGTTCAAACCATTAACTAAAAATATGTAACATTTTCTTTTAAACCGTAAAAATAATTGGACTTGACAATCAATTTATTCTAGTTTGATTCTATCACAACTTACTTTTATTAATGAAATTTCAAAATTCGATTCGAATAGAATTGATTCACTTAGTTTTTCCTTTACCAAGTTATTGTCCACTCGAAGCACATATACAATATAGACAAACCTATAGTTACATATTTATCCTATTTGGTAGAGATTAAAATAAGATTTTTAGTAAATCTTGGTAAAAATTGATTAATATGTAGTTGAAAAGCTCTGAGTCCCATGTAATCTATTTATATATAAAAAAGCAACTCAGATTCTGGCCAATTTTGACTAAAACCTCAATTGTCAATAGAATCTCGATTGATATTTTTATTTTGTATTTTTTAAATTATTATTATTATTATTATTATTATTATTATTATTATTATTATTATTATTATTATTATTATTATTGCAGTCTTAGTAGGTTTTAAAATCGTTGGGCATTACCTCCTCTGTCGATTGCCCCATCCTCCACCACCTCAACCATCCAAAATTGCTCTCTATCCATAAAACTTTCAATTTGCAGTCCAAAACAAAACGTAAAGGAAAATTAGAGTAGAAATTCTCGGCTTGTAGTCATTTTTTTTAGAACAGGAATAAAATTTCGTCAAAATTTTGGAGAAGGAAAAGAAAGCGACGGTAAAGAAAATGGTGAGTAGTTTGAAGGATGAATTGGGAAGGGATTGCGAGAATTCCTCTGGAAATGTGTCGGAGTCCAATTAGAGTACCTCTTTGCCGCAACCAAGAAGGTCCTTGCCTATCTTGTCTCCCGCATCTATGAAGCCAAAGTTCAAAACGTACACTTTCGGAAGAATGAATGGAAATACCATGTCCATTACCTTGGTTGGAATAAAAGTTGTGATGAGTGGGTAGACACGAATCATTTGATGAAGCATACTGAAGAGAATGTTTTGAAGCAACTAGCCCTTCATAAGAAAGTCGATGTGGATAAGAATGCGAAATCAGGGTATTCATCACAAGTGAAACCAAAAAGTCCATCTAAGAGTAAATTGGATAATGAGGAGACTAAGAACAATGTTACAATAGTGATGAAGTGAAAGGCTAATTTGGGATTGAGAGAAATAATTCAGTGGCAGAAAAACTTCTCAAAGTCCAAATTCCATTAGGTTTAAAGAAGCAATTGGTTGATGATTGGGAGTTCGTCACTCGACAGAAGAAAAATGGGGAATTCTTTATGAACAGGATTTATGACAGTTTTGCAGTTTCTGGGAGTGTTGTATTTATTCCCATGCAACTTCAGAAACGCCTTCCTTCTGATTTAATGAAGAAGATTGATTTGAGATTGGCACTGCAACTGATATTCTTTTCATTTATTTTTTCTTTGTGTATTAGGTTTTAATTGATATTATAATTTATGTAATTATGTGTATATGCACAAAATATGGAAAGGATGGGGATTTAGTACGAAAGAAGAAAGTGCGATTTTTCGACGAAGTGGTGGAACTATCATGGAGTTATAAAGAACAGTACAAGATGCATTTATTGAAGTCAAACAGGAATAAGTGAATGTATAAAATTTTCAGTTTGATTCATGCGCATCGTGTCTTATTGGAACTAAAACTGTATATTAAATATGGTCGTAAGTTTTTCATTGAATTCCTTGGTTTTTGCTCTTTTTAAGTGTCATTCAATTATAAAAGAATGCTTTCCATTTTGTTTGTGGGTTTCATTGGGATTTCTAACACTTTTAGTTCATGTTTTTTTCTTTTTTCAAGGTGTGAACAACAAAGGCAATGAAGACTACAAGAAGAGAAGGCTGGTTTGGGCATTTCAATTTTCAACACTTTGCGGGTAAATTTGGTGTGTTTTATGTGGTGTACACTAAAAGAATTGAATTAAGTGGTCTGAAACGTTATATCTACATTAATACAAGCTTTTTTCTATTTTTTGGGTTTGGACCAGCTGCAAACTAAATATTTTTATATCTATATGATAAGAAGTAATCTAGAGAAAATAGGAACCTCATAGTTTCTAACCCCGAAACAATTTAATCTATTTTAAAAAAGAAATCTAGAACAATGGCAATACGATGACTAAACTACAAAAAGTGGGCAACTCTTCAATATAAAATGTTGGATAATAATATTTGTAGCACGGAGGACAAATGATCATCAGAAAGTAATCCAAGATCCAATCATGTGAATTTATCATTAGAAGCTTCAACTCCCCAATCTATCTATGGTCAAGGATTGGTTCCTGATGAGGATGGTTTCAAAATGTGGGAATGTACGGTATGTACTTTGTTTAACCCGTGTGAGTGTCAACTTATTAATGTCTCTTCATGCATTCTTTTGTATTCTTTACCCAAAGCTTTGTAAGGTAAAACCTTTTCCATTTTCAACCATTATGATTTTCCTGAATGTTTCCTATATGAATTATGCTACTAAGAAGCGGTAGCTTTGGATACTGCATCTATCAAGTTAGATAAAATGTTTTCTTCAATCAATTTATTTAAGAATAATGATTTGAACATTTGTAATCGATGACAAAATAATGTTGAAGCATGAGAGCAATTTAGAACTATGGAATATGCATTTCTTAATTTTAAAGAAGTAATTTATATGATCACTATGGCATGTTTGCATAACTCTCACTCTGGGTTCTTATATTTGCGGAAACAATGTTTTCTATGCGATTTTTGCTATTTTTTGTGTGTTTTGAACATTGGAATGCCCTTATAAAGACTATTGACAACTTCCAATGTTACTTTTCATAACTTGTGAGAGTCTCTAAATCATGATAAGGTTGATTTCACTCTTTCCCTATTTAAGATTTCATGTGTCATGTAGAATTTACCTAGATTTTATGAGTTAATGACCTGTTTTGCTAACATTGCATGCACCAGCTCCAAAATGTGAGCTCCGTGGAAGCCAAAAACTAAAAGACAGTATGATGTCTCGTCAAGAAATTTTCTACTCCGAGAGCCAGGAAAATAGTATGAAGTTAGAAATTGCATGTAAAGAGTGGAGATATAAGATATTATTATGGTCCATGTTTAGCTACTCCACCACCCAATCTTGGTACTGTCCCAATTCAAATCCTCTTCAAATCAAACAAATGTGATGACCAATGTTGTGTAGAAGGATGTTTTCCAAAATTTGTAACACTTTTGATAACAGAATACTTATTCTTATTATTATTATTATTATTATTATTATTATTATTATTGTTGTTGTTGTTGTTGTTGTTGACACTGAATTTACGTGATTGTTGTTTTTTTTTTCAATTATAGTTTTTCTGTAAATATATTAGTGCATCACACGAGCGCGAAATTAGTATTGTTAAAATTAATTGTTTAATCTTTATTTTTATTATAAATTAGAGAAAAAAATAGAGAAGAATAGAGACGCCAATAAACTTGTGTATTTTATTATGAACCAGAGCTTTATATATATAGGGGAGAATAAAGATATATAAAATAATAATGTTTAGGGTTACAGGGGTACAATTGTAATTCACAAATATAATATAACATTTACAACACTCCCCCTTGAATGATATATTACAAAATATTTACCTCGTTAAAACCTTGTTTAATAAAAACCCCATTGGGACAAAAATATCAAATGAAGGAAGAAGAGTACAGTTATTCTTAGCATATTAATATGAATGCCGCCTCGTTAAAACCTTACCAAGAAAATCCAATTGGACAAAACCTTGGCTAAGAGAAAAGAGTACATCTACTTCCCTTAGTGTTGATCACTGTAAATCATCGAGTCGATGCATCACAATATTGTGAACAGATTTCTTGAATGTAGATGTTGGCAGTACTTTTGTGGATAAATCAACTATATTGTCACTTGAGTGAATTTGTTGAAAATTATGAAGTATTTTGATACTGCCTCGTAAAAACCTTGTAAGAAAACCCTAGTGAGATAAAACCTGAACGAAGGAAAAAGAGTAGAGCTACTACCCCTTATTCAATTTGTATTGAATCATCCATAGCTACTCTCCCTGATTCATTCTCTATTGAATCATCTATATCTTAATATTTTCAGGAGTATCATATAGGAGAGTATATCAATAGATATTGATAATAGCCACCTCATTAAAAACTTTGTCAGGAAAACCCTATGGGACAAAACTCGGCTAAGGAAAAAAGAGTGTAGTGCATATTAACACCCCTCATGGGAACATTACAATTATATTTATATTGCATATAATTTTTCAACTGATAATCGGTGCAATATCAAATATGTTTACCAAACATATATAAATGGTACATATCTCATATTATTTATTCTTCGAATATAAATTCAAATTTGAATTTGAAGAACTATATTATATTTCCAATCATTTGAACATGCTGCATCGAGTCATGTTGTATAATCAATATTCGTTAATGCATTTCTCAAATTTGGAAGTGACTTATTCACTTCAATGCTCAATTAATTTATTCACTTGTCAGGTGAATAATTAACTATGAACTTGCATCTTGAAAATCAATTGCCTGAATTTTCAAATATAATTTTATGCTATAATCACATTCCATAACAAAGTGATTCTATTCAAGGCGTATTAAATATTCAGATAGAAAAGTATCTGTATACTTTGATCAAACAAGTTTCTTAAAAACTTGAACTATACATCTCAGATATATTTAATCCTTCAAGGATTATAATGTATGCTTCAGGTATCGTATATGTTTCACATTGCAATTGTCAAATTGCTACCAACAAATTTAAGTCGTGAAACTTTAAATAGGTAACGATTTCTATATTTCAAGTAGATTTTCTCTAATCATTTCACTGCAATCCCAAAGTATCGAGGTATTGATTACCCTTTTTAATCTCACTCATTGGTACTTTAAAGAATACTCCCAACGTACCGAGTTAATGATTATACATTTTGATATCACTTATTGGTACATCAAAGAGTGAAAGCTAGTAATTAGAGTTAATCAACTTTCAGTATTTACATTTTTAATAATTATATATTTATTGGTACTTATTATGCATTTGCCAATCAAATAAAATATTGCATCTGTGCCAGATCTTTGAAATATTCGTTGCGCAACAAGTCGTGTATTACGACTATACCTATATGTATTTTACTGGCTTTACACGTTTAAGTGTTTGGACTTTAGGTCCCCAAAACTCATGTTTCTGTAGTGTGTGTTAATTTAGCCTAAATGCATACTTTGCCAACTATTTTTATGTCGGTTTTCTTCGACATATTTTCTTTTATTATCCTTATTATCATTCTTCTTATGATGCGGCCAGCTTTAGAGTTTGTTTTTCTATAAGTGCTTTATAAAGTATGTCGACACAATTATCTTCTCAATTCGATTTCTTTCCCCATATGACATAACTATATAGATTCAATTTTTCAATATTTCAAGTACTTGAATCTCTTCTGGAGATTTACAGTTAGTTATGTCAATATATACTCTCTCACAAGTATATGCATCCTCAATCAGACCATCACAATCATTTGCTCTATTTTTATTTATTTGGAGATCTTTATTCGGATAGGATATCGCTACGCTTCAGGTGTGTCATACATCAATATAAGATAGAGTATATGTTACTAGTATATGAGATTTTATTAATCTCTAATGCATCTTGTAATTATGTTATCTCTTTAATTTTTCGTTCGTATTTTTCAATTGAACTTTTGGTTCGTATTATCAATCACAAGGATATATATAATATAATATGATGCATTTGTTTGATTTTAAGTTACTAATATTCCCCCTAATGTTGAGAAAATTGTTCAATCAAATTGACAATCATTTTTTCAGCGTTGTAAAATATCACCCATTTGGGATACATATATGTTCAAATCACGCACTTTTCTCATTATTCTTTATTTTCCATTTTATTGCATTGTGGTGGATCAATTGTACTATAAAAAATTAAATAGAAAAATTAGGCTCTAACCATAAGCCAATTATAACAGGGAGAACTATGATGTTGGCATGATGCACAATAGAATTTCCTAAACAAAAATTGATGCTAACCCCTTTGGTGATTAAACCAAAAATTCCCACAACAATTTTTGTATCAACCCAAAAAAGCTAAAAATGGTAATAAATGAAGAATCTTGACCCAAGTTTAACCCAACCAAAATTCTAAGGAAAGTTAACCCTAACCCAATGGAAATATTAAGACAAATACCAAAATTGTGTGGAATGAACAGCAAAAAATACACAAGATAAACTCTCAATATATAAGTTGAAGAAAATTCCAAGAATAATTACAAGGTGAAGAAATGATTTACCTCTGTAAAAGCTCTCAATGGAGTTTCTTCAATGCCAAAACTAACTAGGGTTTTTGGGAGCTTTACAATGTATATACAAAAAAAATGAAACAAAAGTTTGAGAAATTGTACAAAAAACCCCGCTTTTACATTCGCGAAACTTTAGGTCGACTGAACCGGTCGACCGAACTATTTCGGTCGAACACCTGGTCGACCGAAATGGCATTTTCGGTCGTACGAAGATCAGTCGAACCCGCCTGAAGCTACGTCTCAAATTCCTGCAGAGTTTCGGTCGACCAGAGTGACTTTCGATCGACCGAAATGTCCTGAGCTTCCAAAATTAGGTAATTGACCTCAATCTTGCTCTCTTCCATGTGGACTTGATTTTGGAGCTTGAAAATGAGTCCCGCCATCGACTCTTGGACCTCTTTAGCCTTGGATCTTGTCATAGGCCCCACCGGTATTCTTATCGAGTGTTGACTTGTTTGACTTTGACTCAAATGACTCCCTGGATTCTCATCAAAAAGGGAAGTATTTTGTTATCGGTTAAATTAATTAGAGACATTTAACAAGTAAAAATGTTAAACATTTATCGACACCCCAACTAACACTTATTAAAATGTTGAGATTCATGTCCACTAGAATTATCAAGACACATTCTTGATTATATAATCTGAAGATTATGCTCATAATTTAAAATTTGAGCAGTAATTTCGCAAACTTCAGGTTACGGATGGCAATGGGGCGAAAAATATCCCAACCCGATGGGGACCCACCCCGAACGGGGCGGGGAATCCCCGACAAGGACGGGGATGAGGATGAAAAGGAATCCCTAAACCAGGGATGGGGATGACCGTCTTATCCCCATTTCTGCCCCGTTCCCGATCCTCATCCTCAATTAACAAGTTCCATTAAAATTTGAAAGGCCCAAAAAAAAGTCCTATATTATTTGTACAAAAGTCATATGATGTCAAATTTATTGTACAAAAAATTTATTACTTATCAAGTCATAAACTTTAAATACTTATTTTGAAAAAGTTACTGATTATTAGTTATTAAACTTATCGAGTTGTTTTTTCTCATTTAATCAAATATTAAATAATGAAACAAACAAATATGAATATATATATATATATATATATATATATATATATATATATATATTCGATTAATGTCCAAATAATGTGTAAAGATTATTAGATTTAGAAAATGTTAGGGTTATTCCTGCATGTTTCCTTATATTGTCTGTATAAAATTATTTTAAAACGTAAAAAAAAATGAGGATGTAAATGGGGATTTTCTCATCTCCGCCCCGCCCTATCCCCGATTAAATGGGGACGGGGCGGGGATGGCAATGGTAAATCATTAACGGGACGGGGGCGGGGAAAGGCATCCCCGTCCCATATCCACCTCGTTGCCATTCCTACTTCAGGTCGCAAACACCATGCAATCATCTAGTATATGTATCAAATCTATTATATACAAATAATATGTAGATAATCAATATGGAGGATGACAGGGCTCCATTACAACCCTAATTAATTTTCAGAAATATAGGGAATTTAATCCCTATTTTAGCTAGTGATGATTAATAAAAAAAAAATCATGAATAGAACAAACATCATATAGGATCGAATTAAAGAATCTTCTGGTTTTTTATTGAGTATCCACTTTAATTTCGCATCATTATTGATCCAGTGATGGTTCAACCGGTCATACAAAATAATAAAATCAAATTGAACTTCTAGTTTAATATAAGATATAACTAGTTTCACACTCGTGCGATGCACAGACATAATCCATTGACAAAGATTAAGGAGCCTGTCTTTTTGTGTTACAATTTTAAATTTTGAGTTCTTGAATTCATTTTCAATTTTTACCTTGTTTGAGCCCCATTATTTCTCCTTCTTTTTACAAATTTTTTCTACAGTAATCAATCTCAACCATCCAAAAAAGTCAAGCCCACAATTTTTTACTTTTCAAACCACTTTTTAACCATTAGATTTTCAAAACCCAAATTTTAAATTAAATTAATGGGGCTCAAACAAGGGCTTTGTGTTTTAAATGCTTGTTTTGATAAATTGAAAAAATGTGTTCTTTATTCGAAAAAACAAAAAACTAAAAAAATGAGCTTACATATATAATATTTACAATAATAAAAATATTTTATTTAGGGAAAAAAATATATTTCATAGTCCAAAAATGCTTTCTATTTTTTTGACATTTTGTTCATTTTTTTATTTCATGAACCATTTATTGATTTCTTATTTTTTGTTCAACATATTTTTATATGCTAATGGTCAATCATTCAAATACATTTGATTTGTTTTTTATTTATTTACTCAAAAAATTCTTTTAAAATTATTAAACTTTCAGATTTATCTAAACTGAAGGTAAATGAAAGGTTAAGAAAGAAAATATTTAGCAATTCGACGTTATGGGAGTTGAGAGCTATTTGAAAACTCAACTTGAAAATCTCCTCAATGAATTTATGATAATCGTATAACTGTTCTTCTGACTTTTGAGTTACATGATAAATAGAGAAAATATTGCAAAATTCCATGTCTCCATATTATGGCAGAATTCTGATAGTGATGAATGATAAAAGAAAATTTCACATTGATCCAGTTCTTAATAAGTAACTTCAGCGATCTAAATGTTTATAGATACCCAGATCTAGCCATTATCTGCTACCACAATATACCAATGTTACATAGTAGCTTGTTCGTGAGCCAAAGAAAATATAAATGATATCCCTCTTAAGAAATAGAAAAGGAGGGCACTTGGAAGTCCTCTAATGTCACACAGAATGTTGCTTGATGCATCTTTACCTGTGAAGAAAGAAAGCAATCAAATCAGGAAGGATATACTTAATTAATTAAGCTATTAGTCACCAGCTCATAGCAAGGTGAATCTAGAAAAGAGTTGTATTCTTCTGGAATTATCTCATTCGCATTTTAATAAGGTTTTTGACATGTATGAAACTATTTATGTATGAAAAAGCTGAAACAATTACAGAGGAGATCAAAAGTATAACAAAATTAACAATCAACAATACTGATACCTGGCAATGGATATCAGAAATTAAAAAACTAACTCCTGCTCTCTTTGCTGTTTTGAGGTCGTTTTCTGTTTTTATTTTCGAAAACGTTAAAAACGCGTTCTCTTTACCATTTTTTAAAACGCATTTTGGAAAACAAAAAAAAAAAAATTGTACACAAAACGCAAAACGCCAAAAACCTCGTTTTGGGCGTTTTGTGTGTATTTCGACAAAAAATGTCCAAAACGCGGAAAACACGTTTTGGGATTTTTTTTTTTTTTTTTGAGAATTATCCTAACTTGGAACTAAGTTTAAATAAAGTTTTATTGAATTCAATATCAACATTACAAAAAAAAATTAAGTGAGAATTCTTATTAATATATTTCAAAAAATGCACTCATAAATGGACTTTGATGGTTTTGAAAGAACTTGCATTTTCTGAATTTTAATAGAAGTAGAGCTTTTTCAAATCTCGAACCTGACAAAGCTGTGTTAATATAGATTCTTAATGCTCACATTAGTGTGTTGTATGTAACCATGTTTTCAGTGTATTGTGAAAGGAAATTTGAGTTTGAATTAGTAGTATTCTGTAAGCAAATTAATTAAAAATAGTTTAAGTAGTATTCTGCAAAATTTCAAACAGAACGTGTTTTCCAGCTTTTCATTTTCAAAAACAGTTTTCATAAATGACAAACCAAACGCGTTTTCAGCAAATTTGAAAAAAAAAATGAAAACAGGAAACACAAAACATTTTCGAAAATGAAAATACAAAATAAAATACAAACAGAACGCCACCTAAACTTCTAGTAATTGAGGAACAAAGCATATAAACAAATAAATAAGCAATCACCCAGTGCAATGAACATACTTTTCTTCCCTTTTATATCTCAAAGTAATATACCAATCAAATTAATTTAACTTCTTTTACCGATGAAGACAACGAAATAAATCGTTTATTAATACTACATAAGAAATAAATGGAGACAAGTAGAAAGGCGTGCATGATAATGTAAAACTGCATGTATTGGTCCGACAAAGACCACATAACCTTCTCTAGGAAATAGCCCATCCTTGTTAACCAAGAACACATCTACTGGCACTATCATAGCCATAAGGTTGAAAGCTACTTGAATCGCTGCTTACTGCCATGTAGGAATCTGATTCCATCATTCTTGGTCTCTTTGAGCCGATCTCGTACCCGTCCGAACCCCCTCCCCCTCCCCTTCCCCAACGTTTCAATCATTCACACCAAAGAAGAAAATATTCCCCAACTGAACCTTGTTAACAAATCAAATCCCAACCAATAGTTTTCCTAAAATCTAATGCTTTTAATTGTATATCAAGATTTATCATATTGATGAACCCAACTACAAATAAAAGAACATGAATTCTTACAATTAAAAAAAGTGATCAGAAACCTGAACAAAAAAGATGGTGCAGAGCTCATGAAACAATGTACATCATCAATCTAAATGGTGGTGAACTTTGCACTCTTATCCTCAAGTACGCTTAAAGTATATACCGACAGTCCAAAATTGACAATCTTGCCTAGCAGATTAAACTTAAAAATGTAAAGTCAAAACCATGACAAAGATCTAGTATATATATAACCTTTGAAGTTTTATTTTCTCCACTTTCGCTATAATCTTGTACCAATAACATGAACAATTTTTCACAGTAAGAATGATTTTGCTGAATGTGTACAAATAGTGAGAGTATAAGATAAGCACTCAAATAAATGAAATGAAATAATACAGAAGAGAGCTATCTATGGAACTAGATGCAATCATGGGAAATTCTGAGGAACTATAGACATGGAAATGAAATTTCATTCACTCATGCAAAATGAACCTTTTATTACTAACCTACATTAGATTTACCTTCTGATAACATAACACAGGCTTTTAATCCTAGTGAGAAATCGGTGGTCAATATAATTGATACCTCAGTTGACATTCTCCCCAGTAAGGTCTTCATCCTTGGTTAATTCCCAGCTCTGGGAACCCACGAAAAAGAAGCATACCCTTAGTAAGGATGCTATATGGACTTGTGTGATTATAATATCATCACACAAAGTAAATAGTACAGAATAAGGTAACAATTAATAGCATGATGCTTCATCAAACTCGGAAAAGCAAGCACTAAATGTTGACGGAAAATATTAAAGCAAAAAACTGAATATCGTATACTTACAATATTATCGACAAATCAATATTATTAGCAATGTTTCAAAAGCAAGTGCTTCTCCTACTGCCCAATCAATAACCTCCCCTGTCTCTATCATCTTTGCTCAATTGTCAAAAATTGAAAATCCTCTTTACCGCTCTATGAGGTTTTAAATTTTCAGGTAAGGCTGTAATAGCCTTCCAAAAGCACAACAAATGTATGTAAAAATTATTCTTGCATTCTCCATATAAAATAATGGTAGGAGAGAAAGAATTACGTGTTGGATAAAATTCAATAATGTGGGGCCAAACATGTATAAAATAAAATGTGTGGTGCTATCTTAAGGATTTAGTCAATAAAGTGATCCACTAAAGATTATTCAGGACTAATGAGAATTAAGTGTCGTGAGATTAAAGTGTAGAGACGGATTCAATGTTTTAAATTGATGAGGGGCCAATTTATTAATATTGAAACACGATAGTTGCCCTACAACTATTTATACAGGTCATGGTCCCCGATTGAGCGTGGCTTTTCATAATTCTTTGCATCCCCATCAACAGAGGACTAAATAAGGAGAAAATCACGAATCAGTTGGAAGGCCATAACCCCGTTCGATCAAACGCAACAATGGATTCAGGTACGCTTCCGCATCAGTTTCGATCTTGATAATTACAACATGATGTTTGTGGATTTTAGATGAATATTCATCTATATTAAATTTAATTTTAACAAGTGGTATCAGATCCAACATCGTGTTGAATTATCAGATCAATTTTGTACGCATATATGTAAAACCTTAATTTTTGCGTATGTATATTCAAAATGGCCTCTGAATTCGAAAATATAATGGATTCGGCGAGATTGATTTCAAAAAGGAGAAAATATACATACACAGCAAATTGAAAAATTTGGAAACATGATTTTAGTATTTTGGATTCAATTTTTTTTTTTGGGATTCAGCCGATTCTTCTCTCCGTATGTATATATGTGCGAAAAATCGTGGTTTAACAAATTAGATTTTCAGTTTTTGTTTTTTGTTTATTTCGAATTGGGTTATTGATTATGGATTCAGTATGTATGAATTGTGGTTGAAGTTATTGTATGAATTTGGTCGGACTTGGGGTCACCGTGCACAGCGCGTTGCAACGTCGGATTTGATGGGTTGCGCGCGGCTTGCTGCGTCGCCGCGCGCGATTTGGGTTGCGGAGGTTACAGCGTCGCGCGCCGCGACGCTGTGTTCTTGGTTGCAGCGCCGTCGATGGCGCTGCAGGCGACGGGCCGCGTTCTTGGGCGGCTGAGGCGGTTAGGGTTTCAAAACCCTAGCTGCGAAAATCAGATTTTTAGGCAGGGGGCGTCGATTGGAAATTTGAAGTTTTGAAGGGCCTCTTTTGCAATTTTGGATAGTTATGTTTAATTGCACCTCCGGTCCTCTCTTTTGTTTTGAATTAAATGTTTAAACCTAAAATTATAAGACCATTTAAGTTGGCCCTTAAAGTTCTGAAATTTATAAATTGAGCCCCTAAAATTATAATTTAGTTAAGTCAAGACCTCTCAAGTTATGGAATTTTATGATTCAGCCCCTTAAAGTTTGAAAATTTTCTAATTCAGTCCTTAATATTTGAAAATTTTCAAAATTGGTCCTTAAAGTTTGAGAATTTTCTAATTCGGTCCATAAAGCTGGAAAATTCTCTAATTTGGTCCCTTAAAGTTTGAAAATTTTCTAATACAGCATCTAAAGTTCTAAGTTTCTCCAATTTGGTCCATAAAGTTTAAAGATTTTTTAATTAAGTCCTTAAAGTTTCCTAATTCACTATTTTGGACCTCTAAAGTTTGATTTTCTTTCAAATTGGAACCTAAAGTTTGGAATTTCTCTAAATTGGCCAATTAGGTTTTGGAAAAATTATAATTTAAGTCCTTCAAGCTTAAAATTTTGCATAATTGGCCACCTAAGGTTTAAGAATATTGCAATTGACTCTCTCAACTTAAGGATTGCTTTATTCTAAAGTTTTGAATTCTATAATTCAAATCCTAAAGTCAAAATATATGCAAATCAGTGGATTTCAATTTCAAATTTTGGTACTACGGACTCTTTTGAGAGATATAATATTCGAACGTAAGTTAGTTGAAGTAACATGTTGCCAAAGCAACCTCTCTTGTGGATATTAATTAACTTTGAATATTAGAAGGTATTTGTGTGTGTTATTCATTGCGGATATTGATCGGCCCAAAAGAAGGTCAATATTTGGCTCGAATTTCACATGCACCTGTGGTGATAAACACGTGGCAATTATTTGGTTTAACGTGTGACCAATAAATCGGTCCAAAGAAAGGTTTATTGGTTAACATGTCTTATTGCCAGTATTTGATCACTACACTAAGGAAAAATTAGGTGTTTATGTGTTATTTCATGCGGATATTGATCGGCCCAAAGGAAGGTCAATATTTGACCCGAATTTCACATGAACCTGTGGTGATAAACAGGTGACAGTTATTTGGTTTAACATGTGATCAATAAATCGGTGCAAAGAAAGGTTTACTGGTTGACATGTCTTACCGTCAGTGTTTGATCACTACACCAAGAGTACCACTTACAAGTCAATATTTCTGTGCAAAGACTAAATATTGATGTTGTGCTAGGTATCTTGTGATGGGCCCTACCATTATTTGAAAGTATGATTTGCATAATAAGGTATTTATGTGAGCTATTTTGTTCAAGTGTTCTCTATTCGGTTTCAAATTCTGCTAGTAGTATAACTACAAGCTCAAATTTAATCCCTGTATTTATGGAACAAACTTCAAGGATCAAAACAAGAACATTAACTTTTCTTTGGCTGCATGGATCTAGACCGTGTACTAAGGATTAGTGATGGCAATGGAGCGGATCGGGGCGGATCAGTGCCGATCCAAATCCGCTCCACGAAATTTCGGATCGGATCGGATCGGATCAAACAGTAAAAATCTCGGATCGTCTCGGGTTCGGATCGGGTCGGATCGAAACAAACATTAAGAAATTTTCGTTATATATTTTCGTTAACGACAAATAAATCAATACATAATTCATAAAATAACTAATATAATATCTAATTCATATAACAAAATATTACATATACAGAGAATTAATGATTTTGTACCAAATTCAATAAAAGATTATATATTTTATATTTAATAATTAATTTTTTTTACATATTTTTTTAATTTTTAAAAAAAATTCGAATCGCGGATCGGGTCGGATCGGATCACTCCTGATCCAAATCCGATCCATAGATCCACGGATCGGGATTTTTTCGGATCGGGTCGGGTCAGATCAACGGATCAACGGATCGGATCGGATTTTTTTGCCATCTCTACTAAGGATTGAGCAACCTGCTCCTCTTACGGATGAAAGTTCGTCTAATCAAATGAGGAACTTTGAGAAGTAGGATTGCTTAAATTACGTGAGTCTCATGATCATTAAGTGCGGCATTCCGGAAGCCTTTAGTAGCATAGTATCTGAGGAGGTAAATGATGCCAATGAATTCCTTGCCGAAATTAAGAAACGTTTTGCAAAAAAACGATATGGCTGAAACAAGCACGCTTATGCAAAGCTTGATTTCAATAAAGTATAAAGGCAATGGGAAAAATAAGGAAGTACATCATGTAGATGTCTCACACTGCTTCAAAACTTAAGGAACTAAAACTCGTTCATTTGGTATTGATATCTCTTCCTGCACAATTCAGTTAATTTAAGGTTAGTTATAACTGTCAAAGTAGAAATAGACTCTCAATGAGCTCATTTCATAGTGTGCAAGCTTCTTGCACAATTCAGTCAATTTAAGGTCAGTTGTATCTATCAAATGGAGAAATAAATTCTAAATGAGCTCATTTTATTTTGTGTGCAAGAGGAAGAAAAGTTGAAGCAGGACATAATTGAAAGTGTTTACTTGGCAAACATCTCTAAAGATAAGGGCAAGTAAACAAATAAAGAACATAAAGTTGTTAAGGGTCCAAATCTAAAGAAACCACATAAAGACATTGAGGGTTGTTTCTTTTGCTAGAAATCTGGACATTTAAAGAAAAGATCGTACATATTACCAACTAAAGTTGCTGCTCAAGTACCTTAAGAGCTTTTGACAGGCAGAAAACCTAGTCTAAAGTATTTCCACATTTGGGGATGTCCAGTTAAGGCTAGGTCTTATAGGTCACATAAAGAAATTGGACTCCAAAACAGTAAGCAGCTACTTTATTGGTTATTCTGAGCGTTAAAGGGGCTATTAATTTTATGATCCCACACTTTAGTTAATTTTGAAACGGGAATTGCAACATTTTTTGAGGATGTTGAGTTTGGGGGGAGAAATAAGGTTAGAGATATTGTCTTTAAGGAAGAAGTTGAGGAAGGATAGGTTTCGATTCCTATTGTTGCTTTTGACAATCTGCAAGTTTTTATGCATGTCATTGATCAACAAGCATATCCGGAACCTCAATTCGACAATATTGAAGAACCTCCCATCTAAAATAAGGTAAATTTTAGAAGTACAAACTCAACAACCTCAATAACTAAAGCCATTAAGGAGATCCACGAGAGAAGGGGAAAAAATGCTATTCCGGATAATTTAAATAGTATTTTTCCAAGAACATAAGAAAATAATGGAATGGTGGAAGATGGTCCAATCAATTCCATCAGGCCATGCAGGGTTCTAACTCTCAGAAATGGATTGATGTCGTAAATAAGGAGTATAAGCATATGCAAGACAATCAAGTTTGGAATCTTGTCCCATTACCAGAAGGTGCGAAGCCCATTGGTCTTAAATGAATTTTTAAACCAAGAGGGATTCGAAAGGTAATGTGGAAAGATATAAAGTTCGTCTTGTATCTAAATGCTTTACATAGAATGATGACATTGATTATAAAGAGACTTTCCCTTTGGTTTCTACGAAAGACTCTTTCAGGAAAGTTAGGTTGTTGCACTTTTGACCTCGAGTTACATCAAATGGATGTTAAGATGACGTTTCTCAATGGAGACATTGATGAGACGGTTTGCAAATTAAAGAAATCCATTTATGTGCTCAAGCCAGCTTCTCTTTAAGGATAATACAATTTCATCAAGTAATTATCTCATTTGGTTTTGAGATTAATGCTGTTGATGGTTGTGTGTATTACAAGTTCAGTGGGAGTAAGTGTATTTTCCTGATTTTGTATGTTGACAACATATTGCTTGCCACCAATGATATATGCACGTCACATAAAATTATGAGGTTTTTTGTCAAGGAATTTTGAGATTAAAAATATTGGTGATGTCTCTTTTGTATTAGGAATTCAGATACATCGGGATTGTTCTCGAGGTATTCTTGGATTGTCACAAAAGGGCTATATCGATAAAGTACTTAAGAGGTTTGGCATGCAAGACAGTAAATCAGGGGACACCCCTATCGCTAAGGGAGACAGTTTAGTCTCAACTAATGCCCGAAAAGTTATCTTGATATTAAAAAAATGCAGAGGATCCCATATAGTTAAGTTATAGAAAATCTGATATATACTCAAATTTGTATGCGTTCGGATATTGCATACATTATTGGGATACTAATGAGATATTTAAGTAACCCTGGGATGGATCATTTGGAAAGCATCCAAACATGGGTTATAATGTATTTAAAGAGAACAAAAGATTACATGCTCACATACAGAAAATCGGATCAGTTGGAGATCATATGGTATTATGATTCCGATTTTTGCTAGATGCCAAAACAATAGAAGATCCATATCAGGCTACATCTATCTGCAAGTTGAATGAGCTATTTCCGGAAGGACTGCTTAACAAACACTTTAGCTTTTTTCACTTGGCAGTACAGTTTGTAGCAATTTTGGAGGCATCTGATTATGGAATATAGCTGCGAAATTTTTTCACTGGACTGCATATTCTGTACGGTATAGAAAGACCACTAAAGTTATATTGTGACAATAACTCAGCAGATTTATATTCCAGTAACAACAGGAGCTCAACTAAGTCAAAATACATTGACATTAAGTTCCTGGTTGTGAAGGAAAGGGTACATAGTAGACAGATTTCCATAGAGCATATTGGGACAAACTCCATGATTGCGGATCCGCTTACTAAGGGATTAGCACCCAAGGTCTTTCACGAGCACACTGCTCGTATGGGTATAATATTTCTTAAGGATATCATGATTTAGTGGGAGTTTGTATTTTGGTTGCTTTATGTTTTGGTTTTGGACACATTTGTGTATTTGGATAATTTTTTGTACAGAAATAAAGTATTCAGTTCATTCTACTCTGTCACATTATGTTTGGTATTGATCTCACCTAAGGAATAAAGTCGGACCAATTGAAAATAGGCATGTTTGGATCACATAACATGTAATTTTCATACTACACTCTCATGATTGATCTATGTCATTTGGTTGTATTGGTATACGTGACCATTGATGGATTTAGTTACGATTAATGTAACGAAAGTCGCTTTGATCCTATATTGATATGATTGATGGACGAGATTGTTTGGAAATACCCTTAATAATGATAGCAAATTTTTGAGCTCATAAGGTTGTACACATTTGTAAGGATACATGTATGGCCCAGTGGGAGATTGTTGGATAAAATTCAATAATGTGGGGCCAAACATGTATAAAATAAAATGTGTGGTGCTATCTTAAGGATTTAATCAATAAAGTGATCCACTAAAGATTATTCAGGACTAATGGGTATTAAGTGTCGTGAGATTAAAGTGTAGAGACGGATTCAATGTTTTAAATTGATGAGGGGCCAATTTATTAACATTGAAACACGATAGTTGCTGATGTGATCCTGGGAGGGGGTCACGACGGACACGCGGAAATAACGCCGGGAAAGTTCCGAATTCAGGTTGGAACGGACGGTAACACTACGACCCGAGCCTCACGACGCAAGAACCAAGGGCATATCAAACCCGAGACCCGTTACGATGCGGAAACAAGAACCGTAATGGTTTGAACGCCACAAAGGATGCCCACGCCTTTGATAAGTTCGATTGGTGAACGCCACAAATATCTCACAATATTTGATAAGTTCGAAGGTGTTCAATTCAGAACAATATATGAGGGAAAACCACTCAACACAATTTTCATTAATCAAAGTCTTTTCTTTGTATTACAATGAAGACGCCTTTATATAGGCGAATAAAAAATCCTAGTCTACTAGGAAACTGAATAAAATCTAATCTAATTAGGGAATAGATTAAATCTATCAAAATAGAGTCCTAATTTAATTGGAAACAATAACAAAAACAAAGTAAATCTAATCCTATAATTAAGGAAATAAAAATCGGCAAATCTTGGAATTACGGCCGTGACAACATTCCTTACGGCCGTAACTGTACTTCTGCTTAAGGATTACGGCCGTGACCATAAACTTACGGCCGTAACTTTGAAAACCTGAAATTCTTCATTTTAATCCGAGAGTGACTTACGGCCGTGTGAATATTTGGTTACGGCCGTAACTTTGCTTATGCCTAATTTTTTTTATTTTCTTGATTTCCAACTCGATTCTCGGCTCGTCTCTTGGCTTGCTCACTTGGTTTGGCCTCGAACCTTGTTCACTCTCGCAATGCTTGATCTTTGAAGCTCTTCGAACATGCTGGAAGGTTTGTTTGGCTTGATTTGTAGTTCTTTCCGTCAAGCCCGCCATGATTCTCATCATTCCCCCCTTCTTTAGGATGATTCGTCCCGAATCATAGCTTGATTCATGATGTACAGAAGCTCCACCTGGATCAAATGGGAAATTAAGGACTCCAGGACATGAATTCAATAAATTGTGCTTCTTCAATTGGTAGTAGACAAGAAGGAATTGAAACATGTGCATGAATTGCCATGGTTGGTGTGACTCACACTCCCATGTATAATGATAAACCTGTAAGAAAGAATTAAGCAAAATAGGGTGGGGAATGTTAGTTTCTCCATGTACAAGGTATGAATCTTTGTACTCATGATACAGTTCTTCCACTTCTTCTTTTCGCACCACGAGGCCCTTCTCTTCGCCTCCAACAGTCATCTCACTTTCTGGATCATTCTCTCCTAACTTTTCGCACCCAACCACCTCTCCCAGATTATCAGTTTTCTTCTCATGTACCACATCAATAATTTTATCCTCGTGCCCATTCACTTCCTTACTACCCAAGTGCTCACCATCTACCTCAATTGTTTGATCAACTAATTCAAATTTCAATTTCAACAGTCCTATCCCGAGGCTCCAATGGTAAGTCCACCACGTTCTTACTTTCATTCTTCTGTCGTAATCTATCATCAGCCTCTCCTTCACTCTCCCTCTCTTGTAAGTTAGCCAAATTTTCCCTCGCTCTCTTTGCAATCATCTCCTCCTTTAACTGCTTTAACATCATTCTCACATCCCTCATTTCCGAAACACCATCCCCTATTTTTGAGACACCATCTTCCAATACTTTCAGCTTATCCCCAATTCCAACCCTAGGTTTATGATCAACCTTATTCTCCCTCCTAACTCTAGAAACTGTTTGAGGTTTTTCCCTGAATTTGGACATTGTGGAGTTGGATGTGGAGTGGAATGGAAAGATTCGATAACAAGGAGCTATGAAACTCAAGGAAGTGGTCCTTGAATTATGGGATTGACTTTTTTTTTTTTGAATTATGGATGAAATGTCGGATTAAATTAAAAAATATATATATATTTTTTTATAAATCTGAAATTCGACAACAAACGCGACAAAACAAACGGGACATGGTTTGGACAAGAATCGAATAAATTAAACAAGATTGAATTTTTGATGAATTTTTGTATGGATCAAATAATGGAAAAATTCTACAGACACGAAGAACAAGATATGAATGATTTTGTATAGACTCTATGATAAAACACAAAAATCAAACTGGATAGAATAGAAAAACAAAACCTGAATCCAGAGTCCAATTCTGATACCAAATGATGTGATCCCGGGAGGGGGTCACGATGGACACGCGGAAATAACGCCGGGAAAGTTCTGAATTCAGGTTGGAACGGACGGTAACACTACGACCCGAGCCTCACGACGCAAGAACCAGGGGCATATCAAACCCGAGACCCGTTACGATGCGGAAACAAGAACCGTAATGGTTTGAACGCCACAAAGGATGCCCAAGCCTTTGATAAGTTCGATTGGTGAACGCCACAAATATCATAATATTTGATAAGTTCGAAGGTGTTCAATTCAGAACAATATATGAGGGAAAACCACTCAACACAATTTTCATTAATCAAAGTCTTTTCTTTGTATTACAATGAAGACGCCTTTATATAGGCGAATAAAAAATCCTAGTCTACTAGGAAACTGAATAAAATCTAATCTAATTAGGGAATAGATAAAATCTATCAAAATGGAGTCCTAATTTAATTGGAAACAATAACAAAAACAAAGTAAATCTAATCCTATAATTAAGGAAATAAAAATTCGCAAATCTTGGAATTACGGCCGTGGCAACATTCCTTACGGCCGTAACTGTACTTCTGCTTAAGGATTACGGCCGTGACCATAAACTTACGTCCGTAACTTTGAAAACCTGAAATTCTTCATTTTAATCCGAGAGTGACTTACGGCCGTGAGAATATTTGGTTACGGCTGTAACTTTGCTTCTGCCTAATTTTTTTTATTTTCTTGATTTCCAACTCAATTCTTGGCTCGTCTCTTGGCTTGCTCACTTGGTTTGGCCTCGAACCTTGTTCACTCTCGCAATGCTTGATCTGTGAAGCTCTTCGAACATGCTGGAAGATTTGTTTGGCTTGATTTGTAGTTCTTTTCGTCAAGCCCGCCATGATTCTCATCATTTAAAAAAACGGAAAAGTGAAAGGGAGGCTGAGCCTGAATTACATAGGGGAAGTGAGTGTGAGATTATAGTAGAACCTCATGTTAAGAATATTAAATCTGAAGAGTTGAGAATTGAAGTAGTTGATCAAACTCCAAATTTTGAAGTAGAGGATAAAAGTGTGGTGGAGGTTTTTGAGCTTGAGAATTTTGAAAATTAATGTGTGGTTGGGCGTGAGAGTAAAGATATTGAGCAAGAGAGTGAAAAGATTGAACGAGAGAAAAAAAATAACCTCGTTATGGGAAGAGAGGAAGTGGTGATGATTCCTCATGAGTACAGGGATCCATACCTTGTACCTTATGAAACTAATAATTCCCTCCCCATTTTTTTTAAATCCTTCTTGCAGGTTCGAAATAACCAAAAGTTTGAGTCCCACCACATATGGCCAAGGAAGCTCACATTTCGATCAATCCATATAATTCAAGTAATGGGGATCTATCGGTTGGTCCTATGGCATGAAAGCAAAGGATTTCCATTTGATCCAGAGGGTCCACTGAAACATCATTAACAAAGCTATGATTCGGGACGAATCATCCTAAAGAAGGGGAGAATGATGAGAATCATGGCGGGCTTGACGGAAAGAACTACAAATCAAGCCAAACAAACCTTCCAGCATGTTTGAAGAGCTTCACAGATCAAGCATTGCGAGAGTGAACAAGGTTCGAGGTCAAACCAAGTGAGCAAGCCAAGAGACGAGCCGAGAATCGAGTTGGAAATCAAGAAAATAAAAAAATTTAGGCAGAAGCAAAGTTACGGCCGTAACCAAATATTCTCACGGCCGTAAGTCACTCTCGGATTAAAATGAAGAATTTCAGGTTTTCAAAGTTACGACCGTAAGTTTATGGTCACGGCCGTAATCCTTAAGCAAAAGTACAGTTACGACCGTAAGGAATGTTGTCACGGCCGTAATTCCAAGATTTGCCGATTTTTATTTCCTTAATTATAGGATTAGATTTACTTTGTTTTTGTTATTGTTTCCAATTAAATTAGGACTCTATTTTGATAGATTTAATCTATTCCCTAATTAGATTAGATTTTATTCAGTTTCCTAGTAGACTAGGATTTTTTATTCGCCTATATAAAGGCGTCTTCATTGTAATACAAAGAAAAGACTTTGATTAATGAAAATTGTGTTGAGTGGTTTTCCCTCATATATTGTTCTGAATTGAACACCTTCGAACTTATCAAATATTGTGAGATATTTGTGGCGTTCACCAATCGAACTTATCAAAGGCGTGGGCATCCTTTGTGGCGTTCAAACCATTACGGTTCTTGTTTCCGCATCGTAACGGGTCTCGGGTTTGATATGCCCCTGGTTCTTACGTCGTGAGGCTCGGGTCGTAGTGTTACCGTCCGTTTCAACCTGAATTCGAAACTTTCCCGGCGTTATTTCCGCGTGTCCGTCGTGACCCCCTCTCGGGATCACATCAGTTGCCCTACAACTATTTATACAGGTCATGGTCCCCGATTGAGCGTGGCTTTTCATAATTCTCTGCATCCCCATCAACAGAGGACTAAATAAGGAGAAAACCACGAATCGGTTGGAAGGCCATAACGATCAAACGCAACAATGGATTCAGGTACACTTCCGCATCAGTTTCGGTCTTGATAATTACAGCATGATGTTTGTGGATTTTAGATGAACATTCATCTATATTAAATTTAATTTTAACATTACGGGCATATTTGAATGCTAAATCCGAGACGCAGGCCACAATAGGTTCAGAAATTTGCAAGCCATCTTTCTTCCCTGCTGAAAAAAATCAATCAAACAAAAATTATTAATTTAATTGGATCAGAAACTGAAAATGTTTACAAAAGTCTGTGTGTATAATCATGTATTAATTTTGAAACCTTTGGCTTCGGCAATGGAGATTTTGCTGAGTCGGAATTGATATCGCAAGATTTCGCTAGCCGATTCTTCATCATCATCATCTCTCTCAATATCGCTAAACCAAATCTACGAGCCAGATCTTGTTTGGGGGTAATATAGAGCCTTAGATTGTCAATCCATGAACCTAGGTCTTGAATATCTTCGAAAAGATAATTTTTTCAGAGAGCTGCAGTTTTCGTGCTTCCATATTATGTGGTTCTCTCTCTCTTTCTTCATCAGTAGTTCCATATACCACAGAAAAAAGACTTGGAAATCGATGAATATTGGTTAGATGTGGGTCGATTTCGACAAATGGCTATCTTTGAAAAGTTTGGCAGTCCTCATTCGACAAAGAGAATAGGTACCGAGACTAGATTTGGAAAGATGGCAGGGAGGGTTTGAGGAGAGGAATCGTCATTGGAGAAAAAGAAGGAAATGCGTCTGCATAGCTTCATCTCATCAATTGAAAAAGAAATAGTAGTTTGAGGGAGAGAGACATGCCAGAAAAATCGTTCACTATTTGGCCACGACGGCTGCTTAAATTTAGAGTTAAATTACCCATTAATTTTAAAACTTAACTGCCAAAAAAATTTGCATTCAAATTCATTTAAAATTGGAATTTATTCACAATTGATTCAATTGAAATTGAAGATTCCCAAAATCTCTACTATTTTTATTAATATATAGATATAGATTACCCACTAATTTTAAAACTTAACTACCAAAAAAATTCGAATTCGAATTCGAATTCAAATTCATTTAAAATTGGAATCTATTCACAATTGATTCAATTGAAATTGAAGATTCCCAAAATCTCTGCTGTTTTTATTAATATATATAGATTCAATTATTTAATTTTTAATAATTTGATTAAATATTATATAATCATATATCATTCAACAGTGTCCTTATGACATTAGTACGTTTTTGTTCATGGATGTCTTCATGGATGTACTCAAAATGATATATTGTTCAAAACATGTGTCATTTCGAAAGCACGTTATATTTTGATATTGTTTCTTCAAAAACAGGTCAAATATTCTTCCAGAATAATGACAATTATAATTTATGCTCTTTAGGAGTAAATAATATTCTTCTGAAATATTAATTATAACGTTTTGCTACTTCAAGAACAAGAACAAATTATTCTTCTAGAATAATGATATTTCTAAAATTGCGATTCTTCAAGAATAATAAGTTAATATTCATCTGGAATATTAAGAAGTATAATTTATACACTTCATGAACAAATAATATTCATCAGATTATAATGTTGTACTACTTCAAGAGCAATAACAAATATTTGTATTAAATAGATTTGTGATTAATATACTTCTGGAATATTAATATGTAGTTGTGCTACTTCAAGAGCAACAACGTAATGAATTATCAACTTAAAGATAAAAAGATTCAACAACAATAATAATATATATACACTAAATACACATAAAGAACTTTAATATAAAGAATATTACTTCTACAAGGTATATACATATATTAAATTAAATAATATATTAGACAAGCATATAAAAAATCTATCTATTTATTTTTATTTACTATATAAAAGTAACAAAGTCTTGACAAATTCTCCCGCCCAAAATGATTGATAAAATCCTGCTCAATTACGCTGGAAGCTTGTGCGTTGCATACCTAATGTCCCGTGGTCCCCACAGTGGCAATACTTGTGTGTTTTCCTATCATTTTCAACAGAACAGCTTCTTCATTCTCTACAGTCGGAGACCCCGACCCGAAAATCTTCCACCACCATGCCCATTGAAAACATCATCTTACACCACTACTCTGATGACGATGCCTCCAAGAATAACGCCGGGGGCAGGGAAGATTCGGAAGAGGGTTTTATTGTGGCGGACGAGTTCAAAAACTGGCGAAAATAAACAGATTTGGTGAAAGCTGTGGCAGCCATTAGGGCTTTGGCTCCAATTATTCGATCAAGCCAAGCCACCACTATGATGGAGCTAGAAATAGAGCTAAAAAAGGCTGCCGACTCTCTGAAGGTGTGCAACCATTTTAGTTCTCAGATCTGGTTTTGTTTTTTTGTTTTTTTTTGTTTTTACTGCTTAAGCATATTTGCTACTACTGACTTGCCCAATTGTTGGTTTACTAAGAGTGAAATTTATAATGCTAATTGGTGGAATCTATTCTAGTTCATTTGATTAATGCATTCAAACTTCATTTGCAGGTGTAGTTTCTGTCTGCAGCTTACAGATTGAGCACTATCATGACTGATTCACAAGAAAAATAATGCATTATTTTCAATTTTTATGTTCTTGACGTAATGCTCCATTTCTCATTCAGTAGGTTATTGTTTTAAGTTACTGGGGATTTAATGAGGATATGTAGTAAAATCATAGTTTACTCCTTTTAAGATATGCTGTGAAATTTTAATTGGTATTGACAGAGATATTCTAATTTAATAGAGTTATAGCATTCACATGGAAATTCAATTTCAAGATTATTGTTGTAATTTGGTCATATCATATTCTAACCTATTTATTCAACTCATCTTTTGTGATGTATCAAGCCTAACAAGAATAAAATTGATTTTAGATTCTCACGATGTTTGCTAACAAGTCTACAAAAATGAAAGATATGAGAGGATTGTATTGGAAAGGTGAATAATTAGAGTTATAGCCAGTGGCATAAGAAATTTATGTCAATTGTTTTGGAATTTGCAATTTTACATGGTTTGTTTTGAATCACTAAACAATTACAGGTTTCGGTTTGCAATGGTGTGACGGTGATGGAGCTAATAATGTTTTGCTGATAAACAAAAAGGAATTTTTGCTTATTCCATACTTTCATCCTGCCGCAATCATCATCTGATGGGTCACTATTCAGGTGTGTGGAAACAGAATACTCCTATTGACTTGAGATCTATCATTTATTTGGTAAATTATTGCCGATCATCCTATTGGTTATTTGTAAGGTATTTTTTTCCATAGGTCATGATGAGAATCCAGGGAGTCAATCGAGTCAAAGTCAAACAGGTCAACCCTCTATCAGAATACCGGTGGGGCCCATGACAAGATCCAAGGCTAAAGAGGTCCAAGAGTCGATGGCGGGACTCATTTTCAAGCTCCGAAATCAAGTCCACATGGAAGAGAGCAAGATCGAGGTCAATTGCCTAATTTTGGAAGAACAGGAACTTTCGGTCGACCGAAAGTTCCATTCGGTCGACCGAAACTCTGCAGAATTTTGAGACCCAGCTGCAGGCAGTTTCGGCTGACCAACGTACGACCGAAACTGCCCTTTCGGTCGACCAGTTGGTCGACCGAAATAAGTTCGGTCGACCGAAACTAACTTTCGGTCGACCGAAAGTTCTCCGATTGAAATTACGGGGTTTTTTGTGCAATTTCTCAAACTTCTTATTTTTCACTTTTTGTATATATTTGGGAAGCCTTCCAAACCCTAGCTTAGTGGTGGTTGAATATTGAAGACTCCATTGAGAGCATTTGAGAGAGGTAAATCCTTTCTTTTTCTTGTAACTTTTATTGGAATTTATTTCAACTTATATATTGAGAGTTTGTCTTGTGTATGTGTTGATATTTATTCCTCAAGTCTTGGTATTTGTCTTAATCTCTCCATTGGGCTAGGGTTTGTCAATCCTTGAATTTTGGTTGGGTTAAACTTGGGTCAAGATTTCTTATTTATTACCTATTTTAGCTTTCTTGGGTTGATCCATTATTGTTGTGGAAATTTTTGGTTTAATCACCAAAGGGGTTCGCATCATTTGGTATCAGAGCTTGGCTCTAAAATTGGTAATCCTATCTTTACATTTATTGTTGTTGTTCTTGATAGTTAAAAAAAAAAAAAACGAAAATTACAAAAAAATTGGGGAAAATTAGTTGCCCATGCAAATTTCATGATTCCTACATATTGGGCATTGTTGTTATCATCAATTTGAAAGTTATTGGGGATGCAATTGAGCAAACACTTGAAAATTTCAAACTATTCCAAAGCTTGCATCCTAAGTGTTTGATAAAATGTTTCAAAGAGTGTTTTCATATTGAAACTTGACATTCAACTACCAAACACATTCCTAATTGAATTCCTTGTGTCTTACATCAAGTTATTGTGACTATACCCTTGAAAATCTTATTGGTCTAGTTCAATTCCTTACTTCCTTGTATAATAGCAAGCAACTAAATTCTACTTGCTATTGTGTCAATCCTTCATTTGCTTCATTTGTTGTTTGTGGAATTTGTGCTACACAAGAATTAAATTCTCAATTTAGTTGAATTACGTTCCTTGAAAAGTTTGAGTAAGAAGGTGAAGAGTGGTAAAAGGCAAGAGTGGTGAGCTCATTAGAGGGAAAAAGCCTAATTGAGTGAAACACGAGCGAACATAATTTGTGAGGACATTTGCACACTTACACTCCATGACTCATGCACATACTTCGAGTGGACAAGATTCTAATGCACAAACTCAAGAGTTGAGGGATATGATACAAGCTCTCACAGTTACTATGGCGGATATGGGGGGAAGGTTGGAAGGTAGATTAGCAAGGTTGGAGACTAGGAGGGAAGTTCCACCTCCAAGGGATGATAATGTTAGGAGGGGTGATAGGAGAAGGCCTAGAGATGAGTATGAATATGATGATGTTGATGATGATGAATTGGAGAGTGAAGGGGGTAGTGACCAAAATTGGAACATGGGTAGGAATAGAGGAGGTAGGAATGTGAGGGGAGTAGGACGAGGTCATGGGAGGAACCCTAGGGGTAGGGATGGAATGGATGGTAATCTTGGTAGTATAAAGATGAAAATTCCTTCTTTCCATGGGAAGAGTGATCCGGATGCCTATTTAGAATGGGAGAGGAAGATAGAATTGATTTTTGAATGTCATAGGTACTCCGAGGATAAAAAGGTTAAGTTAGCGGTAGTGGAGTTTACCGACTATGCCTTGGCTTGGTGGGATAATTTATTACTCACTAGGAGAAGGAATTTCGAGGGTAGTGTGGATACTTGGGATGAATTGAAGAGCCTTATGAGAAAAAGATTTGTACCAAGTCACTACTATAGGGGACTCTATCAAAGACTACAAACCCTTACTCAAGGAACAAGGGGTGTTGAAGACTATTATAAGGAGTTGGAAAAAGCTTTGATGAGGGCCGACATAGAGGAGGATAGAGAAGCCACTATGGCTCGATTTATGAGTGGGTTGAATAGGGAGATAGCCAATGTGGTTGAATTACACCATTATGTTGAGATGGAGGAGTTGGTACACATGGCTATTAAAGTGGAGGCTCAATTGAAGAAGAAGGAGCAATTTAAAAGAAAGGGGCGAGAAAAATTCTTGGGAGGTCCTAGTTCCAATTGGAAGACTAAGTGGGGGAGTGAAAAGGTTGATAGGGCACCACTTAAGGACAAAATTGAAACCTCCAAGGGAAAGGAAGTTGGCTTCGTCAAGGATAACCCAAAGGTTGTTCCTACTACTTCTAGGAGTCGGGATATAGAATGCTTCAAGTGTAGAGGACGGGGGCATTATGCTCGAGAGTGCCCTAACAATAGGGTAATGATTATCAAAAATGGGGAGTGGTACTCGGAAGATGAAGAGGACGAAGAGGGGAAGTCGTGTAGGGGAGATAGTGATGACGAGGAGGAAGAGGTGGAGGGAATTGTTAGTCCACCCAAGTCTTTAGTCACCATTAGGTCTCTCAACACCCAAGCCAAGGTGGATGATACGGCTAAGCAAAGGGAGAATATCTTCCATACTAGGTGTCTTGTGAAGGACCAAGCGTGTAGTCTCATCATTGATGGGGGGAGTTGCACCAATGTAGTTAGCACTAGCATGGTTGAAAGGTTGGGATTACCTTTAATGCCACATCCTAATCCTTATAAGTTACAATGGTTGAGTGATTATGGTGAGTTGAAAGTAAGTAAGCAAGTATTCCTTATTTTCAACATAGGGACCTATGAGGATCAAGTACTTTGTGATGTGGTGCCCATGCAAGCTACACATATTTTATTGGGGAGACCATGGCAATATGATAGGAGGGTATTGCATGATGGTAGGAAGAATCGGTATAGTTTCCAAATGAATGGAAAACCCGTGACACTCCTACCTTTGAGTCCGGAAGAAGTTTACAAGGACCAATTGAAACTCAAGAAGGAGGAGGAGGAGGAAAAAGAAAGAAGAAAAAAAAAGATGGAGTTGAGTGAGGGGCAAAACGAAAGTGAGAAAAAAAGAGGGGAAAAAAGTAGTGAAAAAAGAAAAGAGGGGATGCAAGAAAAAAGAAAGAGAGCAAAGGATATTGAGAAAAAAATGAATTTTTATGCGAGTAGAGGTGATGTAGAAAGAGCTTTGAAGGAAAATCATTCAATTCTTTTGTTGGTCTATAAGGAGTCCCTCCTTACACTTGATGACCCTCACACTTCCCTCCCCACTTTAGCTACTTCTTTGTTGCAGGAATTCGAGGATGTCTTTCCGGAGGAGATGCCTAGTGGGCTTCCACCCATTAGAGGCATCGAGCATCAAATTGATTTCATCCCCGGAGCCGTCATTCCAAATAGACCGGCATACCGAAGCAATCCGGAGGAGACCAAGGAACTCCAAAAACAAGTTGAGGAGTTGATGAGTAAAGGATATGTTCGTGAGAGCATGAGTCCTTGTGCCGTTCCCGTGCTACTAGTGCCCAAGAAGGATGGGACCTTTAGAATGTGCGTCGATTGTCGAGCCATTAACAACATAACGGTAAAGTATCGACACCCCATTCCTAGGTTAGATGATATGCTAGATGAGTTGCATGGTTCGTGCATTTTTAGTAAAATCGACTTGAGAAGTGGATACCATCAAATTAGGATGAGGGAAGGAGATGAATGGAAAACCGCTTTTAAAACTAAATATGGTTTATATGAGTGGTTGGTTATGCCCTTCCGTCTCACTAATGCACCGAGCACTTTTATGAGATTAATGAACCATATCTTGCGTGCATTCATTGGGAAATTTGTGGTAGTTTACTTCGATGATATTTTGATTTATAGCAAAAATTTGAATGAGCATATTGAACATTTGAGGAGTGTACTTGTGGTTTTGAAAGGAGAACAATTGTATGCTAACCTCAACAAGTGTAATTTTTGCATGGAGAGTGTGATCTTCCTTGGATTTGTAGTTAGTACTAAGGGAATAGAGGTTGATGAGGAAAAGATCAAAGCCATTAAGGAATGGCCCACGCCTACAAGTGTCACCGAGGTAAGAAGCTTCCATGGGTTAGCTAGTTTTTACCGACGTTTTGTCAAAGATTTTAGCACACTAGCTTCACCACTTACCGAGGTTGTTAAAAAACATGTTGGGTTTAAATGGGGGGAGGCGCAAGAAAAGGCCTTTAATGAAATAAAGAACAAATTATGCACCGCCCCGGTTTTATCCTTGCCTAATTTTGATAAAACTTTTGAGATTGAATGTGATGCTTCAGGCATAGGTATTGGAGCAGTTTTGATGCAGGAGAAAAGGCCGATTGCCTACTTTAGCGAGAAGCTCAGTGGAGCCGCCCTGAACTACCCCACCTATGACAAGGAGCTCTATGCGTTGGTAAGATCGTTAGAAACATGGCACCACTACTTGTGGCCTAGAGAGTTCGTCATCCACACCGACCATGAGTCATTGAAGCACTTGAAGGGGCAAGGGAAGTTGAGCAAGAGGCATGCCAAATGGGTGGAGTACGTAGAAACTTTTCCCTATGTCATCAAATACAAACAAGGTAAGGAGAATGTGGTAGCCGACGCCCTTTCTCGAAGGTATGCTCTTATTACGACCTTAAGTGCTAAATTGTTGGGTTTTGAGAGCATTAAGGACTTGTATGCGCATGATGCGGATTTTGCTAGTATATTTTATATCATGTGAGAAGGTTGGATTTGGGAAGTTTTATAGGCATGAGGGGTTTTTGTTTCGAGAAGGTAAACTTTGTGTGCCAAATTGCTCATTGAGGGAATTGATGGTAAGGGAGGCCCATGGCGGGGGATTAATGGGTCACTTTGGGGTAAGGAGAACCCTTTAAATTTTACAAGAACATTTCTTTTGGCCAAAAATGAGTAGAGACGTTGGGCGAATTTGTTCTAGGTGCATAACTTGTAGAAAGGCCAAGTCCAAAGTAGAACCACATGGATTATATACACCCCTACCTGTCCCTAGTGAACCTTGGACGGAAATTTCTATGGACTTCATTTTAGGGTTGCCTAGGTCAAAAAAAGGTAGTGATTCCATCTTCGTGGTTGTAGACAGGTTTAGTAAAATGGCGCATTTCCTTGCTTGTCATAAAACTGATGATGCTATTCATATAGCCGACCTATTCTTTAGGGAAATCGTGCGACTCCATGGGGTTCCTAGGAGCATTGTGTCGGATAGGGATGTTAAATTCCTTAGCCACTTTTGGAAGGTCCTGTGGGGGAAATTGGGAACTAAACTTTTGTTTTCAACAACTTGTCATCCCCAAACCGATGGCCAAACTGAGGTGGTTAATAGAACTTTAACACAACTTCTTCGCACCGTCCTTAAGGGCAATCTAAAGAATTGGGAAGAGTGTTTACCTTTTGTTGAATTTGCATATAATCGAAGTGTTCATTCTACTACTTCTTTTTCTCCATTCGAGATTGTTTATGGCTTTAACCCTTTAACTCCTTTGGATTTGATTCCGCTACCTATTGATGAAAGAGGTAGTTTAGATGGGAAGCGAAAGGCGGAGTTGGTAAAATCTCTCCATGAGAAAGTCAAACTCCAAATCGAGAAGAAGAATGAACAATATGCCTCCAGTGCCAACAAAGGTAGGAAACGAATGACATTTGAGGCCGGTGACTGGGTGTGGTTGCATTTGAGGAAGGAGAGGTTTCCGGCTCAAAGAAAATCAAAATTACAATCACGTGGTGATGGCCCCTTCCAAATCCTAGAGAGAATCAATGACAATGCCTACAAGCTTGACCTTCCTGGTGAGTACAATGTATCGGCTTCTTTTAACGTATCTGACTTATCCCCTTTTGA
The DNA here is from genome assembly GCA_963555705.1 of Ligustrum vulgare. Lineage (NCBI taxonomy): Eukaryota > Viridiplantae > Streptophyta > Magnoliopsida > Lamiales > Oleaceae > Ligustrum > Ligustrum vulgare. The sequence goes on along the minus strand of OY743176.1, from coordinate 49,169,113 downwards.
TGCAGGTGAAGATTCGAGGTCGAATCCTTTTCAAGAGGGAGGGGATGATGAGAATCCAGGGAGTCAATCGAGTCAAAGTCAAACAGGTCAACCCTCTATCAGAATACTGGTGGGGCCCATGACAAGATCTAAGGCTAAAGAGGTCCAAGAGTCGATGGCGGGACTCATTTTCAAGCTCCGAAATCTAGTCCACATGGAAGAGAGCAAGATCGAGGTCAATTGCCTAATTTTGGAAGAACAGGAACTTTCGGTCGACCGAAAGTTCCATTCGGTCGACCCAAACTCTGCAGAATTTTGTGACCCAGCTGCAGGCAGTTTCGGCTGACCAACGTACGACCGAAACTGCCCTTTCGGTCGACCAGTTGGTCGACCGAAATAAGTTCGGTCGACCGAAACTAACTTTCGGTCGACCGAAAGTTCTCCGATTGAAATTACGGGGTTTTTTGTGCAATTTCTCAAACTTCTTATTTTTCACTTTTTGTATATATTTGGGAAGCCTTCCAAACCCTAGCTTAGTAGTGGTTGAATATTGAAGACTCCATTGAGAGCATTTGAGAGAGGTAAATCCTTTCTTTTTCTTGTAACTTTTATTGGAATTTATTTCAACTTATATATTGAGAGTTTGTCTTGTGTATGTGTTGATATTTATTCCTCAAGTCTTGGTATTTGTCTTAATCTCTCCATTGGGCTAGGGTTTTTCAATCCTTGAATTTTGGTTGGGTTAAACTTGGGTCAAGATTTCTTATTTATTACCTATTTTAGCTTTCTTGGGTTGATCCATTATTGTTGTGGGAATTTTTGGTTTAATCACCAAAGGGGTTCACATCAGGTCATTTCCAAAGTGATTCATTTTTTAAGCCAGCTAGCCACCCTAGGAGATGTTGATTTCTGCTTTTGAAGCACTGCTTTTCTAGAACTGAAAAAGATGAACTATATCTTAATTTGGTACTTGAATATGTCCTTGAAACTGTAAATCATGTTATCAAACACTAATAAATTTGTTGAACTTTCAAAGTTAAATAGACATTATTAATATTGTACAAAATTATCTGAGTCATTTATTTTATTATGTGAACATTTGAACATTATAATATTTTCTTTTGGAATCACTCATAATAATTGTTGTGCGATGCACGGGTAATTTTTTTGTTTTCACGATTTTTTTATTTTTTTGAAATGTATACTTAGTTGTTACAGAAGTTATAGATTGACAACACGCTTATTTTTTGTTGAAATTGTATGTTGACGAGTTTGGATAGAAAGTATTTCTCCAAATATAATGACAGATGTATTGTTTAAGTTTCGCAGTCATTAATTTATATAATTGTGCATGTAGTTATAGGCATTTGATTTAAAAATTATATTCAATTAGAGCCGCCAGTGTAGTGGAATGTGAAGGAGACGAAACTTTGATGAATTTAGTGAAGGTGGTGATTCTTCTCCCAAGTTATTTTAGGGTTCGGTCGAAGTTGTGAAGGAAAGACGTAAGAGACTGACTACTACGTATTCAAAAAGAAAAAAGAAAAAAAGAGATTGAGTTTTTCCCCTATAGGAAAGAGAATAATTTTGCTGACAAAAAAATATTTTATAAATAGATACAATGTTACGAAACAAATCATTAAACTAGAATAGTGGTGGAGAAAGTATAGAAATTTAATAAATTTATAAAAGTATGTGGTCAAAAATTGGATAAAAGAGATTAAATTTAAAATTTACCAAACATACTTTAATAGTGATTCTAAAATATGTGTTTCGATAAAAAAGGATTTTGAAAAAAATCAATTATTATTATTGAAAAAAATCTATATTCTATTATATTATATTCCATTCTATTATATATTATTCAATTTCAAGTAAGCCATTCTGCCGTATGTTGGATTTTATCTAAGAAAACCAGTCTTCAATTAGGTTCAATTAGGGTTGGCAACGGGGCGGATCGGACCCCGATCTGTCCCGCCCAGAATTTTTTTTATCCGATCCTGATCCGCCCCGCGATCCGTCAAATTTCGTGTCGGGTCGGGGCGGATCGGTCCACCGATCCGTGGACCGATCCGCCAAATAATTTTTTTTTTAATATATTTTAAATTAAATATTTTTAAAAAATTTAGAAAAATTAATTTTTTTATTAAATTTTATTTATTTTATTGAAACGAGGCGTATAGAGGCCGATTCGCCGATTCAACAGATCGAGTTTTTTTGCCATCACTTATTGAATTCTTTCTTCAAATGAAGAATATGAAAAATGTGTTTTCTTTAAAATGCAAAGATTGCAGGTTATTCACAAAAATTAAAGTTTGCTACAAAATTTACATATTAGATTTTTATACATGATAAAAAAATTATATTAAAAAAAATGTCGGATCGCGGATCGGATCAATCCCGATCCAAATCCGCTCAGTGAATTTTCGGATTGGGGCGGATCACATAAATTTCGATCCGTCGATCCACGGATCGGGATTTTTTCGGATCGGGTCGACGGATCGAAGAGGCGGATCGGATTTTTTTGCCATCTCTAGGTTCAATTCTATGTAGCTGTTTCTCGAGTTACCAATCGCGCTGGATTGAAGATACTAATTTGTGACAAATATTGGAAATCATCAAATTCGACCACAAATGTAATTTTTGAAGAAGTTTTCCAAAATTTAAATTAAATATGTTAACTGTTCAAAATAGATTAGTGATTGCTGTTATCATATTAAACTATCTTTTGACTTACATCATAGTAAATTATCTTTGACTTATTTTATTATGCGTACATTGGAAAGTCCCAATGCATCTCTTAAAATCTAACATAAAAATTACGTTTGTTGTTCATCGCACGAATAAGGACTAGTAATAATAAAATAGAGATATCTATTCTTGCCAATTGATTGGGAGCGAATTAATAATCATGATTATCACATGACACATATTGGCAATGGAATCAAAGAATCGATAGATTCTAAAGCGTGGGGATCAAATATATCGTAATATATAGAATTGCAAATATGTGTACATAAGTATATTGATATACGTTTCGATAAAAAAAAAAAAAAAAAAGTATATTGATATACGTGTGCATTATTGTACAGAATGGGCCATGGGCGGCTCCTGTACAAAGGAAATAGGATGGCTCTGTTCGGCGGCTTATGTGGAAGAATTAAAATTATTTTGTTGATTTATTTGTATTTTTTAGGTAAGATGTGAGATTAAAAATTAATTTGAAAAATTGTGTAATTGAAGAGAGAAAATATAAATAGTTAAAAAGTGATTTGAAAAATTATATAAATTAAATTTATTTTATTTTTTATTTTTTTAGTGTATTAATTTGACAAATTAAATGTCAACCGGTACCATAATTATAGGTTTTAAGTAACATTGATTTGAATGGAAATTGATGGGCATCTCTCTACGCAAGTTGAGGCGGCCGAGGCGGCAGAATTGGAAGAATTAGGTTGATAATTAGAATCAAAACTAGTTCACTGATTTTGGAAGTAATCATGTTGATTTCAATATTTTCAATTGTTTGATTTATAAATTTGTTTATTTATGATTTTAAGATAAAAATTAATGATTGAAAATTGAAGAGAGAAAATGTGTGTGATTAAAAAATAGTTTGAGAAATTGTATTATTTATAAATATAAACATGTTTATAAACAAAAAAAAAAATTCTTTTACCAAACGAATGTTTAATTTTGACACGCATGATATTAGAATATTTGGTAGAAACTCGAATTAATAATGTATTTAAATTAGAGATAAAAAGAGATGAATAGAGATACCAATAAACTTTTGTACTTTATTATGTATCAGAGCTCCACACACATATGAGATAATATTATATATAAAGTAATAATATCTAAAATTATATATAATATTATATATAAAGTAATAATGTCTAAAATTATAAAAGTACAATTATCTTTCACGAATAAAATATTAACCTTTACAACATTTTTTCAAGTAGTTAAAACAACGAAACTAGAGGCTGCAAAGATAATTTATAGAGATAGAGAATTAGACTAATGGTGAGCGGCGCCGTGTTCGCATGTCTTCAGCCCAATCCCACCACCGGCAACCACCACCATCACTTCCTTGGCCCTTCAGGCAGTGTTATTAAACTTCTTCCTCCACTGCTTACTGACAAAAGAAACTTTTGCCCTCAACCTCTCAAGGTAAAATTAACAACACCCTTTCTCTGGTGATGTCGTTATGGTTTCATTCCTGATTTATGCAGATTTATACGTGTTTTAATTTTATTTCTTTGGATATATATATATATTATGGAAATTTAAATGTTTGCAGCCGCCAAAGCAATCGCAGTTCGCTTCTTTAAGAGAAAATGACACTTCCAGCACTGTCCGAGTGGCCTCACCCACCAGGTTATAGTTTTGATTAGAGCGAAATTCGTGTTTAAGTTATTGCGGACTGATTTTTAATTTGTTTTTGTTGTGGGTTTATTCTATTTTTGACACGAGCAGCAATGTAGCATTAGAATTAGCTGAAATTGATTGGGATAACCTAGGTTTTGGGTTTATACCCACTGATTACATGTATATTATGAAATGCACCCAAGGAGAAAACTTTTTGAATGGTAAATTACAGCGTTTTGGGAACATTGAATTGCACCCATCTGCTGGGATCTTAAATTATGGACAGGTCAGTTTATTTAGTTTTATTTTGTAAGTTTTCTTTTAGTTTTAGTAGTAGTTCAATTCAGGTTGCCTCGTATACACTGAATTACTTTATGGAAATTAATATGTAGGGATTATTTGAAGGTTTAAAAGCTTATAGGAAACATGACGGCAATATTTTGCTGTTTCGTCCCAAAGAAAATGCATTTCGACTAAGGACCGGTGCAGAACGAATGTGCATGCCTTCTCCAAGTGTAGAACAGTTTGTGGAAGCTGTAAAACTAACTGTTTTAGCAAATGAAAGATGGGTAATGTGACAATTTAGCATTGCAATTTAAATTGTTATTATGTTGCATATAAATTGAATGCATCTACTTTGCTGTCCTCTATTAGATTCCTCCACCGGGTAAAGGTTCATTATATATAAGACCATTGCTTATGGGGAGTGGAGCTGTTCTAGGTCTTGCACCTGCTCCCGAATACACCTTTTTGATTTATGTATCGCCTGTTGGAAACTATTTCAAGGTATAATTACTATCTCTGGGATTATGTTTCCTCTTACATCAGTTGCTTTATCATATCATAACTTGATTTGGTTATGTAATTCTATTTGCATTAGAGTATCTTTCAGTACATTTAGGAATATGATTCTTGCTCTTTTGCATTGTGCATGATGCATGCTTACTACTAATCATATAACAGATAGTTGACTTATAATACCCGCACCTCTATGAGACAAGCAAGTAAATGTGGATGCTATGAGATAATAATGATGCAAGTAAATGAGGGAATTACAACATGCATTAAACAAGTTAAACAAGCATGCAAATAAATGTAGAAGATAAGCATTTAAGAAGTTAAGTTAGTATTTAAAGAAGTTAAGTTAGCATTTAAAGAAGTTAACATGAATTAAAGAAATTAATACTTGCATTGAATAATGTCAATTAATTCTAACAACAAAAGCTATGATCCACATCTATTTAAACCATATCATTTTCACTCAATCCTACGCACTCCTCATTTTTCCAAATTTCTTATACATACACAAATACACAATTATATGATACAAATACAAGACTAGTACACACACTTTATAAAATATCAATTATCAATCAAGTAATAGTATCTCACAAATAGTAGCAATACAAGGTGGTCAAGCAAGCTTTAATCCACACTCTATTTTCCTTGACGGTAAGTACGCTGTCTATTATCATCATGTTATTAGTTTTCAAGGAAATTATGAATATGGGTCCCATATGATATGAATATGTTTATGGTTATGGTTATGTTAAGGGGACCAGAGTTTAGTAGCTCTACACATAAGAATTCTACCACCTATGTTCGGTAAAATTCTTGTGTATCCACTATGTTGATTATGATTATGATGTTCCTTCAAGTTATGCACGATAATAATTCATGACGTGCTTATTGGGATTTAATAATCTCACTCTATGATATTTCCAATTTTTTTAGGCAATTGATGGTTCGAGGCAGTTAACGTGGAGATGGCAACGGGCTAGGATGAATAAAATATTTATGTTTGACTACACCGTTAAAATTATTTCAATTTACAATGTTGAGACATTATATATTCAGCATTTAAGTATTGAAAATGAAGCATATTTTATTTATTTCTTGTAATGAATTTTTTATCGATCCTTATTAAATTAATGAGGAAAAGAAATGAGTTTCAATTTAATAACACTCAACGATCAAGAGCTCGAGTCGTCACAGTTGGTATCAGAGCTAAGAGTTTTAAAATCGATTCTGTAGACTTTTCAAATTATTTAAAAAAAAAAAAAAGTTATTATTTTTGGTTTACAAATTTTCTGTTATAAAAAAAAAAAATGGTCGGCATTTATTTGAAAACATAAGAATGAATTTAAGTATGGTTTATTTAGTTGGACCTTTCTCTAAGTAGTTTAGTTTTTATCCAAGAATTAGGTGGGGGTCTAATAATTATAAAGATTTCCTTTAGAAAATAGGTTTTTTTTTTTTTTTAATATATAAATAAGAATTTTGTAATTCTAATTCACTAGCCGGTATGCTATCATCCATGTCTCGACTTCCTCAAACCAGGTATGTATGTATTTTACAAGTATTCATGTTATCACACTTATAAAAGTATATATTTACTTCACAAAATAGCAATCATAAATATTGTGACAAGTATGAATAGTATTTGCGAACTTATTGAGGCGTGTTATGCATGAAAGCCCATAAAAATAAGAAATTTTGTATATTATACGTGTTTATTATCATAAGATATTGGTAGAAGACCTCAAGTATATAATAAATAATAATCACGGAGTTTCATAGCAGTGTGGAAATCATAAGATATTATTGTAATTACGAAATTGAAATTTACATGCTAGGTCGAGGAGCTTGTTAAGAATGACTCAACTAGAGATTAATTTCACCATAATGTTGAATTACAAATTCTACAAACAAGATTGATAAAGAATCCTTGTACAATAGTTCATCACTTTATCACTACTTTTGTGTAATAGCAAGGGAAAAGCTGTGGATGGTTTTTAGTACTTCTCTTCAATTTCCAACTTTTGGTACAGTTAGTTATTCCTTTATCACTACCTTTGTGTCAGAATAAGGAAAAACTCTGGATGACCGTTGGTATCTTCTCTTCAAGTTTCAATTATTGATACTTTCTCTCTTTAAAAAAAATAAATAAATAAATATTTACGATACCCGAAGTTGATTATAAGGGAAATAATGTCGAAAACGACCCGAGTGAGGAGTACAGCCCTATGTCTTCCGCAGTTGACACGAAACCAGTCTCAAGGGAAAATATGAGGCATCATTTATATGGACTTTTGAATGTTTATGAATAAAGAATGTAATTTCTTTATGCTTCATTTTCTCAAGTTGATTTAACTCTAAATAATTACCATAATTTAATTATGGCTATGGCACCAACAAGACGTGGAAGGAGTAACAGTAGCAATAATCAAACCCAAGAGCCCCCACAACCTGTTCAGCCCCAGCCTAATGCAGTTGACTTACAATTTGCCCAGTAGTTTCTCGCTATGATGCAAACTTTTATGCAAGCTACGGTTCCACCACCACCTCCTTGACAGCCAACACCACCGCCTTCTCCCCCACCTCAACCAGAGCAACAACGGGAAGCTACACCCAACATTAAGACTACTGTCAATGTTGTTGAGCAATTCAGGAAACAATATCCCCCAATTTTCTATGGAAGTACGAATCCCTTCCCTTGGAAACGAAGGACTGGCTAGTGGGTATGGAGAGGATCTTTGATCTCATTGATTGCCCGAACCCTAGAAGAATGATATGTGTAGCCCTTATGCTACGTAAAGGAGCTAGATGTTGTTGGGACACCACTGCTAGATCGAAGGCTCCTAGTCATGTTTGGATGTGGGACGAGTTCAAAGAGGTATTTCTGAAAAAGTACTACCTCACTAGTATCCGAAATCGAAAGGAGGCTAAGTTTCTCACTTTAACTCAAGGTTCGATGACGTTGGAAGAGTACGAGCAGAAGTTTGAAGAATTGGCTCACTATGCTCCTGAGTTTGTGGATATGGAAGAGAAAAAGGCGAGACATTTCGAGCAGGGATCGAGGGATGATTTGAAATGGACTGTCATAGTGCTCCAACTTGAAAACTACCATGATGTGTTGGCAAAGACACAATTAGCAGATTTCAAGAATCGCACTAGCAGGGAAGATAAGCAGCATAGTGGACAGTCAGAGAAGCGAAAGTGGGTAGATAACAAGGACAAACGAAGACAAGATTATTCCAAGAAGGACAAAGGAGATTTCATACAAAGTGGAAATAAAAGCTACCCACGCTGTGAAAAATGCCAAAAGCATCATCAGGGAGCTTGTCTTATTGGATCAAATTCATGTTTTCGGTGTGGAGGATAGGGACACATGGCTCATTACTGCCCTAGGTACGGTCAACTAGGAAACAACCAACAGAGGCAACATGGGAACAATTAGCAGAGACAACAGGGAAACAATCAACTGAGGCCACAAGGAAATAACCAACAGAGGTCACAAGGGAACAATTAGTACAAACAAGGCAATGCACCAAGGGGACAGGCTAGGGTTTATGCATTGCGAGGGCAGGAGGAGTATCAGAATCGAAATGCTTTGGCAGGTAAAGTCCTCATATCCGACTTACTGGTCTATGTATTGATAGATTCTGGTGCCACTCACTCCTTTATATCCCCCAAGTTCGTAAGTAAATTGGATGTTGTGGTTGAATATGCACAATTTCCTTTAGCAGTGACGATACCCAATGGAGATATGTTGAATACTGATCACATAATTAGTGTGGCTAAGGTAGAAATTGATGATAGATCACTGGAGATGGAATTATATATGATAGATATAGATGAATTTGATGTGATTCTTGGAATGGATTGGTTATCCAACAACCACGCGATAATTCGTTGCTTTGAGAAAGAAGTAATTTTCCAAAGACCAGGAGAAAAGGAATTTCGGCTATCTGTAGCTGGAGGTAGACCCCATATCTCGCATCATTTATTCATTGAAAGCACGACGAGCCTTGCCCTCAGAAGGCACGACGAATTTCCTTATGTCTATAATAAGTAAGGAAGACAACGGATCAACATTTGGAAATGTTAGGGTGGTGCGCGAATATCTAGAAGTCTTTCCAGAGGAGTTACCTGGCATGCCTCCAAAGCGAGAGGTAGAGTTAACGATCGACCTTATTCTCGGCTCAGCACCCATCTCCAAAGCCCAGTATAGAATGGCACCTAAAGAATTACACGAACTGAAGGCACAACTAGAGGAACTATTGGAGAGAAGTTTCATCCGACCCCAGTGTATCGCCATGGGGAGCGCCAGTACTATTTTTTGTTAAGAAAAAAGATGGATCGATGAGAATGTGCATCGATCACAAAGAATTAAATCGGATCACTATCAAGAATCCCTTTCCCAGGATTGAAGATTTATTTGATCAGCTCCGAGGAGCAGTTGTGTTTTCCAAAATTGATTTAAGATTTGGTTATCATCAGTTGAGAGTCAAAGTTAGTGATGTCTCTAAGGCATCATTTAGAACTCGATATGGACACTACAAGTTTTTAGTTATGCCATTTGGGCTAACTAATGCTCCTGGATTTTTTATGGATTTAATGAATCGCGTCTTCCATGATTATCTGTATCAATTTCGTTATCGTGTTCATCGATGATATCTTGATTTATTCAAGGAGCAAAGAGGAACACAAGGAGCACTTAAGGATTGTGTTAGAGGTTTTAAAAAAAGAGAAGCTCTACGCCAAGTTCAAGAAATGCGAGTTTTGGCTGGAGCAGGTAGCATTCCTTGGACACGTTGTCACGGCTCGAGGGAGGTGAATCCCATTTAAGTAGACGTAGTGCTGAATTGGTCAAAGCCAACCAATGTAGGAGAGATTCGTAGTTTCTTGGGTTTAGCAGGATATTATTGGAGGTTCATTGAAGGATTCTCCAAAATATCTGGACCATTGACGCAGTTAACACGCAAGGGTGTGAAGTTTGATTGGATAGAAAGATGTGAACAGGGTTTTGAAGAATTAAAACAGAAGTTGGTGAATCAAATGATTTTGTAATTTATAGTGATGCTTCAAAGTAGGGTTTGGGATTTGTCTTAATGAAACACGGTAAAGTAATCGCTTATGCATTAAGACAATTAATGTTGCATGAGCAAAACTATCCCACGCACCATCTAGAACATGCCGCAGTGATTCATGCACTAAAGATTTGGAGGCACTACCTCTATGGAGGCAAGTGTGATATCTATACGGACTACAAAAGCCTCAAGTACATCTTCACCCAAAAGGAGTTGAATATAAGGCAAAGAAGGTGGCTTGAGTTGGTTAAAGATTATGACTGCCAAATTCATTATCACCCAGGCAAGACGAATGTGGTAGTTGATGCCTTGAGTTGAAAAGATGCAAGCCAGTTAGCTATGTTGACCACGCAGAAACTAATGTGGAAAGAATTTGAAAAATTGAATCTTGAGGTTGTCACCACTCAACCAGGTGTGGCCGCTCGAGTAGCAGCTCTCTTGACCCGACCCACACTCCGTGATAGAATTAAGAGTCATCAAAAGGGTGATCAATCTTTTGAGTATATCAAGTCTGAGATTGATTTAGAAAAATGAAAGGATTGCACCATTATTGAAGATAAAACATTATATTATCAAGGACGTCCGTGTGTACCTAATTTTGAAGAATTGAAGAGAGAGATTCTCGAAGAAGCTCACACCTCTCCTTATTCAATGCACCTGGGAGGCACAAAGATGTACAAGGACTTGAAGAAAGTATTTGGTGGGAAGGCATGAAGAAGGATATAGCTGAATATGTCAGAAAATGTCTAAAGTGTCAGCAAGTGAAGGCTAAACACCAATGAGTGTCGAGGTTGCTTCAACCATTGGAAGTCCTAGAATGGAAGTGGGAGCACATAACGATGGACTTCGTGGTTGGTTTTCCAAAATCAGCAAAAGGTCACGAGGCTATTTGGGTCATAGTGGATCGACTCGCTAAATCAGCTCATTTCTTGCCAGTTCGAATGACGTTTACTGTGGATCAAGTTGCACAACTATATGTGAATGAGATAGTAAAGTTACATGGTGTGCTTGTTTCTATAATATCAGATAGAGAAACAAGGTTCACATCGAATTTTTGGAAGAGTTTACATAATGGGAACTAAGCTAAAGTTTAGTACGGCTTTCCAAACACTAGAGGATAGCCTTCGAACATGTATCCTCGAGTTTGGTGGACAATGGGAGAAGCATTTACCTTTAATTGAGTTCTCATACAATAACAGTTATCACAGTTCAATTTGCATGGCACCATATGAAGCATTATACGGACCAAAGTGTAGATTAATAGTTCATTGGGATGAAATTGGTGAGCGAAAGATTTTAGGGCCAGAGATTATTGAGCAGATAGTGCGTGCTGCTGAGAAAATTCGCGCCATCATGAAAATTGCCCAAGATAGACAAAAGAGTTATGCAAATAAAAAGAGAAAGGATAAGGAATTTTCAATTGGAGATAAAGTGTTCCTCCAAGTGGTACCAATGAAAGGCGTGCTACATTTTGACAAGAAAGGTAAATTGCGACCAATGTTTATTGGTCGTTTGAGATCTTGCAACGTATTGGAAATGTCGCATATCAATTAACATTACCTTCGGAACTCTCAGCTGTACATGATGTATTTCATGTGTCAATGCATAGAAAGTACGTCCCTGACCCAAATCATGTTATAAACCACAAGTCTATTGAGTTACAGCGGTGTTTGAGCTATGAAGAAATACCAATAAGAATTGTTGAACACACATGCAAATAAATGTGAAGGATAAGCATTTAAGAAGTTAAGTTAGTATTTAAAGAAGTCAAGTTAGCATTTAAAGAAGTTAACATGAATTAAAGAAATTAATACTTGCATTGAATAATGTCAATTAATTCTAACAACAAAAGCTATGATCCACACACTGACGGAGCCAGCACATGGCAAGCCAACGCGCTCGCCCGTGCTGGATCCGTCTGGAAAAAAAATAGTTAAAATTTTTGGCATTTTTTGGGTTTCAATTTAAAAAATACAGTTATTTGACTGATGTCCGCCCGAACTGGACAAAATTTCTAGATGACCGTCTTGGCTGAACAAAGTTTCTGGATCCGTCACTGGATCCACATCTATTTAAACCCTATCATTTTTACTCAATCCTACACACTCCTCATTTTTCCAAATTTCTTATACATACACAAATGCACAATTATATCATACAAAAACAAGACTAGTACACAAACTTTATAAAATATCAATTATCAATCAAGTAGTAGTATCTCACAAATAGTAGCAGTACAAGGTGGTCAAGCAAGCTTTAATCCTTTTTTTTATTTTTTATTTTGCTCTATTTTCCTTGACAGTAAGTACGCTGTCTATTATCATCATGTTATAAGTTTTCAAGGAAATTATGAATATGGGTCCCATATGATATGAATATGCTTATGGTTATGTTAAGGGGACCAGAGTTTAGTACGCTACACATAAGAATTCTACCACCTATGTTCGGTAAAATTCTTGTGTCTCCACTATATTGATTATGATTATGATGTTCCTTCAAGTTATGTACTATAATAATTCATGGCATGCTTATTGGGATTTAATAAATCTCACTCTATGATATTTCCAATTTTTTTAGGCAATTGATGGTTTGAGGCAGTTAACGTGGACATGGCAACGGGCTAGGATGAATAAAATATTTATGTTTAACTACACCATTAAAATTATTTCAATTTACTATGTTGAGACATTATTAATTCAGCATTTAAGTATTGAAAATCAAGCGTATTTTATTTATTTTTTGTAATGAATTTTTTATTGGTCCTTATTAAAGTTATAAGGAAAAGAAATGAGTTTCAATTTAATGACACTCGAACAATCAAGAGCTCGGGTCACGACTGATATAATACAATCTGAAATTTGATTTTACACCCTAGAAACTCTAATATCTGCTTCTAATGCTAATGAAGAATGGTCTATTTCTTGAACTTTTGATTGTAACCGCTGGTGGGAAGTGAGAAAGCACTATAAGTTAATTAGTTTGGCTTTTCTGTGCTCGTATTTCGACTGTGTCAGAAATATTCTGTAATGTAGTCCGAAGGAGTTAGATACATCCAAAGAGTCTCTTTTGACCAACGAACCATTACTGCAACTTTTGGCAGTGTACTCAATTTCCATATCCTTCTCATTTTGATTGGGAAATCAGAAAAAAAGAATAAAACTAGAGAGACTGGAAGAAGGCATAGAAGTAAGTAAACAGTCGAATTAGTTTGGTACAGTATCTCAATTGTCAATTTCACCGGGAGCTTGTCTTGTTGCTCACAGTCTTCAAACTGGTTCCTACAGACTTGAGAGGTACTTGTCCACACAATAAAAATATCCAGAATTATTGTGGATAAGATGAATTGTTGAATCTTATATATTACTACTAATATTAACTTAAGAACAAGTCTACATGGTATTATGTGGCTGAAAATATTATCTAATCTTTTGCGTATGTAAAACCATTTTTTTTGCAAATGTTTAGCCGAAGCATAATATCAATTGTACCATTTCCTTTTGATCAATGAATCTTCTTTACACAATAAATATCTATTGTACCAGTTTCTAACAATCTCCACAAAACCTCATAGTTATCATTTGTTGATGATATTACCAGGAAGGTTTGGCACCAATAAATTTAATAGTCGAGACTGAAATGCATCGAGCAACACCTGGTGGTACTGGAGGAGTTAAGACTATTGGAAATTATGCACCAGTAAGCTACTCTTATGTGGATTCTTCTTTCCTTTGTGGACTCTTTTGCTAGGTTCTTTATGTGCCTCTGTATTTGCTCGCGCAGGAAACTTCTTTTCCTGCATGGTGCAGACATCAACTTAAAATATTTTCTTCTCTCATCCGAAGATCATTATGATGGATAACCATGATATTCTTTGTTTTCCCTCTTCCCATTATTTTGTTAATTTTTTTCTTTTACCTAAATACTTGATGTGAAGATGCTATTTCAATAATTACTACAAAAAATTATGCTCAGCAACTTGTTACTGCAACAGATTTTATGTCTGTGTGTGTGCCCCATTCTCTAAAAACTCGTTTTTTTCCTTAAACTCATTTTCAACCACACATTTTCTTAATAAAATAATTTTGCATGTAAGCCCAAAACTTCCCACTTTGTAACCATATATTCTCCCAAAAACAATGACCATTACAAAATCTATTTATCCAAAAAATGGGTTTCAAACAGAGCCTATAGAATATTTTCAACTTTAGAGTTATTATCTGCCACTAAAAGAATGGGGGTGGGTGGCTTGGGTGATTTACACTTGTTTTAATGCATAATGGTGCCTCATAAGCCATGGAATTGGGAACTATCTTTACTAAATTAGGAGATAATCTTTACATTATGGTAGGTTCTAAAGGCTCAGAGTGCGGCAAAAGCAAAAGGATTTTCCGATGTTCTCTATCTGGATAGTGTTCACAAAAGATATCTGGAAGAAGTTTCCTCTTGCAATGTATTTGTTGTGAAGGTACACATTTTTGAATAGGGTTAGTTGCTTATTCTCATTTTGAGGCAAATCTATTCTGTTAATTTTATCTTACCTGTGATTCTATGATGAACTGCTTCTTGTAACCTCATTTTTTGTGGAACTTGTACATTTTTGTTTGGATATCTACTTTGCAGTTCTTTTCCCCTTCTTAACTATATAAACAACTAAGTCTCTATTTGTTATGTATTTCCTCAAATCACTTTTTAATCACACAGATTTTCTCAAACCATGTTTCAACCACATATTTTACCTCGAAAATATCGTATTCTTTGTTTATAAACAATTTTTTTTTACCAAACAGAATATAAAATAATTTGTGGCCATCAAGTGCATTGTGAAATGTCACAAGTAAATGAAATTATCGATTTTTATTTTTTTACTGGTATTTATTTTTAGACGAAGACAGGGTTTGCAGTTTGACATGGAATTAGTGTGTTTTCATGCACTATTTGTTGGACAAGTCACATTGCTTTAGTATCATTAAACCCTCAGTGGCAGATCTAGAATTTTCCTTAAAGTGAGGTGGCTATGTAATAAAGTTTATGATGAGACACTCTTATTAAATCTCTAGCTCGTCTCACACATATTATGATGTGTTCAACTAGAATGAATAGAAATACACATTTATTTACCGTCTTTAACCCTCTTCTAATGTTATGTCCATCAGTAATCAATCCCCAACACGTGGACGAATTAGTAATTACCATTTTTTTGAAAAAGAAAGCACTAAAAGCAATATACCCTTTCGGTTGAAGGATCAAGGAATCATTTTTTTTAAAGTGGCAAGCTTGATTTTTCGCTTATATCCTTTGATAGTCCTTAACCTTTAGCCTCTGTTTAGTAACACTGTTTGATAAATAAATTTGTTTATTTATGATTTTGAGGTAAAAAATAGTGTTTGAAAATTGAAGAGAGAAAATGTGTGGTTAAAAAATGATTTGGAAAATTGTGTAGTTTATAAACCAAATTGAACAAGTTACCAAACGGTTGCTTAGTTGGTAAACCCCATCTTTTAGATTTGCGATTCAAACTTAGGGTCTTAAATCGACAGGATGTTCAATATTTGCTTTTTTCTCGAGTCATGTTCAATATTGGTGTATAGGGTTGGACAAAAAAATCGAGACCTAGCAGACCAAATCAAAAATGAAACAAATTCGAAACCGTTCGATTTTTAAAAAAGAAATTGAAACCAATCGGTTCTCAAAATCAAAACTGACAACCTAACCGATAAAACATGTTTTTTTTTTTGGTATTTTTCCTGGATTTTTTTTTTTTAATACCGATATGTTGAATTATTCATGTGGTAAATTATTGTTCTTGTAATAACCATTTAGAAATCCTGAAAATCGTGTATTTACTTCTCTATGATCGAGGAAGATATTTCAGTAAATTATAACTTCGATAATTCTTCCTTTTTTTTTTTAGCTTTAGTTTTTGCACAAATTTAGGCATTTGCATCAAATTCAATTTTTTTTAGGCTGGTTTTGATAGCGAGGGTGAAATTTGGATGGAAAGAAAATGAATTCTAGAGAATTGAATTCCTGGGAATTGGAAGTTTAATGTGTTTGATTGGTTTAATTTTCTAGGTGAAAAAAGTAGGGAATTTTTCAACTTTTGTCGTTTGATTGACATTATTTTGCATGGAAAATAAAGTAAAATTTATCTATTTTAATATATATATATATATATATATATATTTTTTTTTTTTTTTTCACTCATTTATACTTGATAATAATAAGGTTAATTTTTAGAAAAAAAATAAATTAATTAACAACATTAAAAATGATCAAACGTAACGAAAATAGTATAAGATTTTTCATGGAAAATAAAACCTTCTCCCCCCTTGGAAAAAGAATTCATTCAAAACAAGGAAAATACCGGATTTCGAGGCAAGTGGAAAAATGAATTCCATGGAAAATTTAGGCGACCAAACAGCGCAAAGTTGGAAAATCACATGGAAAATAAAGCCTATCAAACGCAGCCTTAGTAGAAACTGAACAAAAATCGAAAAATAACCGAAATCGAAACCGTTCTGCTCTTGGCTTGAATGCAACCGAAGTTTTACCTACTTTTCAACCACACATTTAGTGGGACGCACCAACTTATAATCTCAAAAAGCTTTGTCAAACAGGGGCTAACTATACTATTATTGTTTATGCTATAAGGCTTATAGTTGTATTTAAGAGTCCGTTTGATCCCATGTACCTTTTTCAAAATTTTGAGGAATTTTAGAGTTTTGAAAGAATGTATGGTTGAAAAGTAATTGAAAAGTGATGGGTCTCAACAAAATATTTGGTTGAAAATGAATGTGAGGAAAATTTGAAAATTTTGCGTAGGACCAAATAGGCAAGTAAGCTATAATGCTTCTTTATAGATATTTTATCTCATCAGTGTTTCGAAGACTTGATATCTTTGTAATCGTCATCATTGTTCATGCAAAATAGCAAAAACATATTAGACTATCTTTTAGACAACATGCTTTATTTTCTCGATCTTTCCCTTATATGCGACTGACTGATGTGTAGTACGTTTGTGCCGAACAATTATTATCAATTTTTGGCTTTCTACATTAAATGATGGGATTTATATCTAAAACCTTTGTAGCTTAGACATTAGTCTCGGAGGAGTTTTAAGTTCCATTTAATATCCCTTAAGTTTGGATCTGGTTGCATACCAATAATTTGGTTTTTGATCAATGATTTATTGTTTAAGAAATTTTGAGATGAGCCATTGTGCGGTTCATCTAAAATGTACCTTTTTGTCTAAACCGATATCCTCAACTTCCCTTTATTTGTTTTGTTACATTACTCATCTTCCATGCTCTTGCATCCTGTATGGCAATATTTAATTTCTGCATATGGTGCTTCACTTATATAAACTGTCATATTGGTAAAATATGAAAGCTAATTTCAGATCAACTCGTTATATTTCAGGGCAATGTAATATCTACACCTGCAATTCAAGGGACCATTCTTCCTGGTATTACGCGAAAGAGCATAATCGATGTTGCTCTTAGTCAAGGATTCCAGGTAGTAGCTACTATCAGCAATGGCTTCTGAAAACTTTAAATGAACTACTGTAGCCAGTAGTAATACTCTTAAATCATGAAGGCCAAACTATTCAGGAAAAATAGATTTTGACTGTATCGGTTGCTTCCTGACCAAGCTGATTCCAAAGATCTCTTCAATGCACCCTCACCCCCATCACCAACAAAAAATAAGGAAAAAAAATAAATAAAAAATTATAGGTTCCTGGGTAAGAATTAGCACAATATATGTCCATGGCAATAACATTTACTTGAGCTTGTTTGGTCCAACAAGTTTTTTCCGCTTTTTTCTCAAATCCATTTTCAACCGCACATTTTTATGGGACACATAACTTTTCACACTTTTCAATCACGCATTTCTCAAAAACTCAAAATTCCTCCAAAACTTGGCAAACCAGAGAGTGTGCACCAGGCCTTTCACATCACTTTGATATTAATAGTGTTTATCTATTCGTATTTAGGTCGAGGAACGGTTAGTAACAGTGGATGAATTGCTTGATGCTGATGAAGTTTTTTGCACTGGAACAGCTGTGGTTATAACCCCTGTAGGCAGCATAACTTATCTCGGTAAAAGGTAATTTCTATGTACTTGTTGCGTCATTGCTTTATGATAAATAACATCCCACCAAAAATGTGACCCATTTAAAATTCGAAAATCATGTACTTTCTAAACCATTTTTTTCCCCGTATGATTTAAATTAACATGAAAGGTTCTTGCATAGGCCTGTAAATGAGGGAGCGAGTCACGAATAATATGACAGTCTTGCACTTTATGCAGGGTAACTTATGGAAGCGAAGGGGTTGGAGTTGTGTCACAGCAACTTTATTCCTCACTCACAAGCCTACAAATGGGGCTTGAAGAGGATAAAATGGGTTGGATAGTTGAGCTGAAGTAGGCTCGATGCTCTACTCTTCAACAGTCTGTCGTCTTGTGGAATTTGTGCTGAGCTTTGAGCTGAATTTCTTGGGGATTTAGCCATTTAGGCACCATTCCTATTTTATTTGATTACCTCAATGATAGTTTTGGATAATTAGAAATGTAATAATAACCCCACATGGGTATTATAATATGGATTAAGTTATTTGTACTCTTTGACTTGCACACTTCCTTACACGCCACTCACATAAGTGGGACCCGCAAAAAATATTGAAATATTTGTGGATCTTACTCGTGTGATTGATGTGTAAGGGAGTTTGTAAGAATGTGTGTGTATATGTAGCTTAATTCATTATAACATACCTATCTGTGACGTGGCGGATGAGTATTGGTCTCTCGAACCCTAAGCACCACCCACCCCTCTGCAAGTGGGTGGGCCATCCACCATTTCTAACCAATACCCACCTGTCATGTGGCAGGTGGGTATGTTTTAATACTCACTTGGGGATAAGTTGGATAATAGTTTTTATTATGAATATATATTTTGTAAATTTCTTGCTTTAGATTATTTAAGGCCCCTATCAAGAGCATCTCTCTTATTTGAGGATAAGTTGGATAATAGTTTTTATTATGAATATATATTTTGTAAATTTCTTGCTTTAGATTATTTAAGGCCCCTATCAAGAGCATCTCTCTTATTTTAGAGAGCCATGATTTAAAAATAGGCTGCAAGAAATCTGAAACTCTCTTTAATTTTTAATGATTACATTTTCATGCTCTACTACTTGAATTATTCATCATGTTTGAATTGATTGACAATTAAACATCTTATCTTACCTGTATTTTTTATATATATAATAAGAGCAAGTTTGTTGGGGAACTGTTCATTTATGGTCATAATTTTTGTCGTTTTAGAAAAAGCTTTCATATACTTTATTACATTATTTTCGGATTACAAAATCATCAATTGTAGCAAAAATTGTAGTCGTTTCAAATAGTATCCTAACATTTTTGTCACTTTTTTTTTTTTTTTAAATTCCTTTCATTCATTTGGTTAATTTTGAGGAATTAAATAAAATGGTAATAAAAATATCTTAATATCAATAAAAAACTTTTGCACATTATTTTATTGCGTTATTTTCAAATTCCTAAACTGTAGCAAAAATTATAATCGTTTAAGATTATTCATTAAAAATGTATTTCATCTTTCAGTAATTTATTTATTTCGTTTGGTTGGCTTTCTTGGCTCAAATGAAGTTGGTAATAACAAGATCTTTATATCAATAAGAAGATATCATATAGTACTTTAAAATTGTCTCTTAATATTTTGTTATTATTATTATTATATTATTTTTTTGCTTCATTTCCTTCATTTGATTAATTTTGAGGGCTCCAATAAAGTCGTAATAGGAATATCATAATATTAATGTGAAGCTTTCGCACAATATTACATTATATTATTTTAGAATTACCAAATTATAGCAAAAATTATTGCCTTCTAAAATGATCGATTAACAATGTATTATAAACTAGAGAGAAAAGAGAGAAGAAATAAAAAGATCAATAAACTTGTGTATTTTATTATGAATCAGAGTCTCATATTTATAGGGGAAGAAAGAGATATACAAAGTAATTATAACTAGGTTACAGGGGTACATTTGTCATTCATTAATACAAGATAATATTTACAGCTCTCCTTTGAATGACATATTATAAAATATCTGCTTCATTAAAACTTTGTGTTTGATAAAAACCCAATGAGAAAAAATATCAAAAGAAAGAAAAATACTATAGTTATTCTTGGAGTATCAAGATGAATGCTGACTCGTTAAAACCTTATCAAGAAAATCCAATGGGACAAAACCTTAGCTAAGGAAAAAGAGTTTAGTTACTCCCCTAGTGTTGATCGTTGTAAATCATCGAGTCGATGCATCTCAATCTTGTGAACTGGTTTCTCAAATGTGGATGTTGACAGTGCTTTAGTGGATAAATCAGCTATATTGTTACTTGAGTGAATTTGTTGAAAATTCTGGAGTATTTTAATGTTGTCTTGTTAAAACCTCGTTAGAAAAATCTAGTGGGACAAAACCTGAACGAAGGAAAGAGAGTACAAATACTCAAACTAATTCAATCTCTATTGAATCATCCATATCTTGATATCTTCAAAAGTCTTGTATAAAAGAGTATATCAATAAACATTGATAACAACTATCTCATTAAAAACCTTGCCAAGAAAACCTCGTATGACAAAACCTTGGCTAATGAAACAAGAATGTAGCGCATATTAGCTCACCCTTATGGGAACATTACAATTATTTGGATATTGCATAAAATTATTTCAACTGTTAATTGGTGCAATATCGAATATGTTCACCAAGCATATATAAATGACACATATTTCAAATTATTTGTTCTTCGAATATAAATTTAATTATTCATTTGAACTTGAAGAATATAAAATATTTCCAATCATTTCAACATGTTGCATCGAGCTATGTTCTATAATCAATATTCATCAATGCGATTAATGCAGTTCTCAAATCTGGAAGTGACTTATTCACTTCAATGAATAATTAACTTATTCAATTTAGGTGAATAATTAACCACGAATTTGAATTTTGAAAATCAATTGCCACGATTTTCAAATATTATTCACAATAATGATACATCTCAATTTCAAAACTTTGTCATATAGAGTTATATGTACCATTCTTTATGTAATCTAATTTTATACTACCAATCATATTCAATTACAAATTGAATCTTTTCAAGGGATATTAAATATTCAGTTCGCAAAGTATCTGTATACTTTGATCAAACAAATTTCTTAAAAACTTGAATTATTTATTCCAGACATATTTAATCCTTCGAGGATTATATTGTATGCTTCAGGCATAGTATATGTTTCACATTGTAATTGTTAAATTGCTACCGTCAAATTTAAGTCGTGAAACTTTAGATAGATAACAATTACTATATTTCAAATAGATTTTCTCCAATTATTTCACCGCAATCCCAAAGTACCGAGGTATTAATTACCCTTTTAAATCTCACTCATTGGTACTTCAAAGAATACTCCTAATGTTCTGAGTTGATGATCATACATTTTGATACCACTCATTGACATATCAAAGAGTGCAAGCTAGTAATTAGAGTCAATCATCTTTCAATATTTACATTTGTAATGATTATATATTTATTGACACTTATTATGCATTTTTCAGGCAAATAAAATATTACATCTATGTCAGATCTTTGAAATATTCGTTGCGCAAAAAGTCGTGTATTACGACTATACCTATAGGTATTTTACCGACTTTACACTTTCAAGTGTTTGGACTTCAGGTCCCAAAACTTCAGGTTTTGTAGTAAGTTTAATTTAGTCTGAATGCATACTTTTGCCAACTATTTTTATGTCGATTTTCTTCGACATATTTTCTTTTATTATCCTCCCTATCATTCATATTATGATGCGGCTAGTTTCGCAATTTGCTTTTGCATAAGTGCTTTATAAAGTGTGTCGACACAATTATCATCTCAATTCGATTTCTTCCCCATAAGACATAACTATAGAGATATCAATTTTTCAAATACTTGAACATTTTCTGGAGACTTACAATTGATTATGTTAATAAATACTCTCTCACGAGTATATGCCTCCTAATAAGATCATAATAATTATTTGTTCTATTTTTATTTATTTGGGGATCTTTATAAATTATAAATATAGCTACGCTTCAGGCGTGCTACACATCAATATATGATAGAGCATTTGCAGCTAGTATATGAGATTTTATTAATCTCATATGCATATTGTAATTACGTTATCTTTTTAACTTTTCATTCGTAATTTCAATCGAACTTCTGGTTCGTATTATCAATCATGAGGATATATATATATATATATATATATAAAACATAATATGATGCTTTGTACAATTTTAAGATACTAATATTCCCCCTAATGCTGAGAGAATTGTCCAAACAAATTGACAATCATTGTGGTGGACAATCATATTTTATTCGTGAATAAGTAACATAATTAATTGAAATATTAATCATAAAATAAAGTTGTTATTCTTCAGGAATAACAACAAAATATTGTCCCAAAATATCAAATTAATAACATATCTCATAATATTGGGCTCTTCGAGAGCAAATTATATTCCATTATAATATTTCACATGAGATAAAATTATAATTCTTCAGAAATCATCACAACAATATATTATTCTACATCATAATAATCTTCTGGAATATTAATAAATTCAAAATTTTGAATTTCTTTGAGAACAAGAGTGCAATATTTATCACATGAACAATAAAATAATATTCTTCTAGAATATTGAAACGTAGCAATAACGCAATATTCTTCTGAAATATTGATTTGAAGCTCATTCAATTATAACAATAATTAACATCTATTGTGCTACTTAGGAGCAAAAAAAAGGAGTTATTCTTCTGGAATAATTATATTTCTAAGATTGCGATTCTTCAAAAATAATAAGTCAATATTCTTCTGAAATATTGACAAATTATGCTCTCTAGGAGTAAATAATATTCTTCTAGAATATTGATATTAATGATTCATTCTACCTTTAGAACTAACAATATTTTTGCTCTGCACGAGTGACGATAACATATTCTTCTGGAATATTTATCTAACCTGGGTTGTATTTTTTCGAGAACACCAGTAATATATTTGTTTAAAACATATTTTAAATTATGCTTCTTCAGGAGTATTGAGTCAATATTCTTCTGAAATATTGAAATTTTTAATATATTGCTCTTCACGAGCAAGTAATATTATATATGGAATTTTACTTGAGTTGCAAGACAAAGATAAAAGTCTAAAGATTATAAGAATATTAGATTAATATAAACAAAGAGATATACTACAAATAAACAATGAACATGGTTATCCAATCTTTACTGATTTTGACACCAAGATTTTAGGATGATATTGTACGTCACAAATGGTACAGACAAACATAATTGATATAAGCAAAAAGAGACAAAGACAAATAAACAATACCTTTTAAAATGAAATTTAATGTGCTGGAACAAGATATGTCTTCTTCCGCTAACGAACTTATTTCGATTCTTCAAAAATAATAAATCAATATTCTTTTGAAATATTGAAAATTATAATTTATACTCTTCGAGAGCATATAATATTCTTATGGAATATTAATTATAATGTTGTTCTACTGCAGGAGCAACAACAAATTATTTATAATATACAATAATATGTTTAATATTTTTCTGGAATATTAATTATTCGTTGTACTACTTCAGGAGTAATAACATAATGAATTATCAATTTAAATTTATAATAACAATAATACTTGTAATTGATAGATCTATAATTAATATTCTTCTGGAATATTAATATATATACTGTTGTGGTATTTCAGGAGTAAGAACAAATTATTTTTTAGAATTATAATATTGTGTTACTTCACGAACAACAATAAATATTTGTAATAGAAAAATCTATGATTAATATTTTTCTGGAATATTAATATAATGTTGTGCTATTTCAGAAGTAATAACATATATAATAAATCAATAACATCAATAAGTTTGTAATTGATAAATTTATAAATAATATTCTTCTGAAATATTAATATATTATTGTGCTACTTCAGGAGTAACGATATGACAAACCAATAATAATAATAATAATATATACATTAAGCACGCATAAATAACGTTAATGTAAAGAATATTAAATCCACAAGGTAGAATTACATATTAAAACAATATATTATATAAGATTGAAATTATAATGTGCACATGTCAGACTTACCAAAATTGGATATTACCGTGTATTAACTTGAAACAATCACGATTGAAAAAGAATTTGCTGTACAAAATTCACTAATTGGTACACTTGAAATTGAAAAGAATTTGGTTTCAAAAGAATTCAACGGTGAAATGCGTTAGAATAGATTTGGGAACTTTGGAATAATCAACTGAAAAGGAATTTGTCTTAAAAAAATCAGAATTGGAACTTGTGAATAATGAATTCAGAACTCCTAATTGATTTCGAAACTTTGAAAAATCATATACCACCAAATTAATTTCACCACATATGATATTACCTTCTACTAATATTTTGGCATATGAGATTTTGGAAAATCTTTCTAACTCAATTTGGTAGAGATTCATACTGATAACGTTTTATAAATTAGAGAGAAAAGATAGAAGAAATAAAGAGACCAATAAACTTGTGTATTTTATTATGAACCAAAGCCTCATATATATAGGGGAAGAAAGAGATATACAAAGTAATTATAACTAGGGTTACATGAGTACAATTGGCATTCACTAATACATAAATAATATTTACAACACAACGTATTCCTCTTTCAATGATTCTTTTACTCATTAACAATTTAATTAACTCATTGTTATCTGCTGCGATATCGGTGTATTGCTTTTATTTGGTAACTATTTGGTTTATAAATTAGTTTATTTATGATTTTGAGGTAAGAAGTAGTTGTTGAAAATTAGAGATAAAAAATGTGTTGTTAAAAAGTAATTTGAGAAATTGTGTAGTTTATAAACTTATTTATAAATCGGTTTATTTTGATAACCAGAATCTCGAATAATTGAATATATTATTCTTCAATCTTGTAAATTAAAATTAACAATAGTAGTAGCATGAGTAAATCTTAAATATCGACGTTATTTTATACGTAATTTTCTCTACACTATTCTGAACAAACATTTTCCCTACACTATCATTGCCAACCAAAGTTAAATTTCATCCCAACTTGTCAAAATATATGCAATGAACAAGCAGCACTTCCCAGGATAGCAGGGCTCATCATATTTCATCCCAGGACGTGTTCTCTCAGATGGATTAGGCACCAAAATAGCAGAGCTCATCATATTTCATCCCAGGACGTGTTCTCCTAGATCGATTAGGCACCAAGATAGCAGAGCTCATCATATGTCCAATTTATGCAAATTTACCAACAAACTTGCAGTCAAAAATATTTGAACCCACTCCTCAAGGGGCACGTAAAGCTGTGTTGGGTTGTGAGGAGAAAGAGAGAGGTGCGGCGGTTTGAGAGAAAGAAAGGGAGCCGCTAGTGGTTGCTGGGAACACAACGACGGTGGTGGTTCCAATAATGGTCGGGGTCGCGGTGGGTTAAAGGGAGCGGAGGTGGTGTTTACGGTTGAGGATGAAGGTGGCGGCTGGGAAGGGGTTGGCGGATTGAGAGAACTCAGCGGTGACTGTGCGTGAAAGAAAGAAAGGGAGGTGGTGGCGGTGGTTGGGGATGGAGATGGCTGCGCGGTGGAGAAAGAAAGAGGGAGAGAGACGATGGTGGAAGGAATTGTAGGCAGTGGTGAAAGAAAGTATTTTTCATAATTTTTCTTCTGTACAGTAAAAATTATTTTTGATATGCAAATATAGTAATTTGTGCAATTAAACAAAGAAAAAAATCTTATTGAACTCGTGCACAAGAGATCGAATTTAGGGTTGTCTACATAAATATCCTTCTTTTAGGGATCAAATTAAAATTTACTTGAATTTTATATAATTTGAAAATTATTTATAATAAAATCGTAAAAAATAAAAAATAATTCATAATCAGGTGAAATATCATAATCTGATACTTTTCAAATATGTTGGTATCACAGATACTTTTCAAATTTTTTTTTTAAGTAATAGTGAAGTATTTTTCAAAAAAAAAAAAAAAAAAGAAGGCGTAGTAAAAATCAGATTTACTATCTAAAGTAATTAATCTGTACAATTATTCCTCGAATTTAAGAGGCCAAGGCTAAGGTCATGACATTCACGACAAAAGATGTGCGATACTCAATTTAACACAAAAAAAAAAAAAAAAAAGGTCTAGATGTCTTGCTCTATCTTTGCATATTTTCTTACCAAATAAAAAATCGACTCTTACCTTAAGAATTATAAATTGACAAAATCATGATCGAAATAATCTAATGATAAACAAAGAATTTAGTTTTTTTAAGGTAAAATAAGTGGTTGAAAAGTAGTTTAATAAAATAAGTTATTAAAAAGTTGTTTAGAAAATGTATTTTTTATAAAGTATAAACACGCTGTCAAACACACTATAAAGTTTTTCGCAACTGTTTGATGAAAATTTTTGTTTATATACAAATTACAAAGAATGTGAAATTCTCAAGGTAAAATAAGTAATTGGGAAGTTTTGGAAACAATGTATGATTAAAAAATGATCTGAGAAAGTGGATTATTAATAAATTGATTTATAAAGATGTCATAGAACAAAGTGTAATTCTTTTCTTCTTGTCAAATCTTGAAATTCTGACCTTTTTTTTAACATAGAAGCGAAAACAAGAGTTTCAAAACAAATATATAAATTGCATTTTATTACTCGTATTAATCTTTTTATTAACCTATAGAAGCAAAAACAAGATATTCAAAACAAAATATACTTAAAATGTATTTTATATTTCTAACTCATAATATTGGTACAAGATCTTTTCAGTAAACACTGGGAAATTTCGACTATCAAATTGATATAACTCTAAATATATCGAGTTTGAGGGCACCATAAAAAATGCCCACCCACATAGGTGAATGATATTTGTACCTACAACACTAAATATTATTACTTTGTGTATCCCTAATTCTTTCCTATATATACGAGACTTTGATTATTAATAAGATACAAGTCTATTGATTTCTCTATTCCCTTCTCCCTTTCTTTCTAATTTATAACATGTTATCAACACAAAGTTCTAATCAATTGAGCTAGAAAGTTTATTCATCTTTCTGTTCATAAATTTTTAGTCAGTTGAAGTAGGAAAAATTATTTTTTATTCAACCAAAGAAAGTCGAGAGTTCTTGCCCAATAAATTTGCAAAGAAACTCTTCATTTCTGTTCAAAGAAAAGAATTTGTGCAGCCTGTGCAACTGTGATCAAACGTAGATATATCTGCGATCCAAGGTCCGATCATAGTGAAAGTTTGATAGCATGTTTATAACTCATAAATCTTCAAATCTTCTAGGCAGAATAAAGATTCAACAATGCATTCTTAAGTAATATTTATCTGAATATTGTCATATTTTTATGCATCCAATCTAAAAACCATTTTTAACAATTGATTTGTTTTGAAATAGTTTACTCTTGAAGAGCATGATATTATGAGATATGTAATTAGTTGTGATTTTTGAAGAAAATACAATATATTGATATTCCAGTATATTTTTCGATTCAATAAATTCTAATATGTCACTTATTCTCAGTAAGTTGGTTATATATGTTCTCAAAATAAGTTAGTAATTAGACCACTACTCACCAAAATTGAGATTGAACCCCAAATTTATTTGGAGTTTATTAAGGGTGAACCATGAGCACATTTACTCTCCATGTGAACTATCTAAAAATATTATGATATGATTATATCGATCTATTAGATAGTAATATGTCTATTTATTGAAATTCGTAACTGAAAGTTTAAAAAATTATTTGCTTAAACTGATACAATATGGCACAATTCTCAATTTTATAAAATAAGATAACATTGCCTTGATAATGTTAGTGATTTTACATCTTAAATATTTAAAGATTACTATTTAGATGATAGTTCAAAGTTTAGAAAATTATTTAAACTCCTCTAATCAATTGCTAAACTATTAATATTAAGAACATAATACTTTCCACGTTTATTTGGAATGCTCAGTTGCTAATTATATGTAGAAACATAGTGTAAGGAATTTCGTGCCTAATTTTGAGTGATTTAATGAGGGTAACAAAATAAATCAAACAAGAATTAAGAAAAAGAATAAGGAAAAACAGAAAATTGTTGACCCAGTTCAAAAAATTTCCTACATCAGAGGGGTGGGGGGTGTTTCAGGACCGAGCTTGTTCCACTAGCCAAACTGTCCAATGAGGGTCCAAGAATAAAAGAATTCACGCCAAGAAAACTGCACACTATTCCTTCTGAAGGAATTTCGACAAACAGTCCCTAATCTTGCCAAAGAACACCGCACCAAATACTACACAATAGCACTACCAATTAGTCTACAGAATGGCCCAATTATGCTACAAGTATTTGCACTAAAATGGCACAAGAACACTAAAAATGAGAGAGAAAAAGGGCACCAGATTTCACAACAGAGGGAGGGAAGTAGTTTGCGTGAAATGAACTGAGGAAAGAGACAAATAAAATACAAAATCATTCTCAGCTGTTGGATGTATTTTAATGGACCAGATTAGAGCCTTTAATGGGGAAATTGCACCACGATCCTCAAGGTTTCAGCTGGTTGCCTAATTGGCCCTCCAAGTTTGAAACCTTCAGTTTTGGGGATCACAATCAATAATCTTCACCTTGATATCCAAATTCACATCTCTTACTCTCATGGTTGCTATAGGCCAAGTGGATGGCTCGATCATTACCATCATCGCCCGATACTTGCAAATGAAAGTAAATGAAAATCAGTCACAACTCAACGTAAAGTCCAATAAAACTGGACTTCACTACTTTACCAATGTTTAAGAGATCCAATAACCGAACCACAAACTCGCGCACACACCATTCCTTCTAAAGGAACAAGAACCTGACCCTCACACAACGAAATTACTGCGCCAAAAATATATAAAGTAGTACTACCAATCTAGCTTACACTATGGTCCTAATTATACTACAAGATATTACACAAATGGTGGTAAGAAATCGTTCAAACAGAGAGGGAAATGTGACCAGAGTCGTGAGAGTTGCGTCCAAAAAATGAACTCTTGAACTTTACCATTTATGACATAAGTACCATATCCGAGGAAATGTGATAAGAAAAAAACATTTATACAAGCTTTATTCACTATATGACATATCTCAAATAAATCGTGTATTTATTCAAGATTTCCTTCACCCTGTGACACCTCAAGTTAAATGCATCAAATAGTCTCTATGTATAGTGTAATCGTGAGAAACTGGATTTTTTTCATAAAATTTATATCATGCTAACAATCAAAGTATATAATTATAATCACCAACAAAACCGTAATGTTAATTTCAAAGACCATTAAATATCAAAGATCATTTAATGACTCATATGATGTCAATATACTTAGACTAGATTAGAGATGGCAATGGGTAGGATATGGGTCAGGTTTGAAAAACTCATACCTTACCCACTAGAGATTTATAATACCCATACACTACCTATATACCCTATTGGAATTCTATTCCATGAATTTTAGTGGATGTTAGTTGATTTTGATTGAATTTGTTGAATGTGTCCTTAATATGGAATTTAATGTAATCTACTTTTACCTCTTGCTGGGTAGTTTATTTACTATTTTTTTGTGCAAATTGAATGTGAATTGAGATAGAAGTAAAAACTTAATATAATTTCTTACTTGATCATAAAAAAATAAAAGTAAAATTATTTTAACAATGTTGTTAAAAAATAAAATATATAACCACCTCTAGTAAAAAAAAAGAACTGAATGCACGAAAAGCTTTTAAATTCGAGAAAAGACTCCTATAACTTTTTAATCAACTTCTACTCTCCTCATTTAAGGCATATCTCCACATTTTTTGAGTTATGCTATTTCTCCATTCATTTGCATTCTCTCTTTATTCGTCTTGAGTTTGGAAAACGTCTTCATCATCTTCAATTTCGACTGGTGGAGATAAGACTTCATCATCTGGATCAACAGGAAATTCATCAGAACGACACTTTTTGCAAAGAAAATTGAACAATCACATACAAGCCAATACTAGCTCTGCTTGTGTTTTGAATGGGAATGAAGGTGGCGACTTAAAATAGAAAATTGTGATTTGAACATGCCAAAAAATGTTGCTAAAAATTAAGAGGATTTGAAAATTCAAAATCCACCCAAATTTTTCTGCATGTGTATAGAGTACATGCAAACACAATATCAAACTCATGTCAAGAAAAAGATAAATCATACCCAAAAATATAATTATAATGCAACTAATAAATGAAAAAAGAAAAAAAATTATACCTCGCGGTACTTTAAGCATATTTCTTCTTACTAATGTGTCATTCAAAAGTTTTGAATCATGAGCAGAACCTTCCCATCCATTAAGGACATAAATGAATTCCAAATTAAAAGTACAAACTGCCAATACATTAAGTGATATTGTTCCATGACGGTTATGATAGCAACTTACATCCCGTCCACATACCATAGCTGGTATGTGTGTACCTTTAATAGTTTCAGTACAATCCTATATGACTAAAATATATTTTACACAGTAAATTTACATTAATATTAATCAGTAATATGTATGGAGAATTTTGAACAATTACCTTAAAGTAAGGATAAAATCTTGTTCTCTTACTTTGGTTGGAACAGCGGCATCCACGATAAGCGACATCAACCAAAAGTTCTAACAACAAAGAACTCTCTTCCGCTCTCAAAGAATTATATCCATTTCAACCTTTTCCTTGAGAATCACCCATTTATAATACACTAATAGAGAAAAATACATATATCAAAGAAAGCACAATATAAATTTTTATGAATATTAGCCTAACAAAGAAAGCATAATACAAGATTTGAGAAAACTCAAATTATTACCAGTAACATAGTTCATGCTTTACCATGAATGCAACTATAACACTTCTGTCTCAAAATGCACAAATAACCACATTCAGGTCAAGATTTGAGAAAACTCAATTAATTACCAGTAGTAGAGCTTTTGTTAGAATACTTCAAAATTTGATACAAACATACCGTTAAAATGAAATAATGGCTAGCTATTTCATTTTCATAGCATGTTTGTAACAAAATTGAAAGTTTCGGGTTACCCCAAAGTTCGACCTTATGTGCTGAATTAACACAATTAATAATGAACATGTCACTTTATTATTTGTTGCTAGATGATTATTCAAGCAAATCCAATTATCCTAAGTTGAATTACCACAATTGCAATAATGAAAAGTAATAAACAATCAACACGACAATATGATGACAGAGAAACTCAACTCGGAACAACTCCGGGACCAAGCCAGATACCTCCACTATAAGCAATTTCGGTTACAATTAGATTTATCCAGCTTCCCCTGCTAGACAACACAAATCTACCCCTGCTAACCAAAGATACAACTACCTCCAACAGCTTCCAGATCTTGATGCTTCTTCCAAGTGGATACCCCAAGAACTCCTCGTTCTTGTAAACTTTCTGCGCTTGTAGTCCAAACTTCCTCAACCTTCAGAACCTCTGAAGTTTACAAATGAAGAAGTATTCCTTATGATTATAAGGGCACGTGTGTTTTGGATTAGGAACAAGTGATGTTTTCCTAAATCGGGTTGTCGGATCACAAGAAACTAAGAGATTCAAACAATGGTGAATTTGGTTCTTGGATCATCAAATCATGGGATCAAAGATTGGATATATGTATAAGTTATGACTCTGAAAAATAGACAACAACCCATATATTTTTCATGCATAGGGCTTAGGTATATATAGTATGAAGTGTTTGAGATAGTTTAGGATTATAGGAACCTTAAAATTCGCAAAACAGAATATGTCTAGATTCAACGACCTTTAGTATTTTCATCATATCTTTCTCTCTCAATATCCGATTGAGTCAAGTCAAAGTGAGTTGGAAAGATAACTAAAATATATACAGTTCTTTTAGAAATAGAATTTTTCCAATTAAGATGTTTGCTATGAGAAAATTGATTCTCAACCTCTGATTGAAAATTTGGATCATTATCCTTGTGGGATTTGGATTTATCTTTAAATTCTGATTGCATCCCAACTATTCTTGAATACTTCTTTTTTCTTCTTGAACCCAAATACTCAACTAAATCAATTATCATACTCTGACTCTAATTGAAACTTTATAAATGAGTCATTTTGTTCACAGGATTGCCAATTACATTAAAAATATAACAAAAAATCCCAAAAAAATTGGTACCAACATGCTGTGAAAATGAAATAACCAAGTTTTTTTTTACTAGTAACAGAGCTTTTGTTAGAATACTGTAATTGATTTGACACTTATTTCTCAACCCAAATACTATTTCTGTAATTGATGATGTGCAAGAGGAATCCATTAAGATTTCTCATCCCAAAATAAATAAATTTAAAATTAAATTAGATAAATTAATACCCAAATTGTTTGAATATAATCGCTTAAAAAGTGCTACAAAGAAGAAGAAAGCCACATGAATTCCCACTTACATAAACGATTACGATCTATTCTCAAAGCTCAAGCACCAAAAAAAAAAAAAAAAGAATAAGAAAAAAACAAAATTTTCATTCCAAGAATAGAACTCAAAATTCATACCTAAAAGACGATTGAAAAATTTGTGCGAAATGATGGAATTGCAATGGATTTTGGGATGTTGGGCAAGGAGGTACCGGGTGAAGGAAAAACCTAATGGGATAATATTATAATTGAGGTCCGAGAGATTTGTTTTCTTTTCTTTTTTGTTGTATTTTTTTTATTATTCAAAAAAGCAGTGGAATTAGAAATCTGAGGGGTTTTGGTCGGATTTGTTAAGGAATTTTGCATTCATATTTATGTTTTAAAATCCATCACAATCATTTCAATTCCATTCATATAAGAAATCTACTGAAATTCATAAGTTTTTGAGGACATTGAAATCTTATGAAATTAATAGAATTCCATATTGAGGATCTTGGATTTTGACGGATTCTATAAAATTCCAAATTGAGGGTACGTGGAATGTTATGGAATTCTAAAATCCTTCATACATTCATCCGATGTGGAAAGTAACTCCATACATTAACTACCATATAGCAAAATTTATTCAATGTGAAAAGTATAACATTGTAGATGCTCTAATAGATAAGGGATCAACATTGAAATTTCTACCACTCACAAACCGGTGTTAATTATACCAATGGTCACTCAACTTTCCTCAACATTACTACTTACTCACTTATCTCTCAAATGTAACTCAATGGTCACTCAACAATAAAACATATTTCCCACTCCTCACTCCATTTGAGTCATTGGACGGAATATTACACATGTCTAATGAACATTCTATATGGATATGTTGAGACAAAAAATAAAATCCATGTCATTAAATCATATGCCAGCAAGTGTTAAACATGCCCTTAAATTTATAGAAAACATGATTTCTAAACAACCGGGTTATTTAACCCTTTTTTCTTTCATCTTCTTTACAGAACCCCTAAAATTTCCTTCCAAATCAATGAAGCCATATATATGTGGTCTTCATCGAGAGAGAAGACCTTTCTACGAAGGCCGAACAAAATGGAGAAAGAAAAGAAACTTTGCACAGACAAGGAAGTGTGCTATGTGTTCGTATGGATCACCAACCACTAGTTAATCGTTTGAAGGCTAGAAAATCGGAGTGCTCGGAGAAGAGGAGATTTAAGATTTATCAATGGAGTTTTCTGGATTTTATTTTGTTCTTTTCATCGACAGAGGAGACCCATGTTGCTATTTTTTGTTTGTTTGTTGTATTTTATTTTGTTTTGTTTTATAAAACGTGTGTCTTCATGTGGAAGGGTAGAAGGCTATATTGGTGATGTCTACCATGGCAGATTTCTATCATGTTCAATTTTTTAAATTAGTATTTATAGAGCATTCAAAGTATATCATTTAACTTATGTTTAATATATTGGAATTAGAGATTGAACAATTTCAATGAGTATGAAAGATTGAGCTTGTGTATATTATACTGGAACTAATGCACTAAGTCGAAGCTTATTTGTATTTATGGAAAATATCTCTTGAAATTGTGTCAATGTTTTTTAACTTCTATAGCTTCCATGCCCACAAATCTTCTATCAAAATGGACTGGTATGAACATACATTGGCACATCAGCTGAAAAAAAAAAAGGAACTCCATCAAATCTTGGATTTACATTAACTAGTGAAACTACATTAATTGGCAAAGCTTGCAATGTACCACATTGCATAAAAATAAAACAAAAGGAACTCCATCAACTTCTTGGATTTGCATCACACAAAATCAAACTCCATCTACTAAACCAAAATAGAGAGACTTCATCACAATTCAACTTCAATATAATTCATCTGACGCTTTTTCTTGGTGCAAAAAATTAAAAGATACTCCATCAACTTCTTGAATTTGCATCACACAAAATCAGACTCCATCTACTACTTAACAAAAAATTGAGCAACCCCATCACAATCCAACTTCAACATAATTCATCTCATGCTTTTTCTTGGTGCAAAAATTTAAAAGAGACTCCATCATCAGATATTGTCAATTGAGTTTGTTCCTCTTGAACTCCTCCAGATGGATGTCCATTTATATTGTAAAGTGAAGATTGTTGGTTCCAAATACATCAACCGGTTCAAGTTTAACAAAAAAGGGAACAATAAAAACTTGCAGTAATCGTAAAAACACAACACAGAGATTTTTACCCCTCTAACGGGTCCGGATGTTCACACCGTAGTGCTACTCACTCGTTGACCATCTACAAAAGTAGAGTTTGCTTTAGTTCCACTAAAATGCCAAGATTACATATTACAATATTAGAATCCAATGATTCTTTCAATCTAGCCTCAGAACAATGAAGTTTACCAACGAAGCTTCAAGATCAACTTCACAATACACAAGAACCACTAATACAACAATCTACAAACGATTTATGGTTGAAAGTGGCGAAGAAGATGAACATGGATGAAACCCTAAGAATTCTAGAGAGAAGGCAGAGAGAGTAATCTGAGAGAGAGTGGAAGGGTCTCGAAGATTAGAACCAGGGAGATTAAATAGGCATCTCCAAGAGTCAGTTTCAATTCAACAGTCCAGATGCAGCCACGTGTACTGTCATCAGAGAAGGCGCCATCACTTACAAAATTCGTGTTTCCAAAGTTGCAAGTTTCTATCCAGCCAAGGTCCACGGTTTGAACCAAGCCATAGACTAGTTATTGAGGCACAGTGCAACAAATATCCTGTAAGCACTATCCCAGGTGTTGGCATGAACTGGAAGCTTGATGTTGGGGGATGAGTAAGGGCTGAATTGCTTCCCAAATTGTTGGCTCTTTGAGGAACAAGTTTGTCCTAAGATGTGAAGAAACATAGGTAACTATTAATATAAAACTAGTGTTTCACCCATGCGATGTACGACATCATATTGAAATATATAATTGCGACTTCAATATTTTCTAAATTTTTTTTAATTATATGTCAAACATGTGTATAATGAAATAGATAAAAAAATAATAAAATGATACTGTAATTAATAGAGTTGCAATATTTTCACTACAAATTTTGAAAAACTTCTATATAAACTACATTCGTAATTGAGTTTGTTTTATTTCCATCTTTGTCGCACATGATCATCTTCAAATTACTATGATTCGTTACTCTAGAGACTGCAAAGTACAACTGTCCATGGCTGAAAAATGACTTCTTTAAATAAAGATCAACCTCAAAAAGTGATTTTCCTTGACTCTTATTGATAGTCATACAATACCAAGATACCAATTGAAATTGTTGCCTCTTGAACTTGAAAGACAATCTTCCATGTGTTTGATTGAAAAGATGGAAAAATTGGTGGTAAGAAAATATTTTCTAGGAATTGATTTGCCTAGAAATTATTTTCCTGAAAAATGTCAATTGAAAGTGTAGGAAAAAGTAGGAAATTTTTCTAAACTTGTTGTTTAATTGATATTATTTTTCATTGCAAATAAAACAAAATTTAGCTATTTTAATTAAAAAATTATTATTATTTTATTTTTCACTCATTTGTACTTGATAATAGTAATCAAGCGTGACGAAAAATATGTTTTCCACCTGAGGAAAATGTTTTCTCATCAAATAGGTAGGTGAGAAAATATTTTCAAGGCAAATGAGTTAAGTGTGCTTTAATTGGTTGTACTTTGAAAATATTTTTTAAGGTAAATTTTCCAATCAAATACCAAACAAATACAAAAGGGGGGAAAATATTTTTCATGATTTGACATTTTCCAGGAAAATAACAGTGAATCAAACACATTCTAAATTATATCAGTGCATCTTCGAAATAAAATATTTGTACCTTGCAAGATTGCTATCGAGAAATTTTGTTTCAACAACGTGATTTCCAAGTTTTGTAATAATTAATCTCGTACCATTACACATTCCTACAAAGTGATCAACATTCGCAACAATATAAAGATATAATCATTACATAATAAATTTGAAAATATTTTTTGTTTATACGTACAAAAAAGGAGAAATTTTGCAAAAAAAATTACATGAACTATTTAATTTAAAAAATAAATAATAAGAAATTAATAAATATAAAAAAATCAACAACCCTAAGCAAATATAGTAAGGGGTTGAATGTACAGTATAAACAACATAAAATATACAAATGCAATAGTCATACATGAATTTATAATTCGTTCAAAATTAAAATTTCAAATTACAAAAGGATACAAAGTACAAACAATGATAAAAAATAATATAAAAAAGTTAAGTGAAAAAGTTGTAAATTAAAATAACATAAAGATTTAATCATTAAATAATAAGTTTGAAAATAATTTTTGTTTTTACTTACAAAAAAAAAAAGGAAAATAATTTTAAAAATATAGAATCAATTATTGTTACAAAAATTACTTTAACTATTTAATTTAAAAAATATTTTAAAAAGTAAAAAAATTAATAAGTCTAAGTAAATATAGTAGTGGTTCGAATATAATCCAAATGTAAACTTAAATAGTCAACACATGAATTAACAAAATAGTTAACCATATTGTAATCAAACATTTATTAACCAAATAAATATTAATCAAATAGTTAACAACATTGTATTAACACATTGTGTTCATACTGAATCACTAAATATTAACCAAATATTAATTATATTGTAATCAAACATTTATTAACAAAATATAGTTAACATAAAGATTTAATCATTACATAATAAGCCCCTGTTTGGTATTCATTAAAAAGAAAAAAATATTTTTATTATAGTATTCAATTTTAATCACCTATTTCAATATTAAAGTATTCTACACATAAATCCAGATTTTTTTTTTCATTTTCAACCACACAAAATCACATCAATCACTATTCAATTCAAAACATTTTTAAATAATGTACATCAACTTTGGAAATAATTTTTGTTTTTACTTAACAAAAATTAAAGGGAGAATAATTTTAAAAAGATACATCTAGAAAAGTGTTGCTACAAAAATTATTTTAACTATTTAATTTAAAATTTTAATAAATAAACTTAGGTAAATATAGTAGTGGTTTGAAAATAATCCAAATACAAAAGACTATTTATTAACCAAATAAATACTTATCAAATAATTAATCATATTGTAGTTAAACATTAATTAACCAAATAGTTAACCAAATTATGTTCACACTAGATGTTCACATTGAACAACTACATATTAACCAATTAGTTAAACCACATTGTGTTCACACTAAACCACTACCTTACTTTTAAATATATAAAGATTGTACAAAATGAGCAGTCAAAGCAAGTAACACTCTGATAGAAGTATATTTTGTAACAAGAGAAAAAATATCATTATAATCAACCCCTTCCTTTTGAGTAAACCCCTTGGCAACAAGTCTAGCCTTATATCTTTTCTTACTAATATTAGACTCATCATCTTCTATTTTGTAAATCCATTTACAATCAACTATTTTCTGATCCCTTGGTTTGTCAACAAGAATCAAAGTTTTATTCTTTATTAAAGATTCCATTTCATCATTCATAGCATCATACCAGAGAGTAGAATCTTTACAATTAACAGCATCATAAAAAATAGTAGGTTCAGAATGAACAGAGTCTAAAATAGAAAAGAAAGTCACATAATCATCATTATTGATTCTAAGGAAAGGAATTCTATTTCTCCTACTTCTGTCTCTAGTTAACATGTAATCTGTTACGGTGTTATCAGCAGATGAAGTATCAACATCTTCATCTTCTTGGGTCTGTTCAGATTCAGATTGAATAGGCCCCACCTCAATCTGACCAGTAGGTTCTTTAGACTCAACAGCCTGATTTTCAAGGACAACTTCCCTTCTTTCAGGGATAGTTTCATCCTTTTGATTTGAGGATGATAGGCAGGGCATATCTTTTTCATTAAAGATAATATTTCTGCTAATTATTACCTTGAACCCACCATGTTCCTTAACTCATAGCATGTAGCCTTTAGTTTTCTCTCCATAACCTAGGAAGACACATTTTAAGGACCTGTGTTCAAGTTTGCCCTCACTCTAGTGTGAATAGGCAGCACAACCAAATATTTTTAACTTGGAATAATCTAGAGACCTTTTGGACGACATAAGTTCAGGGATTTGAAAATTAATAGTACTTGAGGGAATTCTGTTAATTCGGAAAGTGGCAGTTTTTAAAGCTTCACCCCAAAACAGTTTGGGAAGACCAGAATTAAGTAACATACATCTGATTTTATCAAGTAAAGTTCTATTCATCCTCTTTGCAACTCCATTTTGCTGAGGGGTGTAGGTTACATTTTTGTGTCTAAGAATTCCAGTTTCTTTGCATAGAAGATCAAAGTCATAATTGCAAAATTCAAGACCATTGTTAGTTCTCAGTGCTTTAATCTTCTTATTGGTTTGCTTTTCAATCATTAGTTTCCATTGTTTGAAAATCTGAAAAGTGTCAGACTTGTTTTTTTAAAAGAAAAGTCCATATTTTTCTTGAGAAATCATCTACAATAAGTAGATAATATTTGAAACCACTTAGAGTGTTAACAGATGCTGGTCCCCAAAGCTCAACATGCAAATATTCCAATATGGAAGTGGATTTATGAATACCAGTTTTAAAAGGAAGTCTATTTTGTTTTCCAATGATGCAGTCTTCACAGAAATCCAGTTTTTCAATGTGATCATTGCCAAAATAACCAAGTTTATTCAAATTTATCAGATTCCTTTCATTTGTGTGTCCAAGTCTTTTATGCCAGATTATAGTAGCATCAGAGTGTGGGTTTATAGCTACAGAGAGATTTCCAACAATTGATTTTTCCTGTAGGGTATATATACCATTTGTTTTTGGTGTGTAGATGACATTATTACCATTTAAGGTAATATTAGTATATCCCTTATGGATCTTAATCTCATATTCTTCATCTAATTCTCCCAAAGATATTAGATTTCTCTTCAAGACAGGGACATATCTAGTTCTTTTCAATTCAAGGATATGATTATTCTTTAAAGAGAGATTTTGGTTTCCAACACCTTTTATTTGACAATTCATATCATTTCCCATTTGAACTTGACCTCCATTGACAACAGTTAAGTCAGTGAACCATTCTTTCACAGGGCACATGTGAAAGGTGCAACCAGAGTCTAGAACCCATTCATTTGGATCTCTGTTTGCAGATGTAACAAGGACAAGACCTTGCAGGTTATTTTCATCATGATTATTATGCATGATAGAAGCAGAAGTTTTTGCATTTGATTTTTCTTTCATGTCATAGGCCCTTTTAAAACAGTCCTTTATTAGATGACAATTTTTTTACCACAATAGGAACATTTCCAGATTATCTCTTTAGTCTTTCCTTTATATTTGTGTCTTTCTTTAAACTTGTCATTATAACTTTTCTTCTTATGATTGTTGTGATTATTAAAGTTTTTTTGTTTCCTCACATTCTGTTTCTCTTTTATGAAAAGACTCTCTCCATGCCTAGTATCTTTAAGATCATATTTCAATTCAAGTTCTCTATTTCTTAAAGCCATTTCCAAGAGCATTTCTGTCATCTCTATATTTTTCACTTAAGGCATTAAGGAGACCAACCACTTGTTGATCCTCAGAGAGTTTTTCATCACAGTCATCAAGATCTTGAACTATTTTAGTGAATTTGTTATAATTCTCTTCAAGGCTTAGGGAGTGGTTGAATATGAAATTGTAAAATTTTCTAAGAAGGTAGCACTTGTTGGGCATAGTTTTAGTTAGATATAATGTTCCTAACTTTTCCCACAAGGCTTGAGCAGTGGTGGTATCTCCAGTCTTCCTAATTACTATGTCAGACAAATGAAGAAAAATTGAACTCCAAGCAATCTCATCAAGTTCTACTCTCCTACAGGCACTAATCTCACTGGCCCACTCCCCAATATTAGCCCCAGCACATCTTTGCTGTAGTAACAAGGCTCTCATTTTTTGTGCCAAAGAATAAAGTCTCCAGTACCATTCCAAATTTCTATCTCAAACTTATGAGAGGTAGACATGATGACAACTAGAATCAGAGAATGAGAAATATATAGTGCTAACAGTAGAAACAGTTCAAATGTAGCAACAACTATATAAGAAGCAAAAACAGTCAAAGTAGACAATGGAAATTACTATTAGTTTGGCACCGTTTAAGGGGTGAAGACACTGAAATCCACTGTTCCCTCAGATTCCCAGATCCTCTAAAGAGATCTTGGACAAAGGTAAACAGAGGTAGGTCTATTACCTTAATAACCAGTGTCAAGAAAAGAAGAACTACAGTAAAGGAATGAAACGATTATACCAGAGCCCCAACCAAGAGGTACTTCAGAAAGAACTTTGAGCGTGAAAGAGAAACAGGTGAACTCAGAACGAGTCAAGCGAGTACTTGCAGATCTCCACAGATCCAACACAGATCAAGACAGCAGATGTCAAGAATTGTAGAGAAAACCAACGAAGATCCAATCAAGAGTTGAATCACCACAATATCCAAAGATTAATGTGACTAAAAACTTTCACAAAACCGAGAGTCTTTACACCACGCAAGTAATTTTTTTTGGAAATACAACAGATCTAGGTTTTCTTTGGAGAATCAGTAACCCAAAAACTTAGGGGCCGTTCTCTTTGTATTTCGATTTTGAATTTTGAGTTTTGGATTTTGGTTGTTCGTTTTGGGATTGCTGAATACATGTTTTATTTGTGATTTTGGAAAACTGTTTTCAAAAATAGAAAACTGAAAAATGCGTTTACTTTTTAATTTTCTGATATATTTATTTTGTGATTTTTATATGTAAAAAATGGTTGATTTGTTGAATTACATTAATTTTAATGTTAATAAATCAGTTAGTTCTCTATGTCAATAAATTCATCATTAATATTGTTTCAGTTAAACAAAAATTCAACATCATACTAACAAAATCTTAACATAGATCTATATATAATGTCAAAATAATATAAGAATTTCAAGTGAATTAAGTGTCTCACATTTACCAAAAAAAATCTTAACATGAATCTATATATAATGACAAAATAATATAAGAATTTCAAGTGAAGGAAGTGTCTCACATTTACAAAAAAAATAAAAAAAAAAAAAAAATTACAAAAACAAATAAAATAAAATAAAATCTTAACATGGATCTATATATAATGGAAAAATAACATAAGAACTTCAAGTGAAGGAAGTGTCTCACATTTACAAAAATAAATAAATAATAAAAAAAAATTACAAAAAAAAAAAAAAATCTTAACATGGATCTATATATAATGGCAAAATAACATAAGAACTTTAAGTGAAGGAAGTTTCTCACATTTACAAAAATAAATAAATAAATAAAAAAAAAATTAAAAAAAAAATAAAATCTTAACATGGATCTATATATAATGGCAAAATAACATAAGAACTTCAAGTGAAGGAAGTGTCTCACATTTACAAAAGAAAAATAAAAAAGAAAAATTTTACAAAAAAAATAAAAAAAAAAAAATCTCAACATGAATCTGTATATAATAGCAAAATAACATAAAAATTTTCAAGTGAAGGTAGTGTCTCATATTTACCAAAAAAAAAAAAAAATTGGACTTTTTTAACACAAATTCAAAACGCAATAAACTTGTTTTGAGTTTCCTTTGTATTTTTTTTTTTTTTTTGAATTTTGGAAAACCCATTTCTGAAAATGGGCAAAGTGAACGCGTTTTCGATATTTCCAAAAATCAAAAACTCAAAACGGGCTGAAAACAGCAAAGAGAACAGAGCCTTAGATTTTGTAGAAGGTGAGGGCTCTGATACCACTTGTTGGTCCCAAATACATCAACTAGTTTCAGTTGAACAAAAAAGGGAACAATAAAAACTTGCAGAAATCGTAAAAACACAACACAGAGATTTTTACCCCTCTAAAGGGTCCGAATGTTCACACCGTAGTGCTACTCACCCGTTGAGCATCTACCAAAGTAGAGTTTGCTCCAGTTCTACTAAAATGTCAAGATTACATATTACAATATTAGAATCCAATGATTCTTTCAATCTAGCCTCAGAACAATGAAGTTTACCAATGAAGCTTCAAGATCAACTTCACAATACATAAGAACCACTAATACAACAATCTACAAATGATTTTTGATTGAAAGTGGGTGAAGAAGATGAACATTGATGAAACCCTAAGAATTAGAGAAGGCAGAGAGAGTAATCCGAGAGAGAGAGAGAGAGTGGAAGGGTTTCGAAGATCAGAACCAGGAGATTAGATAGGCGTCTCCAAGAGTCAATTTCAATTCAATAGTCCAGATGCAGCCATGTGTAGGGTCATTAGAGAAGGCACCATCACTTACAAAACTCGCATTTCCAAAGTTGCAAGTTTCTATCCAGCCAAGGTCCACGATTCGAACCAAGCCATAGACAAGTTATTGAGGCACAATGCAACAAAGATCCTGTAAGCACTATCCCATGTGTTAGCATGAACTGGAAGCTTGATGTTGGGGAATGAGTAAGGACTGAATTGCTTCCCACATTGTTGGCTCTTTGAGGAACAAGTTTGGCCTAAGATGTGTAGAAATATAGGTAACTGTTAATATCAAATTGTACAAAACCTATGATTTGCTATTGCTAAATTTTTTGCCAATGGTTTACCATCCTTCTTATATT
Source organism: Ligustrum vulgare (assembly GCA_963555705.1). Lineage (NCBI taxonomy): Eukaryota > Viridiplantae > Streptophyta > Magnoliopsida > Lamiales > Oleaceae > Ligustrum > Ligustrum vulgare. Next base: position 49,125,712 of record OY743176.1, on the reverse strand, counting down.
CTGACTTGACACATCCAGTGGTGGGATGGGGTTGACCATAGAATGTTCATACCAAACCTATTAAAAAGAAACAAAAGCAAATATGAAACCCATTCAACTAAAGCACATATCAGAAACACGAAGTTAGGCAACAATTTTATACAGAGTCAGGTGCATTTTTTCTAGAATGATAACACTTATTGTGGCCAATTAATCCACAAAAACTACATGTCATTTGTACTGCACCTTTCTTTCTCATTTTTGAAGTGCCACCATTGTGAGATATAACATCTTCTTCTGCTTGTCTTCTCCTTTTTGTTTGCTTTCTACCTCTTTTAGGTATAGGCCAATTTGGGGGGCTTGATCTTGGGCTCATCTACCACTGGACACAACTTCTTCCCATTGATGGATTTACAAGATTACCATAACACATTAAATAAGTATGAACCTTGTAGCAGTCATGCACATAGTCTTCTGCATTTTGCATTCAATCCCTAATAGCAGCACAATCATGTGAACATAGAATACCATTCAACTGCCACCTCCTACAACCACAAGTCCTGTTTGACATATCCACTACAAACTGTCCAGATGGACAAGAAACATAAAATTGAGGCCCTCCATTCTAATCTACCTCACAATCGTCAGCCGTTGCAATGTTTTTGTCCAACCTTTTTTTTAATCTTAGGATACAATAGACCAATCACTTTCCTCATCTTGTCCCTCCTTGTTTGAATTCTTTTCACGTAGCTAATTTGGATGTCTATAAACATCGTCAAAATACATTTCTCCGGATCCTCTAAAATCATCTTGTTGAAGCACTCACAAATATTGTTCAAAACCATGTCACTTTTAGGTTTTGTAGAGAAATGAGACTTACTCCACTAAGATGGTGGCCTTTTAAGTAACCACTTATATGCATCTTCAGACTCCTTCTTTATCTCTTCCATTCGGAAATTATAATTAGTAACTACAGTAGATAGTGCAGATCTTTTAGTGTTTTTCCTTTAAAGCCTACCGTGAAGTAGTTTGTGTACATATGCGTAACACAGAAGCCGTGCTCAACATCAGGAAAGAAATCAGCTATCACATTTTGGAGCCCCTTCTGCCTATCAGTCATGAAAGTCTAATCTTGACCACTATGAATGCCTAAATAATTCCCCACTTGCCTAAGAAACCAAGCCCATGTAGATGTATTTTCTCTTTCTACAATGGCATATGCTACGAGGTATATACAATCATTAGCATCAATGCCCACGGCCGCTAGCAATTGACCCCCAAAGCAACCCTTTAAGAAATAGTCATCAAACCCTAACAACTGTCTATAACCCCCTAATAATCCTCTCTTACATGCATCAAAGCCCACATAAATACCATTAAACTTATCATCCTTCCCTTCAACTATACTATAATCGTAGATCCTGGATTAGTTCTCAACACTTCTGTAGCATACGATTTTAGCAACTCAAATTGATGCTCATCGGATCCTTCAATTAGCAACCTAGCATATCTCCTACTTCTCCATGCAGTTACTCGATTGATATTAAGTTTCAAATAATCTTTCACAGTCTTCCTAAAATTTTTAGTTTTCCAATCAAGATGAACCTTAAATCTCTCCAAATACATTTCAGCAATATATCTATACGTGCAATGCCTATTTGTTATGTCTCTACTACATGTGTGATCAGAAGAGTATGACTTGATTTGCACACAACCTTCCTTTTTGTTCCACGAAGCCCACATCCTCCATTTACAACCCTCTTTACACACTGCTTGAGCCCTAATTTTATCATTAACCTTGAACTTCACATTGCACCTATTCATGACACTATAATTCTGTATTGCACTTTTGAACTAAATAATATTCCTAAACTTCATTCCAACTTCTAACTTCGGATTTTTCATCTCACTTTCATGATCAAATTGAGGGAACCTATATTTTTTTGTCTTCACTAGAAGAATAATCCATCTCCAGTTCTTTAGAAGAGGGATAATATGGCTCCTCTAACTCTAAATCAACTTCATCCTCATTCCCTTTATCAGCCACAATACTAAATCCCACCACAATGCGTTCTTGTGCACTCTTGTCAACAACAAAATCACCATCGTCAATCTCATTATTAGAGTTATTAAACTCAAAATACTCAATTTTCGATTCTTGCTCCTCATTAGTGCAATCTGAAATTCAAATTTCAGATTAGAGTTTTATTCCCACTACATAAAAGGAATACTCAAAAAGAAAAAATTAACTTCAAAACCAAAATATACAAATGAAATTCCAAATTCCAAAAAATTCGTCTTTGAACTTACCTCTATGTGGTATTTGCTCATCTAATAACTCATCTATAGTAGGATTATATTCCATTTTCTTATCAGGTGAATCTCCTCTGTCGATGAAAATAACACAGCTATGACTTCTTCATTCTGAAGCTCTAATTTGGGGGGAAATTTTAGGACCGTAAAGGAGTAAATTGATTTTGAAGATGAAAAGAAAAAAGATATAACCCAGTTGTTCAGAAAGGTCTGTTTGGCACTTGTTGGCAAGCAATTTAATGATATGAATTTTATTTTTTTTATCTTAGCATATCCATGTAGGATGCCCGTTAAATGTGTAATATTCCTTCCATTGACTCAAACAGAGTGAGGAATGGGAAATATGTTTTATTGTTGAGTGATCATTGAGTTACATTTGAGAGATGAGTGAGTAAGAGTATCTCCAAGGGTTCAGACCAAATTTGTTCCGGACCTTTTTCTTCTCCAACTTGGGATAAACTGTTTTTTATTTATTTTTCTTCTTATTATTTCTAATTTTACAAATTAACATATGTATTTATTATCTATTTAATTAGTTTAATTTTAAATACCTTTTACTCCTCCTCCCTAGAGGTTATAGAATCCACTGCTTTTGGTCTTGTTGGAATATCTGTTGTTGGACAGCTTCTCGAAGGGAGGAGTCAAAGTTTTTAATTAGTAGTTAAAGATTTTGAAGTACCTAAAAAAATGTCATTATTGTGAACGTAAAAAACTATATTAGTAAATTTTTTCATCTCGAACAGGTACATTGAAGGCTTGTTTTCGAAAACAAATGAAGATATGTCTTTAAAAGCATACACCACAATCGATAGATTAAAAAACATCGTCTTGATTTTCAGAATTAGAAAATTGCTCCCACAAATGCTCAATTAAGGCATCTCGAAGTGTATAGTGGGCATCGATATTCTTGATTCGTCTTTTGAAAATGAACATTTTCATCCCGAACCATCTCAACTTCTGGGGGTGGTGGTTCGTTCCAATCTTTAATTGGGGCATCAACATCACGCTCATCCTCAATAATCATATTATGCATAATAATGCATGTGGTCATTGTATATCCTTCAACACATGTTTGTACTACTGTTCGAAAATTAAATTTCGATCCTTCCAAATATAACTATTCGAACTAACGTTGTTGTTACTAGTATTCCTTGTAATATTATCATACGCGAAAACAACAAAAAATAACAATAATAATTAAAATACAATAATAACAAAACAACAAAAATGATGATGATGATGATGATTGACTAATTAAATAGATAAAATGAGGTTAATAAAAAATAAAATAAAAAATGACATTTTTGTAAATAAATTAATGATATTTTTGTAATAAAAGTTTTATTCCAAATTTGGGATAAATGAATGAAAATTAATGAACAATGTTATCCCAAATTTGGGATAGCAACTTTCATTATTCCAAATTTGAACCTTTGAGGTGCCCTTAGAGAGGGTCGAAGTAGTATAGTAACATTGAGGAAAGTTGAGTGACAATTGGTATAATTAACTCCACAAACCGGCACTATTTTGAAAGTTCCAATTTCCCTCCCATTCCCAATCTCATTAATCCCGAAATCTCAAATTTCTCAAGTTCTCTCTGTAATTCTTCTATTCAATTTCTCATCTTCAATGACCGCCCAATCCCAAAACCATCAAAAGAAACCCCCCAAACAACCCCTCAAAAGCCCACGAAAACAATGGTCCATTGCCGATTTCGAAATCGGCAAACCCCTTGGCAAAGGCAAGTTCGGCCGTGTCTACCTCGCCCGTGAAATCAAGGTATAAAGATAACGCAGTGGAAATTGAAATAATCGAAACCTGTGATTCGTATCTCATGGTATTTGATTTTTGTTAGATTACATACTTCTGTTGCTGAGAAAATCGTATTTCTGGGAATTTGAGTGATTTTTTATATCTGATTCATGTAAGAGTAATTATATAGTGGTGCTGAAGGTCATATAATAATGCTTATGAATTGGACTTTTGGGAATTTACGTAATTTTTCTTTGATTTTTGGGTTTTGGTTTGTGATAGAGCAAGTATATAGTGGCGTTGAAGGTAATTTTTAAGGAGCAAATAGAGAAGTACAGATTGCACCACCAGTTGGGAAGGGAAATGAAAATCCAGACCAGTCTCCATCACCCAAATGTCTTGAGACTGTTTGGATGGTTCCATGACGAGGAACGTATTTTCTTTATCTTGGAATATGCTCATGGAGGTGAACTCTACAAAGAGCTACGGAAATCTGGCCGCCTCTCTGAAAGACAAGCTGCCACTGTAATCTCTATTTATTTTTTTGCACGCATGTTTATCAGCTAACAGGTGTTTATGTGTGCATACAACTGTGCTTCTCTGTAAGAATTTCTTGTTGTGATTGAAATGTGAACTTAATTTTGGTAAAGATTGAATTTCCTCTGCACGTAAATTAGGTATACAAATTATTTGGGAACCAAGAAATTTATCATATGCACCAATGGATACTTACACACAGCAGATCCAACACAAATAGGAATTAGAACATCCATCAATATTAATCCTCCTCAAATCTCCGCTCAATTCTTCATTTATAGGTAGATATCAATTTGGTCACACTTCTATAATAAATTAGAAACTGCGACCGACTTGTAAACGGAGGTCGGAGGCATCTAAGACAACAAGATTTCATCTTGATTTTAAACTATGAAATCATTATGTAAGGAACTTTATGACGTTAGAACCCATATTCTTTTGTAGATTGAAAAGTAAATATCTTACCTCATCAGTTACATTTGTACTTCTTCTTCTTCTTCTTTTTTTAAATTCTTCTGTTGTCACTAGATACACATCTAAGTGTACTCCGTTAGAATGAAATGAAAAGATGAATAAAGATAAATCCACATTTGGAATACACATTAAAGTAAATTAGAGAGCTCTATATTTAGAAGGAAAATTTGATGTAAAATGTATGGGGAAATACATTTTGGTTTTAAAATCCATTTCAGGCTCCGTAGTTTTCGGTGTGGTATATGTGTGTATTTCAAATGCTTCAGTTTGTGTGTGTGCACCCCCCCCCCCCCCCCAAAACCTCAAATATCTATTAATTACTTTTTGTTTTCAGAATCTGTTAATTATTTTCACCTTACCATGTTTTGTGATTAGGATCTATTTGTTTGAATGCAATGTGCATTATCAGCAAACAACTTCTTTATCTCTTTGCAAAAGTCACAATGTCAGGTTTAGACCATAGTTATTAATTTTCATAACAACAAGAGTATAGGAATTACGGAACAATATAATTGATAAGATCAACTTAGATTATAAGTGTTTACTTTTCCATTTCATACTTTTATGTAAAGTTACTCTCTAAGATATCCAAAAAGTGAGCATTTCAAATTTCCTAAAATGTTTTTGTGTGTATTTGAACTTCGAAGTCAATGGAATGACATCACGGTACCAAATTACGTACATAACCTCATAAATATTTTGGTTCTCTTTCTTTGATTTTTTATTAATATTTAGCTTTATATTCAACACGATGCCATTGGTTTATAAATATCCTATAGTTTATAAATAGCAAGCCTCAATTGGTTGGAGGTTCTTCCAACGTGATGGCATCAGACAATTTGTATAAGGAATAGTTCCCATTAATTTAGCAATTGTCATATGAGTTGCAGCCCATTTAACTTCGACTTCAATTTATCTTTGGATATCTACTTAAGCCTAGTCATTTCATTCTTTCATGAACGCCAGGGTAGGTACTTTGGCACATAATTTTGATTAATTACAATTGATAGTGTGTGTGAGATTCTGTGATGTGGATTTAGTTTGTTTCAAGTGCATGTGTTTTTCTTCCTCTCAACTCTTTAGCCTCTGTTCAGTAAGGATTTTTTGGTTTATAAACCAATTTATAATCTACACAATTTCCCAAACCACTTTTTAACCCCACACATTTACCTAGAAAATACAAATAAACCAAATTATAAACATTTCAAGTTATCCGAACAGAGGCGTAATTGATTCAATTGAATGATTTCCAATCCTATAAATTGTAATATTTGGTTTACTAATTTGATTTTGGATGTCTCGCTTTTGAGATGTAAGTATTAACTTATGTTGTTTTAATTCTTTTGAATGCAGTACATAGCTAGTCTCACACAGGCGTTGGCATACTGTCATGAGAAGGATGTGATTCACAGGGATATCAAACCAGAGAATTTGCTACTCGACCATGAGGTGAAACCACTTTCTAGAATTACTTTTATGTTCCATTTTTGATTAAAATTGATGAGTACATAGGAGTAAAAGCAAGGTATAATGAACTTTCCTTCTCAACATTAGAAACTTTTATCTCTAATTATCTATTCCTTTCACTGCCATTCTAAATAAACTGGATCTTAAAGCTATAAGAGCAGTATATTGTTTACCAGATTTTTGGATGAGCCTCTTTAATTAAATAAATAGCGATCTTAACTCTTACGCTAGCATAATTTAGTGCCCTTCATGATATTGCTAATAATCTTGATCTAATTGAGGAAGAAAAAGCTTTGTTGGCGTATTTACAATTTCACCATATATACTAATAGGAATTTTCTGAAATAATCTGAAACTTTAATATGCAATCTAGATGATGGTTTACGTATTAAGAGCATTACTTACATATCAATTGTAGGGTCGGCTGAAAATTGCTGATTTCGGATGGTCTGTGCAATCAAAAAGCAAGAGACACACTATGTGTGGAACTTTAGACTATTTAGCACCCGAAATGGTAGAGAATAAGGCTCATGACTATGGAGTTGATAATTGGACTTTAGGCGTTCTCTGTTATGAATTTTTGTATGGGGCCCCTCCATTCGAGGCTGAAAGCCAAAAGGACACATTTAAAAGGTAAGAAAAATGGAACTTTCTATAGTTTACCCGTGGCATGTCAGTTATGCTGGATTGTACAGTATTTGAAAGGATTAAGAAAGAAAATGTTAAGTCAAAATCTTGTCAGTTTTAATTGTATAATAATAGCTTTCCAATATTTCTTACCAAATGTACAGCCAATGTTCATCTTACGACTTCACCGTTGCTTGGCGGTTGATTTTTGTTTATAAATAAAGAATTTGAGTTTTTTCAGATAAAATGTGTGATTTAGAAGTAGTTTCGAAAAATGTGCGTGGTTAAAAAGTAGTTTAAAAAAATGTGGGAAAAAAAATCATCATGGAGCTCAGAGGCTGACAAGTTCTATGTTGACCTGTCTAGGATTATGAAGGTTGACCTAAACTTCCCTGATACCCCTCACGTTTCTGCTGATGCTAAGAATCTCATTAGCCAGGTAGAGTTATTTATAACGTTTTATAACTTAGAGGAGAAAACAGTGATGAAAGTTTATGTCCATTTCTAATGCCCTTGGCCTTTATCTGTCTATAGCTTCTTGTAAAGGACTCGACAAAGAGGCTCTCTCTTCAGAAGATCACGGAACATCCTTGGATAGTTAAGAATGCTGATCCCATGGGGACCTGCTCGAATTAAAGTTGTGTAATATGTGCCAATTTAGGAATCATGGAATTGAACTTGTTGAATACGAGGTTCGATATTTGAACAAATATGTAGGATGATGACGTGTCTTATCTTGAACTTAAAGGTTGTATCTATGGTTTTTCCCCTCCTTTTCAGCACTACCAATTTTCTTTTTCGAAATATGTTTTCTTATGTGTTTACAACGATCTTGTTCATAAATGTTATAAATATGCCTTGTGTCTGGACAGCCATGCTACCTTTTAGATTTGGGCATTTGAGTTCTTGATAACAATAGCTATCAGTTGGACTTGACTCAAATTTGGAGTTTAAAACGTAGTTATTGGATGAAAAGGACGTAATGAGGTGTCCATTAGTCCACATATATCTGGTATGGAAGTAAGATGTGGATTTTCTAATATTCCCCATATATAGTATTAATCTACAAAGCTCTCATCTTATGTACACAGTTTCTGCAACACCTTTGATGTATCTGAACAGACCCAGTAAGTTACATCTGGATTAAGTATAAATCTGTTTGACGTGGTAACGGAAAATGCCAAACGCCCCTTTGTAATGCAGACAAGAATCATAGTAGCTTCTCTTGACGTCAAGTATAGTGAAGTAAGAGTCATCTTCTTGGGAATTGCTTCAAGCCATAGGGAGAATTCTTTAAATGACATACCAATCTTTCTTTACCTGTATTTTCAAAACCTTTTTGGCTAAGACAAATAGCCCATGTTTGATATGGATTTTAATACAAGTCAGTCAATAATTAATTTTAGTTTGGTAAATGTACTTTTTTTTGTTTATAAACTACACAATTTTCAAAATCACTTTTTAGTCACATATTTTTGCTTTCCAATTTTTAATAACTATTTTTTACCTCAAAATTATAAATAAATCAATTTAAAAACCAAACAGTGCTACCAAACGGGGATTAATACATTTCATCAACTTTTATTGAAAATATAATTTTCATCTCTATAAAACAAGGGCATAGATTCTTTAGTTTAATTCCTATTTATGAAGGCTATTTTAACATCTAGTTGGCTTTTTTTTTTTTTGAATCCTTTTATCAACTATCCTAGCATTTGAAAGAAATGATGACAAAGGCTTGGTTTATTGGACCAAAGCCATATATTCACTGTCTATTGGTTGTGATTGATTTGTGCCATTTTTCATGTAAATTTTTCATCCTAATTGTTTGATACATTACATTTTCCCTATAATTGAATTTCATGGCACAATACTTTAAAGCATGTTTTGGGCTATTTTTCATGAAAAATTTATTCTAGTGGGTCGGTAGTTTTTATTTTCCATGAAAGTTGGAAAATCTTGAAATTTTTTTCCATGAAAAACAAAAGCTATCAAACACGACCTATAGCCACAGATTTGAATACCTTCCATACATACATCCTTTGATATAGCAATCTTACAGTGAAGACTTCCTAAAGAAAAACCTATTGCAATGCTGGACATATGACAGATTTGGTCTTGATATTTTATGAGAATTGCAATCTGCATTGCTGGCTCTGTATGAGAATTGGGAGCTGAAATGCGTTGCTGTCTAACCCTGAAAGCGAATGGGGAGGTGACAAACCATGAGCTTGTCCTTCAACAGTTGAAACCTGGAGAATGTGAGTCCTTTTGTGAAAATATTCGCGGGGGCTGGGCGGGTTTTGGTCCCATTGCCCTAAACCTGCCTGAGTGATTATGGATTTTTATTTATTTATTTATGTAGAAATGAGAAGAAAAAAGAATTTTTTTTCTTAAAATAAAACTAAACGGGGCGGTAGGGTTGTCTCGCCCCGAAATTCCATGGGGTGAGGGAGGTTTGGGTTGGTTACTTTTCATGTGCGACCCTTGCCCTAAACCCGCCAGTTATCCGTACCAGTTGTCATCCCTGGTACTAGATGCAAACATCACCATTTACCACATTCTAATGAAATGGAAATCCACCTCAATGTGTTTTGTACGAGCATGTTAAACAAGACTTGCAGAGAGTGCAATGGCACTTTGATTATCACACCAAATTGTTGGAGGTGAAGAATGTGGAACGCTCAAGTCTTTAAGTAACATGCGAATCCAATAAAGTTCAGCGACCACCATTGCAAGAGCTCAATGTTTGGCTTCCATACTTGATCGAGCAACAACACTGCTTCTTGGCACACTACAATATTAAGCAAGGGCCGAAGAAAATACCATAACCGGTAGTAGACCTTCGATCAGATGGGTCACCAACCTAAATCGAATCACGATATGCATTTAGAGTTAGTGGACCCTTGCTGAAGTACAAACCAACATGGGCGGACCCAAGATTTTTGTTTAGTGTAGGTGGAGGTGGACCTTTCGAGGGTTGTCGCTGAATTATTTTTTAGACTAATAGGGTCAAATCCTTAGGTGTGGAGTAGCAGGGGCAGTGTAATTATGGTTTTGAATCTCCGCTTTCACATTTCATGTTTGGGACTTGGGGTGAGAATTGAATGTAAATTACAAATTTAGTTAAATTAAAATTGGACTAATGATTTGGTTCATTTCAATTGTTCTTTTAGATTAAATGCGATTCAATGTTTAAAGGCCAAATAGAAAAAATCAAGTAAATGCAGGCAGAATTGGTCCTTTCCCAAAAAAAAGAAAATAGTGAAAAAAGTCCGATTATAAAATTTTAATTTTTTATATCAATGATTTATTTAAATTATTATTTATTCACTCTAAACACAAATTTAATACATTATTATAAAGAAAATAGTGAAAAAAGTCCGATTATAAAATTTTCCTTAAACTAAAATTTTTCTTAATTAAGTATTAATATATTATCATCATCATTAAGAAAGTAGTAGCGCCCCGAGTTCTAAATACCCAGTTTACCACGTCATTTTCTCGTCTAAATTTTAAAATAATATTCTAGCGGAAGAAATCACTGAAATCCGTTTTTGGCAACATTAAATAAACGGTAATGATCGATAAAATTCGAAAATATTTATGAAATAATTCAAATTAACGAATCGAGCCATTAATAATACAAAATGTTGACCACAAAATCCGGATGGACCTTGGACCAACACGTCTCAGCTCCTCCCTCTTGAACACGTGGATCTCCTGCGCACTGTGACAAACAATCAGTTTGCAAAGGGGGCCAGGGTGGCTCCCGTTTGCACTCCGATGCCTAAGTCAGTACTCATTTTGGGCAAATATATATATTGGGTGCGGGAAATATAAATGTGTAGAAGAGAAAAAAGGGAGTGAGAGAAGTATAGAGTTTAGAGTGAGAAATTGCTAACCTCTTACTTGGAGACAATTGCGCCTTATTTATAGAGGAACTTCTTGTCTTGGATCACGACACGTAGCATACTTTACACTTGTCATTACCCTAGCTTATGGATGTGACAATCTTGCTTTTCAACCGTAATCATTGCTACATTTCGTAGGGGATGGGCGCCTGTCACGTCTGGGTAAAGGCGGTGTCCCATCACTGACTCCATCTCTCTCTTCTGGTCAACGCCATAAAGCACCCCGGCTGAGTATAAAGCACATCGGCTGGGCGTTAACCAGGTCGGCTAAAGAGGTTTGCTTGACATACCACCTCGGCATTCATCCCAAGGTGATATTCTAGGCCTTAGCTGTGGGTCAAGGTCCATTGGGCCACTATTGGGCCTTCGCTGGTGGATCACTGTACCTTTCTTTGGGCTCGCTTGCAACACTAGTCCCTCAAATCCGAAGGGATCATTCATGGTCGTGTAGGATTTGCCATGATTTCACAGCGTTAACTTTTTAGGGATTTCAATGAAGAAATTCCTTAGGTAAGGCTCGGATCCATATGATAGCCGACCTTCTGCCTCGGATTTTCTCTCCCCTACTGGCCAGGATCATATCAGCGCATTTCCTAGGCGGCGCATTCAGTTCGGAGGAGCTATCGGTATTTATTTCCAAGAAACATATATATAAAAGGGGAGGGGGGCAGCATTTCGCAGCGCGTGGCATGCACTGTGGTAGCTGAACGGTTTTTTGTTCCTCCCTTTGACGGCTGGCGCTTTGATTAGCTCATTTTCCAAGAAGCATGGGTTACCCACATTAATCATGCGGCTCACGAAACTCAAGGAATTTAGACCGTTAGGATGCCTATAAATCCTTCTTCATTTTACCATTTCACCTTTTACCATTTTCTTAGAATCTTTTCAGCCATATTTTCGCGAAAATTTGCGCCGTCTCTCTCTTCCTTGCGAGTTTCGCGTCTTTTCTTCTAGGGTTTTCTACCCAGCATCCACCCTTAACGTTCCACAGTTTTCCTTGGCGAGTTCTTCATTTCAAGTGCACAGTGTCAAGCATTCGTCTTTTGAAGGTAAATCTCTTGATCCCTGTATATGCAAGACTTTCTTATTTTTAGTTTCTCATTGCGGGTTTGAGAATTTTGTTTTTGCACTTTGTTTTTCTTTTGTTGAGTCTGACTCTTCTTTAAAAAAAAAAATAAAAAAATGGAAAGAGTTGGGGGAACGGGTTCACAGGACATGTTAGCGATGGCGGTTCCCATCAGAGGTTTCTGCCCCTTCTCTTTATCGGTTTTTAGTTCCCGTTTCTTTAGGGAGCAGGTTAAGAGGAGAAATAGGAAAACCAGTGGCATAATTTATTTGAGTGATTCTGACAGCGAAGAAGAAAAACACCAGAACTACATGGCTCATTTGTCATCCGAGGAGGAATCCGCGCTTATGGAACTCCGAAGCAAACGAGACAGGGACTTGGGAGGAGAAATGGCGGCGGGCTCCTCTTCAGGTCACCAGGACCTCGGCTTGATCATTAGGGCACCGTTTAGGGCGCATAGGGAAGAGTTGGGTTTGTCTGCTGAGGAGATCGCTCAGGTAGAAGATTGGGTTGACCAGGTCAACAAAGTTTCGGGCTACCATGTCGACCCCGATCCAAACCCAGAGTCGTGGGAAAGCAGTGAGGTTGCTACTGAAATCCGAAGGATCGATTTGGCCTCGGCTTCGACAAAATTCAGGTTGCCAGAAGGGGTCCATCTGGTGCTCCCTACCCCTTCCTGCCGACCTTGCAGCCCTCCCCCGGGTCAGGCGGCTATATGCCACGATGCCCTTTCTTGCGGGATGAGGCTCCCCCTGCATCCCTTTTTCAGGGCACTGCTTAGGAGCTATAACTTGTGCCCCTACCAGCTGGCCCCCAATTTCTGGACTCAGGCTGTGGGGACTTCGTTGGCGTGGCAAGAGGTCAACCCGGATCATCCCATCTCACTGCACATCATTCACACTCTCTATACTTTGAAGAAATCAGTTAGGAGGGAGAGAGACGTGAGATCGGATGTTAAGGATTGGTATTATTTGTCCCCCAGAGGTTCTTATACTCCCGTTATTACCGGTCACCCTACCTCAATAAAGAACTGGAGGAACCAGTGGTTCTGGGTTGCTGGGGAGTGGCAGAGTTCCCCTGTGGACCCTAGTCCAGAAATTACAGTTCCCCGAACTCTTTCCCTACCTAGTGAGTCTTATATTTGCTTTAGAGTCTTTAAGTGTCATGCGTCTTTTGCTGTTTCATCCATACTTTTCTTGACTGCTTCTTAACATATTATTGGCTTATGGCAGGGGACACTTTTGCCCATCTCCTCCCTGACGCGGATCTAGCGGCAGTGAGGCGTCTATTTGCCTACAAGGGCACTTTCCAAGGGGTCATACAACAGAACAAATTATTCGTTAAGCACGGTCTTATGCGAGCTATGAGTAAGTTCGCCTCCTTATTGCTGTTACATCTTGTGTTTGTTCGTTTTTTTTTTTTAATATATAACCCCCATTGTCCTCCTTTCCTTGCTAGGTTCCAAAGAATTCCCAAAGATTTCTTTAAAGGGCCTCATGGCTACGAAGGTTCCTCCGGCTCTGCGCCATGGGAGCGAGGTTGAAAGAAAGCAGAAAGCGGTCTTGGCCGACCTGCAAATTGGGGTGGCAAGAGAAGTGTCTGAGAAGTCTACTGCCCAACTTCAGGGCCCTCTCCCAGCTCTACTACCACCGCCCACTTTGCTGCCAGTGGGTCCCCAACAACCCAACATTGCTGGAGAGGCCGATCCTGAAAAAGGTGTCGCCAAAGGGAAAGGGAAGAGGTCGGATAGAGGCGGACCCAAGAGGGGCAGGGAGACTAAGGATGCCCCAGTGCCACCTTCCTTGTCCGAGGACATTTCTGAGCAAGCACTTGAGGAGGAGCCTGCTCCCTTAAAAAGGCTCAGAAGGGGAAAAAGCAAGGAGTCTACTTCCGCACCTCCGCCATCACTGATCGAGGGACTGGAGGACGAGCCATCCGTGCCCATGCCGGGCTTGGCTTATAAAGTGACACTAGAAGGGGCGGAAGAGCTTAAGCATATTAAAACCAGCATCCTCCCCAGAGATGTCACTTTCAACCCTTCATTGTTCGACTCTCCCAGTTCGCCTCCAGCCAGGGCGGCCTTAATTACCGAACAGTTTTGGACAGAGGGTTGGGCCGCCTTTTCCTCCAGTGCTACTCCCTCTCGGAAGCTGCTCGCTGCTAAGGCTATGAATGCCAGAGCCCTGACCCTCATTGACGAGGTAGAGTCCTCCGTGGAGGTAGCTCAACGGGACAAGAGGGATGCCGAGACTGCTCTCCGCCACGCTGATAATATGCTCAAGGAGATCAATGATCTCAAGGCCCAGCTGTCCATAGCCCGCAAATCTTCTTCGGAAGAGAGGGCTAATGCGAAGCGCCTCCAAGAGGATAATGACAAATTGAAGCATGACCTCCATGCTTCTGAGTCAGACGTGGCAGTCTTGTGCAAGAAATTGGATGATTCCAACCGGGCACAGTCCATCGCCTCTAAGGCCCTGGCCGTCGCTAATGCAGCCAAGTCGAAGTTAGAAGCCGAAGTGGCAGAAGTAAATGAAAAGCTGGGGAGGGAGCTGGAGGCTAGGAAGAAAGCTGAGGAGGACTACACTTCCCTGGAGAAACATATTGACTCCAGAATTTCTGAGGCCTTGGAGCGTACCATTGCGGCTAGGGTGCAGGAGGTTCTGGGTGAAGAAGTTTCTAAGGCAGTTCAGAACTTCAAGGATACTTTCGAAGATACCCCGGAATACGAGGCTATGCAGAGGGTCTTTGGGAACTTGGGGGCCAGAATGGCCTTAGGGGATGTGAAGGAAGCTTTTCCGACACTGGACCTGTCCTCTATTGAGGCTTTTTACCCCGAGCCTCAAGATGATCCTGCGGATCCTCTGGGCGTGTCTGATAAAGGCCCCTTGGAAGATGTCCCTCCTCCACAATAATCCTCTTCTGCATTTGTTAGCTTTAGCTTTTTGTTTTCTTCTTTTCTTTCTTTTTGTAAGTCCCCCGGCACTTCATATTGTACACGTCTCATTTTTATGAATGGAGCAGTTTACTCATATTTTGGTGCAGCAACGTTTTTCCTTTACTGCTTAAACATGAGTATTTCCAAGTGCGAGTTTCATAATTGTAAGATGATATGTGGGACATTGTAAATGTCTGTCTGTAAATGTCTTGATTTGTAAAATGCACCTAATTTAGAGTGCCTCGGACAAGCATAACTTAGTTCGGCTGGAGGGGCACCTGTGCCTTTCCTCCTCGACCATTAGTCCAAGGCGATATCTAAACCTTTGGTCATGGATGGCCATATTTTGGTGTGCTAGTCCCTCAAATCCGATGTGGTCATTCATGAGCGGATCGAATTTGTCATCACTTTGTAGTAATAATTCTATTCAAGTTTAATCATTTGCTATACCCCCAGATCCAGCACAGTTGATGTACCTATTTCTGCTAATTAGATTTGATCTTGACCAACCTTTGAGCGATTTTACCTTAAAACTCTGTGACACCTACATTTACATCTTTGTATGAACCTCTGTTAATGTCGCAGTGTAAATTCACCGGAGTCCCTTGTTTTTAACAAAGATCCTGCCTGGTGGAGGCGTGTTGTATTTGCGACCAAAATAACATAAGAATTTTTTTACGTTTGTCTTTTACGCTTAGGCACACAGCACTTAGTATATCTTGCAAACGCTTTGTCCGGATGTATGAACTAACTTAACGCACCAAGGATTTTGGTTTATGTGACAACATTTGGTTATATTTGAATGATTTCAAACATATTACGCGGTGAATGACGGTGAATGAGTGCAGCACCTTAGATTTGAGTGGTTCGAAGCATTTATTGTATTAAAACTCCCAATCCTTACGTGGTGATCGTAGTTTAGCCTTATGAGAGTCCCTTGTCCTTAACAATTTTTATGCATAGTGTGGACGTGTTGCGTCATGACCAAAATAATTTTAGAATGTACGTTTATCCATTATGGTTGTCTAACAGATATTGGCGTAACTTTTAACGCAGCTCGCCCACGATTTTTTGAAATAATATGATAATGTTGCAATCATAGAGGAATTTAGTTTTATTGAAAATAACGGCGAATGTGGTCCGTGTTCCAAGGATTACATAGAGGTACTCCAGACAAGTTCTCAATCATGTATGTTCCGGGTACCACCTCGGCAATGACCTTGTAAGGGCCTTCCCAGTTAGGACCCAGAGTCCCTACTCCTGGCTCCTGTGTTGAAGGAAGAACCTTTTTGAGGACCAAGTCCCCAATGTTAAAGCGTCGGCTCTTCACCCTTTTGTTGTAATATCGAGCCACCTTTTTCTGGTATTTGGCCATTACCTCTTGGGAATCATTCCGCTTTTCCATTAGGAAGTCTAAACCGGCCCTTCGCGCTTCCTCGTTTCTAACTTCGTCGTAATGAATTTGACGAGGCGTTGGGATTCCGATTTCGACGGGGCATACCGCCTCGGCTCCGTAAGCCAGCGAGAAGGGTGTTTCACCAGTGGCGGTATGCGAGGTGGTTCGAAGCGCCCATAACACTTGTGGTAGCTCGTCTACCCACGCGCCCTTTCTGAATTCCAACTTCCTTTTCAGGGTATTTTTTATGGTCTTGTTCACCGCTTCGACCTGCCCGTTGGCCTGTGGGTGATGTGGAGATGAGAACAGCTTCCTGATTCCCAAATCGTCACACAACTTATCCACGCTTCTGTTTTTGACCTGTTTTGCATTGTCACTAACCAGAGAATGTGGTATCCCGAACCGGCATATGATATTTTTCCAAATGAACTTGGTGGTGTTGGCCTCGGTGATCTTCATCAAAGGTTCCGCTTCGACCCACTTGGTGAAGTAGTCAATTGCTACTATCGCAAAGCAATTGTTACCAGCTCCTCTGGGCATAGGACCAATAATGTCAACCCCCCACTTTGCAAAGGGCCAAGGGCTAGTCACCACAGTTAGCTCGTGATGCGGCTGATGTGGTATGGTCGCGTGTCTTTGGCATTTATCACATTTCCGCACAAAGTCATGGGAATCCTTTCGCATAGTAGGCCAAAAATATCCCTGTTTGAGGGCTTTCCTAGCTAGCGATAAAGCCCCGGCATGGTTGCCGCAGATGCCCTCATGGATTTCTCTCATCACATACTGCCCTTCCTCTAGCCCCACACATCTCAGCAAAGGAGAGGTGTAACTCCGCTTATAAAGTAAGTCGTCCAAGAGCACGAAGTTCGCAGAGTATTTCTGCAATTTCCGAGCTGCTTCGGGCTCGTTCGGAACTGTCTGATGTTTTAAATAGGCGATTAGGGGGTTCATCCAGGATCCCTCTTCTTCAATCACCAGGATCTCCGGTCCTGGCCCAATAGAAGAGGTCATCATGTGCTCTACAGGGATCAGATTGTGGAGCTCCGAATCACTGCTGCTTGCTAGTTTGGCCAAAGCATCAGCGTTGGAATTTTCTGTTCTGGGGATGTGCTGTAACTCCATTTTTCCGAAGTGCATAGCTAAATCTCTTACTTTCTTCAAGTAAGCGACCATAGAGGGTTCTTTGGTAGAAAATTGCCCATTGAATTGGCTTACAACAAGCTGCGAATCACTGTTCGCCACCACGGACTTAATCTTCAATGCTTTTGCAAGTCTTAGCCCGGCTAATAGCGCCTCGTATTCAGCAACATTGTTGGAGGCTTTGAATCCAAAGCGGATTGCACTGTGTAATTTAAACCCTTCTGAGCTTACCAACAGTATTCCTGCGCCGGATCGTCCATCAGCCGAGGACCCATCAACGAACAATTTCCACTTCTGTCCATCATGTTGGCTGTCCTCGGTGTTGTCTACCATTTCGACCTCAGGTGGATGGGTGAATTCAACTACGAAGTCTGCCAACGCCTGACCCTTTACGGCGGTCCGAGGCACATAATGTAGGTCGAACTGGCTGATTTCTATCGCCAATTTTAGTAACCTCCCAGAAACGTCTGGTTTTTGTAACACTTGTCTCATGGGAAAGTTGGTGAGCACTTGTATGGAGTGTGACTGAAAGTAGGGACGAAGCTTACGTGAGGCTGTGATCAACGAGAGAGCAAGTTTTTCCATATCTGGGTAGCGCGCTTCGGCGTCCAGCATGGCTTTGCTTACATAATATACTGGCAACTGGTTCCCATCCTCCTCTCGGATTAGCACTGAGCTAACAGCCTCTTTAGATACAGCCAAATATAGGTAGAGAGGCTCGCCAGATTTTGGCTTTGATAGCAATGGGGGGCGGCCTAAAGAAGCTTTCAGGTCGGTAAACGCCTGCTCGCATTCTGGTGTCCATTGGAATCGCTTTCCCCCCTTCAGGACCTTGAAAAATGGCAAGCATTTGTCATGGATTTTGAGACGAACCGGTTCAGGGCCGCGATTCTTCCCGTTAAGCTTTGCACTTCTTTTGGGTTCCGAGGCGACTGCATGTTTAGCAGAGCATTGATTTTGTCCGGATTGGCTTCGATTCCCCTCTTATTCACCATGAATCCGAGGAATTTCCCAGATGCTACCCCGAAAGCACACTTCGCCGGATTGAGTTTCATCCGATATCTTCTCAAAACGTCAAATGCTTCTGACAAATGGAGGATATGATCAGCAGCGACCATGCTTTTGACTAACATGTCGTCAACGTACACCTCCATAGTGTTCCCCAATTGTTTCGAGAACATGCGGTTTACCAGCCTCTGATAAGTAGCTCCCGCATTCTTCAAGCCAAATGGCATAGCTCTGTAGCAATAGAGTCCTCTATCTGTGATAAATGAAGTATGCTCTTCATCCGATTCGAACATGGGAATCTGATTGTACCCGGAATATGCATCCATGAAGCTTAGCAACTCGTGTCCCGCCGTGGAGTCGACCAGTTGATCCTTCCGGGGCAATGGAAATCTGTCTTTGGGACATGCCTGATTCAAATTAGAAAAATCAATGCACACCCGCAATTTCCCATTGTGTTTTGGTACTAAAACAGGGTTTGATACCCACTTCGGATATCGGGACTCTCTTATGAAGCCATTTTTTAATAGCTTTGCGACCTCGTCTTTCAAGGCCTCATACTTGTCCGAACTCATGGGCCTTCTCTTTTGCCTGTGCCCAGGGCTTCGGGGATCCAGCTGGAGTCTGTGACAGGCCTCCTTAGGATCAATCCCAACCTTGTCACCATGCTTCCATGCGAATACATCGAGGTTTTGAAGTAGGAAGTCCTTTAATTGACTCTTGTATTCTGTTGGCGAGTCCAGTCCGATCTGTAATTCTTTGATTGGATCAAGTGGGTCTACGCCGAAGCATTCCAACTTTTCGGCCGGGGTGGGGCAATTGTCACCTGCCATCCTGGGGTCTAGATCTGCTAAATCCTCTTCTAAGGTCATCGTGACATCCTTATCTTCAGATGGCCCTTCACCCAATCTTTCAGGGTCTGGGGCAGCCTCGGCCATAGCTACATCACTGATCATGTTCAGGCTTCGATCCTGAAACTTCCGGATCGCATTTGTGTAACAAGCCCGGGATTCTGTTTGGCTTTCCCTTACAGTTGCAACACCATGCTCGGTGGGGAACTTCATGCAAATGTATTTGGTATGCGTTACAGCCCCCAAGTCAATAAGGCCAGGCCTTCCAATTGAACCATGGTAGGAGGAGATTTTGTCTACTACCAAAAATTCCATAGGAATTCTGGAGAGGGTCGGTGACTGCCCTACTTCAGTCGTAAGTGTTATGGATCCTCTGGGGGGTATGCTGTCCCCCGTGAAACCGTATATTGGATCAGGGACTGGAATGAGTGGGGTGCTGATCCCCATCTTATCAAAAGTTGCCCCGTATATCACATTTACCGAGGCACCATCATCCACCATCATTCGTGATAACCCATTTCGAGCCACCACCACTCTGATAACCAATGCGTCGTTGTGTGGGAAGTGCACTCCAACGGCATCGTCTTGTGTGAATGTGATAGGTTCCGTCCGAGGAATCCCAACAGGGTGGGAATGGATATGATAGTTCACGTTGGCGGGCTGCTTGGCCTCTCTTATATACCTCTTTTGGGAGTTGTTGGTGCTCCCACCTGGGTGGGGGCCTCCCAGTATTGTGTCGATTTCACGAATGGGGAGGTCGGCCACAGGCATAGGAGGTTCCCGTGTATCTTTAGCTTGTGCCGAGGCGGTATCTTGACCCTTATTCCTGTCTCTTTGACGATTGTCAATCCTTTCTTTGGTAGAATTCTTCCACGGGGCTCTCCTATCAGCTCGGTTGAACTTCTGGCCACCTGATTTTTGAGTTCTCCCTGTGTCGAGGGGGAAGTCACCTCCCCTTCTCCCCTGCGCCTTTTGGTCAGCTAACATGTAGATTTCCCTGCAATCCTCTGTTGCGTGACCGTAATATCTATGGTAGGCACAGTAAGCCCCAATCATGGGCTGTTTTCCACTTCGGCTGCTTTCCACTCTCCCTTGAGCATTGTGAGGATTTTGAGAAGGGGTGTTAGAGTGCAAGTGAGGGATAGCTTCCGTGATTTCTGCTGCAAAGCTAGATCCTGTCCCCGGAAATGGACGAGGAGCACCACCTCGGTTACCGCCGACCCTATCCTTGTTTCCTCCCTTTTTGAGGTCCGCTTCATTGGAATATCCAAGGTTGTATCTCCCTTGGGGGTGATTATCTCTGGCCCTAGCCATTTCCTCCGATACAATCTCTTCCTTCATCAGGTCTACCAGGGTGTTGTAATCCCTTGGTTTCCTGCTCCGGACATCCCTCCAAAACATGCTGGTCATATCTAGCCCTCCTTTTAAGGCGGAAAACATCTCCGCTTCTGTGATATTTTCGCAGATATGCATTTCTTCAGTAAATCTGGCTAGGTAACTTTTCAGAGATTCGTCCCTTCCTTGTCTCAGATCCTGAAGGCGTTGGAGTGGGAGTTGGCCAGGCCTGGAAGAAACAAAGCCATTCTTAAAAGCAGTTTTCATATCCCTCCAACTGTGGATGCTGCCAGGAGGGAGTTTTTTATACCATCGTATGGCACTTCCCTCAAGGGTTAAAGCAAAAGCTTTACATTTCAGTGCCGGGGTGGCCCCGGCTATTTCCATGCTGGCGCGGTAATTTAACAGGTGATCATCAGGATCACCTCGGCCAGAGTATTTTGCTATTTCTGGCATCTCAAAGTCATGGGGAACGGGGCATCTACGGAGGCCCTCTGTGAAGGGACTTACTTCCTCTTCGTCATCCAACTCGTATGACGGCAGCTCGCTGTTCTCGTCGTGACCGGAATACTCTGGATCACGGTATTGGCCATAGAGCGGCGGAGCGTACTCCTGCCTTTGTGGTGGTGGAACGCGGCCGTAGTTTGGCCTTTCATGGCTCTGTAATTCATTACAAGGATTAGTCCGAACTGCTTCGGCTCTTCTTTCTTGCCTATTCCTAGGCTCATGTACTGATGCCGTCCTTTCTCCCCCCACACCTTGTTGGTCCCTGTACATTTGATCCTGCGACAAGGCTTCTTCAGCGCGTCGCTCGCGCCTATTTCTAGGCTCTGCGGCATTATGCCGACCTGGGTCCGTTTGTCCCCGTCGTTGTCCCCTGAATAACCCTCCTATTCGGCTGAAAACACTGCCAGATTTTGCGGAAGAGGCCTCCCTGCGTCTAGCTGGGAGTGGGTTTTGTTCCCCATGCATTTCACGTTCTGGGTCATTCTCGTAGAAGGGCTCAGATTCCACTTCGGCGTACGCCTGCGGATCCTGATAATAATAAGATACAGTGGCCGCCTCGGATGGTGAATAATGTGGCTGTGAGTATTGCTGAGGCATCACGGGTTCGTTCACAGCATACCCTCTGGCCATAAAGGCGTTCATTGCAGCAGTCTGTTCTATTTGCTTCCTCTGCATCTCCAGCATTTGGGCCGCCATAAGTGTCATGTCTCGCATCATGCGGCGATTTCGGTGCCGGCGAGGTGGATTAGGTTGTGCTACTTCCTCGTCGGCGTTTTCATGGATTTCTTGAGGAACTTCGTCCTCGCTGTGTTGACCACTTCTTCCCCTACGGGGGTTAACATCACCGTCACTTTCATTCATGTTTCAGAAGAGTTTCTGGTCTTAGATTGCTTTTCAAGGATAGATAGACCTTTGTATCGCTGTTTCAAGCCTTTTTCAAGGTTGTTAAACTTATGTTTCAAAGTTCTTTACCTTTTTCAAGGGTGTTTAGACTTATGTTTCAAAGTTCTTTACCTTTTTTCAAGGGTGTTTAGACTTATGTTTCAAAGCTCTTTACCTTTTTCAAGGTTATCCAGCTTATCTCTCAAAGCTCCTACCTTTTTCAAGGCCGACCAGCTTATCTTTCAAAGCTCCTACCTTTTTCAAGGCCAACCAGCTTATCTTTCAAAGCTCCTACCTTTTTCAAGGCCAACCAGCTTATCTTTCAAAGCTCCTACCTTTTTCAAGGCCAACCAGCTTATCTTTCAAAGCTTCTACCTTTTTCAAGGCCAACCAGCTTATCTTTCAAAGCTCTTACCTTTTTCAAGGCCAACCAGCTTATCTTTCAAAGCTCTTTGCAGTTATTCGCTCTATTGTAAGAGGTTATTCGTCCTTTTTCAGGACTACCTTTCTATGTGTGGCTTTTTACCATGTGTTTTCGTGGTTAGCAGTATGGTTTCCCACAGACGGCGCCAAAATGTTGACCACAAAATCCGGATGGACCTTGGACCAACACGTCTCAGCTCCTCCCTCTTGAACACGTGGATCTCCTGCGCACTGTGACAAACAATCAGTTTGCAAAGGGGGCCGAGGTGGCTCCCGTTTGCACTCTGATGCCTAAGTCAGTACTCATTTTGGGCAAATATATATATTGGGTGCGGGAAATATAAATGTGTAGAAGAGAAAAAAGGGAGTGAGAGAAGTATAGAGTTTAGAGTGAGAAATTGCTAACCCCTTACTTGGAGACAATTGCGCCTTATTTATAGAGGAACTTCTTGTCTTGGATCACGACACGTGGCATACTTTACACTTGTCATTACCCTAGCTTATGGATGTGACAATCTTGCTTTTCAACCGTAATCATTGCTACATTTCGTAGGGGATGGGCGCCTGTCACGTCTGGGTAAAGGCAGTGTCCCATCACTGACTCCATCTCTCTCTTCTGGTCAACGCCATAAAGCACCCCGGCTGAGTATAAAGCACATCGGCTGGGCGTTAACCAGGTCGGCTAAAGAGGTTTGCTTGACATACCACCTCGGCATTCATCCCAAGGTGATATTCTAGGCCTTAGCTGTGGGTCAAGGTCCATTGGGCCACTATTGGGCCTTCGCTGGTGGATCACTGTACCTTTCTTTGGGCTCGCTTGCAACACAAAACATTCGGTAATGCCATAATTTCTCAAATAATTGAAAATCTCAAAAATAGCCAAAGTTTAGAGATATGGATCATCAAAATAAGATTCTCAATTATTTAACGACTATTGCCACTATCATCCATCATTGGACACCTTCTCTGAAATCTGCAAATGTTGTTAAAATAGACATGAGCATTTCATAGAAATACTCAGTAGACTCATCGCCAATTAATTAATCCACATTATAATTGAACATATAAATCCAGGCTCTTCAGAATCATAGGGTGTGGGTTGCTCTTCTCGTGCATTAAAGCACATGACTTCTTTTTGAAAATCATAGGCTCTTTAAAATCATAGGGTATGGGTTGCTCTTTCTTCTCGTGCACATAATGTACATAAGTTATGCATAACATCATCATTTATCTTGCAAGACATTCTCTTCTTTCTTTCTCATGCATAAAAGCATATAAGTTATGACAAGCATAACAACATAAATATTTCATAAGAAATATATTCTCATCTCATTTCATGAAATAAATTTCACATAATTCGAGGAAAATTCGCACGCGAATTCAAATGGGTCGGAAGAATTAAACTGATAAAATGAGATTGATGAAACTTGAAATTTAATATGATTTTGAAAATAATAATTTAAATAAAATACTTAAAATAATAAAATTTTGGAAAATTCGGAATTTAGTTTAAAATTGAATTAACTCGACATTTCTCGATTTGGCTAGACGAGCGCGTCGTGACGTTAACTTAAAATGGATGAGATCGCAGCGACACCGTTTTCATGATTTTAGAATAATTGTTAAATGCATAAAAATCTTGATCGCTACAACCTTACCCCCTTAAAATAATTTCGTCCTCGAAATTTAAACTTACTTGATCTTTGATTTCTGGATACTTGGCTAGGATCTCATCTTCCTTTTCCTAAGTAGTCTCATCACTATTGTGTCTACCCCACTGGACTTTGACTAACGGAATCTCTTTGTTTCTCAAGACATGGACTTTTCTATCCACTATGCACATGGGTGTCTCTTCATAGGATAAATCTTTCTGAACTGCAAGAGACTGATAATTCACCACATGACTAGGATCGTGAACATACTTTCTCAACAGAGAAACATGGAACACATCGTGAACAGCTGCCAGTTCTGGTGGTAAAGCCAAACGATAAGCCACGTTCCCTACTTGTTCTAATAACTCGAATGGTCCAATAAAGCGGGGTCTCAACTTTCCTCTTTTCCCAAAGCGAAAAGTGCCCTTCATCGGGGCTATCTTCAAAAATACTTTCTCCCCAATCTGAAATTCCAAATCCTTTCTTCTCTGATCCACATAGCTTTTCTGTCTATCCTGTGCACTCTTAATGCGCAGTCTGATCTTCTCAACAGCATCAACTGTTCTTTCAATAAGTTCTAGACCCAATAACTTCTTCTCACCGCCCTCATCCCAATAGATTGGTGATCGGCATCGCCGTCTATACAATGCTTCATAGGGTACCGTACTAATGGTAGCATGGAAACTATTATTGTAGGCAAATTCCACTAATGGTAGATGATTCTCCCAACTGCCACTCAAGTTTAGCACACAGGCTCGAAGCATATCCTCCAGCGTCTGAATAATGCGTTCAGACTGTCCGTCAGTCTGAGGATGGTAGGCAGTACTAAAATTTAATTTAGTACCCATTGCCACATGCAAACTCTTCCAAAGTCTCGAAGTAAATCTCGGGTCTCTATCCGAGACAATGGAAACTAGTATTCCATGAAGTCGAACAATCTCTCTGATATACAACTGCACTAACTGATCCATATTGAGAGTCATCTTGACTGGTAGAAAATGGGCTGACTTTGTAAGTCAATCTACAATGACCCAAATGGCGTCATTCCTTCTCGCTGATTTTGGTAACCCTGTGACAAAATCCATGGAAATTTTCTCCCATTTCCATTCTGGTATATCCAAAGGATTTAACAATCCTGACGGTCTCTGATGTTCGGCCTTGACCTGCTGACAGGTCATGCATCGTGAAATAAATCTTGCAATGCAACCCTTCGTGTTCCTCCACCAGAAGGTATTACGCAAATCCCGATACATCTTTGTTCCTCCTGGGTGGCATGCATAAGGTGCTGAATGAGCTTCTGTCATAATCTCCTTTCTGATCTGATCATCCTTCGGCACACAGAGACGACCTCTAAACATAAGTGATTTATCAGAGGCAATCTCGAAGCCTATTCTCTTGCCAGTCCCAACTTCGGATCTGATCTTTTCTAAGAATCTATCACCTCTTTGTGCTTTCACAATCCGACCTCTCAAATCTGGTTTAATGGTCAGATTTGCCAATCTGCTGGCTCCTTGAACTGATGGGACTCGTACCTCGATTCTTAGATTCTGAAAATCTCGAATCAACTGATCTTGTATTGTTCCCAAAGCTGATAACTGTCCAGCATTCTTCCTGCTCAAAGCATCTGCAACTTTGTTTGCTTTACCCGGGTGGTAAAGAATGGTGCAATCATAATCTTTCACCAGCTCTAGCCATCGACGCAGTCTCATATTTTGTTCCTTCTGAGTGAAGAAATACTTGAGGGTCTTATGATCAGTGTAAATCTTAGATTTACTCCCATACAAATAGTGTCTCCAAATCTTCAAAGCATGCACTACGGCTGCGAGCTCTAAATCATGCGTCGGGTAATTCTTCTCGTATGGTTTCAACTGTCTTGAAGCATATGCAATCACTCTCCCATTCTGCATCAATACACAACCTAATCCATGTTTGGACGCATCACTGTAGATAACGAAACCATCTGAACCATTTGGTATGGTCAACACGGGTGCTGATACAAGTCTGTTCTTTAGTTCCTGGAAGCTCTGTCCACACTGATCGGTCCACTGAAATTTATCTCCCTTCCTGGTCAACTGAGTCATAGGACCTGCTATCTTCGAGAAACCCTCGATGAATCATCGGTAATATCCAGCTAGTCCAAGGAAACTTCTCACGTCTCCAACATTTGCTGGTGTTGACCAATTCATTACAGTTTCAACCTTAGAGGGATAAACCTCGATGCCACTAGCTGTAACAACATGACCTAAGAAGTCAATTTTCTCGAGCCAAAATTCACACTTCTGGAATTTGGCATACAATCTCTCGGCTCTTAATATCTCCAACACAATCCTCAAATGCTCCTCATGCTGCTCGGAATCCCTGGAATAGATTAGTATATCATTGATGAAAACAATGACGAACTTGTCAAGATAATCGCGGAATACTCGGTTCATCAAATCCATGAACACTGCAGGGGCATTCGTGAGACCAAATGGCATTACTGTGAACTCGTAATATCCATATCGCGTTCTGAATGTTGTTCTTGGTATATTGGCTGGCTTGATCTTCAGCTGATGATAACCCGACCTCAAGTCAATCTTCGAGAAAATATCTGTACCTTTTAACTGATCGAATAAGTCTTCAATCCTGGGAAGGGGATACTTATTCTTTATTGTCAGCTTGTTGAGTTCTCAGTAATCAATGCACATCCTCATGCTTCCGTCCTTTTTCTTTACAAACAGAACGGGTGCTCCCCATGGAGATACACTTGGCCTGATGAAACCCTTCTCTAACAGTTCCTCTAACTGAACCTTCAGTTCTTGCAACTCTTTCGGTGCCATGCGGTAAGGAGCTTTAGATACAGGGGCAGCTCTTGGTACCAAATCAATGGAAAATTACACTTGCCTATCAGGCGGGATGCCTGGAAGATCCTCTGGAAATACGTCACCGTATTCGCATACTACTGGCACTGAATCCAAAGTAACTTCTTTTGACGGTTTGTCTTGAAGACTAACCAAATAGCCCTGACAATTGTTCTTGGCTAACAACTTCTATGCCTTAAAAGCCGAGATAAGGTGAGGAAGTGCTTTGATCATCGATCCATAAAACTTGAATACTTCTTCACCATCCCTGCGAAAGATAACTTCCCTCTTGTGACACATAATCGCAGCTCGATTGGCGCTGAGCCAATCCATACCCAAAATAATATCGAAGTCTTTCATACGAATAATATTCAGATCTGCTCCCAATATTTGGCCATCAAAATCTATTTGTACCGATCGGACTATCATATCAGTATCAATAGTACCTCTCGAGGTAAGCTAACCTCTAAGGTACTACCAGTTTCTTCCCCTATTAAGTTCAGTTTCTCTGAGCATGCATCAGATAAGGACATATACGGGGATACCAGAAACAGACAATATACCTGTTAACATATTAACATGCTCAAAATGGAAAAGTACTCGATGGGGGAAATAATTAAGACATGTTCAGGAATTAAGGAAGTGACATGTGTACCTGCAATCACATCAGAATCCTCTGCTGCATCCATAGCGAATACTCTCGCTTTTCCTTTTCTATTTTGGTCTGTGTTCTTCCTCTGATTGAAACTTTGGGCAGACGAAACACGACAGTCTAAGGCAAAGTGACCCGACTGGCCACACCTGTAGCAGACATTCTTACCAAATAAACACTCTCCCTTGTGTAACTTCTGACACTTAGGGCAAGGGGAAGCGAAATTAGTCATCTGTCCTCTCGTTGGTCCTGAATTCTGCCTCTTATTAGGCGCCTGATTCCTGTTCTGATTACGATTCGGACCCTACCATTTCCTCTTACCCTGATATCTCTGCTCATTATGGTTGCCCTGGTTCCCAACTTGTACACCCGCATAAGTCACTGCCTGAGCTTTCCTCACTACTTCCCTGTACGTGGGCAGTTCAAACGAACTGACAATCTGTCTAACGTCCGAGCGCAGACCCCTCTTGAAACGTTGTGCCTTCTTGGACTCAGTCTCCACCAGATGTGGAGCATAGCGGGACAATTACTCGAACTTGCTTTCATAATCGGTGATATCTAGCTCTCCTTGAACCAGATGTAAGAACTCAGTCTCCTTGTGGTCCCTGAGATCTTGCGGGAAAAATTTATCCCTGACTTCAACCTTGAACTCTTCCCAAGTGAGAGCTGCCTGCTGTGCTACTTCAACCTTGAACTCTTCCCACCAGAAACCGGCTCTACCATTTAACATAAATTAAGCGCATAAGACTTTCTTGTCCTTCGGGCAAGAAATGTGCCGGAATTTCCTCTCGATCATCAGAAGCCATTCCTCAACAGCCAAGGGGTTATCGCCCCCATCAAAGGTAGGTGGATGGTACCTCCAAAACTGTTCGGTAACTGGAACCGAGGAACCCGATGGGGCTTGCCTCAATTCCTGGACAGCTTGAAGCAAGTCTCTGATAACTGTAGATTGGGTTGTGGGACCCTGTCCCGAAGCAGCATGTTCATCAGTCGTCTGATTCGAAGCGGTCCTGATTATACGCCTCGACATTTCCCTTAAAAATGAAAATCCACGTTCACGACTACTTAATCCAATTCTCATCAATCATGCCATGTCTAAATATTTATTATGCAAAGCCCAGCTAGGGTTCATCATTTCTAAGTTCAAGGACAAAAATTATTATAAAATCATTCTTAAATCACATTATTCCCATTATGCTCAACACTCGTTCTCTTTCTTTTCTTTCGAATACAATTTCTTTCTCTTTCTTCTAAATCTCACAAATCATTAAAATAAGTATCCGAAATACTGAAATAACGTTAAACATCATAAACTCTTTACCTCGAAGTTGGTGGAACGAATGATGGCAGTGGCAATCTTCATTAATCATAATTAAATAGTGTAAAATGTTTCTTGAAACTTCTTTTTGAAAATTTTCCAGTCTACAGAAATGCAGACTGTCTCTGATACCAAGCTGTAGCGCCCCGAGTTCTAAATACCCGGTTTACCACGTCATTTTCTGGTCTAAATTTTAAAATAATATTCTAGCGGAAGAAATCACCGAAATCCGTTTTTCGAAACATTAAATAAATGGCAACGATCGATAAAATTCGAAAACATTTATGAAATAATTCAAATTAACGAATCGAGCCGGTAATAATACAAAACATTCGGCAATGCCATAATTTCTCAAATAATTGAAAATCTAAAAAATAGCCAAAGTTTAGAAATATGGATCATCAAAATAAGATTCTCAATTATTTAACGATTATTGCCACTATCATCCATCATTGGACACCTTCTCCGAAATCTGCAAATGTTGTTAAAATAGATATGAGCATTTCATAGAAATACTCAGTAAACTCATCGCCAATTAATTAATCCACATTATAATTGAACATATTAATCCAGGCTCTTCAAAATCATAGGGTGTGGGTTGCTCTTCTCGTGCATTAAAGCATATGACTTCTCTTTGAAAATCATAGGCTCTTTAAAATCATAGGGTATGGGTTGCTCTTTCTTCTCGTGCACATAATGTACATAAGTTATGCATAACATCATCATTTATCTTGCAAGACATTCTCTTCTTTCTTTCTCATGGCTAAAACAATATAAGTTATGACAAGCATAACAACATAAATATTTCATAAGAAATATATTCTCATCTCATTTCATGAAATAAATTTCACATAAATCACGTAACATGCACATTCACATGCAATCATAATTTAAATCAATTAATAGGGGCGAGTCTACCTTAAACTTGACGAGTACAAAGTTGAGTAGGAAACAACTTCAATTTTTTAATTCTCCGTACGCTTCGTCTAGCCAATTAGAAAATAAGTTAAATTAGTCTTTTGAAATTTATAATTTAAAAATGATAATTTACCATTTGGGGACCGAAATTGGTGATTTGAAAGTTGGGGGACTAAAATGAATAATTTGAAAGATGAGGGACCAAAATGAATATTTTGGAAGTTGAGGGACTAAAATGTAAATTTTCAAAAGTTGGGTCGGAGTTCAAAACGATTATTTAATTGTGGGGATTGAGATAAGAAATTTTAAAAATGAAAGGCTTATAAAAATCATTTAAAATCTTAAGCGCTGAAAATATAAGTTGTAAAACATAGCGAGTGATTTAAATCATTTTGGAACTTAGGGACTAAACTGCAATTTAATAAAACCTTCAAATAAAACATATATCTTTCTCTTTTGTTCCCAAACTCAGAGACAGAGAGGGAGATGGGCAAGAGGGGGGGGGGGAAGGAGCGGCTCAGGTTTTGCCGGCGCCAACCGCCGGCAATTCACGGTGATATCACCACCGTCGCGTGGCGGTGACAAGGAGGGAGAAACTGTGGTGAAAAGGTGAAGTTTTGGGGCTGATTTTTTTTTTGGCTCTAAGGTCGCGATTTTGGGTGGCAGTGGTGATTGCGATTCGGAGTTCTTGCCGGCGGAAATCCAGCCATCAATGGGTCGAGTTCAGGTAAGGTTCTGGGCTTGTTTTATTTCTTGGTTTTGATTTTGATTTTGGCTTATTTGGTGAGGATTTGGAGGCGACAGTGGAGGCTGGCCGTGTGCGATGGTGATAGTGGTTTGGGTTTTCAATTGGGTGGGGTTGGCCGTGAATGGTGGTGCTGCAGGTGGGTTGCGTTTGGATGGTGGCGGCGGCTGTGGTGCGTGTTGTGAGGAAGCAGTGGTTGCAGGTTTGTTGTGGTTTATGGGTGGTGATGATGATGCCGGTGAAAGGCAGTGGTGATGGAGATTGATGTAGGTGGTGATGCATTTTGGTTGAGTTGGTTTCCTGTGATTGTGTGGTGGTGTTGTTTCGACCATTGTGGAGGTGGTGGTGGCTGCAGCGTGCAGGGTTGTTGCATCTTGTGGTGGCATGGTGGAAATGGGTAGTGGTTTGGTTGTGGTTCTGAGGATGGTTCTGGCTACATGAGGGAGAAGGAGGAGTAAACCTTACCATGGCTGAAATGCTGGATTGGAAGCTGGATGAAGGTGAGGCTGAAGTTGTTGAGGTGTTGGGTTGAGTAGTGTATAAGGGGGATTGATAGGTATGGTGTAGTATTGGGTTGATGTGATGGATGGGGGTTGGTGGTGTGAAAACCTAGACAAGCCTTGCACGTAATTCGAGGAAAATTTGCACGCAAATTCAATTGGGTCGGAAGAATTAAACTGATAAAATGAAATTGATGAAACTTGAAATTTAATATGATTTTGAAAATAATAATTTAAATAAATACTTAAAATAATAAAATTTTGGAAAATTCGAAATTTAGTTTAAAATTGAATTAACTCGATATTTCTCGATTTGGTTAGACGAAAGCGTCGTGACGTTAACTTAAAATGGATGAGATCTCAGTGACACCGTTTTCATGATTTTAGAATAATTATTAAATGCGTAAAAATCTTGGTCGCTACAACTTGTTTCCAATGGATATGAGCTTGACAATGAAGATGTTGGCAAAGCTGGTTGGCTGAATATGCAACAATTTAAGGATGAGTAAGAGTATAATAACGAGGTGCTCAGACTATTTTTTGCCTCTAAGCTCTAGCATCTTCAACTGGTTCATCAGTAGTAAGGGATTGAGATGGCAAGAGGGTGGGTTTACAAACACTACTAGAACTCAAACCTGCCCTTGCTCCTTGTGAATTTCTGGGTGAGGCGGGGCAACACTGTCGCCCATTTAGTATTTATTTATTTTTTATATTTTCAAAACTTCTCTATAACTTTTTTGCCCACTAATCATTGGGATGGGTGGGTTTCCGCGACCCACTCGGGTTGTCCCATCTCGTCTTGAGGGACGGGATTTTTCTCCCAATTAGAGTGGGAGTCCCGTTGGCGTCGGGCTCGAGGGACACAATTTTTTTGCCATCTCTAGTAGGAGACAACTTTTCACAAGATAAACAAGGTGCTGTGTATGGTTTGGCTCCAATCATTCTTGAGCAATGCAAAATATCCTGAATATACTTAATTTGACGTAAATGAAGACCATGAGAGTCCCGTGACGCTTCAATTCCAAGAAAATATCCAAGACTACCCAGAGTTTCGAGTGCAAAGTCTCATTGAAGTTGCTCAGTTAAAGTTTGAATGAACTGAGGACATGATCTAGTAATCAATAAGTCATCAACGTAAATCTATATCTACGTTGATCTACAATCTATATAATACAATATTATACGACTTCTAAAGAGTGGCTTAAAGGGAGATATATTTTTGGACTTTTCTGTTTCTAACCTCATAATTATTTTATAACTTTATATTTACCATTAATGTAAATTAATGAATAATTATTTTTAATATTATTCTTTTTCATTTTATCAACAATGACATTAATTTCAATACATTTACAATCTATTCTCTTTACTTCCTCACTAATTTTTTTTTAAATAAAGTCTAAAACTTTAAATTTTAATTTCTTATTTCCATGATTTATTTAAATTATTATTTATTCACGCTAAACACAAATTTAATACATTATTATAAAGAAAATAGTGAAAAAAGTCCAATTATAAATTTTTCCTTAAACTAAATTTTTTCTTAATTAAGTATTAATATATTATCATCATCATTAAGAAAGTTGTGAGAGATATGAATAATATATTTTTTGAATTATGTTTTTAATATTCTATTATTTTTTCATTTGTTAACAATGTTATTAATTCTATACAAATATGTACAACTCCTACTCTATAACCAAAATCACATACATGATCACCTTCAATCTAACACATTTACATAGTTTAATATAATTCTCAATTACTAATTTTCATTAACACATTTATAATTCCAAGAATCCTTAATATTCATGTACGTTTTTATACTAAAATTAACAGCCTATACTATGACACAATATAGTTCATTAAAAATTTAAAAGAGGTGCAAAGTCTAACATCATAATTTGCTGAACTTTTTTTTGTTGAATTATCATTTCTTTCAAATTTTGATTTTCAATAAATAGAATGATTTTGTCCACAAATAAAAGTATCAACTATATGTTGTTATAAAATTGTTATAAAATTTGATCGCATGTTATGAAGATTGAAACATAAAAATTTTCAATATATGCACGTACAGGTTCCCTTGAAACCTATATGTATCGATGGAAATTTTAATTTTTTTTTTTGAATTTTTGATTAACAAAGATGTGATATTACCATTATATTTATCTATCTTTATTTTAACAACTTTTTATATTAAACTAATATGTTGTCTGTTTTAATACTTGTAAGGTATCTGATTTTTGCTACACAATTTGGGGCTACAATTGAAAATTTTACTCATACGATTCAGGAAGGCAAAATATATTGACTTTATCATAAAAAATTAGACTAATAGTAATTATAAATTCTCAAATTTACACAATGAAATTGAAATAAACTTCACGACAAACAACAAAATTAAAAAGATTGAAGATGATATCTCATTGAAATTATCAAATTTATGCATTGTTGAATTCTCACAAGTCCAAAAATTTGTTATGAAGGAAAAATACTTGTTATTAAATCTTTATTAACAATTTTTTTATAATGTTTCAAATATATATAAATAAAACCTATAATTTATTTTCAAATATTATCAGCGTTGTTTTCAATGTGAAGCCCATATTTGCTATCATCAAACAAGTGAATCTGGTCAAGGTTTTGATTGAGAGAGTGCAATATGGTTTCAAAAACTTTGTTTAAATGTTAAAAATTGTTTGATTTTCTTAATTTTATTTGTCTTGCTTGTTTGACTAATTTTCTTGAGAAAAAACTCGAAACTTTTGCCAACATAATTTCTAAAAATAACTTTACGTGGACAATTAACGTGCAAAGTACGTTTGGACAATTAGTATATTGAAGGGGGGGGGGGGGATGATGAAGAAAATTTTGATTGAAAATTGTACCCTCATTTTTTCTTTCTTTCAAATATACCCTTTTTCTCATCTTAGTTTATTTGATAATTACTAAGGCAACGAACCACCCCTTCATGAATTTATTGAAAATTTTCACCAAATTCTTTGAAAAAACATATTAGATAATTGTTTAAAATATTATTCTAATAAATAAACCACGTGTCATATCAAAAAGTAATCTAGCACCATAAAATATTAGGCAAATTGAAAATTGATTTATAAAATATTTAAATCCCATGAATGATGGTCATCCTACTTTTCAAATTCTATATGTATTTTAATTATTTATTTAAATAGTAAGGCAGTTATGAGGGGTGTCTACCAAATTCTCTATAAATAGAAATATTGGTCCATGGGGGAAAAGGAGGATGAAAAAAATGTTGCAGGGAAGAATAGAAGAATTCTCTCAAGCATCAAGTCAAGTTCAAGAACAAGAAGATCAAATTCCTCAAATAAAACAAGTCCAAATTAACTGGAAGAAGATCAAAGCAATCCAAGTCCAAATTCGAACTTCAAATCCAAGTCTCGAAGTTCAAGAGCCAAACAAGTCAACCCTCAACAGATCAACCCTCCAACGAACCTCAAAGTTCAGGAATTAAGCTACATGCCCCTCTTCTTCAAATACATGGATCGTTAATAAGAGGATTTTGTAAATTTGCAGTCACAAGAGAATCTTCCACTTTTATTTCAAAAAACTCCAATTTACAATTTTAGTATTTTTATAATACATGGAATTTGTCGCACAAATTTCTTGGAACGCCAAGTGGGATTCTCTTGCCTCTCTTCTTTCGATCTGTAAAACCTTCAAGTTTCAAAAACTACATCAGACATGGCAATCGAAACGAAAAAGGAAATTGTGAACCGTCTTGAAGAGACACTTGCAGAGTTCTTCTATGTGACCAAAGCCCAAATAAAAACTAGGAGAACTCAACTGGTAACATCATTAAGGACATTTTCTGACAAGGACAAGTTGAAAATTACTTTCAAGAAGCAAAACTCATATTCGTCAGAAAAAACAAAGAATTTGACGAAAAGCCCTTATTCTGGTTCTATCTATAGTGGCAGGTCCATGTTTGGATTCACTCATGCCACTTCTCTGCGAAAGTGAGGAGACTATACCGCTTCTGAAAAATCTCTTGAGGTTGTGATAGTCATATAAATGAAATCTGGCTCTAATGATCGAGTTCAACAAATGGAGATTTCTATTCAAAAGCTAACGAAATCTTTGGAGGAAAAAGATGTACAAATCTGCGTTCTCATGCATTGACTGGAGTTACAAATCTTTTTGAAAAAAGATAACTTAGAAAAGGCAAGCTCTTTTGGAATTAAAGACCCACAAATCCAAGAGCATCCGTAAAAGCACGATATGCTTGATTAGAAAGTACTGCAAAACGTGTTTCACGACTCAACTCTCTGTTGGCTCTCTGTTCATCCAACAACTTCAACATATGACTGTTGACACTATTCATGCTCAGTACGATGGTACCAAGATCTTCATTGGTTTATGCCAAGCCCTATAATTATCAAATCGACAAGATTAGAATGCCTCTTGGTTACCAGTCCCCTAAATTTCAATGATTTGATAGAAAGGATAACCCGAAGTAACATGTAGCTCATATCATTGAAATGTATAAAGAAGCTAGCACATATAGTGATACCTTGGTGAAGAGTTTGTACGCTTCCTTAAAGGTGCTGCATTTGAAAGGTATACAGACTTGACGATCTGGTCAATTGATAGATGGGATCAACTCGAACAAGAGTTTCTCACATACTTTTGTAACACCAGATGGACCATCAACCTTCGAGATCTTTCCAGAAAAAAAAGCAAAGTAAGGAATAACCAATTGTAGAATATATTGAACGCTGGAGAAATCTTGCCTTTAACTGCAAAGAACGTTTCAGTGAAGCATCCTCTATTATATGTGTGTGGAAGTCATGCAGTGGGATTATTTTATTATCTCCAAGCAAATATGCCTTACTCTTTTGAAGAGTTGGCTATATGTGCTCATGATATAAAAATTTAGATTATGAGACGTGGATGTTACTTTCCAAGTGATCCACATGGCAAGAAAGAATCAAAAGATCCAAAGACGGAAATCAAGAAAGATAGTAAGCTAGGTAAGTTCAAAGAATCTATGGAAATATCCGTTGCTCCTACAAAATCACTTTTTCAAAAATCAAGTTCAAATCAAAATCTGAAGCCAAAGCAAGAGTTTAGGCCTAATAAATCACAAACACAAAAAGGTTCTTCTAAGTTTGAAGAAACTTAATGAAAAGGAGTATCCATTCTCAGACTCCAAAGTTTTTGGAATTTTAGATCAACTTCTTGAACAAAATGTAATTGAACTTCCAATATTGAATAGCCAGAAGAGGCTGGTTAAGTTGATCATCCTAAGTACTATAGGTTTCAAAGAATAATTAATCATCCAATGGATGTTTCGTGTTGAACGATCTTATTGTTCACTTGGACAAAGAGAATAAGATTAAACTTGAAATAGGTGGAAACTTAATAGTTGCTTGTGTGATTATTTCCTTTAGATCATTTGATCAAATTCCTATTGCAAATAAAAAGTAGTTTGTCCCTCTTACATACGATTTGGGTTAGTTCTTGCTTGAAATAGTTGAGTTTGGACCTCAATTTTTGGAAGGAGCTATTCTGGTAGAGCTGGAAGGTAGATGTAGAAGTCACCATCACATACATCTATCCAGGAATGGTTAAACCACATGTCCCAACCCGTTCAGCTTTTTACGAAATCATGACAGATGACTTGGATGTTTGGGTTTCTGATCCAGAATCCAAAGATGAGGTTGGTGATGGTTGATCTATCTTCGTAAGCAAGAAGGAGAAATATCGAACGTCAAACAAAACATGTAAAATCTCATCTTCTATACCTTTTGTAGAACCAACACTACGGGCATTGAGGTTTCACCTATTGAAGAAGTGTCTTCAAAAGAAAGCCAGACGATATGGACTCTTATGAAAATGACATTGGAAAGCATCATTACTACTAGGTTTTGACACACGTGATCAACAATCATAGACAATAAATAACAAAAAGAAGCTAAAATAAGACCAGTTACAATATTGATAGAAGATATGAAAAATCTCTTAGCTCCTAGACCATAACCTTGGGAGAGTATATTCATCATGATTTCTTTGACAAGGAATGTTTCACTTCTAATCTCATCAGTATGGAGGGATAAAATGAGTCGAAGAGTATACCATGAGAGAGTTCAAAAATGAGGAATGTTATCTCACATCTTAATAACATATCTTCAAACACAAAGTTAGCAGAGACTATGAATTTCCCTTTTGATGATCATATGGACCTGATCACGATAATGATTGATTCAAAAGCTTATCAAGGGAAATTGTTGGAACCAATTGCATCTGCAACATATCGAGATTGTATGTCCACCATCACATTCAATAATGATGTGTTCCGGACCCTCGACAATCGGAGTCATAGCAGGCTTGACGGAAAAAGTTAAATATTCAAGCCAAATAAAAGTGCAATCCAGTCAACCATGTCGGAATTAGATGCATAATATGTGTTTTTCGAGTAGAAATGGATCACTAAGCAAAACTCATGGGCTAGAGCCCTTGAGCTGACTGATTTTATGGCCAAATTCCATCATTTGCGGCTTCAAAACAGCAAGTCAATTATGCAGACGAAAATTAGGGTTTTTGCGTATTTTTAGGTTAAATTTTGTTTTTAATTATTTGTTTGCCTATTTTAGAATTTTAGTCTAATTAGAATTCTATTTTGAGTCAATTACCGGCTAGGTTATTTTACTTATTTATATTCCTTTCCATTCATTGTAATTCAGACTTGAGACTTCGATTTTGATATAAGCAGTTTTTATTGAGGATTCAATAAAAGTTATAGGTAGATTCCTATGTTTTTCGAACTTATCAAGAATATTTCTTGTGGCGTTCAAATATCGAACTTATCAAGGAGATTGGGCAAATCCTTGTGGCATTTCGAAAGTCGCGGTTCTTTATTCCGCATCGTCGAGCCATCGCGTCGTGAATATCGGGTCATGATTCATCTGTCCAACCACAACCCGAGTTCGGAACTTTTCGGCGTTTCTTCCGCGCTTCGGATCTCATCATCTGGTATCAGAGCTGGACACTGAATTCAGGTTTTTCTATCCAGTTTGATTTTTATGTTTATCATCGAGTCCCATAAAAATCATCCATATCTTGTTGAGTATTTTGTTTTTAGTTTTTTTTTGAGTTTTCTTGTTCTTCGTGTCAGTAAAATTTTTTCCAGTTTGATCCATATAAAAATTCAACAAAAATTCAAAAGTGTTTATTTTGTTCGATTCTTATCCAAATCCTATTCCGTTTGTTTTGTTGCGTTCGTGTCGAATTTTCGGGTTTATTAAAAGAAAAATTTATTTTTTTTATTTCTTATTTAATTCCGAAAATTCATTATTCAAAAAAAAAAAAAAAAGTCATTCCAAGATTCAAGAACCACTTTCTAGAGTTTCTTTAAAATTCTTGATATTAATTTCCTTCCAAGTCAATAAAAGTCGTTCTTACTATTTGATGTCTAAATCCTCTTAATTCTTGAATTTTTTTTAATGCCACGTAAGGAATGGATTATGATCCGAACTTTTTATTCCAAACTAGATGTTATGTGGATCATAAGGGGTGCAGTTTGGCGATTGATGGAAAGTGTTTTACTAATTTCGTTAGTAGCACTGTGGTTGAAAAATTAGGATTGCCCCTAGAACCACACTATAAACCTTATAGGATGATGTGGATGAGGGAGTTTGGGAATTTCAAAGTAACCAAACAAGTTCTAGTGCCTATCACCCAGGGAAGGTATAGTGAGGATGTATGGTGTGATGTAGTGCCATCGAAATTTTATCATATTTTATTGGGAAAACCTTGGAGACATAGGATGGATGCTGTTTATGATAAGAGTATGCACATATACCAATTCCTTAAGAAATGCAAAACATGCGTACTATATGGGTTGACATTAGAGAAAGCACTAGAAGATTCATGGAGGGTAATGAAGGAGAATGAAAAGTGGTGTAATAGGAGGCATCGTGGGGATAATGATATTGATAAGAAGGAGGGAGAGTTGAAATTAAAAAAAATAAACAAACTCCAAAATTTGATGAGGAATGATTAAGAATGAAATTGTTGATAATGAGGGGAACGAATTGGGAGTTGAGGTGGAAGTTCAAGATTTGAGCGTTGAATTGGAAGATCCACATTTGGGTAGTGATGAGGTAGTACACGAGCATAGTGATAAAAGTGTGGAGTTAGGAGATGTGGTTGAGTTTGAAGATGAAAAAATTGAACAA
Organism: Ligustrum vulgare; assembly: GCA_963555705.1. NCBI lineage: Eukaryota > Viridiplantae > Streptophyta > Magnoliopsida > Lamiales > Oleaceae > Ligustrum > Ligustrum vulgare. Next base: position 49,086,259 of record OY743176.1, on the reverse strand, counting down.
AAAGTTGCAAAAGAGAAAAGAGGCGAAGAGAAGAACCTCGTGGTTCAAGAAGTGGAGCTGGTGGTGGTTTATCATGAATACAAGGATCCATACCTTGTACCCCATGAAGCTAACATGTCCCTCCCCATTTTCTTTAAATCTTTTTTGCAGATTAATTATGTTTGGAAGCTTAAACCACACTACGTATGGCAAAGGGAGTTCAAGCTCCATCTCTTCCATGTTTTCCAATCAAAGGAGCATAATTTATTGAATTCATGGCATAGAAGCAATAATTTTCCGTTTGATCCAGGAGGTGAAGTGAAACAACAGGAACAAAGCTATGATTCGGGACGAATCATCCTAAAGAAGGAGGGTATGATGTGTTCCGGACCCTCGACAATCGGAGTCATAACAGGCTTGACGGAAAAAGTTAAATATTCAAGCCAAATAAAAGTGCAATCTAGTCAACCATGTCGGAACTAGATGCATAATATGTATTTTTTGAGTAGAAATGGGCCACTAAGCAAAACTCATGGGCTTTAGCCCTTGAGCTGACTGATTTTATGGCCAAATTCCATCATTTGCGGCTTCAAAACAGCAAGTCAATTATGCAGACGAAAATTAGGGTTTTTGCGTATTTTTAGGTTAAATTTTGTTTTTAATTATTTGTTTGCCTATTTTAGAATTTTAGTCTAATTAGAATTCTATTTTGAGTCAATTAGCGGCTAGGTTATTTTACTTATTTATATTCCTTTCCATTCATTGTAATTCAGACTTGAGACTTCGATTTTGATATAAATAGTTTTTATTGAGGATTCAATAAAAGTTATAGGTGGATTCCTATGTTTTTCGAACTTATCAAGAATATTTCTTGTGGCGTTCAAATATTGAACTTATCAAGGAGATTGGGCAAATCCTTGTGGCGTTTCGAAAGTCGTGGTTCTTTATTCCGCATCGTCGAGCCATCGCGTCGTGAATATCGGGTCATGATTCATCTGTCCAACCACAACATGAGTTCGGAACTTTCCGGCGTTTCTTTCGCACTTCGAAAATAATTCCATTAAATTGTACATATGGTGTTGAAGTCTGTCCAACCACAACCTGAGTCTCCGGTGCTACCAGTTGAAAATAATTCCATTAAATTGTACATATGGTGTTTCTTTTGGAGAATTTCTTGGCTTCATAGTTCAACATCGCATCATTGAGATAGATCAATCAAAAATTGATTCCATAATAAACATAAGGGAGCTGAGCAATTTGCATGAGCTGAAAAGTCCTGAGCAATTTGCATGAGCTGAAAAGTCTTCTAAGGAAAGTCACGTATATTGGAAGATTTACTTCTAATCTTGCTAGATGTTGTCAGCCATTCAAAGAGTTGGTAAAGAAAGATGTGCCATTTGAATGGAACAATTCATGTTGAAATGCTTTCCAAAGCATTAAGCAATATCTATCTCATCCACCAGCACTTATAACCTCAACTCCAGCAAAGCCATTGACTATCTAAGTTGTGGTGCAATAAGACTCTTCTTGTCCAAAACAATGATGAAGAAAATGAGAATGCACTCTATTACCTGAGTTGGAGTGCTCATCAATTGAGAAAATGTGCTTGGCATTGATTTTTGCAGTAAGAAACTAACGCACTATATGTTGGATCACAAGATCAATCTTATCTCAAAGGTGGATCCATCAAAGTACCTAATGCAAGCCTATTCTTTCTGGAAGGATAGGAAATGGACACTTTTATTATTGGAGTTCAACAACAAATTTATTCATCAGAAGTCCATCAAAGGACAAGCTTTGGAAGCCTTTCTTGTTGATCCTCAAATCTCAGCAGAATGGGAACTCCTTTAAGACCTTCTAGATGAAGAAGTCGTTTACACTAACATTGTACCTTCATTGAGACTATTCTTTGATGGGGCAATGTTCGCTTCGCAAGTGCACGGGTCGCGCAAGTAATATAGTGGACGTGAGTCCAAGTATCGATCCCACGATGATTGTTGTAAATTGTATTTTGGACTACGAACCTTAACTGGAATGAGAAACTTGATTGAGTTGAGAATTTTGTATTAAAAACTAACTAGAAAGAACGAGAACAGTCGATTTGTGAAAAATGATAAATTAAATATGTTAGAATCATGAATCCACGTTAACTCTATCATCCATGTGTTTGACTTAAACAATTAACAAAAATTTATGGAGAATTGAAAATCTGTGTTCCTATAGTTGTTTATGTCCCCTTTCAGGCGATGTATAAACACCCTTTTTTACAAGAGATGAGCCTATATTTTTATGACCAATCCAAACATGTAGAAAATCACTAACCAATCATGAACACTTTTTTAGGATAATACAAAACATAGTGGTATATTTCTATCTTCTATCGAACTTTGTGGCAATTAATCAATGTCCAATAATTTCCTACTCTTTTGAACATAGAAAATCATCATAAGCATCAACAATTATGCATCCACAATCATAGATGAAAATAAAACATAAATAATTGCATCAACTCCATCAATTGCATAATGTAAATGTTAAATAAAAAAATGGAATAAAAAAATTAACGTTTCATCACAATTCTAACAATTAAAAGCCTAGCCTAGATACTTGATAGAAAATAAATATCAAGAAAAGTAAATGGATGTCACCATGTCAAAAGAATGAGAATTCCGCGGAAAATCACGCAAAAAACCCAACAGTCGGCCCAGAAATTAACCATGCTATCGCATGGTACAAATCCATGATATCGCACAGGCTTCCGAAAAACCATTCTGACCATTTTTAAACAGGTCATGCGATCGCTTCGTTATAATTTCATGAGATCGTATGGTTATTCGGCTAGAGTACAATTTTCATATTTTGCAGTGCTTTAAGTTGGTCCTCATGATTTTTTTGCATCTCAGGTCCTCCAACTTCCTATTGTTGTAATTTAGCCCTAAAACTTCTGATTTCTTCTTCAATTTTTCTTCCAATTGTCCCTTTCATTTACTTCATCAACTCTTGATTTTCATACTTTGACATTTTTATCATCCAATTGCTTGATTTAAGCTTCAATTCCATTATTTTCTCGACTTTGGGGTTATTCCTGAAATATAAACAAATACTAATGAAATAAATATCAAATATTCTTAAACAAACAACTAAAATCCTACTTTTAGGATATAAATAAGTGTATAAAATACACTTATCAGGCAACTCGAAGGTACGGTGCTAGAGCATGAGTTGTATTTGTCACACTCCATGATCAAGTTATCTATATGATTTTGCTTTGACGGAAAAATGTTCCAACAACAAGACAAAATATCAAGTTCTCATTATTGGCTTGGAGAACGCATTGGATATGAAAATTAATCAACTAGAAGTCTTTGAAGATTCTATGTTGACAATCAACACATGTCTTCGAGGAAGTTCATTCTGGAATATGTGTTGCTCATAAGTTTGGACCCAAGCTCCATTTAGGATAAAAAGTATGGGATATTGTTGGACAACTATGGCTGAAGATCCTATGGACCATGTGAAAAATGTGAAGCTTGTCAAGTCCATGCAAATTTCATCCATTAGCCTCCAGATACATTACACCTGACGAAAGCCTCGTAGCCATTCAATGCATGGGACCTTGACATGATTGGACATATAATTCCAAAGTCTTCAACTTGACATTCTTACGTCCTTGCCAAGACTGATTACTTCTCTAAGTGAGTGGATACAATACTGCTAAGGGAAGTAAAGAAAGAGAATGTAACAAATTTCATTCATGTTTAAATCATTTATTAGTATGGAGTTCTTTGACACATAATCACTGATAACGAGAATCCACTCTGCAATAGCCATATAAATAATCTATGTGCTAAAATTTGGGTTCAGATTATACAACTCTTCTATGTATAATGCAACATCCAATAATGTATAATGCAACATCCAATACATTGGTAGAATTATTCAACAAGACCTCGTGCAACTTGTTAAAGATAGTTGTATCTAAATAAAAAAGGGAATGTCATTAAAGAATTGGAGAAGCCTTATGGGCTTACCGCATTACTTATTGGACATCAACACAAGCTACCAATTATACTTTAGTGTATGGAGTAGAAGTCGTCCTTCCTTTAGAATGTCAGATTCTAAAATTATGGATTGCTATTCAAGAAAGATTGAAAATAAAAGAAAATGTCCATCTTCAGCTCGAGGAGTTAGAAGCTTCGGGTAAGAAGAGATTAAAGACACAGATACACCTAGAATGTTGTCAAGCTTGTATGGCAAAGTCCTTCAACAAAAAGGTGATGCCAATATCATTTCAAGTCGGAGGCATGATACTTTCAGTATATAAACCAATCATAATCATAAAAAATTTTGGGGGACAAGTTCTAGCATTAATAGGATGACTTGTTACTCACGTGTTCACCAATGAAGCATACAAGATTGTTGGCAAAGATGGACTGCACATTAAACATATCAATGAAAAATTCCTGAAGCATTTTTTATGCTTAAATATCTTTATAATTCTTCATTGTATCTAAATGTACCACTACTGTCCTGCAAGAGGATAAGCTGTGAAACTGCCTTATAAACAAAAATAATGTTATTGTGATGAACTACATTTTTAATTGATCCTTGAGTGTGGATAGAAAATATAAATCCAAATCCAGTCAAAATCAATAAATTCTTACTATTTTCTTAGTATTAATCTTTCTTTGGAACAATGAAGTTTGCATCTCTAATTCTTTTAATGGAGTCTATAATGGTGGCATATCTAATCTACGCTTGCTCCAATGTGATATTCTTTTTCTCAAATGAACTAGTATTTTCCTAGTAAGTTTGGAGTTCATCACAAAGTCTATCTAGCTTGAAATTCAATTGACTAATTCAAGATTCCAAAGAAGAACACATGGTATTCCCTATTGCTATCTGTATATCAAGAGATTTAAATTGCTTAGCCTTTTCTTCTGTAGTCAAACACTCCATGTACTAATGTCTTTTAGCAAGATAAATGTCAACTTCTCCAAGACATGTATCCATATGTCTCATTAATGGCATTGAATCCGCATGAAATTGAATGATGATCACGTTTTGAAGAGTTGACTTACTATAATTCCACCAAGTCCGAATGTTAGAAAAATCATGCTTCAAAACATCCTCAAACAATGTCAGCTGGAAATTAGTCATGGCTTGTTCCAGAGTGTTCTTTAGGAAAGAAGATTCTTCAGTTAATCTATGCAGAAGACTAGAGATGGAAGAAAAAATCGATGTCGTCTCACTATTATTTATCTTCAAGCCTGGGGCTGGTAATGCCAATATAGGTGTAATAATAGAAGTAGCATGTTCAATCTCTGAACTGCTATCCCTTAAAGCCTCAGAACTCACTTCATCATTAAGATCATCTAAAATAGGTGATATGACATCGTTATTAACAGTGTTTGGGTACCTGAAAGGAGGCTTTTGAAAATTGTGAATACCATGAATTCCATAAAGTGCATCAATCATGTCGCGGTTCTCACAAGTTTAATTTGCTAAAATGTGGGAATCCCATAATAATCTAATCCTTCACGAACTTTTAGAAATTCTACAAAAAGGAGAATGACGAACAAAACTTATACCAAGTTTATTAAATGATTAAGTAAGCCTAAAATAAAGATGTATATTCACGTTCTGTGTCTGAGGTGACATATCCAAATTTTCATCACCAGAGGATACATCTGGAACGTTCAAGTCGGGTCTAGATGTTTCAGTCAAGCTTCCTTAGGATTCTCTACAACTTAAGGCTTTTTGGCCCGCATCAATTGCTTTCAACGCAATATTTGAGAAAGATGAATCTGAAGTTCGAATTCGAAACATCAAATGAGATGCGAATAACCATCTAAAAAATGATAAATAAATTTTACTTGATCTCTAGGACTATTGCTCTCTAGAGGAAGTATTACACCAAGTGCACTCTTTTGTCTCGGTAAGTCCTCTATAATTGCAAGCTAAGATGTGAAGGACCAAATTGTAAGTCGATTTCGTAGTCATTTCGAAAGCTACTTAAAAGTTCCTACCTTGAGGCAGTCATCTCTAGACGGAGAAATAAAATGGAAAAGCCAAAGGGAAAGATAAGTCTTTATGTCCAATTCTTCTTGTTCTTCAAAAAATAAAGAAGGAGTCCAATGACCTCTATCCCTATGCAGAATATCTGTGGTTTTCTGCAAAAACAGATCTCTATTTTTTTTAGCTCCTGACTGATCTCCATAAGATGGGTTTGCTTATATAACTTGCTTAAATGTCTTGTTTTTCCTTAGATTCAAAATGCAATATTCGGTTTTGAACCAAAAATCAATCCAGTCTCTGTGGCGTACGCAATCACTTTCTTTCTTGTAGACGATTAGTGAAAAGTCCTTAAATAGATACAAAAGGACTTGGGGAGCGAGTTCGTTAGTTCCAAAAGATTTGGTACTACCTCCTCGTAATAATCACCTCTGATAGAAAGATCAATAATCTCTTGGATATCCTAAAGTGAAACATTGATCTCTCCATTGAGGAAAATTTCTCTTGATAAAAAGCTTATGAATTAAGAGTGACCATTCTCAAGTGTTAGACAAGTTAGAAATTACTCCGCTATAATGGAGTGTACTTCCCCATCTTCTCTCCCTTTGATCAATTCTCTCAAAAATGATTGTTCTTGGAACGATGTTGTATCTAGAGAGTGGTGGGGAAGAGGACACAGTTAAGGATGTCTAGTACCATATAAATTCCTCTTACCGACATTGAGAATACGCATGTATATCTTCTTCAAAAGAACCACACAGATGAAGGGTTTTGTTATTGACTTATGGATGGTGAGCTTAAAGTCTCTCATCAATATGTTTAGAAGCTTCATGGTAGCATTGGAAAAGCAAAAGACTTGGCTTCTCCGCGCGGATCATAAAGTTCCATAATTTTAGTAGATTTCAAATTTTCTTGCTTTCGAATTTGATTTTGCCAGGAAAAAAAATCATCAACTAATAAAATATTTAAAAAAATCATTTTTTATTTTTTTATTTGTAAATTCAAGAACAATCTCTTGGGGAGTATCTAGAAAGATACATGCCAAATGCTGTTTTTGAAGTCTTTCAAGTATCGATTCTGAAAAGCAGGTATGTTGGAGAGTATCCAAAATGATACATTTCACATATTTTTTAGATATTCCAAGTATCTATCCTGAAAAGAATCTAAAATGATACATTTCGCATAATTTTTATGTTTTGCAAGCATCCATCCTGAGAAGTAAGTACGTCGGGGAGTATTTAAAATAATATATTTTGCATATTTTTCAGGTCTTCCAAGTATTCATCCTGAAAAGTGAGTACGTCGGAGAGATCTAAAGAGATATATTTCGTATATTTTTCAGGTCTTCCAAGTATCAATTCTAAAAAGTAAGTATATCGATGAGTACCTAAATGATACATTCTGCATGTTTTTCCCTATCTTCTAAGTATCCATCCTGAGAAACAAGAATGCCTGAGAGCATTTAAATAATATATTTCGCATATTTTCAGGTATTCTAAGTATCTATCCTGAAAAGTATGTATGTTGGGATGTATCTAAAATGATACATTTTGCATATTTTTCAGGTTTTTGAAGTATTTATCCTGAAAAGTAAGTATGTCGGGAAATATTTAAAATGATATATTCCGCATATTATTAAGGTTTTCAACCTAAAATTTAATCTATCAAGGAGTATTTAAAAGGATACATTCCGAAGATTTTCCAAGTTTTCAAAAATTATATGTGCTTAAGTAAATAATTTCCTTTTTACACAATGTTCAAACTTCAAATTGCTTGTCCGCCTCAAAAATCTTGCTAAACAAACAAAAATGTGAGTTGTCATATAAATGTTAATTAGCGATATTTTTAAATGATGTAAGTTTAAATTTTGATACCAAAAGTAGAGTATTTGTCCAAATGCCTCAAAATAAATTTCATTAAAGCCCATGAATGAGGCTTATTCTACTTTTCAAAATTTATAACTATATTTTTATTATTAACTAGTATCACACCCGCGTGATGCACGAGATTTCTATCCATGATTATGATTAGAATTCATGAAAATATGTTGATTACACAATCATATCAAATAAAAAATACAGTACAAATAATATTTTATTGCAATATATTATCAAATTCAAAATTTTAAAAAAGACAACATTAATTAAAATAGAAAAAAATACCCAAGCTTCTTAAAATTTGGTGCCTAATTAATTTTTTTGTATTAAATTTGTTTTAATTTTATTTGTATTCATCATCAATTTTCTTTTTAATGTATTTTAATTTTTGATTAAGTTTAATTTTTAATGTATTGGTTACATATATTTTATAAATGCTTCAACACACACACACACACACACACACACACATACATATTAAAGAAATGATAATGTGTTGCACGGTGCTCAAGACATTTCTTTTCTTTTTGGAATTCGTGAAAATATGTTGATTATATAATAATATTAAATAAAAAATATACTACAAATAATATTTTATTACAAAATATCGAATTCAAAATTTAAAAAAAGAAAACACTAATCAAAATAAGAAAAAACGACCCACGCATCTTTAAATTTGGAACTTAATTAACTTTTTTGTATTAAATTTATTTTATTTTTATTTTTATTCATCACCAACTTTCTTTTTAATGTATTTTATTTTTTTATTAATTTTAGTTTTTAATGTATTGATTACATATATTTTATAAAAATTTCAACACACACACACACATACACACACACTCTTTAAAGAAATGATAATATCTTACACGGTGCTCAAGACATTTTTTTTTTTTTTGGAATTCATGAAAATATCTTGATTACAAAATCATATCAAACAAAAAATATAGTACAAATTAAATTTTATTACAATATATTATCGAATTCGAAATTTTAAAAAAGACAACACTAATCAAAATAGAAAAAAATACCCATGAGTCTTAAATTTTGGTTCTTAATTAAATTTGTTTTAATTTTATTTGTATTCATCACTAATTTTATTTTTAATGTATTTTAATTTTTTATTAAATTTAATTTTTAATGTATTGATTACATATATTTTATAAAAACTTCAAAACACACACACACACACACACACACACACATATATTAATTAATGACCCACATTTATTATTGACTATTACTCCCCCCAATAGGCTTGTATACTATTTTTATCCGTCCCACAAAGATAGACCACTTACTATAATGAGCATGTATTTAATTTTTCATTTCCTCAAATACCTCTAGTTAATGTACTTTGGTAGTTAATTCCAATGTCAATTTAATGACATGTAGTTTAAATGAATTAATGAGTCTTTAAAATTAACATAAGAGTATATTTGGAAAAGTATAGATAAATTTATTATTTCAACTATATTAACTACAATTTCTTAATCTATGTGAAAATAGGAACATGTTTATCTTTATGGGACGGTGGTAGTATTTAATACCAACATTTAATACTAACTTTTATTAATTGCATTTAATACTTGGTTTTTTTTTTTTGGCAAAAATTTCCAAATTTAGAAAGAATTTTGGGCGGGAAAGTGTGTGTGTAAAAATGGTAACGGTTATTTTATTATTATATATAGATTTATATGAGCGATGATTACCAAATTCTCTATAAATAGGATCATTGGTCCATGTGGAAAAGGAGAAAGAAAAACATATTGCAGGGGATGAATAGAAGAATTCTCTCAACCTTCAAGCCAAATTCAAGAACAAAAAGATCAATTCTTCAAATCAAGTAAGTCCAAATCAAGTAGACGTGGCCAAAGGGTCGAGCCGCTCGTCGGCTTGTTGGCTCGACTCGCGAAAACACCAGTCGAGGGCGGCTCGACTCTTCAAACTCACGAGCTCGAGGGGCTAGCCAATCACCATCGTTGAACCACGAACCGAGCCAAGCTCGGCTCGTTGTTTAACGAGCGGCTCGTGCCAAAGAGCTTAACAAGCTCGGCTCGCCGGCTCATCAAAAAACCAAAAAATAAATAAAAATAAAAATAAAAATAAAAATTGCATGCAACGGTCAAGTGACCGTTGCATGCCAAGTGACCAGAACGGTCACAATTTTGTGTCTGTTCTGGTCACTTGTTTATATGACAGTTTTGGTCACATATTTAATATATTTTTTTTTTGATTTTTTTTCTTACACTATAAATACTACACTAACACAACTTTATTTCTACAATTCTCTAAATTACTCTAATTCTTATTCTACACACTACACAACACTCTTCCTCTCTACTACATTACATTTACTCTATTTTCTACAATTCTACTTCTACATTACAAATATACACTCTCAATTTGTCATTACTTACATCTCTCAATTACACATATTTCATTTTATATTTCAATTTTTCCACTCCACATCACATACAACAGAATGGATCCCAGCAGCCGAAGATTTGTTAATGAATTGTTCGATGGTTCACCTGGATTTGGGGGGCATGATGACTCAACACTATAATCTCACGCTCATTTCGACGATCAATTTTCCGGTCTCAACGACGTACCAATTCCTGACAATATTGAAGAAGATCCATTAAATCAACAAATCGATTTAGAAGATATTGAAGAAGATTCGGATGTTCAAATCTTACAAAATGATCCCGATATTCCCGACGCAAAAGGAAAAAGAAAAGCTAGAAAAGGTAAGAAGCCAACTTCAAAGTGTTGGGATCACTTTAAATTAGTTGCAACGGGAAAAAAATTGAAGGAGAAGATGAATTCAAAGCTGTGTGCAAATATTGTGCACAACAATTGGCATGGGCAAAGGGGATTGGTACTACACACCTCAACAGTCACTACCGCAAGTGTCAACCCAAGCACGAGTTCGTTGAACCGAATCAAAGTCAACTACAATTTGGTTCATCGACCGCTAGTGGTTTTGGAGCGGGATTTACAACGCTTTCAAATTGGATGTATTTCGAAGTAGAGAATCGAATTGGGATGGTTCAATTCGTTGCGGGGGTGGAGTTGCCACTAAGCATAGTGGACAACGAACATTTTGTTACATACATCAAGTGTTATCTTCAACCCAGGTACGTTGGTATTACTCGAAACACTCTACATTCTGATACAATACAATATTATCTTAAAACTAAGAAACAATTAATAGTTGATTTAAATAACCATGGTAGTATTATTTCTTTTACATCCGATCTTTGGGAAGGTATTAACAAAAAAAGGTTATGTTGACCACAAAATCCGGCTGGATCTTAAACCAACACGTCTCAGCTCCTCCCTCTTGAACACGTGGATCTCCTGCGCACTGTGACAAACAATCAGCTTGCAAAGGGGGCCGATGTGGCTCCCATTTGTACTTCGATGCCAAAGTCAGCGGACCATGTTCAACAAATATAATTTGAGTGCGAGAAATATAATTGCGTAAAAGAGAGAAAAGGGAGTGAGAGAAATATCTTTAGTTAAGAGTATGAAATTGCTAACCCTTTATCAGGAGGGAGGTGTGCCATATTTATAGAGGAACCAACTGTTTCGGATCATGACACGTGGCATACTTTACACTTGTCTTCACCCTAGCTGTTGGAGGTGACAACCTTGCTTTTTGACTGTAATCATTGCTACATTTTGTAGGGGATGACCGGCTGTCACATCTTGGTAAAGGCGGTGTCACATCTCTGACTTCATGCCTTGTCCCATCCTTACTTCCGAGGCGCTATCGTAAACACCTCGACAAAGCATGAAGCACCTCTGCTAGACACAAACCAGTTCGGCTGGAGGGGCTCCTGTGCCTTTTCACCTCGGTCATTAGTCCAAGGCGATTTTTAAATTTTTGATCATGGGTGGAAGTCCAATGGACCCTCGTCAGGACTTCACTGACAGCCCAATGTGCCATATTTTGGGTGCGATCTCAACAGGTTATATTGCCGCAACTGTACAATACATTGATCCACTTTGGGTTATGCATAAAGAAATTATTGCTTTTAAAATTCTAGAATTTCCTCATAACACAGCCAACATATTTAATGTTACACTTCATATTGTTAGAGAATATGAGTTCGAAAGTAAAATTCGATCATTTACTTTCGATGATGCTAGTGTAAATAAGCCTGTAGTAGATAAATTATGTAGAATTCTTAATCCGGATTTTGGTGATTTCTTATTCCATGTTAGATGTGTATATCATATTTTAAATTTAATTGTTCAAGATGGCTTGAAACATATTAGAGATGAAATTGACAAAATTAGAGATGCTATAGTGTACATAATCATATTACCGAGTAGAAAACAATATTTTGAAGATATGTCTTCACAATACAATTTAGATTCTAAGAAATTTATCACCGACGTAGATCATAGATGGAACTCTACATACTTGTTACTTAAATCATGTGAAGGTTATGAACACATAATAATGGAATATTATAATAGTAGAACACTTAAGAAAGACGATGATCCTCTATTAATAGAATCGGATTGGGAAGCTGCTTTTAAAGTGAAAATTTTTTTGACAAGTTTTTACGATTCAACCAATATATTATCTGGGGTATATTACCCAACTAGTTCAAGAGTTCTTGAACGTCTTTATATTATTGCAAGAACTTTTTATAGATATAGATATGACTCATTTTTTACTGAAATGATAATTGCTATGGAAATGAAATTTAGAAAATATTGGGAAGATTTACCTATGTTATTTTCATAAGCATGCATAATGGACCCCGCGTTTCAATTTAAAGGGTACAAAAATTCTTGTTTCAAAAATCAATAGCTCGTTGATTTTGGATAAACCTATCACTTATAATAATTTAGAAAGCACGCTAGCAAACCTGTATATTGTATATGCCGCACGATTAGGAACTACTGTTAGTCATACATAATCTGCACCATCACGTGACACTACACTTGGAGACGACGAAGTAGAATTATACAATTTAATGTAAGAAATGAGTCAAGTACAAGGAACTTCTTCGTACAGTATGTCTTCTAGTACCAACGAATCAGATTCACTTCAAATACCTGAAGAATTAAAAATTTATTTTGGATAAGATCTACTTAGAAATGTGGAGTCTACTAATTCTTTAGAATTTGATTTACTTCATTATTGGAGAACAAACGAACGAAAATATCCGATTATTTCCGCCATAGCAAAAGATCTACTAATACCTCCGGTTAGCACGATAGCTTCAGAGTCTGCTTTTAGTGCAGGTCAAAGAGTTTTGTCAGAAGTCAGGAGCCGACTCAAAGAAGATATTTTGGAAGCATTAATGTGTGTCAAAGATTGGCAAGACGGTGATTTACACATACAACATAAATATGCCGAAATTGCATGCAGTCAGGTAAATGATATTTAACTTAAAATTTTTAATTTATATATATATATATATATATATATATATATATATATATATATATATATAAAATAAAATATAATTTTGATTTCAAAACAAAAAATTGTACACGTAACAAATTGTTCGTGTACAATTTTAACTCCGTCTACTAAAATATTCAATTATTCAATGAAGACTATTAGTAGCCGGTCCCAAGCCTGGAAAAAAGGAGGAGGGTTTTATTTTATTTTTTAAACTTTTAAATTTTAATTTATTTACATAATTTTAGTTTTTGTCTTTTCAAATTATAATTGGATATTTGATTATTTTAACAAGTTTTTATTTACGTTATAAACTTATAAATTATAATTAATCATTTCAACTTTCAATTTAATTCACTAATAACTAACAAACATTATTTTTTTACTTATTAAAGTTATTAATAATTTATTTAATACATAACTTATAAGTTATAACTAATTACAAATTTATATCAATAATATTAATATTCAAGACTTCAAGTATTTTAACTACCGATTGTTGACTAAATCAACATAAGAGGGGATTCTAAAAAAAATAAAAAATAACCTGAGTTGGACGAGCCGAGCTCGGCACTGGTCAAATGAGCCGAGCCTAAGCTCAGCTCGTTTGACACGAGCTCGTGGCTCGGCTCGTCCATTTGACGAGCCGAGCACACTGAGCCATGAGTCTAGCCGGCTCAGCTTGACCCACTGCCACCTCTAAAATCAAGTGAAAGAAGATCAAACCGTTCTTCAAATAAAAGCAAATTCAAGTCCAAATCGTAAGTTCAAATCCAAGTATCACTACAAGAAAAATGGCCTTTTGCAACATGCAAACGGAAACATTCGTTAATTGCATGTTACTAAAAGGGGTTTACCGCAACATTCAGTGGTTGCATGTTGCCATTGGTTGATTTATTTGACATTTGTGAATGTTGCTAATGTTAGCCTTTTACAACGTTCATTGCGTGTTGCAAAAAGGCTCTGCTTTTGCAACGTTCATTGCGTGCTGCAAAAAGGCTCTACTTTTGCAACGTTCCTTGGGCATTGTAAAAAGATTTATCTTTGGCAACGTACCCTTTCGCAACATTTAGACGAACGTTGCCAAAGGGTACTCTTTGGCAATGTTTAGTGCACGTTGCGAAATGGGTACCCTTTTGCAATGCGCAATGAATGTTGCCAAGGGATATGTTTTAGCAATGTGCGTTGCTAAATGATTTTGGGACTTACTTGTTCACATGAAGAGAAATGAGGGATCAAATTACAAATTATCATAAAGTTAAAAATCAAAACCTAAATCCCATTTCAAACCATCACTCTCGTCTCTCTCTCAACTCTCGATACCGTCGCTCCCTCCCTCGACTCTCGATTTTCGGCCTCACCACCCATCACCTCTGACCACCAATCACGCCAAACACCGGTAAGCCCTCTGCCCTCCTTCCCCCTGCTCTGCCCTCCTTCCCCTGCAGCCCTAGTCCTCGACGCCGCAGGAGTCCAAGTTATGGGAGGAGGTGAGTATTTGTTTTTGGTTTCTGAGAAGAATAATTTGATAGTTGATACTCAGAATAACTCATCTTGCTTAAAGCCTATAATTGGAAATGTATTCAATTTTGACATGTCTAGGTAAGACTCTTTTTTTCCTTTTGATTTGTTATCATTTATCAACTTACTGGCATCTTGTTGCAGGAGTTATAGTCCTGTTGGGAGATCTCCACGTCGTCGTAGTATCTCACCTCGCCGTGGCTACAGCAAATCATCCCCCTATCGTGTTGGTTGCCCTGATTCACCATATACTAATGGGTACGTAATCATTCCAATTTTCAAATCATTGTTTAATTGTTTTGGTTTTGGATCATGTGGATTCTAGTTACTGCTGTAATGAATGCAGTGTATCACCTCGCCCTGGCTACAACAGCTCACCAGGGCTACCTTTGTGTGTTTGTGTGTCTGCCCTCCTTCCCCTCGCTCTGAGCATGTGGTTTAATAATTTTTAATGTTCGAGTCAAGGCTTCATTTCTTTCAGAAATCATATTGGTAATTGCACAAATTAACTCAGAAATCATATTGGTGTTCCTTCATCCCAGGAAAGATATTGCCAAGATTTGCAGTCTATATTATTGGCTTCATCATTTTTGCAACTATTTTGCTCAAGTGAAACTTGATAATATATTTTTAACCTATTGTTTTCTTCATTATGATGAACTGTAGGTACAATTGTTTATTAATATATATTAGGTGACATTCTGGATTTTTTTTGGTTGATCAAATAAATGAGGCAATTGTAAATCATGTATTATTTTTGCTTCAAATCAACAGGAAGAGAAAAGATAAAGAACAAGAAATACACATGACTTCTATCCAGATTGAATGTGGATAGAATACTCATAGAATAGTGATTCAATGAGGATAGAATGGGGATAGTATATTGATTTAATGGGTTGATTATTATTTTTGTATTTAAAGGATCTTGGTGGCCCGTTGGGAACTGATTATTATTGAACATTATTTGTTAATTTCTTGTAATATTTTTTTCTAATTAGGTCTTTTTGCTTACATTAGGGATTTGAGAACCATGAGTCCAAAGGGACAATCATCTCTACAGAACTTCGCATTATGCATTGCTCAAAGACAACACTTAATACAAAACACGTGAAAGTATCCTTGTTCAGCTTGCAGAAAAGAAAGAGTTCAACGACTAAAAGGAAACATTTACATTTTCGTCCTTTTCTTTCTTCTTAGTTTGGAATCCTTAGTTTTCAGTGTTTTTAATTGTTGAAATTAGCAAAATAAACAGGGAGGGATAGTTCTCTTTTCAAAATACCCGTCACAAGTAGTGTACATAGACCTCTGGAGAGCTGTTTGACTTGAAAATAAGAATATTGTCATGCAGAATTTCACACTTCATACAGTTACTGTTAGTAGCCACATACATCTTGTTGAAGACTAAATGTAATTAAATAAACTTGCCCTCCCCTCTCTAACAGTGAGGTGGTTCAACACATCACAATTTTATTAGAAATTCCCGATGTGATTGCATGCCTTCTCGATGATCCTGAAAGTCCACCTTCTCCAGTTATCCATTCATAAACAGAACTGCATCAAATGCCTGCCCTCTGCAAGGAATTTTTATGTTTTGGAATAAGCTTCCTCCATAACATGTTCTTGACTCCCATTATCATTTGCATTTTACTTGTGTAGGATTTTCCCTTTGCGTGTAGAAACATTTTACTTGTATATGCATGCTTAAGTCATCTCAAACTATCAGTCCGCAATAATCTTCTGCGTGTACAGGTTTATCAGCTGTAATATGAGTTTCTTTGGTTCAGTTAGCAGGGACAGCAAAGTCAAGATTCTCAGCAAAGGACAATAGTGACCATATGGCTCTCGTCCGTGCTTACAAAGGATGAAGGGATGCAAAGAGGGAAGGATCTGCATACGAGTAGTGTTGGAGAAACTTCCTCTCTGTCCAGACTCTTCAAGCCATCCATTCTCTTCGTAAATAGTTCACCTACGTTCTGAAAGATGCTGGATTGGTAGATGCAGATGGAGTGACACACAACAGGTTGAGTCATAATCAATCATTAGTTCGTGCTGTTATATGTTCTGGCCTATTTCCTGGCATTGCATCTGTAGTGGTAC
The DNA here is from genome assembly GCA_963555705.1 of Ligustrum vulgare. NCBI lineage: Eukaryota > Viridiplantae > Streptophyta > Magnoliopsida > Lamiales > Oleaceae > Ligustrum > Ligustrum vulgare. The sequence continues at coordinate 49,069,336 of OY743176.1, read as the reverse complement.
TGTACTTCTTTTGCAGTTCTTGGCACAGTCATAACAGCTTGTTATGGTTTCGTTGATGTGTTATTTCTTGAACAAATGTTGTTTTGTTTATTGAACAAATATACTAAGGTTAACTAAGAAAGCAATGTGAGAAAAAAGTAGCATTATGAAACGTGTGGAAAGGTGTGTGGTGTGGGGAACAAACAAGTTAGGTATATAGTCATTTCCTAATTTTTATATTGTATTTAGGTTCTGTTCAGCTGCTCTTGCAACAATTATAATGTTATGCTTGTTTCTTTTGCACTATTAGATGACCTCTAAAATGGATTATATAGTTTTTAGTATCTCCACTACTCAAAACATGGCCTCTACACTATTAGATGACCATTTATTATGCTTGTTTCTCCCCTTTTGTCCCCAGTATCTCTTAAATGGTTGACATTGGCTTCATATGTCTTAAGTCATAACGAGTGGTAAATTCAGTTTCCACACCTGTTGAGCATATTTTACGATGTCAAAATTATGTTCTTATTGTAGTCTTTGTATGGATTATATAGTTTTTAGTATCTCCAAATTCGAACATGTATTACTTTTGATTATACATGATAGTGGTAATATTGAAACATAGATATATTGATAAAAAAATAAAAAAAATAATAAAAAGTGAAGAAGAATCATGAAGGTTTTTAGTTGATTTTTTGTAGTAACAAGTGAGCTATACTCCCACAGAATCTATTACATTAACCTGAATTTATAATAGTTCTACTTTTTGTTTCATTTTCTTGCTTGGAGTTACTTGTTACATTTATTAATATTTCATTTTTCTCTCATACTTTTGGATATTTGTTTACAGTTCCAATTGACCATGTTGTTGATTCCACAAACCCTATGGATAATAAACCTGCCCTTGCTGCAAATCAGCCTATTAACAGAGCTTCCTGCCTTCCAGTATCAATCGAAAACCCTAAGTCTTTGAAAAACCCAGATGGTCATTGGATTTTTTTTTTTTTTTTTGTGAATCGTGATTCTCACTTTCTCTTGAGACCCTCTCTGTTTCTATTCGAGCATCTCTGTCTACAAAAACCCAGAGGTCGAATCAATTTTCTTGAGTGAGTTTGTTCTTATTTTTTATGGTTTTTTTTTTTGAAATTAATCTTTATTTTTGTGGGTGAATTACAGTAGCAAAAGTTTTTGATTGATGTGATATTGATCATTGATGGTGCCCTGTTATGCCGTTTCCTGTTGAATCATTAAGCCATTTTTTCATGTGAATTTTTTCATTATTTTTCAAAACTAGATTGTAACGAGAATAATATTTAATGATTTATTTTTTGCTCTAAATTTGCATAAAGTGTCTTGAGGGGTATAACAAAGATCAAAGTGTTTCTGCATTGAAGTATAAGAGTTATTTTCGATCAACTATGTCACAATTTGGAGTTGGGGATGGATTTTGAATTGATTTAATTATAGTTTGATGATGAATGAGTTTTTAGTTTGATGTTTTAAAGTATTATGGTGGTTGTGATATCTCTTTACAGGTTGGCTAAGTCCAAATTGTTGTAAAGTTTTACAATAAAAAAATGATAATTTTAATATTTAGTATGATTTATTTCTATATTTTTGCATTCAGTGTAGTTGAGAGTCCTGATGATTAAACTTTTATAATGTTTTTGCAGGTAAAAGTCAATTTTATAATTCTCTCACAAGATGGTTTGTGATGGGCACAGTTAAAGCTAGACTTCAGAAGCCAGAGTTACTCATCTTTAATGATGATTCGTGTTGAAAATGGTGATAGTAGCTCCTCTTTGTATTGCTATTGGTCTGTTAGAGATACTTTTGCAATTTAGAGGGACAGTAAATGTTAAACTTTAGATGTGCAATCAAATAGGTGAAAAACCTATATTGCAAATTTTGTTTTAATGTAGGAGAACAAAGTACCTAATTTTTGTTAAGTATAAAAATATGCGTGGAATAATTTTCTTTAAAATGCTTGCATTTTATTTTGAATAGTTGATTTAATTTTATAGCACGCGTGTTTCATATTTTACATATTACATATATGTTTGAGAAACTTGTAGGTTATCAATGGAATTATCTATATTTATTTACAAAAATTAAAAAAAATGTTAAAGATTAACGACAACGCGCAATGAGTATTGTCAAAAGTATCAATGGAAACGCGTAAAGAGTGTTGCCAAAAGTATCAACGGCAACGCGCAACAAATGTTGCCAAAAGTATCAACGGCAACGCGCAACGAGTGTTGCCAAAAGTATCTACCACAACATGCAAAGAACGTTGCTAAAGGTCTACCGCAACACGCAATAAACATTGCCAAAAGTAATCAACGGTAACGGGTAATGAATGCTGCCAAAAGTCTACCGCAACGCGCAGTGAACGTTGACAAAGATCTATCGCAACGCACAATCCATTTTTTTGCAATACGCAATGAACATTACCGTATCCTTTCCCGTTACGACAACACTACGATTTGCAACATGCATCTGAACGTTGCAAAAGGTCTTTTGCAACAATTTTTACGCGTTGCTGTATGCTGTTTTTGTTGTAGTGTGTCGGAGTCCAGGAGTCAAACATGTCAACTATTAATAAATCAAGTCTTTAACAAACTTGTTTAGGAATCAAGATAGGTGCCCCTCTTCTTGAAATACACGAATCATTAATAATATGATTTTGTAATTTTATAGTGACAAGAGAATTGTCCGCTTTTGTTTCTCAAAATTTCAATTTGTAACAATTTCAATATTTTTATAATATGCGGAATCTGTCTGTCTATATATATAGATATGTTGTTACGAAACATCAAATCAAAAGCAAAAACTTAATCCCATAAAATACCATTTTCAAGTAGGACTGGGCTTGGAAACCGCAACCCACTAAACCTGCCCGAATCAAACCGATTTGAGTTGGGTCGGATCGGTTTTAAAGAAAATTCGGTTTGGGTTGGTTTTAGAAAACTGGTTCAATCGATTTTAAAAACTATATATCCCAAACAGATAGACAACAATATTTTCTTCTTTATTCTCTCAAAAGCGCAGCTCTCTCAGAAGCGCAAATTTGTTTGTAGCAAGTTTCAGATCTCTAAGTGTAAAGCATACACAGGCTCCTATTGAGGTACCTCCAATCCCTTCTCTTCATGCACCTGCTCCAGAGGCACTGCCCACAGGTACACACATCAGCTCCTCACCATCTGCAGAGACCGCACAGTCATCTCATGGGTCAGCAGGTACAGCTACACAGGTTCTCGCTCAGGGTCTTCTCGAAGAGTTCGGATCAGAGCACTCTAAGGCTAAGTTTCTTCTGTTAGACCACTTCAAGGGACAACACCGCATGAAGATCACATCCACCTTGAGATTTGCCATTGAAGACCTGGTTATCAAGCTCTTTGGACAGCCCCCACCTGTCATCCCCCTTGTACTCAGACTTCCACCACCTTCATCTACTCCTGATCCTCCCTCGAGACAGGATAAGATGAATGCTCAGATCCAGGGAGACATTGATGGGATGGGTTTGATCCCCTCAGTCACTGACACAGCCACATCACACATGGGCCCTTCCTTGAGATCAGAGGCACCTGCATTCCGCCCTATCCATGGTCCATGGGTGGGTGATCCTCTTGCCACCAGAGACGCTCCACGACCTACACGTCATCCTTCTACAGGTAGTGACCCAGAGTACACAGAGCTTTACACGGATTACTTTGATCCGGACGAGTACAAGACCAGACGTATGACCAGGTCCATGACATCACACATGAGGGTCCACTCCCGAGAATGCCCATGATCACATTTATTCTTCACTGTTTTTACTGCTCTCTGTTCCACTTATTATTTACATTGTCGTACTTTACTTTTGCTGGAGGTCAGGTCTTTGCCCCCCTCCTTTCATATGTTTTTCGCATTTTTTGATATAAAATAAGCCACACTTGTGGTTAAAAAAAAAAAAAAAAAGTGTAAAGCAGTGACCCAGCCCAAGTTAGCTGCTTCTGGCAGACCCAATAATGGGAAGGAGCGGTTATCTGATGCGAAGAATAAGACTTAAATGCACCAAATGATCTTGAACTCCTTTCCTCACCTGATTCTCGTTTGTTAAAGCAGCAAAAATTGGATTATAAGGAAGCTGGATTTGTAGTCAGATTCTAGCAAAGAAATTCATGAATATGCCCGTAAAGGACTTTTATTTGTACTGATAGAATGGGAATTTTAGATGCAGTTTTCAGTTTTCACCATTCTGATATGTCATATTGAAATGGGACATGCATTAATGATTTCTTAGCCGCAAAGTTGATGTACAAATAAGTTGCAGTATTTTTCAAGAGGCAGGAAGACCTTGTTCCATTTCTTCATTGTTAATTTATTGATAATTTAATCAATTTTTTTTTTTTTTTTTGTTAAAATATGTAATCAGATACATAGCCCATGTTTTTTAACAATAAAATATACAATCAGATACATAGCCCATGTTTTTAATGTTAAAATTAAGATTTGTAAAATAGACCATTGACCCAATCTGGGCTTACCCGACTCGAATTGGGTCAGGTTCAAGATAGCAAGACAAATAAGAGTTTCGGATTGGGTCAAAACCGACCCGACCTGACACGTTGCCCAGGCCTACTTTCAAGTTTGTTCGATGTTCAAGTAGTGATAGCTTTATAAGTGTTCTAACAATTTCCTAGAAAATTGGCTAGAAGCAATTTCTAGAACATCAATTTTGATAACGAAAGACAATAGACTACTAAGAACATGCATGGAAGTAAAAATAGTACTGCTTATTAATGATTATTTATACTCACGTTGTTCGCTACCCTTAATTTGATAATGTCTTCTGTCAATATGAGTGAACGTATTTTCCAAATCCAGCCTTTCTAAACAACAATGAGGGATCTAAAGATTCAAGACTCTTTGTACGATTAAATAAAGACTTTTTTTGTTTTTTCTGCGATTCGAGAATAGCTGGAAGAGATCTCCACCCCCCCCCCCAAAGATTTTGAGTTATGATGAGTTTAAGCTCGATTTTCTAATTGATCTTCAGCTGTAATGTTAATGAACCGTTCAGAATAATAAAAAGATATTCATCTTTGGACAATTGGCATAAAAATGGCTAGCTCGTCAAAAGACCGGTTCTTTCTTGAACGAAGTTCAAAACAACAAGGGTTCTTTTCGTGTAAACATGAGAAAAGTACATAACTGACGCATATTAGATTAACTCTTTAAAATTAACAAACTTAAGTTATTTTTTATTTTATTTTTTAAATTCAGGTGTTAAATATTAATTAATAAATATAATATTATATATAACATAAAAATAATTATCATTTATATATTAAATTAAAACTAATATAATATCAAATAAAAAACTTAAACAACACCTAACCTAATAATAAATTGTCTGTCCCACCACCTCCCCACCCCATTCCAACAAAGCCACAGTTTGATAATACAAAGTTATAGTTCAATTGCATTTACAAATTTAGTCGAAAATTTAACCCCACCTCACCCACCCCATCCCCACCCGACAAAGTCACAGTTTGATCACAATTACAAATTTAATCACAAATTTTACCCACATATGACATACCATACTCCGCTTGCAAAGTCATAGTTGGTTACACAAAATCAAAATTCAGTCACAATTACAAATTTAGTCGCATATTTCACCCAAACCCCATCCCACTAGTAAAGTCACAGTTGGTCATACAAAGTTATAAATCGATCACAATTAAAAATTTAGTTGCAAAATTCACCTCACACAACCTCAGTGCGCCACCCCACCATACTCACAAAGTCACAATTGGTCACACAATGTCACAGTTCGATCACACAATGTTACAGTTCAATCGCACAAAGTCACACAACACCAAAGTTCGCCCACACAAAGTCAAAGTTCAATCACACAATCATAATCGAAACCACTGTAGGTCACATCACGTCCTCATTTAATGGTCACTGTTAGTCACAATCTCTTATATAATTGATTACAATCATCCATATTTGGTCACATATTATTTATTTATTTGTTACAACTTACTCGTTTTCTTGGTCACAATTAGTCAATATTTTTTTGTTATGATTACCTAATAATTGGTCACTTTCCATACTAGTCAAAAGTCGCATAAAATTAAATTTAATCCACATTTTGGTCACAACTACTTAATAACTGATTAAAATCACTATCAAAGTCACAATTAGTTAATATTTTTATTACAATTACATAATAATTGGTCACACACTATTCAAGTCACGCACCCCCACCACACCCCACCCACTAAATCCCAACACCAACGGCCAATCCCTTCCAAGTCCCAAAACTAATCACCTTCCCTGCAATACCACCATCACGCCACTGCCGTTGGTGACACCACCACCACAACTACCACCACTTCCACTTCCACCTCCACCTCCACCTCCACCTCCACCTCCACCTTCACAACCGCAACCACAACCACAACCACAACCACAACATAAACCAAATAAAATTACTTTAAAATGAATTGCAACCATGTCCAATAAATCAGAAAGTAAAACCTTAATAAGAAATAAATGAACCACAGAAAGCGTACGGTAACAAAACCACAACTCTATTTTTATCTGGATTTTCCATAGATTGACTTTTGTTTGTAGAACGTGTTTTTGGGAATTGAGAGGCACGAGAGATTATAAAGAGCTGAGATCCCTTCAAGTCGGTGGTAAAGACGAGGGGGGACAAGGTGATGGACAAAGCAACCGATCGTCGTTGCTTAAACCATGCTGCTACCCCTCGAAGGCAGCGATCTCGTCGCTCTGTCGTCGATGGCTTGGGTAGGTGGATAGAGAGGTCGTCGGTCGAGAGCGAGAGAGAGAGAGAGAACCCTTGGTGAGTGGTGAGAGATCATGTGAGTTGATTTTAATTTTAAGAATAAAATATTTAATTACTAAATGTTGGGTAATTATAAGTACGTGATTTTTTTTTAAAAAAAGTAAAGTTTACCATCTTATTTTTAAAATTATAACTTAATATGTAGGGCTCCATGTAATTTTTTCTAAATAAATTATGGTGTAAACATTTAAAATTTAATTCAATTAAATTATACATAATACAAAAGTCGGATAAAAAAATATCTTCAAAGATATCAAGGTCTAAATCTAGTTCGAGGAAGTGCGAAATTCAAAATACAAATAAATGAAGAAAATGCCATTTCATTGTTCGAAGAAAAATACAAATAAATTGATTGATTGAATATATTGATTTTTCAAGTTGCTTTTAAGTTTAAAAATAAATTGCTGACCAGATTTTAAGATACGTTGCCTCTATCATCAAAGAATCTGTTCCCCTAATGTATAATTAATGCCCATACTGAGAAATTCTAAGTTTTATTTTTTCAGACTGGACATGATTCGATCAATTAGTTAAGTGGAATCACTGGGTCCAAATTTAATTATGGAACCCAGCCGACTCGGTTCCTTATCGTAATTAAATTTTTAAATTTACAACACAACAATAATTCAACTAACGATATGTTCATTCTTTACTCTTATAAAATAGCATAACCCCATTTGAAAAATACGCGAACAACAAGTTGCCTAGTAAAATTTATTCACAAACAAATACAGACGGATATATAAGCTTTGATTCAAAAATGATATGCTTTTAAAATTAAAAAAAAAAAAAAAAAAAAAACGATATGCTTTTATTCAAAATTAGAACAAACTACAATTGGATGAAAAGTTAAAACGAAGGAAAGCATTTTAAAGCACAATAGTCATTTAAATGAAATAACAATTCATTCATATGCCAACTTCTATAACATTGTTTAGACCTATAGTTAATTATTTAATTTTTTAATTAAGAGATTTATTTAGTGATTTTCTTGAGTTATTAAATATAAAAAAAATAGGAAGATTCGATTTTTGGACTAGAATAGAGAACCGAACCAAATTTGTTGATTCTCAATTCTAGTACCCATGTATTTAACTAAGAAAAATTGAATCGAACTACTCGGCTCGTTCAATTTGGTTTGGGTCTGATTCGAGAATTTTGTCTAACCTTAATATTGTTTTGTACCCTAAAAAGTAAAAAAAAAGTATATATATATATATATATATATATATATATATATATAAACAAAAGACAATTAATTTCTCTTATATGTCACATGCATATAGTCAAAGAATGAGGAGACAGAAATTCCCATTTGTATTTTTTATTTTATTTTTGAGTTAGATACTCTTATTAATATTAATATTATTGTTGTTATTATTATTATTTGAGTACTGCCAAAACTCATCAAAAATCACATGGCAGGTGGTGGACTAACTTGTAGACTATTAGCCGCGTATCAAGGTGATATGTTATGAAATGTATTATTATATTCTATACTATTATATAATATATGATGATCGATGTCCTTTCTTGACAAAAAAAAAAAAAACACACACACACACACACAAAATTTTGTCCCAGAAAAACGCGTTTATATACCCTATAAATAAATAATTTTTTTTAAAGATGTATTTATTTGTACTGATATTGATATAAAAAATTATAGTATCTATTGATCTATTTTAAAGAGTCAAATAAAAAAAAAATTATATTTCAATAAGCTATTTATTTTAATTTAATTTAGCCCTTGTTCGGCAAACCGTTTATAAACGATTATTTATACGATTGTGTTCGGCGGCCGGTCAAAGAGAATTTGTATTATAATTTTGATTTATTTGAATTTTTTAGGTAAGATTTGTGATTAAAAATTGGAGAAGAAAATATGTGTGGTTAAAACTGGTTTGAGAAATTGTGTAAATTAAGACATGCAATCATTTCCATTTTAATTCAATAGCCGAACACAACCTAAATATTTTTTATAAATAACTACGTGTCATGATTTCGTTGAAAATGTGAGAAATATCTCGCTAAAAGTTTGATCCCATAGGGGTGAGAACAAACACTCCTATAGGTTCGAGATCTATGGGGACGACATACATCGCCCTTTTGATTATATTTGATCGCCTCTATCCAATTAAAAAATGCACTAAAAATTGGAGGCTATAGGGGCGCATGGCCCCTATATATGTTCGGAATTTGTACGTAGAGACGACATATATCGCCCTTATAGATTATATTTTAGAGTAATTATATTGATACCACAACTTTTATTAATCAAACCACATTTTTCATATTTACTAAATTGGTCACATATAAATTGACTTTTAAGCCTCCGTTTGGTAACACTGTTTCATTTATAAACTTGTTTATTTATGATTTCGAGGTAAAAGTAATGGTTAAAAATTAGAGAGAGAAAATGTGTGGTTAAAAAATGATTTGGGAAATTGTGTTGTTTATAAACATGTTTATAAACAAAAAAAAATTGGTTACCAAACGGAGGCTTAAATAATCTTCCAATTTTATTAAAACAGGAATTTTATAATTACACTACATTCCTTTTGCAAAAATAACAAATAAAATGAAAATTAAATTAGTACACCACAATCATCTTCTTCCATTTTCACCTCTCTATCCAAAAGGATGGTTATGGTACACCACAATCATCTTCCATCTTCATCTCTCTAAACATGAAGGTCTACAAAAATTTTCACATATTTTCCCAAGAAACAAATTATCTTATATATTTATTATTCTTTATTTATTTTTGGATAGAATTTATTATTCTTATTAACAATAATACAAAATTGTCAGCATATGCAAATCCATATTTATGGTTAGATAGAGATTTGGTTTTCGGAGATTTTATTACATTTTGCACGGGTAAATTCTATCTTCTTTGTAATAAATTGTGTTTTTGTTAGATCTGCAAGAAGAAAATCATAAAAGAAGATCAGATCTTATGTTTTTGAGTGTCATATTTTGATATTCAGATCTTATGTTTTGATCGTATTTCTTAGTTTTTCTAGCTAATTTTAATGTTTTCAGAATTATTTTATTGTTTTAATTGTTAACCTAAAAAGGATTGGTGCCGTATGTTGTGTACCATGATTTATTTTCATTTTATTTAACAAATGTTATATTTGTAAAAAGAATGAGGCGTACTTATAAAATTTATGTTTTAATTAGTGGTGTCAATATAATGTGGTGTTGTTAACAAAATTAGTGGTGTCCCTATTCAATTAAAAAATGCAGGAATTATCCCGCCAAAAATTGGAGTTTATAGGGGCGACATATGTCACCCTATAGGCTGTATTTAGTCGTCCCGGCCAACATACAAGTCTATAGGAACAATATATGTAGAAATATGGGCGACATTTGTAGTCCCTAAAGATCTAGAAACCTATATGGACGATTTTCTCAAGTCACCCTATTGCTATGATATCTATAGGAACAACATATGTAGGAATATGGGCGAATTTCCCGTTGTCTCTATTTTTCCGTTTTCTTGTAGTGACATTTTATGAGGAATATTCATCAACCCACCTCGAAATTTGGTTTACAAAATGAAGCGAAATTCACTTCTCATCGACAAGGACCGAGTGCAATTTCTACAATAAATAATAATAATAATAATAATAATAATAATAATAATGAGGTTTAAAATATTAAGAAAAATAATATGATCCCGCCGGCCACCATGGGGTGGGTAACAAATTTGCTTGAGTACTGTCTAACGTTCACATTTGTGCTCATAAAATGATAGCCCGAAAACCCAGTTGGCGATTGACTTCCTTCGCAAATTCTTGTTCGAGTATTGATTGCTATTGCCGCCATTAATGATGTTCTTCTTGGGCATTGAATTGACAAAGACTTTTATTCGTTGCATTGCGAGGTTTAGGGTTTGTTTGGACATATTCGCGAAGCAAACACGAAACCAACCAGGCTCGGGGCAATGGCATGAAGTTCCGGGAGATATATTCAAACCAACTTCATAAATAATTTTCTTCCAGATATCTATTTCTGCTTCAAAAGTACTGGAACTCAAAAGGTGCCTCATGTCTACCCAGCAAAATAAACCAGCATTGCTTTCTAAACACCCTATACCGACATTTCTAAGTCCTCGAATCAGCATTTCCTGCCTATTTTTAAGCCGTTTTCGATTTTCTGAAACGTAGTTTCTCGTAAAGTTTTTGTCTGAAAGCATGGCGGAAAGAAGATACTGAGTTTGAGAAGAAACCAACCCGAAACTTGACATTTTTGTTGCTGCAGATACCACCATTTCATTGTTAGAGTAAATTGCTCCAACTCGAAATCCTGGAATACCCAAATCTTTGGAAAGACTGTATACTATATGAATTTGGTTCCAAACTTGCGTGTTCTTGTAGTTTTTGTTCATCAAAATTACCTCCATTATGCTCACAAAGTCCGGCGAGTTAAAAACCAGCCCAGAATATATTTCATCACTTATCAAATGTATACCTTTGGCAGCAATGAAGTTTACTAAGAGATTAAGCTCGGTCAGACTCAACGTTATTCCAAGTGGATTCGAAGGATTCGTTACTAGTACGCCCTTAACTTCAAGATTTCGTCTTTCAGCTTCTTGATAAGCTTCTTCTAAAGCAGATCCAGTAATTCTGAAGCCATTCGAGCTATTGCACTCTATTGGTACAATTTCAATTCCCGTTCGCCACTTGAGGTCTCTGTTGAACCTGCATTTATAAAATTTTAAGCGCATACGTCAAGCAGAGCCTTACCTATGATTCTTACGGTCCAAAATGAACCGTATATCTTGAAAAAATTGGGCCTTTTTAACTAAAAGACCCGGATTTAAAAAAAAAAAAAAAAAAAGGTTGGATCGGTTTTTATACTAAAAAAAAAAAAAAAATACAAAATATGGGCATTATTTTTTTGAGGCCCAACAGGTCCGGCTTTGACGTGAGGCAATGAAAAATGAACATGGAGTCGTGATGGAAAGTGTTGAATATAGACGAGATAGTTTAAAGAATACATACCCAGGGTAGTAGGGAGTGGGGAGAAGAAAAGCATCGCCGGGATCAGCAAGGCAAAACATGAGAGTTTCATTTGCTGAAGTGGCGCCAGCAGTGAGTACTAACTTGTCTGAATCAAACCTAATTTTGTTTCCTCGAATTTCTTCCATAAACTCAACCAAAGCCTGCATGGATTAACACATAAATTTCGATACATATGTGAGTTCTTGACGATTCTTATTGATTTAACATGATATGAATTAGCTGAATGTAAAAACATTTTTATAGGGGGAAAAAAAGTCAGTTGTAACTTGTAAAGTAATATTCATTACAATTGTGAATAGAACTCATATGATTTTTTTGCATGCAACTCCCAGATTCTGGATGATAGTATTTCTAATATGATCTGAAAGATGTCAATCTATCATATAATATCCTATCCTACTATCTTAAAAGAGTGGAGGACATTTTTACTGTTCATAAGCCGGAGTCGCATCCTCTTCAGTCGAGCTGATGTCAATCTATCATAATAATAATAATATTATTATTATTATTTTTCACATCACATCACATCATCATATCATATCTTAAAAGAGTGGAGGTCCCATGACACATCTCTCAGTGGCAAATGGGAGGTTTTGTAAGTATTTAGCGAGTCCAGATGAAGAATTTGAATCCTGAAATATTGGATTTGCTCCTTGTGGAAAGTGGGAGTTATTGAGAAATGCTCATACTTACTCAAATCCCTCCACCCTGGTTTCTAGGAGGCATAACCTGAATTTACAATCTCGAACCAATGGCCTTGAGCGTGATCGGTTTGGGCCCTCAGTACGTGGTAAACATCTTTTTTTTTTTTTTTTTTTTTTAAAATGTGGAGGCCTTTTTTACTGTTCATAAGCTGGAGCCGCATCCTCTTCAGCCCTGACGCCAATCTATCATATTATTATTATTATTATTTATTTTTCACATAAAAGTTTCTATTGATTGTGCTATTGTGTAATAAAGATTTTAAAGGGAAGAGTTGGCATGCAAGGATCCTATCCTATCCTACTTCCTACTTTCTTAAAAGAGCGGAGGCATTTTTTACTATTCATAATCTGAAGCCGCATCCTATTCAGCCGAGCCGATGTCAATCTATCATAATATTGTTATTGTTATTGTTGTTGTTGTTGTTATTATTATCATTATTATTTTTTTATTTTTTCGCGTAAAAGTTTCTATTGATTGTGCAGTTGTGTAATAAAGATTTTAAAGGGAAGACTTGGCATGCAAGGAAAAAGAAAAATAATTGTAGTGCGTGTTTGATATTGTTTAAAAAGATTTTTTTTGAAATGAATAGTGATTTTCAGGAGAATGAATGGTTGATGTTTGGTTGAAAAGTCAAATATTATGAACTTGACTTTTAATAAATGGTTGAGATTGAGTAGTGTAGAAAAAAAGAAAATTTTAAAGAATAACAAACAAGGCTTAGTAGTAATTATTACATTCTTAAAAGCAGGAAGACCATGATAATCTTGAAAAAGAGCAAGCTCTTTGAATAAGGACTCTCCATTTTTCTTGAATCCAACTGCATCTGGATTCTGAGCAAGCCATGATTCGAGCAGATCAAAACAGAGCTGCAGAAAGTTTCAAACTAATGAGTTGAATATAAGAACAAGGTTTTCACTGAGTTAGTTTCTTTGCATTTTTCCATCATTTCTTACCTGATTTTCGGCGAGACCCATCTGAATAATTCCTCTAGGATTTCGAACCTCATCATATGGGTTCTTCTCGTACTCCTGCCATCCTAGGAAGTACGAAGAATCTTGGCCGTGTGCGTTGCACTTGACTTTCTTCGATAGCAGCTTCATTCTGAGTTCGGATTAGTATAAAATCCTCAAAGAATCAGAAAATGCAAATTGGAAAATTCACACCTATGATTTGAAGAACAAATGTTCCAAAAAGATTATACTGCAGAAAAGTTTGGAGACAGAGTATGTTGAAGAAGGTGGCATTATAAAGGCGGTATATATATAGGATTTATAGCTGTAAATATAATTGGCATATATCCTGTCTTAAAATCTTTTGGCCAGATTACTAATATTCCAAACAGGTAAGTTTGAATTTTCATCTTAAAATATCATCATTTTTAAGAAGTAATCCATGATCTTTAAGTTGGTCAATAACTTATTATTTTTAGCCGGTGTTTGATAAATCAATTTTTTCATAAAATTCACTACTTTTTCCTACCGTAATAAATCTCAACCATCCAAAAAAATAAAGCCCACCATTTTTTATTTTTCAAATTACTTTTTAACTATACAATTTCCCAAATTTTTTTCCCCCAAAAAGTTGATTTATCAAACACACACTTAATCTCATCACTCCAAAAAAAGTATGCTATTTATCTCAAGGTTGAGATTAATCTTAACTTAATTGACATACATTCATTGGAGAATGGGGAGATGCCCATATACACATGCACAAGCCACCTCTTCAATTTTCAATGGAAGAGTGCCAACTGGATTGAGATTTATCTCAACCTTGAGATGCATAACATTATTCCTCAAAAAAAAATGACTTTTGATGAAATCATTGGAATGGTCCATACTCTCTCTCTCCCTCCCTCCCTCCCTCCCAAATAATTAATCATCTTGATTATATTGTTGAAACAACATGATATCCTTTTTACATGAAGTCAACCTACCCTCTTGGGCTCACTCCACAAATGTTAATAGCACAGAGATCGCATATTCAAATTCTCATATTTTTGAATTTGTTAAGCATTTTGATAGTTCAATTAGTGGTATCCAAGTCCTGATCAACTTGGGACATAACCAACATTTTACATCCTTTACCAATTTTCAGAACAAGGACGATCAAGGTGCCTAAGGCTGTCGTTCAACCTTTTTTTTCTTCCATGAAGTCAACCTATTGACGACAATATCCATCTATGAAAACAGCAAACATTGCCTTGTTTCTTTTGGAAAATTGATTATAATATGGATTATTATAAAGAGAGATATTTGAACATCATTTTAGATGGGACCCGCTCATTCTTTATGAAAGAACAAAGTAGATTTGAATTGTCCACCATTAGAACATTGAAATTGTATATTCATTTGTCAAAATTGATGCTTGAATGAATGAGATTTTTTAGTTCAAAATTGATCAATTGGAAGATGATTATGAAATTGGAGGGAAAACAAGTGTGTTTATCCACATAGGAAGTTTAACAAAACAATGACCAGTTTATATACAATTTGGAGTTATGTAATCATGTATAGTATAGAGGCTCTTTGCAAATCATGGATCAAAATTGCCTTCAAATCTTGAACTTATGTGTGGGCACGACCTTCGTATATGAATTGACTAAAAATCCCCACATTTTCTAACTCATCATTTAACCTATTTATACTTCTAATGAATACAAAATGTGGATCATGCTATGGGTTGTTAACTCACCAATGAACCTTTAACTTTACCCGTTTTTAATTTCATCGTCGAACCTATTTGTACTCGTATTTTTCCAATAGTCAAAACACACAATTAATTCATTTAGCTTCCTCCACTTCGCTCCAAACATACTCTGCTTTCAGATTCTGCATACACTGTCTCGGCTTCAGTTTCCAGTTTTTTATTTTATTCAAAGTTTTATTATAAGTTTATTACTATTTTATTTTCCATTATTCTTTTTATATTATTAGGCCATGTTTTATTGAAAAGATGAAAAATGAGTGAAAAGAAAGTAATTTCTAGGAATTGATTTGCCTAGAAATTATTTTTGTGAAAAATGTCAATTGGAAGTTTTGATTGAATTAATTTTATATGTGGAAAAAATAAGGATTTTTTTAAGTTTTGTTATTTGATTGACTTTAATTTCAATGAAAAATAAAACAAAATGCAGCTACTGTAATAAAAAAAATTAAATATTTTTTTTTTACACATTTGTATTTGATAATAATAATTTTAATTTTTGAAAAAAATAAGTCAATTAACAACAATAACATCAACTATGAACAAACAAGCAAAAAGTATTTTCCATGCAAGGTGGAAAATATTTTCTCACCTAAATTAAAAGAAAATATTTTCCTTACTTTGAAAATGAAAATACCTTCCAACTTTCAAGAAAAATAAGAGCCAATCAAACATAGCCTTATTGTAACAATTTCACCTATCATGAGCATTTTGTCTTTTGTAAGATAATTTTTTTAACAATTAAATGTGTTGTTTATAAATTTGTTTACTAAAGGAGCAGTTATTATATTTTCTTAAAATGCAAAACGCGCAAGGAATTATCATTCATTTGGTCTTCTCTTTTCATTTTTTTCTATGAAATTCAAGATTTAAATAAAACCATAAAATGTACAATGTTTCTATGGGAGAGCATTAAGGGTGGGTGGGGGCCGATGTTATTATGAGAGGGGGCAAATGGTCCTTGGTGGTATCTCCTTAGAAACATAAGGGAATGGTCTTCAAGTGGGTGTCATGTTAAGTTGTCACGGCTAACTCTCAAATGGTTCCTTTGAGTCAGATAAAAATAAAATAAAAAAATAAAAAAATAAAAATAAAAATCTAATGGTTCCTTTGAGAATAATATTGAAGGGTGTGCCGGGTGTGGTGGGGAAGGGGTACTTAAACAATGGTTTTCACATGCCCTAATCACCCTTCTTCTGCAACAAACCACATGGCCCTTTATCTATTTATTTCACCATTCTAAGGTACAACAAGAAACCTCTTTTGTTATAAGAGCGTAACACATGCTATGAAATTAAGAAACTTGTATTCACTACTTCAAGAAAAACCTTTTGATATTTCAATTTTATAAGAAGTGGAATACTAAGTTCAATCGGAAAACTGATAATCGTTATGAATTCAATCACATAACCAAATAGTGTATCTAGAACCTAGTGAACTTGACCAATAATCCGATTTATTTTATTGAAAACAAGATCATTTATTCATTTATCTTGTATTCGGTCAATTCTTGGACCTTGACATTTTACCTTCTACAAGTCAATGTCCATAATCAATTCTTAAGACACTGATTATCTTTTATATAGAACGAATGACTGAATAGATTGAGGACCAATTTGACCGAAAAATGATAAAATCGTAAATTGCAGGTTTGACATTCGAGCTCAAATTACATTTTAGAAAGGAAAACAACGAGACGAATAAGCATCATCGCTATGGCATGATGTAGGAGTGATTTTAACCATCCGAGTTCGTTTAGGCTTCAAAAACATCTTTTTAATATTTCAATGTTATTTTTCATCATTTAGTTTATTTCGAATTCTTATCAACTTCAGTTGATCTAGACTAGGTTTTTATTTTAATCCCATATAAATAAAGGGTCAGCTTTTATTTACGCATCTTTCAATTAATAATATTTTGAGTTTATCTCTCATTCCTAGTGGATTTCAGATTTCGTGTTTCTTTTAAGATTTACGTCAAGTGGTATAAGAGTAGGTTTTTCCAGTCTCTATATTCTTAATTTATTTCCACGGGTGATGATGTGATCCAGATCCAGAATACAAGCCTTCAAGCAACAATGGATGAAAACACATTCTTGGCGACTAAAGAGGCAAGTTTCATGTTGAGCTCAAGTACGAAAATCAAGTTGGAGACCAAGAATAACGAAAATGTTGCAGTCAGGCCATTACGGCCGTAAAAATAATCCTCACGACCGTAAATTATATTCTGCTTAAAGTTACGGCCGTAACTAACATCCATCACGACCGTAACTGTCTCTCTGTCGAAAATAAGATTTCCAGGAAAATTAGACTTACGGCCGTAACCTATCTCACACGGCCGTAAATATGGAGCGGACAGAATTTTGCTGATTTTATTTCCTTTTTCCAGTTTTACTTATTTTAAATATTTTACTTTAATTAGAATTCTATTTTGAGCCTAATTAGCGGTTAGGTTTATTTTGCTTATTTGTACGCTTTTTCTATTCATTGTAAAACAGACTTTAGACAATTATTTGATATTATTGTGAGGCAAATTGCTTTCAAACTTCGTTCTTCATTGAACACAATTCGAACTTGCGAGTTATTCTTGTTTGTTCAAATCTCGGTGAGAATTAATATTGCTTGTGATCAAGAGGTCAATATATCCATGTGATTGTATTGGTTGCTTGGTTCAATTAATCTTAATTGGATCCATAAATCAATTTCAGATTCTTGCGTTTATTGGATTTCTTGATTTTTTTTCGTGTTCTTCGCTTTCTTCGTGTCATTCATAATTTTCTTCAGTTTGATCCATAAGAGTCAGTCCCAAAAATTCAAAAGTGTTTTTCTTCTTCGTTTTTCGTCCAAATCCAGTTCCATTTTTTCTGCCATACTCGTAGTCCAATTCTCTGGCAGAAAAAAAAATTCTGAAAATTCTCAAATCTTCCCCAAATATTCCAAATTTCCTTGTTCGTGTCTTAAAAATGTCTGATAGAGAGGTTTCCACATCTTTATCTTCTATTGGAGACAAAAAACAGCTCGGGGGTGTGAATAAAAGGAATGAACAGGGTAACAATGATATTGCAGCAATAAGGGCACAATTTGAGAGGTTTATGGCATAGGTAGAGAATCGATGTGCAGAGCGTGAACAAAGACATCGAGATCAATCTCATGATAGTTCTCGAGTTAGGAGAGGTAACAGGCGTGAGGTTGGTATGGATGATGAGGACATGGGAAGGGAAAGTGGAAGTATATCTTTGGGAAGTATGCGAAGGAGGGATAGAGGAGATAGGTATGAGAGGAGGCATGATAGGGAGCATCGTGATGCTAGGAGGCATCGTGGGGGTAGAGATGTTGTTGATGATGACCTTGGGAAAATTAAAGTGAAAATACCATCGTTCCAGGGTAGGAGTGATCCGGAGGCGTACTTGGATTGGGAAACCAAGGTTGAACGGCTATTTGATTGTCACAATTATTCGGAAAAGAAGAAGGTGAAATTAGCTGTGATTGAATTCACCGATTATGCCAATATTTGGTGGGATCAATTAGTGACGGGTAGGAGGAGGAACCTTGAGGAGCCGGTGGAGACTTGGGGCGAATTAAAAACCATAATGAGGAAGCGGTTTGTGTCGACTCATTATTATAGGGATATTTACCAGAGGCTGCAGGGTTTGACTCAAGGGTCGAGGAGTGTAGAAGATTATCATAAGGATATGGAGGTGGCGATGATTTGGGCTAACGTGGTGGAAGACCGGGAAGCTACGATGGCTAGGTTTCTGAGTGGGCTGAATAGAGATATTGTCAATGTCATTGAGCTACAACATTATGTGGAGCTAGAGGACATGGTGCATATGGCCATGAAGGTGGAAAGACAACTAAGGCGAAAGGGGGGCAGCAAGACACTCACCAACTTATCCTACATCACAACCGAAGCAGGAAAACAATGATGAACATAACCCGAAAGGGAAGGAGGAGCCTACAACGAAAGGTAAAAATATTTTCGATTCTCAAACTACTCGGGATAGAAATATTAAATGTTTTAAGTTATTGGGTACGGGTCATATAGCATCCCAGTGTCCAAATAGGAGGCTAATGATTTTGCGTGATAATTGTAAAATTAGTTCCGAAGATGAATTTAAGGGAATGCCTAAGTTAGTGGATGTTGGGGCTAGTAGTAGTGATGAGGAAGGGCTGACCTATGTTGTTAAAGATTCACTTGTTAATCGTCGTGTCCTTAGTACTAGGGTCAGGGTGGATGAAATTGGTGAGCAAATGAAAAATCTCTTCTATACTAGATGCTTAGTGGGTAAAAAAGTTTGTGGTATGGTGATTGATGGGGGAAGTTGTACTAATGTGGTTAGTACAATGTTGGTTGAGAAATTGGGTTTGAGCTTGATTAAACAACTGAACCCCTATAAATTGCAATGGCTGACCGAGTCGGGAGAAATTAAGGTAAATAAGCAGGCTATGATCAATTTTTCCGTCGGGGGATATAAGGATGAGGTGGTTTCTGACGTGGTACCTATGCATGTTGGCCATATTTTGTTGGGGAGACCCTGGCAACATGATAGGAGGGTAGTACACGATGAGTTTAAAAATCGATATTCTTTCATGAAGGGTGGAAAAAGGATCACTCTTGCTCCTCTATCACCTAAAGAGGTCCAAGAGGACCAATTGAAAATAAAGAGCGAGTTTGAGGGGAAAAATAAGAGCGTTGAGGCCACGACCTCAGAAGAAGGAGAGGGAGTGAAAAATAAAGAAAAGAGGGTTGAAGTTCAAATCTCAGAAAAAATGAGAGACTAAGTGCAAAAAGCAAAAGAAACGAGAGTCTACCAAAAAAATGAGTCTATTTGCACTTACTCACGCTAACAAACCCCTCCCCAGTTCTTTAAAATCTGTTTTACAGGTACCGAATTCAAATAATGAGCTTAAAACAAAAAAAAACTTGTTGGTACAAATGAGCAACCCAAAAGGCCAAGAAAGTTGAAGGAGAAAAATGGGCAGCCCAAAATGTTGAAAGCAAGCACGAGGCATAAACATAATCATCGTGCCCAGAAAAGCAGGAGGAGTTTGAAAATCCGATCAAAATTGGATTCGAGGTCGAATCCTTTTCAAGAGAGGGAGTATGATATGATCCGGACCAGGCATCGAAGGGAAAAGTCGAGCCATCGGCAATATGACAGCGATATACGTGCAAAACGGAGCAAGTTTCATGTTGGAGTCGAGCCGAGAAGGCGAAAGGATCAAGCCGAGACGAGTAATCGAAGTTATTTGGGCAGAAAGGTCATTACGGCCTAATGAAGATCCTTCTATGATGAGATTTGAAGCGCGGAAGAAACGTCGGAAAGTTCCGAACCCAGGTTGTGGATGGACGGTGGAATCTTGACCCGATATTCACGACGCGATGGCTCGACGATGCGGAATAAAGAACCAAGACTTTCGAAACGCTACAAGGATTTGTCCAATCTCCCTGATAAGTTTCTGGTTTTGAACGCCACAAATGTTCTCAAGAAATATTTGATAAGTTCGGTATTTGAACGCCACAAGAAATATTCTTGATAAGTTCGAAAACATAGGAATCCACCTATAATTTTTATTGAATCCTCAATAAAAACTGTTTATATCAAAATCGAAGTCTGAATTACAATGAATCGAAAAAGCGTATAAATAAGCAAAACAAAACCCTAGTTGCTAATGGACTCAAAATAGAGTTCTAACTAACCTAAAATAGCTAAAAACTTGAAAAAAATTTACTGGCACGAAGAACACTAAAGAAAAGAAAGACTCAACAACAAGATATGGATAATTCTTATGACAGACTCGATGATAAACATAAGAATTAAACTGGATAGAAAAACCTGAATTCAGAGTCCAGCTTTGATACCATATGATGAGATTCAAAGCGCGGAAGAAATGCCAGAAAGTTCCGAACCCAGGTTGTGGATGGACGGTGGAATCTTGACCCGATATTCACGACGCGATGGCTCAACGATGCAGAATAAAGAACCCAGACTTTCGAAACGCCACAATGATTTGTCCAATCTCCCTGATAAGTTTCTGGTTTTGAACGCCACAAATATTCTCAAGTAATATTTGATAAGTTCGGTATTGGAACGCCACAAGAAATATTCTTGATAAGTTCGAAAACATAGGAATCTAAACTGGAAAAGGAATAAAAATACGAAAAAGAAATTAAAAATCCGCATTATTTGCGAAAATCCTAACTTACGGTCGTGACAACATCACTTACGGCCGTAACTATTCTTCTGCTTAAGGATTACGACCGTGACCATAATACTTACGAACGTAACTTTGAAAACCTGGAATTCTTCATTTTGATCAGTGACTTGATTACGGCCGCAACTTTGAAAACCTGGAAATCTTATTTTCGATAGAGAGACAGTTACGGTCGTGATGGATGTTGGTTATGGCCGTAACTTTAAATAGAATATAATTTATGGCCGTGAGGATTGTTTTTACGGTCGTAATGGCCTGACTGCAACATTTTCGTTATTCTTGGTCTCCAACTTGATTTTCTTATTTGAGCCCAACATGAAACTTGCCTCTTTAGTCGCCAAGAATGTGTTTTCATCCATTGTTGCTTGAAGACTTGTATTCGGGATCTGGATCACATCATTCCCTCCTTCTTCAGGATGATTCGTCTCGAATCATAGCTTGATTCATGGTGTTTCAGTGCACCACCTAGATCAAAAGGAAAATTCTTGCCTCCATTACAAAGGATCAACCAATAGTCTAATACTTGAATTGGATGGACGAGTCGAAATATGAACTTCCTTGGCCAAATGTGGTGTGACTCAAACCTCCAAGTATATTCAACCCGCAAGAAAGAATTAAGAAAAATAGGGTGGGAAATGTTAGTTTCACAAAGTACAAGATAGGGATCCTTGTACTCATGGTATATCATCTCCAAATCCTCTTCCCTAACAACGAGGTCCTTATCTTCACCTCCTTCCTTTGTTACAACTTCTTCTACATTTTTAGTCTCAAATACCTCTTCCACATTTTTATTTTCAACCACACCTTCATCCTCAATCACCTCTTCCACAATTTTATTTCCTTGTTCATTCACCTCCTGACTACCCAATTCTTCATCTTCTACTTCAAATTTTGGAATTTGATCAACCGTTTCTAGTTTCTGCTTTCCCTCCTTCTTCTCAACATCCCTATCTCGAGGACCCTCTTGCAATCTCATTACAACTTTCCTCTCACTCTCTTTTATTACCTTCCTCGAATCGTCTAGTGCTTCCTCGAGTGTCAATCCATACAGTGTGAATGTTTTCCCTCTCGTAAGAATCCTTTATATGTGCATACTCTTATAATATATTGCTTCCCTCATACGACTCCACGATTTTCCCAACAAATTATGACAAGACTTCAAAGACACTACATCACAAGATACGTCATCAATATATTTTCCACGGGTGATAGTCACTAGGACTTGCTTGGTTACATGGAACTCTCCAAATTCCCTCATCTACGTCACACAATAAGGTCTACTATGCGGTATTAGTGATAATCCTAATTTTTCAACCATGGTGATATTAGCAAAATTAGTGAAGCGCTCTCTATCAATTGCCAAACTGCACACCTTCTCACCCACATAACATCTAGTTTGGAACAACGAACCCAGATCATAATCCATCCCTTATGATGTAGCTTTCAAAAATTTGAGAGACTCAAAATAAGATGGTCCAGATATTGACAGATATCAAGAAGGAATTTAATGTTGACTCGAAAGGAAAAAACAATATCAAGAATTTTAAAGAAATTCAAGAAAGTGGTTCTTGAATTTGACTCGAAAGGAAAGAATATCAAGAATTTTAATTTGACTTGGAAGGCAAGGATTTATCAAGAATTTAAGGAAATTCAAGAAAGTGGTCCTTGAATGGAAATATATATATATATATATTGAATTTTGGGTGAATTTTCGGAATAAATAAAATAAATAAAAAAAAATCTTTTTTTTTTATAAATCCGAAAATTCGACAACGAACACGACAAAACAAACAAAACTTAATTCGGATAAGAATTAAGCAAAACAAACACTTTTGAAATTTTTTGGAACGATTTTCTGGATTAAAGACTCAACAAACTCAAGAACAAGAAGAACGCAAAAAAAAAAAAAAAAAAAAAAAAAAAAAAAAAAAAAAAAAAAAAATGAAAAACAAAACACTCAATAAGATATGGATGATTTTTATGGGACTCGATGATAAATATTAAAATCAAACTGGATAGAAAACTCAAGAAAACAAAATAAAGATATAACCTTGATTTTTGGAGCCTAAGCTCTAATACCAGATGATGCAAACCATGTAGCAATTGTAGCTACGTAACCCACAAAATATTGAATCGACTCAAGAACGCCAAGAAACCACGATTTATGGATCCAATTAAAATTAATTGAACCAAGCAACCAATACAATCATAGGGATATATTGACCTCTTGATCACAAGCAATATTAATTCTCACCGAGATTTGAACAAACAAGAATAACTCGCAAGTTCGAATTGTGTTCAATGAAGAACAAAGTTTGAAAGAAATTTGCCTCACAATAATATCTAATAATTGTCTAAAGTCTGTTTTACAATGAATAGAAAAAGCGTATAAATAAGAAAAATAAACCTACCCGCTAATTAGGCTCAAAATAGAATTCTAATTAAAGTAAAATAGTTAAAATAACTAAAACTGGAAAAAGGAAATAAAATCAGCAAAATTCTATCCGCTCCATATATACGGCCGTGTGAGATAGGTTACGACCGTAAGTCTAATTTTCCTGGAAATCTTATTTTCGACAGAGAGACAGTTACGGTCGTGATGGATGTTGGTTAGGCCGTAACTTTAAGAAGAATATAATTTACGGCCGTGAGGATTGTTTTTACGGCCGTGATGGCCTGACTGCAACATTTTCGTTATTCTTGGTCTCCAACTTGATTTTCTTACTTGAGCCCAACATGAAACTTGACTCTTTAGTCGCCAAGAATATGTTTTCATCCATTGTTGCTTGAAGACTTGTATTCGGGATCTGGATCACATCAGGTGACGTACCAATTACTATGTAGATTTGGATTCTCAAAACTGGCGAATGACTATCTCCCTTCTCAATATGGAGAGATTCGTCAATTGTTTTTCGAGTTATTGGAAATAATGATGGAAAAAATGGGCATAATGATCAATAGAAAATAGAGAAAGTAATGGTGATCGAGGTACTGAACCAATGGTTCAAAAGGAAATAACAGGAGACTTTCCATAGGAGAAAATGATTCTAATTAAAAAGAGGATCTTGAAAAACCAACGCGAATCCTAATCATCAAAACCAAAATACCTTTTGTATTATTAAAGCAGATATCCCTCATTTCTTTGGTAATATTAAGACTGAGGATTTTCTAGATTGGTTGACCGAGGTTGAATGATTTTTCGAAATTATGGATGCGTCGGAAGATTGTGGCATTTATTTGGAAATTTACTAAAATGGTATGGTGGGATTAGTTACAGAATACTCGGTGAGACATGGAAAGAGTCTGACCCAAAGTTGGAGAAAGATGGTAGTCTATAATTGGTCGATAGCTACCTGTAGATTATGAATAGATTCTATATCGAATGTACCAATGATGCACATAGGAAATTTCCACAATATCAGACTACGCCAATTAAATTGTGTGGTTGGCATAGAGAAACAATATGTCAGAATCTAAAAATCACAGAGTAGCCAGGTATACCAGTGGTTTGAAGGCGGTTATACAAGAAAGAATTGGTTTGCAGAATATTTGGACATTGCAGGAAGCTATTAACACGGTTATGAAGGCTAAGAATATTGAGTTTGATAAGAGTATGAAAGTTCCTCCACCTGTCGAACCATCATCGTCCGTTCCTTCGAACAAAAGGGAATGCCTCACAGCAAACTCTAGTAACCTTAATGGGGTTAATGTTGGCAATAGTTGTCGATTTGGAAACATAGGCAAAACTTGAGGCGCATCCCTGAATGCAAATTAGTATACTAGGCCTGTAGTAGATATTTGTTACATATGCCACAAATCGGGGCATCTTTCCAATACTTGTCCGGAATGAAAATAGGCTAATTTGGTGGAGCAGAAGATAGTGGAGTAAGAAGAAGAAACTAGTGCAAAGATGAATACTCAAAAGTTGAGTTTGCTGCTGATGAAGGTGTGGAAAGACCAGAAGAAGAATACTCAGGAGTTGAGTTTGGTGTTGATGAAGGTGTGGAAAGACTCATGAACAATTCTAGGATTTGAATCTCCAAATTATATTTTCCTAATGACATTAGGAAATAAAAATTGAGACAGAACTAATCATTAAATAAAACCAAACATTTACTTAGTACTTTGATCGAAAAATCAATCAGGTTGAATTGTGTTCCCCTACTTGCTACATCAAAAACCAAATTACAAGCTACGTTAGTTAAATAAGGAAAAACCCCTCCCCAAGCCATGCTTGCATTTTTCATTGCACACGACTTTCCCTCCACAAACAACGAAAATTTCCCTTTTGCTTATCCCTATCCTGATGAGCCGAAACCAAAACTCTTATTTCCTGTTGAGTAATAGTTCATTTTAGTGTTTCATTAGGCCCTTCTTTCGCCTAAGAAGGAGGTGATTGTGGACAACTGGAGATATGATAACTTTGTATCGAAGAGGTTGGTGAATTTACTGAAATTATCAATTGAAAACCATCCTAATCCCTATTTTCTTGGTTGGGTAAATGTTCTGTGAAAATTATTGCAAGTGCACAATATTATGAACAAGTAGTAAAGTGGACTTTTTGAGTCCGGAATTCCGATCTCACAAAGACTAATTTACTTATTACTAGTTTTGATTAATCAATTCCTAAACTACGAAAAATGTCAAGATTGAGATTTTTGAATTTTTAAAGTAGTCAAAGCAATGAAATATAAAAATAAAACAAATAAAACAATTGAAATGATTTAATTTTTGTTTTTCTTATGAGAGGAAAATGCTGGGACTCACGATACCGACTTTGTTATCATATTCAATTTCTCATCTCAAATTCTTTTTCCAAAGTAGTGTTTAATCGAATTCACAATTTTATCCAAAATTTTCCCCTCGAGTTGAAATTGGTTCTATCTAGATAGGTCAACAACATATCTCTATGATTGGTTAGAATAAGCCCGATCTAAATTCATTCATCAACAAGAATTCAAAATGATTACGACAACTACAACTATGTACCTCTACCCTTTTGTCAATTGCCCTTTTTTTCACTTGGTCTAGGTGTTAACCCACCTCTCGAATTATGAAAACTACCCATAGTTCATCAAATTGGTGATCAAGTAATTCATGCATTAAAGCTCAATGATAAAATCAACACATAAAACAATTTGCCCAAAACTAGAGAATTGAAATTCAATATTCAAACAAAGTCACATCGTTCGTCCCAACTAATTTTTTTGCTACTCATACTAAAATATAAAACAATAAAATTGCAAAATAGAAAATTAAACATGTCGGACAATTATCAAAAGAGAGTTGAGAATCTTGCATCAAGAAAATCAATAGAAGCTTGAGAGATTTGGAATCCTTGATTCCCCCCCCCCCCCTTTTTGCCTCTTGTCTTGTGCCCCTCTCTTTTGAATTGAAGAACCCCTTTCTAGGTTAAAATAGGTCTTTTTATAGTTTAGAAGTCAAGAAAATGGTTTAATCTTAGATGGACTTGAAAGGAAATAGAAAAAAATAAATAAAAACCCAAAAAATTGCAAAAAACACTACAGACTGGCCGCGGTCGGGCCGCGGACTTCAAACCGTGGTTGGGCCACTGCAAATAGGGCCAGGATAGGACTGCAGGTCGGCCTCGTTTTGCAAACCACAATTGACCCGCGGTTGAAATTTCTGGTCCATCAACTGAATTTCAAACGTGCATAACGTTTGATCTACAATTCCAAATTGTGCATTGGACTCTACATTCAATTATATTTTTAATGATATACTATAGGATCTGTGAAAATATCTGTACTAAAAGTTGTGCAATGATTTCTTCACGTACTCCGCACATGATTTTCTCATTTTGCTTCAATTTCTTCCAAATTTGAGTTTTTCCTAAAACAATCAAAATAAATAAATAATTGACCAATATCAAACTCTGAAACACTCACAATTATCTAAATTTGAGATCAAAATAAGTACGAAAAACGTACTTATCAAATCCCCCAAACTTAAACTCTTGTTCATCCTCTAATAAGATAAAGCATACTATCACACAAATATAGCAAAATAATAAGATTCATGGCACTAACACATGTTAAATAACTTTCTGAATTTGTTTCAAGATTTAAAACTGCAATAATCCCTGAAAAGTTTTCAAACGATGCTATACCCGTCTTAATTTAATCCATGCTTAATGTGTGTGTGTGTGTGTGTGTTCAATCAACTCAATCATCATAGTGCGCATAGGTGATCTCCCAACCCTATGCGGTCAAATTCGCTATCCCTCTCGTGATATGCGCTTCCCCCGAAACTTGTTGTTTTCTCTCTAACCTGGGGTATAATTTCTAAGATTGCTTCCTAAATCACTAATTCTATCCCCCCTCAAGTTTAGGTGTGTCCGACCAATGATAGCTTCTACCTAGGGTTGCGATGATTCTCCTTTAATTGAGCGCCCCGACCTTCAACCATCCACTAGGTAATTCAAACCCACTAGTTATCTTAATCCCATATATGTAGACTATCAACTAAATTCTAATGTCATGCAGTACCCTTCTCCATTAAGTTAATAGATGACCATTGCAGAGAGCTTTAGGCCGATGACTCCCAAGTCAAATGACCATAGGACACCAGGTGTAGAAATACCCCTACGAGCTTAATCACTCGAGTTACAATGCTCTGAAGAAAGGTGTCAAATGAATGCAATGTCCTAATTTTTTTTCGTATTTTATTTTCTTTTTTATTTTTTTTTTATTTTTAAAATTGTTTGAACAAAAATAAATTTACATGAGTTACCTCTCTCTTAAGCTTTTTAGATGACCCCTGTAGCGACCTTTAGGCCGGTGGCTCCCAAGTCAGATGACTATAGGGCACCAGGTATTGAGATACCCTTATATGCTTACTAACTTGAGTAAAAAAGGCTAAAAAGAGAGGTAAAAGATCCTTGCATGTTCCTACTTATGCAAGGGATTAGATTACTAGCATTTGATCATTACCTAACTTCCTTTTGTCAGTCAAGGTCACTCCACACATAAATTTTGTCCACATGGAATCAACACATTCCCAAATAGTCACTACTACCAGTTCTACACCCCCAAACTGTCGAACTAATTTGTTAAAGTGATGGAAGAGAATATTTCAAGTGGTGTGATTCTTAAGTTCCACACTACAACATATCATTTCTATTCAAGTGTCACCTTCATGCGCGAATAATTAAATTGACTATATGCTCAAATAATGTTCTAGCATGAATCAAATTGTTCCAAGTATAGCAAATCTGTCTACAATTCAATAATCACACAGTTTCAAACATAAAGTACCGAAAAAGGCTATTAAACTTAACAAACAAACATGCAAAAACACAAAACAATTCTTTTTTTTTTTTTTTTTTTTTAAAGAGCGGAAATTAAACTCAAATTTTTGCGAATACCCCCAAACTTAAGAATAACGTTGTCCTCAACATGTCAAAAATCTAAATGAACTTTTAAAAACACAAAAAGGGAACAGTGTACTCCCCTTGGTTATGATTTGGAATTGTAGAAGACCGTTGAGACAGTTGATTTGTGGATGTAAAGAGAACCTGCTTGCTTCCTTGTTGGAAGACATGAGCTTTTCCTGTAAGAATTCACAATAGGCCAGGTGATAAACATACATGGTTTAAATATAAGCAGTAAATCCACACCAAGAAAATTTAAAATTTCTAACTTTTATAAAAATTATCTTAACAAAGTGTACATCGCTGTAAAAATTCCTAAGACTAGGAAAAGACAAGTTTTACAATTGTTTTGAAAATAGAAAATCTATGTGTAACCTTAAAAATGCCTATCATATCCTATTTGGACATTTTTTTTTTGTGTAAAAATCTGTTAGGGATGGGACAACGATGTCAAAGTTTTATTCAGAGCAATAAAAACTCCACAAAAATTATTGGAAACGTGTCATGTTCGTGTGAGATTATATCAAGTGCAGGATATCATAAACAAATAATAAAATGGACTTTTGAGTTCGGTTTGTTGATCTCATGAGGACTATTTATTTGCTAACAATTTACTTTGATTCTAAATAATTCCTATACTAAAACAAAGCTAACTAATAAAATAAATTGCAAAATAATAAAAAAAACGACAAAGAATTGAAAATCAATGAAATAAACAATTCAATTAAATAAAAATAAAAAATTAAAACTAAAAGCAATTAACGAAAGCAAGAAATAAAGTGGTGGATTTTCTAACAATTGAAGGAATATCTTGACGATCGAATTTCGAAATAATGTTCTAACTTAATTTTTCACCTCAAGTTGTTTTCTAGGATTGTATTTGATCGAATTCACGCTTGTATCTAATTTACCTCTCTTGAGTTCAAATTACGTCTATTTAACTAAGTCAACCATGTATCTCTATAGAGCTTTAGAGTTCTTCTTAACTAAATGCATTAAATTATCTTGAAATTCATAATTAACCACAAGCAGCCACAAATTCATATTTCTATTCTTTAGGTGAAATTGCTGAATTTTATTACGTGATCTAATTGTTAACTCACTTCTCAGATCATGAAAACAATCATTAAATCTACATTGTCAATCCTGATTCTTATATTAGCTACCCATATTCTTGGAAGAAAAAACAATAAATAAATAATGAAAATAAAACCTGAAGTTTGAAGAGTTGACGAATTAGCATCTTCTTGCACCACCAAAATCACCAACCTCTTTTTTTCTTATTGCCCAGCCAAGTCCTACTTTTTAATTCCACAGTGCTGCTTAATCTGCCAACCACCTCTTTATTCTTTGTTAATTTAGTCGAGTGCCTGTGTATATATTTTGTCCAATTTAGTGGCGGATCCAGGATTTCATGTTGTACCGAGCTGGACTCTAAAAGTTGTGGGGGGTGGAGGGGGGAGGCCCCCCGAAATTTTTTTTTGACTAAGAGGATTGAAATCAAGAATATTGAGTACCAAATCTAATATAAGGAAAATCATAAATAATAATACATCAAAAATCCAATATATATAATCAAAATATAACTTGAATCACTATTACACTTGAATCTTCAAACAAAGTTAATTACATTCTAATCCTAAAAACACATTTACATAATATTAATATCATTTTTCACAAATCACATTTACATAATATTAATATCATTTTTCACAAATCACATTCTAAAACACATTTACATAATATTAATATCATTTTTCACAAAACACATTTACATTCTAAGCCTAAAAACACATTCTAAAAAAAAAAAAAAAAAGGGCCGAACTACAGCCCAGTACGGGCCTAACTTAGATCCGCCAGTGGTCCAATTAGTCTCTTGCCCAGCCGGTTGTCTTTTTATCCCCCAACTCCAATTCCAACCAATTATTTCATCCACAACCAACTAACCTCTTTGTTGTTTCCCTACCGTCGACCGCTACCAATTGATAAACTCCCAATTTATTCCTCTCGGCTCTCTCGTAATTCTGCTTTGCTACCCTCAAGAATAAGGTCTTCTGTGTATATATATTCCAGCCGACTATTCTTTGTTTTTGGGCCCAAAAGGAGTCCAACCAATTGTAATTCTTTAAGGCTTTAATTCTTCCAAATAAAATAAATTGGTCCTTGTGTCTCTTCAATTGTGCAACGAAGCCTTTGAATTTTTAACTTTCTCCAATTTGCTCCACTTTGATTCTCAATTATCATGAATTTGATTCAATTCTTCCATCCTCTCGACTTTTGGGATAAAACCTGAAATAATAATAAATAACAACAAATTCTGTAGAGTTTATTCATGAAAAACAACATAATAACCTAATTTTGACAGATAAATAAGTGTATAAAATACACTTATCATGTCCTAAATTCTAATGCAAATCTTAATGCAAACTATATGATATCAAAATGAAAGAACAGAAGTTTAGAGTTTAGAAGTCGGGGTTAGTGCCCTTTATTTCTTGATTTATAGTCTCTAGCTCGACTTTTTGCAACTCCCATCATGGTGGCTTAAAATATGCTCTTGATGCCTTGCACTGCTTGCAATTGCTCTCTTTGCATTTCCTAGTTTTCTTTCTCGCTTTTATGACTCCTTGATTAGTGATTTGAGCATCCTCTAGCTTTTCCTCATGCTTTGAATTTTCACCTTTCTTTTAGCTCACTTCTTCCACCTTTAAACAACTTTTGGGTTGATAATATTGATTAGAGTACTGATTAACGATGAAAGTTACTTGTTTATCCTGCACCCTTAAGATCACCTCTTATTTTTCAACATCTATTAGAGCTCGTCTCGTGGCAAGGAAGGGTCTGCCAAAGATGAGTGGTAATCTATTGTTCTCTTCAATATCCAAAATCACGAAATCTATTGGAAAGAAAAATTGATCTACTTTAACTATAATGTCTTTGATGACTCCATATGGATACTTCACAGATCTGTCAGCCAGCTATATTGTGATGTTGTTGGTTTTGGGTTTCCCCAATTCGAATTTTATATATACAGAAAGAGGAATTAGATTAACACTTGTTCCTAAATCAAACAAAATTCTAACAAATTTAAAATTTCCAACATCACAAGGGATAGAGAAACTTCCTGAATCTTTGAGTTTTGCCAGTAGTTTATTTTGTAGAACTACACTGCATTCTTCAGTTAAGGATACAATCTCAAATTCTCCTAACTTCCTCTTTTTAAAAACCATCTCCTTCATGAACTTGAGATAAAGGGGCATCTGAACGAAAGCCTCTGCAAACAGTATGTTAATATGTAGTTTCTTGAATACTTCCAAAAATTTACCAAACTGCTTTTCTAGCTCGTGCTTCTTTAATTGTTGAGGAAAAGAAATTGGGGACACATAAGCTTTAATAGAATGTGGAGATTCTTCTTCAGATTTTTCAGCATCTTTTTGAGGTTTTAAAGTTGATGTTGCTTCGTTCTCAATTTCCTTGTCTTCAACTTCTATATGCTGCTCTTTCTTTTCAGGCCTCTTCACATGTATTTCTGGAAATTGAACACCACTTCTTGTAGTTATAGCATGCACATCCTTTTGTATCTTGTGTCTTAGAAGCACTTGAGGGAATAGGATTGGAGGTATATCTGCCTTTGGTGGGACATATTCTTTTGCTGGAATACATGGTACATCCACAATAGCTACTTTAGAAGTTGAAACATTGATTTTTTCTAATTCCACTGTAGATATGACATTGATTTGCTCCCTAGGATTCTTCACTGTATCACTAGGAAGTGTTTTAGGTGCTCGTTCTGAAATCTGTTGAGCTATTTGACCTATTTGAGTCTCCAGTGTTTTTATGGATGCTTGTTGATTCTCAAATTTCTTCTCTGTTTTCTGCATGTAATGCTAAAACATATCCCCCAAACTTTTTCTCATCTCTTGTTGTTGATTGTTGGCATTGTTTTGAAAATTATTGGCATTGTTCTGATTGTTTGACCATCTGAAGTTTGGATGTTCCCTCCATCCTCGATTATATGTCTGAGAGTAAGGATTGTACTCTTGTCTATTGGTGTTTTGAACAAAGTTAATTTGTTCATTAGCAGTGGCCACCAAAAAGCACTTCGCAGTAGGGTGATTTGCCCTGCAATTTTCGCACACTCAAGTAGAGGGCCTTTGATGAATAGCATGTACTACTTGTGTCTGTGATTTAACCAGGAGCTACATTGTTTAGTCAAAGCAGTAATCTATGATGCAGTACTAAGAGCATCTATGTCCTGTACAACTATTGGTTTCTTGTGAACTACCCAGTCAGCTAGGAACATTTTGTGTCTTTGCTATTAATTCTAGGGGATTCCAAGCTTGGTTGATATTTTTATTGGTGATAGATCCATTTGCAGAGGAATCTACTATGGACTTGAACTGAGGATCCAATCTAGAGTAGAAAAATTGTACTTGAAGGCCCTTTCTGTACCTGTGGTATGGACATTTGAGAAGTAACCCCTTGAACCTTCCCCATGCTTCATGGATGTTCTCCCCATTATATTTTTGGAAAGTGGATATTTCTAGCTTCAACTTTGCTATTTTGGCTTGTGAAAAATATTTGTTGCAAAATTTCATAGACATGTCATCCCAAGTAGTGATGCTTCATAGACAGATCATCCCAAGTACTGATGCTTGATTCTGGTTCTGAATCAAGCCACTCCAAAGCAGCATCCCTTAAAGTGAAAGGAAACAACCTTAGTTTGATAGCATCCTCATTCACCCCATCCAAATGGATGTTATTGCACATTCTCTGAAAGCTGGCTACATGAGAATTTGGGTCTGTGTGTGCTTTTCCGTAAAATTGCATGTTGTTGCTGAAGAGATTTATAAAGTTTGCTCGAATTTGAAAATTATTTTTCCAAATGGTGGATAGAAATACTGGAGCGACTAGGGCTGCAATAGGTGTCAGAAATTGAGCCAAGGTAGATTCCCTTCACCCTCCTCTTCGATTTGATCACGTGGCTGAATGTTTACATCAGCAAATTGAGCAGCCAAAGTAGCTACCCAGCAGCCTCTTGTTCATTCTCTATGCGAGCTTGATCTTCAGCCATTGCATGTTTTTGCAATTTTTTCTGTTTTTTGTTGTGTTCTTTACGTCTTCGTTTGAAAGTGCGTTCAATCTCAAGATTTACGAGCTCAAGATCTTGGCTTTGTGAATGAGCATACAAAGATCACTATTTTTTGTAAAAAGAAATAGATAAAATCAAAGTAACAAGAAAAGTAATAAATGTTGAATAAAAAAATAAATAACAAATAGCAAATAAAAGAAATTAATCTAACCTAGTAACCAATAAAAATCTGATCCCTAATAACGTCGCCAAAAAAGTTGTTGTGTGAAAATTATTGCAAGTGCACAATATCGTGAACAAGTAGTAAAGTAGACTTTTTGAGTCTGAAATGTCATCCCACGAAAACTAATGTACTTATTACTAGTTTTGATTAATCAGTTCCTAAACTACAAATAAATATCAAGATTGAGATATTTGAATTTTTAAAATAGTGAAAGCAATGAAATGTGAAAATAAAACAAATAAAAAAATTGAAATGATTTGATTTTTGTTTTTCTTATGAAAGGAAAATGTTGGGACTCACGATACTGACTTTGTTATCATATTCAATTTCTCATCTCAAATTTGTTTTCTAAAGTAGTGTTTAATCGAATTCACAATTTTATCCAAAACTCCCCTCTCGAGTTTAAATTGGTTCTATCTAGATAGGTCAACCACATATCTCTATGATCGGTCAGAATAAGCCCTAACTAGATGCATTCAACAACAAGAATTCAAAATGATTATGACAACCACAACTATGTATCTCTACCCTTTTGTCAATTGCCGAATTTTTTCACTTGGTCTAGGTTTTAACTCACCTCTAGGATTATGAAAACTACTCGAAGTTCATCAAATTGGTGATCAAGCAATTCATGAATTAAACTCGATGATGAAATCATCACAGAAAACAATTTATCCAAAACTAGAGATTTGAAACTGAATATTCAAACAAAGTCACATCGTTTACCGCAACAAATTGTTTAGCTACTCATACTAAAATCTAATACAATAAAATTGTAAAATATAAAATTAAACATGTCGAACAATTATCAAAAGAGGGTTGAGAATCTTGCACTAAAAAAATCAATACAAGCTTGAGAGATATGGAACCCTTGATTTTCCCCTTTTTTTGCCTCGTCTTGTGCCTCTCTCCTATGAATTGAAGAACCCCCTTCTAGGTTAAAATAGGTCTTTTATATTTTAGAAGTAAAAAAAGTGGTTTAATCATAGTTGGGCTTGAAAAGAAATAAAAAATAAATTAAAAAACCAAAAAATCATGTAAAACACTACAAGCTGGCCGCAGTCTGGCCGCGACTTGAAAACCGCGGTTGAGTTCGGCAAACAGGGCAAGACAGGACCGCTGGTCAGCCTCGTTTTACTAATCGCGGTTGATCCACGGTTAAAATTTCTGGTTCATTAGCTGAACTTCAATCGTGCATAACCTTTTAACGCCAACTCGAAATTGTGCTCCTTTAGTTGCGTTGGACTCTACTTTCAATTATCTTTCCAATGATATATTATGGGGTCCATTGAAATATCTATACTAAAAGTTGTGTTGTGATTTATTCAAGTACTCCATACATGACTTTCTCGTTTTACTTCAATTTCTTCCAAATTCGAGTTTTTCCTAAAACAATCAAAATAAATTAAAAAATTTAGTAATATCAAACTTTAAAACACTCACAAATATCTAAATTTGAGATCAAAATAAGTACGAAAAACATGCTTATCAGTAAAGAGAGGTCCTTTCGTTCAGGTTGCCGAGACTTACAAAGTTCATTTCTCAATTTGTAAGTATTATAAGGATGAAATTGTGTGAGATGTCATAGAAATGGATGTTTTTATATCTTATTGGGTTGTCCATAGTAATTTATGTGGACTCGAATTTTGAGGAGATTCATAATGTAGTATTCTTTAAATGGGACAGTTATAAAATAACTATGGCTCCTCTCAAGCAGGCGGGTTGCATGCAATGAACGTCTATCCTTCTTACCCTCCTGATGAGATTCGAAGCGCGGAAGAAACGCTGGAAAGTTCCAAACTCAGGTTGTGATTGGACGGATGAATCATGACCCGATATTCACGACGCGATGGCTCGACGATGCAGAATAAAGAACCACGACTTTCGAAACGCCACAAGGATTTGCCCAATCTCCTTGATGAGTTTCTGGTTTTGAACGCCACAAATACTCTCACGAATATTTGATAAGTTCGATTGTCGAACGCCACAAGAATCACTCTTGATAAGTTCTAAACATATAGGAAATCCACCTATAAAATTATTGAATCACTCAATAAACTGTTTATTCAAATTCAAAGTCTGCATTACAATGAATGGAAAGGAATATAAATAAGTAAAATAACCTAACCGCTAATTGACTCAAAATAGAATTCTAATTAGACTAAAATTCTGAAATAGGCAAACAAATAATTAAAAACAAAATTTAACCTAAAAATACACAAAACCCTAATTTTCGTCTACATAATTGACTTGCTGTTTTGAAGCCCCAAATGATGGAATTTGGACATAAAATCAGTCGGCTCAAGGGCTTTAGCTCATGAGTTTTGATTAGTGGCCCATTTCTACTCGAAAAACACATATTATGCATCTAATTCCGACATGGTTGACTGGATTGCACTTTTATTTGGCTTGAATATTTAACTTTTTCCGTCAAGCCTGCTATGACTACGATTGTCGAGGGTCCGGAACACATCACCTCCGTTGTACTACGGGAAATATTACTCTATATTCACAAGTGGATTCAAAATTTAGCACCTTTTAATAATCCAAAGCCATATGGGCTAATTCGTTCGTTAAATCATTATACATCCTGTTAATATATTGAAGTTCCACTTGATCAAATTCTTCCAATAATTCTTGGACGATTTCATATTGACTTATGACAAAATCACTTTGGCATTTAAAATCGTCAATCAATTGGTAAATTACTAATTGAGAATCGCTCCAAATAATTACATTCTTTGTTCCTAACTCTATTAATAGCTCTAAGCATACAATCAGTACTTTGTATTCATCTTGATTATTGGTACACATTCTATCCAAAGTGAAAGCGAACTTATAATAAACCCCCAAATGATTTATTAAAACTATTCCTACCCCTGCCCTCCAGAAGTTTTTGATCCGTCAAAGTATAAAACCCAAGGTTTTAATTCAAACGAATCAACTTCCAATTCAATTTCTTTAGGCACTTAGAGGCATGGATGATCAGCTAAAAAGTTAGCCAACGCTTGATTCTTAATTGACTTTTTGGGTATATATTGTATTTCAAACTCCGATAATGCCAAAGTCTAAAGGCATATCCTTTAGTGTAAAATAGGACGAGAAAACATATATTTAACTAAATTTACTTTAGAAACTAAGTAAACAGTTACAGGCCATAAATAAGCCCTTAGTTTTGTACATGTGAAATATAAAGTAAGAAACAACTATTCAATAACATAGTAATTATAATGACATTTCATTAACTGTCTACTCAAATAATAAATCACCCCTTCTTCACCAATTGGTCTTCTTGTGCAACCATTTCGGCTATCGATTCTAGTTCAGCCGATATGTATACTTTCATTGGTCGTCCTTGGATAGGTGATACTAACACTGGTGCACTTGAAAAATATGTCTTCAGGCTATCAAAATCCATTTGATGTCCTTCCTTCCAGAAGAATTTTTCTTGATTTTTCAGCTTTAAAAGAGGCAAAAAAGCTTTCGTTTGCCCCACACAATTAGAGATAAAACTTCTCAAAAAGTTTACTTGGCTTCGGAATCTTTGCAGTTCTTTTTTATTACCAGGTGGTTTGGCCTCTAAAATGGTCTTTATTTTATTTTTATCAAGTTCAATTCCTCTTTGGTGCACTAAAAAACCAAGGAAATTCTCTGCATTAACACCAAATACACTTTTTAAAGGATTCAATATTAGTTTGTATTTCCACATTCGCTCAAATAAGCATTTTAATTGTTCAAAATGGTCTTCATCTTTAAGATATTTGATCACTATGACATCTACATAGACCTCAACAAAATCACCTTTCATGTCATGAAAGATTAAATTCGTTGCCCTTTGATAAGTCACCCCTGTATTTTTCAGGTCGAAGGGCATAACTACCCATTCAAAACATCCTAAAGCTCTAGGACATCTGAAAGCAGTTTTATGAACATCATCTTCAGCTATATAAATTTTATTATACCATGTGTACCCATCCAAAAAAGAGTACATTACGTGTTTGGCAGCTAAATCTACCGTAAGCATTGGATATTCATCTTTGGTTGTTACTAAATTTAAATTTCGAAAATCTATGCACACCCTAATACTTCCATTCTTTTTTAAAATGGGCACGATATTAGATAACCACTCAACATATCTGACATTTCTAATAAAACCTGCCTTTAAAAACCGCTCTATTTCATTCCTTACCCCAGGCAATACATTAAGGGCAAAACGCCTAGAAGGTTATTTATGAGGTTTAAAATTATGCTTAGTTGATAATCCATGTTCTACCCAATTTTTATCTAAACCAGACATGTGTTCATATTCCCGAGCAAAACAATCATTGTATTCCTTTAATAAAGCGATTAATTTATTACTTACCTCTTGAATTAGCATCTGGCTGACAAATGTTGGGTGATATTCTCCTTCGTCACCAATATTCACATTTGTCAAAGGGTCTTATGTTTGACCATGCCTAGGCTTTGTGATCCTCATTAATTCATCATCTAGGTTCCCCGTAAGCATTTCCTCTTCTAAGCAATCCACCTTATCGACTTTTCGGCCAATATTCCGTTCCAACTAAAACACTACTAATTTGTTCCTCAATGTCGTTAATGCTGCTTCTTCTTTTGTCTCCTCTTTACATTCCTTATTGAAAGCCATTAATTTGGCTTTGAAGGCCTGAATGTCGGCTATATTCCTTTGTTGCCGACTGTTCATTAGGGCAATTGTCTTTTTGCCAATTACTGGCTTTTCAAGGACCACTGTATTTGGCCTCATTTGATTAAACATTTTAGTAAATGCATCTACTTAAAAATGGCTCTTTGCTTTGTGGGGACGATATGAGTTTCTTCCCCATCTTGAACTATCCTAATATGTCCATAATTCCCCTCATACATGAATCTCTCCACTGAGTTTGTTTTTGCAACAAAAGGTCTATGATCCACTTGCAGCACTTCGGCGTCTTTTTCATTCAAAAAAAAGGGGCATTGGTGGAGCGATGAAGGTATGCAATAACTCTCATGAATCCAGTCTCTTCCTAGTATCACATTGTAACTAGTAGGACCATCTATCATGAAGAATACTATGGTCCTAGTAGTTGTTCCCATAGTTATGTCCAGTGTCCTCATCCCTTTAGTTGAAGTTGCCCCCATTGAAACTTGTGAAAATAACTTCTGTTGGGATCATTCACATTTTGTCTTTGCAAATATTCTTAGCATTCTGGATGGGATGGTATTTATAGTTGCTTCATTTTCGATGAGTACTTTTTCTACAGGTATACCATTGACTAAGGCCTTCACATACAATAGCCTCAAGTGTTTGGTTAATTTCATAGTTGGTCTCTTAAAGATGACTTTTTCAGCTGCATCTATTTACACTTCCCATTTGTCCTCTGTTGAATTAGTTCCTTGTGACAAGTCCATGACTTCGTCCTTACTCTCTTCTTGTGCCTCTTATTCTATTATCCAACCTGTAGAGGAGGCAATATTCTTGGATGTGACCCATACTTCTCAGAGCAAGGCCCCCTCACCTTTCTTTTGGTGTCCCATATTACACGTAGAAGTCAAAAGAACGCCTAGATGGTTCGTCCAACAAATCTACCTCACAGATTCCTTCTTGATACAATTGCTTCAGTAAGTTGTTATAGGACACTCTTCTTCTTCTTCTTCTTCTTCTTCTTCCAAGTCAATCTCTTCCTCAACATTGGTCATATCATCATCTTCTGCATCACACTCCTCATGAGAAGTTTGATCGAGCTCTTCTCCAAAATCTAAAATGCATGCTTCCTCTCTATTATCTTCTACTTCTTCCTCTCCAATTTCCTTATTTTTAAATTCATTGGCCAATAAGTAATTATTAGTCATAACCGAAGGCAATGTCCCAAACTGAATAGTAATAGACCGCTCCGGGTCTTCGTCATCTTCTTCCTTCCTTCCACGCTCAAATTTTGACGTCCCAAAAGAACTTTCTGGTAACTACTCCATTGATTCACCCATACTAGCCTCTTTATCATCTTTGAGAACATTTTTATTGGCCACCTTAAGCAATTTAGGTGCTTAGGACATAATTATCCCTATTGTTGCCTCATCATTTGTCCACAGTTTCGTTGAAAATGCCTTTGTTGCGTTCTGGTCATTTCATTAAAGGGTACAACCCTTCTTGCATTATACTGGAACAAATGTCATACATTTGGTTGATGAGGTTGCAACCTTAATGTTCTTCCATTGTTCATCGGTCTGCACTGCCTCTCAAAAGGAGGTTTCCCATAGAATGACATACTTTGTCCTCCATCGGGTTGGAAATTTGGAATAATATTAGGATGATGGTTCCATTCCCTGATTTGGACTTGTGACTGGGGAATTATGCCCCCATAATCATTCTGGCTTGTAAATGGTTTCCTATATTTGGAAAAGTTTGTTGAAAATTTTGGCCCACTAACTTGTCCATAGTTTCATTTAAAGTACTTAGTTGCTTGGCCATATTATCATAGTGTTTGTTTCCATTTTGAGTAGCTTTTCAATGTTATGAACATTTTGCAAATTTACCCGTTCAACCATATGTGTAAGTTCACCAAGTAGTGCACTCATGGTCCGAGGACTTAATTCTGCTATTGGTTCGTAACAGCTTTGACTTTGTCCCTCTATCTCTGGAGTACTTTGCTACTCCTCATATCTTTCAATCACAGACTAGACTAATCGTTGTTTTTTGGCTCTTTATCAGAGTTTTTATGAAGCATATTACTTCACTTTTGTATCTTCAAACACAAAAGATATCCCAATGGGGGTGCCAAATTGTTTCACGCGGAAATTGAGTCTTGCTAACAATTAAAAGAAGGTTCAGAAGATTGTGTAAGGAACAACAACCTCTCGAGACAAAGTCCCAAAGAGGGGTGCTTTATTTATGAAAATTATAATTTGCAAGAAGCGAAATGCCTCCAAGGGGCACAAGCTCACTGAAATGCAAAGTACTTGAAAATTGCTAGGAAATTGAAAATTACACGGTTCTCTGTTTGAGAGTTGATTGATTGGATCATTTCCTCTATGTTCTCGTTTCGCTTTTATACTCCTTTGACAGTCTTCTTCCAAAATTGCTTGAAAACTGCTTGTCACCTAGTAATTGCCCACTTTCTTATATAATGGGTGACTTGTCTAGAAACTGTCGAATTGACTGCTACCATTACACTACTCATGACTCACACGTTTGTGACTGAAATGCTTGGATCATGGGGAGAGATGAGACTTCCCAATAACTGTTTGGTAACTATCACCTTAAATGATAATGACGTATTCTAGTTGTCCAGATTTTGAGCATCTTATAGACTTGGGCGATGTTGGACCTTCGCCTAATAAATCCACTTTGGGCCCTTGCTCAACAAATCTAATTTTGGGCTTACATATGGGCTTGTTTAGGTCCATTATCTGAACTTCTTAAATGGGCCTCATTTTTATATGTCAACACAGTCAAATTCTATTCAATTATGTAAAAATAATTTTTTTAATGAAAGAACTAAGCACAATATGTAAAATTGCATTTTATTAGAGATATAATTACAAAATAATCTGTATCTCTAGAAGAAGTCCCGACTGATGAATATAATCCATCCTATATGGGAAGTAAGGTACTCCTTTTTTACAAGTTTAAGTCTTGGTTTAAAAATGTTAAAATTGATATTATCCTTGTAGGTACATAATTTGGTGCTTATAAATGGTAATACAAATATTTTACAATTAGAATAATTGTTGTTCTAGCGTACTTATGTAATAACATATGTAAAAATTATAGCCACACAAAGTTTTCAATTTACTAATTCAAAAATCAAGTTTGTACCTTATTTGTTCAAAAATGAGGTTCATTTCTAAAAATTAAAACAATATTATTAATTAAATTAATATATCTCAAATTTAGATACAATATTATTCAATACCCCAATCCACTTTTCTCCTTTCACCTTTCTCTCCACTCTCTCCTCAAGATCCGCTGCCGATCATCGGTTTATCCCGTCGATCACTGACCACGACGCTTAGATCTCTATTCAGCGACTGTGAGCGTCGCTTTTCTTAACTGCTACATTATCATCTATAGGCTCGAATCTCTCTTCAGCCATTGTATACTCATCGTCTGTGTAGATTTGTGTGTGTTGCGATTTTCGATTTGTATAGTCTCCAACAAAAGGCCAGAATCTTCTTTTGTGGGCTCATCATCGATTGTGTAAAGTCTCTAGCATAAGGCGAGATCTGCATGTGCTGTGGCTGTAGGCTAATCGTCTGATCGATCAATTGTTTAATAAAAACTTTATGAACAAATTGTTAATATCTGTAATATATATTATGCGTTATTTAAATTTATAATAAAAAATAGAAAATAGATAGAATCAGTAAATAATTAAAAATAATGTTATTATAAATGAATTGTAAATGAATTGCTCGAAATCTTAAGTTGTAAAATTTAACACAATTTAATTAAATTTACTTGGAAAATTCGTATATTTATTATTTGTTTAATTTAATAAGAAAAACAACTTGAACTAAAATTAATCATCTGAATTTATTTAATATATTGTAGATAATAGGACCTAAATGATTTAATTTAAAATGAATGAGATATTGAGGAAATGTAAAAAAATATAAAAATAAAATTTTTATCTTTGATCTTTGAGACGATTTTATGGACAATATGTTTACAGTTTGCTCTCACTTATTAGCTTGTATTAAACTTCTCATTAATAAAAAATTTCTTCGATTTGACACTCATATTATATATTTTTTGACTTCAAAATAATACAATAATTATCAAAAGAATAATAATTATTATAAAAAAAAATAAAAGTAATTTATACATTGCAAAAGAATATCTTGATGTCATTAATAGCATAGGATGGATGCTAATGAATGTATCATAAAATTTCTAGATTTAGAAAGTTGTTTTGACAGGAAACTATGTGCGAATTTTGGAGACGATTATTCTGCTTTAATATATATATATATATATATATATATATATATATATATATATATATTAAGAATTAAGATTTATAATCAACACAATTTTCAATACTCCTTTTTAACCATAAATTCTACCTAGAAAACATAAATAACACCCAAAATATCGATGGCTCAAGTCGTCAAACACATGCTAAAAGTTAACATGTGACTTAAAAAAATTTAAGATTGCAATTACATTTATAATTGTGACTAACAATCTTTAAGTTGTGATCAATTAATTTGAAATTTGTGATTGCAAAATAAATTGTAACATATAAATTTGTGAATTGTGACCAGAAAACGTATCGTGAAATATAAATTTTGAGATTCGTGACTTAGATATAAGTTGTGACATATAAAATACATTATGTGTAACTGAGAAATGAGTCGTGACCCACTAATTGATATTTTGTGACCTAAAATAAGTTTTTAAAGCTGTAATCAATTCATTTGAAATTTGTGATTGTAAAATAAGTTGTGACCAATAAATTTGTGAATTGTGACCAGAGAACATATTGTGATATATGAAATTCAAAATCTGTGACGGAGAAAATTAGTCGTGTCTTCTAATACATTATTTGTGATCGAGAAATTAGTCGTGACCTACTAATTTAATAATTTGTGACCTAAAATAAGTTGTATCCTATAAAATCCTGACCTATAAGTTTGTGGTTTGTTATCGGGAAGTACATTATGACCAATTAAATCGATAATTGGTGAAAAAATGAGTCGTCGCCAAGAATGAAGTTGTGACAAACTATATCTATAACTTGTGATCGAGAAATAAGTCTTGATCTATAACATTTGTAAATTGTGACCAAGTAATAAATTGTAATCGATGAATTTTATAAATTGTGATCGAAAAGTAAACTATGACCTACAA
The DNA here is from genome assembly GCA_963555705.1 of Ligustrum vulgare. NCBI lineage: Eukaryota > Viridiplantae > Streptophyta > Magnoliopsida > Lamiales > Oleaceae > Ligustrum > Ligustrum vulgare. Next base: position 49,025,269 of record OY743176.1, on the reverse strand, counting down.
TTTTTTAATTGGTGGCCAAAAAATAAGTTGTAACCAAATAACTTTATAATTTGTGGCCGAGAAATTAGTTGTTACCATTAGATTTTTTGATTTTTGATCGAGAATATAAGCCGATCGTGAAATTTAATATTTTTGATTTGTGGCTGAATAATAAATTTTGAGCTATTAATTTGATAATTTGTGACATATAAAATTTGTTATATGTGGTTGTGACCATAAATTCTATAATTGTGAAATTAACATGTATAATTACTTATTTAAGTAACAAAATATATTTAATTACATATATTTTTTAATTAAAAACCTGAATTTTGAACTAAACCTCAAGTTTCATAAATTTTAAATGGTATCTTTTGAAAGAGGAATTTAGGTCTACACCCCACCTTACAAACAAAGTTACTGATTTATATATCATATCACGTTTAATAATAATACTTGGTTTTTGCCATTGTAAAAAAATTATTCCAGCAATACCACCCACGAAATTGTCTTCATAATCATCTTTGAGTTTGAATATAAAAGTATCTTAGAGTATCTAGCTGTAACTGAACTTGATTTACCGTAGAATATTGATGGAGAATTTTGGTCCATCAAGGTTTAAGATTAAGAACACAGCCTCCTACATTCTGCTCTTATAGCCCCCACAAAAACCTAACCCCTTCATTTGTATGTTGAAAAATTCTGATTCTAGCAGGCGCAGAGGAGATCGATGGAGACAAGAGCAAGAGCAACAACCATGGTTACGATGCCGTTTTGCAATCATCATGCAATCTTTCTACATTTAGTTCTCAAGAACTTATCAATTTCCTTTTGTTCTTTTTCTTGTAAAATGTATTGATTTGGTTGTCGGAGGTAAGAGGCTCTTACCTTCGACAACCAAATAAGTTGTAGTATATAACAATTTAATATACCTAAAATACATAACAATTTACTAATAAAAATGAACAAAGTAACAAAAGAAAAACAACAGACTAATCTAATATGTACATATGTAGTACATTATTCCTAATTTAGTATACATTTATTAATTTATAATAATAAATCTAATATATTAATATTACTTACTAAGTTTAATGTACACAAGTATACATACTAATTAGAACAAAAATATACACACTAACTATAGCTATAATATATATACAATAAATCTAATATATATAATTTAGTGGAAAGCTGTTTGTATAGGGGGACTGTACAAACAGCTTCACACGTGCTGCCAATGAAAAAAAAACACGTATCCAATCTGAAAAAAAAAAAATCTGTCAAACTCCCCTGTATGCATAGCATGGTTCTATAATTTAACATGTATGACTTTTGAAGTTACCTGGACAAATAATTATTTTGTTTTATTTGAATGTAATATTTCATAATCCATTTACAAATGCAAGATCTAATTTTAATGAACGTAAACTTATGAAATATAGTAGGGAATCGAATGTACAATATAAAAACATGTAATATAATCCAAATGCAATGGTCGTACATGAATTCATAATTCGTTCAAAATTAAAACGTCTAGGTAAAAAGGATATAAAGTACAAACAATGGTCAAATAGAATAGAAAGAGATCAAATAGAATATTTGATAGAGCGCGTCATTGCTATTTAATTTGTGATATTTCCTCTTACTCCATTGATTTTAAATGCTTAAATTGTGGATATTAATCATATTTTATGTTTTGTGAATTAGGTGGAGAATTGAGATCAAATTGGACTCAATATCACAAATTGGAAAGAAGAAGTTTGGAACTCAAAAGTATACAATCAGAGAAGGACTTAGCATAAGGCGTAGACACGTCTTATTATTTCAGGAAGACTAAAATCATATGGATGGACTTCCCCATATTCCTAAGTGGACCAACTGTTTATGAAATTTATTTTGGAGCCCATGGTCACCGATTTCTTGGGGAATTCAGGATGGATTTGGAGGGACTCCACCGAGTCGACAGCAAACGAGAGAAAAATGGCTGAGAATAGGAAGAATAGGGCATCATCACATAAAGGCCCAGCAGCTGACTTTTTAGAGAAATAAAAAGGCAACTCTTAGCGTAGCAAAAAGAGGGAATCAGTAATAGAAAAAGTTGAAAAATGAGGCACTTCTTTTGGAAAAAAAAGAAAAAAAAAGAAAAGGAACTCTCAGCAGAAGAAATTGGATACAGGAGGGGGCACCCTCTGTTCTTCACTTGGAGTTTGACTTCTTTTTGTTTAGTTATTATTTCTTTTAGTTTTTATTTCGCAATGTTTATGGATAGCTAAATTATTATTCTAGTTCAAGGATAATTGAAGTTTTGATTCAACAAGAATTGTGAGATCTAATTAATTGTTCTTTTATTTGTTTTCTATTTATATATCTTTTTTTTTGCATTGAAGTTGTTGTTTTGATGAATTAATACAAAAGCCACGTTATTTTAATTGTCAAAACGATACTTAGCCAATTAGGAATCTAAATCCGTAATTGTTTAGGTTTTCTAATACAAGTGGCAAATAACATAGTTGATCATAGACTGATTTTTGATTCATGTTATGAAGATATATAACCTAGTTTAAATGAATCACACGTGTAAATTTGTGGGTTAGAATTGGTAGTCTCTCTAGAGATTAATGCTATTGGTAAATTAAATCCTAAGATCGTATCTGGGGTTGTTTATTGATTAGGAAAATAATCAACGAGCGTCTCTTGATTATCGAGATAGTAAGGAGAGATATATTGTTAGATATTATCAATGACCATAACCAATTTAGAAAATGAGTATAAAATTTTATTTTTGCATCCATGATCAATTCTATGAATCAACACTGAGATTATACCTTGGGCTGGATACTCGTTTAATTTGATATTTTCATCACTTTAATTTGGTACTTGTTTATTTATAATTTGATTTTATGTTCTAAATCCAAAACCCCCTTGTTTTTAATTCATTATTTTAATTTTCTCAAGGAATTAAATCTAACCAGTCTCTGTGGATTCGACCTTGCTCACCGCTATTACAATCTATTTTTATAAGAGCAAGAAATTATCATTTGTTGGACTCAACACCCATCAAGTTTTTGGCGCCGTTGCCGGGGATTGGTGTCAAATAGATTTAATTTCTTTTTAGTTTTTATTTTATTTTTTTATTTATCCCTTTTGAGCTTAATTGGTTCATCATTCAGTGATTTTGAGACAGACAAAAAAATGGCTTACGAGGAAAGAACGTTAAGGGAATTGGCTGCACCAAATGAAAATCAACATCCAGTTTGCATTCAATACCTAGCTTTGGAGGTGAACTTTTAGCTAAAATATGGCTTAATTCATTTGCTCCCTAAATTCTATGGTCTTGAGAATGAAGACCCCCACAAGCATCTGAAGGAATTCCACATAGTGTGTTCAAGCATAAAACCACAAGGAGTGACAGAAGAGCAAATCAAGTTGCGGGCTTTTCCATTCTCATTAGCTGATAGGGCAAAGGATTGGCTATTTTACTTACCTTCAGGTTCTATAACCACATGGACAAGTATGGTCAGATTATTCCTTGATAAGTTTTTCCCAACTTCAAGAGTTGCAAATATCAGAAGGGAAATTTGTGGAATCAAACAGAGAGATACTGAAACTCTTCATGAATATTGGGAAAGATTTAAGCGACTATGTGCAAGCTATCCTCAACATGGGATTTCAGAACAATTGCTTATCAATAATTTTATGAAGTATTGTTGCCAACGGAAAGAAAGATAATGGATGCAGCTAGTGGAGGAGCAATAGTGAATAAAACCCCAACTATCGCTAGGAATTTGATCTCCATCATGGCTGCTAGCACACAGCAGTTTGGATTCAGACATGACACTCCTGTGAAAAGGGTGAATGAGGTAAATGTATCTTCTCTTGAAAATCAAATAGCGAATCTAACCTCTCTTGTTCAACAAATGGCTACAGGGAATATGTAACAAGTTAAAGCCTGTGAAATTTGTGCTGCCATTAGTCATCCAACTGACACATGCCTTACTCTTCAAGAAGATTCTTTTGAACAGGCTAATGCAGTTGAAAGATTTTCAGGTTCATCACAAGTGAAGTATGATCCCTATTCAAACTCTTACAATCCAGGATAGAGGGATCATCCCAACTTCAGTTATCAGACAAGGCCGCAATTCCAACATTTCCAGAAATTCCAGTCTAGACAGCCCACTCACCATAACAACCTTCTTCAAGTGCAGGTATGTCTCTAGAAGAAATTGTTAAATCACTTTCAATTTATACACAACAATTTCAATAGGAGACGAGGACATGCATTAAGAATTTGGAGACTCAAGTGAGTCAATTGGTATCAACTGTGAGCAGACTAAAATCTCAAGGTAAATTTCCTTTCCAAACTATTGTCAACCAAAAACAAAATGTTAGTGCTATTATCTTGAGAAGTGGGGAGGAATTGAAATAACCAAGCAAGATGAAGCAAGTCAATTCAGGGGAAGAATCTGAAAATGAAGTCATTCCACAACATCAATCTGATCGGCCTGAAGTCCTCAATAGAGATATGTGACAACTCCTCTATTCCCTACAAGATTGATTAGATCCAAGAAGGAGGAAGAAGAGAAGGAAATTCTTTAAACTTTTCTCAAAATCAAGGTAAATATCCCCTTACTTGATGTGATTAAACAAGTACCTCGTTATGCTAAGTTTCTCAAGGAGTTTTGCACCAACAAGAGGAATTTGAAAGGCAATGAAAAGATAAGTATGAGAGAAAACGTTTCAGCTGTCCTCCAAAAGAAATTGCCTTCAAAATGCAAGGACCCAGGTATGTTCACTATCCCTTGCAAAATAGGTAAAGTAAGAGTTGAGAAAGCGATGTTAGATCTAGGAGCTTCAATAAATATCATGCCCCTGTCTGTTTATTCATCTTTGAATATTGGTCCATTAAAAGAACGAGCGTGATTTTGTAACTTACTGATAGATCTAATGTATATCTTGAAGGTATCTTAGAGGATGTTTCAGTACAAGTAAATGAGTTTGTTTTTCCTGCATATTTTTATGTACTTAATATGGATGAAAATTATTCTTCTAATTCTACACGAATTTTGCTAGGAAGACCATTTCTGAAAACATCTAGGACAAAAATTGATGTGCATGATGGTACACTAACGATGGAATTTGATGGTGAAATTATTAAGTTTAACATTTATGATGCCATAAATTGTCCTAAAGATGTTAATTTTTTCTATTTTATTGATGTTGTTGATTGCTTAGCACATAATGTTTTCCAACTTGGTGGAAATGATGGCTTGAAAGTTGACAATAACAAGCATCGAGAAGTTGATTTCTATAGACATAAACCTTTCTATGAAGGTCACCAGATGGAGAATGTGATAAAATTGAGCATTGGGAATCCAATTGATCCCGGTTGAAGAAAGAAAAAATGAGTCTAGCCAAAGACGTAAAAGAAAGGCGCTTTCGGGAGGCAACTCGAGTTTTTCTTTAGTTTTAGCGATAAAGTTTATTTTTGTTTTTGTTTTCATTTATTTACTATTATTTATTTTATGATATCCATAATTTTTTTTTTGAAGTAAAATTGACCTTATTTTGATTTTTGGGCAGATATGAATCTTCATTAGGACGTGGGCACGCTCTATGAAGAAAACAATGGATTGAAAGAATCTTGAAATAAGGCATGCCCATGCCTTATTCAAAATGATTCTCGGGTTTAAACACAAGGTCTAAAAAAAAGAAAAAGAAGGAAAAAAGAAACCCCAAACCCTACCTCACACATCAGAGAAGAAAAAGAAATAAAACTTGTAAAAGAAACACAAAATGCTGAAGAAAATTCTTGAAATTTTATTGATATTGAAAATAAAACAAGATAGATTGAAGATGCGGAGAATTAAACACTTGTTTGAACTCTGTCTTACAATGAGACTGGAACTCTAAATTTATAATAAGTATTGAAAGAATAAAGAAAAGTTGATTGAAGCTTGAAAATCGTTGATTGAGTAGTAGTTGTCGACCACTTTTCCAAAAGTAGGAATCTTCTTTTTGTAAGTTGAAAAAACTGTCTCCCACTTGTGTCGAAAGTTTGAAAAAGGACATTTTACTTTAATAAAGAAGATGCTTTCTTTATAAAAGTAAATTGATTCCTTTTATGTCAGATTTGACAAATATTGATGGTTCTTTTAAGCGGCAAAGATTGAAGAGCAAAGACTTTGATCGTTGAATGCGGTGTTCTCTGAATTCATCAAGAAAACTTTGTTCATGTAGTCATTTAGTCCTTTGAAAATCTCCATGAAGAGGTTCGTCTAACTCAATTTCATAGCAATCGTCTTCATTTTGATAGAAATCGTTATTAAAGTCCGTTTCTGAGCTGGCCTCAGATGAATCTTGAACTGAAGATTTTGAAGCATTTTCAACAAGGGCAGTAATTTTGTCAGCTAAAATTGCCATTTCTTCAGGACTTGTACATTTTGCAAGGAGTGCTAATAACCTGTTTTTTTCTGCTAGGAAATCAGCATGTGAATCTTGAAGTTTCTTTAAGGGAAGTCCTTCATTGTTTTTTAATTTTATACAAGAATTAACTTCTTTGGGGCAACAACTTGTTTCATGGAATTCCGACCACCATTTAATTTTAAATCGCCTAACAATTCTTTTAGGACTGAAAGAATGATTTGAATCTTGAACAATAAAAAAGTCCCAGCAAAGAATCCAATAGACTTTAAATTTGAAGGCAAATTGAAACAAAATATTTTCCTAGCAAAGAATCCAGGAGACTTTAAAATTGAAGGCAAATTGAAACAAAATATTTTCTTGAGGCCTTAAAAGCGATTTTGTCTCATTCTTGAAATGATTGAATCCTTGAAGAGAAAGGCTGGGTAAAAGATTCTCTTCAAGTTTAAAATAATTAAAATAATTTTGAAACCATTTTGAAAATTTATTTTGACAATTTTGATGAAAAAGGATAAATCAAGAATGATTTACTAGTCTAAAAAAGAAAACATTAAACCATGCATCTTGATAATCCAAATAATTAAAGTGAGATGAGAAATTTTCACCTTTTGCAAGGTTCATATTTTTCTCAAGATAAGGATGTTGTCCCCAGTCGTCGTATGACAACACTTTGTAGATTAAACATTTTGAAAAATCAATATATTGATGATTTTGTTTATTTGGAGTGTGAGTAATGATTGCAGATCCTGTTTTGAAAATGATCTTTTCATATAACTCACGAGGTTTCTGAAGTGTAAGGAAGAAATTCAAAATTTGGAGGAAAAATGTCTGATAAACATTCATTAAGATCAGAGTATTTTTCAACTCATGAAAGTTCCATATTGAAAATGGAAAAATAATTATTTTTAATAAAATATTGAAAAGGATTTTTATTTATTTCTGGAAGTTTTTCAGAACCAACTTGAACGACCTTTTTGTAGTTTGAAGGTTTCGACTTTTCTAGAGTTTGAGGAATTTATCCAAGAACTGAGAAATTGTTTGCAGTAGAAAGAGTCAGGGTGTTTGAGGAATAAATATTTTTGTTGGAATTTTGAATATAATTTTCGATTGAAGGAATTGGCAAGATAGTTTTCTTGCATTTGTTCTTGTTTTTTGAAGAAGTTGTTGCAGAGGCAGAGCAGACACTGAGCATAGGCGAACAAGGCTATTGCTTAGGGCCCCAAAAAATTAAGGCCCCCAAAGTCATATACAATGAAAGTAGAATAATAGATAATAATTTGAGTTTAGTACAATTGGCACAATAGTAGAAGATAATTTTTTCTTGTGCTATAGGTAACTGGTTCAATTCTTTAGACCTACATATATATTTTTCTTTTATCTTTAGTATTTTTAATCAATAAATATCAACCCCATATAAAAAATTTGTGAAAAGATAACTGTGAAAATATCTATAAAAATATTAAATGTCAAAAATGCTTTAAAAATTTTGTAGGACTTTTAATATTTAGTTATTACTTGTATAATTATTGGACCTTTATCAATGAAATTTTTTGTGTCTGACCTAGGGCCTTAATAAATTTTGAGATTGGAGGATTGCTTAGGGTCGCTCAGAACTCAGGATCAGCCTTGTGCAGAGGAAGCCATATCCTCAAAAACTTTGTTGTACCAATCTATGTTGACACTTTTCCTTGATTTTTTTCTTTGTGGGTGACCTCTCTTTCACTCGGAATCTCTCTCTTTTTGGTAAGAGATTCTGTTGTGAGGAAGTCTGCAAGAACGTTATTTTTATCTTGTATATATAGAATTTTGAAATCGAAACATGACAAATAGCTTGTCATCTTGCAAAAATATGTTTTGAAACAAGATTTTTAACGTCGTTTTGTAAAACGTCCTTGGATGCTTTACAATCGGTTTTTAAGATAAATGATTTATTAATTAAATCATCTTGAAACTTTGAAACACATAAAACAATTGAAAGAATTTCTTTTTTGACTGTAGAGTAATTATTTTGAGGACCAGTCCAAACCCCAAAATAGTAACGGACCAGCTGTTTTGATTTAACCTTTTTAGAATTTGCTTTAAGACTCTACCAAACCCTATGTCTGACGCATCTGTTTGAACGATAAGATTGACATCTGGATCAATAATTGAAAGGAATGGGATACTTTTAACAGCACTTTTGACCTTCTGGACGACTAAGGTGCACTCAGGACCCCACGATTTTGGATTTTTCTGTAGTCTTTTGAAAAGAGGGGCACACGGTATTTTGATATTTTAAATAAAGTCGGACATGTAATTAACGCACCCTAAAAATCTCTGTAGACTTGTCCTGTCAAGAATTTGATCTGAAAATTTATCAATAAAATCCAAACTTCTTTGAATTGGTGCAATAGTTCCTTGAAAAATTGTATGTCCAAGAAAAGGAATACTCGTATGACAAAGAACAATTTTCTTAGAGGAAACTGCTAAACCATTTATTTTGACACTGTTGAAAAAGGTATTCAAATGTTTAAAATGTTGTTCTAAACTTTCTGAATAAAGAAGAACATCATCAATATAAAAAATTATAAAATTTTGGTAAGAATTGAAAATATCATTCATAAATTTTTGAAATTCAAAAGGAGTATTTTTGAGACCAAAAGGCTTAACATTCCATTCGTATTGTCCAAACGAAACGTTAAATGTAGTTTTATATCTATCTTTTTTTTTTTTTTTTGAATCTGCCAAAAGCCAGATTTCAAATCAAATTTAGAAAAAATAATTGTTCTGAGAAGTCGATCGAGGAGATCTTTCTTTTGAAGGAGTTGATATCTTATCCACTGAAGAGCAGAATTGAGGGCCTTGTAGTTGATAACAAGTCTTGGAGCACCACGTTCAATTTCTGTCTGATTAAGTACATAAAATCTGATTAAGTACATAAAAGGCAGAGCAGCTCCAGGAGATTTACTAGGACGAATAAGTCTTTTTTCCAGTAAATCTTTGATTTCTTTGTTATAGTAATCAACACACACATACAATTAACATACAATGAGAAATTTCATAAGAAAACATTGAAAAAAAAAAGTTTAACTAATAATATTTTTGAGCTATTTCTTGTAGAAAAGAACACAATTCTTGTGGTTTAGAGAACATAACCATATGATCTGAACCACGAATGGTTTTCACCACATCCGTTGGATTGTTTTCTATCATCCACTTTTGAGATCCCTCCGTAATAAATTTATCTTCTTTACTTATTATATAAGCACGAGGAACTGAGCCATAATTTTTTGTAGAGAGGGCTGTTTCTTCAAGCATTTCTGCATCGTCATAGAGACCTATGGGTCTCACCGAAAGGGTTGCAAGAGATAAATCCTGTTTCAATTATAATTTTTTTTATCAGAAATTAATTTCAATTAAACTGAATTGTATCGTTAGAGTCGACTAGCTATATGATATTAAATCCCAATTCCCATATCTGATTTCTCCGAACCATTCAATTTGAACCCAAACTTTAGCCTATGTTTGGCCCCCCATTTTTTTACGAATCAAATTTATTCAATACTCAATCTCAATCATCCATCTTAATCAAGTCCATCATTTTTGACTTTTCAAACAATTTTTAACCTCACATTTTTCCAAAAAGACTATTCAAAACCACATTTTTACCCAAAAAATGGGGGCCAAACAAGGGCTATAAAGTGTTTTTTCTATCATTTCCATAATGCAAGAAAACTTAGGGCTTGTTTGATCTGGGAAATTTTCGAGAATTTTTGAGTTTTTTGAAATATTGTGTGGTTGAAAAGTTATTGAAACGTGTAATAACGATGTGTTTCACCTAAATGTGAGGTTGAAATTAAATTTGAAAGGAAAAGTGGAAAAATAAAAACATTCGGGATCAAACAAGCCAGGGCCAGACCCGAAGAATTTAGTTCAATGAGTGCGAAATAGTCTAAAATGAATGAATCAATTAAATAATGGGCTAAAAATTTTGGAGGAAAAAAAGGGGAGTCCAGTGGGATGCGATTGCATCCATTGGTGCCTATGTGGGTCCGTCCCTGAAACAAGCTTTTAAAGTTCATTTACTCACCTCAGGAGGGGAAAGTTGATACAAGAGAGCGGACAAAAACTTGGAGCCAAAGATGAGAGATGTTGGAGGTTTGTCCTTTCCTTTACCGAATGAGATTTGACTGTCCATAAAAGTATGATCCATTTGTCGATGGCACTGAATAATAGAAAATAATCTTGGTTAAGGCCTTGTTCGACTATCCATTATATTTCAAATTATAATGAACACAATTTTTCATATCTCTTTTAATCACACACATTTTCTTTCTTAAATTTTTAGTCACACGTCTTACCTAAAAAATTCAAATAATACACATTATAATTTAAATTGCATTTATATGGACTGCTAACGGAGCCCAAAATTTATTATCATCAAAGAGTAGAAGGGATTATCGGTAATTTATAAAGGGTAAAAAAATCCAAAATCCTCCTTTCATGTGTAAATCCTATATCCTTAATAAAAAAATTCTCCCTTCATAGTTCATGCAATAAAATTCTTGAGGGAGAGTAGCAATAGTAAATTCGTCAGGAAAAAAATATCTATATCATTGAAACTCCTATAAGATATCTATTTTTTCCAAGGGTTCTTTTTATTTTATTTTATTCATTACTAAGAAATATTTTCTTTCATCAAATTAAACAAGCTGAAAACAGGTTAATATTTTCACTTATTTAAATATATATCTTACTAAAGCAAAAAAAAAAAAAAAAAAAAAAAAAAAGAAAAATTGCATGCCATTAATTACCTCTTGAATAATGGTAGTAATATTAAGGTGAGGAGCAGGCATGAAGGCCGTGACATAAATAGCGACAGAAATTTTATGAGGGAACATTTCCATAGCAACAGAAATGGAAATGCCACCCATGCTATGGCCTACTAGAACCACCTTATCATCTGGTGGCAAAGCCACCATAAATTCGATCAGTGGCTTGTAATAGTCGGAGAAAGAGCTAAGCTCCTCCACTTGTGCCGGATGAACTCCGGAAGCCGCCATGTCGAGGACGGTGACATGGTGGCCTTCGGCACGCAGTAGTGTTGCCACTTTGTACCAACTCCACGCCCCATGGCATGCTCCATGAACCAGCACGAAGTGCTTCTCTTTTAGGGTCTTCTCCATTCCATTATCACTCTTCATTTTGGTAAATATATATATATATATATATATATATATATAATGCAAGTTTTTACTTCGCCAATCACCAAAGTATAAAAACAAAAGGGATAAAAAATAGAAAGCCATGTCAAAGTCAGATTAGGCCGGACTTTGCAATATTTTAATTCGTTTCTATTATTTATTTCTAGTTATTTCAAGTCATAAGCGTGCTCATATAGTGATGTAATGATGTTAATTGCTATTTTACATTTTATTTTTACAGTAGTCCAAACCCCCCTTTTTTTTTTCAAATATAATCTGTTTTGTCTATAAAAATATGTGAAGTATCAGTATGTGATTTTTCATAAACTTGCTCTTGAATATTCTGCCATTTCTAAATCGTTTTTTAGAAAGTTTAGTCAGTTGTGTTTATCTATAGAGATGACATATGTGGTCATCTATTACAGTTGATAAAATTAATTAGAAATATATAGCAACGCGCGTTTTCGTGAAATTGGATAAAAATTAACATTTGAGAGCTAACATAAATCATTTGTAAAGTAAAATACGTGCTCCTCCAATAGATATTTCACAATATATTAAGCAGAATTTAAATGTTTTAAGCTAGATTGTAGTCTATACTACATAATTGTTAAATTTTACCATATCAAGTTTTAACTCATTCCAATCCCATGTTATTGAAGAAAAAAAAAAAAAAAAAAAATCGCTTTGAAGGAAGAAAATTTTCAGTTTTTATAAAATGAAAAGCAAAATGTCAATGTAATCAAACAAAATGTTGTAACATGCTACAAATAAAATAAAGACTTGGTGTGTTAACTATATCCTAAACTTCTCGTTGACTATTTAGCACGTTGAAGATCTGGCAAGAGCTTGTGTGAAAATAATAATTTCAAAAGAAAATTTTCAACTTATATGTATTTAAATAAGGGCGCGTTTGATAGGAATGATTTTTCATGAAAAATGTCAAATTCCATGAAAATTTTCCATCTTGCATTGTTTGGTTCAACATTTTTTCTATGAAAATTATTTCCACCAATTCTTGACACGTCATACATTTTCCTCAAAAATGAAGAACTTCATTTCTAGCCTATATGGTAGTTTTTTATTTCCTGGCAACTTCAGATTACTTTTTCAACACGTTTGATCATTTTTATTGTTATTAATTAATTTATTTTAGTTTAAAAAATTAATATTATTATAATCAAATATAAATGTGTGAAAAAATAAAAAATAATTTTTTGTATTAAAATAACTAATTTTGCTTTATTTTCCATGAAAAATGATGTCAATCAAACAACAAAAGTTGAAAAATTTCCTACATTTTTCACCTAGAAAATTAAACCAATCAAACACATTAAACTTCTAATTCTCAGAAATTCAATTCCCTAGAATTCAATTACCTGAAATTCATTTTCTTTCCACCCAAATTCCACTCCCACTATCAAACACCTTTTGAAAAAAACAAATGTTAAATAGGATCTTTGGAGATCTTTGAAAATAATACTTTGCAGATTTGATCAGAGCTTGTGTCAAAATAATACTTTGAAAATAAATTTTTGAAATAATGTGATTAAAAATTAGATAAAAGTTTTTAAAAAAAATGTGAAACATGATTTTTTTTTTTTTAATAAGAATATATAGTTGAAAATAAACCTTTGTTTGATACTCACTATTTTTAACTTTTTTTTTTTTTTACAATACTTAATTTTAACAACACATTTTAACAATAAAATATAAACTTTCTACACATAAACTCAAAACTTTTCTCTCATTTTCATTGATTAATTTTTTTGAAAAGTAAAAAATGTTGGCATAAATTTTTGACCAGTAGATATTGTTGACTATTCAAAACAATTGTTCAATGAAATGTTCACAATTTATAAACAAATTATAATAAGCTGTTTATTAACTATTGTTTATAAATAACGAAGTGACAACACTTCGTTAGTCTATTTTTCTTATTTAAAAAGTAAAAATTGGTGGGAGTGAATCTTTTAACGGCAGTAATATTTGCCTTTTCAATGGGATGCCAATGTGTCAAGGAGGTGGGCCGACAATCCCGTCCCATTTAGTGTCACGTTTATATTTTTTAATTAGTTTTTTTTTCTTTTATTTATTAGGATAAAGACGCAAAAAATAAATAATCAAAAACTTTGGCAAGTCTCCGAGGCTGATTCAATTGGAAGCGAGGTAGAGGACTCTACTTGAATTTGCCCCGTGGATTTGATTGTTTGGGCGGCGCCCCTAATGGGTTTGGGTTCATCGGAATTTTTTTTTTTCATTCCTAACGTTTTACATAAAAAAAATAAAAAATGTATAATGAGAAATTGTCACGGTTACTGTTTATTATAAGCAAATTTTACTAAAAATAGAAATTTAGCCTCTGTTCGGTGTATATATATATATATAAACAAAGAGTATGATATTTTTGAAGTAAAGTATGCGGTTAAAAATTAATTTAAAAAAAAATATGTAATTAAAAAGTGATTTGAAAAAATATATTATTTATAAATTTGTTTATATGAAACAGAGGTTTAAACACATTTAATCTCTGCGTGCTAGATTGCTTAAAAGATACTTAATTCTTTGTTTGACCTGGAGAATTAATTAAATTATTACGTGAGGATCAAATTGTGCACACTTTGGAAGTAGCGGTTAATTACTGAACAGTAGTATTCGAAATTATAAGAGCATCTTTCGAAATTCAAAGTTTCATAACTAAGCCACTGTTCGGATATTCAATTTTTTTTTTTTTTTTTTGGTTTATAATCTTACAATTTTTAATACAACTTTTAACCATACATATTTTCTCACTCTAATTTTTAACTCTCAACTCACCTCGAGATACGTGAAAAAAAAAAAAATGATTTTTTCTGAAAAAAAGGCCTCCGAAAAGAGGCTAAAGCAATTGCTTGAGTTTTTAGCAAAAGTAGCTCTTAGGGTCGGATCAATTGATCTCGGAAATTATTTTTCATTTGCACTCATTTTAAAGTACATATTTTCCCGGAAAATTCATTTTTCACATTTCCTTATAACTTTATTTATATATATATATATATATATATATATATATATTCCACTACTTTCAAATAAGGGCCTGGTTGATATGGCATAATTTTTAAAAGAAAATAAAAACATTTTCTTAGTTTTCAATTTTTATGCCGGTTGATTGCAAAAAAAATTCGTGGAAAATCTATTCCGCCTTATCATCCACGTGCCTTGTTTTCTTTGCTTTGGATGAAAATGTTTTCTCATGGTCTTTTTGAGAAAATATCTTTCATGGTACGTGAAAAATTATTTTCGTCACGTTTGATCGATTTTATTGTTATTAATTGACTTATTTTTAAAAAAAATTAACATTATCATTAACAAGCACAAATGCGTTAAAAAAAGGGAAAAAACTAATAAAATAGCTAAAGTTTATATTATATTCCATGAAAAATAATGTTAATTAAATAACAAAATTTGAAAAATGTTCAACTTTTTTCACCTAGAAAATTTAACCAATCAAACACTTTCAATTGATATTTTTTACCAAAATAATTCCTAAAAAATATTGTGGCTTAACTTTTAATGGATGATTGAGATTTTGTAGTGTAGAAAAAAGAAAATTTTAAAGAGAATCAAACAAAGGTAAAAATTCTTTTTCTATAATTAGTCCATTTACCATACACTACAAAGGGCAATTTATGTCGGAAATCCGTCGAAGAAGCACGTGTCGGTAATACTTTTCAGGGGAAATAATTTTTTCCGTCTGCTGTCGGAAATTTCTGACCAAAAAATATATTTTGGTGAGCCCCGACCCGCCTGCCCACCCGCTATCCTAGGACCCGATCCGCAAAGCCCATCTTGGACTTTAATTGTTTTTTACAAATTGTGTAGTCAGGAGGATTGAAACCCTTGACTAAAGGGTAAGGAGCAAACAACCAAACTATTTGGCTAATTGAATTTTTGTGGATGAGTTTGTTTTCATAAATATATATTAGTTATTTATGTTAGTTAATTGAATTCAATTATTTTAAATTTATTTTATTTTTAAAAATGATAGTTATAATTTGTAAAAAAATAATTACATTGTTTATTACATTGTTAATTACATTTTTGAAAATTTTCGACGGAATGCGTATTTCGTCGGAAATTTTCGATGGATGTTCATCCGTCGGAAATTTCCTACAGAAAATGTTGTTCGTCAGAATTTTCAGACGACCAAAAAGATTCTGTCTTTGGCCGTTGGAAAAAATCCATCGCTAAAAGTGTGTTTTCTAGTGGTGATATTAGATTAGATTTATTAAAAGAACTAAAACAATAAGCTTCATTTGACGGCTGAAATAAATAAACTTTGATTTATAATGTTTATTTAAGTTTTTTAGGTAAGATGTGGGACTAAAAAGTGATATAAGAAATTGTGTCAGTTATAATTTTGAATTTTAAATGGTTACTGAACAAACCCCTGTAAACAAAATTAACTCAATCACAAATGTTGTTGTTAATGTGGTCTTGTCTGCACTCATTTAGTCATTTGTTTCAAGTACGCGTTCATCGTATTTTGGTTCCGCCACGGCTGTTAACTGTCAAGTCAAATAAAAAATTTACAAGTTCTTGCCGCTGCAATATTAACTTTAGATCTAGAGAAAGAGAAACTAGCTAACAATTGGCAATGAACATTTATGTGGCGTTCTGTTTTTATTTTATTTTGTATTTTTATTTTCGAAAATGTTTTGTATTTTGTGTTTTCATTTTCGTTTTCAAATTTGCTGAAAACGCGTTTGGTTTGTCATTTCTGAAAACTGTTTTTGAAAATGAAAAGCTGAAAAACACGTTTTGTTTGAAATTTTGCAGAACACTATTTAAATTATTTTTAATTAATTTGCTTGCAGAATACTACTAACTCCAACTCAAATTTCCTTTCACAATATACTAAAAATATGGTTACATGCAAAACACTAATGTGAGCATTAAGAGTCTATATTAACACAGTTTGGTCAGGTTCAGGACTTGAGAAAGCTCTACTTATATTAAAATCCAGAAAATGCAAATTCTTTCAAAACCACCAGAGTCCATTTATCATTGTATTTTTTGAAATATAACAACAAGAATTCTCATTTAAATTTTTTTATAATGTTGATATTGAATTCAATAAAACTTTATTTAAACTAAGTTTCAAGTTAGGATAATTCTCAAAAAAAAAAAAAAAAAATCTTTATTTAGACTTAGTTCCAAGCTAGGATAATTCTAAAAAAAATAAAAAAAAAATAAAAATTTATATTAATCTTAGTTCTAAGTTAAGATAATTCTATAATAAAAAAAATAAATAAATAAAAAAATTCCAAAACGCATTTTTCGCGTTTTGGACATTTTTTGTCGAAATACACACAAAACGCCAAAACGATGTTTCGGGCGTTTTTCGTTTTGTGTACAATTTTTTTTTTTTTGTTTTCCAAAATGCGTTTTCGAAAATGATAAAGAGAACGCGTTTTTAGCGTTTTCGAAAATAAAAACATAAAATGACCTCAAAACAGCAAAGAGAACAGGGGCTTAAATTTTAATGACAGATTGTTGTTTATAATAATAAACAAAAATACGATAATGTTGGGGGGAAAAGAACATTAGAGCTTTAAGGTTGTTTTTGTTTACAGTGGGGCGGCTAGCCGGCTAATCGGCCAATCTTAAATTGTGCATCATTACATGAACGAATGACAAATGTCGGCTTTTATCACTCAAGATGTGTGTGTCGCCTGTAATGCCGCCGGCATCTCTTTTTAACTTTTAATAACATGTTAACTTGACAACCGTGATAATTAAAATTTATAAATTAATTTATAAATATCACAATTTTTCAAATCATTTTTTAATTACATATATTTTATCTCAAATTTTTAATTACACATTTGATCTAAAAAACATCAAAAAATCAAAAAACTTGACGGAGTAGGGCTGTCAAACTGTCCGATTTAAGTGCATGTGTCGGCCCAGCTTGTATAAAAACTATATATAATATCAAAATCTTGAACTATTTTACACACAATATTTTAATAATTTCATATTTACCTGTAGTGTTAATTAATGTATAATTATTTTTTTAATATCCTATTCTATTTTATTTTATTTTGTCAAAAATGTCATTAATTTCAATAAAAAATTTCATACATTTGTAATCTGAACTCTTTACTTTTCTACTAAAATTAGGTAGTGCTTGATAGGTCCATTTGCCATGAAACTTAGAAAATGTTTTCCCATTTTTCACATTTATTGGTGTTTCATACATTAACTTTGCCTTAGAAAATCATTTCCTACTTTAGTAATAATTATTGTACTTTGTCTTGTTTTGGTGGAAAATCAATCCTTAACACTTTGGTGATAAATTGATTCCAACTTTATATGACAAACATTAAACACCTCATTTGATTATTTTTATTGTTGTTAATTGATTTTTTTTTCCAGAAATTAATATTATTATTATCAAGTACAAATATATTAAAAAGTAAAAAAATTTTTTTGATTAAAATAGCTAAATTTTACTTTATTTGTCATGAAAAATAATGTCAATCAAACAACAAAACTTAAAAAATTTCTCACTTTTTCTACCTACAAAATTAAATCAATCGAACACATTAAACTTTCAGTTTCCAGGAAATCAATTCCTAGGATTCAATTCCTTACAATTCGTTTCTTTTTCACTTAAATTTCACTATAGCTATCAAACAGACCTTAGTGTTAATTAATGTACAATTATTTTTTAATGTATTATTTTATTTTATTTTATTTTATTTTGTTAAAAATATCATTAATTTCATTGAAAATCTTTTCCGTACATTTACAATTTGAACTATTTGCTTTCCGACTAAAAGTCTTATAAATAAAATCAATAACTTTTAAATAATTTATAGTTTCTAATAAGTCATTCAATTGATATGAGAAAAAAATGTTTACTCCTTGAATTATTCTGTTACGTGTATACAACCAAATTATTTTTAAAAAGTTTGATCATTTTCGTATATATTCTACATTAGACATTCCATTTTATATTCTTTATATATTCTAATTTTAGGTATCTTTGTCAAATACTAATTTGATGTTGATTGTATTCTCACCCACCTACAAAAATAAAGTGCTATGAAGATTTACTTATTTGTCATGAAAGCCAACTTTTAAAGCCTTGCATGCGTGTAAATTCGTCCTTTTTTTTTTTTCTTCTAAATTATCTAATTGAATGGAAAATTCTTTAAGTTTTGTTTTCCAATTAAGCTGAATTCTTATTGTAGTAACTTTTTATGTTGGAATTCTAAAGTGCAATTTCTTGAAAACACATTTTCTTTATATCTTAAGCTATTTATGTGTAAACGTATTTAATCTCGTATCAAAATTTGAAGTGAAATATTACTTTTTTACAAGTTATAAAAATTTCGAATTAATGTCACTAGTACAGATTTCTCCAAAAAAATCATTGAACATACATCAGTTTGTAGACAAAACGGCGCATATAAAAACGCGTGGCATTTTTGTAATATTTTGCTAAGAATATGTGTCGGTTTTTTGAAGGTACCGACACATATATTATTTATTGTATATATATTTTATATTTTTTAATTTATGAAAATAAATTGTAGAATTTTGAAATTTTATTTTAGTTATTTTTATTAACTAAAAACTAATAAAAGTTTTTAGGCAGGTCTAAAACTCGAGATTGAAGCGAAGGTCGATTCATATATTATTGAGTATTGGGTCCGGATATTTTGAGGTATATATCTTTACAAATTTAATTTGAGATGAGGGCTTAGCCAGAATGTTATTTTTTATGTTTGTTAAGTTGGGGGATGTTCGCTCCGCAAGTGCACGGTTCGCGCAAGTAATAAAGTAGACGTGAGTCCAAGTATCGATCTCATAGAGATTGTTTTAAATTGTATTTTAGATTACTACCTTAACCGGAATTGGAGATTTGATTGAGTTTGAGAATTTTGATTTTGAAAATTAAAATAAAGATTAAACTAAAAAAATTGACAAATCTGATTTTGAAAGAATGAAAATAAATGCGTTAGAATTATGAATCCATTTTGACTCTATCATCCATATCTTAACCGAAATATTTAAATACAATTTACAGGTTTTGAAAATTCATATTCCTAATATTGTTAAAACTCCCTTTCGGACAAGCAATAACGCCTATTCCTACACACGACCCAACTATATTTCTATGTTGAATACGAATGTGCAAGAAAGTATTAAAAGAACTATGAATATTATAGCAGATAACACAAAGCATATGGGTATATTTCTATCCCCTATCAGCCTTTGTGGCAATTAACTAGCTTCTAATGAAATCCTACTCTTTCGAACATAGAAAATCATAAAGACAATTACACAAAAGCTGGCCAAACAATTGCATAATAATAAATGCACTTATTTAATTACATCAAACGCATAAACTGCATATATTAAATAATTGGTAAAAACATGGAATCAAATAGTTAAAACTTCATCACAATCCTAACACAAGATTTCTAGCCTAAAAACATGATAAAAAAATAAATTACAACTATGATAATTGGAGTTCATCACCCTTTTCACCATGTTGTAGAAGAATCTTCAATCATGCGCCAATTGGTTCCTTGAGAGTTCAACGGCCCTTCGGGATCACCTTTGACAAGTTTGGAACCCCCTATCTCGTGCCTTATGCCCTGTATTTATAGATTTCCATGAAGTCTAGGTTAATTGAGGAGAAAAACTGCTGAATTCCGAGCAAAAAGCCCATTTGCGGCCCAGTCGGATAACCGTGCGACCGCACGGTTCAAAATGTTGCGGCCGCACGACTCTGCAGGTTATCTTCAGACGCCAGATTTTAAGGCCAAGCGACTGCACGCTTATACCACCGTGTGACCGCACGGTTCTGTCGAAAAATGCAATTTTCATCTTTTAAATGTTACAACTTGGTCCCTGTCTTTTAATTGCACATCAAGTCCTCCAACTTTTGATTGTTGCAATTTAGCCCCTGAACTTCTGATTTCTTCCAAATTTGATTTCTTCTTCAAATTGGCCATTTGATTAACTGCATCAATTCTTGATTTGCTTACTTTGATACTTTTAACATCTAATTGCTCGATTTTAGCTTTAATTCCATTGTTTTCACGACTTTTGGGTTACTTCTGAAATATAAACAAATGACATAGAATAAATAGCAAATATTCTTGAATAAACAAATAAAAATCCTACTTTTAGGATAGAAATAAGTGTATAAAATACACTTATCAGGGGACAACCGACGCATATCATCGGTTCTCGTCGCAACAGGCGTATATTGTTAATACTATATACGTCTCTGCAAAATGCGTCACCTTTACAACCGACGCGTATTGTCCTGTACAACCGACACATATGACTCTAACTGTACTAGTGTGTTATCCGTATGAGACTTCTCAAAAAAGCATACACAATAATCTATAAATATTTTCCTTGTATTTTGTTCATCTTGAATTCTTTTACTGACAGTGTTTATGAACTATTTTATTCTCACGTGTTTACTATGCCAAACATTTTAAAAAAAAAAATCACGCTGACATGATCTTATTGCTTTTGTTATATCAAATCGATGACCACATCTCATTAGGTTGTAGGAAAACTTGAGACGATGATTTGTGGTGGTTTTGGATATGTCGATTTGGGATTCACGGTACTGTAAATCAATTTGTTTGAGAAAAAAATCTGAAGAGTGCCAATTTCACAACAAATTTTTTGATGAAAAATTACTCTAATTAAATATGATATCTTTTGTGGCTCGAATAACCATATCTTAGTAGGGAACCTAGGTCAGATACATCTAAGTTTTTCTCAAGCATTTATGAAGAGATGTTGTTCTTAGTTCTAATTTGAAATACATGATTAGCAGTATTGTGTGTCAAAATCTAATTGGTTGATTTCATCTTAATTCTAAAATATGGATTAATTGTCAGAGATTTTATCATTCTTTTTCTACAGTGGATTAATCATTCACTATATACATACGTAAGAGAAGAAATTCATTCCAACTCTAGTTTCTTCAGATGTGGCAACTTAAGAATACATTATAGGATATACAAAAATTGAAGAAGTTGACAATCAATAATGAGATGGAGAAAGATGATGATATTACAATTAGAAGTATTGCATATTTAACAGAAATTTGAATAATATTTAGGATAATTGAGTTCGATATTAAGATTGTTTAATTCAATATTTTGTATTTTTTGAAGTGAAACGTGAAGGAAAATCTGGACAATTATCATTCAATTTCAAAATACTTGAATAAAAATATCAAAATATCGTTATAATATTACGTACATCGCACATGTTACATACTAGTCTAATTATAAGTAGTTATAATTTTGACTTATAAGTGCTGCAAATTTTTTAGTATTAGTAATAAGTTGGTTTTGACTAAATTTGTCTAATTATTTAAGTGGGATCTACGATAAATCTATTTTACACTTATTTATGCGCCAAAAGTAGAATTTTACATGTTTGTATGAGAATATTCGCTACTCATTTGTTTATATTTCATAAAAATAACCAAGTTGAAGAGATGATTCAAATGAAGCAAACACTGAAGAATTTGATGATTATTTGAGCTAAATTGTAGACATAAAGAAGTGCAAAGAGCCAATTGAGAAGAACAAGGAAGAAAAGAGAAGAAATCGAAAGTATAGGGACCAAATTATATCAATTAGAAGATGGAGGACCTTCTGTACAAATAAAAGGTGAGGACCAACTTAAAGGGATTCAAATGTTGAAATTTCCCTTTACCCGGTAAACCACGCGGTCGCAGCCTCTATAACTGTGCGGTTGCGTGAACAAAGTGAAATTAATAGAACTTTAATTCATTGAATTGCGAAGCCACGAAACATTCAATTGCACTGCCACACGCTTGTTTGGCTGGGCTGATTGATGGGGTTTTTACACGAATTTCAATAGACTTTTTATCTTTTGATCAAGGTTTTGCTAAAATCTATAAATACTTGAGATGAGGCATGAATTGGAGATTCCCAACTTGTGAATTTTCATGCTAAATTGTTGTTCAATCATCGAGGGATCCACGTGAAGCCAAAAGCAAGATTGAAGATACAAGAGTAAGGAGATGAACGGGGTGATCTCTTTTCATTTATCTTGTAATTTATTTTTAGTTATGTATCTAGGCTAAATGTTTAGTGTTGGATGTTGTGATGAAGCTTTAATATTTTGATTCTATGTTTTGACTTGTGTTTGATTTATATAATCCATGGGTTTGAATAGTTAAATCAAGCTTTTATTCTTATGCAATTTTTTGGCCATCTTTTGTATAATCGTGAGACGTTTTCTTATATTGAGAGACTAGGAGAATGTTAGATATATTTAATTACCACAAGGTCCGATAGGGAATAGAGACATACCACATATGCCTTGTGTTATCGTTTAAAAGTATTCTCAAAACTAAAATGCTTTTCTAATGTTCAATTCGTCATAGAGATATATTCGGATTACATTTTAGAAAAATATTTTTAATTCATTTTCGAGAGAGGACTTAAATAACATTAGAAACACAGATTTTCCAAACCACATGAATTGTAGTTAAACAATTAAGTCAAAATATAGATGATAGAGTTAAAGTGGATTCTCAATATTTTCATTTATTATATAAAAATCAATACTTTATTGTTTTCTTAGTTTAATTATTAGTTTAGATTCAATCAAACAAATCTCCATCGAATTTCTTCATTCCGGTTAAGGAATTTGATCTAAAATACATTTTACTAAATCCATGTGGGTATGATATTCGGACTCTAAAGTCCACTTTATTACTTGGCGCCGTTGTTGAGGGTTGTAATTTAAATTTATTTTTAGGCTACGTTCACTAATTGGGACTTTTATTTACTTTGTTTTTATTTTGACTTTTGGTTACCCACCACATTGCTAAGCCTCCTTTTGTTTGGTTATCTGTTGAGGTGTGTTTGATTCTACCATTGGCTTGCAATGAACAATCTCTACCTGGATTATGAAGACATGCTTGGAGAATTTCCAAACTGTGGATTTCACTTCAGAATGCAATGTAATGGAGATTGCTTACTTCTGGGGAATAGTTTGATAACGCCGAAACTTATAGTGTTTAGAGAATACTTGAAATACCGAAAACAAGCACTTGACATGTCGGATGCAAGTCATATGCTCTTTGATGAGTGTGTACCGAACGATTGGGATGAGGACATCGCTCCTGTGGGAGATGGTCCTCCACTATGGATTGAAATGGTAATTGCAAAAATACTATCAGAACCTAGCCAAGTTGGATGAAGATGATGTGCGTGTGGGAGATACCATGTATTGGGATGAATTTCAAAAGTGGGGGTATAATCCACTCAAGAGAATTAACTAGAAAAACTTTCCATTGCCAGTGGAATTTGATGAAGGGCCGACTTTTCAACCTAAGGATGAGTCGACTTTTGAAGAAACAAGTGAAGAAAATGAGAAATTAATCACAATGGAGCTAAATGAAGATGTGGCCATCATTGAGGAAAAAATCAACTTACATTGTTTTGACTTTGTTGATTGCCAAGAAATTGATTTTGTGATTAAACCAGATGAGGTAGTAGAAGTCTTCGTAGTTGAATTTGAATTGGATGAAAAGGATAGGTCCTATAATACGGAGAGAGGAAATTTCAAGTTTTGGAAAGTAAATGAGGAGTGGAACAAATCCAAACAAAAGAAGATGGGCAAGGCATCCAAAGCTTTTTTCAAGCCTCCTTGATGATTCTTGCCATGAAGTCTAGCTCTAGAATATAAATGAAGCGCTTATTTGGAGTCAACTCAATTTCTCAAATCCTTTTGCTTAGTTTATTTATTGCTTTTGATTTACCTTAGTGCTTAATATTGTATTTTTGCCTATTAGCATGCTTAGGATGCATACAATTCCATGTTATGTGTTTTAAGTTTTGTTTATAGTCTAGTCTTGCATGTTAAAACATTAGTAGTATTTGGTTTGATTTCTTGCATTTAAGTTAGTCATTGCTTTACATTACATTTGTTGAGAGCTAGTATGCTTAGGGTGCATGCATGGACATGTTTTGTATCTTAAGTTTTACTTGTGCCTTTATTTTATTGTTTTGGCATTAGTAGTATTTTAAGTTTTCATTGCATTTTTGTTTGTTTTTATAGCTCATCATCACAATCATCAACATGACACGTTAGCTTAGGACATGAACATGGTGTTTTGAAATTGGTTGTATGCATAAAAAGGATTTTAGGGCTTGAAAACGAAGTATGAAAAAATACAGGAAAAATGGGCATTCTACCCAGATTTTGCCCGCGCGGCCGCGTACCTATAATCTGGGCAGAACGCATAGATTATATAGGTATAGGGTTTTTTCAAAATTTTATAACTTAAACTCGATTTCTCTCCCCCCAAATCATCTTTAAATGTATCCCTTATCATTCCCCAATATTTACACATCACATTGAATCAAATTCATCCTTGTTAACACTTGCTAATCACATCAAAGATGAATTCCTACAACTTTTGATTTTTATCAAATCTTTGGTGTTCTTCATGTTTTATGTAAAATTTAAACTTGTGTATGATTGGTACTGGGATTAGAATAAGAATTGGGTCATTGAATTATGATTATATAGTTGAAAATTTTTGGCTTGATCCATGATAAGTGTATTTTATACACTTACTTGTATACCTAAATTAGGATAATTTATTGTCATTCTTGAATAAATTGTACATAATTGTTTGTTAACATTTTAGAAACATTCCCAAAGTCATGAGAATAAAGCAATGAAGTGGAGTAATATATAATTGGAAGACATTTGGTGGTAAATTGGACAAAATGGATGTTGATGTCATCAATTGAGAATTCCAGAGCTAAGTAAGCGAAATCAGAATTCGAAAGCTTAATTGAAGATGGATTGAAGTTTTGAAGTAGAATTGAAGTGATTTAGAAGTTCAAGGACTAAATCGTTGCAATTAGAAGATGAAGGACTCACGTGCAAATAAAGAGCAATGGCCTACTTAAACGAAATGGAAAGTTGGAAATTGTACCGAAGAATTTAAACTGCGCGCTACGACCTTTTCACCAGGTGGCCGGCGGCCACCAACTATTGTACTGTGCGGCCGTGCAGTTATCTGGCTCAGAGAGTAAAAGGCCCATGCGCGTTTTCAAGTTGTGTTTTACCCAGGTTTCGTGAAAAACCTATATAATTTACTTTTCATGCACTAGTAAAGGATCTTTGCACACATATTCAAGAGGCATAATTCAAGTTTCTCTCAAGATCTTGGAGGAATAATTGGAGGCAAAGGTGTGAGCTTAGAGGATTAGCAACGGGGAACAACTTCTTGGTGCAAGAGTTCTCTTCTTTGTTAATTTTATTTACTTATGATGTTTATTTTTGATTATTATAGAGTTTTTACTTTCATAAAGAACAACTAAACTATTTGTTGGGACTAACGATGTAGCGTAGTTTTTCTCTTTTAATTACATTGTTCAAGTCTTACGTATTGATTGCATGTGATGGTTTTATTTTGTGATTAAAGCATGAATTAACTGGCCATTAATTCAATGATTTAATGGGTTATTTTCATAATCCGAGAGGTGAGCTAATGACTTAGATCTAGGAGAAAACGCGGTAATTGAACGAGCGATAAATATATACATTTGTTGTTATTGCGAACTTAAATTAAGTTCTTGTGTGTTCCATGAATTAATCATTAAAAACATGCTTTGTTTTATTGTTTAATTGCTTTTAGTTTAATCATTTAGTTTACCATAATCTCAATCTTTTATCATTCAAATAAAGTGAAAATTACAATACTTTTGGTAATTAATCATAATCCTTGTGGGATGACAATCTGGACTTTTGGCCTACTTTATTACTTGGATGCGATATCGTATACTTGCGATTAGCACTAATCAAGTTTTTGACTCCGTTGTCGGGGATTATTGACTAATATCGATACCTTTTAATTTTTTCTTCAATTTGAATTTTACTTTTAGCACTTTTATTTTTAGTTATTTATTTAAGTTTGTGTTAAGAAGTTCCAAAAACTGTGATTTGTCTCCTTTTGACACAGAGATCGAAAGAACTTTTCGACAAATGCGATAACAACAGTTGGAAGAATTTCAACAAAAAAAAAAAATGGCAAAAGGCAGAGTTCAAACAATCAACAAGATCATATGAATGCAAATCAGTTAAATCAATAGTAGGTAAGTGTATTGGAGCAACAACAAATACCTAGGGGGCGACCTTTAAGGGAGTAAATGATTCTCCCAATGGATGATATTCGGACATACGTAGCTCAATAGCCAATACCTGTAAACAACTATGAAATAAAAACCTCCTTGATTACATTGATCTAGCACATATGTGTCTTTCATGGTCTACCTTCAGAAGACCTACATGCACATCTCAGGACTTTTTAAAAAATATTTGACATGCAAAAAATGAGTGGAGTTCCAGATGAGTCAGTCAAAATGAAGCTCTGTTACATCTTGGGCAGTATTAAGTTAGAAATTTGCGAATAAATTATTTCCACCCAGCTGAATATTAAAACTCAGAAGAGAGATCTTAGCTTTCAATCAACAGCCAGGGGAATCGATCTTTGAGGCATGGGAGAGATATAATGAATTGTAGTGACAATGTCCCATTCATGGTATATCTGAATGGATTTTCGGTCCAACAATTTTACAATAGGTTGATATATGAAAACAAAAGACATGCAAATTCAGCAACTGGTGGTTCACTTATGGATTTGACCTTTGAGCAAGCAGTTGATATTTTTTAGAAGATGACAGCAAATTACTTTTAGTGGCATTTTGATATGGCAGCACCAAAGGCTGGAGGGATTCACGAAGTAGATGGAATTACAACGCTTATTGCAAAGGAGGAAGCTTTAGTGAGAAATTGGATAGTTCAGGAAAACAGCCCATACATGCATTTCTGGAAAATTAAATATATGATAATTGTTTTGATAATCATGCATCACTTAATTGTCCTGTTGCACTTCAAGGTCAACCAGGTGCGGAGCAGGAAAACTATGTGGGAAATAATTGTTGGGAACCCGGGTTGCTCTAATCACAAAAATTAATTTCTTGTAATAGATCATCTCGTTACAGGATTTTCTGTTCTATGTATCCAACTTGGAATAAATAATTTTGTGCACACAAAAAGATTGAGAAGATTACCTTTGTAGCGTGCTTTACAATAATCTTCATGAACTGCTTCTTGATTCCACCAAAGCTTCAAACCCTCAAGCTTTCCCCGGTGTTCTCCAATGGCAGTTGTGCAGGTGTGTGGTCACCTTTCTCAAGATCTAGGTTAAACTAGGATTAGGGTTTCTTTGTAAAGAGGAAACACACACTACACACTTTAGTGTGTGTCTCGCCATTTTTTCAATTAGGTTAAGAAAAATAGTCCTGGGAGACTATTTGTAACCTCTTTACACTCCAAAATCCTACCCGGCCTAGTACCATAACCCAGGCCCACTTCTGCACAACCCAATACAGGTAATAAGCCTGTATAAACCCATTATAGTGAAGCCACCGAGGGAACCTGATCGGACCCAATTAAACTAAGCTTCAATAAATTAATTATGACCCGATCAACTCTTGATCAGTCAAAATTAATTTATTAATGACGTTCTATTCCACTAAAAGAACGAGATTGCACTCTTAGTAAAATTGAAATTACTGAAACAATTAATCAATAATTATATCCTCTGACTTATCGTTCTTACATGTTACCCCCGTCGATCAACTCGAATATTCGGAGCAAGTTAAAATGACCAAAATGCCCTTCTCCGAATATTCATAAATTCTCAACTCTCATCTTCTATCTGACAGTTCGATGTGATCCCATCACATCATAGAATTCAACAGTCACTGTCGAATTACTGAGCTCAGATTCAACTGTCCACTAGAAGAACCAGTGAGATTATGATCATACCTAAAATGTGACGGATTCCATAATACGAATATATGTTCCTCGTTAGTTCACTTTAATTCCCAAAGTACCGAGATATTGATCAGCAATTTGATCTCACCCATTGATACCTCAAAGAACTTCAAGTTAGTAATCGAAGTCCATTATCCGATTAGGATTAAGGTCCCACGTACGATAATCAAGTGAAATTAAATTTGTATGGTCAATGTCACAAATTAATTTCACGTGGTCCCGTCCATTACGTTCCAAACGTACTCTCAATTTTATTACCAAAGTCAAAGATAGACTTTAATAAATCAAGATGATCTTATCAAAATAAATTGTCCATATTTATTTACTGATCGTGAACGTTAATTTTAGATCGAATCACAAATTGAATCTTTCTGTATTTAACAACTTAAACACTCAATTTATAATATCAAATCGACTCGTGGACAAACACAACATCATATTAATACAATCAATTAATATTTTATTTTAAATGTCGTGAATTATACTCTTTGGGCATACATAATTTCAACAATAATAAAATGCAGAAAGGACCATATTCTCAAATGTACAATCTAGATTGGAGAAATCATCCTAACTCTTCTTGGTCAAATAATTAAAATGTCCAAAACCTGTTTGGATTCCAACAACTGCAAAAGCTGGAACAGAGTTTAACCACTTTAATGGAAAGTGTGACAGTAATAATGCAGATGATGAAAAGTCATCAGGTTGAAATCAATGAATTGAAAAATTAAATGGGGGCAATTGCAGCTAACAAGACTGAGAGACAGCTAGAACAGTTGCCAAGCAACACTGAAACAAATTCAAGGGAGTATGTTTGTGCCATCACTACAAGGAGCGGGTTTCAGCTTCCAGAAGTTCAGGTGAAGAAAGTAGACAAATCAGAAGAAGTTGTTGAAGGAGGAAAAGAAAAGGACAAGCAACCAAAGGTAGTGAACCAGCATGATAAACCATGAAAATCAGCTATTGAGGAGAGGACAGCAAGGCCACCAGTGAAATCTTATGTTCCACCACTTCCATATCCAGGGAGAGTGGCACATTCCTTTTATAGAAGTCATCAAGAAAATACCAAGCTATGCTAAGTTCTTGAAGGAGGTGATGTCTTAAAAGAAAAGGCTTGAAGATTGTGAATTGGTATCCCTAAATGAGAATTGCAGTGCAATCCTACAGAAGAACCTGCCACCTAAGCTAGAAGATCCAGGGAGTTTCTCTATTCTCTACATTATTAGTGATTTAAAATTTAATAAAGTACTATGTGATTTAGGTGAAAGCATTAATCTAATGCCATTGTCTGTTTATAAGAAATTGAATTTAGGTGATCCAAAGCCAACGACAATCATGTTGCAGCTTGCTGATCGATCTATTCGATACTTATATGGAGTTGTAGAGTACATATTGGTGAAAATGAAGAAGTTTATATTTCCTGCTGATTTTGTGCTTTTGGAAGTGGAGGAGGATGAAAAGCTACCTTTGATCTTAAGGAGACCAATCCTTGCTACTGCAAGGACTTTAATTGATGTTGAAAAAAAGAAGGTAACCCTTTAGGATTGAAAATGAACATGCGACATTTAGCATGACTCAGATGGAGAACCATGACCCAAATATGGAGGACTGTTCAAGAATTAAGTTGGAACCATCACTGAGTAAAAAGGGGAAGCTTAAAGACAAGTCACAACATGAGGAGTTTGAGAGTATTGAGAGGAAAGCCAAGATAGGAGACAATGCTTCAACACCACGTCTTGAGCCACCTTGAGGATCTCTACCAAAAGTTGAGATTTTGAATTTAAACGGAGAGCTTGTTATGAGACAACCCAACCTTATATCCTTTTTATTTTTATTATGCTTTATTCAATGTTTTATTGATATTTTAGGTTTAATTGCTTTGTTTGTTTTTGTTGGGATCATAGAGTCATCAAATTTTTTGCCTTGCGTTCTTTGCATCACATTAGGGAATTATCGCAAGCACGTTCATTGTTTGAATAGATAGAGTATCAATTCCATCATGAATTTCTAGCCTTAAAGTTGAAAGCATAAGATGATGCACATTGACTTTCAAAAGCATGTTCATTTCAATGAAATTTTGGTTTTCATTGCATGCTTCATAGTGTTAAACCATAAACACAAGCATGATACCTTAGTTCATAATATGAATCAAACATAGGTGAGTGAGTACATTGATAACAAAGTACTTTCGGGGCAAAAATTTGAGTTTGTATTTCAAAATTTGCATGAAGTTTTTTTTTTCAACCAATGAACTGCGTGACCATGCCAATGCCACGTGGTGGCCGCACATTGTTCAATAAAATTGACAGATCCTACAGCATTTAACCACAGCCACTAGAAGTTCTTCTGAGCAGCCGCGCAATTACCTGTAGCGTAATTTCGGCAGTTTTTAACATGCAAAGGTAATTCTTCAAATTCATAACATCCAAACTTGTTTTCTCTCCC
Organism: Ligustrum vulgare; assembly: GCA_963555705.1. Taxonomy (NCBI): domain Eukaryota; kingdom Viridiplantae; phylum Streptophyta; class Magnoliopsida; order Lamiales; family Oleaceae; genus Ligustrum; species Ligustrum vulgare. The sequence continues at coordinate 48,994,310 of OY743176.1, read as the reverse complement.
TAAATTCACCCAACATGGCATACCACCTAATTTGCATTCATTTACATGAGATTGAACATCTTACAAGGTTGTATCACATTCCAATCTTCCAAAAGGTATGAATTTCTTCTTCACTTTGCAATTTTGCAAATTTTTGGGGTTTTCTTGCTTTTATGGAAATTAAGGTTTTGGTAAATTATTGAGTTTTTGTTTAGGATATTTTTTCTTAATTGATTGTTAAACCTATTTTAATTTTTTGGGGTAACTTCAAGCTTCAAAAACTATGATTTCTCTTTGTGTTTCCATGTGCACACCTTGTGTTTGTTAAAATGTCCAAGAGAAACTTTCATCAAATTTTTGCAAAATATTTTGAACAAACTTCTCCACTTCATGTATTCCATTGATTTTGTACCATTCACTCATGATTTGCATCTTCACAAGTGAACAAAAATGGATTTGTAATGATAGACACATTTAGGCACCAAATCAAGGTCACTGGAGGGGTATTGCACTGATTTTCAGCCTACAATGACCATTTTGCTACATCATTTTGCACCCATTTTGAACTCCAAATGAATTGAATTTCTTGGTTTGTTGTAGACCACATTACATATTTTCACGTGTCTGAATTTCAATTTTTCATAGCAATGTCGTGAGTTGAAAATGGATAGTTGGTCATTTTCAAAACAAATTCACATTTGTGTTTTGCTTTAGTTTGGGGATGGAGAATAAAGTTGACTATGGTTCCTTGTGATTCTTGATGTTTCCAATATACTTGTTTCACTTTTGCGAGGAACACACCAATTGTGATACATAAAAATCAAGATTGAAACAAGTGAAAGCATCCGAGTTTACATTCGAATCATCAGATATGTAAGTGGTATATTAAGTTATGAAATTTGGTTTACAAGAGATACCACTGCCATCTTGCAAGATATTCAGACCCAGATTGAGCTGAGAATGTTGATTATCGAAAGAGTACATTCGGTGGTTGTTTTTACATTGAAAACAACTTGGTGGCCTGGCTAAGCATAAAACAAAACTCAGTATCCCTTTCCACAGCTGAAGCGGAGTATATTATAGCTGGTAGTTGCTGTACAAAACTCATTTGGATGAAACAAATGTTGGAAGATTATGAGATCTCTAGAGAACAAGCCACTATGTATTATGATAATATTAGTACCATCAACATCTCAAAACACCCTGTCCATCACTCCAGAACAAAGCACATTGATATCAGACACCACTTTATTAGAGAATTGGTGTTGAATGTTATATCCCCAAATATAAGCATTGAATAACGTTGAAATTCTCTATAAAACACATTTAGGATGATCCATAACCTGAATCAGATGAAGAGGAATTGATCTGAACACGTGTTTCACTAGAACTAATCTACCTCATTCTAACAACATTTTATGTTCCCAACCAAGAAGTATTCGTATAAAGGTATTCATTCAATTTTCAAAAAGCGTTATCCTTTGAGCCCTTTATACAAAGGACTCCCAAATATGTAAACGGAAAAGGTTGGAAGTTAAAGCTTGTAGCTACAGCCACCACCTCCCTATGAATGCCTTTACTAAAAGTAAAAGAGCTCTTTGAGTAATTAATAGCCTATCTAGATCCTCTCGACATATTTTTTAGATAATTCAATAATTTTATGGATAGACCTTCTCTGCTCATTATTTAAAATTATCATATCATTAGGAAATGCCAAGTGTGAGATGGATATTGTCCCTCCATAAATATAGTCCATATGAGACTAAGATGAGAAAAATCTGTCAAGACCTCTAGAGAAAGATGGAGATATTGGGTCCTTTTGTCTAATACCTCTAATAGATTTGAAGAATCCTTTTAACTCTCCATTCATCAACACATGAAAACAATAAATACTTATGCATCTCTGTATTTTGTCAACCCATTTTGGTTGAAACCAAATTTATGTAAAATTTTGACAAAAAATGACCAATCCACCCTATCATACGTCTTGTCCATATCCAAATCCAGTTTAAGGATAACATTACCTCCTCTCATTTTTCTATCAATTTGGAACACCAATTCTTCAGCTAACAACCATTATCAACAATATCACTTCCTGGGTTAAAACCGCTTCGAGATGGAGAGATAATCTTAGGAAGAGTCTTGTTTAATCAAGTAGTAAGAGTCTTAGTAAGATTTCATTCAGGACATTGCAAAGACTTATGAACGTAAAATCCCTCCAATCAATCACTAGTGTTTTTTAGGAAATCAGAATAATTGATATAGCAAAACCCCTTCAGGTTATCTTTCCTTCAAAGAAATCTACCTGAGCTTCAAGGAGTTCCCGTTGAATAACTTTGAATATTCTAGCCTTCATTTTTTCTGTCACTGCAACAAAGTTAGCATTTTACGGCGTGCACCCGCATGCCATAAAATCCTACAGCGTGCAAATTCGTACGCAAAAAAAAAATTACTTTGACGACGTGCAAAATGCACACCGTAAAGACTTATATTGACGGCATGCTAATCTGCACCCCATAAAATCTAGGCACGACGTGCATCATTGCATGCCGTGACACCATTTCACGGCATGCAAGACGCACATCGTAAATTATAATTTGATTTTTAAAAAAAAATATATGTAAATTATAATTCCAAAAAAACCTATAATAATAAAACAAAATTTATACACATTAATGTATATATAATCAATAAACACGATTTCAAGAAACAAACAATACATTAGTAAGATTCAATACAATATACAAAAATTTAGATCTCACATAACCTACTCAAAAGTTTAGATAGGAATGTCAAAAGTATATAAACAATTTCTTCAATAAAAAAAACTTAAATGTCGTTAAATAGAGTATCCATATGTACGCTTCTTTTTTACCAATAGTGCGATTCCAAAAATAATCAACTTCCTGCACATCACATAAATAATAAAATTATAATTAATAAATTTATAATTATCATATGAAAAGTATATCAAAAAGTGAAGCATTACCTTTGTTATGATTTCAACTAATCCACTTCGATGTACCTAATTGGCCATACAATTGTACTTCCTAATGCATCTTCAAGAAGAAAAAGTTCACGTGTAGGATGATATAAACTAACATTATCAATCACTTCAATAATCCAAACTTTCCAACATTCATTACCAAGGGTTACATGATGCACTAGATCATTTGGATTTTTTGATGTGATTTCACATTTTGCAACATCACATTTCCCAAACCAAGACAACAATTTGCATTTCTTCTTGTGCCGCATTTTTGCCTCTCATTTGAAACAAAGCTTTTAATTCTTAAATTTAGTCTCTCAAATCTTGGAGTTGTGATTGCACATTTTGATTATGCACCAAAGCATTCAACTTTGAAGGAGTTGCACCAAAACGAAGACCTCTTACACGTCCTCGACGTTCTGGATCAAGTACTTTTGCAATACCATCATCTTTTAAAGAGTGTTTGCTTGGAGAGTTCATCGTTTCTGAACATGCTTTTATTTTTTGCTGATATTAGGAAATAAATTAATTAATTAAACTTAAATAAATATAAACTTTGAATGGCCCAAAAAAGACCACAATCAACATTTACCAGTGTTTCTCTAGCTAATTCATTAATTGGTTCTCCATTTTTTCGTGTGTGTCCTCGAATATAAACATCGTCTCTTGTAATAGAATCAAGGTCTTCACTTTCAGCACATTGCAATTTTTTTACACATTTTATATATGTGATATTTATACACATAATTTTTCTAAGAAATTTAATATATATATATATATATATATATATATATATATATATATATATATATATATATATATATATTTTTTTTTTTTTACCAATTCAGCTTTTAAGCGAGCAAATCCCTTTCTACTCGTTGTTTGCATTATGGTTTGACAAGCTCTCATCTTTTTGAATATTTCACTCTTTTCCTGGAAAATCAATAAAAATGCCATATGAATAACAAGCTATGACCATTCACGAACAAGAAGTTTAGACACATTAAATATGGTAATGGAACCCCACATGCATGCTTTAGAAAAAGAAGTTTAGACACATTTAGTACACTTCTCTAGTTTCCTATTGCAAACAAACCAATTGAGTATTAAAATTATCGTTTTTCTATTATAAATTCTACAAAAAAATTCGAAAAAGTCATCCCTATAAATTGGACATAGAAAATCTATAGGGGGACATCACAATAGCATAAACAATCAACACTTAACCATAATGATTCAAAACATCAATCATAACTCAATCAAATCTCAATGTCATCAACTACTTCAAAAAAATCCCCAACTCCTCAACATAACAATTTCAATTAAATAAGTCATATTCAACATTTTAATAAATTTGTTGTTTTCGAGTTAAGCAATGGACACTTACCTTATATGGTTGAGAATTGCTTTCTTTGACAAATGCTTTCCATTCTTACATTGAACTAACATTATCGTGCTTGAGGAGTGCAGCAGCTCGTGTCATACCATCTGTCATTCCTTTGTTATTGATTGCTTTAAGAATATTAGATCGATGATCTCGCCAATGCTTTCCCAGTTTTTGCATGATTTACTTTCTATGACAATTACCTACATCAAATTTTTGCAGCATCAAAATTCACTCCGTAAATGGTCAGATTTTATGACGTGCAACATTGCACGCTATAAAAATGTGTAGTGTTGCATGCCGTGCCGTAAGTTTACGGCGTGCGCATCTGCACCCCGTAAAATCTTTGCGGCGTGCGGTCTACATGCAGTACACTTACGGCGTTCAGTAGTGCATGCCGTAAATGTAAGTTTTATGACGTGCGAATTTGCATGCCGTAATTTTTTACGGCATGACCTTTTACAGCATGCGGGTGCACCCTGTAAAATTGCTTTTACGGCATGCAATACACGCCGTAAAATGCTGACTTTGTTGTAATGTATATATGTGAATTGAAGTTATTACCACCAGCACATGTTCCCCTATGTCACCAAGAAAACTTTCATTGATATCTTTCCAACTTCTCCATGTGATTGGTATAAGTTCTCTTTCAATTGTTCCAAGATACGATGATAGTTTATTTGAACCTTTACAAATTGGCTGCCCTCTTTCATTAAACTCTATAGTTAACTTTCCACCTTTTCCCTTGTTGAGGTAATTCACTTTTGCTCGACCTCTTCCCTTTTTTCCTTTTTCAATATTGCTAGGTAGGAGTTCTACATCATGTTGCAAATAATTTTCTTGTCTGCCTTGATCAGAATTAGAACCTTCTCGTTATATTCTTATACCTTCATTTCCTTCTCTAGTGACAGCAACAATTGAAGCTTTTTTAGTTTGTTTTGATTTCTTACCTCCTTGATTAGATGACTGTATTAAACAAATAAGATAAAACACATATACTCAAACTTAACACAGTTCATAAAGAAATTTATATATATACAAGTTGGGAACTTATTTCACCAGGATATGTCATCTTATGGCCACTTATATGAACACCGACATCCACAAACCTCAACTTTCATCATTTGCATCTATAAATAAAGGAAGACAAACTCGAACATTAGAGATATTAGCATATACATAATGTGACATAAATTGAAAATTAAATTAAGAAAGAATCTTAAAGATATACAATTACCATATTCAATATCAATGCCCTCACAATCATGTCTTACATAACTTTCATCTTCAACAGTCATATCAGGTCGTAATACATCAAAACTTTCTATTTCATGAAATCCTCTGGGAGGTGCCTTTAATACAATATACCAATTAGATGTATCGCTCTCTCTAGAATAAAAAACTTGTTTTGCTTGTGATACTAAAATAAATGGATCTTTTTCAAATTGATGTTGTCCTCTATGAAGATTTACCAATGTAAATCATTCTTCAATCTTAAATCCACTATCTATATTTTCCCAATCACAATGAAACATAAGAACTTTAAAACTATGATAGTCTAGTAAAATTATGTCTTTTATCACCCCATAATAAGAAATTTTATCAACTATATGACTTGTATCCTTCACACTAGATCGACAAATAGTTTGTGTTTCAATAGAAACACCACTATTTTGTGTACTTTTGCTAACATCGGTTGTATGAAATCGATGCCCATTGATAATATAACCCGAATGTGACATCACATCACATCTAGGCTGACATGAAAGCCACTTTAATGTATTTGACATATTACAATTGTCTTGTTTGCCTTTTTTGGCAAACCAAGAAGTAAAAGTCTCTATATGTCTCACCTGTAATAAGGTTTCATTCCGGGCAATATGACTATCTGAATTCTAATCTCCTACTTACGCATCCTAAATGAAAATAAATAAACAAAAATAAGATAAGTATACTAGTAAATATTGATCATTATTAAATAAATAAATTAACTAACTCTATTACATTATATATATGGTTCAACTTCATCGCTATTAAACAATACATATCGATGAGCAACCTCCAGCATTTCTTGACTCAAAGTTTTTGACTTTCCTTTCGAAATTTTACGTCCATCAATAATTGTTTCATTCTCGAAATCCTTGTTTCGAGTATGTCGAACACCAACTTCAGCAGCTTGTTTCATTTAACAACTACAAAAATGCATACATTCATTGGTTAAATAACACTCTGCTATGCAGTCCTCGGGTCTTGAACGATTTCTAACATATCCTTTAAGTGTCTTCATAAACCTAATGTATAACACAATATGCATGATATACATAAAAAATTAGAAGAAGAAAATTTGTATAAATACATATAAAAGTGTAAAAGTAAGTTACCTCTCAAATGGGTACATCCAACAATATTGTACAGGTCCATCAATACGGACTTCACGCACAAGGTGGATGGTTAAATGAATCATTATGTCAAAAAAAGATGGGGGAAATACCTTTCTAGCATACACAAAGTCACCGCAACATCCTCCTCGAGCTTTTCTAATTTATTTTTATCAACAACGCTTTGACATATTTCATTGAAAAATGCACATAGTCTAAAAATTGCATTTCTTGGTCCAGTAGGTAAAAGTCCTCTTAATGCAACTGATAACATCTGTTGTATGAGCACATGGCAATCATGAGATTTCTAATTTAAAATCTTATTATCTGCTAATGAGATGTACTTTTAAATGTTGGAGCTATAACTATTAGGTAATCTTAAATCAAACAGCCTCTTACAAAATAACTCTTTCGCTTTTTTGGATAGCATGTAAGATGTTGCGGGTAGGTAATATGTATTTCCTTTCAACTTTGGATGAAGGTCCTTTCTAACACCCATATTGAGCAAATCCTTACGAGAATTGAGTCCATCTTTGATTTTTCCTTCACATTCAAAATAGTGCAATAATGCTCTCGCAAACATTCTTTTCAACGTGCATTACATTCAAATTATGATGCAAAAGTAGTATCTGTAAAATAACACTATAAAATTAGAAAAAAACTTTAAGGAAAGAAATAACTAATGTAAAATAGTTTGAAATGGCTAACCTCCCAATATGGTAGTTCAAAGAATATTGATTTTTTTCCATGGCCAATCAGAATCTGATTTTCTTTCTTTCTTTCTTTTTTTTCTTATTTTTCCCCAATTATTGTAAATATTCTTGACTGACTACATCACTTCTAACCAATTAATATTTTAGGACTAGGTAGAAGTTCCTTGTTTCCATCAAACCAAACTTCTTTCAATCGATAAGGATGATTATATGCAAGAAATCTTCTATGACACATGTACACAAATTTTCGACTAAATTTCAACCATTTTGCACACGTAGATAAACCACATACGGGACAAGCTGCGTAAATCCATCATATACTTTAATACCAATAGTCCACATCTCTTTTAAGTCTTCAATGAGTGGTTCTAAATACATATCTATATCATTTCCTGGTTGTTTTAGGCCTGAGATTAACAAAGTCAACAACAAATTTTCCTTAGACATGCATATCCAAGTAGGGAGATTATATATAACTAGTATCACTGACCAACAACTATACCTAGAACTTAGGTCACCAAATGGATTAAATCCGTTGGATGAAAGACCAAGCATGAGATTCCGTGGTTCTAATGCAAAACAAGGTCACTTTTGATCGATTCTCTCCCAAGCTAATGAATCAACTGGATGACACATTTTTCCATCTTGACTTTTGTAATTTAAGTGTCATATTAGTTGTTCTACCTTATCAGGTGACCTAAACATTCTTCTAAATTGTGGTATAATCGAAAAATATCTCAAAACCTTTGTTGGTATCCCCTTTTGAATTTTTTTTGTTCATTCATTAAATTTCCATCGTGAAGATGCACATTTTGGACATGTCTCCAAATCCTCTAGATCATTTCTAAACAAGCAACAATCATTTACGCATGCATGTATTTTCTCGTACCCAAGATCAAAGGTGTTCAATAACTTTTTCGTTGAATTACAAGAATCGGGAAGGGTGTTCCCATATGGTAGAATGTCTATGATAATATCAAGAAGTTCATTAAAACCATTGCCAGTTATGCCATGTGTAGCTTTAAGCCTGTATAAGACAACGATGGCAGATATCCTTGTGTACTTTATGCAACCAGGATATAATGGAATTTCAACACCCTCATATAAATTTGAAACATCTCTCTATCCATTTTCATTCTTGGGTTCTTAAATATTGTCATCCTCAAAAAATGCATCCCTATGCATATTATGTCTATAGATTTTCTCTATCTTGATGAGACAATGATGTTGCATTCAATTTTTGTCCATGAAACACCCATGTAGTAAAGGTAGGATCCATCTCATTAATGATCAAATGCCCGTACATTATATCAAAATGTTGGTGGAATAAGTTTTTGTAACATTTACAAGGGTATAAGACCTTTTCTGGATGTCTCGCATTAGCTTGAACTATATTTGCAAACTTTCTTGCACCATATTGATACGCCTCTGAAACTCTAAAAAATACTAAATATAAATCCTCTAAAAATCATTTACAAACATATTTTAAAAATTTCTAAAACTAAGGAGATAAGATAACCTTGATAGATGAACCTAATCTTTATCCATGATAATATACCAACACTATTAAGATATAACATGTTATAAATATAGTAAAAAGATCAAGTAAAGAATGAATATATTTTGATAACATTGAAATCAGGTTCAAATTAAGGAAATTGTATATCCTATTAAAAGTTATAACTCAATTTTACTTAATATCTAATCTTGTAAAAGAATCATTACATTTCATATTTACATAAGGGTAAATAAGTAGAAAATATTATGCACAAAACCCAAATACCTAACGATGTACTAATATGAAAGAAAAAAATTTCTAAAATCATATAAAAATAAGATTAGTAAACAATAAGAATGCATTTTTCATAAGAAGCAACCAAATTATGTATTTAAAAAATAGAATTTAATCGACATCAATTGTTGACCTAGGCTTAGAATTTTTCCATAATTTTCTATTATTTTCTCAATCGTCATCCTTCTTTTTTCTAGTTTTCTTCTGCACTAGTTTGCTTTAGAATTTTTGTTTGCAGTTAGTAGGATATTCTTGATAATTAGTGGGCAAATTTTTTTTGTGATCCAAATACCTAGAAGAACAAGTCATAAACTATAGGTCTGCCCTGGGAATCAGTGTTAAAATTTGCTGTAGCAATTAGAGATGAGACATTCTTGAAAGCAAAACACCAATGAAATGTCAGATTCCGTGTAGCATACTTCATGGTGTACGTGGTGGAAAAAGATTTTCAAACTTCTATTAAGAGAGACAAAACATAGCGTGACAGCTATTGACACAATTGGAATCTAGAAAAACTTTAATAAGATTAATACCAGGAGACAAGGTCAATTCAATCTACAGCCATAACTTCACAAGAAGACCAACAATCACTTCCACGTGATTCATTCAAATTTGATATAATGTACACAAAGTAAATAGAATTAGCATGTATAATTTTAGCTACCACCAATCACACTGCTTCATATGTCTTGAGATTCTTTCACCATCTTCCACTAACAAAAAAAGTTACAATCCAAAGCAATGCAAAGAGGCCACCAGTTTCCTTGTATAATCAAATTCTAACCCAAATACCAGCTCAAGTTCTAAAACGTTCAGATCTTCCTTCCACCTTGGGTGAATGAATCCAAGGTTTATTATCTATGTCAATATTTTTTTATAATTATCAACATGCATCAATTTCATTGAAACTAAAGACACCTGGACTTTTTACAATAAAATTTGTAAAATGCTTAATCTTTAGAATTGATATTAACTTAAAAATTGTTGGAAACAAAATAATTTGAGTTGTTAATATAATAAAGAAAAAAAACCTATTTTAAATGTGTACAAGTGAACACAATGAACAGTGGCACCTAACACAGTTAAACGATTGATCAGGTTTAATCAGCCATTTAAAAATTCACAAACAAATCTTGTTGTAAGTCAATTTAATTTTTTTTGTTGATAATTAATTGAAATTTGAATAATAACAGATAACATTCAAGGCATATAATCCACGTTATTAATATGTGATAATAATCATAAACTAGAACAAAATCTAAGGCAAGCCATTATTGATTTTAAAACTGAACCATTTATAAATTGAATCTGTATTAAGAAACATTCAGTCATCAAAAGGAGGAACTTGTCATCTGATATGTATAGTAAGCCCTTTGACCTAATTTATAAGCTTTAGAATTTTTTTGGTTCTCCCTCTAGTCATGCAAGTAAAAGCCCATTTATCAATCTCAAGCAATATTGGGCTGGAAAACATTCAGACATCGGAAGGAGGAACTAACCTCAAGGCGTAGCCGATGGAAGGTTGAGAAGAAGACTGGAAAAAGAGAAGTCCTGGCCTTAAGCGAGTATTGGGCTGCCTCTCTGCTCTCGTCGGTGGAAGGTTGAGAAGAAGACTGTCTCTTTGTTCTCGTCGCTGAAGACTGTAAGGATGGGCATTGGGGTGCTGAAGTCTATGCTCTGGCTGCTGAAGAGAATGTTCTCCTGCCTCTCTGCTCTTGCACCTAAAGACTGGAAGATTAGGAGTGGGCTGCTGAGGGTAAGCGAGTATTGGGCTACATTGGGAAGAAGAGAATAGTTTGTGGCGCCCTAATTTAACCCAATTTGATGAATCGCGAGTAATTTAGGAAAGCACGTCGTGTTTGTTCTGGGTTTTTTATAGCATGCACAAGCACGCCGTGTTTGCTCCATTATCTTACGGCGTGAAATTGTTGAATTGTACGCCGTTTAATTTATATATTTTTGAAATTTTACGGCGTTTACTTTTGCACGCCGTAAAAGGTGACAGTCCATGATATTTTACGATGTGCTTATAGTGCACGCCGTAAATAACATGTTTTTACGACATGTAATTGTTGAACTCCGTAAATAATTTAATTTTACGGCATGCTTAATTTGTACGCCGTAAATACATGCAGTAAAAGATCACTTTTGTTGTAGTGTATATGCGAACACATATTTTCGATCAACAATGGTCAAAGAGGCCTAAGCAATCACTGTTCCATATTAAAGCCACTTATCATAGAAGAAGTCAACTTTCCTTTTACCCATTCTCCATGCTAGCTGGGTTTAGCTATAGTTCTTCCTTGTAAATTCTCATCAAAACTGGGTCTTGATTTTTAGACAAAGCAATAGATGCATGGCTATTTATGAAATATTTTGTCTTCATTGCCCACCCTCATCGATATTTCCACCATAGCTTGCAATAAAGTGCAATGATGATATCATTTAGTTGCTTGGATCCTATGCCACCTTCTAGATAGGGGAACAAACTTTTTCCAAGATGCCCCATGTATTAGCTTTGTTTGAATGTTATATCCCCAAATATAAGCATTGAATAACGTTGAAATTCTCTATAAACACATTTAGGATGATCCATAACCTGAATCAAATGAAGAGTTGAACACATGTTTCACTGGAACTAATCTACCTCATGCTAACAACATTTTATGTTCCTAACCAAGTAGTATTCGCTTAAAGGTATTCATTTGATTTTCAAAAAGCATTATCAATTGGAAGTTAAAGCTTGTAGCTGCAACCACCACCTCCCTATGAATGTCTTTACTAAAAGTAAAAGAGCTCTTGGAGTAATTAATAGCCCGTCCAGATCCTCTGATATATTTTTCAAACAATTCCATGATTTTATGGATAGAACTTCTCTTCTTATTATTTAAAATTATCATATCATTAACTAACACCAAGTGTGAGATGGTATTGTCCCTCCATAAATATAGTCCAGATGAGACTGAGATGAGAAAAATCTATCAAGACCTCTAGAGAAACTTTCAGCAAGAATTAGGAACAAAGATAGAGATATTGGGTCTCCTTGTCTAATACCTCTACTTGATTTGAAGAATCCTTTTTAACTCTCCATTCATCATCACATGAAAACAAAAAACTACTTATGCATCTTTGTATTATTTTGTCAACCCATTCCTGGTTGAAACCTAATTTATGTAAAACTTTTACAAAATAAAATGACCAATCCACCCTATCATACGCCTGTCCATATCCAGTTTAAGGAAAACATTACCCCCTCTCCTTTTCTATCAATTTGGAACACCAATTCTTCAGCTAACAACCATTATCAGCAATAGCTCGTCCTGGGTTAGAACCACTTTGTGATGGAGAGATAATCTTAGAATGTATCTTGTTTAAATTGGTAGTAAAGGTCTTATTATGTAGGACAGAATCGAGACGAAATTTAGTTTATTTAAAATTATTTTTATTTAGTTGATTTAGAATAGGTTTTATGTTTTCCTAGATTATTTAGAATATGTTTCTTTGTTTATTTTAGTTAATCTAGAATATGTTTCTTGCATTTCTAGTTGGTTTAGAACAAGTTTATTTGTTTTATGGCCCTATAAATAGAAGCTTAATTCATTATTTTTTATTCATTCAGATTATTAATAAAATTTTTGAGATTTCTTCTCAATTCCCTTGGTGGATTCCAACTTTTATCTTTTAGGAATTTCGTTTGAAATTCTTTTATCAAGGTAGAAATAGCTTCAATTAATCATCACATTCCTCTTTAGGTTCCTTAGATAACAATGTGACGCCCCGGGTTCTAATCACCCGACTCGTCACTTCATCGTCTCGTCTTATGCAAATAATGCACATAAGTCACATGAAGCATATAACGTGCAATTAAAATGTAAACAAATTAATGGGGGCGAGTCTACCTCAATTCTCTACGAGTGTGGTTGAGCGGGAAAATATAATTCAGTTCTCTAGATCTCCGTACGTCTCGTCTAGCCAAAAATAAAATAAAATTTTAAATTAGTTTCTAGAAATTCAAAGTTTGAATTAAAATTAAAGTTTTGACTTAAAATGAATGATTTTAAAATTTGGGGACTAAAATAGAGTTTTTCGAAAATTAAAGGACTCGAATAAAATGATATTTAAAATAATCAGGCTGAAACAACAGATTTTTAAAATTAAGGGATGGAACTTTAAAATATTAGAACTCGTGGCTGAAATGATACATTTCAAACATTGGGGACTGAGGTGCAAATTTTCAAAAATAAAAAATATTAAAAATAAAACCTTCCCTCTCTCTCTGGTTCGAACCCGCAGAGAGGAGAGGTGAGGGGCGACGGAAATCGCCCCTGCAAAAACCCGGTCCCCTGCTGGCGATTTTCCGGCGGAACACCGCCGTCGAGTGGCGGACGAGCATAAGGTTCAGATTTTGGGATTTTGGTGCGAGTTTGGGTGCGGTTCTGAGGCAAACCGAGGCTGTGTTCATGGGTTTTTCGGCGAAGAACCGGTGATTGAGGTACGTAATAGATTTCTGGGATTATGGGTTTATCTATTTGGGTTTTTGATTTGAATATTGAAGAACTTTGTGGTGTGCGGTCGAGGGGTGGATCGTGGTTTGGAGTTTTCTGGCGTGGGGGTTGGCCGTGGTGGTGATGATGATGTTTTCATTGTTGTGGTTGCGGACTGTGATGGCGTTAGGTGGTGGATGGCAGTGGTACTTGGTCTGGCCGAAGAACAGAGTCTTGGTGCGTGAGTGTCGACTGTGATTTGGAAATTGGTTTGATTAGTCTGTAGTGGCTCGATGTGCATTCGGTGTTGTTTCGGGTTTGAGGGAAATCAGTTGACTATGGAGGTCTGGCAATGATGGTACCTCAGGTGAGCGGTGGCTGGTAGTCTGGCTGCTGGGCTAATGGATTGGTGATGGTGGTGAGATGTAAACAGAAATTTTATCGATGATCATACCTGAATTTAGAGGTTGTGTCTGAGTAATTCTGATCGCGAAATGGGAATTAAAATAGCTGGGCATATGGTCTTTGGTTTGAATTGGAATTGTAACCGTGGATAAATTTCTGGTGGATGAACTCGGTAGAGTAAATATTGGATAGGATGATTATCATGATTTGTCAAGATAAAATGGTGAATTTAAATTTGAAAATTTTAATAGAATGATAAACTCAAATTTTTGAATAAGATTATTTGGAATTTTAATTTGAATAAAATGAAATTGGGCTTAAAAATGGATTTTGAATTTTTTGGACGTAAAATTAAGTTGAACTGAAAATTTATTATTTTCGACTCAAAATTTATAACTTGGCTAAACGACGTACGTAACTTTTAAATAACGGGTTAAATTATAGTGACACGATTTTTAGTAAATAGAATATTTATTTTAAAAATAAATTCCGAAATTTCACGATCGCTACAAACAACTTGGGAAAAATTCAACACTAGTGTTTTTTTACCTCACTAGGGTTTTGAATCAGACTGCCATCATGTCTATGAACACGTGTGATTATGTCTTGACTTCTTCATTTTTCACAACTGTGTGGAAGAATTATTTGTTTCTGTATCCTTCATTTAACCATTTTATACCTGGTCTCTGCTTCCAATAAGCCTCATCTTTAGCGAAAAGCTAGTTCAATGATGCATAAACCTTATAAAGTTCTTCTCTGGCTTTAGGGTAATTATTGGCAACATATATTCTTTCCTTCATGAGTGCTTCTGGTTCAGTCCTTTTTTTAATTATTAAAGATATTGCGGAACTCCATTTTATTCCAAGCACGTAAACACCTTTAAGTCTTTTTAGTTTCTAGTAAAAGCCAAACAAATATATATCTATAATCTATAATAGGGTTAAAGCGAGAGCTCTCAGTTAGTTTTAACATTTTCCCTAAATTCTTAATGCTGACTCCACATAGACTAGAATCTAAAGAATGGCTTGGAGTTCCAAGGACACATCTCCCAGCGGTGAAAGAGAGGGTGATTTAAAGATCAGTCACCCTTGGTCAGGGGTTCGAATTCGACCCTTACCAAGTTAAAAGATAAGTCATCACCCTGTATTCTGGGAGGCATAACATGCGATTTTACATCATTTATCAAGGTCCAGAGCAGGGCAGGTAGGGGCCTCTAAGGTTGGGGTTCAACCTCCTTTTCTTTAAAGAATGGTTTGGCTCTGATTTGATTCTTAAGGCAACTAAGGAGTACAAGATTATGATTATGATTAGAAGTATCTTTGTTCGTCACAACATGTTGAAAATCTTCAAAAATATTAATCCAATGCACATGCCAGTATTCTATCCAGTTTTTCCCATATCCGGCCATTAGACTAGGTAAAGTTGTTGCCTTCTATGTTAACTTCATCAATTCCACGGGCTAGATCACATCATTAAAATCCTCCATAGATCTAGAATTAGGAGAATTACCTCTCTTTTTCCTCCCTACTTAATACAGTAGTAACCCCAACGAGCTAGGGACTATCAAGACCATGAGCAAATTTAATTAGATTCCTCCATAGTTCTCTTCTTAGCTGTAATGAGCATTTGGCATAAATAGCAGTAATAAAAGCTTCAACACCAAACCATTTCAACTTAGTGTTAGAAGCTTCTCTTTATCTTCTACTATCTGGCACTCAAGTTCATACTTCCAAAAACCTCAAATTTTGCCGTTTTGATTAGCATTACATTTCACAAATCCTATCTTGTTACAATACTCTTAAATCTACTGGTTCTCAACAATTTGTTCAGCTAGTAACAAAAGACTGGTTTGATGTATTTGAATAAGTTTTTTCAATTTATGATGGAGATTTATATCCCCATGGCATTCCATATGAGTATGTTATGGGTCATGAAAATGAGTGCATACTTTTACCTTCCTTCTTATTGATCAAAAGAATTTTCTGCCCCAAGATTTATGAATCTATTGAATGAGCTGGGTCTCTTTCGGAAAGTTATGTGCATAGTTCTAGGGGGCTTTACAATTGACTGCTCCGAGGGTATGATCCTAATGAATAAAGAAGGTGATATCCTAAAATTTCTGATTTTCATAGGGCTCATATTGTCTGTCTGAGCTATTCTTTTAGTTTACTTACTGCCTCTTTCTCTTCCTGTCTCAACCGGTGGTATGCTAGTAGATTTACTACTTTTTAATTAGTCTGATGGTTGATCAGAATTCTCCTCCTCAATGTAATTACTTTAAATTTTCCCCAGCTCAATAAACACTTCATCAATAGGGATTTTAGCAATTTCCTATGGAGTAATAGGCTTTTGAAATTCATGGTTGATTGTCATTAAGTATGAGGCTTCTTCAGGTTTATCTTTGAGACAATTAAAGTATCCACATTTAGTTCATGTTATATACCTGGGGTCCTGAATGATTTCCTTGATGGCTATAATTACGTACTGTCTTCTTTTCTCATCATCTTCTATATCATTACCCTATTTCCTTTCTTTATTTGTCTCAACATCATCACACTGTGTACTAGAATCTTTGCCAGAATCATTATATTTTTTCTCTTCCAAATTTGCCATATTCTTATTGGATGCCTGCTCTATCAGAATATATTCTTGATTCTCCATAATCTTAGAGTTTTCCCCTTGCCCAAAGCCCTTACTGATTACTGCTTCATCGATTTTCGATTTCATCATCCATATCTCCTTTCCTTTTCATTTTCTTGTCTTGAACTTTTTCCTCTACTGGTACTCTTTCATATGCTTTGCCAATATCTTTAGTGATGGTACTACAAGAAATCGGACCAACAGCGTCGACAAAAGTTGTCGTTGAAAGCCTAAAAATCGTCGCTATAGATCAATAGCGACGACATTGTCGTCGCTAATAGTCAATGCTTTAGACCCGTAGCTGAAAGTCAATAGCGACGACACCGTCGTCTCTATTTCTTTGGAGGCTATTGCGACGACATAGTCGTCTCTAATAATGAAAAAAGTTTTATTAATAATTTATTAATTTAACTTGACCCGATCCGACCCATTTTTAACCCGGCCCGAATTTGAACCCGACCCGAAACTCGCGTATTTTTCTTTAATTCATATGATGATAGAGCTGGCTTGGAGACTCGAACTCTTGACCTAGTAGTTGGGTGAGTGATGTCCAACCATTGTGACAAATAAATTCTTGTGTCTTGTTTTGTTTTAAGTAATATATAATAGTTAACTTTAACGAATCACATTTTAATAATAATAGTATATAAATATTTGTTCCAACACATTGACTTTAATATTATTTTTATAAATATCGAAATTGAAAAAAAAAATCGAACCTATAGAGACGACATAGTCATCGCAAAAAAAAAAAAAAAAAAAAAAAAAAAAAAAAAAAAAACCAATAGAGACGACATATGACGCGATCCCAATCGGGGAATCTCGTCGAACACGCGGAATAACGATAATTAAAACCTAGGAAAGATCTAAATCAGATCGACACAAGACAAACAACGAAAAAAAAGGATAGAACGACGGTAAAGCCTTGACCCGACAATCACGACGCAATTTATGACGATGCGGATTGAAAAACCAAGATTGGTGAACACCACAAGGACTTGTCAATTTCCTTGATAAGTATCGAATTTGGAAACGTCACAAATATTCTTGTGAATATTTGATAAGTTTGCTGGAAGAACGCCACAAAGATCGGATCTTTGATAAGTTCAAAAAAGGGAATAAACTCAACCTCTCAATTTTGGAGAATCCTCTCACAAATTTTATTAATCAACTCAAACTTGCCTAATGTTTACAATGATGAAAAGAAATATAAATAAGCAAGAAAACCTAGCATCTAATTTAATCAAAATAGAATTCTAATTATGCTAAAATTCTAAAATAGGAAAATAACCTAAAATAATAAAAGGAAATAAATTAATTGAGAAATCCGGAAAATCTGGGAAATCTTGAATTACAGCCGTGAATAACTAGCTTACGGCCGTAACGAACATTCTGTCTCAGATTTCAATCAGATGTTACGGCCGTGATCAACATGTTACGGCCGTAAATGCTTTCAATTTCATTTTTACGGCCGTGAGGAATATCTTACGGCCGTAATCAACGTTCTGCCTGTTTCTGCCTTAAGGATGTTACGGCCGTAAGAATGGTGGTTATGGCTGTGAATCACGTGCTGCCTTATTGTTTGATTTCCTGCCTCGGCTCAATCCTTTCCTCTTCTCGGCTCGACACCAACACGGAACTTGCTCTGTTTTGCACGTAGATCACTACCATATTGCCGATGGCTCGACTTCGCCCTTCGATGCCTGGTCCGGATCACATCAACATAGTCGTCACAATATGCTACGTATTTGCGACGACTCCAGTTGTCGTCGCAAAACAAAAGGAACGACAGGAAATGTCGTCGCAATTTTTTACGACGACAAAGAATATCGTCGCTAATGATTGACCATATTGCGACGACAAATTATGTCGTCGCTATAGGGTCGGGTATTTGCGACTACATTTTTGTCGTCGCAATAGCCTTGGCATTAGCAACGACTTTTCTTGTCGTCGCTAATTTTCGTCGCTGTTGGTCCGATTTCTTGTAGACGTAGGAAAGAATAGAGACAAAATTAGACCGAAAAGGAACGTATCAGAAATTTACAGATTTGACATTTGACCTCCGTTTCAGGCCCATAATATGTCTATTTTGGGTAGCTCGACGAGACGAATTGAGCTCACTGCTTTGCTGTGACATATGATGGATTTAGGGAATTCGAGATCTTTCAGATAGAGAAACACTGTTTTAATATTTTAGTGTTATTTCAGTCATTTAGTTTATCTTGAATTCTTTTTATTTTAGGTTTTATGCTTTCCTAAATAATTTAGAATATGTTTCTTTGTTTATTTTAGTTAATCTTGAATATGTTTTATGTTTTTCTATTTTATTTAGAATATGTTTCTTTGTTTTATGACCCTATAAATAGAGGGTTAATTCATTGTTTTTTCATTCATTCACATTATTAATAGAATTCTTGAGATTTCTTCTCAATTCGCTTGGTGAATTCCAAGTTGCTTGGTGGATTCAAAGTTTATATTTCTTTTAAGGATTTAGCTTAAATTTCTTGCTTCCGTCTGCGTCCTTTAGCTTTTACACCAATAATATTCTTCTTCCAGTAAGAGTCATGTACTTCATGACCCAAGTGCTTACAAAATTGAAAGTATTTAGGGAAATCATCATATTGGATATTCTGCCAAATAGCATAAGTACCATCATTTACAATTTTTATTCTCTCAATTTTTGCCTTCCTTATGTCCACTTCCACACACACTATGGCTAGATCTCTCTGACCTTGTTGTTGTAGGATTATCCAATTTCAATGGTATTCCAATAACTAATGCAATCGAGAAAAATATAACTTTAAACACAAACAAAGCTTTGGCAAACAAATCAACACACGCAAATTGAATATTATATAGATTGATCAAAACCATAAGTATACTCCATTTTTCGCATGGAAAACCTTTAATGTACCAGATATTCTTCTGAAAAATTGGTAATAATCCTCACCTTTCTTAAAATTGATCAAAACATGTTTTCCATCGGGGTTACAAACTGAGAATTTTTCCACTTAGCTTCAGAGCATTTAATTCTTGCTGAATTATAGCTATTGGGGGTTTGTGATGTGAGTATTTATCTACAAGAGTTAATCTCAACCATCGAGACAACCATGCGAGTTCCTCTTGTGAGTGTTAATAAAATGACTCGCCTCAAGAGGTTGGAGACAAAATCATCGTTTACCGAATGAAGAATCACGAACTAATCACATTTAAACATCCACTTGAAATCTTCAAAATTATGATAGAAGAACACCAAAAATGGAATGAAATGGAAGGCTTCAACACGTGATTAAACATTGTCCTAAAAGTACATTTGCCCCCTCTCGGTCGAGATGCTAAAGGGTTTAATAGCAAATGGCTTTAGCGGATTAAATAAGCCTTCAAACCAAGTATTCATCTAACACAAAGAATACATGGAAGAAGAATAAGAACAAATAAGAAATTGAGTTGAATCTCTTTAATTTTGGATCAACACTTGTTATGAATATGTTATTGAATTGTATTTCTCGTTATCAACACCTCTATTTATAGACTTGGAAGTTCCATCTATGAATGGGTGTAACGAATAAGTGAAAAGTGACCAAACACGCCAAAAGGTGCCAAAAATCAAACAACACAACGGTAAAAAAATTTAACCTTGCGACCGCGCGGTTATAACATTTAATACACGTCAAAATTTGATGTGTGACCGTGCGATTTTTGTACCGTATCGCGCAGTTTTCCGGTAGGCGCCACAGTTTTTTTCCCACTTGTTTTCATGTTGATATAGATCCAAAATAATTCTTTAATCCATTTACATAGATTCTTTCTTTCATAATCAATATTTGAACAACACATTGGAATTAAAATTCCAACAATCCCCCCTTGTTCAAATATTCACAAACAACTCAATTTAAAACGGTATTATGCATAAAATAAGGTATCTTTCGATTTAAACCTTATCTTAGTGTAAACATCGCAAAGTATTTTCGAAATCCCCGGTAGCTGTAGCTTTGAACCCGTTATTCCATGTGACAATACCGGCAACATCACACACACAATACTCAAGTTCATTTATTCCACACAAAATTTGCTTTAGTGCGCTAATGGCCTTACCCTCATCCGATTTGTAAACTTTTCAGAAAGTAACTCCAAACTTTCTTTGAAGCAGCACCACTTCTAAGTTCATATAGGTGAAGTTCTTCCAATATCTTTGTTACATTTAGAGATACTTGTCATACTGAACTTCATTAAGTGTTTTAAAACTCAACACTCCAACTATAACAACCAACACTTTTAATCTAGAATGAGGTATGTTTTGATAAAATGTTGAAACTATTCAGTTATCGAATGACTTGTTATTATCCTTTGAACCCGTGAATTACTCATTTCGTAATGGCAGGTAGGGTTCTAGTCATTGGAGGATCTTTTATAAAGGAGTTTTGCCTCATCCTACTCAATTATGTTCTTATGATTTTACATACAATATAAAGTCAAGTTTTAGCTTAACTTTTCACAAGTTATTGAATCACCCTTCGATTCAATTTTATATGTTTATGTCTAGACTTCCTTTGAATATGTGTTTGTGTGTGTGTGTGTGATCACTTCACAATTATTGACAACATTTGTCAAATATTTCGCAATATTTTGTAATCTATTTTGTGCACTTTGTAGACTTCAAAATAATATTTCCTAAATTTTATTTAAGTTTTAATCCTACTACCCCCACACTTTTAGGGTAGACTCAAAATTATCCTTTCATTTAGTTGAAAGAACATAGCATCTCAATTTTATGAACAAAACTTTGTTCAAGTAATGAATTAATTATCTCCTCAATGAGTACAATAAATATTCTTCAATTTGTTTGAATATTACCCCCACTTTTTTGGATAAATACCAAACTTCTCAATTTTTATTTAAGTGAATGATTCTCCTTTGTGAACCACAATGTTCAACAATAATCCATATTCACTTTTATGTTTCATATTATTACTATCTATTAGTAATAATGTTTTTCACACGTGATATCAATCATTGATATCTACCATACCCATATACTTCATAAATAATATGAGGATAATAACCACAATTGATTATATACAATGGTTCAATAATATCTCAATTTCTTTCACTCAATTGAAAGAGCACATTCATCTAAATTTAGATTGGGCAAACCATATTTTGATTTTGTTATCAAAGTTATGTAATCATTTTTTCATTGATTACTTCTAGCATGACCATTGTAATAATCCAACAAGTGTAAAGAAACTCAATCTCGTGTTTTCACAATTACATGAGAATTCACATATTTTTTATGCATCTCTATCCAATTAAGAATGACTTCTAGAAATAATATTTTCTTCACAAGCAAGTTATGCAACATGTACACTTACATACTTTTATATTTAGAACATCATACCATAAAGTAAAAATGGTATCACCAATTATAAGCATATATTTATACAATCTCATGCAAATAACATGAGTTCAATTAATCCATATGTCAATGTACTTGCACAACATAAAAGAGAAAATATATTTTTCATCAAATGAATCAACATTTATTTATAAAAACAAGATCAATGAAAGGGTGTATACTTTCAAATTCTTGAACTCAAATAAAATAAATATTGATAAATAACTGTTTGAATCAATGTGAAAAGGAAATGACTCAAATTAACTGTACGTAATAGTGCCTTGACTCCATGAATAGGCACAACCTTTTGTAATTAAGGCAAACGTTTCCACTAATCACCATAATCATTTAACAAACATATGATTACACATAATATGCACAGATCTTGATGAAAATTATGCAAAATGGATTTCATTCCTAGTATGAGTACTATGAATTGGGTACTATCGTTTCTGGTGATCACTTCTCATGCATGGTTTATGAGAATAAAAGATTTTCAACCATATCCACAATTTCGACTCCACTGGCACAAAATGTACTTTTAGATTGTTAATAAAATGACTCACCTTGAGAGGTTGGAGATGAAATCATCGTTTACCGAATGAAGAATCACGAACTAATCACATTTAAACATTGACTTGAAATCTTCAAAATTATAATAGAAGAACACCAAAAATGGAATGAAACAGAAGGCTTGAACACGTGATTAAACGTTGTCTTAAAAGTACATTTGCTCCCCTCTCGATCGAGATGCTAAAAGGTTTGATAGAAAATGGCTTTAGTGGATTAAAGAAGTCTTCAAACCAAGTATTCATCTAGCACAAAGAATACATAAAATAGGAAAAAGAACAAATAAGAAATTGAGTTGAATCTCTTTGATTTTGGATCAACACTTCTTATGAATATGTTATTGAATTGTATTTCTCTTTATCAACACCTCTATTTATAGACTTGGAAGTTCCATCCATGAATGGGTGCAAAGAACAAGTGAAAAGGTACCCAAACATGCCAAAAGGTACCAAAAATCAAACAGTACAACGGTCAAAAAATTTAACCTTGCAACCATTCGGTTATAACATTTAATACACGTCAAAATTTGACGTGTGACCGCGCAATTTTTGTATCGTGTGATCCATCAGTTTTCCGGTAGGCACCACCTTTCATTTTTTTTCACTTGTTTACATGTTGATATAGATCCAGAATAATTCTTTAATCCATTTACATGGATTCTTTCTTTCATAATCAATATTTGAACAACACAATGGAATTAAAATTCCAGCAATGAGATCGAAATGAATGGTTCGTTTCCATACCTCATACCTTCTTACATTCACCATTTCAGATTTGCTCTCCTTAGGAGTATTTAAAGCTTCCCCAAACCTCATCAGTACCAATTGTCAATCACTACGACGAATTAACTAGATTCAGTTATGAAGAAGAGTCTTCAGGTGAAGAACTCCCCAATTCACAGCAATTCTGAAGTGATTCAATAAATCTCTCCTCTAAACTCTAGATGAGCTAGCATATAGCTATATTTGTCAAAGAATGGAGCTCTATTTCAAGTAGTTTCCTTCAAATCTACAGAGCCACACAAATACGAAGCTCAACTATGTGAAATCGATCCTTTTTTTTTTTAGTGAGTATTTCTGTCAACCACTTCTGCATATGTTTTCTGGATAGTTGGAATCTAGCTCCCTACCTCCGCCATATACCACACTAATGTCTGGGACCCGGTTTTGGGGGAGTTTTTACCAATTTTTTGCTACAGTATATTTGACTTCCTGGGGGCCCACAACATTTGATCTTTCTGGCGTCGTATATTATTGACTTGCTTTTATTGTACAAAACTTCATTTTTTTGGACAAAAACCTGCTCCAAGACAGAGGTACGTCTACAGAAATTTGGGCACACACCAAGAAGTTTGTGCCCAAATTTATATTGCAAACTGAAATTATTGTCCAGAATAGAGAGATTAGTGACTGAATTTTCTAAAACTCCTGAACCGTACTTTTGTTTTTTAAAACATAGGGTTAATTGCAGATTAGGTCCCCCAACCTTTCATTTTAGTTGCAAAATTGTCCAAACCTTTGTTTTTTGGCACCACAAGTCCCAACCTCTTGATCATTAGCACCACAAGTCCCCTTTAACATTTACGGTTTCATTTTCTGTGAAATCGGTCTGTGCATTCCAAAATGAAGGGAAAAAGGTAAATCAAGGCACATGGAATTGCAAACACAAACATTCAAGTCAATAGTTTCTATATAAGAGGATTTGACAACAAAGTTCAAATTATTTAACCCTAGCCTATTCAATACATGAAGCAATTTTATCTAAATCATCAGCCTCAAGTCTCTCACTTTGACAACCACTAACAAAGAGGGAGGGCGATTTCTGGACATATAAATTTAAATCATGTTAAAACAATAACATGAATAACAACTAAAGATTATTTGTATTTCTAAATCATGGGAATTGAGTTTGAAATTTTTTAACATAATTTTGCATTCTTATAGTCCAACTTCCGTTGTTAACAGTAAAATCAATTTACCGCACATCATAACAACTTCTAAACAGGAAATTATTAATTGATCAGTTTATCATTATAAGAACCTCCCGCATTGAGAGACCAGCAAATCCCTCCTGTATCAAACCATCTCCTCCTATAGATACTTGATTATTCATGCTCCTTAGGTATTTCATGAAGGCAACATGCTGATAAATTAATATAAACAGAGGAGCGATAATCTTCCCTTCTAATATAAATTAACAATTATATAGACATTTAAGGTAATTCAAATCACAGGTACATAATTTTATGACCTGAAGAATACAACATAGCATAATTAAAATTTAAGACAAAAAAATAGCAATAGAATCCCATCTCACTTCTCTTCCCATTCATCAAGTTTGTGAAAGTTAGACATTCAACAAATTGCTACAATTACCTCAGCATAGGACAGTTGAAACTTGAAACACGTTGAAGCACCTTAGTCAATACATTGCATGAACATCAATATACAAAATGCAATTTATATACCTTGCATAAACATCAAAAGCACTTGTAGCTTAAGTACAAAAGACACACAAATCCCCCAAAAAAATGTAGTTTCAGTATAACATATTGATGCAGATGAATTAACTACTGAACTAGGGACACAAAAATAATTGGATTAAAAGAGCACAAACTCATTTCTTCAGCCTCTTTGCTCCAGCTGCATTACAGCTGCTCTGACCATCATTTCCTCATGTCCTCTTGTTGTGTCCAAAGCCTCCAAACATGCTACAACTCATATCCATTCCTTGTCTTCCTCTCTTTTTGTTGGTTTTTGGTGGTTCATCACTTTCCCTTCTCCTTACTTTCTTTGGCCTCCCTGGTTGAGTCTTTTGTGGTAATGGAACTATTGGATTTTTACCTTTGTTGATCCAGAATTTAGGGCTTTCCACAAGGCTATACACTTTCAAATACATGTCCTTGTTGTAGCATTCATCTACATGAGTATCCACTATCAAGTTCCTAGCACGGATATCGCTAATAGCATGGCAACAAGGGATTCCAGCTAACTCAAAGCTTTTGCAAGTACACGTCATCTCCCTGAAACAACCACACAAGTCTTGGAGAAATATTGCATGACTTGCATGTGCATATCCCTTGCATAAGTTGGTTGGCAGCTCCTTGCTCCCTTGGTGTTTTTTTCAATGATACATATTTTTGTTGCGAAATGTCCTTGCCACTTACCCATGTGTAATAAAATTGCAGTTTGTTAATTCTAAACGTCCTACTTCTTTTATGATACCTTGCATACACCATCCATTGACAGCCTTCTGCTTTGCAAACAACTCTGATTCTTAGCTTGTCATCTTTCTTGTACTTAATCTCTCTTGCATGCTTCACAGAATGTTGTCTGATTACCCTCTTTAGCAATTTCTTGTCAACAATGTTGGGTTTTTTGACCCAAAAATAATTTGTGGACCAAATTTATTGTTTTGGATAATTGAAGTTAGCCCATTAGGACACTTGTTGGATTTTTTGAAATTGGCTCGCTATTATGTCAATAGAAAGTTCTATCCCACATTTAATTATGAAATGGAAGCTTGATGACCAATGTTGGAATTTCAATTCAGTAGTGCCTAACCTAATGTAAAAGAAAAGGCAGAGACTTTTTGTCGTTGCTGTGTGGTTTGAAAAGGAGCGCAGAAGCTGGGACCTTATTTCACGTAGACAGAAGCCAGTAGCTGGAGAGGAATTTTGGCTATTCTCTCTCTATACACATGGACAAAATAATGGAGTAAAGGTTCCTTTTATCTAGTTTTATTTGGGAAAGAAAGTGTTAATTATTTTGATTGGGTTTCTTCTTCCTAAATGTTAGGTTTCTCTAAGTTTCATCTTAGAATGGTTTAAGGTGCCTTTTAATCTCCATTATTGTATCGTTGTCATTGGGTTCCATCTATTGTATTAAATGATGTATATTGTGGTTACCAAGAATAATTCTTGAAGGTGTGTGTATTGAGTTACCTCTAGATTTAGGGCAAAATCTGGGGAAAAGAATAATGTATTCCTATTATTTAGTAATAGTGGAATTGTCGGTTTGCCCCGTCGATTTTCCTTTCTCATTGGAGGGTTTTATGACGTTAAATAATTATTAGTGTTATCGCTTTGCTATTTAGTATTCCAATATTTTATTGCTTGTGGATTGGCAAGTTTGTGTAGTCTAATTTCCCAAAAAGTGGTATCAAAACTAAAGGTTCGAACTCTGGGATTATTGCGAAGATGATGATGGGTTCCAAGTTTGAGGTGGAGCGATTTGACGAAAAGAATAATTTTAATATTTGGAAAAGTACAGTTGAAGATGTTCTCGTGCAACAGGGACTTTACAAAGCTTTACAGGGTAAAAGACCAGAAGGGATGAAAGATGAAGACTGGGAAGAGCTGGAAGCGAAGA
Organism: Ligustrum vulgare; assembly: GCA_963555705.1. Lineage (NCBI taxonomy): Eukaryota > Viridiplantae > Streptophyta > Magnoliopsida > Lamiales > Oleaceae > Ligustrum > Ligustrum vulgare. The sequence continues at coordinate 48,967,211 of OY743176.1, read as the reverse complement.
CCGTAAGTATAATCAGATTGGCTCTTGCAACTGAGGTAAAATATAGTGTTTTGAACGAGAAATCTGCTTCTAAGTTGTAGAAAATGATAGAAGATTTATATATGTCTAAGTCTCTAACTAATAGGCTTTATTTGAAGAAACAATTATATGAGTTGAAGATGGATGATGATACTAATGTTAGGGACCACTTGAATAAGTTTATTAAGTGCGTGACTGAGTTGTTGAATGTAGATGTGAAAATTGAGGACGAAGATAAGGCTGTTATCTTGTTGTCTTCCTTGCACAAGTCATATGAGACGTTGGTAACCACGTTGTTAGTTGGTAAATCTACTTTGACAGTGAATGAGGTTTCGACTGCTTTGTTAGAGACAGCCAACATGAAGAAACCAAGTTGTAATGTGAATGCTGATCGGGTTCTATTGACTACTTCTGATAATAGGTATGGTAGGGGTAAATCACGAGGAAGAAATTATGGTCAGATGGATCATTCTCAATCTCATTCAAGGAGAGACATGGAGTGCTATTATTGTCACAAGATTTGATGGGGGTGGTGAGAAGAATAATAGGTGTTTTGCATGTCCCACTATTGAAGCGAAGTTTAATATCTTTGGGTGCATTGGACACATTGGGTTATGAATATTTTGCTAGAGCTGATGTGATAATTGTGAAGAAAAATTATGTGCCAATAATTAGAGGTGAAAAGGTTGGTAATCTGTACAAGCTAATAGGAAATAAAATTTTAGGTGGAGCTTCCAGGTTGGAGTCTCATCGAGGGGAGTCTTTACTATTACTAAAGTTTGTGAAGTGGTCAAGATGGGATCTTTGTCCAATGATACGAAAGTTGAAGAAAGTAGTTCAAAGATGTCAAAACGAAAGGTGATGTTCCATGAATCTTTGAATACTGTTCATGCTTATTAGAATTTTGGGTCAAGGTGGAGATTGTTGAATTTTTTGACCCAAAAATAATTTATGGGCCAAATTTATTGTTTTGGATAATTGAAGTTAGCCCATTAGGACACTTGCTGGGTTTTTTGAAATTGGCTCAATATTATGTTAATAGAAAGTTCCATCCCACATTTAATTATGAAATGGAAGCTAAGGACCAATGTTGAAATTTCAATTAAGTAGTGCCTAACCTAATGTAAAAGAAAAGGCAGAGACTTTTTGTTGTTACTGTGTGGTTTGAAAAGGAGCGTAGAAGATGGGACCTTATTTCACGCAGACAGGGGCAGTAGCTGGAGATGAATTTTGGCCATTTTCTCTCTATACACACGGACAAAATAATGGAGTAAAGGTTCCTTTTACCTAGTTTTATTTGGGAAAGAAAGTGTTGATTATTTTGATTGGGTTTCTTCTTCCTAATTGTTGGGTTTCTCTAAGTTTCATCTTAGAATGATTTTAGGTGCCTTTTAATCTCCATTATTGTATTGTTGTCATTGGGTTCCATCTATTGTATTAGATGATGTATATTGTGGTTGTCAAGAATAATTCTTGAAGGTATGTGTATTGAGTTACCTCTAGATTTAGGGCAAAAATCTAGGGAAGAAAAATATTATATTCCTATTATTTGGTAATAGTGGAATTTTCGGTTTGCCCCGTCAATTTTCCCTTCTCATTGGAGGATTTTACGACGTTAAATAATTATTGGTGTTATCGCATTGCTATTTAGTATTCCGATATTTTATTGCTTGTGGATTGGCATGTTTGTGTAGTCTAATTTCCCAACAAACAAAACTCATACATGTGACATAAAATGTTAGACAAAGGTTGGTGCACAAGTTCAAATATGAAAAAAGGTTGGGGAACTGTAGTCGACTACTGCTTACCTTCCCTAAGTTATGGATCATCATAATTTGGATTTTCTCTATGCACAAGACACATAGTTGACCTATCTTTCCTGCTCCCTCCATTGTCATCACTATCCAGGCTTTCCAACTCATCCGAGTTATCATTTTCATAATCTTCTTCTACAAATGGTGGGATAGTGTCTTGATAATAGTTCATGAAATTTGTCTCATCATCAAATTTTGGAACCCCCTCTTCATAGTTAGAATCTACTAGTCTTTCCTCACTATCATCAACCTCATTCTCAAATAACTCTCCAGTTGCATTGTCATCACCCGATTCACCAGTTGCATTCCCATCCTAGGAACCCATTGCATTTCCATCAACCCAATCACCATTTGCATTTCCTTCCCAGTCACTACTTGCATTGCCAATGTTCTCATGACCAGTTTAAATTATGTGTCCATCACCCGCGATCATTCCCTCAAACTGCACATTCAAATCTCCATCATATCGAATTATATCTTCCCACTCCCTAACAGCTTCCTTCCACATATGGCTTCCTTGTGACACAAAAGGTGGTTGGGAACCCGCAATGGTTGACTTTCAGGAGCACTGAAGTGAGCTGAAAAAACGTCATTCTCCTCCACTTCTTCAATAATTGGACCTGCCGATAGTAGACAACATTTGCTTAGCTTGGAAAACACAAATAAAAAAAATGGTGAAAGGAAATTAAATTTCATTTTGGGTTAATTTCGATGAAGGGAAACTGGAGGAAAAATGAACTTTCTGTGAAAGGAAATTGTCCAAAAATACCTTGTTCATGGCCGGAGTTAACGTCTCATGGAGGTGCTTCATTTTCGGGAGGAGCTTCTTTCGGAGAGGTATCATCGTTTAGGGAGGAGCTTTCGTTTTGGTGGGAAGAATTTCTAGTGCATAAGAGATGTGAGTCTGTTGTACCAAAACATGTTCCTTTGTATTGTAAAAGATATTATTTGTGTGTAATAATACCAAAAAGCCCCTTGCTATTTCCCTCCAAAATTATATCACGGGTAATGCACACACTGATTTCACAGAAAATGAGATGATAAATGTTAAATGGGACCTATGGTGCTAATAATCAAAAGGTTGAGGACCTGTGGTGCCAAAAAAAAGTTTGGACATTTTTGCAACTAAAATGAAAGGTTGGGGACCTAATCTGCAATTAACCCTTTAACTTATGATGTAACTTAGGCACCGTTTAGCTGGAAATAAAAGGAATTGAAATTATTTTGTTGATTTATTTGTATTTTATAGGTAAGACTAAGATGTGGGATTAAAAATTGGAGAGAGAAAATGTAGATGTTTAAAAAGTGGTATGAGAAATTGTGTAAATTAATTTTTGTGTTTTTTTTTTTTTTTTCCAATTAATATAGGGTCGCCGAACAGGCCCTTACTTTTCCCTCAATGTGATAGCCATTGCACTATTTACCTTTAATTAAAATAAATACAATATGCAAGAAGAGAATCACAACATGCTTTAAATTACTTGTCTTCTTTTCTCTATGATTGCTATGATACATGGAGAATAGACGCTCGTCTTATTAGGAAAACTTAATACGTACACAAATTTCCCGAAGTATTAGGTCGAACCCCCACCAAATGGAAAAGTGTACATTATATTAGGCTCCACACATTGACATCAACAATAATCAGATTATTATCCATGAGTAGGTCGTGGGACTCCACCTAATATCTAGTGACAAGTCTATTAAGATAACGCCCCTGTTTGATGTTGATTTTAAAGAATTTATTTTAAAAAATAATTTTTTGAATAGTAATTTTTAGGAGAATGTATGGTTAAAAAGTAGGAGATTTTTTTATGGGAAATAAACTCAATTGGATTTTGATTTTTTTATTAATTATTTATTGATTTGTTTCATTATTGTAAATGGATTTATTCATAAAAGATAGGGAACAGGTTACCTACTCTTAACGGTCAAAGCGAGCCCCTTCAACATCTCCTATTCATAGATCTGCGCCTGCCTTTATACAGTTAGATATGTATAATATTATTTTATTGATAAATATGTAATTGAAAAAAGAGAGAAATATATATTTTGTTTATAATGGGGGCCAAATAGGGGCCTACCTTTGAGGAAATTTTAGGGTAAACAGCGAAAACGTTCCTATCGTTCGGGTGTATTGTGGAAATTAATCATCCCTATAATTTCATTTTTGGCAGTACACCTTCAAAATTAACTTTCATTGTGAAACTCATCCTTACCGTCCAAGACTATTGTTATTAAATGATGTGCTGCAAGTTTTTGGTAGAAAATTCAGGGGCAAAATGGTCATGCACAAGAATAAATGTTGAGTGCATTTTTACACACTTTTTATAACTTTAAATTAACATATTTTGGAATATATTAAGTAAATATCTACTAATTTATTCATATTTTGTGTTTAAATAGGTTAATATTCAAGTTTGAGGCCAAAAAATCACAAAAGGAGGGCAACTTATGCTGAAATTGGAAGTTTGGGGACCATTTTGTCACTTCCAAAAAGCTTCGAACCTGCTGTACAATTACCTTAGGGACCAGATTACAAGATTCCAAAAGTTGAAGGACCAAACGTGCAATTTTAGAAGGACCCATTTGAAAGAAATTGCAAAATTTGGGGACTAGATTGATCGGCATGGAAAGATGGAGGACTTGATGGCAATTATCAAAAGGACTAAGCTGCAAGAAGACACCCCTAGTCTAACCACACGAATGCGTGGTTCGAACCAAGTCGCGAACGTGAGTCAAGCAAAAAAAAGACCAGGGCCAAATGACTCGCGAAAATTCTAACTGCGCGATGTACGATTAAAAAACATCAAAAAAAATTAATGGTCGGACCGGATCAACCCTCAACCCAGTCGACCCTATTCGGCCCAAAATGCTTTTGTACGCGGATCTTGGCATTTTTTGGGTGTTTTTGAGTTGTTTTGAGATATATAAATAGATTTCAACCTCATTTCATCTAGGGTTCGTGTAAGTTCTTGCCCCTTTTCAATTTATTTTGTATTTTCCCTTAATTTTTACACTTTGAATGCAATATTAAGTTAATGTTTTTATGCTTTAGTAAAGTTCTTCTACATTTAAGTTTCTTATTGTTGTTTGGGCTTTTGATTATTATTATTTTCTCACATTTCCACCAAGAATGTGATATACTCCCTCCGTCCCAAAAAGATAGTCCTTTATAGTATTTTTGTTTGTCTCAAAAAGATAGTCTTGTTTCCATATTGAGCATGCATTAAATTTTTCATTTCCATATATACTCTTATTTAATATATCTTGGTATAATGCACACTAACTACTAAACTATTGCATTTTCTAATTTTTTTGTGAAAAACGAAGTGAGTGTACTTAAAATAATAAATAAGGGATAAATGATATAAATGGAAAACATTGATAAAATTTAATATGGTACTAACTATCATTTCTTAATCCGTGTGAAAATAACCATAGTAATATCTTTTTGGGACGGAGGGAGTACTTTTAATGCATTTAATGTTTTATGCTTGAGTTGTTGAAGACATTTATGGTTGATGGAGAAACTTGGTTCAAAGTGAAGAAATCTTGGGTTTTCACTTCAAGAACTTTACAAAAAAGGAGAGTTTTCTTCATTAACTTTTTTTTAATCTTTATTTAGAATATTGTTGATATGTTTGTATTATTTGTTAAATGTTATTGTCATTTTATTATGGGTTAATGTTTTTGTGTTGGAAAGTTTGATTAGTTTTAAGTTATTTAAGCATTTTAGGTATTATTTGGAGTATGGGTATTCATGTTTATGTATTTATGATTATGTATGTTGTTTTATATTTTTGTAGTTTTTAAATGTTTGTTATTATTTTAAGTTGTAATTGGAATTTACTACACAAGTTATGTGATTTTAAAATTTCCCATGTAATTTGGTTAATTAATTAACTGCCACTAATTGATTTTTGAAAAAAATAAATTAGTATAGTTAAGAAAACTAAATTTATATTGTCTTATGTTATGTAGCTTATTTTTATCATCAAGTTTATGTTATAATTAAGTTACAAAATGATATAAAATGTATCATTTTGCTCATTTTATATTTGACAATTTAACAAAAAAAATATTTTTTTTACTATAAATATTTAAAAATCTGTTTTTTTTATTCATACTAGCCAAACTGGAGTGAACCGCGACACTCGACCCAGATAAGCTAGCAGGCGAGCCTGAATTGTAGTACAAAATTTGTAGCCGATCGGATCGGTCCATACACCTACAGAGGGCGAATTTTTTTCACATGAGCCGTTACCAAGGTCATATGTTGGTGGGCCGATTGGTCCGAATCACCCAAATTGACATCTCCGTGTCTCGTCATGATTTCATCGAGTATGTAAGCAACTAGCCAGATATTAATTGCCTTAGTGTGCTCTGAAAAATTTAGTAGCAGTTTTGGTGCACAATACCAACGATAATTACGTTCTTATATTATATTGTTTTGTAAAAAAATAGTATATAACGTGTGCGATGCGCATTATATTATAACGATATTATGATATTTTTATTCAAGTATATGTATTTTTGAAATTGAATAAAAAAAATGTCCAAGTTTCCCACAAGTTTTACCTAAAAAAATATTTAAAATTTTGAATTAAACAATCTCAATATCGAACTCAATTTACCCATAAACATTATTCAAATTTCTAAGTACACAATACCGTATCACCATCATCTTTCTTCTAATTACTAATTGCTGACATCTTTAAATTTTGTATCTCCTAAAATGTATTCTTAAGATGCCTTATTCGAAGAAATAGGAGTTGGGAGGATTTCTTCTTCTATGTTTGTATATATTTCATAATCAATCAATTGCTGTAATGAAAAAAGAATGATAAACATCATTTGATAATTTATTAGGATTTTAGAATCAAGATGAAAAAAATCAATTATAATTTGGCATAAAAAATGTTTATCATGCATATGAAGTTAGAACTCAGAACAATATTTGATCATAAATGTTCGAAAAAAATTGAGATGTATCTAATCTAGGTTCCCTACTAATGTATGGTTATTTGAGATACGGAAGATATCATATTTAATTAGAGTAATGTTTGATCTTCCTAAAATTGTTCTGAAATCGGTACCTTCAAATTTCTTGCTCATCAAATTGATTTTCGAATACAAGGTAAAAATAAATACATATAAACCAACTTAAAACATAAGCAAATAATCTTCTCAAGAAATTTGCACTTCGAAATTTCACCATAAATATTTAATAAAATAAGAATTTAAAATGAATGGAAAAAAAAAAACTTAATTGATTTTTCATACAATTAATATTTAAAAAAAAAAACAAATTTACACACACCATACTTAAATAAATAAATGGCTTTCTGAATAAAGAAATGAATCTTCAATCACTCTATTTTTATGAGTGTGATGAGAATATAATCAGCATCAAATTAATATTTCACAAAGAAACTTAAAATTGGAGTATGACTAATAGATAATAAAATGTTCAATGTAGAAGATGAAAATGATTGTCTACTTTTTTTTTTTTTTTTTTTTTGAGTGTTATTTTTTTTATTTAAAATATTTTTAGTGGGAAAATGAAGAGTTAAGATTGGAAATATATGGAAAATATTTTCTTATAGAAAATATGATTATAAAATAAAATGTTAAAAAAGTGTACATTAATTAAAATTTACGGTAAATATGATATGCATGAAAAAAAATTAATTCAAGAAGTACACATTTTATCTTTTTCTACTATTAATTGAAGAACGTATTAGAAACTATAAATTATATGAGAGTTATTGGTTTTATATAAAAGATTTTTATAAGAAAGTGAGGAATTTAGGTTGTAAATGTATGAAAAAAAATATTTGTATTGACAATACGAAAAAAAAAAAGAAATAAAAGATTAAAAAATGTACATTAATTAAGAAAAGGTAAATATGAAATAATTTTAAAAATGCGAGGGTAAAATAGTCCAAAAAAATTTCTCCCTTTAAGGGAATTATTATATGCTTGTAAAAATTTTAATTCAAGAAATGCACATTTTTCCTTTTCTCATTATTAATTGAAGGACATATTAGAAATTATAAATTATATGAGAGTTATTGATTTTTTAAAAAAGATTTTTAGTAAGAAAGTGAAAAGTTTAGATTGAAAATGCATGAAAAATATTTTTATTGACAATATGAAAATAATAAAAAAAAAGTAAAAATATTTAAAAACGTACATCAATTAAAACTAAGAATAAATATGAAATTATTGAAAAGATGTGACGTAGAATAGCCCAAAAAAAGTTTCTCCTTTTAAGGGACTATTAGAAGTAGTATAGATAAAACTTCACATGCTTATTTATGTTCTAATCTGATGTAACGAAACCAGTTTTCTTGCTTACTCTAAGTAAATATATATTTGCTATCTCACATCCGTGGTCTCAATTTTTTAAAATTCATTTTTATCAAAATCACTTTCAATCACATATTTCTTAATAAAATAGCTAGTTTCACACTCGTGCGATACACAGACATATTCCATTGATAAAATATAATGTATTGACACGAAAAATAGGAAAAATCAATAAAAAGTAACAACAATAAGAGTCAATAATAATAATAATAGTTCTGATATCAAGAATATTACAAATTTTGGAAAACCTCATTATACACAAAAGATAAGATAATAAAGGGAAGATAGGTTGTCATAAAGAAAGAACAGGTTCTAGGATTTAAATGGAAGAACTACATTTCGTCGACAATGCAAAAATCAAACCAACAAATATTTCACTCAAAAAATAAACAAAGAAACGTTGGTTAGACATTACTTTAGGCTGTGTTTGATTTGAAAATGGAAAATAGGGGGAAGAAAAATAATTTCCTAGGAATTGAAATGATTAAAAATTATTTTTCTGGGAAACTGCATTTTATTATGTTTGATTGGTTTAAATTTCAAGGTAGAAAACGTGTTAGTTTTTCAAATTTTGCTGATTGATTGACATTATTTTCCGGAAAATTAATGTTATTTCTCAAGCTATTAGTGTCTGATGGTAATATTATCCTAGGACACAATTTTCAATCCTGAGATAAAAAAATAAATATAATTCAATTCAACTACCATTGGTACATGAACTAAACCAACACATTTAATTTCACTTTATTCTCCAAAAATACTAAGAAATATTATTAATTCCTTCAACAACCACGTTAAATAATTTCACAACTAAATTTAACAAAAAGTTGTACTATAGATCCAGATTACAACAATTTCTAAATTTCAAATTTGGCTGAAAATAGAGGCTCGAATGACAAACTAAGAGAGGACACACATGACATCAGAAGCTCGTAAAGCTAAGTAATCTGAAACATCAGTGCCCTTGAAATCATTTCCTTCATATTTGGAGAACAAAATTGTGTTCCAAGGGGTAACTAAAAATGGCTTTCTATCGTCGACATCATCAGTATGAAGGATTCCTACAATATCATCCTTCTACAAAATGAGATGATTCGATCCTTTGAACTCGACTTCTGTTTCTGCATACTTGGAGTACACAACTTGGGTTCCATTCTATAGATATCATTCAGTCAGTAAAAACAATTATTTAAGGAGATAAAACAAACTTGAATGGATTAGACTTTGCTTTCAAGATATGAAAAAAGAAGAGAAACGTGCAACATGTGAAAAGAAGAAAAATTAAGATTCTTGAACAATTGAACAAATGGATAACATGATTCACTCTACTTGAAAACCAAGAATCTAATTTTTAATCATATGAACAACTTAAATAGACAAGCAATTATGTTCATAAGAAAACGTTGGTCTCTCATACAAAATCACATATTTTCAAGAATGGCCTATGATTATCAATTCTCACTATTATTTCCTCTTTGCAATAATTTTAAATTTAGCTAATTAGTCAAGTTCAAGAGAAGGCTAATATCCCTCCTAGAATACTTTAATTTCTAAAGTAGATTTCACTAAAATTCACCGAAAAGACAAACTAAAGAAACCAGAAGGGTTGATATTCATTTTCTGTGTTGACAAATTCAAATATCAGTCCAGTATACTTCTTTTCCAAAACCATACCAAAGGTTTATGCACATGTAACACACAAAAGTTGTTACCAATAGAGATATCCAAAAAATTACATGAATTTGGTATACATATCTTGAAAGACAAGGAAAGTATACAATGTGATCACATTACATGCATAAATACAAAACAAGCACTACAACAAAAACAACCTATAGCAACGAGCAAAAAGTGTTCCAAAAGACCTTTTGCAACGTTCAAGTGCATGTTGCAAATCGCAGTGTTTCTGTAGAGGGAAAGGATACAGAAACGTTCATTGCATGTTGCAAAAGGATGGATTGCGTATTGCGGTAGACCTTTGGCAACGTTCACTGAGCGTTCCGGTAGACCTTTGACAGCATTCATTGCGCGTTGCCGTTGATACTTTTGGCAACGTTCATTGCACGTTGCGGTAGACCTTTAGCAACGTTCTTTGCATGTTGCAGTAGATACTTTTGGCAACATTCGTTGTGCGTTGCCGTTGATACTTTCGGCAACACTCGTTGTCCATTGCCGTTGATACTTTTGGTAGCACTGATTGCGCGTTGCCATTGATACTTTGGCAACACTAATTGCGCGTTGCCATTTATCTTTAACAATTTTTTTTTAATTTTTGTAAATAAATATAGATAATTCCACTGATAACCAACAAATTTCTCAAACATATATATAATATGTAAAATATGAAATACGCATGTTATAAAAATAAATCAACTATTCCACATATATTTTAATACTTAACAAAAATTACGATACTTTGTTCTCCTACATTAAAACAAAATCTGCAATACAGGTTTTTCACCTATTTGATTGTACATCTAAAGTTTGACATTTACCATCCCTCTAAATTGCAAAAGTATCTCTTGCAGATCAGGAGCCATACAAAAAGGAGCTACTATCACCATTTTCAACACAAAGCATCATTAAAGATGAGTACTTCCCTGGGTTCTGAAGTCTAGTTTTAACTGTGCCCATGACAAACCATCTTGTGAGAAAACTACAAAATTGACTTTTACCTGCGAAGACATTATAAAATTTTAATTTTCAGGACTCCAACTGCACTGAATGTAAAAATGTAGAAATAAATCATAATAAATATTAAAATTATCATTTTCTATTGTAAAACTTTACAGAAATTTGGACAGAATCTCCCCTATAAATTGGACTTAGCCAACCTGTTGAGGAATATCACAACCACTATAATACTTTAAAACATTAAACAAATAACTCATTCATCATCAAACTACAATCAAATCAATCTAAAATCCATCCCTAACTCCACCCCAACAATAATCTAGAATCAATACTCATCACAACCAAATCATTTCAAAACTTAATTTGCAACAATAGAAATTGAAATTCATCTGTAAATAAGTTTTACCTTCATCAAAGAAGTCTAATACAGCTTTTAGGCCAAGCAACAGTACTTCCCATGGCTTCACTAAGCAATCGAAATTCATCTGTAGGTCTGTATAAGGTCAAATGACTCATGTACACTTCCTTGACCCAAACCTTCCAAAAACTTCGTCCAAGTGGCATGTGATGCACCTTTGCACTTGGGTCTGTTGTAGCAATCTTCCCTTCGGCAACAATTTCTTCCTCATCATACTTGTACCAATGCAACAGTTGACACCTTGCATTCTCCATATATGTACCTCCTTGAACATCACTTCCTTGATGTGACTACAAATTTACAGTTAAATGAAGAAATTCCTTTTGAAGTTAAGATGCTGCAATAATAATTTATATTAAATATAAAAAATTAAAATTTTAAAATACAATAACCTGAGGCATATATGCATGTGAACCCCTATCTTCGGCATTCTGTAAAATGACACAAACATTAAAAAAGTTGTTCACATTAAATATGTTATCATATTAATATAATGTAAATTGTTATACCTGTTGACATAGTCTGATTAATGCTTCAACCTTTTCTTCTAGCGATTCCATTTTTTCTGACTGAGTTTGTAATTTTTCTGACTGAGTCTGTAGTTTTTGTGACTGAGTTTGCAATTGATTCTCAAGTTCTTTTACTCTTCCAGTACTTTGAAATTGTATATCAAATTTTGATGGTGCAACTCCAAATCTGAGTCCCCTAACTCTTCCACTATTTTCAGGACCTAAAACTCGAGCAATAGCATCATCTTGGATGGAATCTTCTGCCGGTGTATCAGAAACAGATTGTGCACAATCTTCTATATTTTTCTGCATTCATGAATCTCATTTTTTATGCTAAAATTTGATACATATAATAATGTAAATTTATTATTAAAAGAATGTACATAGATTTCTAACATACCAGAGTTTCGGAAACTGCTTCATTTATTGGAGTTCCGTCATTTCTTATATGTCCTTGAGTCCATACTTTGATTCTTATCCCTTTTATATCTGGGTTGTTTTTCCTCTTCAATAAAAAACCAACAATTATATGTATTAGCACGTGACAATTCAAGTAAAAATTAAAGATATGTTTGTAATTGTACAATTTCATGAGCCACGCGTGGATAACCCTTTCGTCCCATAATGTGGAGAAACTTTTGATTATTTCTCATTCCGCTGAACTTGAAACTTATTTCCTGTTCAAAAAATAAAGAGTCATAAACAACAATAATTAAACAAAAATGAACATTAGTATGTAAATATTACTTACATTAAAGTCATTGGAAATAGTATCTTCAACAAATTCCCCCCATTCTTATTGAGAGAGCACATTCTTTGGTCTAAGAAGGTCAATAGTACGTGTCATATTCAAAGAATATTTAACCTGACCTCGAATTTGTTTTCTAAGTCTGCATTTGTACATCCTCCAATACTTTCCCATACATTGAAATGTCATTTTTTTATGATAATCATCCACATTGAACCTTTGCTGTATTTGTACACAAATATAATTTTACAACTTATTTGTACAAAAAATAATCTTAAATTTCAATTAAGAATCATACCTGTACAATACTCCAAAGTTCTTTTTTTTTTTCTTCTCATTCACCGAATGCCAATCTGTAAGTACAACATGAACATGTTCTCATACCATAGCTCCAACTATACTAGCAAATTTATCTGAGTTATTGCCAACCACTTGCCTGAATTCATTGAATTCAAGCTCCATCTATATATTGTTCTGACAATCTACAAGTAAAATGTATAATTTTTTTTTTTGTAACTAGATTAATAGATGATCTAATTTTAGATGATAACCTTAATAATTGCAGCCATGTTTTGTCCATCATATGCAATGATATTATCCAGTACTGAACAACTAAAGATATTATCCATTAATCGAACATATAGATTCAAATTAAGAAATAAAATATGAGATATCAACTCCTAAGAAAGTGTAGATGATAGACAAAATCAAAATTCAAATATCACATTTTCAAAATCAAATTCAAATGTCATTATCTAAATCAAATGACGCACTAACTTTGCTGGTCCTTGCAGACTTGTAGTTACATAGTAGTTTTGGACTCTAGGAGTCAAGTTTAACTCAAGAATTTATCAAGCTTTAGCTGCCCGTTTCGCAAGTTATCCTGACGCAAAACAAACAAAAGTTCTTGGTTTACAAACGTAAACCTAATCGATAGAGATTTGTAATTCACAGGAAAATAATAGCCTCCAAAATTGAATAATCTTATTTAGAAACAAAACATTGTTTAAATAGTTCCCAAATCCCTAATTTAAGAAAAAAGACCAAAATAGACATCCACGAAATTAAAATAATTAAAACAGAAATTCTAAAAAAAGTTTGACTCCTCGGTAAAACGCCTTAAACTACGAATTTGAGAACGGAAACTACCTCAACCGGGTAAAACCGATTGGGACCCTATAGAGCGCTGAGAGATGTTTCTGAAAACATATTATAATAAGAAATCTGACAACGGTACAAAAAGTTATGACCATTTCTTCGGAACAGCTCTTTTACTCAAAGTCCCACCCATGATTATTCATTCAGATATACACGCACAACATACCAAAAAAATCAAACACCTAAAGTATCAAATAGAGTAAAAAGGAACTTCTTTGACCACCAACACTTGCCCATAAATATTTGCAAGTGATTCGTTTTAGAATAGAGTATTGGTAAAGAAAAACAATAAGTGAGTGTTGCTAATAATAAGCTTGGATTTTCAAGTTGTGAACTAATGAATGTGGATCATAATTATGATTTATGAGATTATTATTTGTGCTAATAAAAATCCAAGTTTTCAAGGGAACGGATATTACCAGATAAGATTCAGCTGAAACATGACCGTTCTCAATGCTAGACTACATTCCCATCCCATTCCATCCCTCACTCTGAAAATGCATTGATAAGAATCGTTCAGTTCAACAATCACCCAAACAAATTCATCACAAAATTTTCAACATTTTACAACTGGAAAGCATAATATAAAATCGTTCAGTTCAATAATCACCCAAACAAATTCACAAGGTCAGCTGTTCTAAAAGACCTAGACGACATCGCCTCCTCCGTCAGCTGCGAAACCACCACCTCCGTGACGGAAAAGATAAGAATTTTTTTTACCCACAAAAAGAGATTACTGGAACTAACCTGAGTCGCGATTTGGGGGTCCTCGGTTGCGGTTTGGGGGTGTTGTAAATGAGGGTGCGATTTGGGGGTCCTGAGTCACGGTTTGGGGGTACTGTGAATGGGGTTCCTGAGTCGCGATTTGGGGGTGGTCAGTTGCGGTTTGGAGGTGCTGTGAATGGGGGTCCTAAGTCGTGATTTGGGGGTGGGGTGCTATGAATGGGGGTCTTGAGTCGCGATTTGGGGGTGGGTGGTGACTAGTATGTCTGCTGGGGATGGCCGAGGGAGATAGGTCGGGGAGAATGTGTTCACAGAGAGATGAGAAGTGAGACATGTGGGATGTGTGTTTTAGGGGTAGGTTTTGATGTTTAGAGATTTACAATTTAGTCTTAACCTTTGGTAAATATAGATATTTAGTCCTAAAATCCTTTTGCAACGCGCAATGCGCGTTCTCAAAGGCTAAACTTATCGCAACGTACAATGCGTTGCAAAATACTATCCTTTCGCAACGCGCAATGCGCATTTCCAAGTGTTGGGCTTTCGCAACGCGCATTTGCGCGTTTCAAAAGGATTAACTGATTGCAACATCTTCTGAACATTGCAAAAGCTTATTATTAGCAACACTCACTTACTGAATGTTGCTAAAATTCAAGTAAATGGATCGATGGCAACATGCAACCACTGAATGTTTCCATAGACCACTTTTAGCAACATTCAATTAACGAATGTTATCGTTTCCATGTTGCAAAATGTTTTTTTTCTTGTAGTGAAGATATTTCATCCTTTGGGAGTTGATTATTACGTTGAGTTTGAAGCATAAAAGGAGCTTTTAAGGCCATGATGGTTCAAACTCCTATTTTAGATAGGAAATATCCATTCGAGTTTTCTCTTGTCGCTACTAATTTATCAGCAGAAAACCAAATTCACACCAAAATTTGTTCCAGGGCAACTAAAATTTTTGCAGACATTAGAACCTTATTTTATCAAATGGAAGGACCCAGACAAACGAAGACCTCGTACTAATCAAAAACATGGATGCAAAATGACCACAAGCATTTGACTTGCAAGAAATCAGCAACCTTATGCAAATCGTATCTTGAACAATCTTAATGTACTTTAAGCTCATACAGAAGACGTAGTTTCTGATAATAAACTTCCAAATTCAGTGCATCAAAATGTAAGAAATAGGTCCAAAAGAAGTGTATGGTTCTGTTTGTTAAAAGTTTCGGGTTTAAAAACATGTTTTTTTATTTTTTCGAGGTTAAATATGTGGTTGAAAAATGGAGATAGAAAATATGTTTGGTTAAAAAGTGATTTGAGGAATTGTATTATTTAAAAACATATTAAAAACAAGTTTAACAAATAGAGGCTAAATAAGCACATGTTGTTCAAGATAATACAACTAATGACGGACTGAACGGTGACAACATTTCAACGAGTAGGATAAAGCAACATACGACAATAGTAAGGCCAATGTCCAACTCTAGACGGCTAGTCTAACATGCTGACTGTGCATCTCTTAAGGAAATGATAATTAAATAGTTTTATTTTAAATAAATAAATGCCACATATGCATTATTATTGGACTATGGACATAATGCATTGGAGGTCTTTTTTGGGAAAAATACATAATTAAGGGGTTTACAAATATAGATTTCAAAAATAAGATCAAACCTATATATATTCAAAAATCAGGTTTTAGTTAGTATTAATTAATTATGTTAAATAATTAATTTTTTTTATTATTAATTATACATATTAAGGTCACAACATTGTATAATTTCATGTCACAAACATAAATCTTTTAGGTCACAAGTTTCTCAACCGATTTCAAGGTCACAAATTAATAAATCATTAGGTCACAAATGTCAAATTAGTCAATCCGGACTTTTTTCTAGGTCACAACGTATTAAATTATTAAGTCACAATTTTCACAACTAATTTCAAGGTCACAAATTACTAAATTATTAGGTCACATAAATGTCAAATTAGTCAATGTCGACGTTTTTCTATATCACAAGTCATAACGTATTAAATTATTAGGTCACAACGTATTAAATTATGAGGTCACAAAAATGACTCAGGTCACATTTTTATTGCAAGTTCATAACCATCACCTCCTCCTCCGACCGCCACCTCCACATCTCAACTTTTTCAAGGTCACAAATAAAACTCATGTTCACGTCACAAAGTAAAATTGGTAAGTCACAACCACAATCTCCTACCACCAAAGCCACGGTCACCGCAGCCATGAATACAACAACAAAATCAATACTGGCTCACCCCCACCGCCGCCACAACCACAACACCTTCCGACCAATCTACACACCAGCAACATCTATACACTTAGCATGTGACCTGAAGAAGCAACTACACAACAATGTCAGATCTGAGAAATCAAAAAATGTTCGCCACTATCAACCCTCCTACTCTGCCCCCACCACCACCACCTTCTCCTCTGCACCACCGCCATCACCACCTCAGATTCACTCCCACCATCTCCACAGTCCAACACTTTCCGCCATTACACTAGCACAGGACGTTCACTTCCTCCGCGCCTTTGCAAAAGCGTCAACAACAGTCATTAACTTCATCTCGTCGCAGATCTAGCGATTGTTGCTCATCGACCATTGTTGCGATTTGCTTCGCAACGCAGCACTATTGCAACGCTATCAACGATTTCTCAGTGCGGTGGCGCTGCGGTCGACGATTGTCATCTTCGTGGCACTGAAGTCGGATGTTACTTATCGCGGTGGAGCTGCTTTCGTAAGAGGCGATTTCAAATTTTGTGGGTTAACAGAGAGACGAGAAATAAGGGGAATTAGGGTTTCAGCCTTGAGGTGTGGTAGATGTTTATTTTCTTTTAGTGATATAGTTATCATTATAATATTAATATTAATTATTGAATTATCACCTGAATTTTGAATAAAAATGTATTAAATTTGACTTTTGAATTAGGAAACTTAAATGTAGGGATGTAGGTAATTTCCTCGTCTTTTTTGCCTCAATGTCTGTTTATTAGACATTCATTAGAAGTTCAGTTAATTGCTGCCAAATGACATCTTTTTTTAGCTTGGACAATGTTCAATTGGAGATGCTCTTAACCATCCACTAAATAATTGTCAAAAAAAAAAAAAAAAAAAAAAAACGAAACAAAAATATAAATTCAAATTCCATTGAAAATTAAAGATACAGTCAAAATTAGTAGATAGATTTATTAACTTCCCATTTCATATATCAAATTTATTTCATATTTTATTATTTTATATTATCATATTATTATTTAGATTTATTAACTTCCCATTTCATATATCAAATTTATTTCATATTTTATTATTTTATATTATCGTATTATTATTTAATCACCAATTTATTAAAATATTAATAACTGACTAATGATAATTTATCAACTTCCCATTTCATATATCAAATTTATGTCATATAGTTTATTATTTTATATTATCAAACTATTTAATCACCCGTGTTTAGGCGGGAAGACTGTGCATTAATTTCACTCCATTATCCAACTTTTATAATATGTACTAGTGCATCACCCGTGCGATGCACGGATATTGTATCGTACAAAATATATTGTAAAATTAGTGAATAATTTTGGTATATTGAAAAGAGTAATCCTACAGGTATAGGCCCTGTACGAATGCAATTTTCCAATTGAAAATACAAATTTGATTTGTAATAAAATATGTCAACACTTTTCTTTTAAGTTTAGTATAAGCATTATAAATTCAATACTACATCATTTTAATCCATAAATAAAAATAAGTGAGATATTGAGGATGCTATGTTTGTCAGATACTTTAGTATTTTACTTAATACATTGGTAAATAATACTAAAGTATTCGCCAAATATAAATATATTATGGAATGTATCAATTATTTCTCATGATTTATGCCTCTCGTATTTATGTTTTTCCAATTTTGATTCAAAAATATAAATCACAATAATTATAAATGTGTGCTTAATCTTAAACCCACAAATATTTGTATTTAACCAATAAAAATATATTTTTAATTATAAAATCAAGTAGTCAAAATAATAATTACATAAATTTAGCAATTATCATGATATGACAAAATGCTACGTTGGTGACAAAAAAATTATAACGAAAATGGTATACCATATAATCTTCACACAACTATTAAAATTAAGAATGATTAAAAGAATATTATTCGCTTTTAACCACAATTTTTGCAATTTCCTCACGTATTTAACATTTTATCTAAATTTCTTTCAGAAACATCAATCACAGTAATTATAAGCTTTTGTTTAATCTTAAGAGCAAATATTTGTATTTGACCAATAAAAATGATTGTTAATTTCAATAATTTTTATGAGTTATTGTCAACTTCAAAGAAAATCCAAATTTAGTAGTTTATTTAATGGTGTATCATATTTTTTATTTAATATTATGGATACAATATTGATTGTGTGGAATGTATTAATACATTTCTAATGGTTTATGCATTCTCCTCTCGTATTTAAACTTTAAATTTTTCACTCGAAAATAAGAATCATAATAATTATAAAAGCGTGCTGAATCTTAACCCACAAATATTTGCATTTGACCAATAAAATTATATTTTCACCTATAAAATCAAGTGGTCAAAATAACAATTTCATAAATCTAGCAATTATCATGATATAACAATTGACAATGTTGGAGTAAAAAAATTATAGCAAAAATCGTACCATATAACCTTTACAAAACTATTAAAATTAAGAATTATTAAAAAAATATTATTCATTCTTAACCAATAACATTATAGTTTTACATATAAAATCAAGTAGTTAAAATAATAATTACGCAAATCTTGCAATTATCATGACATGGCAACCGTATAACACTGAAGGTCAAAAAATTATACGTAGAATTTTAGATCATATAATTTTTAGACAATTATTAAAATTAATCTTATATTTGTTTTATTCAAAAAAATGTATTAATACTAATTAATACTTAAGTTCGGCCAGCAAAAAATTGCATCGAGCATTTAATATGAAATGGGAAAATGAAAAGCCATTTCCCATCCACACCTCATTAATCAATTCAACATCAACAAATGAAAAGTCACTGGCATGACACGTCTTCCACCTATTCCAATACATATTCAAGTTGATAATTAATGTTAAACAATTGTATCGAAAATCAGGAAAAAAAAACACAAAAAAACAGAAGGTTTCCAAAAAAAAAAAAATAAGTGATAGTGGGTGGGAAGTTTTTTTTACGGCTGTTGTGGTTTAATATATAATAATAATAATAATAATAATAATAATAATAATAATAATAATAATAATAATAATAATAATAATAATAATAATATATTAAGATTTCTCCCGTACACAAAATGCATAAAAAATAATATATTAAAATAATTAATAAAATTTTACAAACAATAAAACTACTTCAAATTATAATAGCTTCTTTGAGTAATAAAAATCAATCTATATATTTAAGTAGTAAATGGTTATTAAGTTTTCCACATTTTTTCACAAAAAAAAAATTAAAAAAAAATGAAGTTGTTGTTCGATAAAAAATTGATATTATTTTTTATCGAAAATAACAGATATTTGCACATTGTTTGGAGTTGCGTTTTTAAGTATTAAAATGAACATCCTTAATAATTTCAATTTCATTTCCCATTGCACTAAACGCATTATCAAGCCCCTGTTTGGTACCTATTATTTTTAAATCTCATTTTTTAAAAACTCATTTTCAACCACACATTATACCAATAAAATAATCTACACATAAATCCAAAAATATTCTCCAATTTTTAACTACACATTCTCTAAAAAATTTACTATTCCAAATCACATTATTCCAAATAATGGGTCTCAAACAGGGACCAAATGCAGTCAACGCGTTATCCATAACATAGTAATTAATTTCACTATGTAAAATGATTTCCATAATACCATTCAAATGTATATCAATGTGATGACATAATAATTAGTTTTAGTTTTAATAAATTATTAATTATCATCAGTACCTCTTACGTTGATGCAAGCAAGTTTAATTCAAATAATTAAAAAAATGAATAGTCACCGTTTTCTAAAAAAAAATTACTGCTTTCTGGAAAAAAAAAATCTATTAAGAAGTGTAAACAAACTTATTTGTCACTAATATTTTTAACTAAACAAAAAAGAACAAATATTAAAGTTTAATAAAATATTAATCTAATTAATGCACAAATAATGTAAGAAAAAGTAAAGCTATTTTTGTTTTTCAAAGTTAATGTGTAGTTTTCCAAATGTATTAATTTCTTTATAAAATTTATTTTTTATAAAGCAATTAATGATGAATATTAATGCATTTCAATTTTTGGAAAGTATTTTAGACTGAAAAAAAATATTATATTATATTAAAAGTTAATGTGTAGTTTTCCAAATGTATTAATTTCTTTATAAAATTTATTTTTTATAAAGCAATTAATGATGAATATTAATGCATTTCAATTTTTGGAAAGTATTTTAGACTGGAAAAAAATATTATATTATATTAAAATAATTATTAAAATTTTACAAACAATAAAACTACTTCAAATTATAATAGTTATATTAAAAAAATTTATAATTTTTTTATCATCAATTCTTTATTAATTTCTACATCTTGTCTTTTGAGACGATTTTTGTTCAATATATTTGTTTTGTTGGCGAAAAACACTTATTTATTTCTCATATTTTTAAATAATCAAAATAAATAATTAATACAAAAGTTAAAAAAAATATTTGCACATCCTTTCAATGCAAATTAGCAGAATATTTGAATAGAAATTGCGATTAGAAATAAAATTAATTAATTAATTGAATGTTATAAATAACAATGCGATTAAAAAAAGTTAAGGATATAAAAGCAAAACTAAACAAATACCGAAGATCTATCTTACAATTAAACTATGGTGTAAATTTTTAAAAATGTGTTGTATGAATATAGTTCCCTAAAATAATATAATATATTATATATATATATATATATATAGACAACCTATTAGCATTCAATACATGTAATCAAGTGCCTATTTACAATGCATTACACACTTTCCCACATTAAATGTCTCATTAATTGTCAACAACTCATTTCCCAATTCCGGAAATTCAATTGAAAAAAAAAACACTTATTTATCTCTCATATTTTTAAATAATCAAAATAAATAATTAATACAAAAGTTAAAAAAAATATTTGCACATCCTTTCAATGCAAATTAGCAGAATATTTGAATAGAAATTGCGATTAGAAATAAAATTTATTAATTAATTGAATATTATAAATAACAATACGATTAAAAAAAAGTTAAGGATATAAAAGCAAAACTAAACAAACACTGAAGATCTATCTCGCAATTAAACTATGGTGTAAATTTTAAAAAATGTGTTGTATGAATATAGTTCCCTAAAATAATATATATATATAGACAAACTATTAGCATTCAATACATGTAGTCAAGTGCCTATTTACAATGCATTACACACTTTTCCACATTAAATGTCTCATTAATTGTCAACAACTCATTTTCCAATTCCGGAAATTCAATTGAAAAAAAAAAAAAAAATTCCAAAAATAGAAACTGAAAATGGGCGGGAAAAATTTTGACGGCTGTTCTGCTTTAATATATAATATAGATTGCAATAATTGATAATTAATATAAAACAGAAACAAAATATTTTTCCCTAATTCAAAATGCATAATATAATATCCTGATAGAAATCATATCAATGATAACATATAATAATTAATTAAGAGTTCAAAATAAAAACTCAACATACGAAAGCTAAAGACATCAATAAAATAATGAGCAAAAGTCGAACTTAAATACAATTAAAATATAGTGCAACAAATAAAAAACGGACGTACTCATCTAAAAAGTACTTGCAGTGCCTTACACCAAGATTGAAAATTCAATTCCAAATTTGAAAAAAAAAAAAAAAATAGCAAGATTCATACGTTACTTGGTGTAATCAATACCCATAAAATATATATCCCACTAATATTGATCCAACAATCTAATACTGACAAAAGTCAAATAACATCCAAAAAAATATGTACACACTCCGTATGCTACATCGTAACTTAATATGTCTATGAAACTTTCATGAGTTGACCCGAAAAATTTGGAAAATATTTTATCTAACTCAACCTAGGGAAAATATTTTCTAGTAAATCAAGGGAAATTTGATTACATGCGGTAAAGTTGGAAAACTACCAGTGATGAAGTTACACAACTCCACCAACTAAGTTAAACAATTCTTTCACTAACAATCCACTAAGTAACTGGCGCAACAAGAAATTCACACACACACATATATAGATTCAGATTCTGTTGAAAGTTAAAGATTCAGTCAAAATTAGTAGAATCTTTGTTCCTTTTATTAATATATAGATATAGATATGGATTTTGTACGTAAAACATTTTCCCTTCTTTTGACCACACGTTGTCCACAAAATCATTTTTAACAAAATATATTCCAAAAATCTGTACAAAAAAAGGTTTAAATTCATGTTTTAATAATAAATATTACAAGGGTTAATTGTAGATTTAGTCTCCAGTTTTTTAAAAAAAAAATAAAAAAAAAAATTGAAAATAAATCCAAATCTTTGATTTTTGGTACCACCAACATATTGTTTATTGGCAGTGTTAGTCTCATTTTGAAAGATCTATTAGTTTTTGTCGTTAATTGAGGATAAAATGAGGGGGAGAAAACTTAATAAATCCAAAAAAAGGTTAATTGCAAATCAGTTCTCAATCTTTAATTTATGGGGTTATTCCTCCCTAACCTTTTATTTATTAGCAAATTACGTCAATTATTATATAATCCATCAATATTGACTAGTAACTAACCCGTGTGCGTTGTCTTATGACATTTTGGAGGATATAAGGAATTACTATTGAAAAATATTAAAATTCAAAGATTTAAAAAAAGAAGAAGAAAATTATAGCACACCCTCACTGTTCAATAAAACAATCAAGTTCACAATTCAGATCAATTCGAATACGCCATTGATGTGATCCCGGGAGGGAGTCACGAGTCACGACGAACACGCGGAATTAACGCCGGAAAGTTCCGAATTCAGGTTGGAACAGATAGTAACACTACGACCCGAGCCTCACGACGCAAGAACCATGGATATATTAGACCCTAGACCCGTTACGATGCGGAAACAAGAACCATAATGGGGTGAACGCCACAAAGAATGTCCAGATCCTTGATAAGTTCGATTTGTTGAAATGGGTAAAAAAGGAAGGTAGTGAGGCTGTCCAAAAATTTAAAAATTGACCGGACTGATTTTTGTGATTTTCGGCCAAACCGTTGAACGATTGGAAGAACGGAGACCACCACAGAACTCCAATGTCGAGGAGGAGACTCGATTAGCGTTTGAGAAAATTTCGATGACAATAGAGGCAGACTTGACGGGAAAAGTGAATTGGCTTCCGAACTGAAAAATGGGATTTTTTGCCCAACTATTGACCCGATGGAAATCTAAGACCAATGCGATGCTTAGGAGTTCTAGGCGGTCTTACTGGTCAAGGCCGTTTTTCGACCGTCGATGTGTGGATCGACGGTAGGGGTGTGTGAGGCTTGTTCCAGTGAGGAGGTCTGAAGAGAGTTTGTTCCTCTTGTCATGGTGGATTCGTTGGTATTCTCGAATTTCATTTTCGAGTTTTGGACTGAAAGTTGGATAGTTTTGCCTCTGTGGTCGTTCGGTCGATTGGTTATTCATGTTATTGCAATTTTTGATGGGTGCTTTAGGGTGTGTGGTTGTGTCCCTAATGTGGTGTTTTTCTCATATCTCCTAGTTCACGAACACAGAAAAGTGCTGATGTTCATGTATCTCCTAGATCATCGTGTGGGGTAGTCATTAGGATTGGGGTTATCATTGTTTGGTAGTCATTGCCTATTGCTAGACATATGAATTATTTGTTTAATTTGTGCATTGTATTCTGTATGGATTTTGATATATTAATTTCTCTATGGATTTAATATATTACTTTAGATGTTCTATTGTTATTTGGAAATGCATGTGACCTTAGGAATTATTATTGACTGTATTCTGTATGATTTGTGCCTTTATTTTGTTTGTGGTCGTTGTACTTGTTGCATGTCGTGTTTGTGCATTTTTCAAATAAGATGACAACATTTGGCTTTTCTCAATGGCATGATGATTTGATGTTTTCTAGAGTGTGTGATGACAATGTTTTACGTCTAGTTAGTGTGAAATGTAAGGTGATATTACTGCGATATATTTGGGATTTCTTATGGGAGTTAGTCCTAATTGAGGAAGTGTAATGTGTTAGGAGATAGGTGAGACGAATGGTGCCACTGGATCTAGGTAAGATCTGAGTGAGATTTATTAAGGATAACAACTTGATGTTACTATATGCATCTATGTGATCCAATTTGCATGTATTTTTACTTACTCAATTATATGTATTTTTTTTTTTTTTTTTGTGTAGCATTTCAACTTGTTTGATATATGTAACTTTGCATGAAATTGCATATAATCAATTTTACCGAGTGTAATGTGTTTGCATGCGTAGTACGTTTGTGATGCATTATCAGTAAGTCTGAAAACGTATTTGTGTAATGTGTGGAATAGATGCCTAAGGTTGCATTGGTGAGATGTATGAGGGGTAAATGTGATATTTGAATCGCGAGTTGAGATATTATTAAATGTTTGTGAAATCTTCTATCTAAAAATTTTGATCAGGTGAACCGCTAGAGTGATACTTAGATTATTTCTTTTAGGTGGAAACTCATTATCCACTTAAGTTGAGAAAAGTGAGGTATTGATAGCGGAGCATCTCATGGACTTAAGATTTATTCATGTTTACTAGTTAGACATGTGTAGTGATCAATATGGTGAGTATAGGTAGTGATGTGTGATAAGTACATTTTTCGTACGTATTTTGCTCTCAAATCTAGACAATTGTGAGTATTTTAGAGTTTCATATTGCTTCACTGTTTATTTATTTTGATTTTTTTAGGAAAAACTCAAATTTGGAAGAGATTGAAGCAAAACGAGAAAGTTATTTGCGGAATATGTGAAGAAATCAGTGAAAAAATTTTAGTACAAATATTTTCGTGGATCCCATAATATATCTTTGGAAAGATAATTGTATTTAGAGTCCAACGCAACAAACGGAGCACAAGTCAGAGGTGTAGATCAAACGTTATGAGCGTTTGAAATTCTGCTGACGACAAGAAATTTCAACCACAGGTCAACCGAGGTTTGCAAACAACGACCGACCCGCGGTCCTATTTGGGCCCTGTTTTCTGTGGCCAAATTGCGGTTTGCAACCCGCGGTTTAACTGAGGCCCGCCTGTAGGGGTTTTCGCGATTTCTTGGTTTTTTTTATTTATTTTTTCTATTTGTTTTCAAGTCCAACAAGGATTAAACCACTTTATATACTTCTAAACTATATAAAGACCTAGTTTAACCTAGAAAGGAGTTCCCCAATTCATTATTCATTGAGAATCTACAAGAAATCAAAGGGAAATTCCAATAAGTCAAAGGAGAATTCAAGAACTTGGGATGAAGACTGGATCTTGGTGCAAGAATTCTTATTTTTAAATTAATTCATGAAATTGATGATATTATCATTTTTTATTCTTCTTGTTTTTAATTTATCATGTGTAACTAATTTTATCATTGGGACGAACGATGTGATTTTGTTTGAGTATTCAGTTTCAATTCTCTAGTTTTGGGCAAATTGTTTTATGTGTTGATTTTTTTTTTTTCGTGTTTTAATGCATGAATTACATGATCACCAATTTGCTGATTTGTGGGTTGTTTTCATAATCCGAGAAGTGAGTTAACACCTAGATCAATTAATAAAATTCAGCAATTGACAAAAGGGTAAAGATACATAGTTGTGGTTGTCGTAATCATTTTGAATTCTTTTTATTGAATGCATCTATTTAGGGCTTATTCTGACCATAATAGAGATATGTAATTGACCTATCTAGATAGAATAAATTTAAACTCGAGAGGAAAATTTTGGATAAAATTGTGATTTCAATTAAACACTACTTTTGAAATAATACATGAGAAGATAAATAAAATAGGATAACAAAGTTACTATCGTAAGTCCCAAAATTTTCCATTCATAAGAAAACAAAAATCGAATTATTTCAATTGTTTTATTTTCACATTTCGTTTTTTCACTATTTTAAAAATTCAAAAATCTCAGTCTTGACATTTATTTGTAGTTTGAAATTGATTAATCAAAACTAGTAATAAGTAAGTTAGTCCTCATGGGATCGACATTCTGGACTCAAAAAGTCCACTTTTATTACTTGTTCATGATATTGTGTACTTGCAATATTTTCACACAACAAATTTTGGCGTCGTTGCTAGGGACTAATAATTATTCATTATTAGTTTAGATTAATCTCTTTTATTTGCTATTTTTATTTTCCAAATTGATCTTTTTTATTTTCTTATTAGTTATTAATGTTGAACACTCGAGATGGATGCAATTGACTTCAATAAAATGCTTGTACGTGACTTCTTCATAAGGCAACAACAATTGATAGATCAAGGAGTTGAAGAGGAAGATATGCTCATGGGAGATTGTATCAAAGGTTATCGACTACGAGAGATAAAAGGTGACTATGAAATTGATAAAGCTATCCTAGATGACTTTCCATCTGAATTTTTTATACACTTCAAAAAAATTGATGAGAGTGATTTACCCTAGAAATTATTCCTTCCACCAAATTTACATGAGTATCAATTAAATGAATAACATCCATAGGGCTTTCAACAAATTCAAGAAGATGAAAATAATTGCCATGAAGATGTCATTATCTCTTTGTCAACAATCTTGGATTCAGACATCAAACTCGAGGAAACTTCAAAAAGGGAAAAAGATCATGTTGAAAATGAGGATTTGAGTTTTAATGAGAACATAACAGCCTACGATGTGGAGTCATCAAGCAATCCTTACACTCAATTGATTCTCTTCTTTGTATAAAACTTTTGACATTGTTGCCCCATCTGATGTGATCCAAATTAGGAGCTCAAACGAGAAGTCAAGCTATCGGCAATACAACAACGATCCACATGGAAAACGAAATAAGTCTCATGTTGGAGTCGAATCGAGAAGACGAAGGGATGGAACCGAATCAAAGGGACAAAGTTTGGTTGATTATTGATTATTGAGATAGACTTTTCTCTTATTAAAGGTTGATGAGTCCCTTTAATTCTTAGAACTTATCAAATATTTGTTCTTTGTAGCGTTCACCGAACGAACTTATCAAGGGAGTGACAACATTCACCAATCTTGATTCATATTCCACATCGCCCCTCACGTCGTGAATATTGAGTCAATGTTTTATAGTCAATTTATTCTTTTATTGTTTGTTTTATTGTTTATTTTGATTTAGATCTTTCCTAGGTTACTGTTATTGCTTGTTCCGCATTTTTGTCGCGTTCTCTGATTGGGATCGCATAAGGTGGCATCGGAACTTGGATCTAAATTCAGTTTTTGATATTCTCTTGATTTTCTTAAGTTTCTTGTTCTTCGTGATTTTCATAGTTTTCTTAGTTTAATCCATACAAAAAAAAAAAAAAATTCAATCTTGTTTATTTTAATGAATTCTTATCCAAATTCAATTCCATTTGTTTCCTGCACTCGTGGTTGAATTTTTGGGTAATTTTTTTTTTCGAAAATTCAATATTTTTCCCAAATATTTCGAATTTTCTCAATTCTCAAATTTTCTTGTTCTTATTCGTGTCTTATCTTGCCCTACCCTTAATTGAGTTCTTGGAGTTCTTGAAAGGGGATTTTTAAGTGATACATTTTGTGAGGAAATTCCTAATTATTTCTTTGGGAACTAACAATGTCTAGCAGACGAGCTTCATCTCCTTCATCGGTTGGTGACAACAAGGGAATTGGTAGAAGGGAGATAGCAGCTTCATCAATGAGCCACAACAAGCGAGCTGAAGGTATGAATAGGGTGGATAGGAATGATGTAGGTGTGATGGAAAATTTGCATGAACATTTTGAGAAGTTGATGACTAGAATGGATAGGCAGTTAGAAACTATTAATCAACTGCGTAGGGATCAAACTCATATAGGTCCTAGAGTTAGGAGGGGAAACAATCATAGGGTTGAATGTGGGTTTGATGAAGAGAGGGATGATAGTGGATGGGAAAGTGTCCGTTCTTCAATGGCTAGTGTGGGAAGAAGGCGTGAAAGGGGTGATAGGAGTGAAAGAGGTCATAGCAGGAGGCATGAGAATAGAGATGAAGTGGATGGTAACCTCGAAAATATTAAAATGACCATACCATCTTTTAGTGGAGGAGTGACTCGGAGGCTTATTTAGATTGGAAGAAGAAAGTAGAGTTGATGTTTGAGTGCCATAACTATTCGGAGGAAAAGAAGGTTAAGCTTTTTGTGGTGGAGTTCACTGACTACGCAATAAATTGGTGAAGGACAAAAGGAGAAATGGTATGAAAGCCATAATGAGAAAGAGGTTTTTCCCAAGCCACTACCATAGGGACATTTATCAAAGGTTGCAGGAGCTTACACAGGGTTCTAGGAGTGTGGAGGAGTACCAGAAGGATATGGAGGTTGCAATGATTAGAGTCAATATCATGGAAGATATGGGGGTAATGTTGGCTAGGTTCTTGAGTGGGCTAAACTGGGATATTGCGAATGTGGTCGAGTTGCAACACTATGTAGAGTTGGAAGACATGGTGCATATGGCCATGAAGGTGGAAAGGCAACTAGGAAGCAAGACACTCACCGGGGTCTTATCCTACATCACAATCAAGGCGGGAACACAATGATGACCATGTCCCGAAAGGGAAGGAGGAACCTACAATAAAAAGTAAAAATATTCATGAATCTCAACCTAATAGAGATAGGAATATTAAGTATTTTAAGTGTTTGGGTACGAGTCATATTGCATTCCAATGTTCAAATAAAAAGGTAATGCTTTTGCGTGACAATGGTGAAATTAGTTCAAATGATGAATTTGAGGGGATGCCTAAGTTAATAGATGTTGGGGCTAGTAGTAGTAATGAGGAACGGTTGACTTATGTTGTGAAGGGCTCACTAGTC
This sequence comes from Ligustrum vulgare, assembly GCA_963555705.1. NCBI lineage: Eukaryota > Viridiplantae > Streptophyta > Magnoliopsida > Lamiales > Oleaceae > Ligustrum > Ligustrum vulgare. The sequence goes on along the minus strand of OY743176.1, from coordinate 48,937,724 downwards.
AATAGGTGTGTCCTTAGTTCTCGATCTAAAATAGATGAAATTGATGAACAAAGAGATAATCTGTTTTACATTACATGCTTAGTGGATAAAAGGATTTGTGGAATGGTGATTGATGGAGTAGTTGTACTAATGTAGTTAGTATAATGTTGGTTGAAAAATTAGGATTGCCTAAAAAAAAATATCATAACCCTTATAAATTGCAATAGTTTACCGAGTCAGGGAAAATTAAGGTGAATCGACAGGTTGATGTCAAGTTTACCATTGGGAGTTACAAGGATAAGGTAGTATGTGATGTGATACCTGTGTATGTTAGTCATATCATGTTGGGGAGGCCTTGGCAATATGATAGGAAGGTGTTACATGATGGTTTTAAAAATATGTATTCATTTGTGAATGGTGGAAAGAAAATAAAACTTGTTCCTTTATCTCCTAGGAAGTTCGAGAAGATCAATTAAACATAAAAAGAGAGTTTGAGGGGAAAGATAAGAGTGTTGAGGCCACAACCTCAAAAAAAGGAGAGTGTATGAAAATTGAAAACAAGAGAGTTGAGGCAACGATCTCAGAAAAATGAGAGAATGAGGACAAAAAGAAAAGAGAGTCCACCCAAAAAACGAATTTTTTTGCCCAAAGGTTGATGTACAAGGTTCCTTTCCTTGAATGTAACTACACTAATAAATCCCTCCCCAATTCTACTAAATTTTTTTTGTAGGTACCCAAATCAAATTCCAAAATTAAAGTGGGGACTGGGTGTAATAGCAAGAAGAACAGCTCCGTAGGTCCAAGGAGTGCACCAAGCACAAGCATGTTCCAATAGCCAATGATTACAAAAGTTACAAGAAGATTGGTCGGCTTCCAGATTCGTGGTCGAATCTTTTCCAAGAGAGGGGGGTGATCCAAATTAGGAGCTCCAAGGAGAAGTCAAGCTATAGACGATACAACAACGATCTACGTGGAAAAAGGAACAAGTCTCATATTGGAGTCGAGCTGAGAAGGCGAAGGGATTGAACCGAATCAAAGGGACGAAGTTTGGTTGATTATTGATTATTGAGAGAGTTCTCTCTTGTTAAAGGTTGAGGAGTCCCTTTAATTCTTAGAACCTATCAAATATCTGTTCTTTGTGACGTTTACCTGACGAACTTACCAAGGGAATGACAATCCTTGTGGTGTTCACCAATCTTGGTTCTTATTCCGCATCGCCTCTCGCGTCGTGAATATTGGGTCAATGTTTTATCATCAATTTATTCTTTTATCGTTTGTTTTGTTGTTTAATCTTATTTAGATCTTTTCTTGGTTACTGTCATTGTTTATTTCGTGTTTTCGTCGCGTTCCCTGATTGAGATCGCATCACCATCCCTAATAGACTTTTACACACACACAGACAAAAGGTCCAAATAGGATATGATAGGCATTTTTAAGGTTGTACCTAGATTTTCTATTTTCAAAAAAAATTTGTAAAACTTATCTTTTCCTAATCTTAGGAAATTTTGCAGGGATGTACACTCTGTTAAGATAATTTTTATAAAAGCTAAAAATTTTAAATCTTCTTGGTGTGGATTAACTATAAAATATTTAAACCTTATATGTTTATCACTAGGCCTATTGTGAATTTTTATAGGAAAAGCTCATGTCATGCAACAAGAAAGCAAGCAGCTGGTCCTAACATCCACAAGTCAACTGTTTCAATGGTCTTCTACAATTCCAAATCATAACCAAGGGTAGTACACTATTCTTTTTTTTGTATTCTTATTAGTTCATTTAATTTTTTTGATAAATTGAAGACAATGTTATTCTTAAATTTGGGGGTATGTGCAAAAATTTGAGTTAAATTTTCGCTTTTAGTAAAAAATTAAGAAATTGTTTTGTATTTTAGCATGTTTGTTTGTTTTGTTAAATAGCCTTACAGGAACTTCATTGTTTGAAACTGTGGCAATTCATGAATTGCGGACAGGAGTGCTATGCTTGTAGTAATTTGCATTCATTTGACACTTTTCTTCAGAGCGTAGTGACTCGAGTGATTAAGCTCGTAGGGGTATTTCTATACCTGGTGCCCTATGGTCACTGACTTGGAAGTTATAAACCTAAAGTTCGTTACGTGGGTCATCTATTAGCTTAATGGAGAAGGGCACTGCATGACATTAGACTTTAATTGATAGTCTGCATATATGGGATTAAGATAACTAGTGGGTTTGATTTACGTAGTGGATGTTTGAAGGTCGGGGAGCTCAATTATAGGAGAATCATCGCAACCTTAGGTAAAAGATATCATTGGTTGGACACACCTAAACTTAAGCGGGAAAGGAATTAGTGATTAAGGAAGCAACCTTAGAAATTATATCTCGGGTTAGAGAGAAAACAACAAACTTGGGGAAAAGTACATCTCATGAGAGGTGCATTTTTATTTTTTATTTTTATTTTTTTTATAGTTTAGTTTTATTTTTGTTCGAGGACAAACAAATATTTTAGTTTGGGAGGGTTTGATAAGTGTATTTTATAAACTTATTTATCTGACGAAATTAGGGTATTATAATATTTTTCTTGAATAAATTCTACTTAATTGTTATTATTGGTCATTATTTCAGGTTTTATCCCAAGAGTTGAGAAGATGGAAGAATTGAAGCAAATTCATGACAATTTGATGACCATTGAGATAAAACGAAGTAAAAGGACTAAAGTGTACACTCTCAAAAGTTGAAGACCGAATGTGCAATTAACTCAATGATCAACTTTTTTTTTTTTTTTGGAAGAATTGTGGCCCTAAAATATAAAAATTAAAGTATGAACTAATTGGGCTTTTTTATGGCTGATTTGGTGTGTGTGTGTATATATATATATATATACACACACACACACATTGCTGGAGTTAAAAGAGGAGAGCAGCAAAAAGAACATAGCCGGCTGGAGAGAATTAAATGAGTGGGCTGACTTGGGGAGATTATTATTCTTGGAATTAATTAGCAGCATTACCAGATTAATTGAGAGGAATTCTGGGAAAAGTAGTGCAGCCGTGAGAATAATTAGAGGAATAGGCAGCAGCTTTGAGAAAAAAGTGTGGACGGTTGGGGACAAGAATCGATGTTACATTGGAGGAGACATGGTTGGATTCCTTTTTTTGGAGATTAGTCGGTTGTGCAACAATTTGACAAGAGGTGGATAAAAATTGGTGTACGGCTTAGGTGATTTTGGTGGTGTAAGGAGGTGATGTTAATTTTTCAACACTTCAAACTCCGGTTTATTTACATTATTTATTGATTTTTCCATCAAGAACATGTGTAGCTAAATTTTATAATCGGGATTGACGATATAGATTTAATGTTTTTAGTTTGATTTTAATTCTCAAATTGGTGTTTTATTTTCATGTATTGATTTTATTATTGTGTTTAATGCTTGAATTGCTTGATCATCAATTCATGATTTAATGGTTGTTTTCATAATTCGAGATGTGAGTTAACAATTAGATCACGTAATAAAATTCGGCAATTTCAACAAAAAGATAGAGATATGAATTTGTGGTTACTTGTGGTCATTTATGAATTTCTGGGTAATTTAATGCATTTAGATAAGGAGAACTCTAACCCGCTGTAAATGTACATGGTTAACTTAGTTAAATAGACCTAATTTGAATTTGAGAGAGGTAAATTAGATATATGCGTGAATTTGACCAAAAACACTTTAGAAAACAACTTGAGATGAGAAATTAAGTTAGAACATTATTTCGAAATCGTTAGTCCCGATATTCATTTAATTGTTCAAAAACCCACCAATTTATTTATTGCTTTATTAGTTGATTTTAGTTTTAAATTTCTACTTTTATTTTAATATCGCTAGTGCACGATATCGCTAACAAGTAGTAAAAGTGGACTTTTGAGTCCGAGTTGTCAATCCCACGAGGACTAGTTAATTCGTTATAAATTTACTTTGATTCTAAAATTTCTAGACTAAAACAAAAACTGACTAAGAAAATAAAATTGCAAGAGAATTAAAAAAAGACAATAAAATTGAGATGAAATTAAATAAAGAATTCAATTAAAATAAAAGTAGAAATTTAAAACTAAAATCAACTAATAAAACAATAAATAAATTGGTGGGTTTTCGCACAGTTAAATGAATATCGGGACTAACGATTTCGAAATAATGTTCTAACTTAATTTCTCATCTCAAGTTGTTTTCAAAAATTGTATTCGGTCGAATTCACGTATATATCTAATTTATCTCTCTCGAGTTCAAATTAAGCATATTTAAATAAGTCAACCTTGTATATCTACAACAGGTCAAAGTTCTCCTTAGCTAAATGTATTAAATTTCCTAAAAATTCATAAGTGACCACAAGCAACCACAAATTCATATCTCTATTTTTCTGTTGAAATTGTCAAATTTTATTACGTGATCTAATTGTTAACTCACCTCTCGAATTTTGAAAACAATCATTAAATCATGAATTGGTGATCAAGCATTAAACGCAATAATAAAATCAATACATGAAAATAAAGCACCAACTTGAGAATTAAAATCAAACTAAAAATATTAAATCCATAACGTCAATCCCGATTATAAAATTTAGCTATGCATGTTCTTGGGAGAAAAATCAATAAATAATGTAAATAAACCGGAGTTTGAAGTGTTGAAAAATTAACATCAACTCCTTGCACCACCAAAATCACCTCAGCCGTATACCAATTTTTATCCACCGCTTGTCAAATATTTGCACAACGGACTAACCTCCAAAAAAAGAATCCAGCCGTGTCTCCTCCAACGTAACATCAATTCTTGTCCCCAGCCGTCCACAATTTTTTCTCAAAGCTGCTACCTATTCCTCCAATTATTCTCACGGCTGCACCACTTTTCCCAGAATTCCTCTCAATTAATCTGGTAATTCTGCTAATTAATTCCAAGAATAATAATCCCCCAAAGTCAGCCCACTCAATTAATTCTCTCCAGCCGGCTATGTTCTTTTTTTCCCCCGGCTGTTTCCTCTCGGTTCAATGTTAATATCCCCTCGGTTGCTCTCCTCTTTTAACTCCAGCAATGTGTGTGTGTATATATATATATATATATACACACACACACATAATCATCAAATCAGTCCTAAAAAAGTCCAATTAGTTCATACTTTATTTTTTTATATTTTAGGGTCACAATTCTTCCAAATAAAATAAGTTGGTCCTTGAGTTAATTGCACATTCGGTCTTCAAATTTTGGGAGTGTACACTTTAGTTCTTTTTCTTCGTTTTATCTCAATGTTCGTCCAATTGCCATGAATTTGCTTCAATTATTCTATCTTCTCGACTCTTGGGATAAAACCTGAAATAATGACCAATAATAACAACTAAGTAGAATTTATTCAAGAAAAACATTATAATACTCTAATTTCGACAGATAAATAAGTGTATAAAATACATTTATCAAGAGGAATAGCAAAATCTGACCAAAAAGGTTTGGGAGATCACCTATGCGCAGTATGATGATTGAGTTGATTGAACACACACACAAACATTAAGCATGGATTAAATTAAGACGGGTATAGCATTGTTTGAAAGCTTTTCAGGGATTACTGCAATTTTAAATCATGTAACAAATTGGCAAGTTATTTTACACGTGTTAGTGTTATGAATTTTATTGTGTTTCTATATTTGTATGATTGTATGCTTTATCTTATTCGATGAAGAACAATAATTTAAGTTTGGGGATTTGATAAGTACACTTTTCATACTTATTTTGATCTCAAATCTAGACAATTGTGAGTATTTTAGATTTTGATATTGCTTAATTGTTTATTTATTTTGATTGGTTTAGGAAAAATTTGAATTTGGAAGAGATTGAAGCAAAACGAGAAAGTCATGTGTAGAGTATATGAAGAAATCGGTGCATAATTTTTAGTACAAATATTTTCACGGAGCCCATAATAAATCATTGGAAAGATAATTGAATTTAGAGTCTAACTCAACAAACGGAGCACAAGTCGGAGTTGTAGATCAAAAGATATGCGCGTTTGAAGATCTGTTAATAGACCAGAAATTTCAACCGCGGGTCAACCACGGTTTGCTAACTGCGGCCGACCTATGGTCATGTTTGGGCGCTGTTTGCCCTGGCTCGACAGCGGTTTGCAACCGCAGTCTGACAGCCCCCCACTTCTAGGGTTTTTTGCAATTTCTTGTTTTTTTCTATTTGTTTTCAAGCCCAACAATGATTAAACTGCTTTCTTGACTTCTAAACTATAAAAAAAACCTAGTTTAACCTATAAAGCAGTTCCCCAATTCATTATTTATTGAGAATCTACAAGAAATCAAATGGGAAATTCCAAGAAGCCAAAGGAGAATTCAAGAACTTAGGATGAAAACCGGATCTTGGTGCAAGAATTCTCTCTTCTTCTTAAATCAATTCAAGAAATTGGTGATGTTATCATTTTTTTATTCTTTTTATTTTTATTTTATCATGTGTAACTAATTCTATTATTGGGACAAACGATGTGATTTTGTTTGAATATTCAATTTCGATTATCTAGTTTTGGGCAAATTGTTTTATGTGTTGATTTTATTATTATATTTTAATGCATGAATTTCTTGATCACCAATTTGATGTTTTTTGGGTTATTTTCATAATCTGATAGATGAGTTAACACCTAGACCAAGTAATAAAATCTTACAATTGACAAAGGGTAGAGATACATAGTTTTGGTTGTCGTAATCATTTTGAATTCTTGTCATTGAATGCATCTATTTAGAGCTTGTTCTGACCATTATAGAGATATGTAGTTGATCATTCTAGATAGAACCAATTTAAACTTGAGAGGAAAATTTTGGATCAAATTGTGAATTCGATTAAACACTACTTTCAAAACAATACATGAAAAGATAAATTGAATAGGATAACAAAATTATTATCGTACGTCCCAAGATTTTCCATTCATAAGAAAAACAAAAATCAAATCACTTCAATTGTTTTATTTTTACATTTCATTGCTTTCATTATTTTAAAAATTCAAAAAACTCAAACTTGACATTTATTTGTAGTTTTGGAATTTATTAATCAAAACTAGTAATAACTAAGTTAGTCCCATGAGATCGACATTCTTGACTCAAAAAGTCCACTTTTACTACTTGTTCACGATATTGTGCACTTACAATATTTTCACAACAGTGTGTGTGATATGTGTACTCGCGGTACGAGCTACACGGAATGAAATATGATGAATTTGAGAGATATTTTCATGAGTCATTTATGCATAATGTTGAATGTGTTGGCCGTTGTGTTTAATTAACTTGGAGTTAGTATTATGTACTTTTGTTAGCATTTTTAAAAAGATTTTTTTATTATCCTATGATTATATCTGGCATCGCTGTGTAATATAATCTTAATTGATTATTTTGATTATATATCTTCTACTTGAGTGTTTTATGACCTTAGCTTTGTGAGTTAATGGAGCAAGTATGGATGTGTGTTTCGGGTGCGAAACATGAGGTAAGGTCCGTGATTCTAATTTTTATTGGATTATCTTGATTATACAAGTATTAACTTTTTTTTTTTTTTTTGCGGGTTGTTAGGTATCAATGTGAATATTTGTTGAATTTTTGTTGATACTCGACAAGTCTAGGGAATGATGTTAATTGGTTTATGTTATATTTTCATAGGCATTGATCGAAGATTAAGAGGAAAAAGGACACCGTGAATGAGACAAAATTGAGTGCTCGACCACAACTTGTTGGACAATTAGAAATGGCATCTCATTGGGCTTGTTGTTTATGGCCCACTCTAATGTTAGGCCCATTCATAGACACTTGAGCTATTTGTTGGATATGTGGGAAATTAGGCCCAATTACTTGGAATTTGCCCAATTGGAAATCTAACCTATTTCTAAGCGTTTGCCTTAATTTTTGTGACTGGAGACACAAACATAAAACATCGGGCTGCTGCTCCCTTCTCTTGGACGTGAGTTTTAGAGGGCAACCCTTTGGTGGCTGCGACCTTGGTGTTTACTCCTTTCCGGCGGTGGTCGAATGAGAAGGCTATTTGGAGCAACTCTTCTAGACATTAGTTCAATGTTGCGGGTTGAGCTCGTGGGGGTTTTTCGTGGTGTTGTGGACTGAACTGAGCCCGATTTCGAAAGTATTATCAACATATAAATTCAACAGTTGAGTCACAATTGTCGATGGAAACTTTTTCAAAATAAGGAACGTGTAAGTCTACTTGGATGACCTTCCATAAACATAAAACTTGATTGTCCACCACTTGGTGACTAAGTTAGGATCTGATCGTGTTGAATTGAAGAACCAAATGGAAAAGAATTCATGCTGGTGAAATAAGACAATGTGTCACTTGAAATATGGTGATTTATAAGGGGATAGATTTTGAAATGTCACTTGCAGTTATTTATTAAGATGTCAATTTTGTTAAAAGGGTTAATGAAATACTTACGTATTAATTATCCAATATTACGATATTTAATCGATGCCAATGCGAATTTTATCATTAATATACCCCTAAAATAGTGGTTCTCTTGAATACATCAATCTGGAAATTCGAGCTCGTTTACCGTTTAAAAAAAAAAAAAACAAATTGCCCGTTTGATCTCTTTGGATTTTGCTACCATGCATCTGGAGTCATAGTTCCATTTTGGTCATTTTCAAGAGAAGAAGTTAAAATTGGTTACTCTTCTCATCTTTAAAATTGGTGTAGGATCAGTCTTAACAAGTCAAGACGTGAAGTTAGTGATATTTTTTACTTTATTTTTTTCGTGGGAATTTCATGGTTTGATTTGAAATAAGTAGTTCTATTAATAAAGCTAATAAAAAGACTAATATTAATAGAAACAAAAGTCATCTCGACATCTTCACTTCTCTTTAAAAAAATACAATCCTTTAACATTTAACAATGGTCGAATTGCCGGAGTATCTTACTGTTCCTGGCGTTAAATCAAGAAATCTATGTGGATGCAAATCATAATCCTAAACATCAAAATTTATTTTCTACACTCAAATATTGGACAACATAAAAACTTGAGCTGCTAATACCTTAGAAAATCTTTTTGTTTAATTTAAATCTTTTCTTGAAGAAAAGATCCCTAACCCAAAGTGGAGACCATGAGAGAAAAGTAAACAGTCCAGTCATATGACCAAACACAATTTGTTTTGGTGGTTTAGGATTCAAAACCTTGCTTGCTACATGCCTAGCAAACAATGTTGCATCAGTCGATTTTCCAACTTGAGATGCTCTTGCTCTCTCAATTATAGATTCCGTAAAATCCTTATAAACTTTCCAATCATAGTTCTTCAATTTCTCTAAGTTATTACTCCCAAGATTCGACTTGATTGCCCCCGGAACCACAAGTATCACATCGATCTCAAACGGCCGGAGCTCGACTCGAAGCGTGTCGGAAATTGCATGTACCGCTGCCTTGCTAGTGCAGTACGCCCCGGCCCAAGGCGTTGGCACCCTCCCAACTACGCTCCCAATGTTTACGATGCTTCCACTCCGTTGCGCGGCCATGTACGGAACCACTTGTTGAATCATCCTTAATTGTCCCAAAGTGTTGATTTCATAAGTCCTTCTTATAACATCCAATGGAAGCTCGGCCAAAGGGCCGGTACCTCCGATTCCTGCATTGTTGATCAATATATCTATCCTCCCATGCCGGGATATCACAGAATTTATTGCGCTCGTCACACTTTCATCGGATGAGACATCCAGTTCTAATGTCTCGATTTTCTCGGAGTGCAAATCTTCGAGGTCCTGCATTCGTTGGGAGACATCGGATGCAAAAACATGGCAGTTTTTTTCAGCAAAAGCCTTGCAATACTCATAACCAATGCCACCTTTTGCACAACCAGTAACCAAAACGACCTTCTGTTTGCTCATTTTTCTCTCTTACTAGTACTAGGTTTCTCTCTAAACTTTCATATATTGTATCACTTTTCCTTTTCCTATTGAATTTTTCTTGTTGGCACCTATTTATATATAAGGCTGTTGGCACCTATTTATATATAAGGCTGTCTTTGATAGAAAAGATGGAAAATAGATGGTAGAAAAATATTTTCTAGGAATTGATTTGGTTGGAAATTATTTTCCTGGAAAATGTTAATTGGAAGTGTTTGATTAGATTAATTTTTCAGGTGAAAAAGTGGGAGATTTTCCTAATTTTGTTGTTTGATTGATATTATTTTCTGTGGCAAATAATCAAAATTTAACTATTTTAATAAAAAAAAAAATTATTTTTCACCCATTTGTACTTGATAATAATAATGTTAATTTCTAGAAAAAAAAGTCAATTAACAATAATAAAAATGATCAAACGTGACGCAAAAGAATTTTCCACCTTAGCTGGAAAATATTTTCTCAACAAATAGGTAAGAAAATATTTTCAAGGAAAATGAGGTAGTTGTGATTTAAATGATTGTACCTAAGAAAATATTTTTCAAGACAAATTTTTTCAACCAAACACCCAACAAATGCAAAAGGTGGAAAATATTTTTCATGATTTGACATTTTCCTAACAAATATACCTGTATCAAACATAGCCTAAGTGTAGTGCATATGTTCTGGTTGTAATATCATATATAAGCCCTATTTGGTTCTGATTAGAATCTGATTTTAATTTCAAGTTAAAGTTAACAATGAATTTTAACCACATCACATATTTTATGGGACTCATCACTTTTCAACCATACATTTCATCAACTTTTATCAAAATGTACTATAAATTTAATTTTAATATGTACCGAACAAGGCATAAATAGTTTAGGAATAGACGAGGAATAATACAAAAGGAGAATGAAAATTCACAAGGCATGGAAATCAGGGTTAGGAAATTTGTAGTTTGTTCCAATGATGTCAAGCATATTCCGAATCAATAAGGTATAATCTCTCTAGATAATATCATAATCCTTCTCAACAAGTTCATAAAAAGTTGTTTCAATCTTCCTTTCATTGATCGAGCCGACAAAAAATAAATAATAATAATGGATAATGGACACTAATCCTGTCATATCAAGGGTAAATAATTGCAGTAAAGTCCCCAATGTATCCATTCTTTTACACTTTTGTCTCCAACCTTTTTATTTTTCAACATCCATGTCCTCAAGCTTTGATAAATTGGCTGCATTCATCATAATTGGTTCCAAAAATAATACAACACAAATGTTTTTGAATAAAAAAAGGTTAGAGAATGTAAGTGCAAAAGATGAAAAAAGTTGGAACGTCTGCTACAGTTTCAACTAATTGAGTCTACTAATAAACATTGAGCACTGAATGATTCATATCTAAAGATGCATCAATAAACACACGTCTAACCTATATCCATGTGAACAAGAACCATTTTAGTCCAACCAAGAACATCTAAGGTATTATCGAGTCAGCCAAGCCCTTGTTCGAGACCCATTATTTGGGAAAAAAAAAATTATGGTTTGAAATAGTATTTTCGGGAGGATGTATGGTTAAAAATCTTCAAAAAGTAAAAAATGATAGACTCGACTAAGATAGATGGTTGAGATTGAATTTTTAATAAATTTTGTTTACAAAATTTGGAGGCCAAACGGTGCCGCAAGACATCCAATTTGCAGCAATTAATGGAACGGAAAGAACCATAAAATTGTTGGTTGAGGCATTGGTCACTTTCTGTTCCGACCGTTCCAGAACGGCCGGCCAATTAATTGAGGCCATTGGAATTGGAAACTTGGTTTGATTTGAAGTCCATCAGTTTTTTTTTTTTTTTTACCGCAAATGTAAAATTTTTAATTGATCAAAATGTGTTACAAATTCACCGGGCATACCCGGGAAAGGTAATGAAACCTGCTAAAAGTATCTAGCAAACTATACAAAAATGGACAAAGCCACGATGGAGAAAATACAAACAATACTCAGGCAAACCTGATCAAAATAAGGAAGTCCAATAAGTGACAACAAATACACCGAGCATACCCGGGAAAATATCTACAATATCAAAACAAATAGTCTTAAACCTCAAGAGATATAAAAAGATTCAAAACATGAGGATACAAATCAAAAGTTGTTTTGTATACATGTGTTTTGATTTTTCTCACAATACTGTCTTCATTTGGCTTAAGATCTTCAAAACAAAGTCTATTACGTGCAATCCAAATATGATAAATATTAGCTGCAAGAGCGATATGCTAACATACAGCGTGCCAAGTAGTTCCTTTAGCTTCCTTCTTAATCCACTTAACTGCACTTGGAACGGAAAATGTTTGCCAAAATATATGTTGTATTATTAATTTGTAAAACATCAGGTTATGCTAAGCCAGCCTCGATGGAATACTGTGTCTAAACCCAATTAATTAGTAGGGTCTCAACCTTAATTAGATTTAGTGTAAACCTATAAATACTATATTAATATTAATTAGATAAGCAAAAAGTTTTCTTTTGGTTGTTAGCATAACACTTTCATATCTTAACTTGCTGTGTGAATTAGTATAAAAGGTTAGACAATTTGACGGCTGTGATGACGAGATCTATACGCTACACCACAAACCAGACTCACACGATTCATCAAAGGTATATTTTTAATCACAAATTTCATCTAAGTGCAATGTTGATCTTTATTTTGATTTTGGTTTTGGTTTCGATTCTTTAATTTTCACTGTCCATGTATACTTCGAAACCTTACAGTGACATCATAGTCATCTTTGAAACTTGTTGAAGTTTATTTTTCTTTTTCATGAATTGATAATAAATGTTATTAGGATATTAGGGTGTATTTGATACACCACATTTTCTAATGTAAAAGGAAATATTAGAAAATATTTTCTTACTTTTCACTTTTTTAGATGTTTGATACCATTTTTTTTTCATGGAATTGGTTTTCATCTTTTCTCGATTTTCCAAAGTTTCATTATTTTTGTTGAATTCATTTTCTCACCATTTTGGTGGGAACTTGTTTTCCATCTTTTCGCCTCGTTTCGTCTGTTTTGTTATTCTTAATTGATTAATTTTTTTTCTAGAAATTATTATTATTATTATTATTATTATTATTATTATTATTATTAAGTACAAAGTGTGAAAATTAAAAAATAAAATTGTTTAAAATAGCAAAATTTTGCTTTATTTTACATGAAAAATTCAACAAAATTTAGAAAATTCTCCGTTTTTCTACCAAGAAAATTAAATCAATCAAACATATTAAGCGTCTATTTGAAGACAACAAAAATACAACTTTCAAATTTTTTCTACAGTAATAATAAATTAATATAATATTACACTCTTCTGCTAACTGACAACTCCACTGCAGCATTTTAGTCCGTTGGAATTTTGGTAGCCTATTATGTCCTCACTTTACTTCATAAATTTACATGCTTACCCTCCTCCATCCCCAAATTCCCTCATCTCAGATCTCAAGGACACAGAGGCATTCTTCACTACACAATTTTCTTGTCTTTCATCCTTCCCAACTTAACTCCCCGATCAAATCCCAAAGCTATGGACAACAACTGGAACATCTTCCCTGGTTACCCACAACACATGGTCTGGTTCTTACACTATGTTGCCCAAACGATTTTTTTTTCGATGCCTACCAACATATGTAGGAAAAAGGAATTTCCAAATGAACTTTCTTTTGCAGGTCTATACTACCACACCGCCGGTAGATGTTTCCGACAGTAGATCTACCGCACCAGAGCCAAAACACCAAGTTCGACACAATGCTAAATGGGGCGACAAAGAACACCAAGTTTTCCTAGCAGCTTGCGAACTAGGTCTTGTGGAAGGTCACCGAAGAGGGAAATGTTTCACGAAGGAATGTTGGGACAGAATTCGGCTTATGTTCAAAAAGAATGCAAAGAAAAATTGGAATCAAACCCAATTAAAAAATCGATGGTCGCATATGCAAACTCAACACAAGTTATTGTTTCGGTTACTAGGGTGCACAGACATTGGAGTAGACACGAACCATGACTGCCGAATCATCATTGATGAGGAGTAGTGGGAAAGATTAAGGTATGCACAATTTGAAGATTATGCATATTTACAGATTTTTTTGGTTGTGACGGTTTCGTAGCTGGTGTTAAGTGAATGTTTCAGTTTGTTGGTTTTGTTATGTTTTTTTCTTATGTTATGGTCGCTTTTAAATTGTGATTAGTAGAAGTGGAACTGTCCCATAAGAGTAATCTTCAGTTTTATTTGACAGAATTGGGTCACGTGTTAGGGGTTGCATATGAATGGTGTAAACGGAAAGTGTTTTCACAGTTTCATGTTTTGCAATTCACAGTTTCTAGTGCTTAATTAAAAAGGTTACTACTCTTTAATTATTCGAGTTTTTAAGTGATTCCAATTGGAAATGGTATCCCTACGATTTACCTAATGTATGGTTTAGGTGTTATGGAATTTCATGCCATATAACTTAAGTTATGGATAGTTTTTTAAACTGTGTCTGAACGAATCTAAGAAACTACTTTGGTTGTTTCAATGAGTAATTTAGTATATCGAAACATATCGTCGGGCTCTAAAATTTTGATATGTGGTAACTACATGAGAATTATATGTTCCCTCAAAATTTCACCTTGTTTGGTGATCATTTTCCATGTCAATAACATATTTGTCCCTCCCAGTCCAGTGAAGAGGTAGAAGTTGAGTTTACTGGAAATTTTGATACAATGCCCTATTCTTGAAATCTTATTGCCATTTATATGAAATAAATTTGAAAGTGATTCCAAATATGAAATTCTATATTATAAAGTCCTCTATCATGAGAATTTGGGTTTTTTTACTTTGGAGACTTGTAATAATTTATCTATTTTTTTTCTTTTCTAACCTGCCAAGTGAAACCACTTTGTTCAACAGAGAGTCTTTTGTGTCACTTTCTCAGCATTCATTTTGGAAATAGATTCTCATATTCCAGTTTACCACGTCAGTAATAATTTGATCCAGATAAGTACTTGTGTTTATACAGAAAAATCCAAAATATGCTAAATTCAAAAATCGGGATTGCGGAGAAATTTACACCCCTTACAACCGGCTCTTTGGGGACAGCTATGATTATTCCAAGTACGCAGTCACGCCTAATAAAATTTCCCGACGGGGATTCAGCATGAACCAAGACAGTGACAGTGATCCAATTGTCGATCGCCTACGGGTACAGGTTGAAGGAAGTGGCTTGAGCGATGAGCCGGGTGTGTGCAAGTGTACCGATGGAATGGACGTATCAAGTAGGAAGAGTGGGGAAAAACGCAAATCAAGTAATCATAAGGACAAGGGGAAAATGGTGAAATATGGGGCACGGGCATTGTCCAGTTCAGTCGAACGTCCAGCGAGTTTTGGTGAGGAATTGTCCTCGTTAAGAAGCAAGAAAAGCGACCAGGGTATAAAGGTCGACAAGTGTATGGAAGAACTTGAAGCAATGGGTAAAATTGATAAGGAAATTGAGTTTTGGTTGTTCGCACTGTCCTTCCTAGGGGTTTGAGGAAATCAAGACATCTTTTAGCAGCAAAAGATGAGAATACAAAGATGCGTTGGTTGAATAGGAGCTATTAAGGTTGCAAACAAGATCCGGATTTTCCCAGCAACCCAGCCTGTGAGGTTCAAATTCTTCCGTTAATGTTTTTCATGATTCTCATAATCCTCTTTGTGTACAATAAGGCATATATGCCATTGTATGAGTGTTGCTTCCTGTCATCCACTAGCCACCCAAATTTGAGATTTTCGACAAGTTAGTGTTTGGACTGCGTAGTTCGTTTGCTAGTATGTACTATGTGATATGATGTATTTGTTTTTTTTTTTTTTTTTTTAACTTTCTTGGACTTGTTGGCAGATAAAATTCTCATGTGGAATTATATCCCCTCTCTTAGCTATCTTTATTTTTGCAAGGGAATATATTCCCTATAGTACTTTGTGCATGCAAAGTTGGATTTTATTCTCTAAAGTCAGGATTATCTTTTTACATTGTTCCAAAAAGTGATGATAGGGCTCTTTTTATTTGTCTATAAATGGGTGTAATCAAAAGTGCAGTTCAGAAAATTTTTATCTCCGCAACAAAGAAAAAATAAATAGTCAAGTGGTCAGTACAAACACAATCCTGTCTTCATTTCTTTGAGATGCCAGTTGGTTGTCTTCATTTCTTTGAAATGTACACTTATTGGAGAGGTAAGTAGTCTTTCTTCACTATTTTTTTTTTGAAATGGCCATTAACTAGAAATGTCAGTAGCCTTCATCTCTTTTGAAATGTCCATTAATTTCAAATGGAAGTATCATGTCTTCACTTCTTCATTACAAACATGTCCATTAAATTGAGATGTCCATCAATATGAAATACCAGTAGCATTTATGTCCACATAGTTCAAAAAAAAAATTGTGATGTGGGACTACTTCGACTGTACACTCAATTGTTATTCTAACTCGGACGATTCATTAGACGATGAGGACTTTTGGCAACAGTTGGAAAATGATATCAAGGCTTGGCTATGTTATTGTCGAATTTATGAGCGTATGGTGCTCAAATACATGGGACAATCTCAATCCCAAATTTTTTTGTTCCCTTCTGAAGAAATAGGCACGTGTTCATGCTGCAAAATCTGTATGTGCACCCACAAACGTGCTTTCAAGAATTTCGTATGTACCCAAATTTGATTGTACAGTTCACTTACATCCTACGTGACGAATATGGTTTACAAGTTTCATCCATCATAGATATCTATGAACAAGTTGGCATGTTTATGTGTATCCTAGCACATGGGGAATGGATATAGACATGTCCAAATGCTTTTTAGTCATTCGCTGCAAACCATAAGTCATTACTTTCAGACGGTGTTGCATGTTGTTTTTATGTTAGCCACATGGATTGTGAAACCAGATCCTAATTACAACGATAGTCCATCACATCACCACCCAGATATAGCGAGATTTCCTCTTTTCCAAAATTGTATTGTAGCAATAGACGGAACTCATGTCAGAGTGGTCCTACCACATCACGAAAGGAAATATTTTAGAGGATGCAAAGGAATTCCGACTCAAAACGTGCTAGCGGTATGTGATTTCAATATGTGCTTCACATTCGTTTTTCCAGGTACTACTGGTAACACGCATGATAGTCGAATTTTGGAAAATGCTATACACAATCCGGAAATAAACTTTCTTGAACCTGCACCTGGAAAATACTATCTAGTGGACACAGGTTACGCGCATAGACCCGGATACATGGCACCTTATAAAGATTCAGATATTCGATACCACTTCCAAGAGTTTCGAAATGATCCACCACAGCGACAACAAAGGTTTCACAACAACCGAAAGAAGTTCAATTTTTATCACTCGTCATGCAGAAACGTCATTGAGAGATCTTTTGGAGTTTGAAAACAAAGGTGGAAAATCTTGGATCGGACGCCAAGCTATTCATTTCAAGCTCAAATGGCAATTGTCGTTGCTGATAAGTGTATTTTATACACTTATTTCTATCCTAAAAGTAGGATTTTATATGTTTGTTTTGGAATATTTGCTATTTATTTTGCGTTATTTGTTTACATTTCAGAAATAATCCAAAGTCGAGAAAACAAAGGAATTGGAGCAAAAACAAGCAGATTGGATGACAAAAGAACCAAAGTATGAAAATCAAGAATGGATGAAGTAGATCAAGGGTCAATTGGAAGAAAAGTCAAAGAAAGAACCAAATTGGAAGAAATTGGGAGTTCAAGGACTAAAGTATACAAATCAAAAGAAGAAGGACCAAATTGCAAATATTCGATAGTTGATTCGGATCAAGATAAGATACTTGAGGACTTTTAGGAGTCAATTGGATGCAATTAGATGGAAAAAAGGAATGAAATATGGTAAGAATATTACCATAAATTCATTTAAATCAAGCAAGGTCTTCGGGCAGATTTTTAGTCAGACTTTGAGACCTAAATTTGGGGAAATAAACGTTCGAATTGGGAAAATCCTATTTCAGGAAGAATTGTATCCCTTTACGTTATCTTTCTAACGGACTTTGAAGCACCTCAATCGGATAATGGAATAGAAAGATATGATCAAAATACTAAATTCTGTGCAATAAAAGGATGATGACCAAATTGCTGAAATTTAAAGAAGAAAAATGTAGCTTCCGTTATAACCGTGCGGCCTCACGGTCAAAAAAATCAGCGACTGAAGTTTACCTGCAGAGTCATGAGATCGCGCATTTCTGAACCGTGCGGTCGCACGGTAGTCCCGACTGGGCCGCAGCTGGGCTTTTTGCGCGGAATTCAGCAATTTTCTCCTCCATTAACCTAATTCTCGGGGAAATCTATAAATACCAGACCTAAGGCACGAAATTAGGGGTTCCTAATTCATTGAAGAGAGGCCAAAACGCTGTCGGATTGCGGAGGGATCCACTCCAAGCCAAGACACAATTGAAGAACGAAGATCAAGGGCATGAATAGGGTGACATCTATCCATTCCTTTTGTGATTTATATTCAATTATGTATCTAGGCTAGGTTCTTGAATGTTAGAATTGTGATGAAGCATTTATTTCCGGATTTTATGTATTGATTATCATTTAATTTCATAATTCATGGGTTTGAGCAATTGATTTATACTTTTTTATCATGCAATTACTTGATCACTAGTTGTATGAATTTAGGTTGTGATTTCTTAAGCTCGAAAGATTGAGATTTCATTAGACTTGTGTCAATTGTCACAAAGTCCGATAGGGGATAGAAATATACCCTTATGCTTTGTGTTATCTGCTATAGTATTCACAAAACTTTTAATGCTTTTCTATACATTTAGATTCGTCATAGAAATATAGTCGGATTGTGTATAGAAATAGGTGTTGATTCTTGTCCAAAAGGGAGTTTTGACAATATTAGGAATATGGATTTTCAAAACCTCGTGAATTATTGTTATATGTTTAATTTAATGCATAATTAATGGAATAAATGCGGATTCTCAATTCTAGCATGTTTTTCTCATATTTTCTCTAAATCAAATTTCCTCGTTCTTTCTAGTTTAATTTTAATTCAAAATTTCCAAATCCTAGGCTTCTCTAGTTCCGGTTAAGGTAGTAGTCTAAAATACGATTTAAAACAATCTCTGTGGGAACGATACTCGGACTTAAAATCCACTTTATTACTTGCGCGACCCGTGCACTTGCGGAGCGTCGTCAGTTGCAACAATGACTGTGCATTATTTCCTTCAAAAAAAGGAAAATGTAGACAAAGGATTCCAAAGAGCAGAAGAAGGAGATGACGACGAGGAGGAGTACGAAGTTGACCCACCAGACGAGGAAGATGAAATTTCCGTCGAGATAAACGTGACGGTCGAGGAGAATCGACCATGGGAGGAATTACATGACTACATGGCTCATGCATTATGATAGAAATGCACCAAGTAGAAAAAATCAGTGTGCGGAGGTCGAGTTTGTTCGAAATCATGTGTGTTATGTATTTCATTTTTTACTGTGACCAAACATGACAGTGAAACTTGAAATTTCGTTTGCAATTGTCACCACTTTCATTCAAGTCCCAATTTTATTATTATTTGTTTTTTTATATCATAGTCCAAATTTTATTGAAGTCAGATGCCTGGTATGAAATCCAAGAGGGGCCCACAGGAAGAATTGTCATGCATTTATATGGTGGGTGGAAAATTGACTTGAGGAGTTCATTGATTAAGGGAAAGATAGTAATAAAAGTCCCCCACCACATGGATATTGCACAATAGTCATCCGGTACAGTCTGTCAGAACATCAGGTCGAATTTGATGCGTTTCTTATTTTATTATTTTGTTCCTGTAGAAAAAATTGGAATGTTGTATTTCTATAGTCTTCAAACAGTCGCTAAACCTTTAATTCTCAGGAAAATAAGTTCTTAAGAATTCAATTATCTGGAATTCATTTTCTTTCCGCCCAAGTTTTACCATAACAATCAAATGACCTTAATTTAATTTGCAAAAATTGGAAGGGCGATACTACTTGTACCTCAAGGGACCCACATGCGGTACAACCGCTTTTTCCAAATTGAAATCTGAAATTGGTCTAGATAACTGTTAAAAATTGAACCAGATCTGTATCTTGGAAGTAGCTGTGCTTTGGAATCACTGCCACGAAACAGTGGCAGCGCAAGGAAGTTAGCGGGGAAGACTGCTGCTATAGCAACAAACTACAGCGACTGCAGGTGGGGGAAACACGTTGTGTTTGCTATTGTAATAGCGAGGGGCAAAAAGGAGGTAGCCACTGCAGCGTCGCGTTGCAGCAACAGATGGTTCATCGTGTGGTACATCGTTGCTGTTCCACGTAGCGCTTCGAGGCTGCATCTTCCCAACAATTGTGAACGTCGCGATGACGCATTGACCCTTGCTAGGAGCGCTGAGTAACCCCAAAACTGGTTTTAGCTGCCGCCATCATATCCCAAACCGTAGGGATTGATCAGATAGAGAGAAAAGGTGGAGATGGGGGCCTCTTGTGCAATTTTTAAAATTGCACATAAGGCGCCCTACATTTATAATGGACTTTTGTGCAATTTTTGAAATTGCACTATAAGCCCCTTTAATATTAGACTTGTTCTGAGGGCTGCTAAGCAATTTCGAAATTGCCTAGCGAACCCTGCAATTTTTGAAAAACTAATTGGACTGTCCCACATGTTTTCTGGGTTTCTTTTGCAATTTAAAAGTTTTGAAAATTTTAGGAAAAATCCTATTTGGTCAATCTTAAATTTTGACTTAATTTTTAACCAAAATTATAATTCTTGATGAAAAATTAAATTGTCGATCAAATTGGGCACTTTCTTTTATAAATATTCCAATTTTGACCGATTACATTTTGAATAAGAAATAAGTGATTTAGTTAAAATAAATTTGTTATTTAGGGGTAACCCCCATTATTGATAAAACTGATTGATTGATTAATTTTATTAATGTATAATTAGATTAATTATTAAATCAATTAGATTGGTTATTGGTTCGATTTATTTTGTCTAAAGAGTTTAGAAAATTAATGTCAACATTGCAAATTTAGAAGTTAATGTTTTATTAATATTAGATATTCATGTTAGGATATATGGTGGATGATTATGCATTCAAGTTATGTGATTGATTGATTGTATGGTTTATTTAATTTTACATTTGATGGTTAGGTCTGTTTGCCTATTATTATTTAATTAGACCTCCGTGCCTATCATTACTTAATTGGGCCAGTGTGTCCATTAATTAATTTATATGGGCATGTGTGTCCGTTTGTTAAAAGGCCTGCGTGCCAACTAGTATATGATACAAGTTGAAAATGGGCCAAAGAATATAACTAGTACAGGATATAGGTTGCAGCAGAGGGTGATTATTGAATTTAAAATTTGATGGACGAATGCAATGTCCCCTAGGAAATAGACAAACTAGTCTTTTACATGATTCAAGTAGACTGGATAGAAATTGTCCATAATCATGCACAGTATTATATGTACGATTAATTTCATTGTTGATGTTAGTTAATAAACGTATGATTGATGAGACAAACTCCTCAATTTAAATGTTAATTTTTTGGTACAAAGTCCCTTCCAACATCGACGTCAGTTTGTTGAGTCACTCAAGGTTTTGGGATGGAAGGTGTGTTTATCACTATAAAGCATATGATGTTTAAACAATGGGTGGAATTTAACCAAGGTATATCTCTTACTCAGTCACTCAAGGAGATGAAATTTTGAGGCATGGTCAAGTAAACGTATGAGATGTCTAAGATAAAGAGTTGTCTACTTGATGATATAAGATAAGGTGCAAACTTATAGTCAACATAGTGATGACAATAATACTGCAACATGTGTGATGCTTTGAGATGTCTCCTGAGTTGCAAAAGCAGCATAAGGGTATGAATGCTCAAACTATTATATTTCATCTCATGGAGTTGTATGATAAACAGTCTTGGACTGAAAGGTATGAGACATCCAAAAATTTATCCAGATGTGTGATGGCAGAATGATCTTCAAACAGTGCTCATGTGCTGAAGATGATTGGTTTTATTGAAAAATTGGGCCAGTTGGGTTTTCTCATGGATCACTAGCTGAGTATTGACTTGGTTCTGCAGTCCTTACCTGATAACTACTCGCAGTTTATTATAAACTTCAACATGAATAAGATTCAATCTACTATACCTGAGCTGCTGAACATGTCGAAAACTGTTGAGCCAACATCAATAAGGGTAAAGTGTAGGTCTTGACTGTTGATAACTCTAATAGCACTAAGAGGAAGTCTAACTCGACCTTTAAGAAAGGATCCAAGAAGGTCAAGTCCACTGGAAAAAATTCAAAGCAGATAAAGGAAAATTCAAGTCTAATGGTCCTTGTTTTCATTGTGGAAACAAAGGACATTGAAAAATGAACTGCAAAGCTTACCTCGCTATCTTAAAGGGAAACAACTCTGTAGATGCTTCCACTTCAAGTAATTATTTTATCGAGTTTTTATATCTACTACTTTAAATTCATGGGTATTGGATATCGTATGTGGATCTCATATTTACACAAATATGCATAAACTAAAGAACAGTAGATGATTGCAGAGAGGGGATGTGGACCTACGAATAGGAAATTGAGCAAAAGTTACTGCATTACTTGTACGAACCTATTATTTATCGTTGCACTAGGGAATTGTTTCAGAATTAAAAAAAATTGCTATTTTATTCCCGCCATTAATAAAAAATATTTTGCAGCCATTTTATTCCCACCATTACTGATACGAACCCATTTGATGTTTGAATCAAAAATTCCCACAACAATTTACCCTAAAAAGCTAAAATGGAAAAATAAACCTTGACCCAAGTTTAATCTAGCCAAAATTCTAAGGAATAAACATAGCCTAATGGATAAAAATAAACAAATTCCAAGATTGATAATAAATCTTAACCCAAACTCATTATCCCCAAAATTCCAAGAAAATTGATTCTTAACCCAATGGAGATATATAAGTAAATTTCAAAAAAATTTCAGACAATTACAATATATAAAATACTCCAACTGAAGTTGAGAACATTACATCAAAGAGGCTAGATATAGGAAGGATTCATACCTTCAAAGTGTTCTTCACACAATTATAAATGAACAACCAAGTTTTTAATCTAGGGTTTGAGAGAAAAATGTCTATTTATAGTACAAAATATGAAAGAAAAAAAAACCCCCGAAAAAAAGGAAGAAAACGCATTTTTTCAAAATTTCAGTAAATTCCAGTCGACCAGATGGTTGACCAAATGGTTGACTAAAGTGAACTGAGGCTTCTCCAAATTTCTGGACTTTCGATCGATCGAAAATGTCTGATCCTGCCACCTACAGTATTTTGGTCATTACTTTTGATCCTGATATCCGATTGAGGTAATTCAAAATGATTTGGAAACTAGATGAGAAGGGCTACAATTCTTCAAAAAATAGTGAATTTCAAGTTCGGATGTTATCTTTGTCAAATCTTTAATTGAATCTCAAACTTGATGCATCTTTTTGCCTTTCACTTGGACTCGATTCCGTAGCTCGTAAGTAAGTCCCGCCATCAATTCTTGGACCTCCTTGGCCTCGAATTTTGTCATGGGTCCCACCGACACGTGTGTTGAGGTTTGGCTTTCCTGGATCTCATCATCCCCTTCCTCGTGAAAAGGATTCGACATCAAATCTTTCTTGAATGCATTGTCATGAAACTCCTTGACCTTTGATCTTGTAATGTGGACCACAAGAAGGTGTAGCGCGGCTCGAGTTTCTTCATTCTCATCATTCTCGCCTTCTTGAGAAGGATTTGATCTCGAATCATTATCTACATTAAAATGAGAAAAATCAGACACATTAAATGTAACTGAATTTTTACACTTACCGGGTATGATCAGTTTGTAGGCATTGTCGTTGATCCTCTCCAAAGCTTGAAATGAGCCATAACCACAGAGTTTCAATTTGGATTTTCTTTGATTGACGACCCGCTCTTTCCTTAAAAGGAACCATTTGCAACCACCAGGGTCAAATATGATGCACCCACCTAAGTTAACTCTTTCATCCACAAGCAAATGAATCGAACTCAAAAGAGTTAATGGGTTAAAATCATATACAACCTCAAGTGGAGCAAATTTGCTAATAGAATGAACAATGTTATTGCAAGCAAATTTAACAAAAGATAGACCTTCTCCCCAACTTGTTAGGTCACCTTCATGCAAATGCACTACTTCCTAAAAGAAAAGATTTCCTATGTTGGTAGTATTGTTGGTTTCATGACATGTAATAAAATGTGACATTCTAAAAATCCTATCAACAACCACAAAATAACATCACTTCCTTTCTTTGATCTAAGAAAACTCAATATAAAATTCATAGAATTATTAACCCAAGGTTTACTAGGAGCGTGCAAATATGAGTATGAACTTTGAGACAAAACCTTAGATTCAGCCCAGTTGCAAGTGATGTATTTACTACAATTATAAACATGTGCAACATCAAATTCCATTTTAGGCCAACGTGAATGCTCACTTAATATCATTAAAGTCCCCTTAATCCCAAATTGTCTTGTCAAGCACCCAACACATGCCTCTCTTACTTACAATTCCCACATAGGATATTTAGTAACAAACAATGTAGCGATCGAGAAATTTCTGAATTTATAATAAATAAATATTTTATTTGCTAAAAATCGTGTCCCTATAATTTAACTCATTATTTAAAGTTCACGTACGTCGTTTAGCCAAGTTATAAAATTTTGAGCCGAAAATAATAGATTTTCAGTCCAACTTGTTTTTACGTTCAAAAAAAATTCAAAATCTATTTTTAAAACCCAATTTCATTTTTTTATTCAAATTAAAATTTCCAGATAATCTTATTTCAAAAATTTGAGTTTATCATTTTATTAAAATTTCAAATTTAAATTCACCATTTTATCTTGACAAATCATGATAATCATCCTACCCAAAATTTACTCAACCAAGTTCATCCACCAGAAATTTATCCACGATTACAATTTCAATTCAAACCAAAGACTAATCCACCCAGCTATTTTATTCCCACTCGCGATCAGAATTTTTCCCGACACAACCTTTGAATTCAGGTATCATTATCGATAAAATTTCTGTTTCAGTCTCACCATCATCACCACCGTCACCAGCCTCCACCGAGGCAACCCAAAATCGCCATGAAACACCACCAAAATTTAATCCACCATTTCACAGCCATTTCCAAATCACTCACGCACCAAAATTTTAGCTTGCAGCCAAACCCAAGTCACTGCATCCACCACAGAACCCGACCATGCCTGCTATACTCACCGATTCTTCGCCAGAAAACCCATGAACACAGCCCGGATCTCCCTCAGATTCGCACCCAAAACTCAGCCCAAAATCCATTTTTCTCGCATACCCTTGTACCCGCTTCCGTTGCTTCACGCCGATGGTAGTCTCGCCGGCATCTCCACCGACGATTGGACTAGAGGAGGGATTCCATCCCTCCATCGCACCCTCATCTCTCTCTCTCTGTCGGATAAATAAATATTTTATATAATTTGATTTTTTCCTCTTAGGTCCTCAAGTTTTAAAACTAATTATTTTGATCCCAAATCATGTTTTAAAATGTATTAAGTCCAGCCTTAAGTTTTAAACTTATTATTTTGCTCCCAGATTATTTTAAGCAGCATTTTAAAAGAGTCCTTTAATTTTTTAAAGACTCCATTTTAGTCCCAAGGTTTTAAAACTATTTATTTTAATCCAAACTTTAGATTTTATTTCAAACTTTGAATTTCTAGAAACTTATTTAAATTTATTTTATTTTGGCTAAACGAGACGTACGGAGATCTAGAGAACTGAAATATATTTTCCCGCTCAACCACGCTCGTAGAGAATTGAGGTAGACTCGCCCCCATTAATTTGTTTACATTTTAATTGCACGTTATATGCTTCATGTAACTTATGTGCATTATTTGCATAAGATGAGACGAGAATTTATATTTCTTATGAAATATTTGTGTTATGAGCATGCCATAGCTTATATGCATTTTAAATGCATGAGACGAGACAAGATTATGATATTGCTATGCTTTGACATAACTTATGTGCATTTATTGCATGAGATGAGACTATCCACGCCCTATGTTACGAAAGCCTAATATTATGAAGAAGTTGTCACTATATGATTGCATGTTTATGTGTTCAATTTTTATGTAAATTTATTAATCAACGATGAGTCTACTGAGTATTTCAATGAAATGCTCACCCCCTTTTTAACAACAATTGCAGATATCGGAGATGGAGTCGAATGATGGGCAGTTTAATATTTGAATAATTAGATTTCACTATTGTTTCAGTTGAATAATCACATTTTGAGAAATGTTGAGATTTTGAACAATTATCTTTTATTTGAAATGTCTTAGCAAATATCATTTCATCAAATTTGAGAATATTTGAAATTTATCAGTTTTGAATTTATTTAAATAAATCTTGCCAACTAGAAATGTTATTTTATTCCGCTTAATATTATTTCAAACATTAGACGAGACGATGACGTGACGAGTCGGGTGATTAGAACCCGGGGCATGACAAACAACCTAATTTCCCAAAACAAATAATCAACATGCTTATAGAATCTATCCAAATCCTACTTACTCCATGATTCATCAATGTTAAACAATTTTGGGTTATTAGCATATATGACCTTAACATATTCAAGATAAAATGATTTGACACTTAGGGAGGTTAGATGTAAAGTCCCCTTTTCATCAAAATGTTCGAATAAAACTCCCCCATTGACTCTCCTAACTAGCAATTCCTTTATAGGGAAAATGGGCACATCAAGCTTGTTTTCACAAAATAAGAACTCGTGCTTGTTTTCACAAAATAGGAAGTCATCATGCCCATGAAACTTATCAAGTACAACATTTTCATAGTCCAACAATATACTTGCCAAGTCTACATCAATGTCATACAATCCTCTAATATATTCAAAATATAATAACTTTGCATTCAAAGAATTGTTAGGAGCATATCTCCTAGATATTGCATCAATTATCACACTTTCTTTACCTCGATTGTACTTGTTGTTGGAGGAAAATATTTCCATGAACTTCTTCCAATTGCCATGCTTTTACAATTCCTTATTGCCTTGATAGGTTGGTCTCACAATTTCCTGCAACAAAGAAACAACCAAACTAAAGAGGGCATTGTTAGAATATTCCAGTGCAAAGAACATTTTGGTGTGATCTTTTCCCTCAAATTCTTTTTTGGCACTCTTCACATTCTCTCCTCTTTCTAAGGTAGGAATCTCAACTCTCGCTTCTTCTCTCGCCTCACCTTTTTCTGGACTCGTGGCCCCAACTCTCATTTCCTCTCCTTTTTCTAGGGTCGTGGCCCCGACTCTCTCTTTTTCATTTTTCTTCACCTTTGTCTCTTCATCAATTTTCTCACTCAATTTTTCTTTTTCTTTCTCATTTTCTCTCTCTTCCTGAAACTCCTTTATGATCTTCATTTGATCTTTGTGCACTTCCTCCAAACTCAAATATAGGAGTACCACCTTCTTCCCATTCAATTGGAAACTATACCTGTTCTTCTCCCTATAATGTTTCACATTCCTATCATGTTGCCAAGGTTTACCTAAAAGTATGTGAGTAGTGTGCATAGAGACTACATCGCACAACACTTTGTCACTATAGGTTTCAATATTGAAGGCAAGAAGAACTTGTTTACTCGCCCTCACTTCCCCATAGTTACTCAACATTTTCAATTGGTAAGGATTATGATGTGTCATTACCGGTAACCCCAACTTTTCTACCGTACTAGCACTCACCAAATTAGTGTCACTCTCCCCATCTATAATGAGACTACATGCCCTATCCCCCACAAGGCACCTAGTGTAGAAAGTATTTTCTTCATGCTTCTTCCTCTCATTAGCATGGGCCAAAGATTTTGGTAGACTAACATTCTTCTCCAACTCTCCCTTCTCACTATCTCCCCTCCTATGGAATGATGGAATCTTCATTTTTTTACTATCAGTATTCTCATCAATTCCATCTCTACCTTGATGATCCCTGAGGTTACCTTGATCAAATCCCCTACCATGCCACTCTCCTCCATTCCTATTCATATCCCAATTTTGTTCCCTACTCCCATCATTATGCAAAATATTCCCAAATTTACCCCCTCCCCACTCTTCTCCTAGTATCCCTTCTTTTTTCAACACCTCTAGTTGATGTACTCTCCCCTCTTGCTCCTAACTTTTCCAACCTTGCCCCAATCTCCTCCTTTTTTCTAGTGAAAGTGGTTGAAAGAGTTTTCAACATCTCTAGCAAGTCTTGAGTTTGAGCATTGGAATTTTGCCCACTTTTAGTATTGAAATTTGACATGTTGTGTAAGTGTGGTAGTGTCCTCACAAATAATATTTTCACTTGTGTTTCACTCAAGTTAGGTTTTTACCCAATAATGAGGTTACTACTCTTGCCTTTTTCCACTCAAAATTTTCTTTCTCAAGCACTCCAAGGAAGGTAATCAACTAAATCAAGAAGTATAATTCTTGTGAAACCAAAAGAAATCACAATCAAACAAGTATGCATGAAAGTAAATGGATACAATAGCAAGTGGAATTTCTTTGCTTGTTATAACAAGAAAATGACTTTGAATTGGTAGGATAATATGTAAGAACAAAATATCAACAATGGGATTAAACAAGACAAGTAATTAACAAGGCATAGATTTTCACTAGAACAGTTTCAGTCATTTGCGTCGGTTGTAAAAGACAATACGCGTAGGTTGTGGAAGTGACGCGTTTAGCACAGACGTACAATGTAAAGGGAATATGCGTCGGTTGTTTTCCAATGCAAAAAGTATGACTATATGCATCAGTTGTAGAATCACCCGACGTAAATTGCGAAAATAATAAATAATAATAATAATAATAATAATAATAATAATAATAATAATAATAATAATATGCGTCGGTTGTACAGTACAACCTTCGCATATTCTTATTTTTTTTATTTTTTTATTTAAAAATCCTATTTATTATTTTACATTCGATCTCATCGTCAAATCCAACAAATAATCAACATAAATGCATAATAATATAAATAAGTCAATTTACATTAATATTAATTATAGTTATTACAAATGTTCACATACATATTAACATAAAAAATGAAAATTTACATACAATCTTCATAGAAGTATTTGGCCCATTAATTTCTAATCTCGTCAATCTCCTCAATTGAGTAAGATTCTTGATAAAATGTCTACAAATAGTTAAGATAAATTATTTGTTATTTCATGGGTGGACCCAAGATTTTTGTTTAGTGTAGGTGGAGGTGGACCTTTCGGGGGTTCGCCCCCGATTTTTTTTTTTTTTTTTTTTGATGAATAGGGCCAAATCCTCAGGCGTAGAGGAGCAGGGGCTGTGTAATTATGGTTTTTAATCTCCGCTTTCATATTTCATGTTTGGGATTTGGGGTGAGAATTTTATGTAAATTATAAATTTAGTTAAATTAAAATTGGACTAATTATTTGGTCTATTTCAATTGTTCTTTTAGATTAAATGAGCTTCAAAGTTTAATGGCTGAACAGAAAAAATCAGGTGAATGCAGACGGAATTGGTCCTTTCAAAAAAAAAAAAAAAAATCAGTTTAAATGGGCTGACCCCAAAGTTCAGTGCAGGCATATGCCTGCACTGGTCAAGCATTGTGTTCGCCTGTATTTGTTAATAACTAATGAATTTATTATTAAACAATTCGTAGTATTCAATATTTATAATACCTTATCTAAAGAAGTCAATTGAAAATATTGTGTGACTATCTCATACATATTTCTCAAGATATAATAGCTACATTCAGAACCTTCAAGTTGGCGAGGACACTGAAATTTTCACATTAAAACTATTAGTAATATTATTCGTGTGTGTGTGTGTGTGTGTGTGTGTGTAAATATAACTAATTATTCAAGAATTTGCAGTAATTTTTAAATTGACATACCACAATTTGTTTCTAATTTACATTGCATATATTCCTCTTGCCACCATATATCCAAAATGTTTTAAGAGCCCTAAAATTTCAATAAATATGAATGATTATAACATTTATACAAAAAAATTGGCAGAATCTCCCCAATAAATTGAATATAACCAACCAGTAGAGAGACCATTCCATTAAAAACTATCTTATCAATAATCACAACACAAACATATCAATTTCACCTCAAACTCGATTACAATAATTCTATGGAAACTATCAAAATTTATCCACCATGCACTAAACAAAAAAATGATCAAGGAAATATATAAATACTTACGTATTCAATGCTGGGCTAATTTGTATTTTACGCTAATTTGACTCCGTTGAATCCAAGAAGTACACAGTATTGGATTGAGAAAAAATCACAAGTAACATCCAATGATTTCTACGTATTATGAATGTGTAAATACAACTTTAAATGCAAAATGATTCAAACTAAGTAAGAAAGAATGAATATTAATAGTCTTACTCTTAAAAGTACGGTGCGCGAATGTATTGCTTAGATTGCAAGCTCTTCATGGTTTCAGGCATGTACGTAATGACGCCGTCAAAATTATTTTTACCTTAATTGACACAATTTCTGACGGACACATAAATCCAACCGACTTGACATGAATTCCTTACACAACTCATGTAGGTACCTAAGAATAATTAAACCAATAAATAAATAAATGATGAAAATTGAAATGAAATTTATAAATTTTTGTTAAGCAGTCTTACATTGTGTGTATTTGCAGGATTAATATATTCAACCACTCCATTTTAAACAAGTTGGCAATGTCGTCGATCGTAATGTAAATATCTGTGTCGTATGTATGATGAAACACATTCACGTCTAAAGGCACAGTGAAGAAGTCAGTACCAACAGGTGTTTTAATGACCGCATTGTGTAACCTTTTGTAATCATCACCCAGACGTTGTAACGTCGCATCATCAACAAGCTGAGATCGTCGGGTAGATAACATTTCAGAACTTTGGCCCTTTTTTGTTTATCGACTTTTTTTGTCTTCTTCTGTGACTCTTCCTGCATTTAGAAAATAGTTATCATCATAACTCGTCTTATATAAATATCAAAGTAACCAATTTTGAAAGAAGGTTTCATACAACTAAAAATTATTACCTCTCCTAACATAACCAAATGTTGAGGTCATTGATTGAAGCTTCTAATAGCTTCCCCCACCGTTTTGTGATGTTGAGATGGTACTGGAAGAGGATACGCTTCTGCACCACGTACAACATCATCAACCGTCACTTTAACATGATTGGTTAAGAGTGGTTGATGGTGCACCACAATTTTAGATCCAGATGGGAACACCGTCCCTCTCGCCACTATATGAAGCTCGTCATCACAACTTAAGGCTAGACGAAAAGGTATTGGTTTCTATTGTTTAGCATGATTGAAAATCAACATTAGATCGTATAGTTGAAACCAGTAATATTCTACACATTCAAATAATTTAATTCACATTTGATACCTGAAGCCCATCATATGGATTTGGATCAACAGAGTGACAACTGTTGTGAGTTGGTGGTGGGGGAGGCAGAGTTATGTCCACATCGGGATCAAGGTTTAAGCCAATATGCCGAAGGGTAGAATCATATTTTTGTTGCATACTATGGAACTTATTTTGCCACTCCGACCTAACTCGATTGGTCACCATCGTGATCATATCTTTAACAACATCTATTAACACGACCCCACTCAATTGTCTATTGAAACTGTCGGTCCTGCCATATACATCTCTGATCATGGCATAGACACTATAACCCCTCACCCGTCCAGGATGCTCCTCCTTCCCAAGGGCTTCGGATAAAAAATCATGGTGTCTATTTGGGACAAATGTATCTTGAGTGGCTTCCTCCCCTTTTTCAATCTGTTCCAAAAGAAAAAAAAAAGTGAGAATTTAATATAAGTACACTTCAGTGAATTTTAATTCACAATATGAAAAAATGGGAGGCTATACTTACAATTTTTTCATACACCACCCTCATTTTCCCGTTAGGGATGTAATAGGTCTCATCGTCTTTCTTCTTGAATCTTGCTCTAACTCAATCTAAACTACAATCTTGACTTAACATGAACGATCTAATTGACCCACAAGAATAAGCAGAAGATAGTGGGTCTATTTGAAGTCACTCTGGCCTCATCCCAACATAGCCAGCTTGGCCTAAAAAGTGTGGATGCTCGTTCTGCAGTTGCCTTTTCCTAGCCTTCTACTTTTTCCTTGAAAAAAAAATCACAAAATTTTAGTCTTTCAACTCAGTATAAAAAAATGAATAACAATTGTAACATTATACAGACCTTGAAAATCTCAGTCTTACGTTCTTTTTTGAATTTTTTCCATTGTTCCTCCTTCAAGAAATCGTAGAGCTGAGTATGTGATGTGTATTTCGGGTGCTCCTTGTTGATAAAATCACCAACCTTGTTTTGAAGTCTTTCCATCGCTAACCCACAACTCTCAAAATAGTTTTTTTCATGTTTTCATTGGGTATGTGAACTTCCTCTAAAAGACAACAATAATATGCAATGTTATTTCAAAAAGATTAATTACTAATTAACTACATATATATATATACACATAGATGTGATACCGTTATATCTTCCCAAATCGTGTTCTTAAGGCCTTGATCAACTTTATGCCAATCACTGATATTTATATCAACCTGAATACGGACCAAAGACCCAAGATTAGGCTTGAAGTTCTTATATGGTCCGATCGGTCTATTTTATTCATCAAATTCAATGACTTTCTCTTCCTGCACCTTCTTCTTCATCTTTTTGCAAGTTGTTGGCCTTCTAGTCTTTTTCTTTTGGCTAATGGACTGATCATCATCTGATGAACTTGAAGAACTAGCCATGACTTTGAAGGTTATTATTAAACGTACCTACATATATAACAACACAAAAAATATATATGTAGCATATTAATTAGTGTTACCAAAATAAAAAAAATGTGTATTTTAACAAATAGAGCATATATATATATATAAACAATATTACGAAGTTATAGAATGTAAATGACCTTACACCAACTAATAATCAAGAACGATGGTCAATCCACAATCCTTCTTCATGATCCCAATGCATGTAATCGGTTTCAAGGTTATCTTTCCCTGAAGTTGCACCGCGTTTGTATACCAATAGAAAATGGAGGTGGGTTTTATCAAAGTGATCGTAGTCTTCTTTGTCCACCACATCACCAATGCCAACAATACGTCTCTTACCTTCAAGGACAGTTGACCACTTAGTATCGACAGGATCAGTAACATAAAATACTTGTTTCGCTTGTGATGCAAGTATGAATGGCTCATCAAGATAGCTCAGCCGACCAAAATCGATCAAAGTAAAACCTAATTCATGCACCCGAACACCCCGTCGGTTATCAACCCATTTACATTGGAAGAAAAGAAACTTGAACTCCTTGTAATCAAGTTCCCAAATATATTCAATTACACCATAGTAAGACATTGCAGCATTTACTGGCTTGGTATCCTTGGCTCTATAAAAATCTGTTGATAATGCTACTTGTGTCCGTCACTATTTTGCATCATACTTTTAAAATCTCGACATTTTGTGTAAAATATTTATCCATTAATATCACAAGCTTCATAAGACCTCACAAGTACGCCAGGACCATACCCTGACCACTTTATCATTTCAAAAATGGTATTCGGCGTTTGTCACAACTCTTTCATCACTATATCTTTGAACCATTTTGCAAATGAGCAATTATGTTGATTAGTCACCCATCTGTCATCTTTTGATGGATTTTGCTATCATAAAATGGACTTTGTTGGTCCAAATATGGATGAACCTTAGTTAGGTGTTGTAAGATAAGGAGGTGTGCTTTGTCTCGCAATTCAACACTGGGCAAAAATTGTTTTGCATCCAATCGTACCTTTACCTTCGAGTCTTCCCTTGGTGATGCTTCTTAGGAATACCAATAGCCTCAACACCATCTAGGTAATCACTACAAAATTCGATAACCTCTTCAGCAGTGTAACCTTAATTGATACCGCCTTCAGGTCTAAATCGATTTTTCACATATCCTTTTAATATACCCATGTATCTCTCAAATGGATACATATACCTTAAGAACATCGGACCAAAAATCTTAATTTTCTCACCAAGTGAACAAGTAATTGCACCATAACGTCAAAAAATGATGGCCAAAAATACATTTAAAATTGACATAGAGTTATAACAATATCAGTCTGCAAATCATCCAATGCCTCGGATCAACAACTTTATTGCAAATTGCGTTGAAAAAAAAC
The DNA here is from genome assembly GCA_963555705.1 of Ligustrum vulgare. Taxonomy (NCBI): domain Eukaryota; kingdom Viridiplantae; phylum Streptophyta; class Magnoliopsida; order Lamiales; family Oleaceae; genus Ligustrum; species Ligustrum vulgare. Next base: position 48,903,562 of record OY743176.1, on the reverse strand, counting down.
ACAGTTTTATAATGACATGTCTAACATGTTTTGGAAGTATGCCTCGAATTGCAACTGGTAACAAGTGTTGCATTAAGACGTGACAATCATGAGACTTCATACCAACCAATTTCAGGTCCTTAATCGACAAAAAACTTTTAATGTTTGAAGAGTATTCAGATGGAACCTTAACAACATTTAAGTATTGACAAAAGCTTGTTTTCTCTTTTCTAGACAAAGTATAACAAGCTGGGGATAAAAAGATCATTTTTTCGACTCTTGAGGTGCTAACTTATCTGTATCCCCATTTCTATCATGTCTTTTCTGACTTTGATATCATCTTTCGTCTTTCCTTCAATGTTCAATAATGTCCCGACGATACTATTTAATACGAATCATAGTGGGCTTGACGAAAAATTAAATTTTCAAGCCAAACCTGTAGCGTACCCGGTCCTCAAGGGCTGCCGGCCGTCTACTCATGGTCTTTCCACTCCCCCCCTTGGTCGTCCTGGTCCTCAAGGGCTGCCGCCTCGTTTCCAAGAAGTGGATTTTTGCCTTCCGCATGGATCGAACATTGTACCTAGGGGTTAAGTACAAAGATTCTTAAATCCCTGACATGAATGCTTTAAAAATTCCATATATGTATCCCCATCTACTTTACTTTCCAGAACATTCAAACTTTTCAAACTTTCACTTAACATTTCAAAATTCACTTCATTTCCATCGTGAGCTCACTTGGTGTATCTTCTAGCCAATCAGATAACAGTGGGCAATTCTTATTTGGAACCAGATTAACTTTCACATTTCTACCGCAAAGCGGCTCATTCACTTCATTCCACCGCAAAGCGGCTCATTACATTCGGGTACGCCGGTCCCCCGCGCCCCATTTCCCACTCGCATATTTCATAACATAGAAGTACACCCATTCTTTCTTGAAAAACTTGGGATACATAACTTTTGACAAAAATTGCACTTTGACACATTCCTTTCATTAAAACATTTGACTTCCCCATTTCGATGCCAATGCATGCTTAATGATGCAATGACATGATAACGTGCATACTTGAACATTTTCTTAAATACACATAATTGCATATGGTAGACCAAAAGCATTAGAATATCGTAATTAACACGAATGTCAATTTAGCACATAATTCCACATTGAACATTCAACTATGCTGAGAGAAGGGGAAGTTTACTTACCTGACGTCCTTAGTATTTACCGTCTTAAATTGTGTGTGGAAGTATCTTGGTCGCCCGTAACGTCAATGTAGCAAAAGTCCTAATTATTTCCATTCGTCAAAACGTGTAACTTTCAGTTCACAAACACATCCGTTATTCATTTTAATAATAATCAAACATTAACCGAGATTAAAACTTCAATTTAACCCAAGCGTGACTTTACATAATAACTAAAACACATAAAACCATATTCGAAAATAAGAGATAAATTTCAATCCACATTAGAAACTCTCATCTTTTAATTCAAACTCAAACTAAAATATTTAACTTAACTCAAACTTTACCCAATATCAATTTACCAATTTAAACAATATAATAATCTGAATTTTACTTGTATGTATATGCATTACCCAAATCAAAAAATTTTATATTTCTTACCAAAATTTAATATGAACTTCAATTAAACAAATTTAAAATTTTCGAAATTTAAAACTTACCATAAAATCTTTTGCACCTTTGAAAACATCAAAATTCCAGAAATTGAAACGGAAGCAATTAATTAAACGATTAATGTCATATTTCCAAAATCTGAAATTGATATACACATTCACAAAATTTTCCCTCAAATTTCGAAAATCACCATTTCTAAATCAAAATGAAACTAAACATTTTAATTACACTAATTAATTCATAAATTTTGAAATCTGAAAATTAGTCTACATAACTAAGAAATCTGAAAACTTACCGTGAATGACACACATTTATACATTTTTCATCAGAATTGAAAATTACATTTATAACTCTAAGTTAAACTAAAAATCTCAATTAAACAAATTTTAATCTACAATTTTCGAAATCTGAAAATTACTTGCACACATATGCATAAAGTGTATACATATTCAAAATCAAAATACCCATTTATACATCTATATATATATATATATAAACACACACACTCATACATATATACATCAATAAACACATACATAAGCATTACTAAATCCCCAATTTAACGGTATAATTCGAAATCAATTAAACTAAAATCTGAAATTATGAGAAACAACACACATTTGCATACACTCAACACACACACATACACACACATATATATTCGAGTGTGTGAAAGTGTGTGCAGGTGCGTGCGTGCGTGTGCAGGTTGTGTGGCAGTGGGCGAATGGGCGAAATAGGGCCTTACTGATTGGGGAGGTGGTCTCCGGTGAGAGAGGTGCCGGTGGTGTGAGGTTTCTGGCGGCTGGGGGAAGAAATCGCGAGGTTGATGCGATTTAGGTAGCTGCTGCATGAGGTGATAGAGAGACGAGACTGAGAGATGAGGGAGAGAGGAGAGAGCTGAGTGTGAGAGTGAGAGAACTGAGAGTCTGAGTCGGGTGTGGGAGGGGGTTAGGGTTTCGTTTGTAAATTGCAAGTTTAGTCCCTAGGCTCCTCAATTTGGCAATTTAAGTCCACAGCTCAAAAATAAATTTCATAGTGCCACCAAACCTTTTCCAACTTCAATTTATGCAATTTAGGTTACTTACCACTTAATAACAATAGAAATCAACAAGTTTAACAAATAAAACAAACAATTAGACATAGAATTGTACATAAACAATTTATAAACATTTTAATTGGCACATTGATCGAGACGGAATCCAAGTCATTCCACTGCAAAATAATTCATATTATCGACATTAAAATATCATTAAATTTAAAATTTATAATAACATTAAAATAATTATTACGTGAAATTTAAGGACGCACGTAAAAATGAAAAGCGGTATTACAAAAATCCACTTCTTGGAAACGAGACTGGTAGCCCTTGAGGACCAAGACGACCAAGGGGGGAGTGAAAAGACCATGAGTACGACTCGGAGAAGGACCCAGCGAGGGAGTCGGGTCGTTACAATTATAAATAAATTAAAGAATAATTAATGAGACATTGAAATAAATTCTAATTTGACTTTATTTAAAAATGTTGAAGCGAGTATATCCTGAGTCTGCCACCAAATGCTCTCCTCGTCTCATCTAGCTTTCATCACCTGAAATATATTGGAAAGGGATTGGGGTGAGCTAAAGCTTAGTAAGTAAACTTTATGCACGTGATGCATGCTCATTACATGAAATGCCTTAGACCATTCAAAGTAATTATCCTCATTTACTTTACCTTTCAAGACTTCAGACTTTCCAACTTTCACTTAAACATTTCCAAAACTTTAACTTCATTTCTATCGTGAGCTCAATTAGTGTATCTTCTAGCCAATCACAATGCAGTGGGCAATTTTCCTTATTTAGAACCAGGTTATCACTTTTCCACCGCATAGAGGTTTAAAATTTGCCACCGCCAAGCGGTTTAGCAATCGTCACCGCAAAACGGTTTAATATTTGCCACCGCCAAGCGGTTAAGCAATCGTCACCGTAAAGCGGTTTAATATTTGTCACCGCCAAGCGGTTAAGCAATCGTCACCGCAAAGCGGTTTAATATTTGTCACCACCAAGCGGTTAAGCAATCGTCACCGCAAAGCGGTTTAATATTTTCCACCGCCAAACGGTTAGGCAATCGTCACCGCAAGGCGGTTTAATATTCACCACTGCAACATCGATTTAATTCGAGAACACCGGTCTCCCGCGCCCCATTTTCCACTCACACCTTTCATGGCGTAAAAGTACATCAATTTATTCTTAAAACTTGGGATACATCCTTTTTGAGAAACTAAAACTTACCACATTCTTCATTTAAAATCATTTGGCTTCCCCAACTCAATGAAAATGCATGCTTGACGATGCAACAACATGATAACATGTATGCTTAAACCTTCTCTTAATAACACATACATGTATAAAGTTCATAGAAAGCATCACAAGGAAATACATTTCAAGAATATGATTTAAGCCCATTAATTATACCTTAAACATTTAACTTCAATGAAAATAGGGGAAGTTTACTTACCAGACATCCTTAGTATTTACCGTTATCTAGATTTGCAAGTGGAGGAGCCTCAGCTGCCCGTGTCGTCAATGTACCAATATCCTAGTTGTATCCATTCATTTAACAAAATATACTTTCAGTTCAATTTGATATATTCATCATTCCTTTAACATTAAACAAGTTAAAACAATAAATTTTCTTTCCCCTTTCTTTCTTGTGATCATTTATTCCAAACAAGGTATTAAGATATATTAAATACTTCCATACCATACTCGAAAACAAAAGATTAAACCATTCGACACCACATTATAAGCTTAACTATTAAGGTAATTAAATCAAAACCAAAGTTTGAAAAATGTACACGACTTTACTATTTTCTCAAAATCTAGAAATTATAATTATTACTCACATTCACAAAAAAATCATATTTGAAATAAGAGACTTCATTTCATGCAACTTACGAATTGTACTAATCCATTTACTCAAATCTCAAACTAAATTATAACTTAGTCGAACTTTACAAAAATGTTCCATTAAAATTCCAACTATTTAAAATCTGAAAATATTCAAAATAAGGTTTCAATTAAACTTAAAACTAATCAAACATAATCTTAAATCTTAAATTCAAGAATTACCCAAATATAACATACACGTTTGATTTTCAATTACAAAATTCGAAACCTGTAATAATCAAAATTTTGAAATTTCAATTAAACTAATTTAAAATCTTCGAAATCAGAAATTCCCAAATATATATATATATATATACATACATACATACATACATACATACATACATACATACACACAATCACAGTACCAACTCTCCAATTAACAGTTAAATTCGAAATCTAGAATAAATAAAATCTGAAATAGTAATAATACACTTAACCACACATATATATACACTTACATACATCAATACATACTTACAACTCCATATATACATACAACAATCCAATGTGTGTGGTGTGTGCGGGTGTGTTGTGTCTGCGTGCGTTGTGTTGTGTGTGTGTGTGTGAGGGAGGGAGAAGGGTAGGAGTCACCCACCGGTGCAACGACAAGAGGGAGGCATGGAGGTCGCGGTTGCGTTTCCGATGAGATGAGAGAGAGAGAGAGAGAGAGAGAGAGAGAGAGAGAGAGAGAGAGAGAGAGACGGGGTGTAGGGAGAGATCGAGAGTGAGAGGAACGGGTCTGAGGGTATGAGGTTTGGTTAGGGTTAGATATAATCTTTTGAAATTTGTAAATTGGTCCCTCTTTTCCCTTAAGTATGTATTTTAGTCCATAAGTTCTATTTACTCTCCAATTGCCACCAAACTACCCCCTAACTTTCAATTTAACAGAATAAGATAGAAAATAACAAGCTTAAGCAATAAAACAATTATTCACATAAATTGTACGTAAACAAATTTATAATTTTCTAATTGACACATTGAGCGAGACGGTGTCTAAGTCCTTCCACTGCAAAATAACTCAAATCATTGACGTAATATTTATTAAATTTCAAATAACAATAACATAAATATGATGTGAAATTTTAAAGGGCACGAAAATGAAAGGCGGTATTACAGTTCCTTACCCCCTTAAAGAAATTTCGTCCTCGAAATTAGAAATTACCAAAAATATGGATACTTGACATGCATTTCATTCTCGCGTTCCCAAGTAACCGCTTCCACTATATGATTCCTCTAAAGAACTTTAATTAGTGCTATCTTCCTCCTAAGTTCCTTATCTGCTTTCATTAGGATTCTCAAAGTTGATTCCTCATGAATTAGATCCTCACGCAAATCTAAGGATTCTTAGCTGAGAATATGAGAGGGATCTGAAATATACTTCCTCAACATGTACCCCTGATAGTGTTGGTGGAAATGCAACCCGATAAGCTAGGTCACCCACCCTCTCAAGTATTTCAAAGGGGTCAATAAAACGCGAACTTAACTTTTCTTTCTTCCCGAATCTCATAACTCCTTTCATAGGAGCCACCTTCAAAATATCATATCACCTACAGTGAATTCCAAAGGTTTACTCCTTTTGTCCACATAACTCTTCTGTCTACTCTTTGTTGTTTTCATCCACTGACGAATCTTTTCAACAACTTCAGTTGTCTGCTGTACTATTTCTGAACCCAATAATCTTCTCTCCTACTTCATCCCAATGAATTGGCAATCTACATTTTCTCCTGTATAGTGCTTCATACGAAGCCATATGAATGGAAGCTTGGTAGCTATTGGTATAGGAGAACTCAGCCGATCGGAAGAATTCACCCCAAATATCTGGAAAATCAATAATGAAAACTTTCAACATGTTTTCCAAGGCTTGAATTGTTCTCTCTGACTACCTCTGTCTGTAGGTGGAAGGCCGTGCTGAATTTCAATTGAGTACCCATGACTTTATGTAGACTCTTCCAAAATAATGAAGTAAATTTTGGGTCGCAATGGATAAGGGAATTCCATGAATCTTTCCATAAATATGAAGTAAATTTTTGGTCTAATGGTAGCAGGGATTTAAGAATCTTTGTACTTAACCCCTAGGTACAAGGTTCGATCCCTGCGGAAGGCAGAAATCCACTTCTTGGAAATGAGGCTGACAGCCCTTGAGGACCAGGACGACCAAGGGGGAGTGGAAAGACCATAAGTACGGCTCGGAGAAGGCCCCAGCGAGGGAGTCGGGTCGTTACAAAAAGGCGCCTTTTTTGTAGCGTACCCAGTCCTCAAGGGCTAATGGCCGTCTACTCATAATCTTTTCACTCCCCCGTGGTCGTCCTGCTCCTCAAGGGCTGGCAGCCTCGTTTTCAGGAAGTGGATTTTTGCCTCCCCAGGGATTCGAACCTTGTACCTAGGGGTTAAGTACAAACTTCATGGAATCCCTGGTACCATTAGACAGTCTAATGGTAGCAGGATTCTAAGAATCATTGTACTAAATCCCTAGGTACAAGGTTCGAATCCTGCGGAAGGAAAAAATCCACTTCCTGGAAACGAGGCTGCCAGCCCTTGAGGAGCAGGACGACCAGGGAGAGTGGAAAGACCATGAGTAGACGGCCGGCAGCCCTTGAGGACCGGGTACGCTACAAAACCAATCAACCATGTCAGAACTGGATGCATAATATATATTTTCGAGTAAAAAGGGCCACTGAGCAAAAACTCATGGGTAAATGCCCTTGAGCCCACTGATTTTATGGCCAAATTCCATCAGTTTGGGCTTCAAAACAGCAAGTCAATTATGCAAACGGGAATTAGGGTGTTCACACTTTTTTAGTGCATTTTTAGGTTAAATACCATTTTTAATTATTTTGTTAGGGTTTTGTACCTCTATAGCGGCTACCCTAGTTGTTAAGTCATTTTTTACTTATTTATATGTTATTTCTTCATTGTAATAATTAGACTTTGATTTCTAATGAACAGTTTTTATTGAGTATATTCAATAAAATTATAAGTGGATTTTTACATTTTCTTAGAACTTATCAAAGAGTAATTCTTTGTGGCGTTCAATCGAACTTATCAAATATTCGCGAGAGTATTTGTACCGTTCAAATCAGAAACTTATCAATGAAGTTGGACAGATTCTTGTGACGTTTCGCAAATCTTGGTTTTTCTATCTGCATCGTTGATTTTTGCATCATGAATATCGGGTCAAGATTCCACCGTCTATCCACAACCTGGGTTCGGAACTTTTCGGCGTTTCTTCCGCGCATCTCGAATCTTGTCATCTGGTATCAGAGCTAGACTCTGAATTCAGATTTTTTGTTTATTTTATCTAGTTTAATTCTTATGTTTATCATCGAGTCTGTCATAAGAACTATTCATATCTTGTTGTTGAGTCTTTTATTTTTCTTGAGTTTCTTGAGTATTTGATCCAGAAAAATACCAAAAAAATTTTTACGTCTATTTTTCGTCAAAATTTAGTCTCGTTTGTTTTCCCGTATTCGTAGTCAAATTTTTGAAATTTTTTAAAAAAAAATTATTAATTTTTTAAATTTATTCTCAAAATTCATCAAAAAAAAAAAAAAAAAAAAAGACCTCATAACTAGGGCAACCGCTAGAGAGGCACAAAACCCTATTTTCCGTCTGCATAATTGACTTGTTGTTTTGAAGCCGAAAATGATGGAATTTGACCATAAATTCAGTAGGCTCAAGGGCTAAAGCCCATTAGTTTTGCTAAGTGGTCCGTTTTTACTCGAAGAACGCATATTATGCATCCAGTTCTGACATGGTTGATTGGTTTGTCTTGAATATTTAACTTTCCGTCAAGCCCATTATGATTCATATCACTATCACATGGAGAAAAATTCGATGACTCATAAACACATTTTTCTTACAACTTTTCAACCAAAGATCAATAGTTTCTTCCTAAAAAATGGGACATACTTTAGCTCCTATATTAGTATAACCCGATAAGTTACCATTAGCTGAAAAATTCATTTAAACTAATTAACACATAAATTCAATCATATATATATATATATATATATATATATATATATATATATATATATATAAAATTGCTACACTATATAAATATATACATGATATACATGCAATGCATTATATATATATATATATATATATATATATATATATATACACACACAACATATAAATACACACACATATATATACATACCTTACACAAGAGTGGGGAGGGGTGGGCGGCGGGCGACAGTGGGAGTGGGAAGGGGCGATCTAGAGAGAGAGAGAGCCCAGTTGGTTGTAGTGTGGTGGTAGTGTGGGTGTGAATGTGGTGGTGGGGGCGGAGTTAGTGGTGGCGGAGGAGTGAAAGATAGAAGTGTGAGTGTTTTGTGTAAGAAAGATGGAGAGAAATCACAGTACCCGTGGCACACATTAGGTCTAAATTTTTAAAGAATATGCGTCAATTCCTCTGACGGAACCGACGCATATTTATTGATTCACTATTTGCATCGGTTCTTTTGTAAGAACTGAAGCAAATTCCAAAAATAATAGGCGTCGATTTTTAAACAAAAACCTATGCTTATACTAAAATGATAACATATGCGCCGGCGCATATAATGAAGTCATATTTACAAAATTGCCACCGCTATTTTGATAAGCGTCGATTTTCCTAAAAAACGACGTAATTTACTTAATTTTTTAGTCTGATTTGTACTAGTGTTTGAACAACAAGGCTTTAATGGTGTAGTTTTATTTTTGTAGTTTTATTTGAGACATTTTAACAAAACACCTTGTGGACAACTCCAAATAACCTTGAATGTATATAATGTGGATAGATTGAAGAACTCCAACAACTCAAATATGACAACAAACAATACCCGAAATGTAGGAATTAAGAAATATACTCATGGGCATACAAATTTTCCAAATTTTTTTGATTTTTTTTTTGATTTTTTTGATATGATGAACAACAAGAACGATAACAAGAATATAAATGATAGATATACCAATTTTAGAGCTAAGTTTTGATACCAAATGATGTGAACCCGTTTAGTATTTAAACCAAAAATTTTCACAACAATTTAGAATCGACCCAAGAAAGCTAAAATGGTAAAATAAACCTTGACCCAAGTTTAATCTAGCCAAAATTATAAGGTAGAAATAAACAAATTTCAAGATTGATAATAAATCTTAACCCAAACTAATTATCCCCCAAAATTTCAAGAAAATTGATTCTTAACTCAATGAAGATGAATAAGTAAATTTCAAGATTTCTTCCAACAATCACAAAAAATAAAATACTCCAAGTAAAGTCGAAAGCATTACCTCAAAGAGGCTTGACAGATGAAGGATTCATACCTTCAAAGTGTTCTTCACACACTTACAAATGAACAACAAAGTTTTTAATTTAGGGTTTGAGAGAAAAATGTTTATTTATATTACAAAATATGAAAGAAAGAGAAAAACCCGAAAAAAAGAAGAAAACGCACATTTTCAAAATTTTAGTAAATTTCAGTCGACCAAATGGACCGAAATGAACTGAGGCTTTTCCAAATTTCTGGACTTTTGGTCAATCGAAAGTCCCAAAACTTGGACCTCCTTGGCCTTGGATTTCGTCATGGGTCTCACCAACACGTATATTGATGTTTGACTTTCCTGGATCTCATCAATTACTATGAATTTTTTATTGCTATTTTATTCCCACCATTAGTAAAAATTGGTATTATTTATCGTTGTTCTTTTTACCCGAATGATTTATTTTATGATTCTGAAAATTTAATTAACGGCATATATATTCTAGACTTGGAATGCGTTATAATGAATGTAGAAAGCAAATGGCCTAAAATAGATAGTATTAAAAAATCTTATGACATGGGATGCGTTATAATGAATGTAGAAAGCAAATGGCCTAAAATAGATAGTATTAACAAATCTTATCTTTGGCGTTGTAGGATTGGTCATATAATTGAAAAATGCATATCCAAGCTACATAAAGATATATGCTTGGATATGAACGATTTTAAATCATTTGATAGATGCGAATCATGCATTTTAGACAAAATGACCAAGACTCCCTTTAATGTAAAGGGAGAAAGAGCCACAGACATTTTTGGTCTAATACATAGTGATGTATGTGGACCAATGTCAATATATGCCAGTGGTAGTTTCTCCTACTTCATTTCACATATGACCATTCAAGATATGAATTCATCTACTTTATGAAGTTCAAGCATGAAAAAGTTAGCAAGAAGGGGAGAGACAAACTAGTAAGAGTATCCTCACACTTCCATCTGATCGATGAGGAGAATAGTTGAAGGGTGATTTTTAGACTCTCTAAAAGAGTGGGGTTCTCTTGCAGTGGACTCTACCCTATACTCCACAAAATAATGATGTCTCTGAAGTGAGAAATTGTACCCTGCTTGATATTGTGCGATCAATGATGATCAGTGCAGTTCTCCCAAAAAAAAAACAATTTGGTGCACATTAATAAAAAAATAATTCTTTTTTGTTAGTTAATGATTGATTATTTAAAATTGATAGTTAGATAAAATAATTCTCATGAGATGATAATTCGAATTCTTTCCATCTAAGTTACTATAGAGGTGTTAAGACAAGCGGACCCACCAGACTTGTGGAAATCGGCTCGAATCAACTCTAAACTTATAAATTTATCATTTTGTATTTAGTAATTTAATAAAAAAAATATTTTTTCTATAAATATGAAAAATTCTATATTTTACTTATACGGGCCAAATTGGAATGACCCACGACCTGCATGGGTTCTACCCAAATGGGCCAGCGAGCGGACCTGGCTTGTAGTTCAGAGTTTGTGGGTCGACGCAGACCGACCTATACACCCATAGCGGACATATTTTTTTCACGCGAGTTGTTACTAGGCTCATATGTTAGTGGACCGACTCGACTCGGATTGACACCTCTACTTTAAAGCAAATTACTCCACCGCCTAGATTTTAACTTTTAAAGTCAAAAACCAAAATTTAAAAATATTTATTCAAAAATCCAGTCTTAATTCAAATTTTTAAGATTAGTAATAATAATATTAAAATATTATATTAAATTAATCAATCTAACCTATACCAAACACCACACCTCCAAAGATCGTCCAAACCCTAATTCCTTCTTCATTTCACACAATTGACAACAGAAAACCCGATTATCTCCACCCTCTCCAATCTGCCTCCATCCAACTCCGGAGATGGTTCCGCCTCGAGATGGCCGTCGTATTCACTAGAAATGTGGCAAATCATCCTCTCACCCCAGACACCAACAACAATATCCCTCCACACCTCAATGGAGCCGCGAAACCCATCATCGTGGCGTCCATAATGGAGTTGCGAAGGAAACACAACTGAAATAGCGATGTCAAACGAGTGCGTAGTGACGATTGTGTCTTCCGCCTCTGATGGCGTGCTCACCTTCTTTATATCTCTTATTTTCTTCATTTTCTTATGGTTTGTTGATGGTTGAGGTTGTGTGTGCAGAGTGATGTGTGGTGGTAGGTGGTGCAGTGCAGTGCAATGTAGTGTTTGTGGTGGTATGTGTGGTACGGTGCGGTGCGGTGTGTACAGTGGTGGTGGTGGTGGTGGTGGTGAGGTGACTGGGTGGTGGTGGTGCAGGTGTGGGGTGTGTGAGAGGTGCTGTGTGTGTAATGGTGGTGTTGGACGGTGGCTAGTGGTGGTCGGTGGTGGTTGTGTTGAGGTGGAGTAGTGTGGGATAAGCTAGGATTAATATTGACTATGATCCATAAATTTGTTATTTGTAACCTATCAATAATGTGACCTACAAAAATCTGAGATTGCAACTAAATTCGTAATTGTGACTTGCAAACTTGTGCTAATTAACTTGAAATTTGTGACTAATATTTATTTTTTTTGAATTGTGACCAAAAATAAACCAGGACATATAAAATCGAGAGTTGTGACCATTTATTTTCATAAATTTTGATCAAGAAAGTAGTTTAACCTATTAAATTTGTGATTTGTTCTCGAGAAATAAATTGCGGCCTATAATGTTTGTAATTTATGATTGAGTAACTAATCGTGACCTGTAAAATTCGAGATTAGTGATTGAGAAATAAGTTGTGAGCTATAAAATTTGAGATTTTGATCGAGAAATAAGTTGTGACCTAATAAATTTGTGAATTGTGACTGAAAAATAATCTGCGATCACATTTTCATTATTTGTTACTGATAAAGAAGCCGTGACTAAAATTTGTAAATTGTTATAAAAAAAATATGCAGTGGCGGATTATTTTATAATTTGTGATGAAGAAATACATCGCTACTTATAAATTTTATGATTTGTGACCGAAAAAAAAGTCATGACTTATAATATTTGTCATTTGTGACTGGTTAATTTGACAATTTGTGACTGAAAATAAGTCGTGACCTATAAATTTTAATTTGTGAACGAAAGATAAGTCATGACCAAATATTTGTAACCGAGAAATAAGTTGTGACATTTAATATTTTTGATTTGTGATTTGTGATTGAATAATAATTTGTGATCGATTAATTTGATAATTTGTGACAAAAAATAAGATATTACTTATAAATTATCAATCCTGCTACTTGTACAATACCGGCTAACAAGCTAGTTGACAACCACATTTTCTCGCAATATTTTGTAAGGCAATTTATCATGAGATTTTGCTTAAAGTTAATTTATTGAATGAATCTAGATTTCGGTCAAAATTGCAGCATCTTCCACCGTTGTTTGAAAATTTTCAAAACCCGTTCCTCTTAGAAATTATAGTTGCATGCACGCCGGCAGTCCTGACAAGTCGACCGAAAACTTCCACAGACGACCGGAACCCATCAACGAGACCGCAGGTTTCTAACTTCTTTCACCTCGTCGGGGCCTCGTTAGATCCCAGCGGCTCCCGACTTTCAGCCGGAAACGAGTATATTTCCACTGGATGATACTTCAATATCGGAACTTGGTGAGTATATTCCTTCATCTGCCGATCCGAGAACACTCCCTTTACCCACCTGAATTTACTACCCCGCCCACCAAAGTGAAAAGAAAATCAAAACTGAAATTATTTATTTGGAAGAATTCAATGTTTTGTACTCGTTTATTCTTTTGCATTATGAATGTTAATCATTTGTTTAAACATTTTCCAATTTCTCAATGTGTATTGCAACTTACATTCCACTTTCTATTAACCCTGTTACTTAAAATGAGCAATTTTGTTTAATCTACAGTTTTCGTCTCTCTCTAATATTTATTGCCTTTTGAGGTGGAAATTTTATGGCTTAAATAAATGAGATTAATTTGCATAAAACTGAAGTTTTAAGAAATAGAAGATTTTGCTTATCTTTAATTACCCCATTTTGTAAATGTTGTGAAAGAAATTCTTCTTTTTTGAATAGGAAATGAATATCCCTTTTTCGATGACAATGAAGTCATTGAGGATGACTATAGTGTGGAAATACATCAGATAATACTAGATAATAGTGCAAGGGAATTAAGAATGCTTTGTTGTAATGATGGAACAATGTTGTGAGTTTATTTCTATATTGGTAAATTTTGTAGTGTTGTAATTTTGATCTTGTTTTCTGGCTACTTCTTATGAAATTTAAGTGTTAATGTATAAAAGAACATGGCCTGGAAAAGAAATGTTTTAGACTTTGTTAGACTACCAAATCTTTGAAGCATCTCAATTAAGTTTTTATTATAGAATCAAATGAATTGATAGAAATTCAGCCTTCTGGAATTGTCTTGCATGAAATTGGCCCCTTCGATTATGTAAAACAAATAGTAGGGAAGATTCCTTCTTCTTTTTTTTACCACCTGCTATTGCAAAAGGTGCTAATGTAAAGCTGACTGCCAATTGTAACAATGGGCATACTAGAAGCTCCAAAGAGATAAATTCATTCTAATGAAGTTTTGTGTTTGTATAGATGGTTGCATTCATTCAAAGAGCCGTGATGTGGGAAGCTCCTCCTACTACAAGTTGCAGCATTGACAATTCCAAGTTCCAACTGTTAGGAGCCTTAGCTTTATTCACAGTTTCATGGCAACTCATATTAGCCCCTACAAATCTTTCAATTTTATAACCAGAAAAATTCAATCTTGGAGGCTAAGTGGAAACAGACTTATCCTGGATTTGAAGTATAAAAGATGCATAATGTCAATACTTAATGTTATAGGTAAACTTCTATTTGATGTTGACATTTCTGTATAGCTAGAAAGAAAATAGTATGGACGAAAAGATATGCAGATGCAACCTATGGTTATAAGATGTATAAAAGTAGTATTTGTAATTTTCTCATTAAAATTTAAGGTAGAAAAATACAACGTCTTCAATATTCTTTGTTATTTTTTTAAATGAATACATGATTATTACATACTTGTGTCAAACCCAATACACTCGTTAAAGTGAACATGAAATATGTCAAGACCTTGCCCTCTTCCTGCACCTTATCATTCTTGCACCTTCTCTTTCACGCACACATTTTTTGCTCTTGTGGAAGGTTACTAAATTTATTTTGACATTGTCTTCATCTGATATTCGTGCACACGTTTTAAGTAGTCAAGGCAACTCATTAGTTTTGTCTTTACCCTTATTTTTCTCTTCAATGTGGTTGCTCGATTCCTCGTCATGTCACTTGAAGTACCGACAAAATGACTCGCATGATAAGAACAACGGTCCTCTGTTCAAAGTTCTCCATCTCAAACAATCTCTCAAATCCCTATCCACGTTCAGGGCAACGCCACTTCGTTGGGAAATATCCAACTAATGCATCGCTTGTCCATAATTGTGTCACATTCCATAATTCTTCCCTCCCATTAGAGTTCCTACCAATACAACAAAGCAAGTGATGATAGTTTGCTGATTAAACATTTCACGAATTATGCATTTCATCGAAGCCTAAACAGAAAGGAAAAAAATTAAGACAAATCCCTAGACCAAAGCTTATTATTATTATTACTTTCTTATATCACATTTTCACAATTCCACATTTAATCTAAATTGAAACAAAGCGCAAAAAATAAAGAAAAATCCCTAAACCAATGCTTACTGTTGTCATTACTCATTATTTCAGCTAATAGGACACAAATCCATTCTATGCCCTAAACACATGTCAACATGATCTCAAAATCCATACTTGAATACCAAAAAAAAAAAAGGGAAAATTCACCTAAACTGGTACATGAGGTTTATGAAACTGAAATTGAAACAAAAAATTAAATTGAAATTGAATTCCAATATTCTTACCCCAAAATGCCGAAAGATTACTTTGAGTGGAGAAGACACACCACAATCGAGTGCCCTAATTTCGTCGGCTCTTAACCACAATCGTCGGCGGCACGACAAAGTCAGCTTTCCATGGATACTGAATTACATCGAACACAAGAACAGACTGGATTTGATAACTTGCTCATGTTGGCCCAAGTTCGCAATCGAACGTAATACAGCAAAAGAAAATTCTTTAGCGGACTGAACTAAAGATTATCAGACAAATAGAATAGATTTGATGCCCATATTTAACTATCCTTCAAAGATCTCTACAAATCAGTAGCTTTGGAGGAGATCGCGAACGACTGAATTTCTCAATTTTTTGTGCCAGAATGCTTTGAAGTTAGGAAGGATGAGATTTTGTGGAATCCAAAACCATTGAGGTTATTTTTGTGTAAAGAGAGGGGCAATTCAGTCTTTCCACGATTGGTTGTCAAGTGCATTGTGAAAAATATCGTACAAGCAGCATTATTGATAAATTATTGTTTATGGCCGGGAATTAAGTCCTGATGAAACAATTTTATAATTTGTGATAGAGAAATCTCATTATTTGCGATCTATAAAATTTGTGATTTGTAACTATGATCATAAATTGTATATTTGTGACATCAACTTATTTAAACCTATATAAAATTAAAAACCTAACTTTTGTATTAAAATCATTCTTAAATTTTGAACTCCTTACATGTAGAAATGTATTTATCCCTCTACTTTACTATTGTTCAATTGCAATATTTCCCTAACAAAGATCAATAATTGTACAAGTATCGCGAAACTGCACCGCGAATTGTACCGCATACTCACACATAAAGGGAATGGTGAATTAGTCATTTCACTTTCCTGTGTCTGTGCGGTACACTTTACGGTACGTTTTCGCGATAACTTTAGCATTTTTCAACAAAGATCTGAATCACACACTAGTCTGCTTAACTCTTCCTTCGCTGGCACCTTTTCTCCAATTCGTTGCTTGCGATGAACTAATGCTCTCGTGCACAAGTTTTCCCACAAGCCTCTCTCTTTCCATCAAAAATGGAATTTGGGGTGATTACACACCAAGAACCCTCTCCAGATCCAGATTCATCTGAGCCCAATAATAGCAATTGCCATGGACCTGTGAATCTGAAGCAGGAAAGATCCGACAATGCGGTGAGTACCCGGAAAGAATCGAAAATCGCAAGAAATGAAAGTTTCGCTGCTTTTGGAAGATTCGATCTATGGCCATCAGAGAGTGATGATGGCCAGAAAATGCTTTCATTTTCTTCTGCTGATCTGCATCCTAATGGTGGGAATGACACAAAATATTACAGCAGAACAGGAGGTATGTCGATAAATAATCATGCTTAGCCGCTTCGGATTGAAATTCTCTATGCGAAGTCTAAAAGCCTAACTGTTATTGTCAATGTTTTTAATATATGTAATCCTTTGCGAGCAAGTGAGATTTATTTTTCAGCCCATAAAATATGAAATCGTGTACTCTACTCTCACGTTGTTCAAAAAATCTTCATGGAATTGGCAGGTAGGTCTTTGTAAAAGATTTTTTACATTTATTTTTCGGAGATCTGGATGTTGGAGAATGAAGAGCAGTAGTTCCAATATTTCCTTTTTAAAACCTGTAATAATGCTTTGCAACTTGCATGAAAGAGAGATGTGGGGTTGTTTGTTAATGATGTTGTGTTTGGCTTTATTTCTTTGTACTGGATTGTGGCTGGATGGTCTTATGATGAATGAGTAATAAAGATTTTATGGGGCCTTCTGAAGAAAAGAAAAAGATTTGCAATTTTTATTCTGGCCCCAAGTACTGTTTGAAAAGAGAAAAATAAGAAAAAAATGGTACTTCTATTTTTTATTTTTTTATTTTTTGCTAATATTTACACCTGATTATTCAAAATAAAGTGTCACTTTTTGTTTTGATCTATTTTTCAACAATATTCTGGATGAAGATTGTCCTGATGGAATCATTATGAAGTATGGACATGTTTGGGCAAGTTATGGTTGATAAGATTGTTTATTGAGATTTTAAAGAGTAAAAATTGTCAGACAAATGGATGAAGAGTTCCTTGGTGCTATAAGAAAAATGACATATTCAAAATAGTTTGTGACAGAGGTATCAACTTTCTGTGCTACGAAATTGTAGGAGAACGTAATTGACCAAGTACTCAGGCTTAAATCAATGGTCTTAGAGATTGAAGTTCTTTGTTGTATGTTATTTACTCATGACATAGTTTTAGATGAGGAATAAATAGTAACTAGAACTTTAGAGAAGTACTTTGGAGTTTTTACGGTGAAGTAGAACTAAGACTGGTGAAGTAGAACTAAGACTGACTCAGGACAAAATAAAACCCAAGTTGCATTAAATCAGGTTCTATTGGCATAAATATGCATTGGATCAGGTTCTATGTGGATAAATGGGCATAAATGTGGATATGTGTGCATATATGCGCATATATCATAGAAGTGGATTCTATCATGGTTTTCCTAGTTTTAACGGGTTTCCTTGTTTTATTTGCTTTCTTTCATAGTTAGTTTTCCATTTTGATTCTAATTAGTACTCTTGGATTCTTCTCCTATAAAAGGAGCCTTTGTAATTTTTTTTTCATAGAATTTGATACAAAATTAAGTTTCGTGTATTCAAGATTCTCCAAATTTTGAGTTCTTGATTTTTGTTTGAATTGATTAAAGTTTGTTGTCAATTTTTCTATACTTATAAGTGCATATATGTGGATATATGCGCATATATCCACATTTATGCCCATTTATCCACAAAGAACCTGATCCAATGCATATTTATGCGCATAGAACTTGATTTAATGCAACTTGGTTTTATTTTGTCCTACATCAAAGACATAGCACGCGCAATTTCATTTAATCAAACAATAGGAATAGATATTGTGATAACATCAATAGAGTCTAAAAAATGATTTTTTTTTTCCCCCTCCTGGCATTTAGATTTGATTTTTAACAAAAAAGAAATTAGCCACTACACAGAATTGAGGTCGCTAGTATAGAATGGAGAAAGTACTTTAGAAATTATATGTGACAGATATCTCTCTCTAAGCTTAAAGGATAATTCTAAAGGAAAAAATGCCCAGGAAATGAATACAGGGGAAGTGAAGATGTTTTGATGGATGTATGGTCATACTAAAAATGCTAAGCTAAGAAATGACAATATGTGCAAACAAGTAGGTGCAGCACGAGTTGACAATAAGTACAAATGGGTTATGTCTTTTATAGACCTAAAGAGGCTCAGCTGAACAGGTAAAAGATGGAGGAGCAGACCAACTCAGACATAGATTGTTGTGGTTGTTAAAATCCAGTTGTATGAAATGTAGCAACGAGTAGAACGAAATGGCAAAATATATTTCATTCATCCAATCGAAGTTTATTGAGATTAAAACTAAGACCCATTATCAGAAACTTATTTTCAACCAAACATTTTACTACTACAATAATTTATACGTAAACCAAAAACTTTACTATTATAACTCTTTTATTTTTTATTTTTTTTGTAAAAATGGGGCTCAAACAAGGACCCGTTTGGTCCATGGAAAATTTTTGGTTTTTGTGATTTTTTTGTGTTTTTATATGGATGTGTGGTTTAGATTGGTTTGAAAAGTCAAAAATTGTGGGCTTGACTGAGGATGGATGGTTGAGATTGAGTTTGAAAATTTTTTGTAAAAATTCTTGATGGACCAAACGGGCGCTAAGTTTATTTTCTTTTTGTTAAAAGAGAGAACTTATTTAAGCTTTTATTTGCTTCAGGTCAGTTGAATGAAGGTATGCATGGTTCTTTTGCTAGATTCCAGGGACCATTTACTCCCTCTCAATGGATGGAGCTGGAACAACAGGCATTGATTTATAAATACATTTTGGCACATGTCCCAATCCCTTCCAACTTAATTATGCCTCTCCTAAGATCCATCTACCCCTATGCTACATCTGGACCTTATGCCTCAAATATGTGTAAGCTTTTCGTATTCTGTTACATTTACACACACGAAAGAGATCTTGTATTTCATTTACTTAGCCTCCGTTTGGTAAAGTGATTATAAACTAATTTATAATCTACACAATTTCCCAAACAATTTTTTAACCACACATTTTCTCTCTCCAATTTTTTACCATACATCTTATCTCGAAAAACTAAATAAATTGATTTATAATCACACAACTTTATCCGAACAGAGGCTTAATAAACATTTATTCCAAGAAAGAGATACTAAAATGAGTTGTTAATTTCATGTTCCCTTTCTTTTTGTGTTTTTTCTTCCCCTTTTCCTCAAAGCCCTTGAAATGATCACGATGCCCTTTTCTTTTGCATTCAGTGGGATGGGATCCTCGCCACTTAGGTTTATCAAGCAGCAAGGATCCTGAGCCTTGGAGATGTCGGAGGACAGATGGAAAGAAATGGCGGTGCTCGAAAGATGCTGTTCCTGATCAGAAGTATTGTGAAAGGCACATCAATAGAGGCCGCAACCGTTCAAGAAAGCCTGTGGAAGGCCTGAAAGGCCATGCTGTCTCTGGATCCACTACTTCAAATGTGGCACCGATTGCTTCCTCCTCATCAGCATCAGTGATATCCAGAAGTGGCTTATCTAACAATCTTGGATCCATTCTAAACCAGCTCAATCCCTACAAGACCTACATTGCCAAGGCTTCCACCAACTATCCTTTGAACAGGTGAATAATCCATCATAGATCCCAATTTCCTTTAAGCCGTGAATGATATGTCATTGATATAGAATTTTAGCATCTGTGAGTTAGAAAGCTATGCATACTTGTTCACTTTTATCCCTCTTTAGGTAATATAAACTGATTGTTCTTTCTTTTTCTTTGCACAGTGAAAAAAATGTATATGGCAGAACTCAAGAATGCCAAAGCGTCACTTCGACACCCACCACCATGAATCTGAAGCCTAAAGACTTGTCATTTTCCTTCCAAAAACAGCATGCTCCATTTGAAGAATTTTCTCAATTGGAGTTTGGAATTAACTCAGATTCCGCCGTCAACCCTTCAACGGAATTTTCCTACTCGAATACTAGAAATACTAATACTTTCCTGGGTATAGAATCGAATGACCCAAATCTGGTAAGCCACTATAATTATCCAACTGACCTATCTGATAATACAGCTGTCTCATGGACTAAAAAACTGAAATCAGATTGGGCACAGCTTTCAATGTCGATCCCAGTGGCTCCCTCAGATTTTTCACCGTCCACTAATTCTCCTCCACAAACGAAGCCTATCTTTTTACCTTTACGAGTATCTCCCGAGCCCGACCCATTTCATATGAGCTTGGGCATTAATACTAATCTTGGTGAATCACATAAAAAACAATCAACTTGGTTACCAGTTTCTTGGGGAACCTCAATGGGTGGTCCATTAGGGGAGGTCTTGACCAGCACAACCACTAATCCAGGAGTAGGCAATAGTTCAACTTTTCTGAACCTGATGACTGAAGCTGGGTAAAGTAGCGCTCAGATGGGATCTTTTCTGACAGTGGTCCTGCAGAATTTGAATTTGGTCGCGTTTTAATAAGCTAGTTGAAGGTATTTAATGAAGATGTTTCCATTAATTTCTTTATTGCATTTTCCCGTTTTCTTTCATCTGTTTATGCAAGTGCTCTTAATGCATAAACCTAATCAAACTTGAACACTGAACTCGACTCGGTACTGGTTTGCAGTCATCTGTATTTTATAATTCACCGCAGCAACATTTTATGCTATGTTAAAATTGATCAGAAATCCCAGTACATTGTATGTATTCATGAGTTATTTTTCTTTCTTTTGTCTTTACCTTGAAGCAGTCATTCGCCAATTACCCGAGTATCAAATATTATATTTGCTCTTAGCAGCAGATTCATGCAATGATGGCATGTTTGGCAACGGTGGATTGAATAGTATTGCATAGGTTTAAAGGAAATTTAAATACCGTCCTGTTGTACTGTTGAATTGTATCTGGTCTAAACTGAAATGAAGGAAATTCTGTCAAAGGGAAAACATCTGTCAGGTTCCTTAATGAACTGTCTTTTTAAAGACAGCATTAAAATTTAAACCCTGCAGCAAAAGTGAAAATGGAGAAAAACATTGAGCAGATGCAGAGTTAATTTGACTGAAACATTTGCTATTTTAGGCACTTTTTCAAATCAACAATGTAATTTTAATAGTCATTGGAGGTAATTACATCATTATATTCATGGTTGAAAGGATTTTATTGCACTTAGCACACAAAAATTTAGATCATACTCTCTTTGTTGTTTTGAGGTCGTTTTCTGTTTTTATTTTCGAAAATATTGAAAATACGTTCCCTTTACCATTTTTGAAAACGCATTTTGGAAAAAAAAAAAAAATTGTACAAAAAATGCAAAATGTCCAAAATCTCGTTTTGGACGTTTTGAGTGTATTACAACAAAAATTGTTCAAATCGCGTTTTTTTTTTTTTTTTTTAAAATATCCTAACTTGGAACTAAGCTTAAAATAATTTATTTATTTATTTATTATTATTTTTTTTTTTAGATTTATTCTAGCTTGGAATTAAGCTTAAAAAAGTTTTTTTTTTTTTGGAAAATTATTTAAGTTGGGACTAAGTTTAAAATAAAGCTTTATTGAATTCAATATCAACATTACAAAAAAAGTGGGAATTCTTGTTATATTTCAAAAAATACCTTAATAAATGGAGTTTGGTGGTTTTGAAAGAACTTGCATTTTCTGAATTTTAATAGAACTAGAGTTTTCTCAAATTTCGAACCTGATCAAGCTGTGTTAATATAGACTCTTAGTGCTCATATTAATGTGTTGCAGCTAATCATGTTTTCAATGTATTGTAAAAAGGAAATTTGAGTTTGGACCAGTAGTAGCTGCAATGAAATTAATTAAAAATAGTTTAAGTAATATTTTGCAAAATTTCAAATAGAACGTGTTTTCCAGCTTTTCATTTTCAAAAGCAGTTTTTAAAAATGACAAACTTAACACGTTTTCAACAAATTTGAAAACAAAAATAAAAACAGAAAATATAAAATATTTTCGAAAATGAAAAATACAAAATAAAATACAAACAGAACGCCACCTTAAATTTTAGATTGTTGCCTCTCATAGCCTATACCAAGGATGTTATCTCTCTCCATATCTATTGACTATTTTACTATGTATAGAGGTTCTGACCGTACACAGGTGAAGTCCGAAATAGGGGGCATGTTGGGATGCAATGCATTAGACCCTTCAATTCATTGTAGATGATGCGGTCATTTGTTAGAGAGCAATGACCAGGATAGTGGTGTGAAAAAAAATAAATAAATAAATCTGATATGGTATGTAAATTGAGTAGGCGTCAATTCAAAGGATAGTGGTGTGAAGAAAAATATTTAATTAATTTTAGAAACTCTACGGAATCCTTCGAAAAGTTTTAGAAAACTTCTTGAAAATTTTATAAATTTCACTGAAAAATGCAGATATCATCCTCGAAAATCATTAAAATGCTTGATGCATAAAGTTTCACAAAATGATATTTTCATTTCCAATGACAGTCAAGTTGTCTAATTGTATCTCAATTCATAAGGTACATGTGTAGCCTATTTAGATACATATTTCAGAAATGCACAATACATGTATATATTTAAAATTACCTGTAAACCCTAGACCAATTATTGGATCTGCATGGCATGACTTCTTGGTGCAATGGCTCCTCCATATCTTCATCTTTCATGTTGTCATTGGAAATGTTAGCCTCATGATATCTATAATCGTTGCGTGAAGATTTCCTACCTCCACCCATTTGTGGATCTTTCATGAATTGCATGACTAGATTTATATGCTCCTCCAGTGTCATCCAACTTTTAATAAAAATAGTAAAAATATGAAAGAACATAATTAATTACAATAGTTATAAATAAATTAAATATCTTTGTAAAGCTAACGATTAAAAAAAAGTGTACATGTTCATCATCATCATCATCATCATCATCATTTTCACTTTGATCTGATGTAAACTCGTTATTGTCACCATCTACTTCAACTATATCATCTTCTTGTTCACTTTCTTCAATATTAAACATACGAGTATTCATAACATCATTATGTTCCTCCACTTCTACCTCTTCTGGAAAAACATTTTCCCAAACTAGAGTTTTATTATCCAACTCTGGAGTTGTCGAAAGTGGTTGTATATTAGGTGGTTGATCCTCTTGTAATGGATGTTCACTTAATGTGTTGCAATCGTCTTATTCTTATATGACTCCACGAATATCAATGACATGTCGGGCTTTTGTTTTCACAACTGCTCACTAGTCACGTCTATCTCTAGAATTTGAGGAAAACTTTGTGTGGTATACTTGTTGGGATTTTAGGAAAGTACAAAAACATCATTTCTCACTACTATTTGTTTATGATTAATCTCAAGAAGGTTAAATCGTGGATGCACACGAAGCACATTCTCATTATCAAACCAATTACATTTAAATAAGACGACCGAATTTTGCTACCCAAATTATTCGATTTCCAAAACCTCAAGTAACATGCCGTAGTATGACGCTCTTAGTCATTATAACAACTTCCGAGCAAGCATACACCACTATTCATAGTCGTTCTATGCAAACCATATTCCAAAGTATGAAATTTGGACCCATTCACAATGTAACCATTGTAACAACTCACTTTGCTAGAAGGACCTAAAGCGAATAAGCGATGTTCTTTACTTGAGAGAATATTGCGTTCCTATCATTCAAAACCTAAGATAATGAAATCGACAAGATTAAAACCTCTTTTAGGTTGTATGTTTAATAATTGACCGTCTTACATATTTTTATTAGCTAGTGGGGAAAATGCTTATCACGTAATTGATCATGTTTTGCATTAGAGAGTCAAGGATAATCCGTTCTCATCCATTCATCAAACTTCCCATTACAAGATCATAATGTAAAAGTTAATGGAGGTAATTTTAATTTAGGGAGTGAATATATAATGTTAATATAGCTTATCATACAAAAAGAGATGATTTATACACAATTTAACAACACATATAATGATGCTGCTTGTAGGTCTTCATCTTTCATACACTTTATTGTTGGAGCCTTGTTACTAAGGAATCGACCATACCTTGTAAAAATTGATAAATTTCCTTGCAGATTAATAGACCCTCCATCATCATTCCTTGGTGGGCGATTCAATCGTGTTTTCACATTTGAGTTAAAGTATAACCTACAAAAGTAGATGCTTCCTCTACAAGGAATACTTTTACTATAAAAGCCTCAACATGATTTTGATTTTTATTAGTGATGACAATGGAGTGAATCGGGGTGAATCGGTCTCAATCCAAATCCACTCCACGAAATTTCGAATCGAATCGGATCGGATCAAACAGTAAAAATCTCGGATCGTGTCGGGTTCGGATCGGGTCGGATCGGAACAAACATTAAGAAATATTCGTTATATATTTTCGTTAAAGACAAACAAATCAATACATAATTCATAAAATAACTAATATAATATTTAATTCATACAACAAAACATTACATATGTAGAGAATTAATGATTTTGTACCAAATTCAATAAAAGATTATATTTTATATATTTAATAATTAAGAATTTTTACATATTTTTTAAAATTTTTTTATTAAAAATCGGATCGCGAATCAGGTCGGATCGGATCACCTCCAATCCAAATCCGATCCATCGATCTACGAATTAGGATTTTTTTGGATCGGATCGCGTCGAATCGACGAATCAAGATCGAATTTTTTTGTCATCTCTAATTTTTATCTTCTTTTTTAAGTGAAATAGGTACTTGAAATGTATTTATATTATGCTATATATTGAACAGATAATGCTAATGACTGAATTAATATCTCTCAAAAGGATACATCCATCAATATTGCACAGAACCTCCTACCTTAGCTACATATGCTAAGTGAACTGAAAAATGTTCTATTGAATCAAAATGATGGTGGAAAAATCTTCTCCAATTTGTATAATGTTACAACAATGTTGTATTAGAGTTGCATGTTTTCCTCTCTTAAACAGTGAAGCATAAATCTCTAAAAAAATGACTAAGTTCAGTTAATGCTTCCCAAGTTAGTTTAGACGATAGATCTTTAAATGCTATACGTAGCAATCTTTGCATAAATATATGATAATCATGGCTCTTCATACTGTAAAACTCATAATCACCACAGAAAGTGAGATTGCGTGAGGAACATAAATTTGTCAAATAAGCCTAATAATATGTCATATTTTTAATATAAGAACATTGAATTAAAGAAATTGTCTGGTCTAACCTACCATCAACTTTATTTGGAAAATTAATGAAGATTTTTGAAGTAATAATGTTCAACAAAAGAATTATTATAGTGTATAAGAGCATCCACAATGAATGGGTTAAACTATATATAAGTGGAATAAATTAGTTAGGGGTTGAATATTAGTCTACAATGAATATGTTAACTAACATGTTAAGGAAATTTTTTTAGCCATATGTTAACTTCCTTGTTAAATTTGGCTAGCAACCTAATTGGTGGCATGGTAATTTATGTTAAAAAAAGGTCCCCTAAAATCTTATTGTTTTTTTCTTTAAATTTTTTTAATGTCGATAAATAAAATAACTTTTTGTTGATTTCATATTATATAATTTAATCAGATCTTCAAAATGAGTATCATATTAATATATATAAATTTTACTATTTTAAAAATAAATATTTATTGTATTCTTGAACTTAGTTAGAAATTAATATATCAATTGTTGTAAAAGTTAATGGTTAATTGTAACATTTATATGTGTCACTTAACATTTGATTTTTTGCTCATGTGACTAGTTAAATTTAGCTAGTCCATTGTGGATGCTCTAAAAGCTCCTTTGTTTCAAGATCTTGGACCTTGGGCATTTGGGTGAGCTGAATTCTTTTCTAAACATCCCATTAGCTATGTACACTCATGAATAATATTCTCACCTCCTACAGTGCTCACTGATAGTAATAAATTACTTTCCTTGTAAGAAGATGGCTACTCTCTGGGAGAAGTTCTTCAGGTTGAAACAGGGTTTATATTGGTGGAACAGAAATGTATTCGGGGACATTTTTCAAAGAGTACGTGATGCTGAGTGTAGGGTCGATGAGTTAGAGATTGAGTATGATATGGACCCTACCCCAGAGCACCGTGACTCCCTACATCAGGCTCAGGCTGATCAGAATCGGACCTTGGCTATTGAGGAGGGTTATTGGAAGCAAAAGGCCGGTTCACAATGGGTGTGTGAGGGGGATCACAACACTCGTTACTTCCATACGATGATTCAGGGATGACAGATTAAATCATGCATCAAGTCTATCACCGCCCACTCAGGGGTTTTGCTGCTACTTCTATTGTTTTGGTCCCTAAGAGGGATGGAGCCTGCAGGTGGACTGACTTTAGGCCTATCAGTTTGTGCACAGTGTTCAATAAGCTCATCACTAAGCTTTTGAACAGCAGACTCAGTTTGTCGCTTCCTCGTATTATCTCTCCTCAACATAGTGGTTTTATCTCTGATAAGCTTATTGGAGATAATGTTTTATTGACTTAGGAGATCCTCTACACTTTGGATGATAAAGTAAGAGGGGGGAATACTATGCTGAAGCTTGATATGGCTAAAGCATATGATCGCATGGATTGGGGCTTTCTCTACTCAGTGCTGGAGAGCTTTCGTTTTGATCAGTTGTGGATCTATGGGATCAGGAGATGTGTTTTTGGGTGTATGTTCTCGGTGCTCCTTAATGGGCGCCCATGTGGCTTCTTTCCTTCCTCGTGGGGACTCAGGAAGGGAGATCCTATATCGCCATCTCTTTTCATTATTGTTGATGATTACTTCTCTCGTCTACTCACAATGTGGTTTGAGAGGTTCCCTAGTACGACTTTTCGACACGGAGATGCTATTACTGCATCGCACCTGTCATTTGCTGATGATATGATCATCTTTGCTAACGTTCAGAAACAGTCTATTGGGAGGGTTCTTGAGTGTTTGGAGCATTATGAGGGGGTTTCTGGCCACTTGGTGAATCGGGATAAGAGTGGACTTATCCTTCCTAGACGAGCTTTACCAGTAAGATTAGACGGCTTGAGCATTTGACGGGTTTCAGACACCAGCAGCAGCCGTTCACTTACTTGAGGGTCCCTTTGTATAAGGGGGCCAAGCGGTCCTTTCGTTATGATGACCTTATTTAGAAGGTCAGGAGTAGGATTTCTGGATGGACATCACGACTTCTTTCCCCTGGAGGACGCATTACTTTGATTAGATCAGTCCTCGGCTCTATCCCATTATCCCTTCTTCAGATCATACAGCCTCCTTAGGCTGTTCTGAAGAAGCTCGAGAGTATCTTTGCACGATTCCTTTAGGACTCCAGGGATCATGCGCATCGATTACATTGGAGAAGATGGAAGGATCTATGCCTTCCTACTGAGAAGGGGGACTTGGATTCAGATGGTTGCAGGACCCTGTGGATACTTTCTCGTTAAAGCTTTGGTGGCTCTTTCGTTCCCAGAAATCTCTATGGGCACAGTTTTTACTTGGGAAATACTGCATTGGGACACATCCTTCACTTGCTGCTACCCCACATTCAGCCTCTCCAGCTTGGAAGAAGTTGAAAAGGGCGGGATCACGGGCTGAGCCACATATTGCGTGGTACCTTGGAGATGGACAGATATTCTTCTGGCATGATTGTTGGATGGGGGATACTACATTGGCTGCACGCTTTCCTAATAAACTTCATACATCGGAAAGGGTGCAAGATTTCTTTGATGACACTGGATGGGATTTTGGCAGACTCCTTCAGATCCTTCCACCAGCTATGATAGAGCAAATTGGGGGCAATTCCTTTATGTGCTGAGGTCCCTGATCAGATTATTTGGAGAGACACATCAGATGGTAGATTTGCTACCAAGTCAGCTTGGCAATTGGTGAGGACATGATGTCAGTCATAGGACTCTCATCGCTTGATTTGGACTTCTATTTTACCTGTTACTGTCTCATTCTTCATTTGGAGGCTATGGCAGGGGCTCATCCCTGTTGACATAGTTGTACAGAGGCGGATTGGATGTCATTTAGCATCACGCTGTCAGTGTTGCTCGCAGATTGAGAATTTGACACACATCTTTACCGGCAGTCCTATCTTAGATCAGGTTTGGAGACACTTTTGGGGATATTTTTCATGTTTCCACGACTCTGGGTAAGGATATCAGGCAGAGATTCCAGCGTTGGAGATACTCTGGATGCTACGTTCGTCTGGGTCATATTCGCACCATCATTCCTCTGCGAGTCTTTGGTTCCTATGGACAGAGAGGAATGACGCAAAACACAAGGACATTTGGATGGAGCCTCGGAGGATTATTTGGAGGGTGTATCAGATGATTTCATTCCTTCACATTGAGAGGCTAATCAGACAGCAGCATTGGCGTGGGGATACTGCTATTGCCCTACTATTTAGTATTACTTTTGGTTCTTTGGCACGTTCCATCAGTAGGAGCATTCAAGCTTAACACTAATGGATGCGTCAATGATGGTTTTGCTAGTGGAGGGGGTATCATCAAGGATCATGATGGACAGTGTATCAGGGCATTCTCAGCTTTCTACAGAGACTGCCCTTGAGGGGATAATTCTTGCTCGCAGACTGGGTATCACTTCTATTTGGATTGAGTCTGACTCTACAGTGGCCATTCATTGCATCACCAGGATGAGCGGGCCTTGGAAGATTCAGGGGATTCTTAGATACATCAGAGATATTCTTCATCCGGACAGAGACACTATCTCTCACATTTATCATGAGGGTAATCAAGATGCTGATTCACTGGCGTCTGAGGGATGAGACTCGAGAGTTTACCGAGAGTATGGACCACTGGATTTACCACGCAGCATCAGGGCACTTCTACATATCGACAAATATGGACTTCCCAGCTTCAGAGGATTATAGTCTAGTTTTTATCTTTTATTCTTTTGACATACGGGGCATGTTTTTCCCCTTTTATTTCTTCCACTTCAGCTCAACCTAATAATAATAAAAAAAAAACCAAAACAAAGTAGAAACACCCAATACAACAAAACAATGCATAAACCTTGTTCACTTATTTTGTAGTGCATGAAGTGTACCAAAAGTGTCCGGATTGTAACAAATAATGTAGTAGACCTGAGAGTCCAGATTATCGTACCCATGAGGATTGTAATTAATTACCGAAATACATTAGCTATAAACTCTATCTGAACAATGGAAATATGAATTTATGTTTAAACTAAAATTTATTATACTATATGCAAAGTAAAAAAGAAATAATAATGAAAAGATTATACTAAAAGTGTTTTGGACGCATGATTTCTCTATAGCTCATAATACTCATTTCATTCCTTAAGTTTTTTCCTAAAATTGTGTTCGGATGAATTCAAAAAAAAAAAATTGAAATTCCTCTCTCGAGTCTAAATCAATTCTACTTAACTAAGTCAACCACATATCTCTATGGTGGGTAAAAATTATTCCTCAATTAAGTAAATAAAACATAAGAATTCTAATATTGACTTAATAATAACAAAATTGTATCTCTACTTTTATTCAATTACTAGATTCTATTACATAGTCTAGATTGTTAACTCAGCTCTTGAATTCTAAAGACAATCCACAAAATCTATGAAATAGTGATCAACTAATTCAAGTATTAAACCAAATAATAAAATCAACATATAAAACTAATAAGCAAAACAAGAGTTATGAAATTAATAATATAAAACTAGGCTACATCGTTTGTCCCAACTATAAGTTTATTTTTTCATCAAAAAGAAATATAAAATGTAGTAAAAATAATAAAACATGTTAGAGTTTATCAAATTAAAGAAGAAGAAAAGGAGTTCTTGCACCAAGAAGTTGATTCATCTTTAAAATTCTTCAAGTCTCATGCCTTTTGCTTGCTTTGATCTCCTGAGAATTGAATGTAATAAATGATGTACAATGTGCTTGAGAGGCTGCACAAAACTCCATTTTTCGTTCATAATGATCTGTATATTGGTGGTGAAGAAACCTAGTCGGAAAAGAAAGGAAATCTGTCAAAACCCTTGTGTAAAGCCCTTCTCGCGGCCCAGTCAGACAGCTGTGCAATCGCGCAGGACATTGTAGCAAATTGCTCAAGCCATTGTGCCACAATGATGTAGCTTCATGAAATTTGGCACTGGACGCTATCTCGTGACCATGTTATTGTTCAGCGCACGATCGCTTGGTAGTTTTGTTCTCTGCAATTTTCACCTTTCAATTCCATTTAACTTGGTCCCTACTCTTTTATTTTCGAAACGTCCTTCATCTTCTGATTAGATCAATTTAGTCATAATACTTCTAAATCTCCTCAATTAACTCGTTTCAACTCTCAATTTCTTCAATTAGGTGCTCGAACTTCTGATTTCTTCCAATTTAGTTCTACTTTGCTTTACGATTGACTCCATCAACTTCCAATTTGTTCAATTTAACTCCAATTGTCCTATTGTTCTTTATTTTCATCAACTGGTTCATTTTCTTTATTTTGGGATAAAACCTAAAATAATAATAAATAACAACAAATTAAGTAGGATTTATTCTTAAAAGACAATATAATATCCTATTTTTAGCATGTAAATAAGTGTATGAAATACAATTATCAAACTTCATGCTTCAAATCCAGTCCAAGGCTATAAGAATTCAAATGCACAGTACCTATTGTGAGCATAGACTGTAAGGTGCTTGAGAAACTGCAACTAAAATGAACGTAGGGCTGGACAAGACATCTAGAACAGTTTCCTAGATCCCAGCTTGAACCACGAGCAACAAGACCCAACTATAAACCCACTTGTAACTTGGCGATAAACAATAAATCCAAACTCAAAATGATAACCAAGATCAGAATCACATCGAATTTGTTGAAATAAGGTAGAATAAGTCTCAAGAAAAGTCTCGAGTGCCGAATCCAACTAAATTATAGAAAACAAGAAGTCAAAGTAACTCCAAAATTGCATTACCCAATAGAGAAGAAGACAGGTGAACAATAACACTGTCACCTCCAGCTCGATTCGTCCCCCCCCCCCCCCCCCCCCACAAAGTGAGTAATTATTCAAATAAGGATGAATCTAGATTTAAGGAAGAGAACCTAGTATCTTGGCCAAAGAAAACTGGAGGATTACGCCACCTAGTAGAGCATGAGCTCTCGAATGAACAGTGGTAAGAAACCTCCAATAACGAAAATATGAGAACCAATATGGAATAAATGCTAAAAACTGTAGATTTAAGGTATATAATGGTATATCTAAACCTTAAATGCAACAACAACATCCAAAAGCCATTGAAATTAGTGGACAAACAATGAAGAGCCAAAAAATCGAGCATGTGTTGTAGTGAGGCTTAAGAATTCGGAAATGGCGGTAGAGGTATTATATGGGTTTATTGGGTTGAATTATTGCAACGTTCATTTGAACGCTGCAAAAGAGATCTTTTTGAAACGTTCAAGTGAACGTTGTAAAAGGTCATTTGACTGAAAGTTGCAAAAAGGAACCATTTCATAACATTAAATCAACGTTACAAAAGAGTCTTTTCGCAAAATTCAGTAAGTGAATGTTACTAAATCTTAATTATTAATACTAATCGCAACATTCACTTATCGGAATGTTGTGATAGGTCTCTTTAGCAATATTCAACTACCAAATGTTTCCTTTTAAGTGTTGCAAAAGACCAATTTTGTTGTAGTAAAGGAGGAAAATACTGATCTAAACTCGAATGAGGCGTTCAGAATTTAAAAAATCAGTTTACGAAGAAACCCTAAGTTTTCTCTAAACAACACAAGTACCAAACTAAAGATTCATCTGAATGAAATAATGCCAAATGAAACAGCAGACCAAAACCAAAAGATAAGGCATACGAAGAATCTAAAAGCCACATGTAAGATGGTGCCAAAACAATGAGGTGTCAACCATCAAGTAGAAGTGTTAAACACTTAAAGAATCACAAGAATAAGAAACAAGCTTTTACTAATTTTTGGAAGCAAACACAGCACACGTACACCATCAATTCTTAACAGCGAGGAAAATTAAGAGATAAAGTTCTTATGACGATTTATATCTAAATACAAAATATATCCTCGCTTGGGAATTGAGATTATTTTAAATTCCACCATGGATGTATAAATGAATTCCCAACATATTGTTATTTTGACCTAAAGCACCTGAAATCGAATCTTATAGCTTGGAACATATAGGTATTTAGAAAATTTGTTTGTGTGTGTGTGTGTGTGTGTGTGTCTCTGAATAGCTTTTTCAAGATACCAAAATACAATCAGAGTTGGATGTTTACTAGCATAGCTAGTTAAGAGATTTTATAGCGGGACCAAATCCATATAAAATGGTGCAAAAAAAAAAAAAAATCGTAATAGTTCATTTTCCATAAGTTAGTTAGCATCAGAAAAACATAAAACTTGCTAACTCTTCTTGAATTGTTGAGAACCACACAACTGACTCTGAGTTGACTAAGACTGGGTTAAGGTAGAATGGTGGTTTGAATGACTATTCAAATATTGATGAAGTGTCCCTTTCTATGGTGCTCGAGTGTCGGATGCATTTGCTGGAAATCTTTTCAAGTTGTGTTGGGATATTGTTGGAGATGACTTCTTTTGAGCAGAATACGTTGGGATATTGACCAAGATTTTGGGGTTTAGGTTGATGTTTAAGAGCTCATTAGGGTTTTGTGAAGATTGGCCGAGAAAGATGGAAGACAAACAAGAAATTAGGATTGAAGAAATTCTAGAAGACAAATCACGCAATCGTGGCATGATGAAGCGCGCAATCGTGCAGTCCGACGTCAAAAAGGCAGAAGCTAAAATGCAAAGCCAAGTGATCGCAAGCTATTGTGCCACACGACCACATGGGCGTAAGCTAGGCAAATTTTTCGAGTTTTTATTTCCTTATTCTTGTTATTCTATTTCAACAACGAAACATCTTTGGACACAATTTGTGCATGATTTTGGGGTTATCGTTACCTATAAGTATGTGTGTTAGGGAGCTAAATAATTGTACATTAGAGAGTGCCATATTGTGACCAGTTAGAGAGAAAATTGTTAGCTTTGTCTTTGTAATTTCTTGCAACTCTTTGTGAGATAATTCAAGAGGTATAAACTTGTGGTTAGATAGAAGCTCTTTATTAGTATTTTCTCTGTGGTATTTAGGATTGGTATTGGGTTGATGGGTGAGGAAATTCTATATATTTGTAACAATTTATTATATAGTGAAAGGCTTTGGAGATCCAAAATTTGGCATTATTTTTCTTATTTGCTTATTATTATTTTGAACATAAAAAAGATCATGTTGGTTAAAGAAGAGGTAATCAATGTGTAATTTTCAACAAGTAGTATCAGAGTATCGTGTGGTTCAAATAATTCAGACTAAAAGAAAATATGTCTGAAAAGTACGAAGTAGAGAAATTTACGGGAGAATCAATTTGGGCTTGTGGCAAGTAAAAATCAATGATGCTTTGATTCAAACAGGTCTGCACAAAGCTTTGAAGGGAAAACCAACCGTGAGTTCTGATAAAGGAAAAGAAATTGAATCCAGCAAGATTCGGGAGATTTGGATTTGAAGGCTGCTAGTACAATACGACATTGTTTGGCCAAGAATGTCCTTGCAAATATTCATGGGATATCTGTTGCAAAGAAGCTTTGGGAAAACTAAAAGAGTTATATAAGACAAAGAGACTGTCGAATAGGTTGTATGTGAAGGAGCAGTTTCATTCGTTGAGAATGAATGGAGGTACAAAAATCTTGGACCATCTTAGTGTGCTTAATAGGATTGGTTTTGATCTTGAATCTATTGGAGTCAAAATTGAAGATGAGGATAAAGCACTGAGGCTCTTCTGGTCTCTTCCATCCATGATTGAGTACATCAAGCCAATTTTGATGTATCGGAAGAAAATGGTAGATTTTACAGAAGTTACAAGTAAGTTGATCTCTAAAGAATAGAGATTAGGTGGAGGAGTTAATTCATCTGATAATAATTTGCTTGTTACTGAAAAGTGGTAGAGGGAGAACTCCATGAAGAAGAAATTGACATGTTGAATTGTGGTCAATCCAAGCACTTGAGAAAAAATTGTCCAAAAGGTGGAGTGGACTCGGCTAACCGCTCGAAGGATAATGCGACTCTCCTGATGGAGGGTGGTGATGATGTATTCTAATTAAGATGAGACATCCTCTAGGCATGACACTACTTGTCATGATAGAGGATGTGTTCTTGCTGGTAGGAGTACATGTGTTCGAACACATTGTTTAGTATAGATGCAAGGTGTGTGGTTGAATTTATGTTGATGACTGATGAGCATTCAAGGAGAACCAAACATGAGAGTTGCACCATAATTTTCAGCAATTTTATTTTCGACTTGGGTCGATAAAAAGCTCGGAGTTCGTTTAATTTTGAGTGGTTAACTCATATGGTGGAGTATAAGATCGTCAAAGTGGTAAATGCTTGCCTATTACCCAATGGTTGATTTGATTTTTGGCTTCGAATAATTTGTGTAAAGGTGGAGAATGTTGAGATATTACCCAAATTGTGGGGTTTAAGTTGATGTTGAAGAGTCCATTAGGGTTTTTCAAGAAGGACAGAAAAACAAGAAATTAGGGTTGAATCGTTGCCAAAAGATGAACCACGCGATCGTGGCATGATGAAGCGAGTAATCATGCAGTCAAACGTCAAAAAGGCAGAAGTTGAAACGCAAAGCCACGTGATCGTAGGCTATTGTGCGACGTTATCGTGTGGGCATACGCTGGCGAATTTTTCGAGTTTTGTTTCCTTATTCTAGTTATTCTACTTCAACAAGAAAATATCTTGGGAAACAAGTTGTGCACGATTTTGGGGTTATCTTTACCTATAAATATGTATATTGGGGAGTCAATTAATTGTACATTAGAGAGTGCCATATTGTGACCAATTAGAGAGAAAATTTTGAGCTTTGTTCTTATAATTTCTTGCAAGTCTTTGTAGGATAATTCAATGGATAGAAATCTGTGATTAGATAGTAGCTCTTTATTAGTATTTTCTCTGTTGTCTGTAGGATTGGTATTTGGTTGGTGAGTGAGGAAATTTTATATATTTGTAACAATTTAATATATAGTGAAAGACTTTAGCGATCTGAAATTTGGCATTGTTGTTCTTATTTTCTTATTGTTACTTTCAATATCAAAAAGATTTTGTGGGTTAAAGAAGAGGGAATCAACTTGTAATTCTCAACAGAATAATCATTTTTATGATACGCAATGACACACCGATTTTAAATCTAGTTTTATGACTCTGATTCCCAAAGTTCTGGAGCCAGAATCACCCGAGTTACTTTGGCTGATTGTATTGAGCAACTTTTTATTCAAAAAATTATATGAAGATGTCAGCTAGCAAGTTATTGCGGCCAACATACTGTTACCAAATTTGTTGGGGGTTATTTGGGGTTCTAAAATAGAGGATTGCATTATATTGTCTTTGTAATTTGCGAACTCTTTGGGTATATGCCACATGACTTGAGTAGGATGGAGATAGCCAAAGAAAATTTTTAACTCAACCCGTAAAAAATAAATTTGTAAACAAGAATACTCAAAACATATAATGAATCCAACACATAAAAATAAAAACCACCAATGATTATATTGCAAGGGAGGATTGCTTATGACCATTTACAAAGACAACTTCGGAGCATATTGAATCAATATTGTTGTGAGGCAATTACTTATGTTAGTACCTGAACTTTATTTAGTGATAATTAATTTTTGTACTATATGAACAAGTTTGAAGTTAGCGTCAAAACCCTGATTTGAACAATTGTTAATACTAAAATGTGTCATCAATCTTCTGCTTGTTAAGGGACCAAGAAAATTCCTACTCTTCTATGTCACAAGATTTCATATTGAAATGATGTTGGGACTCCCTTGTCGGTATAATTCGAGATATTCGGATATAACGTGCAAGGAACATTCACAGGCCTGACTCAATTTTTTAATCTCGTCAGTGTTCCGTGATGCGATCCTTTGTTCGATATTCATTAGTTTGGTACTAAACAGAATAAATGCTTGTTTTGTTGTAGTATCCAGCGTCCACTAAGGAGTGTCTCTCTATCCTAGTTAAAATCCTGATAATGCTTTAACTTGTTTGGAGTGGGGTTTGACTTATTGATTCCTCAAAATTCTCGAGGCCAGCCGGCCTGGTTTTGAGTATGTTATTTCTCTTCGTACTTCGATGGATATTGTTACTAATAAGTGTATTTTATACACTTCTTTATCTATCAAAATTAGAATATTATGTTTTCTTTCATGATTAAATTCTACTTGTTATTTGTCATTATTTCAGGTTTTACCACAAAAATCAAGAAAAATGAGGAATTGAAGCAATTTCACAAAAATTGGATGATAATTAGAGCAAAATCATGCACATGGATTTGATAACATCAAGTGAGGTGCAAATTAGAGCTAAAGTGAAAGAAAGAAGAAGATCGAGGGCCGAATTGAAGAAACCAAGAGAAGAAAGGAGTTAATTGAAGAGAAACAGAAATTTGAGGACTAAATCACTCAAATCAGAAGTTGGGGACTTGAAGAGCATATAAAAGAAGAGGATCAACTTAAATGGAAACGAAAAGCTGAAAATTGCACATCACGGTTCTACCATGCGGCCGTAACAATACAAGTTGTGCAGTCGCATAACCAAACTTAAAATAGGCAGAATGTAAATTCGATAACCTCGCGGCCACAATACTTTCTACTATGTGGTCGTGCGCGGGGCTGGCTGGTGTACTACATGTGAAAGAAACTTCCTGGCCAGATTAGTAATTTCCAATGTCTTCATCAAAGTTTGAAATTGAGAAGCTTAATGGGAAGAAAGACTTCAACCTTTGGAGAGAAAAGATGTTGGCACACCTTGGAAATCTTAGACTCGATGAAGCTGTGAAGGAAGAGTCTAAAATGGACAAAACTCTCCAGAACAAATCTAAGGTTCTCAAGAAAGCAAGAAACATTGTTATTCTCAGTCTTTGTGACTTGGTTCTAAGGAATGTGATAAGGAGAAATCAACTTGTGATATGTGGAAAAGCTGGAGCTACTTTATATGACCAAAGCCTTTCCTAACAGAATTTACTTGAAGCAAAAGTTCTACAACTTCAAGATGGATGATACAAAATCCATTGATGACGTTATTGATGAGTTCACAAAGCTGGTTGCAGACTTGGAGAATCTTGAGATCAAGATTGATGAAGAAAACCAAGCAATCTTCTTGTTAAACTCTCTTCAAAAGACATATGAACATCTCAGAGACACTATCAAATATAGCAAAGACACTTTGACATTGAAAGAGGTAATTTCAGCAGTCTATTCTACATAATTGGATCTGGAATTAATTGGGAATCAAGTTAAGATAGATGGGGCTGTGTTGAATGTGCAATGAAGAAGAGATAAAAGAAAACAATCTCCTCAAAGAAAGAAAATGTGAATAGAGCAAAAAAATTTCAATAGAAAACAAAAAGAGGAACTGTGAAAATTTCACAGATTGCTATGTAAGTGGTGGGGTTCTTGCTGTAACAAGTTCAGACCTGAGAAATGAATGGATTATGGATTCTGGTTGTGCGTTTCATGTGACGCCAAGAAATGACATGTTCTTCGATTACAAACCTGACTTTGGAAGCAAAGTGTTGTTGGGAAATGACAATACCTGTGATATGTTGGTGTTTGTTTTCTCAAGATAAAAATGTGGGATGACTCTACAAGGATCCTAGGTGAAGTGAG
This sequence comes from Ligustrum vulgare, assembly GCA_963555705.1. Classification (NCBI taxonomy): domain Eukaryota; kingdom Viridiplantae; phylum Streptophyta; class Magnoliopsida; order Lamiales; family Oleaceae; genus Ligustrum; species Ligustrum vulgare. The sequence continues at coordinate 48,865,060 of OY743176.1, read as the reverse complement.
ACACAATGGTGGAGGGAGAGAGGGTCCAAAGGTGGGCCTCGACCCCAAAAGTTTTGGGCTAAAAAATTATTAAGTACAATTTTTTTAATATATCCACTCAATTCTCAATCAATAGCAGCAGGCGGCCCAATTGGACAGTTCTCTTCTCTAGTTCCATTTGAAAATTATTAAATTAGTGGAACAATTCTCTTCCCATATCCTTATACACCAAGGGTCCATAGCAAGGGGGAACAAAACCTAGTGGGCACTAGTCGACTAACCGGCTTCCAAGCCTATAAGTTTAATCCATTTTTTATATGAATTCGATACTTTTGTACTTTGATAAATTTTTTTTTTTTTGTAAATTTCTCTTCCGGTACAAATATATTTTTAGGGTTTTTTTAGATTTGGTTGGGTCTATGATGATTTTCATTTCTCATGAAGTATATAATTTGGGTGGTCTAATATAAAAATAAAATGTTGGTATTTTTTTTATTTTTTTGTTGGTTCTAAGAATGATTAAGAGATTGATTGAAAGTTTTTTTTTTTTTTTTTCCATCTTGAAGATTTTCTTATTTAACAATGTTTTCATAAAAGTAATGCTCTCTTGATTGAAAGTTTTTTTTGTTTTTCTTTTCCACCTTGAAGATTTTCTTATTTAACAATGTTTTCATAAAAGTAATGCTTCAAACGATGTTCGTGATGTTAGAGGGGAATTTGGATAATCGGATGTTGCAATTCGAAGTGATGAAATGAATGTGAGTTTCGGGAATGATAATGATGACATATAGTGCACGCAATTTGAACATAAAATAAACAAGAATCCTTTTTATTAATCATTTTCGAACCCCAGGAACAGAAGGGTGTTTACGGACAGAAGATTTTGTCCTAGTTGAGTTTTTTATTAATTATTTTCGAACCTCCAACTTCAAAATTCTGGCTCCGCCATTGGTGAGAAACTTACCATGTCTGAAAAGAAACCTTATCTTATTGGGAACACTAGACAAGTTTGGTTATGTGCATAAAGCTCGAGGTTGAGTGTTGGAAGTTGTGAAATGATCTGAAGAGAAGATTGAGAGTGCCTTTTCTCTTTTTACAATCTTGATGTACTTTCTGGTGTTTGTACAATGAAGAGAATTCTCCTGTATTTTATGGTAATTGATTAAAAGCCATAGTTTGTAATGTCTTCTTGGTGAATATGATAGACTGGGGAAACTAATTCCAGTGTCCTGGTTTCCTGCTTTTTCCCTTTCCTGTCTTTAGCGAAACTTCTTGTTCTTTATCTTCTTTCTGGTGCAAATCGGTCCATTTTCGAGTTCATCTTTTCTCCAGCAACTGATGTTCTGTGCCGCATATTTGGGAAGACAAAATGACAACAATTTCTATTCTCAAGTTGGTGTTTTGTTTTCATGTATTGATTTTACTATTGTTTTTAATACTTGAATTAGTTGATCACTAGTTCATGATTTTATGATTGTTTTCATAATTCGAGGTGTGAGTTAACAATTAGAGCACATAGTAAAATTTGACAATTTCAACAAAAAGATAGAGATACGAATTTGTGGTTGCATATGATTAATTATGAATTCCTAGGTAATTTTATACATTTGACGAAGGAAAAATTCTGACCATCTATAGAGATACACGGTTGACTTGGTTAAATATACGTAATTTGAACTCAAGAGAGGTAAATTAGATCAATGTGTGAATTCAATCAAATACGATTTTAGAAAATAACTTAGAGATGTGAAATTAAGCTAGAATATTTTTTCGAAATCGTTAGTCCCGATATTCTTTTATTGTTAAAAAAATTCATTCTTTAATTTTATCGTTCTTCGCAAATAGTTTAATTTTCTATTTCTTAGTTATTTCGAATTGGTTATTTATTTATTTACTCAATCTATTTTCGTTATTTTATTCTTTTTTCTTTACAATTTCATAGTACAGTTTTGGCTTTGGTCTAGAAATTCTTTGAATAAAAGTGAATCGATAACAAATTAACTAGTTCCTATGGGGTCGACAATTCGGACTCAAAAGTCTACTCTATTACTTGTTAACGATATCATATACTTACGATATTCACAAACAACAGTTACCACCCCATACTTTTTTCATTTATCAAGCAAAAATCTCCACCACTTGAGACTACAAAATTCCTTTTGTCATTCGTGTAATACGCAAGAATGTCATTCTTGTAAACAAGAATAAAAAATTACCTTACGCATGTCAATATCGATTCAGTATGCTCTACAGTTGTCTCTGTAAATGATCATAAGCTAAGCAAACCTCCCTTGCAATATAAACAAGAGTAGTACTCAACATAATGTGTATGTCCAACAGCGATTTATAAGTCGATACAGTAATTCACTCATTCACAACGTATGACTTAATTAGTAATTTATTATAAAAGAAGTTAACAGACCCTTCTATCGAGCCTCCACTTCGCCTTGGCACTATAGAAATTGATCATAAAGATTGGTGGTTCGCATTACGCGAGCCCAATTACCTTGATTTTGAGGTTAATCCATTTGCCTAGATATGATCCTATATTAACTTAACATTAGCCTTAATTTATATAGTTATTTTAATGTTAAATGAATTTTTTCCATAACACATTCTTCCGTCACCTGAGAAAATAATCAGGTTCAGTCCAGACCTTAATTAAAACGAGAGCATCCACCACTGATTATTTATTCTGTTTTTCCATCAAGAAATACAAAACAATAATGGAAAATTTGTAAACAAGAGATACTCAACATAATGCGTCCAACACGTAAAAAATAAATTTGTAATAAGTCTATCTCAAATCTATATCACGCAAAATATGTATACAAGAAAAATATTAAAGAACATAATACCAAGATTTCTATTACAATTAATGATATATATATATAATATAAAGGGAACATTTTTGAATTTTAATCGTCATTTCTCAAAGAAGCTTTGCAGGAACTCGAGTTCCTCTTCACTGAAACTGGGCATTGATTCTCCAGAAGACCAATAGGTTTCAATGGCAATCGCTATTTCGTCCTCGTTGCTAAAGTTTAAGGGCTCAAATGTTGAATCACTGTAGAATTGGCCTTGTCTAGAGCACTCACCTTCATTCTTCCTTCGTCTTTTATTTTCTTCACTATTTTCATAGATTCTACAAAGCACAATGTCATTCACCTGTATAGATCGATCCAGGGAGACAAATTAAAATAGCTTAGACGTCATATTTATATTTTAAGCAACTTTTGTATAGAAATATGGACAATGCTACACACCCCTCAAGGCCAACCCCGAAAATGACCCCCCCACTCACACGGGTGTGGAACCCGCAGTGTGTGGACTCTACACCCATGTGAGTGAGAGGTCATTCTCGGGATAAGTTATGAGGGGAGTCTAGCATAATTCTAGAAATATATATATACACACATCAGTTTTCAAACCTTGTGGTCCAATGATGGACGGTCTGAGAGAGGAAGTAAATGCTCGTCCAGAGTGAACTCGTGCATAATCCAATTAGTCTTGACACCAATTCCTCCTTTTTCTTGTTTTGTTTTTTGGAAGTAGACAAGGGTGTTCTTTCGTCCAAGAGGGAATCCATTGACATCGGATATTTCATTGATACTGCTCGTCATTCTCCAATAGCCTTTCCCATCCTTCGTGCATCGATTTGTCCTTGATCCATTTTGAAACTTTGGCTCCCTCGGGGTAAAGAAGTATGAGTATTTTGCTCCGTCCTCCAAGGCTTTTGATTCGATAAAGATTATATTAGAAATATATATATATCTTTACCGTACATACATATCACAAATTAAAATTAGCAATAATAATTAAATTACAACTAAAATTTATTATTTGTTAACAATTGTAAACTTCTGGATTATGTACATAAAATAATGAAAGAAAATTAATTCTTTTAACACCGATAACCATATTAGTAATTCTTTTGTACATGAGTATTGATATACAAGAAAATTAAAGAACTATTAAAAATAATAAATTCATTAAAAATTTCAGTGAACATAGATATAAAGAATGGATTTAGAACCATGTAATTAATCTCAATTAGATCAAGAAACATGAAAAAGCAACCAAGAAATCAATTTAGACCTAAACCCTACTATATATGTACTATGTAAACAGAAAAAAGGCGAAACAAACAAATGAATTATTAGGGTTTCTTTAACTGTACAATATATATATTGATATACAAGAAAGTTGAATAGCTTTTAAAATAATATGTTCGATACCCCTAACAACGTATGATATATAATTGACAACGTCGATGAATGGCAGAGGTACCGTAATCTTGGTAATCATATTATATTTCACAATCGATCTTCGATCTCTTTTCTTTCTTAAACGCTGTTCTTGAGAAACTTTTTATTTAAAACATATTGGAATGAAAACATGCAAGAAAGATAAAGAACAATCTTGATATGCAGGAAATTAAGATAGCATTTTAGTACCTGAAGGAAGTTGGGAAGGTTCACAACAGTAAGCATCCATGTCATGTATAATGCCCGGATGTACGTACGAGCCTTTAACTTTAGGAAGCAAATAAAACTTGAATAATTCGTGATCATCAGGTTCAAATCTGTAACCCGGGGGGAACAATACTCTTTTCCTGCACCCTTTATCCATTCTTGTGCTGCAAATAAACTAATATAATGATCCTCGGTTGCTAGCAATTTTGCTCTCTCTCTCTCTCTCTCTCTCTCTCTCTCTCTTCTTTACAAGATTGTTTGTGTTTGTTGTGTATATGTTAGTGTGTTCTACGTAGTATATATATACACATACTTACCAATAGTATTTGTTTGATTTGTGAAACCTGAGTGAAGGAGAAGTTCATTCTTATCTATAAGAAAATAAATTTACTTACCAAATTGGTGTTTGGCCGTGGGGGGTACGAGTCTATATACTTGGTTGGGTAGATGAAATAATGTTTGTAATTTGTTAACAATAATTCTTACATTTTGTTTTTTTTTTCGTTAAATTTGTTAAGAATAATTCTAACTATTCGTAATATTAGTTTCATTCCCCACTTTTAAAAAAATAATTTTTTATTAATGTCATTAATTATGATTCTTAGATTTAGGGATGTGGATAGAAAAATATAATTAATAATTAATTTAATTAGTTATGGTAATATTAATTTTAGTTATCTGATTATCTTTTAAATAAACTAATATTATGGAAGTTATAATTAATCAAAAGTTATTATTATATAATAATAGCATCTCCAACTAACTATGTCAATTGAGGTTGACGTAACAATAAAATTAACATAAGTCTTAAATTTCATCTCCAAAAGTTCCATTTACATTTAAATATTGTTGATTACGTGGAATTTTTTTTAAAAAAAATTTAAAATAATAACTTATTCACAAAATGATTAATAATATTAAACTTTTCGTTATTATAAACTATAAATGTAATCTTCTTGGACTATATCTCATTTTTATATTTTATTTTGTTAGTTAAATTTAGTATGAGATTTTTTTTTTAATTATTACAAACAAAAAATTATTTATTAATCTTAAATTATTATTATTATTTTTTTTGGTTAAGATATTTCAATGACTAATATTTTATATAACTTTGTTTAGCGGCAATTTTTTATTGATAAATTAAATTTATTAAAATGCATATTTTTTAAAATAATTATTAATCTTAAATTTAATATAATCATTAAAAATTTGAATGAAAGCAATCAAAAACAAAAAGTGCTTGATTAGAGATAATTTTCAACGAAAATCTTCATATCATGACGCCCACATCCCTTTTTAATATAGTTAAAATAATTGTAAAATAAATTAATGCTGACTCGTTCAAACTGACAAAGCATCAATATGTAGACGGAATACTTGACATTGTCAATTTTTATTCCAGCCACGTCAACTTAATATTGTAATTGTCATTGTACATTGGAGAGATATTTTTATCCCATTTCGTCAATTTGCTGTTTTTTTCCTAATTGACGGAGTGCATTGGAGATGCTATAATCTTGTAAATATAAATCATATTATGAAATTATAGTATCCGTAATATGTATCACGTTAGTACCGGGCACATTGCACATCATGTAGCTTAGGACATTTATAAACTCCCGTTGACATAAATCATGATTTCCCGTGAGATGAGTTTACATTATATGAATTGTAATAATCGGCAAAGAAATATTACACGACAGATTCTTTTGGTATAACTTGTTAATGACATAACCATTGTAATATATATTTATTATATAAAAGATAAGTTATTACGAATTATAATCTAGCTTCGTTAAAATTATATTCCCCATATTGTAAGATATACATGAGTTTTTTACGTAACACTAATTATGAAGAGAATATGTTTGATTAAAAAAAGTGTAACTTCATTATATATTGTAATATTTATTGCAAATGAGATATGAATATTACATTAAATGTAATAATCGTTAAAAGTATTGTAATCATCATTACATATATCGTAATTGTTATTACATGCGATCTCAAAAACGAAACATAGAGAGAGATGAGTGAGGAGTGAAAATTTGGGATTTATTCGAATTGATAGGTGAGAGAAAAATAGTTAAAAAATTTTAGTGAGAGATAGAGCGGAAAATGAATTAGAGGGAGGGAGAAAAAGTAACGATGAGAGATGAAAGAGAATGTACAGTTAGACAGAAAATTAAATAATATGAAAAATGAGTATTTATCTAATGACATTTGATAGAACGTACTAGTGTGAAGTATAATTAATCTTTTTTTTATTTTTTTGGATAAAAAACTCAAACCCTTCCCCATGTAATGTCCAGCTGATTTCGGATTTAACGAGTTTTTTGGTCAGGAACTTTTGTTGTTTTAGTACTTACTTTCATTTTTGTTTATTCAAAGACAATGAAAAATCCGTCATTTAATGATTAAACTGGAAAGAATAATAAGTTTTGTTACATAATTAAAAGGTTGGGCCTTAGGGATGGACATGGATTATGATTTAAAAAGGTTGTCGGTGGTTTTTTATATTTCACAAAGGTTGATGAAGAAAAGTATAAATTTCCCTTGAAAGTTTATTTGATTATCAATAATTTTGATGTGCCATAATATTAAGTGGAAATTACAGGGAACCCTGTATTTTAATTTTGGATTTCAAAAATAAGAGGAAACTGATATTTTTTCAAAATTCAAGTAATAAAGGTATTATAATATTTTATAAATATAAAATACAACTGTAACCACCGTCATTATCGCATTTTAAATGTAGAAACTAAATTATCGAAACAAATAAACAAAATTCATATCCCTAAATATACGGTAACTATACACATCTTCTTCATATCACTTACGTATACCAATAAACAGGAAACCGCCCATCAGCCGTGCTCTTTTGTGAACAGTCGGAAAACTGAGAAAGGCGATTTGAATCTTTTCATTCCTCAACTGCCGTTAAGCCGTGAAGAGTAAAAGCGACAATGTCTGAGGAGAAGAGCTCTGAAAGGAAGATGAAGAGAGAAGACAAACGGAATACGATTGGAAAAGAAATTATTGCAATTCGAAGTAGTCGGAGAACACAAACAGGAGAGGTACGTTATCCAAATTTTATTCTGTGACCTAAGAATAAAAATTGTAATTTCCCAATTATATAGGATGAAGTATTGCAATGATGTAAATTTTGTGACCTAATTGTTATAGGAAATTTAGATTCCATAAATTGGGGTTTCTCTGTATGCGAACGACACGATAATTAGGGATGTGGTTTTAGAAGTATTTGACTAAATGTGACCTGAATTCATCACCTTTTGTGACCTAGATGCAATTTATGGCGAAAAGTAATATTGATGTGAAACGTAGCTTATTTTGCATATGTGACCTGGTAACCCCCAACATATTCAAATCGACCTGAAATTTGAAAGGATAATACATATTAATGTGACCTAATACTTGAGGAACATTGACCAACATGAGAACTAGATCACGTTCATATGATCTGCCTATGGAAGTGACATAATAGCTAAAACATCCAATGTAATTAAATTTATTTGCAACAGAGGTCACAGTCACAGTAAGAGTTCATCTGCATTTAATAGGAGTTGAACCAAGTGTTGCATTTCAAATGAAATTTGTCACTTCACATTTGTGGAAATGAGGTCACATTCATGTATATATTTATTCACAGCTTAGATGTTTCTATTCAGATCACAGTCCCAGTCATAGCATATCTGCAGTTCTTAGAAGTAGACCATGTCTGCAGGTCAAATGAAATTTGTCACTTCACATATGTGACATTGAGGTCACATTCATGTATATATGTACTAACGGCTTACATCTTGCAACAGAGGTCACAGTCACAGTAAGAGCTCATCTGCATTTCAGTTTTTTTTTAAATGGGGTGGGCCATGGCCCAGGCAGGCCACCCCCTGCATCCGCCCTTGCATTGAACCGTAATGCCACAATACCACTGAATCCAGTCATAACCAGTTACAAAACTAATTAAGGATAGACGGAAGGTAGTAGAAACTCGAACTCACCTTGAATGCTCCAGACCACCTGTCACGACCCGTTCCAGATCACCCTACTCGACCTGAAACGTGACGTGCGCCAACTAGATGTTGGACCCATCACCAAGACAATCTTGATTTTTCTTTAACTTTCAATATTTACTACAAATAATTTTAATCTCATAGGAATTTATAAAATTTTGACAGAGTCTCCTCTATAATATTGACTTAACTAACATCTAAAACAATAACAATCCTCAAACATGCAATCATAAATAACTATATCATTTTTCAAATCTTCCACCCAAGATAATTGACATAATATAATAACTACAATTCTAACCCACTTCTTTATATATACATGATCCAAAATACATCATCATCAGACACATTCCTGATAAAATATATTACTTATATAGAATAACTGCATATTCCAATGTATCTTCCTAGAATACGTCTCCTAAGAGTTTACCAAAGTAACTCCTACAAATGACAATGTTACAAAGCTCCTCGAGAGCTGCAAAGCTCCTTCGATGCTGCTGAAACTCTTAGGCTGCGTTCTCTTTGGCGTTTCCCAGCCGTTTTCCGTTTTCCATTTTCAAAAACGCGAAAAACGCTTTCTCTTGCGCTGTTTTCGGAAATAATTTTCGATAACGTTTTCAAAATTTGTAAAGGATTTTCCGCGTTTTCCGAAATTTATACCTTGGAAGTGGAAAACGCGGAAAACGCGCGTTTTCTGCGTTTTCCACTTTAAAAAAAAAAATAATAATTTAAAATAATCAAAAAAATATGAAATTTGTCATTTTTAATTACATTATTGGTCCCTAATTTTCAAAACTTGTCATTTTAATCCTCAAATTTTGAAATTTCTTTCGAAAATACTATAATTTATTTGCAACTTAGGTCCCTCAACTTCAGATTTTGTTGCACATTAGTTCACAAATTTTACTTTTCTTTCAATTTAATCATTCTCGTATTTGCTTTATAGGTCATTATCTTTAAACATGTATAACTTTTGATGTACAACTCCGAATTGCACTATGTTTTTTGCGTCAAACTCCAAATTCAACCATCTTTCTGATGATGTATCATGTGCTTAATTATTAAACATTTTTTTTTTACTTTTGTATTGTAGACACTTATTTTGTAAGAGCATCATTAATTAACGTAAATTGATTTTTGCAAATTTTATTGAAACTTAAATTTTAAACGTTATGAGTGCTTACTAGAAGGATGTATATATATATAAAGTATTAAATGGAACGATTACTTTAGACTGGAAAATTATTACCCAAATGTGGAACGATTACTTTAGAAGGATAACATGAATTTTTGAACTTTTTTGGTATAACTAAATTGTGTGATAGGGATTATTTCATTTATTTTTGTTGTACAACTCAAATATGACATCTTTATTTCATTTATATTCAAAAACAATATAATTACAAGTATACAGAAATAATTTTCTTCAAAATTTCAAACAGAATGTGTTTTCCAGTTTTTCATTTTCGAAAACAGTTTTCAGAAATAACAAACCAAACGCGTTTTCAGTAATTTCGAAAAAAGTCACAGAAAATATTTTCGAAAATGAAAACAGGAAACTGAAATATAAAAAGAACGCAGCCTTATTTTCCTTCATATACTGTAAAAGTGGGGAAAAACATGAGTTTGTGACTCCGTGAGTGAAATTTCTGAAATAAATGTGTTTTATAAACCATTTTTGAAAACATAATTTATTTCACAAGCTTTTGTCACTTTAAATCAAATCATACATACTAAGAATAATCATAAAGATCGTGTAATAATAATCTGTAGCATAACTGATAAACTGTAATACATAAGAAAATCACACCAAAGGTACCCAACTAAATCATCTGAAATCTGTATTTAGTCATACGCGCGTATACTACTGAGCACCTCTGTACCCCGCCCAAAGCCCCACTGGGTACAAAAGTGGGTCCCAAAGACCTTATATATACACAGGGGCTACAGACACCCTCCGTGCATAAGAGTGGATCTTAAGATCATCTGAACACGGGCTATAGGCCCCCTCTATGACAGAGCCTTAAGATCTCAAATAATATCCGCTAGTACACGGGCCCAAGGCCCCCTCCGTGTACTAACAGAAGAACAGATAACCACATTGGGTACTTCTGGTGGTTTTGAATTCATACATGCCAACTTAACTAATCATGCTCGTAAAACATAGTAAAAAGAGTCATAATGATAAACAAACTTAATTTTAAAACATTTGTTTTGATAATCATGCTAAAAGCAAGTAATTTAAAAATCATTTGTAACTTATAGAAAATCAGTGTGAATAACGTAGAAAAATCCTTTAAGTATTCTCCATTCACAAAATAATTGACCGTCCACTAGCTTGGCCGGTATATAATGTCAACTTCCTCGTCATCTCCTGAGTTAAAATAAAATCTTCACATCAACATTTAAAACTACCTTAATAGATAAAATAGTAAAAGAATCTCATACTAAAATTAACTCATTAAACTTGTTTTCTCATATTACACCATACTTACCCTTTTTACTTAGGAACACAAATCTCTTCTAATGACTAACTAAATTCTAATATCACTTAAGATTCAAAATTAGAGCCACATTTATCTAAATCCCCATTTTCAAAGAAACTGGTAATGGACTAAATCTTCAACTTAATTACATGGGTAATTTAATCTCCAAATAAATATCACCAAATTAAGCATTTAAGCATGAAATAATTTAATATAGGCTCCAATAACTTAATCTTGCCCAAATCATGAATTTAATCCACTATTATTTCAAACCCTATCATGTAACCACAATAAATTCAACCAAACTTGAATATTTAGCTCAATATCTTCCAATGAATCATAAATCCATCCAAAAATCTAACATTTAACTCAAAAATCAAAACCCTAAAATCAACACCATATCTCAAATAAATGGGTATTGTCTTACCTCTTGAAGGTGAAAATGAAGTCTTGAAGGTTGAATGAAAATCCCTTCTTTTTTTTTCTTTTTCTTCCTTCCTTTTTCTTTCTTCTTTTTCCTTTTCTTTTCTTTCCACCGATTTTTTTCTCTCTACGTTCCAGCCTCTGTTTGTGTATTGCTGTGAGTGTATTGTGTGTTTTGATTGTTTTGGTCTCCTAAAGTCAAGACATGGGTTTAATAAAATTGCATGGTTGGTCCTTCATTTATCATTCCAATAAAATCCCCAAGTATAAATGATAATAAGTTAAGTCTCCAACTTATAATAAAACTTAAGTGATCCCCAAAAAGTTCACTCATTTAAATTGGTCCCCACTTGGACTAAATTAGTCAAAAATAAATGTTGACTTGATAAAATAATTATTTGACTTGTAAAATCAAAAGTGGGTTGTAACAATCTTACCACCTTCAAAGAATTTCGTCCTCAAAATTCACTTGGTTAAGCTATGATCATATGAATATATTCAACACTTATACAACTCACTTGTCCATATTATCTTTTGAATAAATGATTTGTCCAAGAACCTTTAAATGGACATAGATCTCTATTTTTCCTATCTTGCCTAGATCCTTAATAATCAAACTCTTATCAACTATTTTAAGTCGAGCTTTCTTTAACAATGCTAACGAACTTAGGACATGGTTTAAATCTGATACCTTCTTACTAAGCCTTATCATTAGGGATTACATTGTTTGATCATCAAATAAGCCCATCGTTATCTCATTAATAACATTAAAACCTAGGCTTTAAATATCGTCAAAAGGATCAGATATGACATTCTCAATTTTCCAGTTTGCCAAACTTAAGAAAACTCAATAATTCTCAATTTGAAAGTACAAGATACCACTTTCAATGTTCTCCAAGATTTCACTTTATGCATATCTCATAGAAAATAAATCTTAATCAAAATAGATACTTTACTCATAGTCGCATAGGTAAAGTACAACCTACAATAAGTAACCAAAACTGCATTCCATAAGATTTCAAATAAATTCCTTTTATCTTATAATTAGAAATGGAGCTTCCCAATCATAAGTCATATTTCACAATAACCCCAACAAATGATCAAGAGAAGATTAACTAGCTTAATTACTGAAATATATCATCACATTAATCACTATTCTTCTATAGAACAATCATATCATTACTTAACTCTCTATTACCATATTTTGTAATAACCATATAACATGTCACATATTATCATATTATATGACCTCAATATTTAATCATATCAATTTCCTTGATATCATAAAATAATAATTATTATATTTATCTCATGTACTATCATACCTCAAATCCACCACAAGATTTCATATACTAATATCTCAACATCAATAAATCTTCTATTATGTTCAAACAATCTTCTATCAAGATATTTTAGTATCATATATAACATCAAAATGAATGCTTAACATACATCAATCCTTCATTCTAATTACAATGAAATCTTAATAAAATTCCATAATAATGTACCTTCATTTCTTTGGAGTGTACCATATATGTGCAATAAGCAGATTCACTTAATGGTAATCGAGACATTTGAATACAAATTCTACCTTGTCCTTCACCACACCCAGTCATCACTTAATGTCCTATCACACAGATGAATATAAATGGTTCTGCGGATTTTATTCTTAAGTCTCTTTCCTCAGCTTTGCAATATTGAGAAGAAACAGTCTTTTCTCCATATTTTCAATTTTATTAAATGTCCATCTTATCCACCATAAATATATTCAACATTTCCCAATTATAATAACCGACATTTTTGCCCAAATAATCATATATCATATAAATAACCAAATCTATAACACATCATCCACCATATACCATATAAAAATCATTTTTCATAAACTTCCAATGATACTAGAATCATTTATCTTCTTTATTCAATCATGGTTCTCTCTTGTAATTGTCACCATCTAAGCATATATCCAAAAATTAACCAATATTTATCCTTGAAAATATATATATATATACAACATAACCCAAGATGTATAAAAGACATTTCCTCCAAATACATGCAAAAATCCCATAAATGATCATAGAACAACTAATTCATTTCGAAACCCAAATATATCATTACACAATCAAATGTATACTTATAACATTCTCATCTGGTTACATAATCGTTGGCATACCACATGACCTCGAATATTTAATCCAACAGATTCTAATAAGATAACAAAATAATTATATTCTTAAATTTATCATATCTACCTTTTGAACATCCCAAAGAATCAAAATTGCATATCCAATTATTTCCAAGCTCCTTCTCTTCATATTTTACCTCTCCCAACTTAGCCATGCTCTGATACCATTTGTCACGACTCGTCCCAGATCACTCTACTAGACCTGAAACGTGAAGTGCGCCGATGGCAGATGTCAACTAGATGTTTGACCAACCACTAAGGCAATCTTGACTTTTCTTTAACTTTCAATATTTACTATAAATAATTTTAATCCCATAGGAATTTATAAAATTTTGACAGAATCTCCTCTATAATATTGACTTAACTAATCTCTAAAACAATAACAATCCTCAAACATGCAATCATAAATAACTATATCACTTCTCAAATCTTCCAACCAAGACAATTGACAAAAATATAATAACTACAATTCTTAACTCACTTCTTTATATATACATGATCCAAAATACATCATCATCAGACACATTCCTGATAAAGTATATTACTTATATAGAATAACTGTATATTCCAATGTATCTTCCTAGAATATGTCTCCTAAGAGCTTACCAAAGTAACTCCTACAAATGACAATGTTACAAAGCTCCTCGAGAGCTGCAAAGCTCCTTCGATGCTGCTGAAACTCTTATTTTTCTTCCTATACTGTAAAGGTGGGGAAAAATATGAGCTTGTGACTCAGTGAGTGGAATTTCTGAAATAAATGTGTTTTATAAACCATTTCTGAAAACATAATTTATTTCATAAGCTTTTGTCACTTTAAATCAAATCATACATACTAAGAATAATCATAAAGATCGTGGAATAATCATCTGTAGCATAACTGATAAACTGTAATACATAAGAAAATCACACCAAAGGTACCCAACTAAATCATCTGAAATCTGTATCTAGTCATACGCACGTATACTACTGAGCACCTCCGTACCCAACCCAAAGCCCCTCTGGGTACAAAAGTGGGTCCCAAAGACCTCATATATACACCCTTACAAAGGGGCCATAGGCCCCCTCCGTGCATAAGAGTTGATCTTAAGATCATCTGAACACGGGCTATAGGCCCCCTCCGTGACAGAGCCTTAAGATCTCAAATAATATCCGCTAGTACACGGGCCCAAGGCCCCCTCCGTGCACTAACAGAAGAACAGATAACCACATTGGGTACTTCTGGTGGTTTTGAATTCATACATGCCAACTTAACTAATCATGCTCGTAAAACATAGTAAAAAGAGTCATAATGATAAACAAACTTAATTTTAAAACATTTGTTTTGATAATCATGCTAAAAGCAAGTAATTTAAAAATCATTTGTAACTTATAGAAAATCAGTGTGAATAACGTAGAAAAATCCTTTAAGTATTCTCCATTCACAAAATAATTGACCGTCCACTAGCTTGGCCGGTATATAATGTCAACTTCCTCGTCATCTCCTGAGTTAAAATAAAATCTTCACATCAACATTTAAAACCACCTTAAAAGATAAAATAGTAAAAGAATCTCATACTAAAATTAACTCATTAAACTTGTTTTCTCATATTACACCATACTTACCCTTTTTACTTAGGAACACAAAATCACTTCTAATGACTAACTAAATTCTAATATCACTTAAGATTCAAAATTAGAGCCACATTTATCTAAATCCCCATTTTCAAAGAAACTGGTAATGGACTAAATCTTCAACTTAATTACATGGGTAATTTAATCTCCAAATAAACATCACCAAATTAAGCATGAAATGATTTAACATAGGCTCCAATAACTTAATCTTGTCCAAATCATGAATTTAATCCACTATTATTTCAAACCCTATCATGTAACCACAATGAATTCAACCAAACTTGAATATTTAGCTCAATATCTTCCAATGAATCATAAATTCATCCAAAAATCTAACATTTAACTCAAAAATCAAAACCCTAAAATCAACACCATATCTCAAATAAATGGGTATTACCTTACCTCTTGAAGGTGAAAATGAAGTCTTGAAGGTTGAATGAAAATCCCCCCCCCCCCTTTTTTTTTCTTTTTCTTCCTTCCTTTTTCTTTCTTCTTTTTCCTTTTCTTTTCTTTCCACCGATTTTTTTTTCTCTGCGTTCCAGCATCTGTTTGTGTATTGCATGTGAGTGTGTTGTGTGTTTGGATTGTTTTGGTCTCCTAAAGTCAAGACATGGGTTTAATAAAATTGCATGGTTGGCCCTTCATTTATCATACCAATAAAATTCCTAAATATAAATGATAATAAGTTAAGTCTCCAACTTATAATAAAACTTAAGTGATCTCCAAAAAGTTCACTCATTTAAATTGGTCCCTACTTGAACTAAATTAGTCAAAAATAAATGTTGACTTGATAAAATAATTATTTGACTTATAAAATCAAAAGTGGGTTGTAACACCACCCCTACCAAGTTTCGACCAGCTCGTAAGTGTTAAAACCTGGAAAAAGTATCGAAATGGTGTAGAATTGGCCCAAATTGAGAAGATTAAGGTAGTATTTAGGTTGGAGAACAATATTCCAGCCTCCAAATGAAGTCTTGACCTCTGTTTTTGAAAATCTAGCCTCCGATAAAAACTTAATAAATAGTAGATCTAAATTTCAGTATAATAACCCAAGCTTTGTAGACCCAAATTAGTGCTAAAATGCCTTATTGATGTTGAAACAGGGTAGAAATAGTAGCATTAAACACCAGGAACCAATCAACAGACTGTGAATAACAGAACGGAAGAATGTTGAGTACAAGTTAGAACGTTATATTTCTCTCTAACTCGATATAGGTTCTTACTGTTGGATAAAATTCAATCATGTGGGGCCAAACATGTATAAAATAAAATGTGTGGTGCTATCTTAAGGATTTAGTCAATAAAGTGATCTACTAAAGATTGTTCAGGACTAATGGGTATTAAGTGTCGTGAGATTAAAGTGTAGAGATGGATTCAATGTTTTAAATTGATGAGGGGCCAATTTAATAACATTGAAACATGATAGTTGCCCTACAACTATTTATACAGGTCATGGTCCCCAATTGAGCGTGGTTTTTCATAATTCTCTGCATCCCCATCAACAGAGGACTAAATCAGGAGAAAACCACGAATCAGTTGGAAGGCCATAACCTCATTCGATCAAACACAATAATGGATTCAGGTACGCTTCCGCTTCAGTTTCGATCTTGATAATTACAGCATGATATTTGTGGGTTTTAGATGAATAATCATATATATTAAATTTAATTTTAACAAGTGGTATTAGAGACAACATCGTGTTGAATTATCAGATCAATTTTGTACGCATATATGTAAATATCAATGCTTCTGTGTTCGTATGTATATCCAAAACCCAATTCAGCAAAATTGATTTCAACAATTGAGAAATTATACATACACTGCAAGTTCGAAAATATTGGAAACATGAATTCAGATTACATTTTTTTTTCAGCCTTATCGTTTCTTCTGTGTGTATGTATACATGCGAAAATCGTGGTTTAAGAAAATTGATTTTCGGATTTGGTTTCGTTGATTTCGAATATGGGGTTGTTATATATGAATTGTGGCTGAAATTTGTTGATAATTGGTTGAGTATGAAGGTCGGAAAGGGGTAGAGCGCGCGGCGGAATGCAGCATCGCCGCGCGCGATGGGTTTGAAGTGGTTAACTGCGTCGCGCGCAGCGACGCAGGTCTTTGGCTGCAGCGCCGATGATGGCGCTGCAGGTGACGGGCGACGCCAGCAATGGCGCCGCGTTCTTGGATTCGTGGAGCGGCGCACGGCGGCTAGGGTTTTGCAACCAAACCCTAGCTGTTGTAACTTTTGGTTCAGGGACCTCACTCGCAAATTTGAAGTGCTGAAGGGCCTGGCTTGCAATTCACGAAAATTTCCTTTATTTAACATCAGGTCCTCCTGATTTGTTTTAAACATTATTTTAAACCCTAAGTTTATAAAATCTTTTGAGTTGGCCCTTCAAACTTCTGAATTTACAAAATAAGTCCCTAAAGTTAAGAAATCATTTAAGTTGGGTTTTAAGAATTCTGAATTTTACGATTCAGTCCCTAAAGTTTCTGATTTTAATTAATTGGCCACTAAAGTTTGGGAAAATTGCAATTTAGTCCTTCAAGTGTAAAAAATAATTCATAATTGTCCAATCAAGTTTAATTAAATTGCAATTTAACCATCCAACTTAATGATTACTTAATCCTAAAGTATTGAATTTCATAATTCAAATCCTAAAGCCTTAAATATATGCAAAACAATCAATTCAAGTTCAAATTTTAGTATGACGGACTCTTTTGAGAAATATAATATTTCGAAGTGAATTAATTGAAGCAACATGTTGCCAAAGCAACCTCTCTTGTGGAAATTAATTAACTTAGAATATTAGAAGGTTTCGTGTGTTTGTGTTGTTCATGCGGATATTGATCGGCCCAAAGGAAGGTCAATGTTTGGCTGGAATTTCACATGCACCTGTGGTGATAAACACGTGACGATTATTTGGTTTAACGTGTGATCAATAAATCAGTCCAAAGAAAGGTTTATTGGTTGACATGTCTTATTGTCAGTGTTTGATTACTACATCGAGAGTACCACTTACGAGTTAATATTTATGTCCAAAGACTAAATATTGATGTTGTGCTGGGTATCTTGTGATGGGCCTTACCATTATTTGAAATTATTATTTGCATAATAAAGTACTAATGTAAGCTATTTCCATCTTCTTCTCTATACAGTTAATTCATCTGCTACCACAATATCTGCAAATCTTAACTCAATTCCCATGCTTGATGGGTCAAACTTCAAGGATTGGAAAGAGAACGCACTAATTTTTCTCGGCTGCATGGATCTTGACTTTGCTCTCAGGGTTGACCAACCGGCTTCTCTTACGGATGCAAGTTCACCTGATGACGGAGGAACTTTGAGAAGTGGGAACGCTCAAATCGCATAAGTCTAATGATCATTAAGCGCGGCATTCCGGAAGCCTTTAAGGGCACAGTATCTGAAGAGGTAACTAATGCCAAGCAATTCCTTGCCGAACTTGAAAAGCGTTTTGCTAAAAACGATAAGGCTGAAACAAGCACGCTTCTGCAAAGCTTGATTTCAATGAAGTATAGAGGTAAGGGGAAAATAAGGGAGTACATCATGAATATGTCTCATACTGCTTCAAAACTTAAGGCACTAAAGCTCGACTTGTCTGATGACTTTCTCGTGCATTTAGTATTGATATCGCTTCCTGCACATTTTAGTCAGTTTAAGGTCAGTTACAACTGTCAAAGGGAGAAATGGACTCTAAATGAGCTTATTTCATATTGTGTGCAAGAGGAAGAAAGGTTGAGGCAGGATAGAACTAAAATTGCTAACTTGGCAAGTACCTCTAAGGATAAGGGCAAGAAAAGAAAAACAGAATATGAAGCTGCTAAGGGTCCAGATCAAAAGAAACCACATAAGGACAAAGAGGGTTGTTTCTTTTTTCTGAAACCTGGACATTTTAAGAAGGATTGTACTAAATACAACGCTTGGCGTGCAAAGAAAGGTACATTTCTTAATTTGGTCTGTTCTGAGGTTAATTTAGCTTCAATACCTAGAAACACTTGGTGGTTAGATTCTGGTGCTACTACTCACATAAGTGTTTCTATGCAGGGTTGCCTGTTCTGCCGAAAGCCAAATGATGCTGAAATATTCATCTTTGTGGGCGATGGAAAATTGGTGGATGTTGAAGCAATATGGACTTTTAGGTTATTATTGGGAACTGGTTTTTATTTGGATTTGAAAGACACTTTTGTTGTGCCGTCATTTAGACGGAATTTGGTTTCTATTTCCTTATTGGACAAATCAGAATATTATTGTTCTTTTGGAAATTGTCAGTTTAGTCTTTCTTTAAATTCAAATATTGTTGGTACTGGTTCATTATGTTCATACGATAACCTATACTTGCTTGATACTATTGCATCATATAATGAAACCTTGTATGTGGAATCACGTGGTACTAAGCAAAAATTAAATAAAGAAAATTCGGCAAAACTATGGCACAAGCGCTTAGGTCACATCTCAAAAACTAGAGTTGAACGACTTGTGTCAGATGGCATTTTGGATTCCCTCGACTTTACGGACTTTGATGTTTGTATTGATTGTATCAAGGGAAAACAGACCAAAACGAAAAGGTTAGGTGCTAATAGAACTTTGGACGTCTTAGAATTGATACACACGGATATTTGTGGACCATTCCCTAAGGCTTCTTGAAATGGTCAACAATACTTTATATCATTCATAGACGATTACTCACGTTATGGGCATCTATATCTTATTCATGAAAAGTCTGAGTCACTGGACATGTTCAAAGTTTTCAAAGCTGAAGTTGAGAATCAACTCAACAAGAAAATTAAAAACGTTAGGTCTGATCGTGGTGGTGAGTACTACGGCAGATATGACGGTTCAGGTGAACAACGTCCAGGACCATTTGCTAAATTCCTAGAGGAATGTGGAATCGTCTCACAGTACACCATGCCAGGTTCTCCTAGCATGAATGGTGTAGTTGAAAGACGAAACAGGACTCTTAAGGATATGGTAAGGAATATGATTAGTCATTCTACTTTACCAAAATCACTCTAGGGAGAAGCATTAAAGACTGCAGCTTATATTCTGAATAGAGTACCAACTAAAGCTGCTGCTAAAACACCTTATGAGCTTTGGACAGGCAGAAAGCCCAGTCTAAAGCATTTTCACATTTGGGGATGTCCAGCTGAGGCAAGGCCTTATAGGCCGCATGAAGATAAATTGGACTCCAAAACTGTTAGCAGCTACTTTATTGGTTATTCTGAGCGATCAAGGGGCTACAAATTTTATAATCCCACGATTAAGTAAATTTTTGAAACGGGAACTGCAACATTTTTTGAGGATGTTGAGTTTTGGGGGAGAAATAAGGTTAGAGACATTATCTTTGAGGAAGAATCGATTTCGATTCCTACTGTTACTTTTGACAATGTGCAGGTTTCTATACCTGTCATTGATCAAGAAGTATATCCGGAAACTTAGCATGATAATGTTGAAGAAACTCCCATCCAAAATCCAGAGTACAAACTCAACAACCTCAACAAACAATACCATTAAGGAGATCCACTCGAGAAAGGAAAAATGCTATTTCGGATGATTATATAGTATTTCTCCAAGAACATGAGGAAAATAATGGAATGATGGAAAATGATCCAATCAATTTTCATCAGGCCATGAAGGGTTCTGACTCTCAAAAGTGGATTGATGTCATGAATGAGGAGTATAAGTCTATGCAAGACAATAAAGTTTGGGATCTTGTCCCATTACCAGAAGGTGCGGAACTCATTGGTTGTAAATGGATTTTAAAAACCAAAAGGAATTCGAAAGGTAATGTGGAAAGATATAAGGCTCGTCTTGTAGCTAAAGACTTTACACAAAAGGAAGGTATTGACTTCAAAGAGACTTTCTCTCCGGTTTCAACGAAAGACTCTTTCAGGACAGTCATGGCACTTGTTGCACATTTTGACCTTGAGTTACATCAGATGGATGTAAAGACGGCGTTTCTCAATGGAGACATTGATGAGACAATCTATATGGTGCAACCAGAAAACTTCGTGTCAGGAGACTCGAAGAATATGGTTTGCAAATTAAAGAAATCCATCTATGGACTCAAGCAAGCTTCCCGTCAATGGTACTACAAATTTCATCAAGTGATCATCTCGTTTGGTTTTGAGATAAATGTTATTGATGATTGTGTGTATCACAAGTTCAGTGGGAGTAAGCATATTTTCCTAGTTTTGTATGTCGATGACATACTGCTTGCCACTAATGATATAGGCATGTTGCACGAAACCAAGAACTTTTTGTCAAAGAATTTTGAGATGAAAGATCTTGGGGACGCCTCTTTTGTATTAGGAATTCAGATACACCGGGTCCGCTCTCAGGGTATTCTTGGATTATCACAAAAGAGCTATATCGATAAAGTTCTTGTAAGGTTTGGCATGCAGGATAATAAACCAGGGGACACCCCTGTTGCTAAGGGAGACAAACTTAGTCTCAATCAGTGCCCGAAAAATAATCTTGAAGTTAAGGAAATGCAAAAGATTCCCTATGCATCAGCTGTTGGGAGTCTGATGTATGCTCAAGTTTGTACACGTCCGGACATAGCGTTCATTGTTGGAATGCTAGGCAGATATTTAAGTAACCCTGGGATGGATCATTGGAAAGCAGCAAAGAGGGTTATGAGGTACTTGAAGAGAACAAGAGATTGCATGCTTACATACAGCAGATCGGATCAGTTAGAGATCGTAGGATACTCCGATTCTGATTTTGCGGGATGCCAAGATAGTAGAAGATCCACATCAGGCTACATATACCTGCTAGCTGGAGGAGCCATTTCCTGAAGGAGTGCTAAGCAGACACTCGTAGCTTCTTCCACTATGACAGCAGAATTTGTAGCTTGTTATGAGGCATCTAATCATGGGATATGGCTGCGAAATTTTGTCACCGGGCTGCGCATTCTGAATGGAATTGAAAGACCATTAAAGTTATATTGTGACAATAACTCTACAGTGCTATATTCCAATAACACAGGATTTCAACTAAGTCAAAGCACATTAACATTAAGTTCCTGGTTCTGAAGGAAAGGGTACAGAGTAGACAGATTTCCATAGAGCATATTGGGACAAACTCCATGATTGCGGATCCGCTTACTAAGGGATTAGCACCCAAGGTCTTTCACGAGCACACTGTTCGTATGGGTGTAATATTTCTTGAGGATATCATGATTTAGTGGGAGTTTGTATTTTGGTTGCTTTATGTTTTGGTTTTGGACACATTTGTGTATTTGGATAATTTTCTGTACAGAAATAATGTATTCAGTTCATTCTACTCTATTACATTATGTTTGGTATTGATCTCACCTGAGGAATAAAGTCGGACCAATTGAAAATAGGCATGTTTGGATCATATAACATGTAATTTTCATACTACACTCTCATGATTGATCTATGTCATTTGGTTGTATTGGTATACGTGACCATTGATGGATTTAGTTACGATTAATGTAACGAAAGTCGCTTTGATCCTATATTGATATGATTGATGGACGAGATTGTTTGGAAATACCCTTAATAATGATAGCAAATTTTTGAGCTCATAAGGTTGTACACATTTGTAAGGATACATGTATGGCCCAGTGGGAGATTGTTGGATAAAATTCAATAATGTGGGGCCAAACATGTATAAAATAAAATGTGTGGTGCTATCTTAAGGATTTAGTCAATAAAGTTATCCACTAAAGATTGTTCAGGACTAATGGGTATTAAGTATCGTAAGATTAAAGTGTAGAGACGGATTCAATGTTTTAAATTGATGAGGGACCAATTTAATAACATTGAAACACGATAGTTTCCCTACAACTATTTATACAGGTCATGGTCCCCAATTGAGCGTGATTTTTCATAATTCTCTGCATCCCCATCAACAGAAGACTAAATCAGGAGAAAACCACGAATCAGTTGGAAGGTCATAACCCCGTTCGATCAAACACAATAATGGATTCAGGTACGCTTCCGCTTCAGTTTCGATCTTGATAATTACAGCATGATGTTTGTGGATTTTAGATGAATAATCATATATATTAAATTTAATTTTAACACTTACTTCTTACACCTTCATTTTGCTAGGTGAAGAGGAGGAAGAGAATGAAAACGAAGTGGGACAAATGAAGAAATATTGGGAGAAATTGCACCCTAATAAATTAGAGTTTTTACGGTGTACATTATAATGCACGTCATGAATACTATTGAAAGACCT
Source organism: Ligustrum vulgare (assembly GCA_963555705.1). Lineage (NCBI taxonomy): Eukaryota > Viridiplantae > Streptophyta > Magnoliopsida > Lamiales > Oleaceae > Ligustrum > Ligustrum vulgare. Next base: position 48,841,634 of record OY743176.1, on the reverse strand, counting down.
TTTACGGCGTACATCTACGCACGGTGTAATACTATTTCTTAACTTTTTGAGGCGTGCAACTGAAGCATGCCGTAAATACTTAAATATTTATGGCCTGCATATACACGCCATAAAAGATCTATTGTTACGGCGCGTGTTATATGCACGCTGTGAAAAATACCTACATCCTATTAGTTCGGTCCTAACCCCATGCGCGCAGGCGAGCCACCGTCGTTCCCTCGGCTCAGCTCGACACATCACGTGCACGGGTTCGGGTTTGGTCCATGTTCGTGTGTGGGTACGGGTCCTTTAGCTATATATATTCTTTTTGGAAAAAATAATCTAGAATTTTCGGCCAAATTGTAATTAATCAGATTCTTGGGTTTGGAAGTGCATGTTCACAAAATAGGTGATGAAATAGTGTTTGAACGATAGATATATCTCTTATTTTTTGGGAGTCTCTGAACAGTAACCACTATTTTGAAAAGGTTTGATGAGGTTCGAAGCGCGGAAGAAACGCCGGAAAGTTCCGAACCAAGGTTGTGGTTGGACGGATGAATCATGACCCGATATTCACGACGCGATGGCTCGACGATGTGGAATAAAGAACCACGACTTTCGAAACGCCACAAGAATTTGCCCAATCTCCTTGATAAGTCTCTGATTTGAACACCACAAATATTCTAACAAATATTTGATAAGTTCGATATTTGAACGCCACAAGAAATATTCTTGATAAGTTCGAAAAATATAGGAATCCACCTATAACTTTTATTGAATCCTCAATAAAAACTGTTTATATCAAAATCGAAGTCTCAAGTCTGAATTACAATGAATAGAAAAAATCGTATAAATAAGCAAAATAACCTAACCGCTAATTTACTCAAAATAGAATTCTAATTAAACTAGAATACTAAATTAGGAAAATAACCTAAAAACCAAAATGGAAACAAAATAATTAAAAATCCTATAATTATGGAAATATAGTAAATTTCCGTCTGCATCATTGATTTGCCAATTTGAAGCCCCAAACGATGGAATTTGGCCCTAAAATCAATGGGCTCAAGGGCTTTAGCCCATGAGTATTGCTCAGTGACCTGTTTCTACTCGAAAAACATATATTATTCATCAAATCCCGAAATGATTGACTGGACTGCACTTTTATTTTGGCTTGAATATTTAACTTTCTGTCAAGCCTGCTATAACTCCGATTGTCGAGGGTCCGGAACACATCATACCCTCCTTCTTTAGGATGATTCGTCTCGAATCATAGCTTTGTTCCTGTTGTTTCACTTCACCTCCTGGATCAAACGGAAAATTATTGCTTCCATGCCATAGGGATGACCAATAGTATCCTGTAACTTGGGTTACATGAATGGATTGAAGTAGAAACTCATGTGGGCATTGGTGGTGTTGCCCAAATTTCCAAGTATATTTAACCTGGAAGACAAAATTAAATAAAGTAGGGAGGGAAATGTTAGGTTCATGAGGTATAAGGTATGGATCCTTGTATCCATGATTAATCAACATCTCCAATTCTTTTTTAAGAACCACGAGGCCCTCCTCTTCACCTCGTTCTTCCTTTGCATCTTCAACCACCTTTTCAAAAATTTTACTTTCAAATTCAACCACATCTACTATCTCCACATTTTTATCACCACGCTCGTACACTACCTCATTACTACCCAAATGTGGATCGTCCAACTCAACGCTCAAATCTTGAACTTCAACCTCAACTCTCAATTCTACCTTCTCCTCATCAAAATTTGGAGTTTGTTTATTTGTTTTTAATTTCAACTCTCCCTCCTTCTTTTCAATATCCTTATCCCCACGATGCCTCCTATTACACCACTTTTCACTTTCATTCCTTACCCTCCGTGAATCTTCTAGTGCTTCCTCTAATGTCAACCCATATAGTACGCATGTTTTCCCTTTCTTAAGGAATTGGTATATGTGCATACTCTTATCATAAACAGCCTCCCTCCTACGTCTCCATGGTTTTCCCAATAAAATATGATAAGATTTTAATGGCACTACATCACACCATACATCCTCACTATACCTTCCCGGGGCAATAGGCACTAGAACTTGTTTGGTTACTTTGAAATTCTCAAACTCCCTCATCCACGTCATCCTATAAGGTTTATAGTGTGGTTCTAGGGGTAATCCTAATTTTTCAACCACGGTGCTACGAACGAAATTAGTAAAGCACTTTCCATCAATCGCCAACTGCACCCCTTATGATCCACATAATATCTAGTTTGGAATAAAAAACCCGGATCATAATCCATTCCTTATGTGACGTTAAAAAAAATTCAAGAGTGAAGAGGATTTAGACATCAAATAGTAAGAACGACTTTTATTGACTTGGAAGGAAATAAATACCAAGAATTTTAAAGAAACTCAAGAAAGTGGTTCTTGAATCTTGGAATGACTTTTTTTTTTTTTTTTTTGAATAATGAATTTTCGGAATTAAATAATAATAAAAAAATAATTAATTTTTTTTTAAATAAATTCGAAAATTCGACACGAACACAACAAAACAAACGGAACAGGATTTGGATAAGAATTAAGCAAAACAAACACTTTTGAAATTTTTTTGGAACGATTTTCTGGATTAAAGACTCAACAAACACAAGAAGAACGGAAAAAAAAACTGAAAACAAAACACTCAACAAGATATGGATGATTTTTATGGGACTCGATGATAAACATAAAAATCAAATTAGATAGAAAAATCTGAATTCAGAGTCCAGCTCTGATACCAGATGATGAGGTTCGAAGCGCGGAAGAAACGCCGGAAAGTTCCGAACCAAGGTTGTGGTTGGACGGATGAATCATGACCCGATATTCACGACGCGATGGCTCGACGATGTGGAATAAAGAACCACGACTTTCGAAACGCCACAAGAATTTGCCCAATCTCCTTGATAAGTCTCTGATTTGAACACCACAAATATTCTAACAAATATTTGATAAGTTCGATATTTGAACGCCACAAGAAATATTCTTGATAAGTTCGAAAAATATAGGAATCCACCTATAACTTTTATTGAATCCTCAATAAAAACTGTTTATATCAAAATCGAAGTCTCAAGTCTGAATTACAATGAATAGAAAAAATCGTATAAATAAGCAAAATAACCTAACCGCTAATTTACTCAAAATAGAATTCTAATTAAACTAGAATACTAAATTAGGAAAATAACCTAAAAACCAAAATGGAAACAAAATAATTAAAAATCCTATAATTATGGAAATATAGTAAATTTCCGTCTGCATCATTGATTTGCCAATTTGAAGCCCCAAACGATGGAATTTGGTCTTAAAATCAATGGGCTCAAGGGCATTAGCCCATGAGTATTGCTCAGTGACCTGTTTCTACTCGAAAAACATATATTATTCATCAAATTCCGACATGAATGACTAGACTGCACTTTTATTTTGGCTTGAATATTTAACTTTCTGTCAAGCCTGCTATGACTCCGATTGTCGAGGGTCCGGAACACATCAAGGTTTGAAGAGGATTCGAATGGCCACAAAATATTCTATAAATAGACTTCACTGCAGTTAGAAAAATTACGTCATATTCATTACAAACATTCTATGCTTTGAATTTCATTCTACCTGTAAAGTCCATATATCAATTTTGAGTGTCAAAACACTGGTTATGTCGTTGAAACTCCTGCAGATTGTTGTGCTGCTTCCATTGGAGATGAAATACGTATCCTGGGAGGCGATTGTTGTACGCCTTTAAGAACCTTTGAAAGGAGCAAATTCCTATTAAGGAAACGTCGTGAATTCGGTAGGCTCGAATTATACTGTTACTTTGTTTCAATTCAACTATAAGGTTATGTTTATTCGTATTCATCAAAGGAAAACAATTGGATCATATATATTACTAGATAATATTAAAGATGATTAATTAATTAAAATTATATTCATTGTAGTATTAAACCCTATAAACTGAACAATCTGTAAAGGAAAATGATCATGTGGTATAATACACTAGAAGACACAAGTTCGCCGCAACCTCGTACAAAATTCAAATCTTTTGCTCGTTCTTTCTTTGCTTACATCTCCCATTGAATTGTGTCATGAAATTAAACCCTTATTTGCATGTTAAGGTGTGTATATCTCTTCTTTTCCTATCTACGATTATAAGCTCGTCAAAAACTCTTTAGCTTCTTAAAACTTTATTTCGAAACACGTAAATTTGGATATGTGTAATAATTATCCAAGCATTCTCTTAAAGAAGAAGTGGGATAAAATAGATAAGTATGCAAAGATTAGATAAAATAGACAACTACGTGGAGATGAAATTTTGAACTTTCCATAGAGAAGTGGATGCATTTAGAGCCTCTAGTGCTTTAATTTTTTCTCTCCCTCAATATTTTGTTGACTTATCTCCATAATTGTATTTACTTTGTATTTGTCTTCCTTACAAATAATTTTATCATCTGTTTTCCTTTCTTCAATTTCCTTTAGTATTCATATTAATCCCTTTGTTTTTATTAAAAACTGTCACCCGTTTTAATTTTATTGGTTTTACGAATGGTAAAAAATGAGTGAGATATTTTCCCACTCACCTTCCCTTGGACCATTTCTCAAAAGAATTAATCTACTTAGGTTGATTTACCTAATAATTTATCAATTTATGTGTTGGCACAATTATAATGTTTAATTTTAAAGATTATGCGATGGGTAAAGTGATGGATGTCTGCTAAGTGTATTATCAATCTAGTAACGTAGCATAGTTCTTCTCAAAAATCCTCAACGAGGCAAGGGATGATGAGAAAAATCATGACGACTTTGCTTAGGGATGGGGGGGAAGATCAAAACACCTCGCCCCAAAATTTACCCGGCCCATCAGGTCTGCGAGGCGGGTTTCCACCAGGCAAACCCGACCCGTCACAAAAATCGAGGCTTTTTTTTTGGTGAATTAATTGGAATGAGAAACTAAAAAATAAATGTCAAAAAGAATTGAACCTTTGCGGGACTCAGGAATATGAGTATATACAACCACTATACAATTCTGTTGTTTATCGATTTTTTTCTTCAAATATATACATATTATTTTTAAAGTTCAAGCTTAAAAATTCTAACTAGTTCGATACCTAAAATTTCATTACCAATTTTGCCAATAATAATAATAAAAACAACTTTGGGTCATTGGCGAGGCGAGTGGTTGGTCTCCCTGCAACCAGTCAGGTCGTGGGGTGGGATAAGAAATTTCGGAACCCGCTCCATTGTCATTGCTAGCTTTGCTTCACGGGTGGATCCAGCTTATGGCTTGTAGAGACGCTCGTGCTGGATGTGTCCAAAAAAAAATTTACCTTTTAATTTAGGTAAAAAATTTCCCCCCAAACCCTTGTATAGTAGTGGCGCTCGTGCTTGATCAATTTTTTTTATTCGTGCTTGCTTTGCTTTGTCATGTTACAATCCCAGTAGACTACAAATCTTGAATTTAAATGTATTGTAATTCAGTTATTCGTATAATAATTTTGACCATATTTTTACATGAGGATTTGGAAAAAGAAATGTCTAATATTAGATGATTAAAGATTTACCTTTCTCGACGGAAGTCTAATTAAAGTGGTAAGAGCAATATGAATCTTTGACTTGAGTTCGAGTCTCTCTCAAGAGACAATGGTGAAATTTTATATGTATAATTTATTTATTTATTGTTTTAATATTGTAATTAAATTCCTTGTTCTAAATTCAAACTTCAAAATTCCTAAAAATAGCACCATGGGTATTCAATGTATTTTCCTAATAACAACTTAGACCCAAACATTTAAAAGAGACTAATTAAGTTCATAACTAAACTTTTATTAAAGTTGTAATATCAGTCCTGAAAAATACCCGTACAAAACATAAGGTATTAAATGTTTGGCTACTTCTTGATTTTTGTCTATATAAAAAGATAAACCACGTTAATCTTCTAGAACTCTCAAGTACTATAAAATTCTAAAGGCTCGTTTGGCATGACTTTTATTTTGATTTCTTTTAAAAGAGATTTCTAGAGAAGTTATTGTTATAAATAAATGTATATATATATGTGAATGACATTACCATTATACCCCTGCAAACTTTACAGTATTACGATTGTGCCATTGTCCACTCCTATAAATAGGAGTCATTTCATAAACATTCTTACACCTTGAATTGGAATGAAGAATTCTTTCAATTCTCTCCATCTCTTTCTCTATATTGTTCTTATGATTTTGATAGTTTTATAACACGTTATCAGCACGAGTCTCTAGCCAATTGAGTAATATAATGGGAGTATGCTCTACAGTTGCATCTAAATGATGAACCTCTGTATCAGAAACCTGATTATTACTAATCAAAGTTTCATTTTCTCTCGAACTAAAAAGGATGATTCCGGCCGATCCAGATATCCAATCAACGATCAGAACTCCATGATGAAGAGTACTTCGAAGAGCAGTTTCCGGAGAAGAAACGCCGTCTTACTCCTGAACAGGTGAACTTGCTTGAGAAGAGTTTTGAGGCTGAGAACAAGCTGGAGCCAGAGCGCAAAACCCAGTTGGCCATGAATCTGGGATTACAGCCCCGAAAGGTTGCAGTATGGTTCCAGAACCGCCGTGATGGAAGAACAAACAGCTTGAAAGGGCCTTGGCTTTCTTCAACAACCCGTTACGGCGTTTGGAGAACGTCACTTGCCTAGCGATTTTATCCTCGATTCGCTTTATCCCCAGCTTCTTCCTACCCATGAATCACACGAAATCGAATTGTGCAAGTTCAAGCATAGTGAATTCACCGGGGTTACCAAGATTGAAAGATCCCACGTGTTCTCCTTCCATCAACTTCATCAAACCCTCAACCAAATCAGAAACGTATTGAAAACTTCTTGGTGATTCACGAACTGGATTTGGCTAAATGAAATGATGATAAACATCGCACATGAAATGCTGATAAACCCTAGTTGTTAATTCTTGATGAGCCTACGTCGGGATTGGACTCCAGGCAGAGTTCAGGCTTATGACGACGCTGGGGTCACTGGCAGAGAAGGGGAAAATGATAGTTGCCTAGGTGCATCAGCCGTCGAGCCGAGTCTACAAGTCTTTTGACTCAGTGGCGGTCTTGTCCGAAGGGAGGTGTATATAAATGAGCTATGAACTGAGGAGTGCCAGAAGGGTGGACTATATCGTCGGAAGCATAGCATGCGGCCACATCATTGTTGGATTCATGAGGCTGGTTCATACAGCGGATGGCTGGCAATCTCCGCCTTGAGCTGGTGGTTCTGCTCGCCGACACCGACACCACCAGAGCCCATGATGGTTATGCCTTGTTTGATACGATTTTCTTGCAGCCATAACCGAAAGAAGTAACAGCTTGTTTTCCGGCCAGAGAGGACAGCAGTAAATGGTTTCAATAAGGTGGGTTATGCTTTGGATTGCTCAAATTCGTACATAGATTTTGGATTCGCCAGGAAGATGCATATGCTGGGCACATGATAGACCATTTTTTTAGTTAATTAAAAAGGTGGGTTCATGGTGGATATGAGTGAAAGTGGAGCTGTCCACCATTATTTTGAAAAAGAAAAGTGAGTGGAAAGTTAGTGGAATTGAAATAAATATTATTATATCAGGTGGTTTCCAGCATGTGAAAAAGATAGTGGAGTGGAATCTGATTGCAATTCCAATATTATTTATAATGAATGGTGATGATGATGCAATGGTCGGGCTACCTACACGTGCAAAGAGTGAAAGCACCAAAGATCAAAGTTGAGTGTTGTCCATGATCTTCATGATGGAAAATATGATGTCTACCAAAGGTTAGTATACTTTTTAATATATTAACCATAATGATTTATAATCATGTTAATCACTCAATTGGAATATGTGTGTCTGGCCCCTTAATAATCATGTTAATCACGCAATTGGAACATGTATGTGAATTGAAAATAACTTGTGGGGCCCAAACTAATTTTTATTAGAAGTTGATATTATTATTGTTGGATATTAATAAAAATATTTTATCAAACGGTACAAGAAGTTACCATTATCTGTATTGAAAAGATAAGATAAAATGAATTATCCAACAAGAATGTTGATGTATGATAAGATAATATCACATGATAGCACGGATATGACTAATGTAAAAATAATCTCATCAGTATTATGAGATAAATATTAGATGATAAGTGTCTGGAAAAGTTCTTGCACGAACACTTATGTATTCCAGAAGAAGTACATATTTACTCCAGAAGAAGTAAAAATTATCATCTAAATATAATGAAATGATATTATTATTATTGCTCCTGAAGAAGTATAAACGAGTCATACATGCAAAATACAAAATGGGGAAACATTTATGATCCTCAAAATTAAAGATGTGTTTCGGGAGTATCCGTATTCTACCACCTCTGATTTTTTAAGGAAATAAAGAAACATTCAAAAGAGGTGTGTTTCAAGAGTAAGAATACTCCGTACTCTACCATCACCTATTCTTGAGTTAATTTACATTAACCGGATCCATTTTCGCTTGATTCCAATTTCTTTCCTAAATCCACGGCTGCTTCTAGATACCCAAAACCTTTTCCCACTTTTGATCCACAAAATACACAGATAGTTTTGATCTGTCGAAGTTTTGATCCTTCCATTTTTGAAAGTAAAGAAGGAAAAACTTACGAGAAAATGTTATTTTGGGATGAATGAACTATGAAAAATGTTTGGCTATTTAAAACCGAAAAACTTCACTATTTCCGCTCGTCTTTTGAAAAAGTGAAGATTTACTTTTGACAAAATCACCCTACTCACCTTTCGGTGATTTAATATTTAAACAGCCTTTATCAAAACTCGTGAAAGGAAACAGGAAAATATTTTATATGTGCATATATATCAAAAGATTTACCTTGTATCAATGCTGAACAGCCAAAACATCATTGTTTATAACAGCTTGGC